>BSBN01000072.1:30095000-32535000 GCA_027924645.1 Cunninghamia lanceolata
CATACCACAGTTCTCATAAGCATAAATGAAATCATATTACAATTTTCTCTCTAACATCACCCAATTAGTTTTCCTTTAATGTAAACATTAATCAAACATCACCCAATTAGTTTTTCTATAAAATAAACATCTATCTAACATCACCCAATTTGTTTTCTCTTAATGCAAACACCTATCTAACATCACCCAATTAGTTTTCCTTTAACATAATAAGGTTTAATAGTTCAAAAATCTGGGATCAACAGTCCCACAAATATGAAAGTATCAGCAACAGTAAGGTAAATAGTCACATGAATGGAAATAAAAAATGTAGGCCTCACATCCTTCCCCCCTAAGACTATACTTCCTCCTAGAAGTCGTAAAAAAGGTGAGGATAAAGAGTCCTCAATTTCACTGCATCCTCCCATGTTACAGTGACCTCGTCATACATGTCCCACTGGACCCTAACCTTGTCCAACTCTTGACCTCGAAGGCCCAGTGTCTGACGAGCCAATATGCGCATTGGCTCTAAGGCCAGCTGTATGTTTGCCTCTCCCTGAAGAGCATTCCAATCCAATACGTGAGATAAGTCAGAGATGTAACGACATAAAACTGAAACATGAAAGACATCATGGATACGTGACAGGCTAGGTGACAAGGCTAGACGATAGGCTACAGGTCCTATCCTTTCTAAAATCTCAAAAGGTCCTACAAACCGAGGTGCGAGCTTAGAGCCCTTTCCGTAATGGATTGGACTCTTGTGCGGTCACACTCTCAAAAATACCCTGTCACCCACTGAGAAGCTCTGATTAGTTTTCTTAGCATCGGTGTACTTCTTCTATCTATCTTGTACCTCCTAAAGTCTTTGTCTAATTAGTGTAACCTACTGCTCCATATCCTGAACTATCTCTAGACCAATGGCAACCCGGTCCTCTATCTGATCCCAACTCAATGGTGTCCTGCATGGCCTACCGTATAAAGCCTGGAAAGGAGGCATACCTAACAAGCTGTGATGCCCATTATTGTAGGCAACCTCAACCAGATATAGATACTCCTCCCATCTAGACTAATGGTCCATAATATACATACGAAGCATGTCTTCTAACACCTGATTAACTCTCTCTATCTATCCGTCGGTTTCTGGATGATAAGTTGAGCTGAAGTTGAGCTGTGTGCCCAATGCCTGATGTAAGGCTCTCCAAAATGATGAAGTGAATATAGAGTCTCTGTCGGAAATGATGCGGCAAGGTACTCCATGAAGTCTAACAATCTGATCTAAAAACACTCTCGCCACTGATGGTGCATTGTACATCGTGCGTACAGGTGAGAAATGTGCCACCTTGGTCAACTTGTCAACTGTCACCATGATGGCATCATGGTGATGTGATGGCATAGGTAGACCTACAATAAAATCCATGGAAATGGTGTCCCATTTCCACTCAGGTATCTCGTGAGGGTACAACAGTCCTACTAGATGTTGATACTTAGCCTTGTCCCTTTAACACTTAAGGCAACGAGCAACATATTCTACAATGTCACGTCTCATCCCAGCCTAATGATATAACTATCACAAATCAGCATGCATCTTCTTCACTCCTGGATGTGCGGCATAGGGTACTCTATGAGCCTCTAAAAGAATCACTGTATGTAGGTCACCCGCACAGGGTACATAGATGCGCTGTCGATGTCTAAGCAAACCATCAGACTCAAGGGAATATCCTACAAATTTGCCCTTAAGGGCCTTCTGATTCTAAATTTCCTGCTGCACCTCAAGAAACCACTCGTCCTCTGGTAGATGCTATAAGATATGCTCCCTCAAGTCCACCCTTAATGTCAGGGTTAGGATCTCGTGTTGCCTTCGACTCAAGCCATCAGTGACCATGTTCTCCTTCCCTTTGATGTAGTGGACATCAAAGTCATACTCACATAAGAACTCCATCCAATGCCACTGGCGAGCGTTCAAATTTGGCTATGTGAAAATGTATTGTAAGCTATGATGATCTGAATGGAGCTCAAAGCATCGACCTAAGAGAAAATGTCTCCAACAAACAAGAGCATGAATAAATACTGCGAGCTCTAAATCATGAGTAGAGTAGTTTAGCTCATGTGTTTTGAGCTTATGCAATTCGTATGCAATCGCCCTACCACCCTGCATAAGCATGGCTCCCAAACCCTCTAATGATGCATCAGTGCAAACAACAAAATCTTTTGCTGGATCTAGAACCGCTAAAATGGGAGCACTGGTAAGACGCTCCTTGAGGACCTCGAACGCCCTCTCACACTACTCGGTCCAAGTGAAACCTTTCCCTTTCCACTGAAGGAAAGTGATGGGATGTGCTATCCTGGAAAAGCCTTCGACAAACCTACGGTAATATCCGGCTAATCCCATAAAGCTCCTGACTTCTGTCACACTGGTGGGTGCTGGCCAGTCCTGAATCGCTCTGATCTTCGATAGATCTACGGAGATACCATCACCTGATAAGATGTGTCCCAAATACTGCACCTCTGTCCTAAAGAAGGCACACTTTGCTAGGTTGCCATAAAGCTATTGCTTTCATAAGCACTGCAACACCTGACGTAAATGATCCACACGTTCCTCCTCGGTCTGCGAATAGATCAGAATATTGTCTAGAAATATGATCATGAACTGATCTAGGTAAGTGCGGAACACCCCTTTCATGAGACTCATGAATACTATAGGGGCATTCACCACTATGAACTCGTAATGGCCATATCTGGTTTGAAAAGTAGTCTTGTGAATATCTGCCTCTGCGATGTGCAATTGGTGATACCCAGATTTTAGATCAATTTTTGAGAACACTTTGGCTCCCTACATCTGATCAAAGAGGTCGTCAATCCTAGGCAGAGGATATTAGTTCTTCACTGTCACCTTGTTCAACTGCCTGTAATCTATGCATAATCGAAGAGACCCATCCTTCTTCTTCACGAAGATAACCATGCACCCCATGGTGAAACGCTAGGTTAGATATGCCCCTTCTCAAGTAACTCCTCTAACTGCAGCTTAAGTTATGTAAGCTCATGTGTAGTCATCCTGTAAGGTGCACGAGACACTGGTTCTGCACCTAGCACTAAGTCGATGTGGAAATCAACCTCTCTGCATGGAGGCATACCTGGTAGTTTCAGTGGAAATACGTCGGCAAACTCTCTCAGGATAGGGTGATCATCTAAAGATGCCTCAGGCTCATCCTTTGATCTGTCACTGACCGTGATAGCAAACATCTGATAACCTTTCCACATGCAGCACTTAAGCTGCTGAGCAGATATCATATGAATAGCCATGGGCTTCTGAATGCCCACTATCTCGACTGGTGAGCCATGATCATCTAAACAGCTAATCGTCCTCTGGCAACAATCTAGCTTGGCTCTATGAACTGCAAGCCAGTCCATACCCAAAACTACACCGTAGGATCTTAATGGCATAACCCTAAGGTCACATGATGTAGTGAAGGAACCTAAGGAGATCTCACAATTTCTAACCACGGTATCTACTGACATTCTGGCCCCAGAGGCCAACTCAACCTCCCACCTAATGTCCTACCTAGAAGCCACCAGCCTACAACATTCCACTAACGATGTAGACAGAAAAGAGTCAGTAGCTCCATAGTAAAAAAGAATAGAGATGGGAATATCCCCAATCATACCTACTATCTCAATAACTGAGGCCTAGAAATTGACCTGGCGGTTATCAACCATTGCAAACATGTGGTGGGATCTGCCCACGTCACCTATAGTCTACTCAAATCCTCTTGCATGGGGCTGTCCCCCTGCTGTAAATCCCTATGGACACTCTCTAGCCAAATGCCCTACCCCACCACAAACATAACATGGGCCTCTAGCCTGTAACTATCCTATCTGAGTCCTACCTGACTACTATTGTCCCGTCTGTCTAGTGGACCCCTGTGAACGTCTATAAGACTGCTGAGACCTCACGGGTCTTGCTGACGATTCCTACTGTCTCTGATCTCTACGCGGGCCCTGCTGCTGCCAACCATGGTTCTGTCCTCCCTGAGCCCTCTGGTGGGGTCTAGATCTCTGCTGATGCTGCTGCTGCTGCTATGGAGGCCTAGGAGGTAATGATGAAAAATTATATCCTCCTCTCTATGGTGTGGATTGTGGCCTACGAAAGTTCTGTTGCTATTGGGGATTACGGTCTTGGTACTGTGGGTATGAATTCTACCCTCGTCCCTGAATTTCCTTTGCAATAAGAGCCTTTTCGACAACCTCACTCATAGTCTGGGGAACTACCATACATACTGGTCCTGCTATCCCGTGATTCAGTCCTCTGATGAATTTGTGTACTAGAAGTTTCTCGTCGTGGAGGTACTCTGCGTAACGAGAAAGATCAATGAACTGGCTCTCATACTGAGCAACCATGAGTCCTCTCTACTGTAAATCATGGAACTCATCTAACCGACGCTGTCTATAGTGCTCTAACAAGTATCGCGCATTAAAACGCTCTATGAAAATGTCCCATGTGAGTGTATCTAAGGACAAACGGTGCTTGCACTCCTTAGTGTGCCACCAAGTAGTTGATGCATCTCTGAGAAGGTGCACTACCACTCATGCTTTCCTATTGCTCCCATAAGGTCGCAACGTGAAACACCTGTCTAAACTGATAAGCCAGGCCTCGGCCACAGCTCCCTCTGTAGCTCCTGCGAAGGTAGGTGGGTTGAGCCTAAGCAGGTCTCTGATGGGGTCTCCTCTATCTCTAAGTCCTACAACTGACTCATCCAACCCATACTCATATAGTCCATGATGTATCTGCTTCGCTCTCAGGGTTTCATCTTGTCTCAAAAGTCTTGGAGGACTCCTACTTCGTGCACAGTAGGCTAACCCTACCTCCTCTACTGTAGTGTCATGGATCTCTACGAAAGGCTCCATGCATGGCACCTCTCGTGGATCGACACGGGGCTCCACATGTGGCTCAACATGTGACTCAGCACGCGGCTCCTTGCGTGGCTCCTCTCACGGATCAACATGAGGCTCATCACGTGGCTCAGGAATCGCTGGCGGTAACCTCTCTAACATAGCCTGCAGTGTCTGTAGAATCTGTGGGCCTATGTCAAATACTGGTGGTGCCTGTGGCACTAGTGGATCTGCTATGACTGTGGGTGCCTGTCCCTCAATCGAGCAATCACTATGCACCTTAGCAGAGGCCGTGTTACGTGATCGCTCGTTGAACACATCGGGGAGGCATCCTACAAAATAAGGTAGACACTAATTCATCAGAGTTGTAGAATAAATAATGTGCCCAAATATGCCCAGTGTTTAAACTTGTGCTCTGATACCAAATGTCATGCCCACATTTCCCATGCGGTCACAACACGCATCACACATGTCATGTCCACATGTGTCATGTGGTCATGACACGAAATATCAAAAAATTTCTCACGCTTCCCTAGAAAACCCCTCGCACGCGTAAGCGTGCTCGGTGGCATACGCTTAAAGCATAAACAAAATAGTTGTCGGTGGGGTAATACACACATGCACATACCCAAACGCAGGAAGGCCAACAAGGGGGTCATCACGACGAGGTTAACGTCACTACAAGGGTTAAACTCACAAAACTCCTAAACCCTAAATTCTAAAAAATTCTTGTAGCATAACGCCTCACGGGCGTGAGTGGGATTTATTACACTAACACTAATCTTGGTCATGTGGTTTCTTGGTTTAGGTTAATCTCACTAATTACTTTGGTACAACAATTGATTAAGTTGATTGATCATTTTTCAACAAAGCACAATCATTTGTTCTCCTTCACGTTTTTTGAAATTTAATGTTAATTTCTCCTCCTTCTGATCTTAGCATTTTCAACAAAGCCTATTCATTTGCCCTCTCTTCCGTTTCTCTGAAATTTAATTTTGATTGTATTTCTATCACTTTCTCTTTCCTGTTTTATAAGATTTCTTTATGTTTATCCTACTTTTCTTCACGTTATCTATCAATTAGAGTTATCACTGCATCATTTACATTATTCCTAATTTCTTGGTAAACCAGATCACTTAAACATGGTTTACTAACTTCTCTTGATCAAGTCCTAGGTTTTCGCTCTGGTTTAATTTCAACATTTGGGTTAATTTGACAGTTAAGTTGTCCCTAATCAGGTTTAACGGAAGGTCAGTCTTGCTTAGTTCTCTTAACCCATTTCAGAACTATCATGCATTTTATCCTCTTTGTTTTCACGGTTAACTTTTCTCTCTTTCTCTCTCATTTTTCTCAATTGGACGTTTTTTCAATCTACAGTTCAAGTTCACAGTGGCCACATATGAAATACCTATGATGGCTTGTTTGTGTTTATAAAGATACGCATATCTATATAAATGCAAATAAGAATATATATAATGTGTATATATATATATATGCTTATTTCCATTTATAAAGGTAGGTATATTTTTCTTTTCATTTTCTTGTATTTAATTGAAAATTATTAAACTCTGAAAAATGCTATTTCCCTACAGATAGAATTCATTTATATTATTATTTTAATGAAGTTAATTTACAAACAATTTATATATATACATATATATAAATCATTTATTTTATTTTATATTTTGCTCTATATAATAATGAATATTGTTATATCTCCATACATCCCTATCTTTTAAATTTTATTAGAGAAAACCCTAATATATATATTTTTCATTGTTTGCTTTGGCTGTGCAGGGATCTAATGGATGGCGGTGGTGGCGGCACTTAGGATAGAGCTCACAGGTAGCAACTTGGCCATAGAGGTGGAGAAGGTCACGGTGGAGGGGTGGAAGGGAGAGTCAGGCAGCGAAAGGGCAGATCATGGTGGAGGTGTGGCCGCAGAGGCCATGGCGGTGGAAATATGGGGAGAGCGGCGGTGGTAACACAGCGGCCGTAGGGTATGGAGGCTATGGGCGGAGGAGTATGGAAAGGGGTCTGCGGGAGTCAGAGGTGGCGAGGGTGTGGGGAGGGGGTGGAGCCCCCACCCACATCACACTTAGTGGGGTGTGGGTGGGGGCTCCGCCCCCTCCCCACACCCTTTTTGTTAACCACGGTGAGGGGGGTTTGATTCCCCCCACCATCTCTTGTATATTTCCTTTTTTTCTTAACTGTGTTTTAAACACAGAAAAATTGCGAATGACAATTTTATTTTATTTTATTTTTCTTTATTAATTTCGGATAATATATATATACATATATGTATATATATACTCCACAATCACTCACAGTAATAAAATTCTCAGTTTCATAAATAATCCATTTATCTTGTAAAACTATAGTTAATGTAACTATATATATATAATTATTAAATAATCTCTGTCAATTAATTTGTAGGATAGAAATATTGATTTAATTTTATTGAGTTTTCAAATAATTTATTTTCATATGCACCTCTCAAACTGAAATTTTAATTTCTCTTTTCTACCATTTCACATGAACAATTAAATCTATTTCTCATTTTTAATTAAATTTAAATTTCAAGTCACTAATTTCAATTTAAAAATACTAAGCATAAAATCTAAAATAAAAAGAATTAATTGTATTTGCATTTATTCACAACAAAAAAAAAAACAAATGTATGACTATTATCAAATTTAATTTCTTTTCCAATTGACAAAATTACAACTTCACATAATTTATAAAATTAATATTTTCACTAGTTTACAATGGAGTAAAATTTAACAAACTTTGTTTACATCAACTAATTTCACAACTTTTCAAATAGGGTTATAAGGAAATAGACAATTCTAATATCCTTTTAAAAACAAATTTCTTTTCATAATCATTTCATAAATGGTAACAAAACTTAATAAACACTATAAATAAAACTTTTATTACATTGAAGAGGATTTCCTCATAACTCAAAAATACCAAAATTACAACACTAGAAAGAGAAATTTCTCCTCTTGGAAATCAATCAGGATGTAGCTTTTAAAAGAACAAACTCTCCTTAAGAGTAAAGGAAAATAAAATATTTTACCAACAAGAAAACTCTTCAACTCCATTCTAAGCTCCATGAAAACCTGCATATCACACAAGGGGAAAAAACACCACACAAACTGCTCTCCTCTCTACCGTAGACCCGCAAGAGGGTCACCTCTGAGCTAGGGAGATCATCCACACACCTAGGGGATCCAAATCCACTTCACAACAAGGTGAAAACAACACACCGAGACACACTTACACCCATGGGTATTTACACAACACAGAACTCAACCAAGGTGAGTTTAAAGAGGGGTAGGAGAGTGGACACACTCAACTCTAGAGTACCACCCTTCTCAATATTTCAACACAAATTCTCTCATGGCCTCAAGCCAAACATATGAACCAAAATTCCAAAGGAGAACATATTTTGGCTCTCAAGCCATATAACAAAATTTCTCATAGTCACACAACTACCCTCAAGGCTTTCAACATCCCAAAAACAAGGAAGTGAACTCGAGGAGGATCACTCCCCCCTACCCCACACTTGATGAGCATTTCTCCCAAGTGGAAGAAGCTTTGTCAACACCCCAATAAAATTTCCCCACAATAACAAAAGTTACAACACAGGCAAAAAATGCATTTCACACATCCATCATGCAACAAAAGGAAAATACAAAGGAAGGGCCTTGAAATCCAACCTTAAAAATCCCTTTAATGGATGAAGTTGATGTAGAGCTCCTCTAAAGTATCCTCCAACATAAGCCACCAAACTCCCTCTATGCTTTCTCCCAAAAAATAATTTCCAATAATAAAAATCCTCCAAAAAATTCAACAACCTCTCTCCCTATCCCAAGTGGGATTAAAATAACCCAATCCATGAGTTTAGAGAAATGGGGAGGTGACACTTGTCACCTCCTCACCCTTCCTCTCCACTACAAGCATGGCCTAAGGGATAAGTGTTGACTCATGTCACTCACCCATCCCCATGTCTCCCTCACCCCCTTACCACATGTCTCTTCTCCCACATATGGGAGAGAAAATAGGAGTTAAAGAGGGAAAGGGTGACACATGTCTCCCCTTTCTTCACTCTCATGAAGGACCCCCTCAACTCCATGGGAGTTCTCACCAATTGTGAGAGAGACTTGAGGTCAAGTCCTCCACAATTTGTGGATATTGGAGTCCTTTCAAGCATTGGGAATTGAAAAGGGATGAGCTTGAGTGTTGGTACCACTCATCCTATCCCTCCCATACCTCCAAATTCGTCACTTAACTTCACTGTAAAGTTAAGGTGACCATATGGAGCTTAACTAAGGGTTACCCAAGTCAAAAGGGACCTAGACCCATGGGGTATAACCCAGGGTCAATTTTTAACCTATTTAGGACACCTAGGGTCATATTAAAACACAATAAAAGGGTCTCAAAAATTTAAAATTAAAAATGAAATTCAAAAGCAATTCTTACAACACAAATCATAATTCAAATTTACAAGAGGGTAGACCTATGTTGATAACTGAGAGGGGGGGTGAATCAGTTATCCTAAACTTTCTTCCAATTCAAACATTCAGATCCACTTAGTTATTCATTAGCATAGCAATAATCATCCATGAAAGCATAAGGCATAAACATCAGAGCAGATAAACATCAACACATTGAACACGAAGATTTTGACGTGGAAAACTTGGTTAAGGGAAAAACCACGGGGTGATTAACCCAAGGATTATTCTCTGTTAGAAGAATAAGAAAAAGATGGCACTTGCCAATTAGGGCTCACAGCCTGAGCACACTGCTCACAAGAGGCACACTACCTACAAAGAGACACACTGTCTACAGAGTGATAAGAATCACAATCTTGAACTGGAGAATGACATCATTACTATGTCCGGATCAGTTCCATTTAAGCCCAAAAACACTTGCTCTTCCTTTCGCACTTCCCTTCGCTATGCCACACACATCCACACCAAGACGTGCTCAAACTGAATTCACAAACACTTATTTATATAAGGCATCAACTTAGGAACAATCATCTAAGTTGACAAACATCCATAATAACATTCGCAAGGCGTGTAAAATATCCGGTCGGCTTGTCACAGGAAGAACACCAACAACCGGTGGTCATAACACCAAATCCAACTCTGACTTCAATGCGGACTATCAACACGAATTGTACATGATCCAACAATCATCATAACCTTCCTTGAATCAACAAGAACATCCGTACTTCATCAGCTTACCAAAATTCTTCTCTTCATCATCCGGAAATTCAAGAACACAGTTTGTCACCACTGTCACAATGCAAGAGGTACTTTCAGACCTCCAAATCATACACAAATCAAGATGACACATCACAAGGACATCCCAAACACTCCTTCCAATCCACAGAATAGGATAATTCAATACCGGATCTCACCGGACCTTTCTGTGACCCTTTGTCACCTCTGAACACCTGTCGAAACCGGTTTCACACAAATAGCCATAACTTCTTCAGTTCTTTATGTGGACCTCTGAAATCTTAACTGGAGCATCTCAATACTCATATCTACAAACCCTTTAATCTACATCCTCTGATCCTCAACCTATTGATTACATTTGGCTTCTTCTCATCACTGTTCTTCACTGTTCATGATTGAGACTAATTTTCTCAATATCCTCAGCACACAGATCATCCAAACCTTCTTACCAATGCAATATGAGTGTGTTGACATCAATGACAACACTGGTTAACCTCATACTTGCAACAATCTCCCCCTTTGTCATTGATGGCAACATATGATGTGAAAAACCATCAAGACAAGAACTTCTCTTTTCTGTCACAGCTCCCCCTATTAGCAACAACTCTTCACATGTCTTCTCTTCTTTTACTGCTCCCCCTTTGATCATCAACCACTTGTTTTTCACATGTCTTCTCTCCCCCTTTGACATCAATGGCAAAGGGCTCATACTTGCACTTGTAACACATCAGAATCATACCAGCTACTCCCCCTTAGTAGCAGCTCCCCATCATCAATCTGGATCACAAGATATGATTGTGATATCCACCGGACTGATGCACATCAGTGCATCCTAGTTCATCACCGGAGGGGCCATGACCCCTAACTTCTCCCTGAGATACTCAAAAGAGTCTTTGGGAAGAGGTTTAGTAAAAATATCTACAAGCTGATCCTTGGAGGGCACATACTCCAATATGACTTCACCCTTGTTCACTTGTTCTCTCAAAAAGTGAAATTTGATAGATATATGCTTGGTCTTAGAATGCAATATAGGATTCTTGGAAATATTTATTGCACTTGAATTATCACAGAAAATTGTGATAGGCTCCTCATATTCTACTTTCATGTCTCTTAACATCTGCTTCATCCATAAGATTTGAGTGCAACTGCCTGCTACTGCAATATATTCTGCTTCAGTTGTAAACATAGATATTGCCTCTTGTTTCTTGCTTAGCCAAGAAACCAATCTCTTTCCCAAGAAGAATGCTCCACCACTGGTGCTCTTCCGGTCATCCACATCTCCTGTCCAATCTGCATCTGTATATGCATGAAGAGAGAAATCCTGATCTCTAGGATACCATAGGCCATACTCAACTGTCCCCTTTAGATATCTAAAAATCATCTTGATTGCCATAACATGAGATTCTCTAGGGTTAGCCTGAAATCTTGCCACAAGACCAATAGCCTAAATTATATCTGGTCTAGTCTGAGTGAGATACAATAATCCTCCAATCATTGATCTGTACTTGGTCTGATCTGTCTTAGGAGAGTCATCATCTTTGCTCAACTTACATCCGGTTGCCATAGGAGTGTTCATTGGCTTTGAATCTTCGATTCCAAATTTCCTCAATAATTCTTTCACATATTTGGTCTGAGAGATAAAGATACCTTTCTTTGTCTGAGTAATTTGTAGACCCAAGAAGAAATTTATTTCACCAAGCATTGACATTTCAAACTCACTTTTCATTTGATTTGCAAAGGTTTTACACAAACTATCTCTTCCTCCAAAAATGATATCATCAAAAAATACTTAAACAATCAAGATGTTTTCATTATCTATTTGGAAATATAGATTACTGTCAGCAGTACCTTTGTTGAAACCAATCTGCACAAGATGTTTATCCAACCTTTCATACCATGCTCTTGGGGCTTGCTTCAATCCATACAGTGCTTTCTTCAACTTGTAGACCATATCATCATGATCAAACAATTGAAATCCATCCGGTTGTTCAATGTATACTTCTTCTTCTAAATTACCATTTAGGAAGGCAGACTTGACATCCATCTGATAAACCTCGAAGTCTTTGAAGGCAGCAAATGCAATAAATAATCTAACTGCTTCAATTCTTGCTACTGGAGCAAAGGTTTCTTCAAAATCTATTCCTTCTATTTGAGAGTAGCCTTTGTAGACCAATCTGGCTTTGTTTCTGATTACTTCACCAACCTCATTTAGTTTGTTCTGAAAGACCCACTTGGTTCCAATCACATTTTTGTTTCTAGGTCTGGGAACAAGATCCCAAGTGTGATTTTATTCAATTTGCATCAACTCTTCCTCCATTGCTTTGGTCCAGTTTTCATCATTGCAAGGTTCATTTATTGTCTTAGGTTCAATCTTTGAAATCAGACAGTATTCATTTAAATTTTGAGCAATTCTCCTCCTTGTTTGTACCCCTTTTCTTTTGTCACCTATGATCTAATCTTTAGAGTGATTTAAAGTTACATACCTTGGAACTTTGGGAGTCTCTTGCACTGCTGTTTCTTGATCAGGTTCATTTAGACAAACCTCTTCTTCCTGATTTACCGGATCAGTCTGAATCTAACTTTCAGGAAGGGATTGAGTACCTTGAATTAGAACACCATCCTGATCATCTTCATCATATTCATAAAACCTTGAGGGCTTCTCAATTCCTTCATCAACCTTCACATTTGTACTTTCTATCATCTTTTTCAGTCTCTTATTGTAACATCGGTATGGTTTTCTTTAAGTGGAGTAACCCAAGAAAATTCCTTTATCACTTCTAGCATCAAACTTTCCTAGATCTTCATCTCTTTTGATGTAACACTTGCTACCAAATACTCTGAAATATTTCACAGTAGGAGTTATACCAAACCAAAGTTCATAAGGAGTCTTACCGGTATTGTTTCTGATTTGAACTCGGTTAAGAGTGTAGACTATGTTGTGATGTTCACAACACGCCCCATTATTGCTCCTTAGCAAAATGGGGACCCCTGCTGATGTTTTGCTTTTTGCTTCTGCTTGTGTTTGTCTGCTTTCTGGCGGTTTGGTAAAAATGAGTTAGGTAGATCATCATCATGAGGTCAGTTTGTCAAAGTTCATATTTTGTTTCTATGACCTCATATTTAGAAAGAGCTTGAAATTCCATGCAGGTTTCCCTTTTACATCACTTGAAAATTCGTCCATATGTGGAAGTTATGCACAGTCAAAGTTTTGGTCAAACCTGATAATCGCAAGTGATCATCATATTTTTTCATGTTGTCAAGGTCATCATGATCTTGATCTATCACCTGATAAAATCATGTAGTCCCAATATCCGGACGTCAATTTTGGGTGATAGTGTGTTTTACCCGTCAAATGGCCTTATGCGCATCGTGAGCATCATGATTTTAGGAGGGTCATATTTTTTTAAAAACTCAGTTTTGGTGTATGAAGAGAACATCATCATCATATTTGAAACGCCTCCCCGATAATATCCTGAGGTTCAAATATCTGGACGTCAACTTTAAGTCATAGTAAGTTTTCCCCGTCGAGCGGTCTTTTGTATCGCGAGCATCATGCTGATATTTTAACATTACCTGATATTATAATATCATGCTGATATTATAAGATTACCCTGACTTAGAAAATCCACCATCTGCATAATTTGCATGCGCATGCCAAAATCCTATCGGAGGGTCATCATCCTGATCTTTCACAACAGGGTCATATTTGCTGAAATTCGCTAAGATGATGATGACGTCATCATATCCTCCTGATCTCCTTTTGCATGATCATGATGATCACCCTATCTTTTAAGGGAGGCTGATATTCCATTCCTCAACAGCATGATCATATTTTAAATATCACCCTAGCGCTAACCTGATGATGACCTCAACTCATCCTCATGCTTCGAAGATGGAAAATGATGAAAACGTCATCATGATATTCGATGAGGAGGATCATCATTTTTTTTATCCTGTCATATTGTCAAGATCATCATGATCTTGTTTGTCTACCCGATATTTCGTAATGTCCTCCTGCCGAGAAAGAATGACCTTTAGCAAATATCCTGATGATCATCATCATCACATTTCCCTTCAGCAGGATATTTTCCAAAACAGGATCCGGTTAGCGAAACATCCTGATGACGTCATGTTCTAAGTTTAACAAAAGCCCCGAATATCATGATGACGTCATCCCGATCTAATAAATGAAGAAGCAAATATCCTGATGATCATCATCATCACATTTCCTTTCGGCAGGATATTTTCCAAAACATGATATTCGTGAATATGATGATGACGTCTTATTCTAAAGTTCGACAAAAGCCCCGGATATCCTGATGATCATCATCATCCTGATCTTTCGAGAGGGTTACCTTGGCCGCAAAGGGGTCATATTACATTCACCACCTGATCATGCTCCTTAGGTGACCTGATATTACATTTATCCCCTGATCTTAACTAAATATGACGGTGACGTCATCATTCGCATTTTAATGAAGCCCGGATATGACGATGACGTCACCATCATATTCCTTTCCTCAGCAGCAGGATCATATTTCATATCCTCCTATTTTCCTAAACATGAAGATGATGATGGTGTTATTCTTTTCCCCAATATACAGAAGCGAAACATCCTGATGACGTCATCTGGACCTTTGAAAGGGAGAGCATCATATTTCCAGAATATCATGCAGACGAAAAGGTGATCGGCCAAATAGCGAATATCGGCCGAGCATGTTTTTTGACACGCCGATAGCGATAGTCACGCCGATGGGTGGGAAATGAAGCGGTGGAGTTTTAAACCATTTTTTGGCGCCCGTGGCATTTTTTCGGTCAGCGATGGTTGACCCGATGGGTTGTGAGTAGTCTGAATGCGTTTTGAACGCGTTTTAAGAGTATTTTGGACCTGATTTCCACAATTTTGCGCAGTCACCTAGATTTAAACGATTATTTTAATTTCCTGCTGTTTATGTGATAAATGAAATACTTATTGCTTGTCTTGTCTTGCAGGCTTGCAGTTGAGGAAGCAGCTGGAAAGTCAACACAGTGACCTCATGGAGGAAGAAAATCTAATCTCAGGAGCAGGAAGATAAGGATGAAGTGCGAAGAAGTCAAGGCCATTCAAGTGGAGAACAAGGTTGCAGCTGAGAGTATTACTACAACAGACAAACAAGAGTTATTGCTGAGCTGCCGGAACTTCTCAGAAGGGGCAATATTTCGCCCAGATTTGACACTGCTCAGAGATATTTTGAAGAGCTGGTTCACCTGTATTTATTGCTGTAACCAGGGGTTTGAACCAGGGGTTCAGTTAGGTTTCTGCTGTAGTGAGGACAATCAGAATGTCTTTATATTGTGCCTCCCTACACTGTAATACTTTACAACAGGGATTTTAGGAAAACAACAGGGGCTACACAGAGAGTTTTTTAGAAGCATACAGTGAGCTAGCTTAGCATAGTTTAGAGGTAGAAGAAGGAGGTCGCCTGTTTGTCTGCAGTAAGGTGCGCGTGGAATGTCTGGCTGTCTTACTATATCTGTAAAGCTTGTAAGTTCTCTGTAGTATGATCAATGAAACTAAAAGTCATTCCTACATTGTAAATCATGTATGACTATTCGTTTCTAATACAATAGAATCTAGAGTTCTGCATCTATCTTCTGAGTGTTCTCCTACTCTTCTTTGTGTTTTGAAATATTTTCTTTGAGAGCTTGCAATTTTAAATGTATGTTTGTGAAAATGCTCAGAACTTGCATTTAAGGTTTTTACTGTGGATTTGATCAAATTACTGTGGTATTTACATAGTGCATAACAGAAACAATTAGATCCTTCGATAGATTAAATGAGGTATAGATTAGGTCTTTCTAACTTTTCCCAACCCATCTGAATATTTAGCTGAAAACGTAGAAATTTAAAGGAAATTGTCTCAAATTTGAAGAAGCATGCATAACAGAGCTATAAGTAGACAGTTTTCATAAATGTATGAAGAAGAAAGCTGCAATAAATTCAAGAAAACCATCTAAAACTTGCAGTACAGTAACACTTTTATGCAAAAGAATGAAAAGTATTGACATATCTCATGATCTTTTCGCATAATCTTAGTCCAGTAAACCACCAAACAAACCTAAACTACGTAAGGCCCCTTGAACATTACAGCTTCACATTGACCAACTGAACTTGACCAACCAAACCATTGTAGACTTGGGATTAGTTGGATCTCAAATGATTTCTTCTTATCTTTCAAGTATAGTTTCAGTTCATTATATGTGAGTTTTAACTTATTGTTATGATTGCATCAAAACGATCATCAACAGTTTTCTGGCGCTAGAAGGAGGGCCTTCTTGAGTTAGGTTTCATTTCAAACTGGCTAACGACAGTAATAGAGTGACTAGGTCTAGATCCAGTTCAGGAGATATATTTGTGCAACTACCTGATACAAGGCGAAGTAAAAACCCTTTAATTTGGAATCCAAAAATATCGCAAGCGGGAAGTTCATCTGGAACACCTCCTGGGTCACCTTTTAACATCTGTAGTATTGTAAGTCCTGATAGATCACTGTTCAGATCTTTAAATCTTGGTTCAGGCACTCCTGGAGGTCTCAATCCTCCCCTAAATCCTAATCCACCAATCAATCCAGGTATTCCTGCAAGTTCAAGTCAAACTCAAACACCTGTAATGGCTTATTTCGATGTCAATTCTCCCATACTCTTCAATGATTATCATGAGATGCCCAAAAATCCGGAAAAGATATGTCCCAAATACCAGTTGCATCAGGACCCAGAAGATCATATTAGAATATTTAAGGAAGCATGTTTTAGGGCTATGTTAGAGCATGAGGATGTTGTGTGTAGATTGTTTCCTTACACCTTTAATGAGTAGGCCTCTAGCTGGTACGTAAACTTACCCAATGGTTACATTTCTTCCTGGGCACTTATGGAAGAAGCATTTCTGTCAAGATTTAGAGGACCCATTGACCCTTGCGCTTTGTATCATAAACTGGCTGCTATAAAACGAGGTGAGGGAGAGCTAATTGATAATTTCAATGACAGATTTCAAAAGGCCTATTCTAGGCTGGTAGCCCCTTATACCATAGATGATGCTCCCTTGTTGGCTATGTACTATGTTGCCTTGGATTCTTTAACCGCCATGTTTGTCAAAAGAAAACCTGACATAGATTCAATATCCAAAGCCTATAAAGAGGCAGCCTCAGTGAACCAAGAAATGAGGCATACAACTTATAGTCCATTTGTCAATGGAGGAAATTTTGGGGTGCAGAATCAGGCACAGCCATGGAATGGAGTCCCTGTGCAGCATGCTCCACTAGTAAATCCGGTTCCTTCTTACACACCTGTGTATAATCCTACTCCAATCCAAGCTATAACTCCTTACACGGCTAGTACTTCCAATAACAGTCAAAATAATGGTCAGCCTTTCTTCCAACTTCCTAGGGATGTAACTGTGGCAAAAGCACAAGAGGATAGGGAAGAAATTAAAGAAATTACTACACATTTGAAAAGATTAACAACCGAAGTGACACAGCTAAGAAATTAGAACCTCTATGGAAGAAGCAACCAAAACTACAATCCACATCAATCACAACCAAGGCCAAAATCAGAATTATAGTCTCAATCAAAATCAGCAGTACAATCAGAACCAAAGCTACAATCAGCATCAAGGCCCCAGTTAGGGGCAACCAATGCAAAATAGGGGGCCAGTGATAGATAATAGGACCTGGGGCAATAATAACAAAAATTAGAATCAACCTAGACCACCCAAGACATGGAACACTGGGCCCAACAATGGTACTCTGGCTTCTCCTTTTGAGAATACAGATAATCATGGTACAAAACAAACGACTAGCATACAAATGGCCAGTACAGCACCAAAAAATTGGTGCAGATTTCACAATACCAATGCCCATGCTAAGCACGACTGTCCACAGTTCCACTTGGCAGCTAGTATTTTCAACATAGATGTACAGCCTCCTACCTTTGAATTTCTCATTCCTAAGGGTAATGAGGTAGTACCCTTAGAATATGACACAGCATTAGTCTTAGAAATGTTTACCTTTGCAACTGTAGAAGAGAAAGAGGATGAATTGCTAGAGGATGAACCATACTGTTGTGAAAGTCTTTATCCTGAATCAGCCTTTGTGTTAAATGCTTTTCAGTTTCCTTTTGAATCTGAAAATGAGATATTAAATGAAACAGAAGAGGTGCAGGCCTTTCAACAAACAAACAAAAGCCACACCTACAATTTGAGGAACAACCCTAGGCCGGGAGGACCTTTCACCACTTCCACTCCTCTGAATAACATCAATACACCCCCAGATCAGAATGCTAGCAACAATCCTGCCATACTTAAAGCTAGTCAGCACACAAATAATGGAACAACAGTGCAAAAGGATCAAATAAGTAAGACAGAAGCAATAGAGACAACAAGATTAATGAATTACTTATCAGAGGAAATAAAGAAAATTAAGGTCAGTATAACTCTAAATGAATTATTGAAGACCCCAGGGATCAGAAATGCTTTTTTAAAATCCTTGGATACATCCATAACAAACAAGGTGTCTGCTGATATAACTGTTCCTAATAGTGATTCACCACCTAAGGAGAAAGGTAAGAAAGTTGAGCAGCCTTCCAATACAAATGTGGTAATACCTGCGGATAAGAGGGATACTCAACCTTTCTTGTTAACTGTTAGGTTGTGTGGGAAGAATATACACAATTGCATGGTAGATTCTGGTGCTTCAGCCAACGTAATGCCCTTAGGAATATGTAAAACTCTCGGGCTGACTCCCACCAAATCTACCAAGGTTGTCACGCAATTAGATAAGACCGAGGTTAGCGTGATAGGAGAACTCATGAACATTCAAGTGCAATTAGCTTCAGACCCTAGGGTAAGCCAAATCATTGACATTCAAGTAGTGGATATACCCGTAAATTATGGAATGTTGCTAAGTAGAGATTGGTCCAAGACATTAAATGGATATATGGCTACTGACTTTTCACACATGTGGTTACCGTGGAGAGGCATCCCAAACCAGATCAGAATAGAGGCAGAGCCTAGAATGAAACATATGATAACAGAGTATAATCGAACTAATGAAATATAATATGCTGCTGTTGAACCGGGTGTCTATAGAATTACCAACAATGGGATGCAGATTGAAGAGATTATGATGTTAAACATTAGAAAGAAGTGTGTCAACAATAGAATGGCACTATTCATTGAGTCTGACGGAAATTCTTCAGATGAAGAAAACAATGCAATAGACAAATTTGGTCATGCCATTAGACGAGGGGTGGAAGAGTGCGTTACACACAATCTCCCAGTCCAATGTAAGTTATATAAAAATAGGTGTAGAGTCCATGATAGGCAACATTCTGAGGAGAATTGTGAAATATGCAAGGACATCATTGAATATGAATACAAAAAGTGCATAGGGAGGGTAGAGTCACAAGAGGAAAATGAGAATCCTGATCCAACACAGAGATATGTTCAGGATAATATAGATGCCTTGATTCCGGATTTAGGAAAAGAAATAGAGGACAAGGGTAGTTATCTTTCTGAGTTGCAAACTAAAAAGACACATATGCAAGATAACCAAACGGAAAAACCCATGAATAAATGAGACAACACCCCACAGGCAATAAATGGGACAAAGTATACCAAGGTAAAAGATCAGAAAAGAAAAGATGGCATGTGGACGTTAAAATGTGATGGGTCCAAATCAAAACAGGGCGCAGGTGCGGGAATTGAACTCATAGATCCTCAAGGTAAATCACATTTGGCAGCATATAGATTACAATTTTCCTGCACTAACAATATTGCTGAATATGAGGCCCTAATTTTGGGACTTGTCATGGCCATCAAGAAAGGGGTAAAAACCATCAGAGTATTTTCAGACTCTGAATTAGTAGTCAGACAAGTGAGGAAACTATATGCCTGCAATTATAAGAAAATGATTAGTTACAGACATAGAGTATGGGGTTTAATGGATTCGTTTGATGCTTTTAACATAGAACACATTCCCAGAGAGCTGAACCACAGGCCAGATGCGTTAGCAGTTGCTGCTAGTACATTAGAACCATTGACACTGTCAGGATTAAGACGATTTGCTATTGAGCTAGTTAACGTGCCCAGTATACTAGATAACGTTACACACTTTCAGGTATTTGGAGAGGATCAACAAATTATTAATTTTCTAACTTGCAATGAGGCATTTGAGGCCCAAATTATTGATGAACAAGAAAGGCCTGAAGTAACATGGGACGAAGAAGATATGATCAACTTAAAGAGCAACTTCTTACCAAAAGGAGTAATTGAATTAGAACACATCTTTGACTTCGATGGAGTAATAAGACAGAAAGACTTACCCAAAACAGAAGGGGGTAGGTGTGATTTACATAACTTAGGGACTGAGCTAAATCCACAAAGTGTACTAATTGGGAAAGCTTGCTCTGAGAAAATTAGGAAAGAGGTTCTGGACGTTCTGAAAGAATATAAACATGTCATAGCATGGACTTATGAAGACTTGAAAACATTTGATGAGTCCATCATAACTCACGTAATACCTTTAAGAAAAGAAGTCAAACCATTTAGGCAGAAACAGAGGCCTGTAAATGCCATTCTAGAGCCTTTAATCTTTGAGGAAGTTAAAAAATTACTGTCCGCTGGAATAATTTTCCCAGTCAGACATTCTGTCTGGGTAGCTAACTTAGTACCAGTGAGGAAGAAAAACGGAGACATCAGGTTGTGCGTAGACTTTAGAAATTTAAACAAGGCTTCTGAAAAGGATAATTATCCTTTGCCCCCAATAGACGAAGTACTACAAGCAGTAAATGGTGCAAAGATGATGTCTTTTTTAGATGGTTTTTCAGGTTATAATCAGGTCTTAATTGATAGAGAAGATAGACTAAAAACCACCTTCACTTGCAAATGGGGAAATTATGCGTATAGAAGAATGCCTTTTGGTCTAATCAATGCAGGTGCCACTTTTCAGAGGGCCATGGACGTTGCATTCCGAGGATTATCAGGTAAGTGCATTGTTGTGTATATGGATGATCTAACTGTGTATTCCAAGGATGCATCCACCCACACTGAAGACCTCAGGAAAGTACTCAAGCGATGTGAAAGGTATGGGATTTCCCTTAATCCTAAGAAATGTATATTTGGCGTAACTGAAGGTAAATTATTAGGCCATGTCATTTCTGAAAATGGAATTTCAATTGATCCGGATAGAATAGAATCCATAAAAAATTTGCAAATACCAAACAGTAGGAAAGAGTTGAAATCATTTTTTGGTAAAATTAACTTTGTTCAGAAGTTTATAACAGGTTTTGCAGAGATCGTGCAACCGTTGAATGCTATGTTGAAGAAAGATGCACAGATGGAATGGACGCCAGTGGCCAAAGCCGCATTTGAAGATATCAAGGAGGCAATTTCTAATGCTCCTGTATTGGCAAGTCCAGACTACACAAACCCGTTTTACATCTACTCCTTTGCATCTTCTCATTCTGTCGCGGCTGCCTTGACACAGAAAGGTGAAAATAATGAAGAGAGGCCCATAGCATTTATGAGTGCGCCTCTAAATGATGCACAGCTGAGATATCTAGATATCGAAAGATAGGCATTCGCATTAGTGAAGGCTGTGAAAAAATTTAGACACTATATTCTGTGCAGCCAGATTAAAGCCATAGTACCAGACGCAGCAGTAAAAATGTTACTGATGCAAAATGAGCCTGGAGAAAAAAGAGCCAAATGGATCACCACACTGCAAGAATTTGACATGGAGATCATTCCCGCAAAGCTGGTCAGAGGACAGGCGCTGGTGCAGACAATAGGAAACATGGATCCAAATCTGATAAAACAACAATATGTATTGAATTCCCAAGACGCATCAGGCTGGTACGATGATTTAAGCACCTTCCTGATAGCTGGAAAGTACCCAAGCAAGATGAAGGCTTCTCAGAGGAGAGCTTTGAAGATTAAGGCACAAAATTATATGGTGCAAGGAGGTCTTCTATTTAGGAAGAACCATGATGGAATTTATCTGAGATGCATAAACAGAACTGAAGCTGATAGAGTGTTGACAGAACTGCATGAGAAGTACAGAACCGGCCATGGTTCCCATTTAGCTACAACACACAAAATACTGAGGGCGAGCTATTACTGGCCCACTATGTTCAAAGATACTAAGAGTCACATCAGAAGTTGCCACACCTGTCAGACTGCAGCAAACAAAGGGAGAAATCCAGCCAATCCACTGCAGCCTGTGATCGAGTCCAGACCGTTTGCACAGTGGGGCTTGGATTTTATCAGAGTCATCAATCCCCCATCTTCTGCAGGACACAAATTTATATTGACAGTAACAGACTACTGTACAAGGTGGACTGAGGCCACCTGCTGCAAATTTTCCACGACTGAGGTAGTTATCAAGTTCCTTGAAGAAAACATTATCACCAGGTTTGGAACGCCCTATTCATTGGTATGTGATAACGGCCCTGCTTTCTCTTCTTTAAAATTTTCTAAATGGGCATTTGAATATGGGATTATTCTAAGGTTTTCTTCGAATTATTACCCTTAAGGTAATGGACTGGCTGAATCAACAAACAAAATTTTATTAGACATAATCAAGAGGTTAATTGCCAAAAGTCCTAGAGAATGGAATACCCTGTTAAGGTATGCATTATGGGTAGACAGGACCAAGTTCAAAATAGCTTTAGGTAGCACACCTTATCACTTAGTTTATGGGACTGATCCCATACTTCCGGTTAATCTGAGAATACCAACCTGGAAGTTTGCCAATGAATATCTAGGCTTTGATAACCATAGGGAAGCCAGACTCGTGCAAATGTTACAACTAGAGGAGAAAAGAGGTCAAGCCCTCGAGAAGTTTGCCAAGCACCAAGCGGTTGTTAAGAGGTGGTTTGACAAAAGAGCAAGAGTCAAGACATTTAGGATATCAGACTTAGTGTTGTGCTGGGACAAAGCACATGAAAAGAAAGGAAGCCATGGAAAATTTGATAAATTATGGCTGGGTCCATTACAAGTCTCAGAAATAATAGGAGATAACACCTTTAGACTTAAGACCTTGACTGGAGAAGATATGCCATTACCAGTTAATGGCCAGCATTTGAAACACTACTTCCAGGCTTGAGGTAAAAGGGGGGGCAGTCCTTTTTCTTAATGTAAAGTGTTCTGGATAATGTACAGTTCTTCTTGTGTGTTTTCTTTTGGGTTGGCTGTTTGTATAGCTTGTCTTCTGTTTGTTTTTGCTTTTTTTTTTCTTTCTTTCTGTTTGTACAGTTTTTTCTTTTGTTGTGTTGTTTGTACAGCCTGTTTGTTTGGTTTGTTTGTTGTCTCCTCAGCAGGGATCTTTATTTTACTTTAGAGTATTAAGGAGAAAAACTAGCAACCATTCAAAACAGTATAAAATTTAGGGTATTCAAGTTAATCATTTGCAATTTACACATAACTTGTTACTGTCATGAATGTAGAGAGTTGTTCATCTTCTGAAGTTTTGTATTCAATAAATGTGATTGAGAATTCGAAGCAGGTTTCTCACAATGACACACCTAAAATCCTTGGGTTTGTTGAACTTACCAGTGTAGATATTAGGTGAAAAATTAGAGGTCACCCTTGCTACCATTACAATTCTCAGCTTAATTTCAGCAAGTGTCCACTCCTTGCATCATGAAGTTACAAATTGCTATATCTTATGAAATCTTTCAAAATTAGAAAACAAAAAATAAATAAATAAATAAATAAAGCGGATTATACTGAAAATCCAGATTAAGCCATCTAAGTAACTCTACCGGGGCTATGGACGCTCGCTGGCAGTGGGGCTCTACTTAGGAGAATTGTAACGATAACCTTGCCGAAGCTATGGACGCTCGCTGGCAGCAAGGCTCTATCCGGTCGGCTATGAGGGAATATCCTAACTTACGTAGGCTAATGTCAGTCACTGGTTTGTTCAACCGATCTTCAAGATGAGGATAATTAATCACATGCACACAACTAAACTGAAAATGGAAATTCATGCATCTTTATTGAATACTTTGAGTCTCAAGCTAAATAGTAATTTGCAGGAAAGATATTCGGAAGTTATGAGTTTATTTCATCTAGTTTCCTTGAACACTCTGAATTTAATTATTTTGTTTTAGTTGCTAGTTGTTGTGATGTTCACAACACGCCCCATTATTGCTCCTTAGCAAAATGGGGACCCCTGCTGATGTTTTGCTTTTTGCTTCTGCTTGTGTTTGTCTGCTTTCTAGCGGTTTGGTAAAAATGAGTCAGGTAGATCATCATCATGAGGTCAGTTTGTCAAAGTTCATATTTTGTTTCTGTGACCTCATATTTAGAAAGAGCTTGAAATTCCATGCAGGTTTCCCTTTTACATCACTTGAAAATTCATCCATATGTGGAAGTTATGCACAGTCAAAGTTTTGGTCAAACCTGATAATCGCAAGTGATCATCATATTTTTTCATGTTGTCAAGGTCATCATGATCTTGATCTATCACCTGATAAAATCATGCAGTCGCAATATCCGGATGTCAATTTTGGGTGATAGTGTGTTTTACCCGTCAAATGGCCTTATGCGCATCGTGAGCATCATGATTTTAGGAGGGTCATATTTTTTAAAAAACTCGGTTTTGGTGTATGAAGAGAACATCATCATCATATTTGAAACGCCCCCCTGATAATATCCTAAGGTTCAAATATCCGGACGTCAACTTTAAGTCATAGTAAGTTTTCCCCGTCGAGCGGTCTTTTGTATCGTGAGCATCATGCTGATATTTTAACATTACTTGATATTATAATATCATGCTGATATTATAAGATCACCCTGACTTAGAAAATCCAGCATCTGCATAATTTGCATGCGCATGCCAAAATTCTATCGGAGGGTCATCATCCTGATCTTTCACAAGAGGGTCATATTTGCTGAAATTCGCTAAGATGATGATGACGTCATCATATCCTCCTGATCTCCTTTTGCATGATCATGATGATCACCCTATCTTTTAAGGGAGGCTGATATTCCATTCCTCAACAGCATGATCATATTTTAAATATCACCCTAGCGCTAACCTGATGATGACCTCAACTCATCCTCATGCTTCGAAGATGGAAAATGATGAAAACGTCATCATGATATTTGATGAGGAGGATCATCATTTTTTTTATCCTGTCATATTGTCAAGATCATCATGATCTTGTTTGTCTACCCGATATTTCGTAATGTCCTCCTGCCGAGAAAGAATGACCTTTAGCAAATATCCTGATGATCATCATCATCATCACATTTCCCTTCGGCAGGATATTTTCCAAAACAGGATCCGGTTAGCGAAACATCCTGATGACATCATGTTCTAAGTTTAACAAAAGCCCCAGATATCATGATGATGTCATCCCGATCTGATAAACGAAGAAGCAAATATCCTGATGATCATCATCATCACATTTCCTTTCGGCAGGATATTTTCCAAAACATGATATTCGCGAATATGATGATGACGTCTTATTCTAAAGTTCTACAAAATCCCCGGATATCCTGATGATCATCATCATCCTGATCTTTCGAGAGGGTTACCTTGGCCGCAAAGGGGTCATATTACATTCACCACCTGATCATGCTCCTTAGGTGACCCGATATTACATTTACCCCTTGATCTTAACTAAATATGACGGTGACGTCATCATTCGCATTTTAATGAAGCCCGGATATGACGATGACGTCACCATCATATTCCTTTCCTCAGCAGCAGGATCATATTTCATATCCTCCTATTTTCCTAAACATGAAGATGACGATGGTGTTATTCTTTTCCCTAATATACAGAAGCGAAACATCCTGATGACATCATCTGGACCTTCGAAAGGGAGAGCATCATATTTCCAGAATATCATGCAGACGAAAAGGTGATCGGCCAAATAGCGAATATCGGCCGAGCATGTTTTTTGACACGCCGATAGCGATAGTCACGCCGATGGGCGGGAAATGAAGTGGTGGAGTTTTAAACCATTTTTTGGCGCCCGTGGCATTTTTTCGGTCAGCGATGGTTGACCCGATGGGTTGTGAGCAGTCTGAATGCGTTTTGAACGCGTTTTAAGAGTATTTTGGACCCGATTTCCACAATTTTGCGCAGTCACCTAGATTTAAACGATTATTTTAATTTCCTGCTGTTTATGTGATAAATGAAATACTTATTGCTTGTCTTGTCTTGCAGGCTTGCAGTTGAGGAAGCAGCTGGAAAGTCAACACAGTGACCTCATGGAGGAAGAAAATCTGATCTCAGGAGCAGGAAGATAAGGATGAAGTGCGAAGAAGTCAAGGCCATTCAAGTGGAGAACAAGGTTGCAACTGAGAGTATTACTACAATAGACAAACAAGAGTTATTGCTGAGCTGCCGGAACTTCTCAGAAGGGGCAATATTTTGCCCAGATTTGACACTGCTCAGAGATATTTTGAAGAGCTGGTTCACCTGTATTTATTGCTGTAACCAGGGGTTCAGTTAGGTTTCTGCTGTAGTGAGGACAATCAGAATGTCTTTATATTGTGCCTCGCTACACTGTAATACTTTACAACAGGGATTTTAGGAAAACAACAGGGGCTACATAGAGATTTTTTTAGAAGCATACAGTGAGCTAGCTTAGCATAGTTTAGAGGTAGAAGAAGGAGGTCGCCTGTTTGTCTGCAGTAAGGTGTGCGTGGAATGTCTGGCTGTCTTACTGTATCTGTAAAGCTTGTAAGTTCTCTGTAGTATGATCAATGAAACTAAGAGTCATTCCTACATTGTAAATCATGTATGACTATTCATTTCTAATACAATAGAATCTGGAGTTCTGCATCTATCTTCTGAGTGTTCTCCTGCTCTTCTTTGTGTTTTGAAATATTTTCTTTGAGAGCTTGCAATTTTAAATGTATGTTTGTGAAAATGCTCAGAACTTGCATTTAAGGTTTTTACTGTGGATTTGATCAAATTACTGTGGTATTTACATAGTGCATAACAGAAACAATTAGATCCTTCGATAGATTAAATGAGGTATAGATTAGGTCTTTCTAACTTTTCCCAACCCATCTGAATATTTAGCTGAAAACGTAGAAATTTAAAGGAAATTGTCTCAAATTTGAAGAAGCATGCATAACAGAGCTATAAGTAGACAGTTTTCATAAATGTATGAAGAAGAAAGATGCAATAAATTCAAGAAAACCATCTAAAACTTGCAGTACAGTAACACTTTTATGCAAAAGAATGAAAAGTATTGACATATCTCATGATCTTTTCGCATAATCTTAGTCCAGTAAACCACCAAACAAACCTAAACTATGTAAGGCCCCTTGAACATTACAGCTTCACATTGACCAACTGAACTTGACCAACTGAACCATTGTAGACTTGGGATTAGTTGGATCTCAAATGATTTCTTCTTATCTTTCAAGTATAGTTTCAGTTCATTATATGTGAATTTTAACTTATTGTTATGATTGCATCAAAATGATCATCAACAGACTGCAATGCTAACAGCTTCTCTCCAAAACATATGAGGAACATTTGCTTCCATCATTATTGTCCTGGAAGCTTCTTGGATGGTCAGGTTCTTTCTCTCAACTACTCCATTCTGCTGTGGAGTCCTAGGAGCAGACAACTGTCTCTTTATGCCATGCTTCTCACAAAAGTCTATGAATTCACCGGATGTGAATTCACCACCTCTATCAGACCTTAGATACTTCAGTTTCAATCCGGTTTGATTCTCTACCATAGCCTTGAGGATTTTGAACTTCTCAAAGGCTTCTGATTTCTCTTTCAGAAAGGTAACCCACATCATCTAGGAATGATCATCAATCAGTAACATGAAATATCTATCACCTTGCATACTCTTGATTCTTGTCAGACCATATAGATTAGTATGAACTAATTCCAATAATCTGGTAGAGGACTGATCTTTGCTTTTAAAAGAGACTCTGCTCTGTTTAGCTAACTGACATTCTTTGCACAAACTATTTGTAGGTTTCACCAATTTTGGAAGATCTCTTACAGCCTGAATATTGCTTATCTTGATGATGTTATCAAAATTTACATGACACATCCTTCTATGCCATAGCCAACTCTGATCAACTTGAACAAATAGACAACTTTTATTTGAACCAACCAGATGGAAGATATTACCTTTTGTTTGAGTACCGGATGCAATCTCAGTTCCAGAGCTTTCAAAGATCCTGCATCTTCCATTTTTAAACCAGAGATCATAACCTTTGTCTACTAACTATCCAACACTGAGAAGATTGTGCTTCAATCCTTCAACATATAGTACATTACCAGTTTTGCTCTTTCCATCAAAAGAAATAGTTCCCCTACCTCTGATTCTACCTGCAAAATTGTCACCAAACTTTACCATTCCTCCTTCATACCTTTCCAAATCTAAGAACTTGCTCTTGTCACCTGTCATATGGTGAGAGCATCCACTGTCAATAGCCCAATCATCCTTTTCTTCAACTTGGGCAGCCAAAGCTCTTTCCACAACCTTGTGATTGATAGATTCAGAGGATATTGAATCTTCTTCCTTGATGGCAATAAACACCCATTCATTTCTGGATTTGCTTCCTAGTTCTAATTCATCATCTATTAGTCCTTCATTATCATCTTCTTCATGAACATAATAACAGTTCTTTTGGAACCTTTGTCTATTAGCATTTGATCTTGCAGATCTTTCCGGACATCTTGAAGCAAAATGACCAATCTTATTGCAATTGAAGCACTTAAAGGGTAGTTTTCCTTCATACTTACCGGATCCTCTTGGTAGTCTCTTGGCAATGAGGGCTTCAAGATGAGCTGTTTCTGCTTCTTCCTCTTCCATGTCTTTCCTTGCTTGATCATACCATGATAGCTTCCTTGAAGAGTTCTCTCCCAGATCAAATCTTTGTTTGCCTTTCACATAGGCATTAGCTTTGAATGCAGATTTAGTCTTTGGGTGATCATCTCCAAACTCAGTCATTTCAAATATAGCCAGTTTGCTAGCCAATCGCTCTCTTGTGACAGTTGTATGGGCTCTGAATTCATCAATGGCAGCAACCTTGATTTTGTAGGCAGCAGGAAGAGATCTTAGAATTTTACAAACAATCTCATTTTCATCCAAGGTTCCACCAGCATTCCTAATTCCACACACCAGCTCATTCACTCTTGGCATAAAGGTAGTGTTATTTTCATCATCTCTCATCTTTAATCTTTCAAATTTCCCTTTCAGACTTTGCAACCTTGTACTCTTAACAAACTCATCTTCTTCATGCAGAAGTTCCAGTTTAACCTAGATCTCATATGTAGTTGGTAGGTTAATGACATTTGAGAGCTTTGAATCATTCAATGCGCTTAGAAGAGCTTCTTTGGTCCGCAAATTGTTTTCAGCATCTGTGATTTCATTCAGAGTTGTCGGACCACCCTGTGGAGGTACATATGGTTTTGAGACCATGGCCAAGTATGCTTTTCCCATACACTCCAAGTGACATTTCATGCGACCTTTCCAAAGAGTGAAGTTGGTTCCATCAAACTTTGGACTATCCTTCTTGTACGACGACATCCTAGATCTCCTCAAGCGGTTAAGCTCCTTTTAGAGGAACTTGGCTCTGATACCAATTTGTTATAACTGAGAGGGGGGGTGAATCAGTTATCCTAAACTTTCTTCCAATTCAAACATTCAGATCCACTTAGTTATTCATTAGCATAGCAATTAATCATCCATGAAAGCATAAGGCATAAACATCAGAGCAGATAAACATCAACACATTGAACACCAAGATTTTGATGTGGAAAACCTGGTTAAGGGAAAAACCACGGGGTGATTAACCCAAGGATTATTCTTTGTTAGAAGAATAAGAAAAAGATGGCACCTGCCAATTAGTGCTCATAGCCTGAGCACACTTCTCACAAGAGGCACACTGCCTACAAAGAGACACGCTATCTACAGAGTGATAAGAATCACAATCTTGAACTGGAGAATGACATCATTACTATGTCCGGATCAGTTCCATTTAAGCCCAAAAACACTTGCTCTGCCTTTCGCACTTCCCTTCGCTATGCCACACCAAGACACGCTCAAACTGAATTCACAAACACTTATTTATACAAGGTATCGACTTAGGAACAATCATCTAATTCGGCAAACATCCATAATAACATTTGCAAGGCGTGTAAAATATCTGGTCGGCCTGTCACAGGAAGAACACCAACAACCGGTGGTCATAACACCAAATCCAACTCTGAATTCAATGCGGACCATCAACACGAACTATACATGATCCAACAATCATCATAACCTTCCCTGAATCAACAAGAACATCTGCACTTCATCAGCTTACCGGAATTCTTCTCTTCATCATCTAAAAATTCAAGAACACAGTCTGTCGCCACTGTCACAATGCAAGAGGTACTTCTGGACCTCCAAATCATACACAAATCAAGGTGACACATCACAAGGACATCCCAAACACTCCTTCTAATCTGTAGAATAGGATAATTCAATACCGGATCTCACCGGACCTTTTTGTGACCCTCTGTCACCTCTGAACACCTGCCGGAACCAGTTTCACACAAACAGCCATAACTTCTTCAGTTCTTTATGCAGACCACTGAAATCTTAACTGGAGCATCTCAATACTCATATCTACAAACCCTTTAATTCGTATCCTCTGATCCTCAACCTATTGAGTACATTTGCCTTCTTCTCATCACTATTCTTCACTGTTCCTAATTGAGACTAATTTTCTCAATATCCTCAGCACACAGCTCATCCAAACCTTCTTACCAATGCAATATGAGTATGTTGACATCAATGACAACACTAGTTAACCTCATACTTGCAACAACCTAACCCATTCAACCTCATGCAAATTAACATTACAACATTACATCATACACAAAGTTGATCTTGGTTCCTCATGGAACTAGATCGGCTTCATAGGGGATTACAACATAAGGTGCGGGATGATCTCCAGTATCTGTGGTTTGTTAGCAAAACTTGCACACTCACTTTCAAGGTTAATTTCACATATAAATACCATAGTCGAAGCAACTTAAAACATGCATTACCATAACATACCATAGTTCTCATAAGCATAAATGAAATCACATTACAATTTTCTCTCTAGCATCACCCAATTTATTTTCTCTTAATGCAAACACCTATCTAACATCACCCAATTAGTTTTCCTTTAACATAATAAGATTTAATAGTTCAAAAATCTAGGATCAACAGTCCCACAAATATAAAAGTATCAACAACAGTAAGGTAAATAGTCACATGAACGGAAATGAACAATGTAGGCCTCACAGCAACTCACAATTTTTTTCTCTAACCCTATCAAGGGTTAACGGTTACATCTCCTTTAATGTGTTTCGAATAGTTTTTCAGTTTTACTCTTTACCTGTCATGTTGTGAACATGGAAAGATGTTGATTATTCCTTCGATAAACGAAGGTGCGGTTGTAAAATGTTGTTGGTTTTTTGTTTACAGTTATGAAACGGTCTACAGGAAAACAGAATGTTTTTTAACAGAATGTAAAATGATGTATATATAAATGGTATATTGTGAATGATGTATGTGCTTATGTGTATCCTACTCATACATTGTTGATAGTATATGATTTTAAGTGAAACAGAGTATCCCTCATTATTAAAATTATTCAAACAATTATGATTTTTATAAGTATGCCAGTGAGGCAACTTGTAAGCCAGTGGGGCATAGTATTCAGTGAGATTGTAAGCCATTGAGGCACAGTAATCAGTGAGATTTTAAGCCAGTGAGGCACTTTTTTCGAGTGGTTTTATGCCCATTTCAGTTTTCATACTTACATATAATCATTCTGATTTAGTTTATTCTATGGTCCTATGCATTTGATCAATTCAGTTGAATATATTTAAGTGGAATACAAATATGCAATATCCTTCACTAAGACTAAAAAGATATCTAGATACTGATTCACCCCACCCCCCTCTCAGTATCCTTACCACTCTAACAGGAATGTGGTTTCTCATAGTGATAGCATAATGTTTCTCTAATGGTTGATTCCTGGAAAATTACTCCTAAATGGGTCTATTTATAGGCTTGTATTTTGGATGATCAATGGTGGAGATGATGGATGATTCAGATCAAGTTTGTTAAGTTGTTAATGGATAGAGGGTGGAAAATAGAAAAGAGTTTTTTTTTTTCATTTTTAGATTTATGGGAGATAGTTATGAGATATGTTGTAAAAAAAATTAATTCTTTTATTCACTTTTTAAGTAGTTATGTGAGGAAAAATAAATGATTTAATTAATCAATCAATTAAATCATGTGTGGGAAGGGGAATAGGACATAGGAAAATGGGATTAGGACTTAGGGGAATGATGGAATGATTAGGATAATTTGGTGAAATGATAGGATAAATTAGTAAATTAGGACTTGATAATTGGAATAGTTTAGTAGGTCATGACCTAGTACTTTTTAGGTGTCTACTTTTTTCTCCTATTTGAGACAATGTTGTGATTGAAAGAAGTAATGTTGTTTCAAAGAAAAATAAAATATAGACTCTCAGGATGAGGACGGATAAAAAGGATAGGGATAATGAAAAGGATGGAGGATAGGATGATGCCCCCTCCATAGAATAGTTGGTTATGAAGGACCCAAGTATGCTCTCAAAATGAATAGAAAATGAAAGATGAAGATAGAAGATGGGATGTAAATAATGGAGGAAAGGATAGCTCTATTAGTTAGTGTGAGCAACTTGATGTTTAATGTATCACTTGGCATTATACACCATGATATAAAGACCATGGTGATGATGTGTCTCATGTAGAAAGTGTTAGAATACACACGACAACTGAGAGGGGGGTGAATCAGTTGTCACATAAACTTAACACTTTGAACAATTAATTACTTAGTCACTGATAATCAAATTCAACGATGAAAGCATGAAAACATAAACTTAATCACAAACACACATTCAACACAAGAGACACCATATTTTTACATGTAAAACCCTAAAAGGGAAAAACCACGATGGGTGTTAGCCCCCCCCCCAACACACACACATATGAGTTATAACAATACCAAAAAATAGAGGCTCACTACCCAAAATGCTCACTACAAAGATTGGTTCACTGCCTGGGGTGGCTCACTACCAAGAATTGTGAACTGATTAGATAGCATCTACTCCATGCCAAAATTCAGTTCCATTGAAGTGCAACAACTCTTCTATGCTCTGCTCTACTTCGCACTTATCTCCGCATCTTTTTCCACATGCCTTTTCACATTTACATTTCATGTCTTTATACAATTCATCAACCTTGGAATGTACATCAAGGTTAGTATTACATTCATCAACCATTTGAACAATCTCCAAGGTTGGCATTACAAAGTGTACACAGAAAATAGGTCAAGACCTAATATAAAAATTAAGCTAAGGAAAAGATGTATAGATGTATGATGAACACACTACACCTTAGCTGGGACTCAAACACAATCCTCCATGCCACAAAACACTAGTACAATCTTCAAAACCTTCTTTGCAATTAGTGAAATCATCCACATCAGCCAAAACTAGAGTTCACATTAAAACTTTAAGAATAGTCTTCTTCCTCGATCCAATTTTATCTATGTGAACCAAATCAAATGTAGGAACACAATCATGAGACATCCACAAGCACATTGAAATCATCAGGAACAACCATACAACTTCAAGTCAGTCTGTCAAGACGATTCTTCAAACTAGAGCACATAACCAACACTGCCAGCCATTGTCATAATGAAAAGATCACTTGTGGACCACCAGACCATGAACCAATGGAGTTGAAGGTGCATAACAACATCTTAGACTTAACTCTAGAACTATAGATAAAAATACAGCAATGCAGAGGAATGAGAAGCATATTACTTTCTCCTTGTCACTGCCAAACATACAGAAAAAAAAATAGTTTTCACTCTAGTGAACATAACTCACTCAAATCTTCATACCAGAGGCTCAAACTTGGAACATAGCATCTTCATACATGTATCTAAATAAATTTCAATCCATAGACAAAGATATTCATTCTTCAATAAATGCAAAGCAATCTACTGGACAGTTCTACTGTAAACAAGGGCACAATTGACACTAATGACAACACTGATATGTTGAGATCAATGACAACACCGATTAGGCACATCCTTGCAACAATCTCACCTTTGTCATTGATGGCAACATATGATGTGAAAAATTATAGTGACCATCATGACAAGATTCTCCCCCTTTCTCCTTACACATCTACATTCTTTTCTTTTCTGAGTTTTTCACATGATTCCTCTCCCCCTTTAACATCAATGGAAAAGGGCACATACTTGCACTCTGCTGCTATGATCAACTTGAACTTCTGCAATCAATTCTTTCTTTATCATAATTCATCTACTCCCCATGAGAGGTAGCTCTCAAAACATCAATCTAGATCAAAGAATGAATCTTTGTGCACCACTGGACTGATGCATTCCCATGCATCTTAGTTCAGAATAGGAGGGGTAATGACCCCTAATCTTTCTCTGAGATACTCAAAAGTATCCTTAGGCAGAGGCTTAGTGAAAATATCTATAATCTAATCCTTTATGGATTTCCAACTTAACTTCATTCTCTGTCACCTTTTCTCTTAGAAAGTGATATCTTATAGGTATATGCTTTGTTCTTGAATGCATCACTGGATTCTTTGAAATGTTTATAGCACTTGTATTATCACAGAAAATTGCAACTGGATCTTCATACACAACTCTTATGTCCTTCAATGTCTATTTCATCCATAACACTTGAGTACAACAACATGCTGCTACAATATACTCTGCTTCTACTATTGATAAAGAGATTGAATCTTGCTTCTTACTCAGCCATGAAACTAATCTATTTCCCAAGATGAAAGCACCTCCACTTGTACTTTTTATGTCATCAAAATCTCTGGCCCAATCAGCATCTATATAAGCTCTAAGAGTGAAATCATTATCCTTTGGACACCATAAGCCATGATCCGATGTGCCTTTTAAATACCTCAAGATTCTCTTTACTGCCATCACATGTGACTCTCTTGGATCTGCCTGAAATCTTGCCACAAGGCAAACTACATGCATTATGTTAGGTCTAGTTTGAGTTAGATAAAGTAATCCTCCAATCATAGATTTGTATCTTTTTTGATCAGCTTTAGGTGATTCATCAGTTTTTCTTAGCTTGTAACTAGTCACCATAGGAGTACCTACCAGTTTAGAGTCTTCCATCCCAAACTTTTTCAACAGCGCTTTCACATACTTAGATTGAGATATGAAGATTCCTTTATCTGATTGATTAATTTGTAGACCCAAATAGAAATTTATTTCACCAAACATAGACATCTCAAACTTCATGCACATATCTTCATTTCCTCCAAAGATAATGTCATCAACAAAGACTACAACAATCAAGATCTATTTATCATTGATTTTGAAATACAAATTGCTATCAACAATGCCTTTACTAAACCCTAATTGCAACAAATATTTGTCTAACCAAGCATACCAGGCTCTAGGGGCATGTTTCAATCCATACAAGGCCTTTTTCAATCTGCACACCATCTCACCTTGTTTTGATAGTTGAAATCCTTCTGGTTGCTCAATGTACACCTTTTCTTCTAGCTCACCATTTAGGAATGTAGACTTAACATCCATCTAATACACTTTAAAATCCTTGAATCCTGCAAATGCCAAAAAAAATTTGATTGCTTCAATTCTTGCCACAAGAGCATAGGTTTCATCAAAATCTATCCCTTCAACCTGAGAGTATCATTTGCATACCAATCTTGCTTTGTTTCTTACCACTTCTCCATTCTCATTCATCTTGTTCTGAAAACCCATTTGGTGCCAATCACATTTTTGTCAGCAGGTTTGGGAACCAATTCCCAAGTTTGATTCTTTTCTATTTGAGTCAGCTCCTCTTCCATAGCTTTTACCTAGTTTTCATCATCACAAGCTTCATTCACAGTCTTAGGTTCAATTGTTGAAAGCAGACAAAGATTTACCTATTCTTCTATAGCTCTTCTTCTTGTCAATATTCCATTGCTTTTGTATCCTATAATCTGATCTTCAAAATGATTAATTCTTACATACATGGGAATCTTAGCAATACATTCCAGAGCCCTTTTTCCTTCACTTTGACTATCCTCCTATTCAATTTCTTCTTCATTTGTGATAGTGGCAGGTTCATCTGATTCTTAGCCATTCAAGTCTGATATTTTTCCCTTGTCTTCATCAACCTTTACATTTGCACTTTCAATAATTTTTTGTAATCTCTTATTGTAGCATCGGTAAGCCTTACTCTTGGTGGAATATCCAACAAAGATCCCTTCATCACACCTAATATCAAACTTGCCTTAATATTCTTCTCTTCTAATATAACATTTATTGCCAAAAACTTTGATGTATCTCACAGTAGGAACTCTTCCATACCACAATTTATAAGGAGTTTTAGCACTATTACCATTTACTTGAACCCTATTGAGGATGTACACAACAGTATGTATGGCTTCTCTCCAGTACACTTCTGGTAATTCAGCTTCCTTCAACATAGTCCTAGCAACCTCTTAAACTATTTTATTCTTTCTTTCAGTGACTCCATTCTGCTAAGGAGTCCTAGGTGCACATAATTGTCTCTTTAACCCTTGTTCTTCATAGAAAATATTGAATTCATTTGATGTGAACTCACCTCCTCTATTTAACCTTAAACATTTGTTTCTCAAATCTAGCCCATTCTCAACCATTGCATTGAAGGCTTTGAACTTATCTAGGGATTCTGATTTTTCTTTTAGAAAGGTGACCCAGATAGTCCTGGAGTAATCATCAATAAGCAACATAAAATACATGTCTCCTTGCAGACTTCTTATTCTTGTGGGACCACATAGATCTGTATGCACTAGCTCCAATAATCTGATAGAGAATTGTTCCTTGCTTTTGAAACTTGTTTTTGTTTGTTTTCCAAATTGACATTCCTTGTAAATGCTATTGGCTAGTTTCACAAGTTTGGGCAGATCTCTTACAACCTGTGTAGAGCTTATCTTCACTAAATTGTCAAAATTGATATGACACATCCTTCTATGCCACAACCAACTCTCATCAGTCTGAACCAACAAACCATAATCATTAGTTCCTTTCAAATGATAGACATTACCTTTGGTTTTCTTACTAGTAGCAATTACTATTTCGGAGCTTTCCATGATCTTGCATCCATTGTTCTTGAATCTTAGATCATAACCTTTGTCACACATCTAACGAACACTCAATAGATTATGCTTTAAACCCTTCACATATAGAACATCATCAGTATTGTGCTTTCCATCAAAAGAGATAGATCCCCTTCCACAAATCTTACCAGGCCACCATCATACTTTTCCAATCTTACAAACTTACTTTTGTTGCCAGTCATGTGATGTGAGTGACCACTGTCAATAACCCATTCATCTTTATCTTTTTCAACCTTAATAGCCAAAGCACTTTCTTCCACTGGTTTTTCTTCCTTTACACAACTAACAGGATTAGTAGACATAGGTTCTTCTTTAACTGCAATGAAAAAGCATTCATTTCTACTAGTACTAGCATTATCAGATTCATCATCTGTTACACCTTCATCATCAATATCTTTGACATAATAGCATTTCTTTTGGACCCTAGGTCTTCTCTCAAATCTTTTTCTATTCCTTTCAAATCTTTCTAGACACCTAGAAGCATAATGACCAACTTTACCACTTTAAAAACATTTGAAAGGTAGTTTGCCTTTGAACTTACTAGATCCTCTTTGTAGTCTATCAACAAAGTTAGCTTCAATTTCATCAAGATCATCATCAAGTTCCACCCTGTACTTTTTTTCTCTGGACACCTCTAAAGTACTAGGTTTGAATGTTGTTGGAAATAGTTCAGACAACTAAGGGGGGGTATATCAGTTGTCCCTAAACTTTAACTTTAATATCTTCTTTACCACCAGATTAATGATGAAAACATTAAAGCATTAATCAACACATGAGCAGAAACAATATGAACACATAACACCAAAATTTTGACGTGGAAAGCCTGGTTAAGGGAAAAATGACGGTGGGGGTTAACCCACAAAAATGCATACCCTATTAAAAGTACTTAAGAAAATAGAAGGCACATGCCTTCAGGCACACTACCCAGAGCTCACTGCTCAAGAAGAAGCTCACTACCTATAAGAAATCTTGATTTACATAGAGATAATGAACTAAGAAATAACATCTACATTTATGTTTGAATCAGTCCCTTTGAAGGCTCAAAAACTTCTGCTCCTATCTTCAAATTCTTCTTCACTGACTTTTCACTCTATACTTCCTTCGCTCCACTTCTACTCTGATCTACCTTTTGATCCTTTCATCAGATTTAACTCATTTGTTGAAGAATACTTTTCAACGACTCCCCAACAAGTATTTATACACTTCAATAACCTTGAAATAATCAACAAGGTTGGCTAAACTCAACATGTATCTTCACACTGTCAGCCAAACATCACTGAGACTTGAATCTTCCTTTATTAACACACTATGCTTCATAACATGCTCTTTAGATCATCTACAACACGCAAGGATCATCCAGTTGTCCAAGAACATGGAGGAATAGTAACCTCAAAGAGAAATCTTCAACAACAAGCTCAACCTTCAATGCAGACCTTCAATACAGTAGCCACACAATCTAGAGACCTCCACAAGCACATTGAATTCACCAATCACATCCACTCTATACCAAATTACCAGAATCATTTGTATCTTCCTCCGAAACCTCAAGAACACTATCTATCATGACTGTTAAGCTAGAAAGATTGATTGCAGACCTCCAAACCACGAACCACTCCAGTTGAGGGAACAAACCATCATCCTAGACATGCCTTTAGATCTACAGATCATAGAGTGTTAATACTGGACCAATCCAGACCAACTTCTTGTCACACTGTCTCTACTAAATACTGCAGAATCCTGTTCTACTCAGATCACCATAACTTCTTCAAATCTTCATGCGGATTTCTAAAATCTTAACTAGAGCAACCTCTGACAATCCTCTACATGGCCATATGGTCTGCTTGCATTGATTGTTACTAATTTTCTCAATATCCTCAACAATTTGGTCTTCTATACAGACAATAAAATAGGATATAGTTGACACTAATGGCAACAACGATATGTTGACATCAATGACAACACCACTTAGGCACATATTTGCAACAATATCCCCCTTTGTCATTGATGGCAACATTTGATGTGAAAAACTAAATTTAACCATCAAGACAAGAATTTCTCCCCTTTTCTCTTCTCACTTCTACAACTACATTCTTTATTACTCCTCCTTACATCAGCAACTAGTTTTTCACATGACTTCTCTCCTCCTTTGACATCAATGGCAAAGGGCACATATTTGTTATCTTTTCTCCCTTTTTGCTTGAGACTGATCCCAAAATTTGCATACTGACTACTCCCCCTTGGAGTAGTACCTCCTTAATATCAATCCGGATCACAAGATATGAATGTGAATTCCACCAGACTAATGCACCTTAGTGCATCTTAGTTATGATTAGGAGGGGTAATAATCCCTAACTTTTCTTTGAGAAACTCAAAAGTATCTTTGGGAAGAGGCTTTGTGAAGATATCCACAATTTGATTTTTGGAAGACACGAACTCCAACTTGACTTCATTCTCATTAACTTTCTCCCTTAAGAAATGAAACTTGATGGATATATGCTTTGTCTTTGAGTGCAATACCAGACTCTTTGAAGTGCTTATAGCACTTGAGTTGTCATAGAAAATTGTGACTGGCTCCTCAAACACAACTCTGGTGTTTTTCAACATTTCCTTCATCCATAAAACTTGAGAACAATTATTTTTTGTTGCTATATAGTCTGCCTCTATAGTAGACAAAAAAATTGGCTCTTGCTTTTTGCTCAGCAAGATACCAATCTTTTTCCCAAGAAGAATGCACCACCACTAGTACTTTTTATGTCATCAACATCTCCTGCCTAATCAACATATGTATATGCATGAAGAGTGAAGTCATTGTCCTTTGGATACCACAATCCATAATCAATTATCCCCTTGAGATATCTGAAAATTCTTTTGACTGCCACAACATGGGATTCTTTAGGATCAACTTGAAATTTGGTAGTAAGTCCAACTACATTCATGATGTTAGGTCTGGTCTGAGTTAGATAAAGCAATCCTCTAATCATTGATCTATACCTTTTCTGATTTGCCTTGGGGGAGTCATCATCTTTGCTTAACTTACATCTAGTTACCATAGGAGTGCTTATTGGCTTTGAGTCTTCCATTCCAAACTTCTTTAACAATTCTTTCACATACTTGGATTGAGATATGAAGATACCTTTATCTATTTGAACAATTTGCAGACCTAGGAAGAAGTTCATCTCACCAAACATTGACATCTCAAACTCACTTTTCATTTGATCAGCAAATGCTTTGTACATGCATTTATTTCCACCAAAAATGATATCATCAATAAAGACCTCAACAATTAGAATGTCCTCATGATTTATCTTGAAGTACAGATTACTGTCAGCAGTACCTTTGTTAAATCCTAGCTTAAGCAAATGCTTATCCAGTCTGGCATACCAGGCTCTTGGATCTTGCTTGAGTCCATATAAGGCTTTTCTTAGTCTACAAACCATTTCTCTTTGATTAAACAACTGGAATCCTTCTGGTTGTTCAATGTAGACTTCTTCCTCCAAATCCCCATTTAGAAAAGTTGATTTGACATCCATCCGGTAGACTTTAAAATCTTTGAAAGCAACAAAAGCAAGAAATAATCTGACTGTCTCTATCCTTGCCACCAAAGCAAAATTTTCTTCAAAATCAATTCCTTCCACTTGAGAATAACCTTTACATACCAACCTTACCTTGTTTCTTACAACCTCACCATCTTCATTTAGTTTGTTCTGGAAGAACCATTTAGTTCCAATCAAATTTTTGTCGTCAGGTCTAGGAACAAGATCCCAAGTGTGATTCTTATCAATTTGCATCAATTCTTCTTCCATTGCCTTAACCTAGTTTTCATCATTGCAAGCTTCATTTACTAATTTAGGTTTAATCTTTGAAATCAAATAAATCTCTTCTTGATCTTCAGCAACTCTTCTCCTAGTTCGAACACCTCTATTTTTATCTCCTATGATTTGATCTTCAAGATGATTCATTCTTACATCCCTGGGAGTTTGGGGAAGTATTTGAACTTCTGCTTCTTGACTTTGTTCCTCATCTTCTGCACTAATCTCTTGAGTTACTGATGTTACCAGATTAATCTAAATCCGGGTCTAGATTTGAACTTGTCTTCCTTGATTTTGACTTTCATCTTGATCATCTGAATCATATCTGCAATACCTGGAGTGTCCTTCTTTGCTTTCATCAACTTTAACATTAGCACTTTCAACAATCTTTTGTTGAAGCACTGGTAAGCTTTACTTTGAGTTGAGTATCCCAATAATATTCCTTCATCACTTCTTTCCTCAAACTTGCCAAAATCCTCATCTCTTTTGATATAGCATTTACTACCAAAAACTCTAAACTATCTCACAATAGGAGGATGATCAAACCAAAGTTCATAACGGGTCTTACCAAAATTTTCCTTAATCTACACCTGGTTAAGAGTGTAGATAGCAGTACTCATAGCTTCCCTCCAATATATTTGAGGAACATTTGTCTCCATCATCATGGTCCTAGTAGCTTCTTGAATGGTCCAGTTCTTCCTTTCAACAACTCCATTTTGTTGAGGAGTCCTAGGAGCAGATAACTGTCTTTGTATTCCATGCTTTTCACAAAAAGAATCAAATTCTTTGGAAGTGAATTCTCTACATCTATCAGATCTTAGATGCTTCAATTTCCCACCAATCTCATTTTCAACCATCATCTTGAACACCTTAAACTTTTCAAGGGCTTTTAATTTTTCTTTTAAGAAGGTTACCCACATCATCTAAGAGTAGTCATCTATCAGCAACATGAAGTATCTGTCTCCTTGCACACTCCTAATTCTAGTAGGACCACAGAGATCAGTATGTACCAGTTCCAATCTCTCACTTGAACCTTGTTCCTTACTTTTGAATGAAATTTTGTTCTATTTACCCAATTGACATTCTCTACATATGCTATCCGGTTTCACAAGTCTTAGAAGATCTCTTACAACTTGAGTGGAACTTATTTTGACAATGTTATCAAAATTCACATGACACATCCTCCTATTCTATAACCAACTTTGATCTATTTGAGCAATCAAACAACTTTTGCTTGAACTACTTAAGTGAAAGATGTTACCTCTAGTTTGAGTACCAGATGCAATTTCAGTTCTGGAACTTTCTAAGATTCTACATTTTCCATCCTTAAATCAAAGATCATAACCCTTATCAACCAATTGTCCAACACTGAGAAGATTGTGTTTCAGCCCTTCCACATATAGAACATCATTGGTGTTGTTCTTACCATCAAAAGAGATGGATCCTCTGCCACGAATTCTACCAGCTGAGTTGTCTCCAAATTTCACAAATCCTCCTTCATAATTTTTAAAACTCACAAACTTACTTTTGTCACCAGTCATATGATGAGAGCATCCACTATCAATCACCCATTCATCCTTTTCAACAACCTAAGCAGCTACGGCACTTTCCATATTTGCACAGCTAGTAGATTTAGTAGATATTGGATCTTCTTCTTTAATAGCAATGAACACCTAATCACTTTCACCATGATCAGATTCATCATCTGTGACTCCTTCTCTAGCTTCTTTGGCATAGTAACAATTCTTTTGATTTCTATATCTTTTAGGGTTTGGTTTTGAAAATCTCTCCGAACACCTTAAAGAAAAATGACCAATCTTATTACAAGCAAAACATTTGAGTGGAAACTTTCCTTCATACTTACTTGATCCTCTTGGCATCCATTTAGCAATGAGGGCTTTAAGTTCTGCAGTCTCATTTTCATCATCTTCAAGATCCTTCCTTGTTTAAATAAATCTACTTGATCTTCCCCAGGAACCTTCACCCGGACAATGCTTTTGCTTTCCATACACACTGGCCTTGAATGTCGATTCAGACTTAGGAAGAGAATCACCAAATTCACTTAATTCAAAAGTTGAAATTTTGCCAATCAAGTGTTCTCTTGTAACATCTGAAATAGTCTTGATCTCCTCTATAGTAGTAGCCTTATGTTTGTATCAATTAGGCAAAGATCTGAGCACTTTTCCCACAATCTTTGATTCTTCCAAAATTCTGCCAGCACACCTGATCCCACACACAAGTGCGTTTATCTTTTGCATGTAGATTGTGATGTTTTCATCTTCACTCATCATTAGATTTTCAAATTTTCCTCTCGGACTTTGTAGTTTGGCACATTTGACATATTTATCTCCTTCATACAGATTCTCTAACTTCTAGATTTCATGAGTAGTTTTGAGTCCAAAAACATTTGTCATTTCTGAATCAGTCAGGGCACTCAATAAGGCTTCTTTAGCCTAAAGGTTGTTTTCATCATCCTTGAGTTCATCCAGACTTGAAAGACCTTTCTCTGGAGGTTCATACTTATCTTTGGTTATTAACCAATAGACATCACCCATGAATTGCAAATGGCATTTTATGTGTAATTTGTTCCATCGAATCTTGGACTATCCTTCTTGTACGTTGACATCCTAGATCTCCTCGAGCAGTTAACCTCCTTTTAGAGGAACTTGGCTCTAATACCAATTGTTGGAAATAGTCTGCATGACTGAGAGGGGGGTGAATCAGTTATCCCTAAACTTTAACTTTAAAATCTTTTTTACAACTAGATTAATGATGAAAACATTAAAGCATTAATCAACACATGAGTAGAAACAATATGAACACATAACACTAGAATTTTGACATGGAAAACCTGGTTAAGGGAAAACCATGGTGGGGGTTAACCCACAAAAATGTGTACCCTGTTAAAAGTACTTAAGTAAATAGAAGGCACATGCCTTTGGGCACAGTGCCTAGAGCTCACTGCTCAAGAAGAGGCTCACTGCCTATAAGAAATCTTGATTTACATAGAGATAATGAACTAAGAAATAGCATCTACATTCATGCCTGAATCAGTCCCTTTAAAGGCTCAAAAGCTTCTGCTCCTATCTTCAAATTCTTCTTCACTGACTTTTCACTCTATACTTCCTTCACTCCACTTCTGCTCTGCTCTGCTTTTTGATCCTTTCTTCAGATTTAACTCATTTGTTCAAGGATACTTTTCAGTGACTCCTCAATAAGTATTTATACACTTCATTAACCTTGAAATAATCAACAAGGTCACATAAACTCAATGCAGATCTTCACACTATCGGGCAAACATCATTGAGACTTGAATCTTCCTTTATTAACACACTACGCTTCATAAAATGCTCTTTAGATCATCTGCAACATGCAAGGATCATCCAGTTGGCCAGGAACATGGAAGAACAGGAACCTCAAAGAGAAATCTTAAACAACCAGCTCAACCTTCAATGCGGACCTTCAATACAGTAGCCACATGATCAAGAGACCTCCACAAACACATTGAATTCACCAATCACATCCACTCTAAACCAAATTACCAGAATCATTTGTATCTTCCTCTAGAACCTTAAGAACACTGTCTGCCATGACTGTCAAGCTAGAAAGTTTGCTTGCAGACCTCCAAACCATGAACCACTTGAGTTGAGGGAATAAACCATCATCCTAGACATGCCTCTAGATCCACAGATCATAGAGTGTTAATACCAGATCAATCTAGACCAACTTCTTGTCACACTGTCTCTACTAAATAATGTAGAATCTGGTTCTACTCAAATGGCCATAACTTCTTCAAATCTTCATGTGGATTTCTCAAATTGCAACTGGAGCAACCTCTGACAATCCTCTACATGGCCATATGGTCCACATGCATTAATTGTCATTAATTTTCTCAATATCCTCAACAATCTGGTCTTCTATACAGACAGTAAAATAGGATATAGTTGACACTAATGGCAACAAGGATATGTTGACATCAATGACAACACCACTTAGGCACATATTTACAACAAATGTAGTCTCTACTTTTGGCAGAGCATCACCAAACTCTCTCATTTCAAAGGTATTAAGTTTCCCAAGTAACTTATCCTTATTAATCTTTGTCACAGTCATTATTTCTTCAATAGCAGCCACCTTGTGAGCATAGGATTTAGGTAATGACCTAAACATTTTCATCACAACTTCAGTTTCGCCAACAGTTCCTCCCATACCTTTGATTCTAGTAACAAGATCATCAACCTTTTGCATAAAGGATGTTATGTTCTCATCTTCTCCCATCTTAAGGCCATCATATTTGGCTTTCAGTCCCTATAATTTGACACTCTTTATGGATTCATCTCCTTCATAAAGATTACTCAGCTTATCCCAAACTTCTTTAGCAATTTCATAATCCATGACTTTTATGAAGTCAGAGTCAGTGAATGCACTCAAAAAAGCATCTCTATCTTTTTTATATTTATCTCATACTCTTTGATTTCATCTTCAGTTGTCAGACCATTTTGAGGCATGGTGTATTCAGTTTGTGTTGCTTGCCATACCATATAACCAATACAGAGTAGATGGATTTTCATGTGAATCTTCCAGGTTGCGTAATTCATCCCATCAAATTGCAGAGCCTCCTTCTTGTAAGACATCCTCGATCTACCTCAAGCTGTTAAGCTCATCATAGAGGAACCTTTCTCTAATACCAATTGTTAGAATACACACGACAACTATATTACTTCTATATTAAGAGGGGGGCTGAATCAGTTGTCACAGAAACTTAACACTATGAACAATTAATTACTTAGTCACTGATAATAAGATTCAACCATGAAAGCATGAAAAGATAAACTTAATCACAAAAACACATTCAACACAGGAGACACCAGATTTTTATGTGGAAAACCCTAAAAGGGAAAAACCACGGTGGGTGTTAGCCCACAAATATATATGAGTTATAACAATACCAAAAAATAGAGGCTCACTACCTACGGTGCTCACTGTCTAAAATGTTCACTGCAAAGATTGGCTCACTGCCTAGGGTGGCTCACTATCAAGGGGTGGCTCACTGCCAAGAATTGCAAACTAATTAGATAGCATCTACTCCATGCTAGAATTTAATTCCATTGAAGCACAACAACTATCCTCTGCTCTGCTCTACATCGCACTTATTTCTGTATCTTTTTCCACATGCCTTTTCACAATTACATTTCATGTCTTTATATAATTCATCAACCTTGGAATGTACATCAAGGTCAGTATTACATTCATCAACCATTGGAACAATCTCTAAGGTCGGCATTACAAAGTACACAGAAAATAGGTCAAGACCTAATACAAAAATTAAGCTAAGGAAACGATGTATAGATGTATGATGAACATGCTATGCCTTAGTTGGGACTTAAACACGATCCTCCATGCCACAACATGCTAGTACAATCTTTAAAACCTTCTCCGCAATTAGTGAAATCATCCAAGTCAGCCAAAACTGGATTTCACATTAAAACTTCAAGAACAGTCTTCTTCCTCGAGTGAATTTTCTCTATGTCAACCAAATCAAATGTAGGAACATGATTAGGAGACATCCACAAGCACATTGAAATCATCAGGAACAACTGCATAACTTCAAATCACTCTGTCAAGGCGATTCTTTAAACCAGAGCACATAACCAACAGTACCAGTCACTGTCATAATGAAAAGATAGCTTGTAGACCACCAAACCATGAACCAATGGAGTTGAAGGCGCATAACAACATCTCAGACTTAACTCTAGAACTGTAGATAAAAATACTACAATGCGAAGGAATGCAAAGCATATTACTTTCTCCCTGTCATTGCCAAACATACAGAAAAAAGCAGTTTTCACTCTGGTGAACATAACTCACTCAAATCTTCATACCAGAGGCTCAAACTTAGAACATAGCATCTTCAGACATGCTGGTGATGATGATGATGATGATGATGATGATGATGATGATGATGATGACAATGATGATGATGACGATGACGACGACGACGATGATGATAGCATTGTTGATGTGGGAACAATATATCTTGAGAACAATGCGAGGAAAGTGTTGTTGGTGTGGGAATGATATATCCAAAGAACAACATGAGGGTTGTCAATGATATATCTTGATGATGATGAAGAAGAAGAAGAAGAAGGATTGGTTTAAGTTGATTTAGTTTTACGATAAGGTTAGGAATAAAAATGATGGATTCTTTAGAAGGATTGGCTTGATTGCTTGGCAAGATTTATGATCTGATTAAAATTGCTAGTAATGGATTAACTACTTTGGATTAATTAGGATGATTGCATTGGATTTCTTAGGATGACTACATTGGATTTCTTGGGATGATTGCATTAGATTTCTTTAGATGGGATTACACTGGACATCATTAGATGACTACACTGGATATCATTGGTTGACTGCACTAGATTGTATTAGATGATTGCATATGATTTCCTTTGGATGGAATTATTATTTCCATATGATAATGATGCAGAGGCATCCACACTATAACCTTCGCATATAGCATGAATGTCTGCAGACCAACCTCATCATCATCATCTTCGCCATCATCATCATATTCCCTAAAACCACCAACAACATCATCACATTTCGCGTTACACAGTCAGCATCATCATATTTCGGACGATCGCAAACATCCGCCTGCCGACTACTGTTCACCTCCTCCGCTTTCCTCCTAACATCATCATCATGATGTTCAACGGGCGAAAACATCCTCCAGTTGCACTGTTCATCAGGCACCGAACTCCATCGTCATCATCATGACCTACAACACTCTCTTCGTCAGCAGGATAACCAAATATCCGGTTGCTCAAATATCCTGATGACGTTCACCTTCAGCACCTTCCCTTCGATGCTCCGCTAGCCGACGACACAAGCAACAGCATCATGATATAATTCATCCGGTTCCCTCGAAACCTCCTGATGATGCTTCACACTTTCTGCCGATGCCGATACTTAACTACTTAACAACGGCAGGATAAACTCGCACAGGGGGGATATCTCAATATCCTGATGATGATGACGTCATATCCTGATGACGATGACGTCACCCAATATCCTGATGACCTCTTCAACACTTAGTCAAAAAAACAAACTTTCTCTCCCGCATCTACTCGCGATACGCGGATGGTTGGCACTCCCGATATGATGATCCTGATGCCGATACGCTCCACCTCGGCTCCTCCGGATGATGATCACCCCGACGAACTCACACTTCATGCACTCGAAAGCGTCATGCTCTCCTTCACTTATCCGGATGATGATATCCGAACTGTCTGCAGGATATTTGCAGAAATATCCTGATGATGCCGTCTTGACCAATTTCCAGCCTTAGCGAAATCTCTCTTCGCCGATCCTTCAGGAATGACCCGATCCAACCTCAGGGTGATCTTCGACACTCTGTCTTATCAGTTTGACCTAGCACATGCCCATGCTAGGGTCTTCAACATCTTTCAGCCGTGATCCTGTACACCTGCATGCAAACAAACAAACTACCTACTAACCTACTGTACATTACCATTCCACCGATCAGATGAGTCAACCGGTGGAATGGATCAGGAAATCCATGAAACGACTCAAACCAGCAGATCGATTACACCAAGGAGATCAAACAGAAACGAAACAGGATCTTTATTGATTCAAAGATGCAATACAATATGATGTTCCTCACATAGAACACTCAACCTCCTCTGCGCAATACTAGACTGCCGATCGATGATATCTAACTGTATGTCCAATATCAACCGATCTCATGCTTATAAAGACTTTCCCTACGAGTACTACTGACCCGACTCCAAGCGGCTGGGAACTCTCCAGGCGGCTGGGAGATCCAACTGAACATACATCATGACAGCTGTTATAACTAACTAGCTAAAAATAGCAAAAGCCTGGTCAGCATGATCTTATCATGATCAGCGTGACCTTATTACATGCAATTGGTCTAACAGACCTTCTTGGAAACACAAACAAGACCTAAACTACTAACTGCCTTATCAAGACCAGCTGTCAGGTAGGTGCTCCTGCACCATACTCCCCAAAAGAAAAGAACTCATGTCCCATGAGTGTAGCATGTGGAAGTCCTCCACCTTTACACTTGGCTTTGTCAATCTTCTGACCTGCTCCAGCTTTATCCGCTGCTGTCTCTTGGCTGCTCCAAGACTTCTGAACTGTAACTTGCTTTCTGGCAAGTAAATCCTCATGCCTGTTGATGTAGGCCTTACTCTCACATACCCTGTGTTTGTCAGGTTGCCTGATCAGAACCTCTGTCTGAACTGCTTCTGTAGGGTTCACCTGTATCTTTCTGTCAATCTCTATAGGACAAGCAATAGTCCCAATGATGACAACATCCTTGTCATTCTTCTCAACTGATGGTTGGTTGCACCCCTGTTTCTGAACCTGCTGCTGACCTCTGTCAGTCACAACTGAAACGTTCGTCAGCTTGTTGTCTGTAACAACTCCTTTCTCTGCAGTATCCTGAACTGTCTTCATGCCTGCTCCTCTAGGCATCTGCACATACTCCTTCTTTCCCATTAAAATGATTTGAGCTGCCTTCTGTACTGCAGCTTTTGCCTGTAATGGCATCAACTTAATAATCTTCCCATCCTTCTTGATGGTGTAGGTATTAGCATACCCATCATACAGTACCCTTCTGTCAAATTGCCATGGTCTACCCAACAGTAGGTGACAACATTCCATAGGCAAAATATCACACAAAATTCTATCATGATATGGTCCAATCTGGAAATCCACATATGCCTGTTCTGAGACAAAAAGTGATTGCCTATCACTCACCCAAGATGCCTTGTAAGGGTGTGGATGTGGAATCCTTTCCAACTTCAGTTTATCCACCATTTCCTGAGATACCATGTTGTCTGTTGAACCAGTATCAATGACAACTTTACATACTTTACCTTTGCTCTTGCATGTGGTCTTGAAAAGAGCTCTTCTTTGCATCAGATCCTTTGATGCCTGCAAACTAATTCTCCTTAACATCAATGATTCTCCACTCTCTGGATATCCAAAATTCTCAGGACCTTTGTTTGAACTCTGTGCACTTTCTTCTACTTTCTCTTCTTGCACAAGTTGTACTCTCTTGTCACTTGTTCTATCATTTCTGGATGATGAACCTTTGTTTTCTGGACATTTGAAAGATGGATGACCAAACTCTCCACAGGTGTAACATTTTCCTGAAAATGTAGTAGAACCTCTACCACCTCCAAATCTTCCTCTATTACCTTTCCATCCACCTCTGAAATCAGACTGTCCCTGTCCTTTACCAGTGTCTTCTTGACCCTCATTTGTTTGCTTTTGTGCAGGGGCTGCTCCTCTTCCCCTATTGTTTCCTCTTCCTCTCATGGACTTATCATGTCCTCTATTCATCTTTTCTTCAATCTTGATTGCCATTTGGTAACAATCCTCCACATTCTTAGGGTTAGCCAACACTAACTCATCCTGTATGTTAAACCTCAAACCAGCCAAGTACCTAGCCACCTTTTCTACCTCATTCTCATGATGACCAGATCTCATACTTAACAGATAAAATTCCTCAGTATATGCTTTCACATCCCTGTCTTTCTGCTTTAAAAATTGCAGCTTCTTAAACATCTGGATTTCATAATCCCTTGGCAAGAATTTACCCTTGATCCTTGCTACCATCTTATCCCATGAAGTGATCTTTGACTTCCCTTGTTTCCTTCTCTCAGATTGTACATAATCCCACCATACCAAAGCATGACCTCCTAACTTGGTCTTTGCAATCTTTACCTTCTGATCCTCAGCAACATCTTCACATTCAAAGTGATTATCCAGTGCAGCAATCCAATCTAACAACTCATCTTCATTCAAGCTTCCAGTATACTTGGTAACATCAACCTTTACCTTAGGTTTTTCACTCTGCACTGCCTTTAACAGTTTTGCCAATCTCTGGTCTTTAGCATCCAGATCTTCAGCTACCTCTTCATACTCTTCAACAGTATCTGCATCTTCTTCCGACTCACTGTCTTCCACTTCCCTCTTTTTGTTCTTTTCCAGGGCTGTCAGCCTGGCTTGAAGTGCTTCAGCAAGCTCCTTCATCTTCCTCATCTCTCTAGCATGTTTCTCCTTCATTTCCTGCAATTCCCTTGCAGTACCACTACCTTTAGGAGGCATTTTGTCAACCTCACACAACACACAACACAATCAACTCTATCTCTACCTCTGCCCTTTCAGTGACAGAATCAATACACTACAGCCCAGACCTTTTGCTGAGCTCTGATACCACTATGATGCAGAGGCATCCACACTATAACCTTCGCATATAGCATGAATGTCTGCAGACCAACCTCATCATCATCATCTTCGCCATCATCATCATATTCCCTAAAACCACCAACAGCATCATCACATTTCGCGTTACACAGTCAGCATCATCATATTTCGGACGATCGCAAACATCCGCCTGCCGACTACTGTTCACTTCCTCCGCTTTCCTCCTAACATCATCATCATGATGTTCAACGGGCGAAAACATCCTCCGGTTGCACTGTTCATCAGGCACCGAACTCCATCATCATCATCATGACCTACAACACTCTCTTCGTCAGCAGGATAACCAAATATCCGGTTGCTCAAATATCCTGATGACGTTCACCTTCAGCACCTTCCCTTCGATGCTCCGCTAGCCGACGACACAAGCAACAGCATCATGATATAATTCATCCGGTTCCCTCGAAACCTCCTGATGATGCTTCACACTTTCTGCCGATGCCGATACTTAACTACTTAACAACGGCAGGATAAACTCGCACAGGGGGGATATCTCAATATCCTGATGACGATGACATCATATCCTAATGACGATGACGTCACCCAATATCCTGATGACCTCTTCAACACTTAGTCAAAAAAACAAACTTTCTCTCCCGCATCTACTCGTGATACGCGGATGGTTGGCACTCCCGATATGATGATCCTGATGCCGATACGCTCCACCTCGGCTCCTCCGGATGATGATCACCCCGACGAACTCACACTTCATGCACTCGAAAGCGTCATGCTCTCCTTCACTTATCCGGATGACGATATCCAAACTGTCTGTAGGATATTTGCAGAAATATCCTGATGATGCCGTCTTGACCAATTTCCAGCCTTAGCGAAATCTCTCTTCGCCGATCCTTCAGGAATGACCCGATCCAACCTCAGGGTGATCTTCGACACTCTGTCTTATCAGTTTGACCTAGCACATGCCCATGCTAGGGTCTTCAACATCTTTCAGCCGTGATCCTGTACACCTGCATGCAAACAAACAAACTACCTACTAACCTACTGTACATTACCATTCCACTGATCAGATGAGTCAACCGGTGGAATGGATCAGGAAATCCATGAAACGACTCAAACCAGCAGATCGATTACACCAAGGAGATCAAACAGAAACGAAACAGGATCTTTATTGATTCAAAGATGCAATACAATATGATGTTCCTCACATAGAACACTCAACCTCCTCTGCGCAATACTAGACTGCCGATCGATGATATCTAACTGTATGTCCAATATCAACCGATCTCATGCTTATAAAGACTTTCCCTACGAGTACTACTGACCCGACTCCAAGCGGCTGGGAACTCTCCAGGTGGCTGGGAGATCCAACCGAACATACATCATGACAGCTGTTATAACTAACTAGCTAAAAATAGCAAAAGCCTGGTCAGCATGATCTTATCATGATCAGCGTGACCTTATTACATGCAATTGGTCTAACAGACCTTCTTGGAAACACAAACAAGACCTAAACTACTAACTGCCTTATCAAGACCAGCTGTCAGGTAGGTGCTCCTGCACCAGATAAGAAGTGGCAAGGGTGTTAAACAAACCAAGATACTAAGAGGGGGTGAATTGGTATCTAAACAACCCAAGGAAGCAACTACTCCCTGCAGACTTTGTTTTAGGGCTACAATCCAAAGAAGCTACTACTTCTTGGAAACTTTGATTTAGGGTCACACCTAAGGAAGCTATAACTCCCTGAATACTTTTTTTTTAGGGTCACTCCCAAGGAAGCAACTACTCTATGAATTGAGTGCAAACTCTTAAAAGATTATAGTATGACAGTCCTTCTATTGTTTGAAAACTAACATTGAAATTTACACCTTTGATGATTGTAATTCTACATTTTCACACTTCCTTTTGATGATCAGATCATTTAGGCACACTCTATATTTGATCATTGTCACAGATATGTCTTCAAGATGAATCAGGACAACATCTACAAATTCTACTCTTTCTCCTTCAGTTGCACATCATAATGCATTCATTCTACTCCTTTTGCTTGCAAACCTTATCAATCAACTTGCAATCACACTTAACTCAATTTTATTTATAGTATATACATGATATTTCAAATTGATTACATTGCTTGTTGGCCAGGGACAATATAAAAATTACATTTACAAGTCAGTCAAACAACATACAACATGAAACATGTAGGGGACAAGTCCTAAACAAGACTACATGCTACACTAGCAGAAGACCCATACCTTGTAGACATTAACACTTGGTTAAACAGGTTCAAAACATCAAACATGAAGGAATTACATCTGTACACTCCACTCTTTTGAAAATTGGACAGCCTTAAGCAAAGACCTATAAAACTTGAAGCATAATGTCCATAGTAACTTAAAAACCTTGTGCGATATTGCAAACAAAAAAGATCTTCATGAAGATTTTCTAGATAAGTCTACAACACTCATACAACATCTCCAAACACTCCTTTATCTCCGCACATCATATATTTGTGTCATACATCTTCAACCATGAACTCTAGGAGTAACAAGTCATCTGGAACACATTGTAATATACTGTCATTCAAAAACTGAGCTAGCAGATCACCAAGAACCTTAAAATTGCAAGAGAGCATGTAATATACTTCCATAAACATGTCCACAAAATTACAAACAAAAAATTTCACATCTGGAGGAATGAAGAGCATCCCAACAGGCCTTCAACACCACCTTACTCTACCAGGACCCATGCCAGTACTCTATAACACATAAATTTCACAAAGGAAGGGCAGATGATCTGGAACTTTGGAGTTATCACCTTCACTGTACTTTGAACATAGTTCTAGAATCACATAACCATAACTGCTAATGCAGAGGAATGCAAAGCAAGATCCTAGACAGTCTTCATAGGTAGTCATCTTATAATAGAAACTGTCACCAACTTCCGGAGGCCAAACCTTCTTTATATTAACACATGCATTCTTAGGAACAGTAGGAGAGATCATACAATATGCCTTAGGCAATCAACAACATATCTAATTATCTTAGTGCTTCTAATTCCCATATTAATGTGTCTTCTTAGTGCTTCTAATTCCCATATTAATGTGTCTTATTGATGCTTCTAGTTCCCATCTTAATATGACTTCATACTCAACTCTGTAGTGATCAAGGTATGACATCCAACCATGAACTTTAGTAACCACACTATATCGTAACATTAACTATATCTTCTCTGCTGGATGGGGCATGGCATCCAACCATGAACACCATCACACATTTATGATAGTGTTGACATCAATGACAACCTAGGGAACCATATGTGTAACAATCTCCCCCTTTGGCATTGGTGGAAACACATACCTAAACATTCTCCCCCTTTGACATCAAGGACAAAAGGAAACCACTACCTACTCATTAACAACCATATACTTGCCCATTCTTTCTTTTTGTAACAACCAGACTCCCCCTATCATCAGCAACCACTACCTACTCCCCCTGAGAGGTAGCCACCATCAGTCCAGGAAAAAGGATATAACATGAACTCCCCCTAGAAAGATGTACTACTATGCATCTAGCAAGAGGAAGGAGGGGCAATTACCCCTAGCCTCTACTGAAGATCCTTAAAAGTGTCATTTGCAAGAGCCTTTGTAAATATGTTTGCAATTTGATCCTTTGTTTGAAGATATTCCAACTTCACTTCCTTTTCTACAACATTCTCTCTCAAAAAGTGATACTTGATTGATATATGCTTGGTTCTAGAATGCATCACTAGATTCTTGGAAATATTAATAGCACTTGTATTGTCACATAGAATAGGAATAGGCTCATCATAAAATACCTGGATATCCTTTAGGGTCTCCTTCATCCATAACACTTGTGTACAATAGGATGCTGCTGCAATATACTCTGCTTCTGTAGTTGATGAAGATATTGAATCTTACTTCTTGCTCTGCCATGAAACCAATTTGCTTCATAGGAAGAAAGCACCACCACTTGTGCTCCTTCTATCATCAACACAAGTAGCCCAATCAGCATCAATGTACGCACTCAAATTAAAGTCATTACCTTTTGAATACGATAAGCTATAATCCAGAGTTCCTTTCAAATATTTGAATATCCTTTTCACTACTTTCTCATCCATTTTATTGGGATTAGATTGATAACTGGCAACCACACATATTGCATACATAATATCAGGTCTATAAGTAGTTAGGTATAACGGTCCTCCAATCATAGATCTATAGGAATTTTGACACACCTCTAGAGACTCATCATCCTTGCTTAAGTGACATCTAGTGACCATGGGAGTACTCACTGGTTTTGAATCCTCCTTACCAAACTTCTTCAACATTTTTCTGACACACTTAGCTTTTGAAATAAAGATACCATCATCTAGATGAGCAATTTGAAGTCCAAGGAAGAAATACATCTCACTAATCATAGACATCTCAAACTCTTTTTGCATCTCCTCTACAAACCTCTTACACATACCATCATCTCCACCAAAGATGATGTCATCAACATATACTACAACTATCAATATCATGTCTCCTTCTTCCTTGATATAACGATTGCTATCTATAGTACCTTTCTTAAAGACTTGCTAAAGTAAGTACTTATCCAACCTAGCATACCAAACTATAGGTGCTTGCTTGAGACCATACAAAGATTTCTTGAGTCTGCACACCATGTCTGGATCTTCTAATATCTAGAAACTATCTGGTTGCTCAATGTAGACTTCTTCTTCTAGATCACCATTAAAAAATGTTTACTTGACATCCTTCTAATATACCTTCAAATTCTTATGAGCAACAAGGGTAAGGAACATTTTGATTGCTTATATCCTAGCTATTTGAGCAAAGGTCTCCTCAAAATCAATGCCTTCAACTTGAGAGTAGCCCTTACATACCAACCTTGCTTTGTTCCTTACAACTTCACCATCTTCATTCATCTTGTTCTGATACACCCACTTTGTTCCTATGATATTCTTGTTGGCTAGTCTAGGAACCATTTACCATGTCTGATTCTTCTCAATCTAATCTAATTCTTCTTCTATCACCTTTATCCATTCATCATTTTTGCTAGCATCAGCAAAAGTTTTGGGTTCTACTTTTGATAACAAACACAAATTTATTTGCTCATGTTTCTTAGCAAACCTTCTCCTTGTTTGCACACCTTCATTATGGTCTCCAATGATATGATCTACTAAGTGATTCTTTTGAACATACTTTGTTGGGGTCTTAGGCATGTTCTCTGGGTCTTGTTCCTTTTCTTATTTTACTTCTTCTTCATCTTCAATGAATGGAAAGATATCATATCCAGAGTCCTCTAAATCTTGTGAGATCTGTTACAAGTCTTCATCGAACCATTTCCCATGTCTAATTCTTCTCAATCTGATCCAATTCTTCTTCTATCACCTTTATCCATTCATCATCTTTGCTAGCATCAACAAAAGTTTTGGGTTCTACTTTTGATAACAAACACAAATTTATTTGCTCATGTTTCTTAGAAAACCTTCTCCTTGTTTGCACACCTTCATTCTGGTCTCCAATGATTTGATCTACTAAGTGATTATTTTGAACATACTTTGTTGGGGTCTTAGGCATCTTCTCTAGGTCTTGTTCCTTTTCTTATTTCACTTCTTCTTCATCTTCAATTCATGGAAAGATATCATATCCAGAGTCCTCTAAATCTTGTGAGATCTGTTACAAGTCTTCATCTACTTTGACATTTGTGCTTTCAATCATCTTTCCCAACCTCTTGTTGTAGCATTTGTAGGCCTTGCTTCTGGTTGAGTAACCAAGAAATATTCCTTCATCACTTATTGAATCAAAGTTTCCTAGGTCTTCTTCATCTCTTTTGATATAGCATTTGTTGCCAAAGATCTTGAAGTATCTAACTATGGGAGGTCTTCCATACCATAGCTCATTAGGGGTCTTAGTGCTATTGATCCTCAATTGCACTCTGTTAATCAGATAGACAATAGTGTGAACTGCTTCCTTCCAATACATATCAGGCAAATCTACATCTTTCAACATTACCCTAGACATCTCTTGCATAGTCATGTTCTTTCTTTTAGCTACTCCATTTTTCTAAGGGGTCCTAGGAGTTGACATATGTATCCTAATACCATGATCTTCACAAAACATTGTAAATTCATTTGAAGTAAACTCACCTCCTCTATCAGAACTTAAACATTTGATATTAGCATCCATTTCATTTTCAACCAAAGCTTTAAAAACCTTAAATTTATCAAGTGCATATAAATTTTCTCTTAAGAAAGTAACCCAAGTCATTCTAGAATAATCATCAATGAGCAACATAAAATACCTCTCACCTTGCTGACTCTTTACTCTTGTAGGGCCATATAGATCAGTGTGAATCAGCTCCAATGGCTTTGAACAAGAATATTCCTTTCTTTTGAAACTTGTCTTTGTCTACACTTTCGCATTTGACATTCCTTGCATATTGTGTTTACAGGCTTGATTATCTTGGGCATGTCTCTCACTGCATTAGTAGAGCTGATCCTTACCATATTATCAAAATTGTTGTGTCCCATTCTTTTGTGCCATAGCTAACACTCACTAGATTGTGCCAACAAACATGTTCTTCTATTTACCTCCTTCAGATGATAGATATCACCATATGACTTGATTCCTTCTACGACTAGTTTTCTGAACCCTGCCTTCCTGATTTCACAACCTTTAGCATGAAAGATAAGATTGTAACCTTTTCTGCACATCTGACCAACACAGAGAAGGTTGTGATTTATCCCTTTGAAATAGAGGACATCCTTAGTATTGTTCTTTCCATCAATAGTTATAGTACCCTTTCCATAGATTTGTGCTGACTCATCACCACCAAAATTGACAGCTCCACCATCCCACTTTTCAAGGTTGATAAACTTCTCCTTGTCACTAGTCATATGATTTGAGCAACCACTATCAATTACCCAAGCCTTAGCTTCTTATCTTGTATGAAAGGTAGTCCATACAACCATTGATCTATCATTGTTTTGGTTTGTTTGTAAGGCATCAATCTTCTCATATTTTCCAACATCATCCCTTTTGTCACCAACACTCAAGGCCATGAAAAGTGTTTCATCATTTGAATCATCATGATCCTCATCTTTTGAAGAACAACTTCTCTCTATGGAATACATAATTCTCTTGAACTTGTCTCTCTTGTTACTACCTCTTGATTCTTTAAAAGGACATTTAGAACCAAAGTGACCAACCTTTCGACAATTGAAACATTTGAAGGGTAACTTACCTTTGTAATTACTAGTACCTTTCTTTAGTCTTGTCACAAATTTGCCTCAACTTCATCAAATTTATCATCTTCATCAGCAATTTCATCCTTTGTCTTCTTACTGATTTTGAAAGTACTTTCTTTCTTTGGAGCATCACTACCAAACTCTCATTTCAAAAGTAGTAAGGGTACCAAACAATTTGTCTATAGTGTATGTATACATGTCTGCAGTCTCCTCAATAGCAAATACTTTATGACTATAAGATTTGGGAAGAGATCTCAGAACTTTCTTCACAATCTCATCTTCTTTCACTTCTCCACCAAGACCCGTGATGCCATTGACCACTTCATTCACCGAGAGCATATATCCAACAATGTCTTCATCCTCTTTCATTTTTAGGGTCTTAAATTTGCTCTTGAAGATTTGTATCATTTCTTTCTTTACTTTCTTGTCTCCTTCATAAATGGTCTCAAGTTTACCCCAAACTCCTTTAGAAGAACTACAACTCATTACCTTTGAAAGTTTTCAATCAACCAACCCACTCATGATAGAAAACTTTGCCTTGGCATTGTTATCATACTTCTTAACTTCATCTGAATTTGTAGGAATAGTAGAAGGAATAGTGTAACCATTCTTGATAGATTCCCAAACACCACACCCTAGTGAATTGATATAGGCCTCCATCCTTATTTTCCAAAAAGCATAATTTGTTCCATCAAATCTAGGTATCTTGCTAGATCCATTATGTGCCATCCCAAACCTTCCTCAATCGGTTAAGCTTCCTTTAGAAGAACTTGGCTCTGATACCAATTCTTACACACACCAAGATACTAAGAGGGGGGTGAATCAATATCTAAACAAATTTCAAATCCTCTAGAGAAGATTGAAACTTAAGCATTACAGTATTAACATAAACATGAAAGATCAACACAATGCACATCAACACATAACACCATATATACATGGAAAACTCAAGAAGGGAAAAACCATGGTGAGGGTTAACTCACAATATATGAAGCTCAAATAACAACTTTATTTTAGGATACAACCCAAGGATGCAACTACTCCCTATAGACTTTGTTTCAGGGCTACAACCCAAAGAAGCTACTACTTCTTGAAAACTTTGATTTAGGGTCACACCCAAGGAAGCTACAACTCCCTGAAGACTTTGTTTTAGGATCACTCCCAAGGAAGCAACTACTCCTTGAATTAAGTGCAAACTTTCAAAAGATTACAGTATGACAGTCCTTCTACTGTCTAAAAATTAACATTGAAATTCACACCTTTGATGATTACAATTCTACCTTTTCACACTTCCTTTTGATGATTAGATCATTTAGGCACACTCTACATTTGATCATTGTCATAGATATGTCTACAAGATTAATTAGGATAACATCTACAACTTCTGCTCTTTCTCCTTCAGTCGCACATCATAATGCATTCATTCTTCTCCTTTTGCTTGCGAACCTTATCAATCAACTTGAAATCACACTTCCTTAACTCAATTTGATTTACAATATATACATTATATTTCATTGATTACATTTCTTGTCGACCAAGGACAATATGAAAAATAAATTTACAAGTCGGCCAAAAAACATACAACATGAAACATGTATGGGACAAGTCCTAAACAAGACTACATGCTACACTAGTAGAAGACCCATGCCTTGTAGACATTAACACTTGCTTAAATAGGTCCAAAACATCAAACATCAAGGAATTACATCTACACACACCGCTCTTTTGAAAATAGGACAACCTTAAGAAAAGACATATAAAACTTGAAGCATAACAGCTATAGTAACTTAAAAACCTTGTACGATATTGTAAACAAGAAAGATCTTCATCAAGATTTTCCAGATGAGTCTACAGGACTCATAAAACATCCCCAAACACTCCTTTATCTATGTACATCATATATTTGTGCCATACATCTTCAACCATGAACTCTGGGGGTAACAAGTCATCTGGAACACACTGTACAATATACTGTCATTGTAAAACTGATCTAGCAGATTACCAAGAACCTTAAAACTACAAGAGAGAATGTAATATACTTCCATAAACATGTCCATAAAATCAAAAAGGAAAACTTTCACATTCGGAGGAATGCAGAGCATCCCAACAGGATTTCAACACCACCTTACTGTACTAGGACCCATATCGGTATTCTATCACACATACCTTTCACTGAGGAAGCGTAGATAATCTAAAAGTTTGGAGTTATTAGCTTCACTATACATTGAACATAGTTCTAGAACTACATAGCCATAACTACTAATGTAGAGGAATGTAGAGCAATCACCCAGATAATCTTCATAAGTAGTCATCCTATAACAGAAACTGTCACCAACTTCCGGAGGCTAAACCTTGTTTATATTAACACATGCATTCTTAGGAATAGTAAGAGAGATCATACAATATACCTTAGGCCATTAGCAACATATCTGATTATCTTAGTTCATCTAATTCCCATATTAATGTGTCTTTTTAGTGCTTCTAATTCCCATATTAAATATGTCTTCTTGATGCTTCTATTTCCCATCTTAATATGACTTCATACTCAACTTTGCAGTGATGAAGGCATGACATCCAACCATGAACTTTAGTAACCACACTATATCATGACATGAACTGTATCTTCTCTGCTAGATGGGGCATCCAACCATGAACTATATCTTCTCTAGGAGTATGATATCCAACAATGAACACCATCACACATTCGTGACATTGTTGACATCAATGACAACTTTGTGATAGTGTTGACATCAATTACAACCTAAGGAACCATATGTGTAACAAAGGGAAAACCCAATTTAGAAACATGGATTTGAGATAGATTGATTTAGGATGTGGGGTTGATGGATAGGCATGGATGAATTTAGGGATTGTCAATAGTGGATGGAAAGCATGATGGATGGTATATGGATGGAAGGGTGAATGATGTAATCTATAAGGACTATGTTGTGTAGGAAAAGTATGCACCTATTCTAGAAATGTCATTTAGAATTCCAAACTAAAAAGATATAATATATTACATAAGTGATAATGAGATGGTTAGAGGATTTGTCATAGGAGGATTTGCTATGTCAAGAGTTTGTCAAAGCATGTTTCAAAATTGTACTTCAGTCCTTATTAAGATCAAAGTCTTGATCAAGATCAATGTCAAGTGGGGATGATGAATGGGAATGATGGAAAGGATATATGGATATGATAGATCAATTGACAATCCAATAAGATCCTCTAGATAAATTAGTAGCTACATGGGAGGATACTACACAATTGAGGATTCTTTACCTTCACCTGTTTGAGGTTTTCTAGGAGTAGGCATAGTCCTAAGGGAGGGTGTAATTCCTTTGGCATATGTGTGTTATATGACTTCTTGCATATACCATATTTTTATACTATACCTATTATTGATGTTTTGTGTTTCCATTAATGTACCTTATTGATGATGTTTTATATTGGCATCTAATGTCTCACTATTATAAGATGTATATGTTGCAACTATGAGTGAGTGCACTATTTCAGTGATTTTTCACTTTCACTATATATGTGATTTGATTATAATATATAGCTCAACACTATGTATATTAATAATTATCATTTCAATGTCTACATTTATGATCTACATTATATGGATTAGAATTGTTATCATTTGATGTAGCTATTGATGTATTTCCTTTATATTATATCATGTTGCATGTTTAATTTATGCTTCAAATATCTTGTATGGAGTAGGTATGCTTGATGTTTTACTGAGTATGTAGGCATAGGTTTTATTCCCAATGGTGTTTATTTGGAGATAGTTCAATTTGGGTAAATATGTTGTCTATATCCCCTAGCTCACTTGATTGAGTGGTGGGACAAATCTTGTGAATCCTTATGAAAACCTAGACCTGAGTCGGGGTTGATTCTAGAATCTGTGTTGTGTTTAAACCCATAAAGTGAGTCAATTCTTTACATGTGGTTATTTTATCTTCTTGCATTATATTTAAACTAGTTCAAAAAAAAAATTGTCATGTTTTTAGAATATTTAATATGCTTGACTTAGAAAGATAATAAATTGTGCCTTCATGAAAAAGATCCTTTGCATTATTTAATTATATGTGAAAAGAAAATTTAAAATAAGTTGATTACATTAGGAAAGTAAAATATAGTTACATCTGGTAAATAATATTGCAATATAGTTAGAATTTAAAAGTTAATTTACAAAGTTTAATGGGAGATATTAATTAAGTTATTTGTATTGAATATCTTTACTAAAACATATTGGATGGAAAATATCTATTATTACAAAAGTTTTTTCTTGTAATATCCAAAAAAAAATGTGAAAGCTCGGGGAAAATGGAATGAATGATAAAAAGAAAAAGAAAAGGAATTTTGGAGGACTTTTTCATTTGGTGCTTGAAAAAAACCCCTCTTCCTCTTTTGGGAAGAATTCTCTACATTTTGAAAGGAATTGTTTTTGAAATTGCTTGGACTTGGATTGTCTTTGGATGGAGATTAGTTGGAAGTTGGAAAATATTTATTGTTGCATTCCTACCTCTCAAGGAGAGATTCTTCATTTTGGGAGCTTTCTTGGAAATGTAATTTCCTTTTAATCATGTTTTTGAAATGAAATTTCTTCTTTTGCCATGCCCAAAATAGGTGGATGCATATGGCCTCTTCATTCATAGGAGTTATTGGAGTAGAATGCATGTTATTATATGTAGATTTAATTTATTTTAGAGCTTGTAAACTTATTTTGAAAAGTACAAAATAGAGCCAAGGTAATGGAATTTTTTTCTTATAGTCCCTTGTGAGTTGGCATACTTATTGTTGTGTATTTTAGACATAAAATGGTGTATTTAAAATTTAGAAATTTTTTTATATTTCAGAAAAAAAAATATGGAGGTTTTGGGTGATGTCATCAATGGTGAATTTGAGGGTTTTATGGATTTGAACCTTTTCATAAAAATATAAATTTGAATTCAAACCATGTTCTCTTAATTCACTTAATGGGATGAAGAGTCTCATGTTTCTTATGAGTTTCTCAATGTTTTGGATACAAGGATCATAAACTTCAACCTCATTTTCCATGGCTTGAATTTTTTAGGTTAAGGTTGACTTTTGGACCTAGGACTGATTTCTAAGGATAGGAGTGAAGTGGAACCATGCTACACTTGCAAAATTGGGGATGTCCCATATGGGTTTTTAATGCGATTAAATGAATTGGGGATCCAAACATTTAAAATGAATTAACTAAAGAACTTGAAAGTCAAATTGCATTAAAGGCCTTAAGGGAATCATGCAAAAATAGTACCATGGTTATACCTACACCAAAGGTCATGAGGATTTATCATGTAGGGTAGTAATTATATCATTACGTGTGCTAAAGGCCCTAAGGGAATCACATAGTGATAATGATGACACTCTACATCCAATGCTTAGTAGTCCACATCCTATTTTTGTTGGGTCATTGGTACCCAATGTATCCTTGTAATTTATTTCTTGACTGTGATGCTATGCTCTTTCCTTGCTTGATATTGCTAGTTGTTATCACATCTTCTTGTGTTCTTTGGTTGGAGGCAATGACCCTTGTTTGTAGTATGTACTTGATTTCTAATGTATATGTTCTTGGTATGTGTGATGCCATGTTTGTGTCATCCATCATAAATGTTTTATGTGTGTGTTTGATTACTAAATTGACTATCTCTCAGTTCAATGGTGGGCCTAAGCGTTCCACTTGGTTGGGTGGTGTTATTTGACTGTTGGGGCTAGCCAGACTTATGGATATGCTTGGAGAGAAAATGTAGAGTTCTTTAATTCTTATGAGAGGGTAGGCCTTCTAGTATCATTGATTTTAAAATGTATATGAAGGAATTTCATCACTCATTGGCTTAGTGTTTTTTGAGGCCATAATTAAACTTGTGATCCAGGGTAAATTACCTTATTTGGGGATGGTGATTTCATTGCATACTTTTAGTTATCATTTTATGCTATGTGTAGATAAGATTTGTTGAAATGAAATCACTTGATTATGCTCATTTTGATATGGTATATCTATGTAATTTACCTTCCATACTTGAAGACATTGATATCATGTTGTTCTCATCTTGTACATGTTAGAATAAGGGTTCATGTTTACCTCATTTCTTCGGAATTGTGTCCCTTCTAGAGGTTCTTAGATAGCCAATGTAGATCCCATAGGTGCTTGAACATTTGGTCCTAGTTCATATTTTGGCATCCCAATGGAATGAGGCCTAGGTTTCATGGCAAAGTGGACCTAGGAGTGACATTAAACCTTCCCAAAATAGGGGGGAGGACTTGGGCACCTGCACACTAGTCTTGCCCTATTTTGGGTTAGGCCTAAAAGTTAAGTGTCGGTTTATGACCATCATTTGGTCTTTTTGCAGACACGGTAAGTTTTAATTTTTGAAATCTTGGCGAGAGTGCTTGTAGTTGCATATATAATAATGTTTAGGCATTCATTTGTAAACTAGATGATTAGTGGCAACCTATTGTATTCTTAAGGTGATTAAAGGCTTTCATTGTGTTGCAAGAGCAAAATTGTGTGGTTTATGTGTTTATGCTTGTAGATTTGAGCATCCATTTCATCATGGAATGAAGAGCATCTTCCTCCATGATATCTTCACTACAAGGTGACACTATATTATGTTTTCATCATCATTTCCTTTGAATTTTTACCTCTGCCTCCCTAGGCATGCACTCTTTATCTGACAACAGTGTTCAGAGAATAAAGTGTCCTCTAGGGCTTGACTGAGGCAAGCATCTAAACACCACAACCCCCAAACCAAGTCTTGTGATTGCATGTTACAGGTGTCGCATTTGAAAAAAGTGGAGTTGTAGGAAGGCTTGGCAAGCATCAGGGATTCAGGATCTAAAGAAAAGTCATACAATGGAGCACTTCCGAGACTTGGGTGCTCACACTAGTTTCCTCCACAGACAAATCTCGGGAAACGGAAGTTACAGGGTTGATCAGTGTCGAAAGGAGGTCTAGATTCCCCAAAAAAGTAGGTACCTTGGACTTGGGCACCCACACCTTAGTCCTTGACTATTCCACTTTGGAACCCCAAAAATAGGTATTCTGTAATTTAGTATTTTACTCTTGTTTGCAAGAGCTTTTTCCGTCTTCCATCTTTCATCAATTTGTTGTTGTATTTGCATAATTAGGGTTTTAATAGTTAATTGGACATAAGAGAAGGAAAATTAGTAATTAAATTCTATAATCCAAGTTTCCCTTCATTTTTAAGTGACCTAGGGTATGATAATGCTCATCATTTGACCCTAGATCCTTTAATGTACGGTGGAGAGGCGGATTTAAACATCTAAAATCAAAAGATTAACAAATCCAATTTTCCACCTAAATATTTTGGTGAATCCATGTTTTTATTGAATTTAGCACCTTCTTGATTATTTTTCTGTAGATTTGCATTGATTGAATTCATCTACTTTCATTGCATTGTAAAAATTACAAAAAAAAATAAAAAATTTAAAAAATTTGAAAAAAAATTGCATTCTAGGGTTTGCATTTTGACATAGTTTAATTGCATCTAAATAAAATTCTGATTTTTGTATTAGATCTGAAATTTATTTTCATTTAATTCATAATTTTCATATTGCATTTGAAAATTTACAAAAAAATTGAAAAAATTGAAAAAAATTGAAAAAAATTGGCATTTTTAGCTTACATTTTGATTTAATTTGAATTAATTTTCACTTTAATTCAAATTTTTGCATTAGATTTGAAATTCATTCATTTATTTAATTTTCATCTCATTGCATTTGAAAATTAACAAAAAATTGAAAATTTTAAAAAATATTGGCATTTTTAGCTTGCATTTCGATTTAATTTGAATTAATTTTCAATTTAATTCAAATTTTTGTATTAGATTTGAAATTCATTCATTTATTTAATTTTCATCTTATTGCATTTGAAAATGAACAAAAAAATTGAAAATTTTGAAAAAAATTGGCATTTTTAGCTTGCATTTTGATTTAATTTGAATTAATTTTCACTTTAATTCAAATTTTTGCATTAGATTTAAAATTTATTCATTTATTTAATTTTCATCTCATTGCATTTGAAAATTAACAAAAAATTGAAAATTTTGAAAAAAAATGGCATTTTTTTGGCTTGAATTTCAAATAATTTGAATTTAATTTAATTTCTGATATTTTTTAAATACACCATTATTTAATCATTTGCATTTTTCATATTAAAATTGCTAGGGTTTGTTGGAAATTTCAAAATTTTCTTATAACTTAGTAATTCCAAAAGCTAGGGTTTGTAGCTAAAATCTTGTTTCAGATTTTACTACTCATCTTAGGCACTCGTTCAAATCTAATTTTGCATATAGTGCCACATATTAGTGTGCTTTTGCATTCATATTTCAAAAAATTGCATTTACACATATTCAGTTTCAACAAAAAACTAGCAATTTTCATTGATTTTCACTAGGTTTTGACTTATCATCATCCTAGATTTGCATCAAAAGCATGTTGTGAAGGATTTTAATAATGTATTGGACTAAAAATAGACTTATCATTTTCTGTTCTTGATAAAAATCCTTACAACACCTTTTCTTTCATATATTTGCATTGAAAAAGTACAAAAATCAAGCATTTTAGGTCATTTTTGCATATAGTTTGCATTGGTCTTTTGCATACTTTTGAGAAAGCTTTTAAAATCTGATTTTGCATCTCATTATGGCCTCTTCATGTTATTCATCTTTGAAATCTTTGCATGAGTATATCCTAGACTTTGAAATTTTCTCTAATTTCACTAATGAGAATCCTCGTGTTCTAGAGCACATAGCTTCTGCAAGTGGTATTGATGCTTCTATATGTTCTACATATGAGCTACAATTACTTTTTTATAAACATGATTTTAATAGCTTCACACTATTCATAGAAGCATATCCTTTGATATTAGAAGATTTAACTAAATTCATCTCTAGGAATACCCATGAGAAAGATGAGAGTGAAAAGCCTTTTTTCGCCACAGAGTATGATGATGATGATGTACCTTCCCCTCATCCCATTGCTCTCCCTGGCCAAGATGTAGCATTAGTGGATGAGAAAATGTCTCTCACATTAAATACTTTAGGGATGGATATTGGGACCAATCAAGAGGGAAACACTGTTAATTCAATAATTGTTAATAGACTTCATAGCAATATTCCTAAAATGATTGTCTGAGGGGCACTTAGTGCACCCTCTTGCTTAAAACTAGTGATTACAGTTCAAGGTGTTCAAAATGTGTTACAACAACCACACCACAATGTAATTGCTCATACATACAACACCTGTAATAACAAGCAAAGTAACCAAGCACTGCATGTGCCTATCTCTCTTCCATGTTCCCAACCTATGCTCCCTCCACCACCTTGTCTTACTCATAAAAGGGGTCAAGAGTATGATCTTGTCAAATAGCTTCATGCTACTCTGACTAAGATCTCTCTTTGGGAGTTAATACAAAGATCGCCTACATACAATGGAATGCTCCAAGAAGCTTTGCAAAAGGTGATTGTCCCACCTACTGTTAAGCCCAATGATGTAGCAGCCGTACTGGATAGTATGCATGCGACAAAAATAGATATTCTCTTTCAACCACAGGAATTACCGTCAATTGAAGTTCAAAACCAATATGATCCTCTTATAATCTTTGTCATAATAAACAAAACATTGGTAAAACAAGTTATGATTGACAATGGATCGACTCTTAATGTTTGTAGCATTGACCTACTGACAAGGGTCCTTGTACCTCATCATTTAATCATATTTTAGATGTCAAATCTAGGGTTGTGTCCTTATCTATCTACAATTAGGAATCCTATAGTTTCTAGTTTTATCTAACTAATTCTAATGACTTTTTTTGATTTTAAGAAACTAATCTATCTGCTATGAAGTGAATTCCAAGAATACTAAAAACAGAACTAAACAATAAATTACTTTAAGAAAATCTATAAACTGAAACATGCATCTATCTATGAAAATAGTAAGTATCTTTTAAAACAAAATCTGAAATAACAAAACAATGGTACTAGCCTTTCGCCTTGGTGGTGAGAGTGGGCCCTTGCTCTACACCCTTAGAGCTAAAGACTAAAGTAGAAATTAGAACAAAAGAATAGTATCACAATTCAACTCAGTCCAATTCCATTAGCTCTGTATTCAGAAAATATTGATATCAAAATGAGATTACACAAATCAAAATAATCATCTCTCTTTTTTTGCTTCTTCTGTAAGTTTATATATATGATTAGTGATGAGATATCACTTATCTTATCTAGCAGTTCTTCTATGAGATGACGTCCACCTCTTTATTAAACTAGTTGTCTAACTACAGAAAATGACCATGCAATAAAATAGATTGAGTGGAACAGAAGTCCACTCTGAATTTGAGTTTTAGTCTTAATACATTTGGGCAACAAGGCCCTAAAATATAGGCAATAAATCAATTTATCAGTAACTCGTGCAAAAACTAAGATAGATAAAAACTCCCAGCAGTTTAACTATAGATCACCCTTAATCACTCAGGTGATAATTTGAGTGATATTAGGAGCATTACGATCACCACTGAAAGTGTCTGACCGAGAGCTGTGATGGAAATCTGCACTATTCTAAAGAGGTGTCGGAGATGTATGTTCCTACTTGTAGCTCCAGAGACGTAATTGTGGCCTTCTTGTTCAGCTCCGAAGATGCTCCAGACTTCAATTCCGCTCTGGAGATACTTCACCTCTTTGTCCCAAAACTCCTGATGACATGGCATTCTGATATCAGCTCCAGAGATCATTAGGACTACCTCCAGAGATGCACAAAGTTTCCTACCCGAACACCTGTACCTGTTGATTCCAAAAAGAGAAGTTTTTCTACATATTTCCATCAATTCAATGCACATTAGTCCTTTAATTAGAGATCATGATTCTAAATAATTCATCTCTTATTAATCATTATTTAGAACAATCTTGTTAGCCTATTCAGGTGTAGTTATCAGGACAATGGGATAAGAAGGGAGAAAAAGAGAGGTAAAGAAGGTGTATTTTATGGGTGCTCCCTGACACTCATCACCTACTACACAAAATCAAGGTTGACACATCACAAATCACACCAAACAACATTAGCATTTGTGGCTTTGATAATGTTGGATGACAATCCATGGGCACTATAACTCTACCTATACAAGTAGGACCTGTGCTTGTGCCTACCTTGATTCATGTCATGCCTTGCTCTTTATCTTACAACATGATTCTTGGTAGACCTTGGATTCATGCATTGGGAATAGTTCCTTCCACCTTGCATCATTCAATCAAATTTATATTCAAAGGCAAACTTCATACTATTCATGCCGATCCTGAACCAAATAACTTCTTACACATTGAAAAACAAAAACCAGTTTACAATCATATGATCTTAAACACTTTACGAGATGGTTCATCAATGCCTCTAGACATGAATAATGTTGTGCAAGACTCTCAATCATCGAATGCACTTGTTGGTGATGATTGGGGTTCATTGGATTTTAATCCTTGCAGTATAGGGGAATATAAAATCAATAGCCTAGACACATCAAAAGTGACATCAACCTCACCTAAGCAATCTTTTGAAGCAACTAAGAAACCTAAAATCCCCTTGGTAGAAAATAAAGACAATACCCTCACTTATACTACAAATTATGATATCTATGAGGCCTCACCTTTTTCTAAGGAACTGGACTCTCTATATGGTCATGGATTTCAAATTTTGTACAAAAATAATGACTATGTAGGTAAGGGATGTGGTGTAAATCAACAAGGAATTAGAGTACCTATAGAATCCGCTTCAACACATTACTCAAGTGGCATTGGATATAATCTTTTTAAAGAAAAGAAAGCTTTTTGTTGTCCTAAACTTAATGTTAGTTCTACATGATCAAAACAACATGAGAGATATCCTAAATGTGTATGTTCTTAACGATGGTGCTACCAGGTAAGTATTTCTAACCTTTTATTTCTCTCATGATGTGCTTCCCTCGTGATGTGTTATGTGTTGTTTAGGCCTCTTGGGATGACCCTTGATTCTCTTGTAAGGTCTAGGATACTAGGAGACCGCCTCTATTGTGACCTTCTATTTGTCTCATCATTCTTCCAAATTTCCTCTCTCTGATTTCATTGTTGTGTGTTGTGTCTTATGGACATAGCATCATAGTTGGTGACTTGGGGGCACCCTCCTACATGACTGTCCCTAAGACACTTGTTTCTCCTCTTTTATTTATTGTTTCCCTTCCTCTAGTGTTTCCATCTAGCGGGCGGATGATGACAAACATTTATACTAATGCGAACCTAGTGTCCATTTCAAGAGCAATAAAAAAATGGACTTAGTTCCTAATATGATGATGGGGTTGTATATTTTATCCGACACTTGGCTAGTGGAAGCACTCATGCTTTTTGCATAGTGAATTTTATGATGTTTCAATTGCATTTACAAACCTTAAAAATATTGTTGCTCTATGCACCTTTGTTTGCCTTTGAATCGGGCCTTGGTGGTACTCGATTTGGAGAGCTTCGTGATATAGCCTCGCGGTTATCCTCGAACTCTAAATTCATCATATAACCTTGGCTCTTTGTGTGGTAAATCATATGCATTGATGTTGTTGTTTATCATGATGTTGTAGACACTAACATGTTTCTTGCAGGGATGTGTTTGTGGGAACAACTGGCAATCGTAAAGTACATGTCACCTCTGGGGGGCATGGGCTTTACGAAAGTCAGTGTCCCCTTGTGTGTTTTATTCCTACCTTAATGTGCTTGATATCGACAACTGATATCAACCACCTTAAGGTGGGGGCATATATAAGGTAAGCTTCCTATTATAGATGTTAGCAATGTGCTTGTCCTTAGGTGTAGGCTAGTACGATGAGTACTTCCTACATCCTGAGTTTGCTTGCAATCAATCAATCAATCTATTGCATATACCTCCTTTCCATAGTAATGCATCTTCGTGATGCAGGTGGGGTTGTATACTTTTGAGCTCATACCTCCTTTTCACTGTAAGGCATCTCCGTGACATAGGTGGGGTTGCATTTTCAAAAGTCCTCTGTGGAGGCAGGGAGTGATTCTGTGACTAACTCAACCCTTTAGTGTATCTTCGGCGATTGTTGTGGTGAAGCCCAATCGTCAGTGTGTGCCTGTCATGTGCCTAAGATGGTGATGAACCTAGAAATAGGGAACACACCATCGCTTGTCTGCCATGTTTTCTCCATGTCATCGAAGTGTGTGTGTTTTGGTGTGCTTGTTTTGTTTGGTGTGTCTGTTGTCCCATATGCAGTATGCATTTTGGGAGGTTTTGCATGTCTTGCGTGTGTGTTGCCCCATATATACAAAGACCTATTCCCTATGGTAGTGAATCATGTATTATGGGAGGTTTGTTTACTTTCTAGTACTTGCATTTGCATTTCATATATATAAGAAAAAAGAAAAGAAAAAAAGCATGCCTATCTTCCATGCATTAATGTGTCTTCTATGCATTTACTATCTTCTCCGTGTTTTGCATGACTGTAACTATCTTCTCCATGTTTTGTGTGCCTGTTACTGTGATTGGCGTGTCTTCTCCATTCTTGATGTGTTTGCTATGTTTGTGACCTTACTTTAATGCATGTAATGACCTCATGTTTATACATACATTAAAGTGGGGGCTAAACATAACATCAAAAAATGTCCCCTTGGGGGCTTTTCCCTCATAAGGTTTAGTTCCCAGGTCTTTAGCATGCATTTAGGACATCTTAGTTCATATTTTGGCATCCCGATGGAATGAGGCCTACGTTTCATGGCAAAGTGGACCTAGGAGGACCCTTTGACCTTAACCTTGCAGAAAATAGGGGGGAGGACTTGGGTGCCTGCACCCTAGTCCTGCCCTATTTTGGGTTAGGCCCAAAAGTTAAGTTTAGGTTTATGACCGTTATTTGGTCCTTTTGATGACACGGTAAGTTTTGATTTTTGAAATCTTGGCGGGAGTGCTTGTAGTTGCATTATAAGCATGTTTAGGCATTCATTTGTAAACTAGATGATTACTAGCAAGCTATTGTGTTCTCAAGGTGATTGACAGATTTCATTATGTTGCAAGAGTAGAATTGTGTGGTTTATGTGTTTGTGTTTGTAGATTTGAGCATCCATTTCATCATGGAATGAAGAGCATCTTCCTCCATGATATCTTCACTATAAGGTGACATTATATTGTGTTTTCATCATCAGTTCCTTTGGATTTTTGCCTCTGCCTCCCTAGGTATGCACTCTTTATCTGACAACGGTGTTCGGAGACTTAAGTGTCCTCTGGGGCTTGACTGAGGCAAGCCTCTAAACACTACAACCCCTAAACCAAGTCTTGTGATTGCAGGTTACAGGTGTCGCATCCAGAAAAAGTGGAGTTGTAGGAAGGCTTGGCAGGCATCAAGGATTCAGGATCTGAAGAAAAGTCATACAAAGGAGCACTTCTGAGACTTGGGTGCTTGCACTAGTGTCCTCCATAGATAAATCTTAGGAAATAGAAGTTATAGGGTTTATCAGTGTCAGAAGGAGGTCCAGATTGCCGAAAAAGTAGGTACCTTGGACATGGGCGCCTGCACTTTAGTCCCTGACTGTTTCACTTTGGACCCTTGAAAATAGGTATTTTGTAATTCAGTATTCTACTCCTGTTTGCAAAATCTTTTTCTATCTTTCATCAATTTGTTGTCGTATTTGCATAATTAGGGTTTTAATGGTTAATTGGACATAAGAGAAGGAAAATTAATAATTAAATTCCCTAATCCAAGTTTCCCTTCATTTGTAAGTGACCTAGGGTATGATAGTGCTCGCCACTCGACCCTAGATCCTTCAATGTACGGTGGAGAGGCGGATTTAAACATTTAAAATCAAAAGATTAACAAATCCAATTTTCCACCTAAATAGTTTCCTACAAAAGTAGTTCAAGGAATGACTCCTAAATAGGCTTGGTTTGGAAACAAGACAGGTGTTTCTTATGCACACATACCGAAAGGAAAGAGGTCTATGTTAGATAATAAATGCCTCAGATATATTTTTATTAGGTATGGATCTTCAAATAAAGCTTACAAATTGTATTATCATGTAAGGGTTGGGATAGAATGCTCTATACCATGCAAGGTTTATCTATAGAGATAGCCACCCAAGATCTAGGAACTTCAATTAAAGCACAAGAGAGACTCACCATGAGAGAATAATTTTATTCTATCAAAAGATGCAAATATGCAGTATGATACATGAACTATGAATGTGAGATTACAATGAGAAAGTCTTGGCTATATATAGGCCAAGGTGAAACATAGGGTGACATAAGATTATGACATACATCTTAATCTTATGACTTGAGAAATAAAGTGAAAATGTCTTAAGAATGCCCTAAGTAAACTTAAGTAAACTAGTGTTTTTAGGCTAGCTACATAGAGTAACTAGCATTCGAGAAGAAACTAATAGTATGAACACAAAATCCATCAAATAATTAACACATTTATTCATAGACAATATAAAATCTAAATAAATGATAATTCTACAAAATGATTGGGAACTATGAAGCAAACTTTACATTGATTTTATTTTTTTTAGAAATTATCATCAATTTCCAACCCATTTTAGCCAAAAGTCCCTTCTACAAATGAAGAATGACAATATATATCCCATGAAACATCAACAAGGCATCTTGATGAAGAAACCATGGTTGCCTATAAAAGAAAATGGCTTCCCATGACTATCCTTATCACTTTCACTTGGGTCACACCTAAAACTTTGTCCATTTGAAACATTGACCCGTACCCTAGGTACATAAATTACATCACAAAGGGGTCCATTAATGTTCTGAGGTGTTTTAAAATCTTCATCAATTTTATAACATCCATCTAAGTCCATTAAAGGTAGCCCTAAGTTGTGTAGGTGAGCTAGTGGAGTAGTTGAGGTTTTTTAAAGAAATATAGAAATTCAACTCAAAATAGGATATGGAAGATGGAAACTCTATGGAGAGACCATGCAAAAATAAAGGCAAGAAGTGGAGGTGAAGTGAAGGGTAAAAGTACAAAGTTGTGTCACACTTTTATAAAGGAAATAACCAACATTGATCCAACTTTTAAACTTGAATCACTAAAAAGTGACATATATGTTTTAAATTTTGAAATGATGTAAACTAATAAAATTTTTATTTTTTAGTATATTTTATGTTTGTATTTTTTTTGAAAAAATAAAAAATTATTTGAATATTATTTTAAATAAATTGGAACTATAATTTAGTTGCTAATAAAATGCTAAAAAATGAAGTTGCATGAGACGTTAATCTTTATATAGTAATTTTTTTTTCTTCAATTTTTTTGTGTGTATTTATAACTTGAAACTTTAGTACATGGATATATTTTTTCCAATTTTGATAAATATATATACATTTTTAAATAAATATTAAAATGTGTGTGTATTAAAACATAGTTTTTTCCATTCAACATCAACTTTCATATTAACTATTTATCTAAAATAGAAAAAAATTATACCATCTTGATATAGATTCTTTTATCTAGTGCATCATATTTTTCTAAATTTTTTCAATAAATTTTACTATTTTTCCTTGACATGGTAATCGACCTAATGTTTTGTGCTGATAACCTACTTTTAGTAAATATAAAAAGGAAAATATAAATAATAATTAAACTATATATATATATGAAAACTAAACTTATAGATCTACAAAAGGGTATTTTTATATTTTTAAAAAAATGTTATTACACGAGTAGAGATTGTTGAAATATCAAGTTTTTCAAATAATTTTATTTTTTTGGTAAATTGGCCTCATCATGGTGTTACATATGCATTTAGCTAACAATTGTAGTTCAAAAAGTTGTGGACATATCTAACTTAGGAAGAATGAATCTTACAAGATCATATGTTTGACCAAAATTGATTTTTAGTTAAAAATACTTAAATTCACTTGTGCTGATAAGTTGGTTAAAAGTGTGACACAAATTTGTGCTTTTACCCGAAAGTGAAGAGGTGTGAAGGAAATATGAAGGCTATTAGGTTTTCACAAAGGAAGAAAATGAGAGAATTGAGTGATTAAAAGAAAAGAAAAAAAGAGTTGTAGAACATGATGCTACGATAGGATGTGGGAAGTGGATGAGCTTAGTGAAGGAGATCTAGAAGTGAGGAAAAACCCCATAAAAAAGGATCAAGAAGGATGCAGATAAAGAAAGGGGAACAAGAGGCATGAAGTGGACATGTTTGGTTTGGAAGAGAAATTCTGCATATCAGGTTAGAATGGAAAACCAAAAAATGTAGAACAAAACCAAAGGTCAAGAGGAACTTCAAAAGTGAATAGATTCAAAAGGAAGGATGAAGGAATGAATGTTGCAAAAAAAGGGAAGGGGATGGGAGGACTAAATAGGAGATGAGAGGAAGACATATCTAGTAGGCCACTAGAACTTTGTAATTCTAGAAAGCACTAAAAGATGACATTCAAACTTCCCACACTTAGAATTCTTTGGACATTTTCAAAACATTAGCATGTGACAAGAACATGAGTGAGACAAGGCACAAATATGACCAAGGTAGAACCCATTTAAAGAATCCTCATATTTGTTATCAATGATGGGAAAAACACTTCACATTGGACAATGCACCATATCTACTTCTGATATGTCATCCCGTGATGAATTGATTCTTTGAGACTGGGGTGACATCTATGAACTTGCATTTCATTTTCTTCGTCTCTACTCAACATTACCCTGCAAGACCAAAAGGAAAATAGATCCCTTACAATTTCAAGAAACCTCAAGTTTTAAATAACTTACAACATTTTGTGGGTTTTAACTAGACAACTAGACATGATATTAGTAGCTTAAAACTCCTCTAATTGAAGAAAATTATCATGAAATGAAATCTAAGCTTAAACCCATGTAAAGTGAAATTTGTAGTAAATTGATGTGGATCAAGATATAGCAATTTAGCAAAGAATCCTATAGGAAGGGTAAGTTCTGTGAACATTTTTATGTATATTTTTTATCTTCATACTTCTTTGAATAAAACTTATATTTAGAACAAGATAGTATATTTTAGTTATTTCATTGTAGTATCCAACTATAAAGAAAAAGTTAGCATTTTAGTTTTTTTTTTTTAATTTCTTCATTTCAATGTTATGAAGGTTTTGTGAGAAAGTAATATAGGACAAGAAGTAAAAAGATGGCTTTGCGTATTTGAGTCCTATATATCAAAATTCTACAAAAGCACTTCCTTTGGAAATTTTACCATCTTTTGATTAAGTCCTTCCCTCAAACTAAAAAGGATGCAAGAAAACCAAAGAGGACCTGATGACGGTTTAAAATATCAAGTTTCAATTTGGACTTAAAATCCCACGATTTTAGTGTTTTTCGAATTAGCCATTTTCATGGAGAATATGTACAATGGATGGGATATGGATACAATGTTGTTACTTAACTTTTGATTTAAAATCCCATATCTAAATTTTAAAATTTTTGTTTAAGTTTTCAAGTTTTGTGAGGATCTTTTATACTTCCAAATGTAAATTGATGAAGGCCAAGAACTTCGATCCTGGGCTAAATTTTGTAGCTCATCTTACTCAAGATTTTCAACATGTTTTCTCTACTAGGTCTTTAAGCATGAATTTGAGAAGAATAAGGAGAACAAGATGTAAGATCTGAATTTAAGAAAATCCAATCCTCCTATGAATTTATACAAATTGAATCTTGTAGGTTTAACATAAATTCCAAGTTTTATTATTTTGCAAGAAAATCTATGGGAAGTATATGCTTAAGGCAATTCCAACATATCCTACAACAAGAAGGGATCTACAAACCAAATTAAAAGACTTTCAGCATTGAAAAACACTTCAAAATAAAATTGAAGTTGATGGGATATAGAACAAGTAAAATATGTAGATCCAATATGAAGTTGAGATTCTTTAAACTTCACACAAACCCTTAACACTTGCAACAAAGAATTCCATCCAAAAATAAAAATGGACAACACAAAGGACCAAGAAATATGCCATCTGGTAGCAGGTCCAAAGTCCACATTTTAGTAAAAGGGCAAACAATTCAAGATTTTTCAAAGGCAATTGCACTCAACTTTTTGCAAAGTAACCAAGGCGCCTAATGACTTAAATCCATTTCCATTCAAAACATTGAAAACACTTCACCAAAGGGGAAGGAAGAAGGAAACCAACCAAAAAAAACCAAACCAAAGAAGAAACAATAGGGGGCTCCACATTTTGCCAAAATTAAAATGGGGTGTGTATGCAGGCATAATAGGTCATAGCTAGAATCTCTAAAGAAAAGGGTTATGTCTAAAAGACATACTAGTCAATGGTTGAGATGATGTAGAAAGATTAGGCAATTGTTCTTGGATTGTCCCATGTTTTATATTAATTGACTAATTATAGGATCAATAGTATTGGGAGTAGTAGTAGTGGTGAAAGGTTGTGAAGAGAGTGGGTGGGAATTGGTTGATTCTCCAACTAGATATGTAAAGGAGAGAGGTTGAGAAGGTGAGATGTAGTAGTAACTAGAAATAGTATTAGTAGAACATCCTTGTGTTCAATGTGACGAAGAAGGTCATGTGGTAGGAGGATGATGTAACAACTATAGAAAGATTATACATATGGGTGTTGGGATGGACATGGACATAAGAATTTGGATATGTGCTAGATGAGAAGTAGTCTCTAGGAGGCTCAAGGGAAAGAGGGGTGTGATGATGTATGATGTGCCTCACTACTTGTAAGTAATTGAGGCACTGTATATGGTTAATAGAAATGACATGGAGTAGCACGCATTTGATTTCTTCCCATCTCTTCTTTGGTTCCTTTTTGTAAGTTTTTTTGAGGTAATTTTTGTGACATTTTTGGGTCTTTGCAATTAATTTATTATAGTTTAAGTACCACTTTTTATTTTATTTTATTTTTACCACAAAGAAATTGATAAGCCGACGACCTATAGGGAGAGCCTCTTATAACCTCGGGTTGTACATTTTGCCAATAATGTATATAGTGGGCAAATTTGGTGACCATTATTCGTCTTTCAATGGCTCAACCATCTAGTCTACATTCGGAGGTTGTACCACTTTTACTTATATATTGTATTTCAATCAACTCAATGGTAGGGTTTTTATAAATACCCTCTTTAATATTATTTGAAAATACTATTTTTAAATACATAATTAACTATAAAATCTCAAAACATCACTATTATATAATTTTTAAAAAATAAAAATAAATAATTTTCAAAAATCACATGATATTTAAAATTATATAGAATTAGTCTTTGACGCTTAATTAAAAAAATATCTGTCAGTTTAAATTAGTAATTTTAATATTAACAAATTATAAAAACAATCTGAATTTGATATAACTCCCACAACACCCTCCACTCCCAAAAAAAAAATTACATAAAAATTTAATATTATAAATATAAATTAAATAAATTAAATTCAATGTCACATTAATTTTTTTTTTCAAAGGTGGGCTTTCCATGTTTGAAAGAAAAAAGCAAGCACTAATTTTAAATCATTTATGTGTAATTTTCTACATGAAATATAATATTAAATTAAATTCAATGTCACATTAATTTTTTTTTTCGAAGATGGGCTTCCCATGTTTAAAAGAAGAAAGCAAGCACTAATTTTAAATCATTTATGTGTAATTTTCTACATGAAATATAATTCACACATTTATTAAATTTATTACTTAAAATCCTCTGCCTGCCCAGTGTGAAAAGGTAAGGCACTTAAAACAAAAATCAGTCATCATCTAATTTTTCCTTGCGTTCGAGTTACGTTTTAAATAGATCACTAGCTGTTAGTTTTGGATCATAAAGTCTATAAAAACGAGTTAGTCGCCGACTCATGGGTCACAAGTCACCCATTGTATTTCCCAGGTTCAGACTGTGATTAAGACTTCACATGGAAAAATGAAGATGAAAAGGAATTTACATATCACCGAACGACTGCACAAAACTAATGTGTGTCGTACCGAGGCAAATAACGTGATTCATCCGCACGTCCTGAAAGATAAAGATGTAGCTCTTGGTCAACTACAGTAGAGAAAATACAAAAACTGAAACGAAGTAGTGCTACACTACATTAACTGGTGGAACAGCGGGCCCTAGAAAAAGCCAAATCAACATCAGACCCATCAGATGGACTTTGCTAAGGAGGAGGTCGATTGATAGGGGGGAGACCCCTCGTGGTTCACCTCACAAGGATCATCCTCTACTGGATCATTTGGAATAATGAAAATGATGGTAAGGTGTTGGATCTAGAGTTATCAAGTTGTTCCTTTCTTAATTAGAAATGACCACTTAAATTTGTTTTATTGCACTGAGAGGCTGAATGCTTGAGGAGGGAGAAGCACCGTCTGCATCTGATCTTCCATAATCAACTATTTGTTTTCATCTTCTATCTCCAATTTTTAGAGAAATTTCACTCGGAAAATCTAAAATTAGGTGAAGGTAGTGTAGGTTTTGCTAACAATCTCATTAGATATACTATAAAACTTCTTGAGAGCATTCCCACATACCACTAGCACTAAATGTTTACAATATTGTAGGGGTAAATAAGGAAGGCTTGTCCAAATAAAATCATATGAAAAGACTATGGTTGAGGCTCAAAGGGCTGGGACATAACTTAATGCATATGAAATCATCCTTTGAATCACAAGGCCCAAATTTTAAAATGAGCTCCTTGTCTCTTATTAAATTGAATTCTAGAATGAAAAACCACAAGTGCATGGGCGAATGTAAATTTCATTGCTTACATTTCTCTAAAATCCACCCATGTAGTTTAGTCAATTCGGGCCACAATTTCACGATATTGAATTTAAGTGCATGCTCGAATAGACAATCTTCAAGCGTAGCCACCCTAAAACCCATGTTGATTTTGAAAGAGAAAGAGAACCCAGCATGCACCTCATAGCATAATATATTTTACTTAAATAAATATTCAATAACTTGATACAAGAACATACTACTACTCCCTTAAAGTGGAAACATACATAGTTGATTTCTCATCACATTAACCCTTAGAGGAAAAATAATGTAGTTTATAGATCTAAGAAAATTTCAGCAGCATAACAACATGTAAATTAACACTTTAAGATTATGAAAAAAGAAGAAAATAGACAGAAAAGAAGAAACACCAATATACATAGGGAAAACCCTTTGGGTAAAAAACCCCACACTCTAAAGCATTGAATCAATGTATTAATCTACAACAACAATGTTACAATACACTTGCAAGTTCAAAGCCTTAACATGGAGATTTACATCTTGCTTCTCTGGAGGAAAACTGACAGCATAACTCTGTATCAAAAAACCTCTTTGAACACATTGAAATAGACTTAATGCAAGAGTTGCAAAAGCCAAACACTCTCAAAATGTTGACTTAGCTTTCTCCACAAACACATCTACAAAAGCTTACAAAGCATCCACTTTTCAATCTATTTTAACGCATGAAAATCTTGAGCTTTCTTTCTTAGGCATCCACTTCTCAAAAAAGAATATTTTCCAACTTGAAAATATTTTTCAAATCAAATAATTTGAAAATCTTTTCCGAATCAAATAACTTGAAAATCTTTTCCAAAAAATAAAGCATATCCCCTTCATGTGCGCTCTAAAGAGATGAGGATAAGATTTGCCATAAATGGTAACTTCCTGCAATAGAAACCTGCTAAACAAGATTCAAGGTCAATCGAGGTGGCACTCCTTGTTTTTCTCAACAAAAAGCAAAAACAACATTTTGAGAGAAAGCAAAAAGAACAAAACAACTTTTTTTCAAAATGGCTTACAGACACCATTTCTGAAAAAGAAAAAAGCAAAATTGCATTTTCACCTCCTAAAAAATAGGAAACACTAGAAAAGACTCTAAGGTTCAGACACCTTAATCCCAACAGATTTTAGGAATACAATCATATTTATGAAAAGATGGATAAAAACCCCTACTAGCATCACTCTTTGACTATGCATGTCACTTGTCTAGGGAATTGTCATCCAAAGAGAGGTTAGATTCATTTTCATGTGCAATTGATGCCCTAAGAAAACCCACATCATAGATTTGATGAAACAAAAAAATCTTAATGGAAGAAACTTTCCCACCATTGTTGAGCTAAGTTGTAGAAACAATTTGAGGGTTGTTATAAATGCAAAAATTCTCTTTCCAACCTTTGTGCTAAATGAAGATGAGACTGTAATCTTGAGGGTGGATAATGAAGATGAAACCCTATTGAGTTTTGTTGTAGATTGCTCACAATTGCCAACAAACACATCATAGAGGAAAGTGTAATTAGGGCACAAGGCTATGTTGTCAAAAAAATTATTGTAAATCAACCCAATCAAATTTTTAGAATGATATATATGATGGACATATTATTATTTTTAGATTATGTAGTGAGGGTTGGTAATGGGCTCCCAACCCCTTAAAGCTAAGGGGCTTACCACTTTTATCGAATGCCCTCCCAATAAGGATATCATTAGACTTACAATACTCTTACCTATGCTCCTATGACTTGAATGCCTCACCTAGTTCTCACTTCCTTTCTCCTCTTGCAAGGCATCCACTTTCGTCTTCTCCATATTTTGCTCCTATAACTTAATGCTATTATTTGGCAATGATAAGAATATGATTAGTTACTTGAAATCTCATCTTTCCTTATAATTTGAAATGAAAGCCTTAGGAGCTCCTAAGTTTATCTTAGGGATGGAGATTAGAAGGGATCTAGAGCTAACAAAAAATTTTGGTTGGGTTAGAGGAAGTATGTTGATTCTATGTAATATCCCAAATTAATTATTTTAATCAAATATATTTCAGATCTGAGTGCAAAAATATAATCCCATAATGCATAAATTTAACACAAATTTCCACACAACACAGATTTTGGCAATTTTATACTAAAACTTTCTAGGTCTTCCTACAATTCATGAAATCTATTCAATACATTGAAATAACAACAATTACAAACAACAAACTTTCTAAAAATGATTAACAACAGTAAACCCAAAAATAACACAAAATATGGCAATTTGATGGTTGCAGCAGACATCCAGAATTTGCAATATTTGCACCATAAACTCCGACAACTAGTATCATTAATAATAATTAGGTTTTTACATAAATATGGACTGATACAATAGTCACAAACCCTACAAAAATGACAAAAGAAAAACACAAATATTTTTGCATAAACACCACAACATGTTGAAATACACATTGTGTATTTCACCCAAACATAGTCAAAATTTGATCAATTGAAAAAATAATATCTCTAGCTCCTAGAAATGAACAAGAATAGAAATATAATAGAAAATACATCTATCCCAATAACAACAATACCCTACAGTACACAGAAACCTAATACTACAACCACAACCTGCAAAACATACATAATACTAAATATTAGCTAAAACTACCAAACTCTGAAGCTCCAATGCACTCACTAGATAATAATTTCCTCAAGAACCAATGGGTTTTCTTCTTGTGATCCTCGAAACCAATGGGTTTGCAACAATAGGTTACAAATTGTAGAACAATGTTCATCAATAAAATTGAGAAGTTGAAATGGCAAAAAGACCCTACAACATGCAAATACTAAATTATTTATAGTCATCAAGGCCAAAATGAGTGCCTAAATTCCCATACCTCATTTGGTGGAAAAAATCAATCACAAAGCATTATGATATTCCCACTCCACCTTGCATGCCAGATATAACCTACCACTAACAAATGTTAACTACAAGTACAACTTGTCATTGATCCTTTCATAGATTCTTGCCATAGTTGTCATGATCACTCAAAATTAACAATTGGAAATTAAAAAGCTCCTCACAAAATCCATGTTGAACACTCCAAGATACTGAGAGAGGGTGGGTGAATCAGTATCTAAACAATCTTCAATTCTAACAACTTCTACTTAGGGAGCATATTAAACCATAATCATTACAACATTCACATGACCATGAAAGAGTAACATAATGCACATCAACACATAACACCAGATATATGTGGAAAACTCTAGAAGGGAAAAACCACAGTGAGGATTAACTCACAATATATGAAGTTCAAATAACAACTTTGTTTTAGGGCTACAACCCAAGGAAGCTTCTACTCCTTGAAGAACTTTGATTTAGGGTCAATCCCAAGGAAGCTACAACTCCCTAAAGACTTTGTTTTAGGGTCACTCCCAAGGAAGCTACTACTCCCTAAAATGAGAACACACTTACAAAAGATTATAGTATGATAGTCCTACTGTCTAAAAACTAACATTGAAACTCACACTTTTGATGATTGCACTTCTACCTCTTCACACTTTCTTTTGATGATCGGATTAGTTAGGCACACTCTATACTTGATCACTATCACAAATATGTCTTCAAGATGAATTCGAACAACATCAACAACTTCTGCTCTTTCTCCTTCAATCGCACATTAACAATGCATTCATTCTTCTTTTTATCTGCTTGCAAACCTTTTTAATCAACTTGCAATCACACCCTACTAACTCAATTTGATGTTGGTTTTAGGACAGACAACTGAGAGGGGGGGTGAGTCAGTTATCACCAAATTTCTGTTCCTTAATCAACTTTATATTTCAACAGCATATCAAAGATTCAATCATGGAAGCATAATGCAATAATCCAAGAGCAAAAATATATTCAACACATAAGACCAAGATTTTAGCGTGGAAACCCCAGTTAAGGGAAAAACCACCGGGTGACTAACTCAAGAAAGTATTCTCTGTTAAAAGAATAAGAAGAATAAAATGGCACTTGCTAATTAGGGCTCACTACCCGAGCACACTGCTCACAAGAGGCCCACTACCTACAAGAGACACACTATCTACAGAAGAATATAAGTATTACATAATTGAACTAGAGATTAGCATCTTCACTATGCTTGAATCAGTTCCATTTAAGCTCAACACCTCTACTCTGCTTTTCGCTCCTCTTTGCTATCACCTGCTCATCATGACCACACAGATACATTTGAATGACTTCGCAACTCTTATTTATACATGACATTCACTTTGGAATGATCATCAAAGTCAGCACAACATTCTCTTATTTTATTATAGAGCGATTACAAAAATACAACTTGACTTATTACAAAAAACTTCATGTGCATCACTATACTGTCAGTCACACATAGCTGGGACTTCAATCTTCTTCGAGGAACATGCCATGCTTCGCAAAACATCTTCAAGATCATCCGTAACATGCACAAATCATTTGGTTGGCCAAGACTAGGAAGAACACTATTCCCCAAAGGTAAATCTTCAATCATGAGCTCAATCTTCAATGCGGACCACCAACACAAACTAGACATAATCTAGACACCCCCACAAGCTTGCTTGAATCATCAAGAACATCCACACCACTTCTGCTTACTATAATCATTTGCATCTTCATCCAAAACCTCAAGAACACAGTCGATCATCACTATCACATTAGAAGGATTGCTTGTGGACCTCTAAACCATGAACCAATTGAGTTGTCAATTCACATTAGCCTCCCAAACATGCCACCAGATCCGCAAAACATGATATTGTATTTCTGGATTTCATCGGACCTATTTGTGTCACTCTATCACCTCTGAACAGTTGCCAGAACCAGTTTTACTCTTATGGCCATAACTCCTCCACATTTTCATGCGGACCTCTCAAATCTTGACTGGATCATCTTTAGACACATGTCTACAAACCCTTTAATGTGCATACTCTGATCTTCATCTAGCTGGGTTCTTCAATTCATAGAGCTTCACTGTCTTCACTATTCTTCTTTGTTTCTAATAGGGCTAATTTTCTCAATATCCTTAGCACACAACCCATCCAATCCTTGACATCAATGCAACAAGAGTATGTTGACATCAATGACAACACTTATTAGGCCCGTACTTGCAACAATCTCCCCCTTTGTCATTGATGGCAACATATGATGTGAAAAACTATTTTACCCATCAAGACAAGAACTTTTTCCTCACTAATTGACATAGCTCCCCCTATCAACAGCAACCATTCACATGTCTTCTCTTTCTTTACTGCTCCCCCTTTGAACAACAACCACTTTTGTTTTTCACATGTCTTCTCTCCCCTTTTGACATCAATGGCAAAGGGCACATACTTGCAACCACTTCTCATACTTCAGAATCATACTGATTGCTCCACCTGAGTAACAGCCTCCTGACATCAATCTAGATCATAAGATATGACTGTGGGATCTATCGGACTGATGCATATTAGTGCACCTTAATTTAGAACCGAAGGAGTAATAACCCCTTACTTCTCCCTGAGATACTCAAAAGTGTCCTTAGGTAGAGGTTTGGTAAAAATGTTTATAATCTAATCCTTTGAGGGCACAAACTCCAATCTAACTTCATTCTTGTTCACCTGCTCTCTTAGAAAGTGGAACTTGATGGATATATGTTTTGTCTTTGAATGCAACACCAGATTTTTTGATATGTTTATTGCACTTGAATTATCAGAGAAGATTGTGATAGGTTCTTCATACTCCACTCTTATATCTCTTAGCATTTTCTTCATCCACAATACTTGAGTGCAACTGCCTGCTACTGCAATGTATTCTGCTTCTGCAGTGGACAGAAATATTGCCTCTTGTTTCTTGCTTAGCCAAGAAACCAATCTTTTTCCCAAAAAGAATGCACCACCACTGGTACTCTTCCAATCATCCACATCACCTGCCCAATCAGCATCAGTATAAGCATGAAGAGAGAAATCATGATCCTTAGGATACCATAATCCATACAAAACTGTTCCGTTCAAATATCTGAGAATTATCTTGATTGGCATGACATGAGACTCTCTAGGATCAGCTTGGAATCTGGCAACAAGACCGATAGTATTCATAATGTCAAGTCTAGTTTGAGTAAGGTAGAGTAGTCTTCTAATCATTGACCTGTATTTTTTCTGATTAGCCTTAGGAGATTCATTATCTTTACTCACCTTGCATCCAATTGCCATGGGAGTATTCATTGCCTTTGAATCTTTCATCCCAATTTTTTTCAACAATTCTTTCACATATTTGGTCTGTGATATGAAGATTCCTTTCTTTGTTTAAGTGATTTGCAGACCTAAGAAAAAATTCATTTCCCCAAAAATAGATATCTCAAATTCACTTTTCATTTGATTTACAAAAGTTTTGCACATACTATCCTTCCCCCCAAAAATGATATCATCAAAAAATACTTCAACAATCAAGATATTTTCATGATCAATCTTAAAATATAGATTACTATTAGTAGTACCTTTGTTGAAACCAATCTTTAGAAGATGTTTGTCCAATCTCTCATACTAGGCTCTTGGGGCTTGTTTGAGTCCATATAATGCCTTCTTCAATTTGTAGACCATATCTCCATGACCAGACAATTGAAATCCATCTAGTTGTTCAATGTATACTTCTTCCAAATCACCATTTAGGAAAGAAGACTTGACATCCATCTGATATACCTTGAAATCTCTGAAGGCAGCAAAGGCAAGAAATAATCTGACTGTTTCAATTCTTGCCACTGGAGAAAAGGTTTCTTCAAAGTCAACTCCTTCTACTTGAGAATAACTTTTATAGACCAATTTAACTTTGTTTCTTACTACTTCACCATCTTCATTCAGTTTATTCCAGAAGACCCACTTAGTCCCAATCACATTTTTGTTTTTAGGTCTGGGAACAAGATCCCAAGTATGATTCTTCTCAATCTGCATCAATTCCTCCTTCATTGTTTTAACCCAACTTTCATCATTGCATGCTTCACTTACTATTTTTGGTTCAATCTTTGAAATCAAACAATACTACATTGAATCTTGAACAATTTTTCTTCTTGTTTGAACACCTTTTCTTCTATCTCCTATGATTTGATCTTCAGAATGATTCAATCTTACATACCTATGAGTTTTGGGATTCTCTTGCACTTCTAATTCTTGGATAGGTTCATCCAAACTTGTCTCTTCTTCTTGTATTTCTAGATTTTCTGGATCAGTCTGAATTTGAACTAGAGTTAGGACTTGTTCTCCTTGGTCTGAGATATCATTCTGATCATCTGCTTCATACTCATAATACCTTGAGAGATTTTCCATGCCTTCATCAACCTTCACATTTGTACTATCTACAATCTTTCTCAATATCTTGTTATAACACCGGTATGCTTTGCTTTGAGTAGAATATCCTAAGAATATTCCTTCATCACTTCTAGCATAAAACTTCCCAAGGTCTTCATCTCTTTTGATATAGAATTTACTACCAAAGACTCTGAAATACTTCACAGTAGGAGTGATGCCAAACCAGAGTTCATAAGGGGTATTACCAGTATTGCCTCTTATTTGTACCCAATTAAGAGTATAGACAGCAGTGCTTACAACTTCTCTCCAATAGATCTCAGGAACATTTGCTTCTATCATCATGGTTCTAGATGCTTCTTGGATGGTTTGGTTCTTTCTCTCCACTACTCCATTCTACTATGGAGTCCATGGAGCAGATAACTATCTCTTTATCCCATGTTTCTCATAGAATGTTATGAACTCTCCGGATGTGAATTCTCCACCTCTATCAGACCTAAGGTATTTTATGTTTATGCAAGTTTCATTCTCTACCATAGCCTTGAATATTTTGAACTTCTCAAGTGCTTCAGATTTCTCTTTCAAGAAAGTCACCCACATCATCTGGGAGTGGTCATCAATCAGCAACATGAAATTTCTATCTCCTTGCAAACTCTTGATTCTTTCTAGACCATATAGATCAGTGTGCACTAAGTCTAACAATCCGGTTGAAGATTGTTCCTTACTTTTGAATGTGACTCTGTTTTTCTTACCCAACTGACATTCTTTGTACAAATTGTTAGCAGGTTTCACCAATCTTGGAAGATCTCTTACAACTTGAGTGTTGTTTATCTTGATGACATTATCAAAATTCACATGACACATTCTCCTATGCCACAACCAATTCTGATCAATTTGAACAAATAGACAACTTTTGTCAGTACCAACCAAATGAAAGATGTTACCTTTTGTCTGTGTACCAGATGCAATCTCAGTTCTTGAGCTTTCAAAGATCTTACATTTTTCATTTTTGAATCAAAGATCATAGCTTTTGTCCACCAACTATCCAACACTAAGAAGATTATGCTTTAGACCTTCAACATATAGAACATCACAGGTTTTGTTCTTTCCATCAAAAGAAATGGTTCCTCTACCTCTAATTCTGCCAACATAATTATCTCCTTGACCTTTACAACTCCACCATATCTTTCCAATCTTATGAACTTGCTCTTGTTACCAGTCATACGGCAAGAGCATCCATTGTTAATAACCCATTCATCCTTTTCTTCAACCTGAGCAGCCAAAGCACTTTCTATCATCTTATGTTTTACAGATTTAGTAGGCATTGAATCTTCTTCTTTGATGGCAATAAACACCCAGTCACTTCTGGATTTGTTTCTTATCTTAGATTCATCATCTGTTACTCCTTCATCATCATCTATTTGAACATAGTAACACTTCTTCTGAAATCTTTATCTATTAGGGTTTGGCCTTGAAAACCTTTCCAGACACCTTGAGGCAAAATGACCAATCTTGTTATAGGTAAAACATTTGAAAGGTAATTTTCCTTCATACTTACCAGATCCTCTTGACAGTCTTTTTGCAATAAGGGCTTCAAGTTGTTTATATTCTAACTCATCTTCTTCGAGATCTTTCCTTGCTTTGTCATACCATGTTGATTTCCTTGAGGAACTTTCTCCTAGATCATACCTCTGTTTGCCTTTTGTAGAGGCACTAGCTTTGAATGTAGATTCTATCTTGGGAAGTGCATCACCAAACTCAGCCAACTCAAATGCAGATATCTTACCAACCAATTGATCCCTTGTAATAGTAGTTAGAGATCTGATTTCCTTAATAGCAACTACTTTGTGTTTGTATGCAGGAGGTAGAGATATGAGAACTTTGGCAACAATCTCATCTTCATCCAATATTCCACCAGCATATCTAATACCACAAACAAGCTCATTTACCTTTGGCATAAATGAAGTGATATTCTCATCTTCACTCATCTTCAAGTTTTCAAACTTTCCTTTTGGACTTTGTAGCTTGGCACACGGGTGTGTGCAAGAAGTTGTGTCCACTTTTTGGCCAAAAAGTGGAAGTGTTTTCCCTGATTTTCAAAATTTGTCACATTTGACCTAAAAATTTGAAGCACTTAAAGGTAGAATCTTGGAAAATGTCACTAAATATGAAATGTAGTACTCGGAGTCTAGTTTCCAAATATGTAATTTTTTTCAATACCTAGATGATAAAAATTGATTTTGAATAGACGTTTCTAAAAACCACTGTTTAAAAGTCACTTTTTTTACTATACCATGTCCGTGTATGTCATCCATATTTTGACCTAAATAATCATATTTTTCAAAATCCTTTTGGGAAAAGCTTTGTAACTCACTGAAGCACGTTTTCCATATTTATTTGTAATTTTTTATTGAATAATTTTTTTTTATTAATTTTTTATTGGTCATTTTTTGTCTTTTAAAAAATCATCGTGTACGTCACACATAAGATGACCTAAACTTAACATTTTTTGAATTTTTTTTTTTAAATTGAAAAGAATTGTCTAAAGTACGTTTTCATACAATTTTTTTAACAAAAAAATATTTTAATAAAAAGTTATTAAAATATTAAAAAACACTAATAATTTAAGTTTATGGACCTATTTCATCAGAAATTGATTAAAAAATAGAAAAGTTAATCTAATTGTAAAAAAAATTACATATTTGAAATCTACATTGTCTCCTCTATAATGGGTTTTAATTTCGTCAAAATATTCTGCAAAATAGACCTTTAGATATATGCCCAAAGTCACTATTTTGTTGTGACATTGACAGGGCCTTCAAGTTGCAGGTCAAACCAGGTCCAGAGGTCAGGGTCGGGTCCCCAAAGCATTTTTCGAAGCGAGTTACAAAACAAAACCCAAGCCTAAAATTCAAATTTTGAATAACGAGATCCCTTTATAAAATGCGATCCCGTTTATTAAACGGGATCTCGTTTCTTTATTCATCGGTCGAAAATAAAATGGGATCCCATTTATTAAACGGGATCCCGTTTAATATAACGGGATCCCGTTTAATATAACGGGATCCCATTTTTTAAACGGGATCCCGTTTATTATTTGCTCATTTTTTAATAAGACTATACTATGATTGTCATTTCTACAACTTGCTCTACAGTACGGCCGACAGCGACTCTTGCAGCATTCTTTGGCATATTTTTTTCTTTTGCAGGTCCATCAACTTGAAGTATTGTTTGTATTTTGATAGAAGCCATCATGGAGACGCTATTTGAGTGGAATTTTGTTGAATTGGTACTTGTTTGAAGGACTTGAAACACATTCAAGTTTTTGACATTCATTTGTACATGCTTCATAAATTTTTTAATCGTGGGATCACAAAGTCGTAATAAGAGGAAAGATAGGAAGCTATTAACCCCTGAAGAAATTGAAGCAAAGAGAAAGAAGGAGGCAAAAAGACAAAGAGATAGAAGAGTAAAGATTCAATCAATGAATAATGCTGAAGCATCCAATTCCACAACTATTGAAGATAAAAACATTGAAGAGACCATAGATGTAGACGATGCAAGTTTGCAAGAGGTGAATGTGGAAACTAATACAATTATACAAACTACTCCTAGTATGTCTTCAAATCCCTCTATTAATGCTATGGAGAATGTTTCAATAGGCACAAATCCAGGTACTTCTTCAAATCCACCTTTGAATGAAATGGAAATAGTGTTGATAGGAGTTTAAAACAAGCTGGATATAACAATGTTGAGATTGATAATATTCGTAGAGATCAAAATTTGAAACAAATTATTGTTCAAAATAAAAATAAAAATCCTTTTGTTGAAAATGAAAATGAAAATCCTTTTGTTGTTGAAAATGAAAATGAAAACCATTTTGTTGTTGAAAATGAAAATGAAAACCGTTTTGTTGTTGAAAATGAAAATGAAAATCCTTTTGTTGAAAATGAAAATGAAAATTGTTTTGTTGTTGAAAATGAAAACGAAAATCTTTTTGTTGAAAATGAAAATGAAAACTGTTTCGTTGTTAAAAATGAAAACAAAAATCCTTTTGTTGAAAATTAAAATGAAAACCATTTTGTTGTTGAAAATGAAAATTGTTTTGAAGTTCAAAATGAAAATGAAAATCTAGGAAGTGATGTTGAAATGAGAAATATTTTTTCAAAATTGAAAGAGATGTTTTGGATTATCTTCCTAGTAAAATTTCTTGGAGACAAATAAGAACACATGCCAATAGATTATACAAGGAATTTTTTTATCGTAAAAAACTATCATTTCAATGTCAACTAACGATGCAATTAATGAGAATGTGGAAAATGAGAAAAATAATGAAAATGTTAGGCATTTTCGTTAAACCAAGAAGAAAAGATCAATCACTAAAACATGCTATGTCTATTGTTGGTAGTGCCATTGAGTCTATTGGAAGTAATAGTCTATCCAAAGATAAAAATGCAGTAAGACGAGCTATAACAACTGCTATAGTGAATAAAACAACTTTGAATAGAAGAATGGTAAGCAATATTAGTGGAATTCTAAAAATGCATCCTAAAACATTGGTAAGAGCGGCAAAAAGAAGAGAAAGTATAGAAAATGATCCAATTAACCAATGTTGGAGTTTTAGTGGTCAACTCCCGAGATCTAACATGAAATTGAATGTTGAAATCAGATCTTTGATCGAAAAATATTGGCATGATAATACTAGGGTATTGTCTAATGCTAGAGATGTTTTAAAATTAAGAGTGGGGTCCAAAGTTCGCGATCCTCATCCAAAACACCTATTAGATACAATGCAAACTGAATTTTATAGAAAATTTTGTGATGAATTAGTGTTACCTGGTAATATTAAAATAAGTCAAAGATCTTTTGAAAAATGCAAACCATGGTATGTAAAGATTAATAAGGAATGAATATCTTGTTGTTGTAAAACACATGTTCAATTTCGTTATTATTATGATGTGTTTGAATATATACGTTGTACTTTACATCGTAACATGATTATATAGGAATGCAATATTAATATGCCAACTGAAGCAATAAAAGAGTTTATATCAAGTTTGTTCTCTGAAAGATCTAATGAAAAAGGTTTTTATTTAAGTTCATGTATTTCTGGACAATGCACTAGTTGTGGCAATCTTTCTTTGTTAAGAGTTTGTATGCATGAAAGTGTTGAAAATAATTTTGGACAACAATAAGTGGATGTTAAAAGATTTAAGAATGTTGAATATTCTTTAAAAGATGGAAAATTTGGAAAGCATTGTGATTTAATTACAGAAAAGGTTAGTGTGCATGCATTCATATCAGAATTTAAAAGTAAAATTGTACCAAAATATGTCAAGCACTCTTAACAAGCTCGATGGCTTGATGGACAATTTCATGAATGTAGAAACACATTTCCAGCTGGTAATATAGTATCAGTGGTTGATTTTATGGAAAACTATAGTTTAGCTCTGCAAGAGGAAATTCAATCACAATATTACAATTCAGTGCAGGTTGCTATGTTTGTTCATATTGTTTATAGACATGCAGATGATAGCACAGAGAATGATAGAAAAGTTTTGAGGGAGTATCATTTCTATTTGAGTGACAACCGGTTACACTCATCAAAGTTTGTTCAATATTGTTTCAATATATTTTATACAAATTTATAAGAAAGAGGAATCCAGATGACTGAACATCTTATATGGTCAGATAATTGTATGGGGCAGTTCAAGAATGCTTGAATGTTCTATTGGTGATGTAGGGTTCACAAGGAGAATAATGTCCAACATATGTGGAATTTTTTTGAAGCTGGACATGGTAAAGGAGAACATGATGGAGCTGGTGCATGTGTTAAAAGAATTCTTGCTAGACAACAATTAAAATTTGAGGATGCAGTGAAATTTAAAGATGCACGTGGGATTGTAGATTGATGTAATACAAGATTATGTACACCTGGATCAAGCGAGTACTCTACAGTTCGTTGATTCTTTTGGTTGGTTGAAGAAGAAAACATTCTACCTAGACTTGATTGCCAGACAATCAGTGGATCTACTAAATGGCATTCATTTAGGAGTTCGAATGCAAGTACATGGACTATCTGGACAAGGGAGCTTGCATGTTTTTGTCAGTTTTGTATTTCAAGAGATTGTGAAGCATGTGAGAATACAGAATGGGTTGAAGAGTGGAAACAAAGACCATTGACACTTGCAAAAGCACACAATCAAAGTGAAACAACAATTGAAGACAATGATCAACTGTTTGTATCAGACAGTTATGACTGTGTTTTAGACCTTGTACAAGAAGGTAATTTAATTCAAATCATTTCATTTTATTTCTCTTCATTACTAATTTGTAGTGCTTTTATTTATTTATGTGTACATATGAATGCATGTATGTTGATTGGTCAAATTTTATGGACATGTGCAAGTTATTGAATCAAAATTTGTTTGCAGGACATGTGTATGCTGTTGTTACACCAAAGAATAATGAAGAGGAAACTATATATTGGTTGGCTCGTTGTGTGGAGACTAAACATAAGTTAACAGCATCTTGAGAAGATGATGATGGCTTTCCTTATCCAATAGGTTTGGTGATCCCCTTAAGACATCCCCTGAAGCAAATTTTGATAACAAGTCTTTGATCCCCTTAAGCATATTTTAAGAACTTCTTTGTTCCCCTTAAGCAAATTTTAAGTATTTCTTTGATGATGGCTATCATTATCCAATAGGTTTGGTGGTGGTTGTTGGCACTTGGCTACGGAAATACCTAATAAGGAAGAATGGTTTGCCTGCATTCGAAGATTATGAAACACATAAGAAGATTATACACTACTCACATTTGGTGTTGGCAACAAATATAAAACTTGAGAGGTATTGTGGAAAACCTACAAATAAAGAGCTATGGAACATTTCTATGGAAGACCATGAGACAATCATCGATGCGTTGGAAAAAAAGAGAGGATGGAGATGGTACAATGGAATAAGTAAATACAGGTAAATATAGTTAAATAGATTTATATTGTTGTTTTAAATACATTAAATACATGTTTTGATATTTCTTATGCATTATTAGTTGAAATTGATTTAATTTGTCCTTTTATATCCTCAGACCATCATCACAAATTCATCACATACTTTGAAACAAAAACTTGAGAGGCACTTGTAAATACAGGTACAAATTGTGTATATCTAGATAGTTTTATATAAATTAAAATACATGTTTTGATTTAGATATATTGATAAATTGCTTGTATTATTTTTACATCAGGTGGCATGAAATCCTGCTACATTCTCCTCAAGTTTTGGATTTTCTTGAGATGGCATATAATGACATTTTGTATTTACATTATTTTGAGTTGGCATATATGTACATACACAATTACATTATTACACATTTTATACAAAAATTTGTATACATGTGTATGTACACAATTTTATACTCTACAGTATTAAATTTATCAAAATTATTATTCTATGTGTTTTATTTGTTAAATGTCCATGTTTTTCTACTTAGAATTTACTTTAAATTTGATTTATTATATTGTTCAATTTCGTTGCCTTGGGCAACTTCACCAAATTTTGAGAACTTAAGATGTCCCCTTAATACATCGTAAATTAGGACCCCTTAAGACATCCAAAAAGTTAGCATCAAGTTGTAGGTTAATTGCAAATGATAGGTCTCTAGGTAGGGAATGTAATCACATTTTTATTTTTTCAATTTTCATGTTTATTTTTTCATTTTTGAGTGATCTAACGAGCAAGCTTCGTTGGTGAGTAGTGTGTAGGAGCTTTCTACAACAAATCAATTTGCCCTATGACAAGGTTGGATAGATAGAGTGGTGTAGGTTCCTATTGTGTTATCCTTATCACACATTTATTATGACAAGGTGGTACTATCAACACTACCTACCTAAAGCTCTTTTAATAATCTTTTTTTTGTTTTTTTTGTTTTTTTTGTCTTTTAATAATCTTTTAAGCCACATTGATTTTTTGATGTTTTTATTGAACTTTTATATTTGCCCTTCATGGATGATAGAGCCCCTATAGGTTGATTTTTATTACTCCATGTGATAGTCCCTACACTAAATTTAAAGAAATAGTCCTGGAAGTATATTTCTTATGAACAAAATTACCAATATAGAACTAACATCACAATAACCATATAAATTTGCATTTTGGTGTAGGAAAAGAAAACCATATTTAAAAGTACCTTTAATATACTTCAATATTTTTTTAGTCATTTCCAATGATCCACATATGGATCTTGCACGAATCTAGATGCAATACTTACTACATTATAAGTAATGTCTGGTATAGGTATGGTATGGTAAATAAGGCTTTCTACTAACTATCTATACAAAGTAGGATTGGTCTTTTCAAATAGAGGTTTGGAGTCAAGTTTAGTACTCAATTCAATAGGAATAGCAGTTGGTTTATAGTCAACCATAATTGAAATTTTTAAGTATATATCTTATTTGTATCTTGCTTGTGATACCCTAATAGATTAATGATCCTAGAAGATAATCATTCCTAAGAAATGATGCAGAAGCCTTAAATTAGTTATTCAAATATCTGGTTCAATTTATTTTTTATATTTGTGGATTAAAGAAATAAGACTACTCGTAATGAGTAAGTTGTCCATATATAATACAACTATAATGATTTGACCATTTTTAACATTAACAAAGAGGTCATTATCAAAGTCACAAATAGAGAATCCAAGAGATTGGAAAAAATATTGAACTTTACATGTGAAGGACTAAAAATGTCCACTTTCTCATATGGTATGTAGGCTCCTATCATTGAGCAAGTGGAGTTAGGTAAAGTTTATGCATGGGGGTTTGACATCCTACCTTCAAGGTCTACCATGACCTTTATTAGATTGTGCACCATAAGGCACTAGGATTTAGTCATCCTTCTCTAGTTATGGTATGGATATTGGAGCATATTAGACCAGGTATCAATGACCGATGCCCACACTAGATCTTTCACTTCCTTGAGGTATCAAGTAGTGTTGATTGGGTTACTATGGCACATGATTACACATTTACACAATGGTGACTTTGACTAACACAAACAAATTATTACAAACCCATACATAGAGATAGAGAGGAGATGGACCGTCTAGGAGATAAAAAGGGTGACTTTCTAAAGGATTTCCCTTAGTACACTCCCATGCTAGACATCACTACATATTCTTTCAACACAATTTCTTCATTAAGCGCAAATCTAGATCAACACTATGACACTTACATATAGAGATTTATATTATTGAAAAGGGGTGACTTTCCAAAGGATTTCCTGGGTAGTACACTCCCATGCTACAAATCTACTTAAGATGTAGTAGAGGTTGGTCAAGGGACACTCCCGTGGACTCTTACTCTAGGGATTCCTAAATTACATGGTCAACACAAGAACTTGAGCACCAAGGCACTTGGATAAATATAACTATAACCATGCTAGGATCATTTAATATAACTTAGTTGATCTCCAGATGAGAAGATGTGAGAGATTGATCCCTCCTAGTAGGCAAGAGATCCTCATGAACTTATCTCACTTTTTAATGCTTTGTTTTGATTTGCTTACCATTTTATTGCTTAAAATTTGACCAGGACCTAAATATGCATACCATGAATGAATGGAGGAACTTTATTAGGACCTCATCACTACATAAATTCTTTCAATGTAATTTCTTCATTAAGCACAAATCTAGATCAACACTCTAACACTTGTAGATTTATATATGACAATCGATTATTTCTATTGATGTCAATCTATATATCTTATTATGGTTGATCTCAAATGTTTACATTTCTTTTCCTTCATGCACATGGTTAGATTAGAGTTTGATTTGTGATTAAATTTAGGGATGCTTGTATATACATATGTATGTGATGTTATGCTTTTATAGTTTATGATGTATATGCAATGTATGTATGCATGGATAACAGATATATGTATGGATGCACCTAAACTAACATGATGGTTTTACATGATTATTACTTTGACATGTGTATGATTTTGTTATGACAAGATTGCATTTATTGTGTGACATGTAAAAATATATAGTCTAGGTTCAACAATATATATATATATATAAATTCTAGGTCCATGTTCAAAAAATATATAAAGTCCATGTTCAACAATATATATATAAATTCCATGACAAATAGTATATAACAAATAGTCCATGAAATAGTCAAATATATAAAGTCCAGGTCCATGTTCAAAAAAATATATAAAGTCCATGTTCAACAATATATATATATATATATATATATAAAGTCCATGACAAACAGTATATAACATATAGTCCATGAAATAGTCAAATATATATAAAGTCCAGGTCCATGTTCAAAAAAATATATAAAGTCCATGTTCAACAATATATATATAAAGTCCATGACAAACAGTATATAACATATAGTCCATGAAATAGTGAAATTATACATAGCCCATGTTCAATAACCTATCACATACTATCTCTATCATCAAGAGTCCTCTTCACACCATGCGAACTACTCAGATGACCTGAATCACTCTGCAAAAGAGAAAGATTTAGATGAAATTAGATGTAAGATGATAAGGAAATCTAATTTAATGACAATTTTTAAATTTATAATTTATCATAAAATTAAATTACCATGTGAGGCATAGATTCCAAGATCAACATTGATCATATGAAAAACCATAGATGAAGCTTGTGGTTATTGGAAGAAATCATTAAATTGCTCCTAGACATCTAGCATTTGTTGGGAAGAATAATTTTTTTACATTCAACTCAATCCCTAAGTTGTGCCTCCATGCTATCAAATGTTACTTGTATCTACCTTCTATACAATGATATTGAAGGGGTAGAAGGTTAGGCTAAGGATTTCTATATTGCTACTTAGATAAATTCCACATCTTCAATGTGTGGCATGAGCATATGGACAAAGCCTTGGAGGATATTTCTACAATAATGAAGATAAACCTTCATGTCTTGATGCTAAATTGGATGATGGGTACCCGCAAGAAACTGGGTCCACATATAGGGGAAGTCGCACGGGCAAAAAAAATGCCGCCGGTAACGGGTACTTGTTTTCAAAGAAATGGGTACCCATTTAGGAACGGGCGCCCGAGCCTAAACGGGTACCCGTTTAGTAACGGGTACCTGTTTAGCAATGGGCACCCGAGCCTAAACGGGTACCCATTTAGTAACAGGTACCCATTAACAAGCGGGTACCCATTTTCAAAAAATTATATATTTTAAAAAAAAGAGCTCTGCGGGCTCATTTTCACCCACAGAGGACGACAGTGATAGCGGACACCAAGAAACGGGTACGTGTTGTCAAGCACTAGACAAGGGAAACAACATAGTTTTTTTACCCTCTCACCTCCTCCCGCCACCTCATCACCCTCAAGCTCTTCCAGGTTGGTTCTCTACCTATCTTTAGCGTGTTTTAAATGTTTTTTTCCTAATTGTAGGGTTAAAATGAAAATTAGGGTTTTATTTGTTATTTAAGGGTTTTACTTGTTATTAGAATTTTGTGATTGTATGTTACTGCAAACCCTAAAACTAGGTTACTGCAAACCCTAAAACCATGTTACTGCAAACCCTAAAAAACTTAAACTATAAACCCTAAAAAATTGAAACTATAAACCCTAAAACCATGTTGTACTACAAACCCTAAAAACCTAAACTATAAACCCTAACAAACCAAATTATAAACCCTGAAACCATGTTGTACTGCAAACTCTAAAAACATAAACTATAAACCCTAAAAAACCAAACTATAAACCCTAAAACCATGTTGTCCTACAAACCCTAAAAACCTAAACCCTAAAAAACCAAATTAGTATATGTAATATAATGATAAAAGGGATAAGTCTGAAGATGAAAATGTATCAAGAGGAGGCATGTAGATGCTTCAGTGTTAATGATTAACTTAGGGTACACTAAATGTATCAAGATGAATATTGAGGAATCATATAAAACTATATACCCTATTTTTTATTTGTCATTGTTGGCTATAAGACTACACCCTATCTTTGATATCTGTCATTGTTGGCTATTAGAAGTTCCTATCTGATATGCCAGTAAGGTTGCTATCACCAAAAATATAAGACATAAAGTCTTATGGACCCAAATCATCTTCTTGTAAAACATTATGATCATTGATCATAGGGGTTAATTTTGTGTCACTTAATTGTTAGATATATCAAAATTACAAGTATCTAATAATAGTTTTAAATGATATTCCTTTACATTTATTTATGAACCTGACCATAGTTTTCACTTGAGTGTAATGTATATGAACCATATTAAACTCCTAGACTCTTTCCATTCTATGAAATATCACATTATTTAAGGGTCCATATTAAAATAGAACGATATTTGGTCATATGTATTTAATAATGGAATACCATAAGCCTTTTAAGATCCACATGATACTCACCAAAACTATAAGATATAAATTCTAATGGACCCCAAACATCTTCAAGTGTAAGGCACTATGATCATTAACTAGTGGTTCATTTTGTGTAACACAACTGTTAGATGTATTGAAATTGTATCCAGTAATAGTCAAATGGATTTCCTTTATATTTATTAGTGAACTTGACATTCCATCACCTAGGATTTTATAGTACTGGTTTGGCCTTTTTTTAATTACAGTTCTTAGATCTAATTTCTCAAGTTTTTATCTTTTTCTTAAATAGATTTACCTACGGTTTGCATTCATGTCCTTGTTTATCTTTTCCTATCATATCTTGATTAGGGTTTGAGCATGTAAATAGTGATATATACCTTTTTGATTCAACCTATCTAGAATCTTGGATAATCTTTTGTGACATGTGATCCTTCCATCCTTGATACCTTCATGATACATTTAAATGATGGACCAATGAGGATGTGTTTTCTATAGCCTGTGTTGTTCTAGTTATATACTTGTTTTACCTGCTTCCCTTGAGTCCATAGTGTTTATCCAACACGTTTGATGCACTATGGCCATAAGATTTTAAACTTGGAATAACAAATTTGCATCTATATTTTACTTCAATAAATAATTTTCTCTCCTCTTGTTTTAGTTTCACAATTAAATATGATTTAGATAACATCAATGTATTAACTAGCACCCAATGGTGACATTTGTAGACCTATGCTAATTCTCATTTAGTTTTGGGTCTGGATTCTAGTAGATGGATTAATATATAGTTGCATATCAACATACGGTGTGCAATCTTATATGAAGTTGGGATCATTCCTTGATCCTTCACCTACCCTTAGTTCATTTAAAAATATTGAGGAAAACATTCTTCTACCCTTGACATCCACGTTTTATAGTTTCAAATTTACAATTTAGGGAACTTGACATCCACAATTTAGAGTTTCAAATATAAATTTTAGGGTTCTAAAGTAGATGTTTAGGGCTTCACTTTTCACCTTTTAGGGTATCAAAATGATGTATTAGGGTTTGAAAATTCACGTAATAGAGTTTTAAAATGACATTTTAGGGTTTCAAATTCTAATATTAGGGTTTGGAAAAATTAACATTTAATTTTCTCTCCTCTTGTTTTAGTTTCACAATTAAATATGATTTAGATAACATCAACATGTATTAACTAGTGCAATGGTGACATTTGTAGACCTATGCTAATTCTCATTTAGTTTTGGGTCCATTCTAGTAGATGGATTAATATAGTTGCATATCGACATACGGTGTGCAATCTTATATGAAGTTGGGATCATTCCTTAATCCTTCGCCTACCCTTAGTTCATTTAAAAATATTGAGGAAAACATTCTTCTACCCTTGACATCCACATTTTATAGTTTCAAATTTACAATTTAGGGAACTTGACATCCACAATTTAGGGTTTCAAATATAAATTTTAGGGTTCTAAAGTAGACGTTTAGGGCTTTGAACTTTTCACCTTTTAGGGTATCAAAATGATGTATTAGGGTTTGAAAATTCACATAATAGAGTTTTAAAATGACATTTTAGGGTTTCAAATTCTCATATTAGGGTTTGGAAATTAACATTTAATAAGGTTTCAAAATGATATTTTAGGGTTTTTACACTTCAGTAGAAGGTAACTCATATTGTTGGAATACAATGTTGTAGTATTGGTATAAATGTAGTCTTTAACAAGGTCACTATTGTTATAAATGTATTATGGGTAATAAATGTAGTATAAAAGTAGCATGCAATGTTCAATTAAGTCATAATCTGTACCGCTCTTTTGAGACACATGAGAAGCCTATAGTAAAATTGGAGTTAATATAGGAAGAGAAATAGGAACCTATAATGTCAGGAACCTATAATGTCAGGGCATCACGTAGACATCTTCATGTCACACCATCACAATTGAGCTTAACTTAGAAGCTAGAAGTAGCCTGATTAATAGAGAAATGGGAATCTAATACACTTGGCATGCACTTTTAAATTTGGAATATATAAGGTGTCAAAATGTAACTTCCATTATAATTTTGAGAAAAATGATGATACGACTTGAGACCTTGTTAGGTAGAGTGACACCTTGGTGTATGACTAGGACCTAGAACCTGCAACCTTGTCCACTATGTGAATTTAATGATCTAAAAATTTAGACATAGCTTTATGTTGTAATTTTTTGCATAACTTCCTCTTGGTAATTTTTGTGAGATCTTTTTTCTAATTATTCCATATTTTATCTATAAATACCAATTCTATAGTTCAAAAACCCTCTAAAAAATGGTTAAAGAGGAATGAAGTAGGAAGGAGAATATAATATTTTAGGGAAATGTTGGATTAATTTAAGGAGACATCGGTATGAGGCATCATCATTTGATTGTTCATATTATATGATAAACTTGTGCATGTGTTTAATTTTCAAGTATTACGTGCTCTCTGAATTCATGGATATTTTAAACTAAATCATTTATAGATCTATTCTAGATTAAGTTTAAATTTATAGATATTTGTTTGTAAGTTTTCAATATACATATATATATATATATATATATATATATATATATATATATATATATATATAAATTGTGAAATTATACATTTGTAAGTTTTTTATATGAATTTACATATTTGAAAATTTGCAGGAGACAGATCTAATGGATGACCAGAGTCTAGATGAATTTTTAATAGATGACATTCTTTATGGAACCCCCCCACCCCGTGATCCACCTCAAAACCCCCCACCCCCTCCATTTGATGAGGCCCGATTGCGGCAAAACATTAATGAAAATATTAATACAATTGAGGAGAACATTAATTTGATTAATAATCAAACTCACTTGATGCCTCCGCATGTGGTTCGGTTTGCATCTTTGATGCAAACCATTATTGATTCTGTTAGGTCTATCGATGCAGACCTAAATAGATTTCAGCTTTGGTGGGAGGAGAGGAGGCAATTCTATGCAGATGGTCTTTCATATAAAGACATCCATGACCTCCACATTACAAAACAAACATTAGCCCCATTTTTTCGTCACCCAAAAACTAATCAACCTATAGCTGCAACAAAAAAAAGAATATCAATTAAGTGGTGTACGCATGAGGGGATTTCGAGACATTTTTGGGATCGGTGGTGGATGGTGTTTGATCACCCACCACATGCTAATTGTGAGGTACCACTATATTTTTTGAGAAAATTATGGGTGGAGTTTCAATTGGGTCAAAAACCCAATTATTTTGATATGAGAGATTTTCAGGGTGTTGGTTGTGGCATGCCACAACACAGACCAGGGGCACGAATTGACCCCAATTGACCTGTTCCTCCTGCTCCTATGGTTGCTCCTGTTTTGCCCACGATTCCTGCACCTATTCAGCAGCAGTCAGTTTTGTCGACATTAGGAGCATTGAGTAGACTCTCAGGCAATCTCACTGAACAAGCTGCCCACATGGCAGCTGAATTCAGTGGTGGAGAGCATCATGGAGGAGTCGATGCATCTCAGCATAGAGCCCCAGGCCTGTCAGGGGCACATTTGTGTACAAATTGCAATCAACCATGTTATGGTCTTGCTCCTACATCCACATCAGATGTAGCTATAGCCGGAGTGGAGTCATACTTGGATCTACTATATTCGGATGATAATCCTACATAGGTACATTGACCACATTTTATTAAATATTTCAAGTGTATAATTTGAACGTAGATCAAATTTTTTATAAATAATTTAATGAATTAATTTATATAATTGTAAACTATTTGTTGTACAGATCTCAAGTCGCTCTAGGGCCACATCACGATTTGATACATTGAGTTTTGCATTGACAGTTGTAGAGGTTGGCACACCTTATGGGGTAAACCAATATATCTTAACCCTAAAACCATATGTATCTAATTCTAGTTTCATTTTTCTTTTGAAACTTATCAATATTATATTTTAAATTAACATTTACTGTGTATAATTAAATAAATAACTATATACATACATGTATGTGAAACACTACTATTGTAGCAAGGCTTAAGTCATGTGGCAGTTTCCATATCTGATCGACCACCTGGCTCAGGTGTTTCTTCCATTGATCCTCCATCGACAGCTACTATGCCTGAGTATTCCTCGGTGTGTGTTTTAAAAAATTGTACTAAATTTGTACTAAGTTTCTTTTTTTGAGTTTATATAAATGTATATATGCACCCATATATATGTAAGTGCAGGATGATAGGAGTGAGACTATTGGTCAGGTTGGTACTCAGGGACAAATTCATGAGCCATCTACACATTTTCAGGTCCTAAACTTTACTTTAAAATTTTCTATATGTGCAATTTCTAGGTCTTTATATGCTAATTTTAAATTGTAACTTATTTCAAACTTGCTTTATTTGAAATTCTAGCAATTAGCAAGTGAAACTTTTGGTCATGAAGATGAAACAGTTATACCACCTGCACAACAAAATGTGGAAAGTGAGACGGTAATTTAAATGCACACTTTAAAGCCTACATTTAAATATTTAATTTCATATGTCATTTTTAAAATTTTTAAATCTGATTGCAAGTTCTTTCTCTTGTGTGTACAGCATGAGGTAGATCCATCCATTTCACGAGGAAGAAAGAGGCCTCTTTCAGATTTGAACTTGAGTGATGATCATCCCTGACATAGAGTTTTATTTCATAGACTAAACTGTATGATGTGCACATTATTTTTTATATATGCCATTCCAGGACTTTGACTATCTATGTCAAACTTGCTGTGACATGTTCTTCTAGATATATTTCAGTATTTCATGAACTGTGATTTGTATTTATTTATATGCTGATGATGAGTAGATGTTTTAAAGTACACATTTCATGGGTCCTACCTGGATATTTTATAGTATTTCATCGACTTATCTAGATCTAGATCTACATGTATATATTATTGAGTATATATGCTTGAATGTAGTTTAGTATGTTAAATATGCTTCATTGTTAAATATGTTAAATATGCTTCATTGTTCATTTCTAGATTATAAATTATTTAATTGAGATGTATGTTAGAAGATTTCTCTCTACTACATTTTTAAATTTTTAAGAAGTGATTAAATGCATTATGGTTCAATAGTTTTTCTTGAAATAGTGAACAAAAAGAATGCCAAAAGTTTGGATTTTAGTAACAAAGTGTTTAGTAGATCCATCTATGTTATATGTGTTATCCCTCTCAAATTTGTCTCACTAGAAATGCCAAAAATGGATTCAACCTTAAGGATGTGATTCTTTTCTAAAATAATGTGTCATTGCCAAGAACATACTACCATCAATTTACTAAAGAGTTTCTATTAAAATATGTGAATTGAAACACCACATATCATGACATCAACTATTCCATAAAAGTTTGTGATATTCCCTATTATCTCAAACTCCATAAAATATACTATCTATCTTTAAAAAGGTACATACTACAATGACATCAAACATAAACCAATAGGTGTCTTAAGATATATTAGTGGTAGGGAAAATTATAGTGGCCCTCACCCTAGAGTAATAAGTTGAAGTAGTGTTAGAATTACTAATAAACTAAAAAACTTTATCCTAGGGTGGTGGGACTAATAAACTGAAATTTACACAAGCCTTACAAAGCCTCTACCACTTCCTTGACATTTTTAACATTGTTCAAATTTGATAGGAGGGATTTATGTCACCTCCTCCTCATCTTAATTCTCATAGTAGATAGAATCATCCAATTTAGCATCAAGATGAAGGTTTATCTTCATTATCGTAGAAATATCCTCCAAGGCTTTGTGCATATGCTCATGCCACACATTGAAGTTGTGGAATTTATCTAAGTAGCAATATAGAAATCCTTAGCCTAACCTTCTACCCCTTCAATATCATTGTATAGAAGGTAGATATAAGTAACATTTGATAGCATGGAGGTACAACTTAGGGATTGAGTTGAATACATAACAAAATTATTCTTCCCAACAAATGCTAGATGTCTAGGAGCAATTTAATGATTTCTTCCATTATCTACCTAGTCTAGAATATAATTACCTTTTCGTTTGATATGTTTGAAGGAGATAGATTTAAACTTATTCACCAAGTTTCTAGATTCCAATAGAATAGTTTCCAATAACCACTTGAGCTTCATCTATGCTTTTTCATATGATCAATGTTGATCTTGGAATCTCCTTCCACACTAAGGGATATCTTGTTTAGTTTCCAAATCATCTTGAGGCCCTAGATATCATGGCCCTAGAATCTACCATATTATTGTTCTTGACACCAAAATCATAAGCTAAGATAGGTAGAGGTTTTCCCTTATCATCTCTTAATAAACATACTCCTCCTACTTCACTAGGATTACCCTTGGCTACCCATCAAAATTTCAAGCTTAATCCATCCCAATGTAGGTGTGGACCAAAGGGTGTGAATATCAACATGGGTATCTCCTTGTTTTAACCTTATTCAAAGCAACCTTGGCCAATTATGGGCCTAATCCACCTCTTCTAGTATTAGGGCACTTTAGGGCACTTTATAACAAGGTAATTTACCTAGGATAAACCTACAAAATCACGATAAAATGATAAGGATGTTAGACTCACCTAGTTAGCCTCAATTGAGATACATGTTCCTTTAAATGATTGTGGTCATCCTTTGATTACAAAACCTTCTTGATATATATCATTTGTATAGTCCTTGAAATTTTATTAATTTGCAACCAAGACTTTGTTATCATCTTTCTTACTTAACCATTATAATAGCCAAAACTTCCTTGGCCTTTGGAAGTTGAATCACATATAGTTTCTCATAAAGGAAAGGAATTAAAGAAGAGATTTCTATGAATATTTTCCCAATTCAAAATTACTTTACATCTTCAACATACCTAGTTCCTAGTGTGGATTTCATATTTGTTTGGTTTAATTTTTTTGAATTATAATATAGGTGTTCTACTTAGGGGACCCATCCTTACTAAATAGTTTAGAAAACATATATAAATGAGTGTGCTAACAACCCAAGACTAGGCATAGCAGTAGAAAGTACAACATCCCATAAAGGTTTCTAAACTACCCATATGCAACTATATATCAATACCCCAATACATATAGCAAGCACAAAATTCCAACACAACTAATAGAAAGCTAAAAACAAACGAAACACCAAACCACATCAACATCTTGAGGGAGCTTTGGCACTCCCTAATGCATCGAACGTCCCACTCCTCATAGAGAGATTTCCATTTGTCATAGGCCCTATTGTGCACACCATTCCCAAACACACTTACAAGCTCCACCAAAAGAACCTTTGGACACTTTGCATTCTCTAGTCCATGAAAGTTGACACATTTCTAGACCTCTACACATTATATAGAACAAATGACAATTAATCCATAAACTCGGGACCGTAGCTAGATGCCTCACTTCGATACATCACATATGGATATAAAAATGAGATACTTCCAACTTCCTTTACCTTCAATCAACCACCTCTAATGGCTATCTAAAATGTGTATTAAAAGACTAAGACAACATCTCAAATGTGGAACATTTAAACTTGCATCACACATAAATAAATAGTATACAACACAAGAATTCAAACTTGGGAGAAACTCTCAACTAGGCATAAAATTCTCAAAAAAATGAGCAATGCTTCTAATGACACTAATTCATAATATATTATGGCTTTTACATAGCCTTAACATGACTTAAATTATCCAAATGCACAATTCTCTAAAATGGATCATGACCTACAACTCCTCTTGCAATGGTGGAGAATGAAGGATGAGAGCTCCATGCATGGGTTCCAAACACCACTTAAATAGTAGTCCAAAATTTTATTGTAACAATCCCAATTGACTTTGCATGCAACCTCTCTTCCAACCATAATCAACTATCTAGCTAGTCATAACGCTTTGAATCTTTATCAACCAACCGGCTTCACAAGCTTTACTGTAAACTTACAACATGGCTCCGGTCTATTTGCAATCTATACCTCTATCAAGGACTCTCAATAACTGTATCAACCTACATACAATCAACACTTTTGCTTTCAAGATGCCACCAACTTTTCTAAGCTTTGTCTCCAAAAGACATCATTCTTTGTGGACTTCAACCATGTATGGCTCTGTCTAATACAACCTACTTTAAATGACTCCAACACTATACTAATCACATAGCTAGTTCTGTGCAACAACCAACCAATACCTATATTAAGTCTCTAAGCTCTGCCCAAGCATGTTCAACAAAGTTCAACCATGAATGGCTCTTTGCAAGCCTCCATCACAAATCTCAAACAATTCAAATCAAGAAGAAACTAAAAGGTTCAATTCAAATCAAGTATCCACACAATATAAGCTACAAAAAAAATTATCACAATTTGAAATTATTCAAGAAGTAGCATTCAATTCTTCTAGAGAAACTAAATCTTTTAAAGAAGAAACTATCTAAGGAAATTCATTTAAATCTTATCCACACAATATAAGCTACAAAAAAATTTATCACATTTGGATTTAATTATTCAAGTAGTATTCAATTCTTGTAGTGAAACTAACTTTTTTAAAGAAGAAACTACAAAGAAATTCAATTTTCTTATCCACACAATATAAGATACAAATAAATTTATCACAATTTGAAATTATTCAAGAAGTAGCATGAACAATTCTTGTAGAGAAACTAGAACTCTTTTAAAGAAGAAACTATCTAAGGAAATTCATTTGAATCTTATCCACACAGTATACTTGATCATCAATTACTGTGAAAACCTCTTGACTAACATTAGTTTGACATGACTACAAAATTGATCTACAATTTACATTATGATCAAATCTTGTAGTGGCAATCATGGAAAAATCTACTTGTAGGATACACCTGCAAGAAATAATGAATGTAAATGAGAATGAAAGAATATGTACCAAAAACACAAAATATTAATGCAATATGTACTAAATAACAAAAAAGAGGATACAACTTGACGATGGCTTAAGGGGAGCTAAGAGGATGTCTTAAGGGGATACATAAGAAGATGGATTTAGGGGATGTATAAGATGATTAATTCAAAGGGGAGCTAGAAGAGGATGTCTTAAGGGAATACAAAAGAGGATAGCTTACTTGGAGAGATGTACACTAGTCAATTTACAAAGTATAAAATAAAACTTGATGGCTTAAGGGGATGGAAGAGGATGGCTTAAGGGGATGTACAAGCGGGTGTCTTTAGAGGATGGATGATAAATATTTGAGTATATATATATGTAATTACCTAATTTGCGTTCACTTTTAGTTGAAGATTACAAAATTGACCTCACATACTTGTATGGTGATAACTCCTATTGACAATCATGCACATTTGACTACTTGTCTAGGATACACTTGCAAAAAGTAATGTTCAAATGTACAAGTAAATTAACTATATATTTCCATGGGTCGATACAAAATTTAAGACAAGGGGAATAATATAGAAGCTAAAATGAGAATGAAAGAATTTAACTTGGGGATGTAAGAGTATTGTTTACTTACCTGAAAATTTATTCCATTGTACCATCTGCATCCTCATTTTTTTGTAATGCATCTATAATTGACTCATGTTCTTCCATCAAAAGTGTCCATAACTGTTTATTAGAAGGTTTACCTTGATATCTGACTAGTTTTATATTTGTTGCCACAACCAAATGTGACTAGTGTATGATCTTCTTATGTGTTTCATAATCTTCAAATGCAGGCACACCATTCCTTCTTATGAGATATTTTCATAGCCAAGTGCCAACAACAACCACAGAACCTGTTGGATACTCCATGTTATCATCATCCACTCTAGGATGTAACAACTTTTGTTTTGTCTCAACACATTGAGCCAACCAATACTCGGTTTCCTCTTCATTGCCCTCAGGTGCAATAACAGCATAGACATGTCCTACAAAAAAATTATGTAATTCAATAAAGTGACATGACATGTACCTAAATCACATAAATTTGTGGATGCATACATATATAATTAATTATATACAGGATGTACAAAAAATTGACAATAAAAAAAATTGAAAACAAAAGTACTTTCTTGTACAAGGTCTGAAACACGATCATAGTCATCTGATGCAAACATTTGATTATCATCTTCAATTGTTGTTTCAAGTTGATCTTGTGTTTCTGTAGGTGTCAAGGATCTTTGTTTCCATTCTTCAACCCATTCTGTATTTTTACATGCTCCCCAATCACCTGTAATACAAAATTGACAAAAACATGCAAGCTCCCTAGTCCATATAGTCCATGTGCTTGCATTTGAACTCTTAAATGAATGCCATTTTGTTGATCCAGTTATTGTCTCACAATCAAGTCGAGTAGGAATATTCTCTTCTTCAACTAACCAAAAGAATCGTCGAATTGTAGAGTTCTGACTTGATCCCGTAGATAACTTTTCATTACACCAATCCACAATTGCACGTGCATCTCTAAATTTGGTTGTATCCTCAAATTTTAGTTGCTCTCTAGAAAGAGCTTTTTTCACACATGCTCCAGCTCCATCATGTTCTCCTTTACCATGTCCAGCTTCAAAAAAACTCCACATATGTTGGATATTGATTTCTTTGTGAGCCCTACATAGCTAATAAAACATTCTTGCATTTTTGAATTGCCCTGTACAATTATCTGACCATATGAAATGTTGTGTCATCTGGATTCCTCTTTCTTTTAAACTTTCATAAAATTTTGTGAAACAATATTGCACAAACTCTGAAGAGTGTAACCGGTTATCACTCAAATAGAAATGATACTCCCTCAAAATTTTTCTATTATCTTCTGTACTATCATCTGCATGTCTATATACAATATGAACAAATATGGCCACCTGCACTGAATTATAATACTGAGATTGAATTTCCTCTTGTGGAGCAAGAGTATAGTTTTCTGCAAAGTCAACCACTGATAGGATAGTTCCAATTGGAAAGGTGTTTTTACATGAACGGAATTGTCCATCAAGCCACCGAGCATATTGGGAGTGTTTGACATATTTGGATACAATATTATCCTTAAAATCTTTGATGAATGCATGCACACAAATTTTCTCAGTGACTAACTCACAACGCTTTCCAATTTTTCCATCTTTTAAAAGAATATTCAACATTCTTGAATCTTTTCACATCCACTAATTGTTGTCCAAATTCATGTGAAATATTTTCATGCATACATTCTCCTAACAATGAAAAGTTGCCACATCTATTGCATTGTCCAGAAATACATGCTTTTGAATAAAATAAGTATCCAGTAGATGTTTCACAAAACAAACCTGCTACAAACTCCTTACTTGTTTGAGGTGGCATATTAATACCACATTCCTGCATAATTTCGTTAGTATGCAAAGTAGAACATATATATCGAAAAAGATCATAATAATAACGAAATTGCACATGAGTTTTACAACAACAAGAGATTCGCTGTTTATTAATTTTCACATACCAAGGTTTACATTTCTCAAAAGATCTTTGGCTTATGGTAATATTAAAAGGTTCTAATACTAAATCATCTAAGAATTTTTTATATAATTCAGTTTGAGTCATGTCTAATAGATGTTTTGGATGAGGATCATGAATTTTAGACCCCACTCGTAATTTTAAAACATCTCTAACATTAGATGATACCCTTGTATTATCATGCCAATATTTTTCAATTAAAAATTTGATTTCACTATTTAATTTCATGTCATACCTTGGGAGTCTACCACTAAAACTCCAACATTGGTTAATTGGATCTTTTTCAATAGATTCTCTTCTCTTTGCTGCTCTTCTCAAAGTTTTAGGATTTATCTTTAGAATTTCACTTGTCTTACTTATCATTCTTTTATTAGAAGACGATTTATTGACTAAAGCAGTTGTTATAGCTCTTCGTGCTGCATTGCTATCTTTAGATCAACTCTTTTTACCAATAGAATCAATAGCATTAGCAACACTAGATAAAACTTGTTTCATTGATTCATCTTTTTTTTTAGGTTTTACAAATATGCCTAACTTTTTCATTACTTTTCGCAATTTCCACATCTTCATCAATTGCATCATAAGTTGACATTGAAATCCAAGACTTTTTCTATAAAAAAAATCTTTATATAATCTATTTGCATGAGTTCTCATTTACCTCCAAGAAATCTTACCAGGAAGATTATCTAAGACATTTCTTTCAATCTCAAATAAAACATTTTCATTTTCACTCGTAAAAGGGATATCATTCTCATTCATATCATCAATAGGTGGGTTTGAAGACATACCTGGATTTGTTTCTATAGTCGTGTTTTCCATATCATTGAAAGTTGGCTCCGAAGACACACCTGGATTTGTTTCTATAGTCGTGTGTTCTATATCATTGAAAGTTGGCTCCAAAGACACACCTGGATTTGTTTCTATAGTCCTGTTTTCCATAACATTGAAAGTTGGCTGTGAAGACATACCTGGATTTGTTTGTATAGTCACATTTTCCATATCTTCGAAAGTTGGGTTTGAAGACATACATGCATTTGTTTCTATAGACACATTTTCTTCCAAATTCACCATTTCCGCATTTGCATCATCTACATTCATCCCATCATTTTTACTCTCTTGAATGTCTTTCTCTTCAATACTCATGGAACTAGATGCTTCAATATTCTTCATCTCTTGAATCCTTGCTCTTCTATCTCTTTGCCTTTTGGCTTCCTTCTCTCTATTTGCTTCAATTTCTTGAGGTGTCATTACCCTCCTTTGTTTTTTTTTTTTACGTTGATTTGATCCCATGATTACCAAGCCCTCTTGATAAAATAACAATTGATACTTAATCCAATTTCATAATTGATGTCCTTATTTGAACTTTTGAAGTAGAATTAGATGTAGATCCTTTGTTCCATAGATTTTGAAGTAAAAGGTAGATGTAAAAACAAAAACTCTCTTGCTTTATTCCTCTTGAAAATAGCTCATGCACTTGATTTCACTTTAGAATTGTTCATATGATTGACTCCTTTCAAAATCTGAATAGAATATGACCTGTTAAGAGATTCCACAAAATAATTGTAAGTAAAAAAATGCAGATATTGTCGCTGTCGCGCCATACGTATCAGACTTGCAAGTTGCAGGGATACAGGGAAAGTACTTTTTCCCTAATATGGGAAATAATGAGTATAATAGAAACGGGTACCCGTTATATAACGGGTACCCGTTATTTAAATAACGGGTACCCGTTATGTAACGCGTACCCGTTTTATAACGGGTACTCGTTATTTGAAATTAGAAATCTCCGCTGCTTTTTCCCTGACCTTTGCTTGGGTTTTAGGCTCGGGATGGGCATGGTTGACCGACCTTGAGCCTTGGACCTACAAATTTTTTTCTAAGTACAAAACAAGAAGAAACACTGAGTTTACCTGTATGGCTGAGGGCTTTTTTTTTGAATTTTTTTACGAAATGAAAACCCATTACAGATGACATTGTCTAGTTTTCAAATATATAATTTGTTTTGTTATTGGACATGTTCTTCTATTTATTATTTAATTTATAAGCAAACTAGTCCAAAAACTTGAAATGACAGGGGTTTGTATTTTTTTAATAACTTTTAATTTTTAAATTTTTTTTTAAAAAAATTATATGTCATCAATCTACACATCATTCTTTACACAATAAAAAAAAAAAAAAAAAATTTATGATTTTTTTTGCTCAAATTATGTTGGCCGTACACGAGGGGTTTTCAAAAGTACCAATTAGGCCTAATAAAAAATTAATAAAAAAAAATTTATTTAGAAAAAAATTATAAAAAAATATCCTCATCAAACTTCACTGTACTACACATGTTTTCCCAAAAGGATTTTGAAAAATAATTTTATTTAGGTCAAATTATGTTGGCCGTACACGTGCATGGTATGGTAAAAAAAAAGTGACTTTTAAATAGTGGTTTTTAGAAATGCCTATTGAAAATTAATTTGTATCATCTGGGTATTGAAAAAAATTACATATTTAGAAACTAGACTCCGAGTACTACATTTTATATTCAGTGACTTTTTTAAAGATTCCATTTCTAAGTGCTTCAAATTTTAAGGTCAAATGCGACAAATTCTGAAAATCAGGGAAAACACTTCCACTTTTTGGCCAAAAAGTGGACCCAACTTCTTGCACTGACCCTGATTCTATCCACTATGAGAATTAAGATGAGGAGGAGGTGACATAAATCCCTCCTATCAAATTCAAACAATGTTAAAAATGTCAAGGAAGTGGTAGAGGCTTTGTAAGGCTTGTGTAATTTGTTTATGTTTGATGTCATTGTAGTATATTAATTTTCCCTACCACTATTGATTGAACAAAACTATACCATATATATTAAGTACTCTAGCTCAATGATCTTAAGATTAATGAAATCAGGACTAACTATATCATCATTATGCTTAGATACACCCAACATGCTAATCAAGAACTTAATTACCTTCACAACCCTATTAGCATTGTATCACTCCTATTAGGGAGTGGACTTGAATGGGGCCAAAAGATTCTTTACCTCTTAGGATTGTGACTTTGGGTTTGGCATGGTCAACTTGGAGAGGTTGTGTGGCATATCCCTATAAGAGGATGAAGGGTGATAGGAGGTTATAGGATGGCTAAAAGCATTCATATGACGATAATGTTCAAGTTTAAATTTCAAGATATGCATCATGGTCTACAAGGTTCTCTTGTTCAAAAGGTTCATCATATTCTAGACAAGGAACTCACAGTCATTGGTACCAAATTCAAGACCTCCTATTACAAGTCTCCATATAGCTTTCAACATAACACCTATAAACACAAAATTTATAGGGCTTGAATACAAGCCCGCCTCCCAGTTAGGAGACTTCCAAATAATTGGTGAACTCACATGCAATAAGGGAATAACACATGCATACAAAATATGTAGAAGAAAACCTATAGCATGACTCATGATTAATTAAAGTTAGAGTCAGGGTTTCAATTAGGATCATGCTTAGGGTTAGAATTGAGGTTAGGGTTAGAATTAGAATTCAAGGGTTGCTAAATTAGGGTAAGTATTAGAGCTACAATTATGGTTTGGGTTACGGCTAGAGTTAGGGTTACAATTACAATTACAAGTAGCTCATTAGGGTTAGGGTTAGGGATAGAGTTAGAGTTACAATTACAATTACAATTACAAGTAGAGTTAGGGTTAGGGTTATGATTAGGGTTATAATAAGGGTTAGGGTTTGAATTGCATATAGAATTAGGGTTAGGATTAGGGTTAGAATTAGTGTTAGGGTTAGGGATGGAATTGCATATAGAATTAGGGTTCAATCTAGCTAGAAATAGATAAATTAGTCAAGATGGTTCTAGCTTGATTTTGTTTCCTATTTCCTAGATTTGCAAAACTATTGTTTTCTATTTAGTTGTTAGTCTCAACTCTTTCCTTTTAAGAAGTATATCAAATCTAATGTAGTAGTAGATACTTCTACATATACAAGTTTCTATTAGGAGAAAATATCTTTTGCCAAATTTGTATAGAGTTGTCTATAGTGTGTTCCAGGGTAATCAAATGATGTAAGTCACAATTTAGAGGGTTGAGGGATAAGTTTGTGTTGAGTCTATAGGATGTGTTTTCTTACATAGACCAAGCTCCATAATCTAGGTGTCTCCATGTCTAACTCAAATGTTTCAACTTGGTCCATATTATATTTAGATTAATGATAAAATTTTATATATATGGCTATGAGATCCACGATCATATCAATGTTTGGTAGAGAAAAGTTATCTAAGTTGGGGTAGATCCTTTTTTGATGTCTCAAAAGTTAGTGCAAACATGAATTCCCTTAGTTTTCTTGTTAACTAAGACCACATTAGAGACCCATTTAGGATAAGTAATAGTCTGAATGAACCCTGGACATCCAAGAGTTTATACAATTCTTCTATGACCACGAGGGCTACTTGGGGGTGCATTTTGTGTAGCTTTTATTGAATAGGTTTGGCATTGAGGTGAACCACAAGATGATGCATGAATTTAAAGATGGAGTCTTAAGGCATATCACCATAAGACCACATGAAGAAATCAACGTAATCTTTAACATGGTGACATGGTTATATATGCCTTCTTTGATGTCAAGGTCCAGTGGAGCTACTATCTTAGAGAGTTTAGGGTCTGAGCTTCTATTCACAGGTTGATGTCTATAGCATCCTCAACAAGGAGAGGGGTGTCATGTCTTGTATCTAAGTGGTATCTAATGGAAGGTGAAGTTTGTCAAATTGAGGAGCTCTTGGGAAGTGTCCATTTTTATTGTATCATTTTAATCGATCACAAGTTTCTTCTTATATCTTGTTGCTATTCTGCCTAGACCAGGGTGCCTTAGGACTAAAGGGTTCTTTCTTTCTCTCCAAAATAAGCATATGTAGGTGTTAAGTATGGTGGAAAAGTATTTCTTATGATTACAATGGGGATGTGGTCTTGACACTTCATAAGTTTCATGATGGCTTCATCTTTTTGGAAAACATCAAATCATAAAGGGTCGTGTTGGTCCCAATCGATAAGCTCAAGGTATTATAGGTCTAAGGAGATGGTGAGGATAGTGACCTATCATGAAAGAGGTTAGTGGTGGAAAGATCTTCGTAAGGATCATGAGTGGAGCCTACATCAATGTCATTAAGATTGGGGAAGCATTACCAATGAGGTTGAGCTCGTATCACAATTAACATCACGATGTTCATTCCAGGGGCATAACCTAGCTAGTGAGGATAGCTACTTGAGTATATCAAAAGTTACATAAATGTTGGCTTCATTTCATTCTTGATTAGTTGGTTGTCTCTAAAAGTTTGATTATGAAGGATGTGATAAAGGTTTTATTATGGTTTGTTGTAATTTTTTTACATGATAGTTAGCTATTCAATAATGCCTTTAAAATACAATGACATACATTGTTATAAGTAGATTTTATAAAAACCAAATATATATATCATCCCAATGCTATATAATTTATGACAGTTTGTTCAAAATCTCTCCTTTCATATGATACAATCATTTCAAAATTTCAATTGTATTTTACAGCTAAAATGTTTAAATACAGCTATTCAACGCTCAAATTGAACTCAAATTTTGACAGTTTGTTCAAAATCTCTCCTTTCATATGATATAGTATTTTCAAATTTTCAATTGTATTTTACAACTAAAATGTCTAAATATATCTATTCAATTCTCAATTTTAAACATAATTTTGATAGTTTGTTCAAATTCTATCCTTTTATATGATATAGTCTTTCAAAATTTCAATTATATTTTACAACTAAACTGTCAAAAATTAGCTACTGATTTCATAAACCCTAAACCCTAAATAACAATTCACAATTTAAATTTTGATTGCATTTTACACCAGAACAAACAAGGGAAGCTTAAAACGATTGATGGGTAATTTATAGAAGTGGAAAAATCCACTTACCTGGTGGGTGGATGGTGATGAACTCATGATCCTGTTTTCGCCTGTCGACTGTCACTATTGAAAATGGGGTCTCTGCAATTTTTTTAAAAATTTAATACTTTTTCAAAATGGGATCCTGTTTTATGAAACAGGATCCTGTTACATAAAACGGGATCCCATTCCATAAAATGGGATCCTGTTTTTGGCCTCTAGGTTTGGGATTCCACTAAAAAATGGGATCACATTTTTTGTTTTAGGCTCGAGATCCTGAGGCAAAATGGGATCGCATTTTATATAAACGGGATCCCATTTTATAGAAACGGGATCTCGTTTTTGGATCCCCGATTTTGGATTTTTTTCTATCTCCAAAACTTCCACCTTAAGTGGACACAACTTCTTGCATTTACCCACACTTAACATATTTGTCTCCTTCATGTAGAGTTTCTAGCTTTGTCCAAATTTCATAAGTAGTCTTTAATCCCATAACATTTGTCAGTTATGAATCAGACAAGGCACTCAGTAGGGCTTCTTTAGCTCGAAGATTATTTTCTGCATTTCTAATTTCATCTAGAGTTGTTGGACCATTCTTTGGGGGAATATATTCAATTGTAATTATGTTCCAATACTAATCTCCTATGCATTGTAAGTGACATTCCATGCAACTTTTCCAAAGAGTATAGTTTGTTCCATCAAACCTTGGACTATCCTTCTTGTAGGATGACATCCTAGATCTCCTCAAGTGGTTAGGCTTCTTCTAGAGGAACTTGGCTCTAATACCAATTGTTGGTTTTAGGACAGATAATTGAGATTGGGGGGGTGAATCAGTTGTCGCCAAAATTTTGTTCCTTAATCAACTTTATATTTCAACAGCATATAAAAGATTCAATCATGGAAGCATAATACAATAATCCAGGAGCAGAAACATATTCAACACATAACACCAATATTTTAATGTGGAGAACCTGGTTAAGGGAAAAACCACGGGGTGACTAACCCAAGAAAGTATTCTCTGTTAAAATAATAAGAAGAATAAAATGGCACTTGCTAATTAGGGTTCACTACCTAAGCACACTGCTCACAAGAGGCTTACTGCCTACAAGAGACACACTATCTACAGAAGAATATAAGTATTACATACTTGAACTGGAGATTAGCATATTCACTATGCTTGAATCAGTTCCATTTAAGCTCAACACCTCTGCTCTGCTTTTTTCTCCTCTTCACTACCACCTTCTCATCATGACCACATGGATACATTTGAATGACTTTGTAACTCTTATTTATACATGACATTGACTTTGGAATGATCATCAAAGTCGGCACAACATACTCTTATTTTATTACAGAGCGATTACAAAAATACAACTTGACTTATTACAAAAACTTCATGCGCATTACTACACTATTGGCCACACATAGCTAGGACTTCAATCTTCTTTGAGGAACACGCCATGCTTCGTAAAACATCTTCAAGATCATTCGCAACATGTGCAAATCATCCAGTCGGCTAAGACTAGGAAGAACACTATTCCCTTAAGGTAAATCTTTAATCATGAGCTCAATCTTCAATGCGGACTACCAACATGAATTGGACACAATCTAGAGACCCCCACAAGCTTGCTTGAATCATCAAGAACATCTGCACCACTTCTACTTATTGTAATCAGTCGCATCTTCATCTAAAACCTCAAGAACACAGTCGGTCATCACTATCACATTAGAAGGATTGCTTGTGGACCTCCAAACCATGAACCAATTGAGTTGTCAATTCACATTAGCCTCCCAAACATTCCACCAAATCCGTAGAACATGATATTGTATTTCCAGATTTCACCGGACCTATTTGTGTCACTCTATCACTTCTGGATACTTGTTAAAACCAGTTTTACTCTTATGGCCATAACTCCTCCACATTTTCATGTGGACCTCTCAAATCTTGACTAGATCATCTTCAGACACATATCTACAAACCCTTTGATGCACATACTCTAATCTTCATCTAGCTGGGATCTTCACTTCATAGAGCTTCACTATCTTCACTGTTCTTTGTTTCTGATAGGGCTAATTTTCTCAATATCCTTAGCACATAGCTTATCAATGCAATAGGAGTATGTTGACATCAATGACAACACTGGTTAAGCCCATACTTGCAACATTTGATTCACTATTTATACATGATATTACATTGATTACATTGCTTGTCAGTCAGATACAACAAGAAAATACATTTACAAGTCAACCAGACAACACACAATATGAAATGTGTAGAAGATAGGTCCTAAGTGAAACCACACATTACACTAGCAAGAGATCCATGCCTTGTGGACACCAACACTTGCTTAACTAGTGTAGACACGCAAATTTGTCCCAAGAATGTCCATGTCCTGCAATACCTCGTCAAAAACCCTATTAGAGACATCATGTAGCATTTTTTCCTATCCCACTCCTAATTCCATTTATCCATTAGCCAATTAATTAAATAAATCTTATTTATTTAATTAATTTCCCATCTTAATCCATCCTTAATCCACCTAGCTATTTAATTAAATAAATTTTATTTATTTAATTAAAATTTCATCTTAATTTCATCCTTATCCCACTTTGCAATTAATTAAATAAATTTTATTTATTTAATTAATTTTCACATCATATCCCAATCCTATCCTAATCATCTTCCCAATTAATTTCCCTCACATATCCCATCATTTATCCTCACCTCTCACCATATTTTGACACTTGTCTGTCTCTCAATTGACTCATGTGTGGTAGTACAACTTTTATTTAAAATCTTTCACATGTACAATTAATAAGACTTAATTTTATTAAATAAGAGTTTTTGTCTACACAGTCACACATGAGCCTTATCTTCCTTTGACACTTGTCACATGACTACAATTCCCTTAAGGAGTGGGAATAACTAATCAATCCTAGCTGTCCACATCAATCATTTAGCCTTTCAATCTCAACCATCCATTTGAACCAAGCCAAGCCTATAAATAGACCCTCTCCCAAGCCATTTGAAGGTATCTATTCTTCAAGTATGCTCATTCTGTCAAAATCATTCTTGAATCTTCTCATCCATCTCCATCTATCTTGCATCATTCATCCATTATCTTCCATCTATCAATCTCCATCTTAGTGTTATGCTGCAAAATTGAGCAATCAACATATCAAATCATTGAATCAATCAAGCCACCTTGCATCTATTCAAGGTATTGAAGGATTTGGACAAGGTAATGCATTTTATTGTTTTATCATTTTCAATTTATCCAGATTTTTCATATACATTTCTGGTGAACCTGATGTGAACATGCCCTATTGGATCTAATCATTAGTTTTTGTAGGTTCTTGTTGAAAAAATTTGCCTTTTTGTAACCTGAGTTTGTCAAGATTTGGATGAAAATGTATGTAGATGATCTCCTAGCTCAAATCTAACCTCACCATTACATCCAAGATGCCATTTCCATAAATTTTGAGTACAAATTTACCTAGATTTCATGAAGAAAAGAGCGTTTGGTGAAGAAACTCGCATTCAAGCTATAGAAAATTACTTTTGGTACATTTACCTTGCATTTAAGAAAAATCACATTGCTTTTGGTAAATTTGCCTTGCATATGAGCTAAAGTGCATTGCTTTTGGTAAATTTGCCTCGCATTTGAGGAAAATCACATCACTTTTGGCAAAATTTGCATCATTTTTGAACGACAGTGCATCGCTTTTAGCAGTCCTCATCGCATCCAACAATTTGGGGTTTCTATTTGATTACTGACATCTTTGCAAGATTTTCTAGATTTCATTTGTTTGATCTAGGGTTTTTTTTTAGTGTTCATGTTCCTGGTTTTCATTTTATCATTTGCAATCTATTTTGTCTAGGGTTTTGATCATCTTGACCTAATCTCATTTGTTTTGCAAGATCTTATCAATCTGTGGTTGTAGGGCTTTTATTTGATTAATCTGAATCATCAACAGGGTTATTCTAATAATTACATATCTCTCATATTTATTTTTCATAACCCTAACCCTAGATTTTGGAGAAATAGGTGTTTTTTGCGCATCCGGGAACAATTCATTGCTTCTGCTAAGTTTGCATCACATATGAGCAAAAATGGATCATTTTTGGTAATTTGCCTCACATATGAGAAAAATCTTGTCATGTTTGGTAAAATTTAGCTCACATATGATCAAAATTGCATCGCTTTTGGCTCTGTAACTCACTTTTGGTTGATGTCATTGTGGATTTTGATTTTTCTATCATAACTTTCACATACGGAGGCCAAATTGCACAAACAAATACTCGTTGGAAAGAGGACCCCATGAAATTCACAATGGTATAGATTTCATCAGTGAATATGTCATTTTCCAGCCTTTTTTTCACAGTCAAAGTTCAGCTTCCTTTTAAACATCAATTGAACATATCTTGAGCAAATTTGATTGGATTTGAATGATTTTAAAAAAAAAAGTGTATAGAATTTTCTAAAGAATCTATTTATGTAATTTGTTTTTTTGTATCAGATCATTTTAATCAGTTTTCATAAGATTCTTCATTTTCCACATATTTCTTTCATGTGCAAGTTTACTTGGTCATTTTTTGATTTTGTGACTTGTAGGTGAATCAAAGGAGTTGGAGCAGCATTTGGATCAGTCCCAACAACAAGTGGAAAATGAAAATAATTAGGTGCACTCATTCTAATCTTTCATCTCTAATCATTGTTTGATCACACATTTGTACTTTAGGCTTAAAATGAACAACTTGCTTGCTATCACATCATCAAAATTAGGCTAAAATGAACTAGTGTCTTTAATCACACATTTGAACTTTGGATCTAAAAAGAACAAGTGCTTGAATTGTTTTCCACACATCTCATTTTTTAAAGGGTCAATTAACATGTGTGAGTTTGAATCAAGTGACAACTCACTTGGTTTGCTTTTGTTTACCCTATTTAGGAGGCCTACTTGGAGACACATCACTCCAAGGGACGACCTCAACTGAGGCTAAATCAAAAGACACCCTCATTGGGAGTTGTAAATCTTGTCACTCTTGGCTAAGCCCCAAAGACCTTTATACCTTTGGGAAGTGAAGGTGAAGGGTGGGCTACCCCTTTCTCCCAGCTGTGCAGTAGGATTTCACTTTCAATTCCTTAGTCAACCTTGCGCAGCCTAGCCTAAGACCTAATTAGCCATACCCACTTGACTAGACATTAGGCTTGTTGATGTGTCTTCAAGTGCTTGCTTGATAATCATCACATTTCATATTTCAAAGTTAAACTTGCTTATGTGTCTTGCGTGAGTGATTCATGTGGGTATATGCATAATCATTTGTTTGAACATTGCCAAATCAAGCTCTAAACACCAAACACATAGATGACTCACCATACACATCATACCCAAATAAATTTCATCCTAAACACATCCAAATCAATTGCATCCTAGTCACCTTCATCCTAATCATCAAATTATCATCCAAATAATCCACATCATCATCCAAAGCATAAGCAAGCACTTGTCAAAAAGGACTTTTAAGACTTAAACACTTGTGTGACAACATGCCAACATTAGAATACATAGTACCCAAATTCCAAAACCTCCTCCAAGTACTTTACCAAAGGCCATAACCCTTAGATCAACACACTATACAAAGGCTCCAAGGCATCATCCAACAACTTCAAATTCAAGCAAGTCAATCACCTCAAATGCAACATTTCATAGCCCAAGCCCAACACCTCATGGCCACTTGTCAAACCCAACAAGCACATCTTCCTCTATCCATCCAACATCAACCAATTCCATTTCAACCTTACATGTCATCCCCATCCACTTCATATCAACCTCATCTATCCACATGTCACATCAATCCTTCATCAACCTATCACACTCCTCCCAATGTCAATCCTTATCCATATCAATCCATATCACAACAATCATTATCCTATGCAACCCCTCCATCATCATCACATTCAATCACAACAACATCAACCAATTCAACAATTCCAACTAGAACATCAACAAAAAATCATACAACAACAAGAAATCCAAACACCACCCCAAATTCAACAAATTCCACCTCATCCATCCACCTATCATGTCAATGCCATATCAACCTATCAACCTTCATCCCAACATTATCCAATTCCTCATTCTAACATTCCAACACATCACCAAACCCATCCACAAAGCAACCAAGTGTCCTCCCATCAAGCATCATTGATAGACCAAAGTCCACCTTTGCAACAAGAAGCATATCCAAGTCCAAGTGGTCCTTTGTACATAAATCAAGCAAGCCAAAGTAGTCCGTTGTACATAAATCAAGTGTCCTTAAGTCCACATTTGGAGCAAGACTTAATTACTTTTGACAAGGGAGATACCAATCTAGCCAATGCATCCTATGAGTGGCCTCCATCATCCAATCAAATGCCAATCCATGAGCTTATCCCAACACCACCATGTGATCCTACCCCTAGTCCATTGGTCCATCAACCTTCATTACTTTCATCCCCATGTTCCATTAATCCTCCACCACAAGATCCCTTGGACATAACCATAAAACAATTGGTCCAAGAAAATTTGATTGAGCTTCCACTGATAAAATCCTTTGAAAAAATCCACTTTAAACCCCCTTGGTATAAAGATGATGCATATTGTGCATACCATAGGGTTAAGGGTCATATGACAACCAATTGTGCCAAACTAAAGAGATTGATAAAAAAACCTCATAAATTGTGGTAAGATTAATCCCAATCCAAATCCTAATCCATTTAATCCAATTACCCCTCAACCTAATCATAATCCTAAACCTACAACTCCCTCTACCCTTATTGTCCATCCACTATATTGTCCTTCCACTATATTGTCCTTCCACACATGCACTTGCAAAGGATGTGATCCATTGACTACTAGCTAGGAACAACTTATCCCCATGTCAGATATCTATTCAAGAGCCCTCCATTAACATTCCTAGCCCTTCAAGTCCATCATGTGATCCACAAGTCGTCAAGCCTCTTCACGAACCTCCTCTCATGAGTTCAAGTCAAGAGCTATCATGTCTCCATGTTATTGACCAAGAGCATGTCAAACCTATCCAAGAACCGATCTAAGAGTCATCCCCTTCCATTCAAGCAACCCAAGAGTTATGTCAAGAGTATAATCCAATGCATATGGAAACACCAAGCCACCATCCTAATCAAGATCGAAGCCCTTCCATTCAACCTATTCACAACCTATACCTTCTTTATGAACAAGATATTGTTCATGATGAAGAACCTATCCATGAGAATATTGATCCTATTCATACTGCTATACCTATCCATGAGAAAGCCATCCAAATCCAACCTATCCATAACATTTACCTTCTTTATGATCAAGATGATACCTATGAAGAAGCTATCCATGAGAACCTTGATCCTATCCATAATCCTATATCCATCCATGAGCTAGATATCCACATTGCTCCTAGTCATCCACCATCTAGCCCTATCCATAATGAGCAAACATCTAGTTGTCATAATGAGACATGTGCCTCCCAAGAACAGATAAGCATAGAAGATCAAATCAATACCTTGGATCTTAGTGAACAAAATGTTAAGCAAGATCCTAATGGCCTTTCCACATCCACCATTGATCCCACTTCAAATCCACCATCATGTCCTATTGGTCTTCCCACCTTCATCCATGAATGTTCTTCCTTAGGACAACAAAAACCTTTTTCCTCCACCTCACCTTCTCCATCCAATAACAAACTCAAGTCTAGAGTCCAAACCACACCTAGTCCCATAGTCCATTGCATCCCCCAAAATATGAACTATCAAGGTGAAAGCTTAGGCCTTCATGAACAAAGTATTTTGGAGCCCATCCATGTCAAAGTTCCTCCATGCTCATATGGCCTTGGATACACACCCCAAGGTAAACAATCTCAAGATGTTGGTACTTCCTCCATGCATCCTAAGTCCACTTTCCATCACAAACCACATCATATACCCAAAACATATGTAGCCATTCGACCTCCATTATCCTACGAATGTCAAAAGCATGTGACCATACACCTTCCACCATCAACTTTAACTCCACTCCATCCAACTCCTAGCATCCATCCATCCACTTTTCCACCATTGCTTCCAACACCTAATTATCCACCTATCCATAAGTCCCCTAAAAATCCTAATCATGACCAACAAATGTACACATTTTCTAAACATGAAGATTTCACTCATTCCACCAAACCCATGGGATTCAAAACAAAAATTTAGATGCCTTTATCTATAAAGCGAAAAATCCTATCAAAAATCCTAAGGACCCTCATTCCTTAGGGCATCAATGCAAAGAATTGAAGAAAAATCTATCCAAAAAGCTATCTAAGCCCATACCTCCACAAGAAAAGGCCAAAACTAAAATGGTTTGGGTACCTAAAAAAATCAAGCATGTCAAATGAGGCATCCATTTCCACCTCTCAAGAATCCCAACCATCCACTTCCATCCAGAAATCCCACAAGAAAAATAAAAATCATAAAAGTACTAAGTCTATGTGGGTACCTAAATCACTAAGTCAACCATCCACTAAGCAAACATCACCATTGCTTCCTACACCACCTTCCCATCAAAAGTTTCAATGTTTATCATGGTGTGTGCAACCGTTGGTCATGGTTCCCTTCCATTCCAAAACATTCCTACATACCTCCATCTCCCCAACCTTCAACCACTATCATACATATCTTTGCCATCACCTTCCTATGGTCCATACTTTTGCATAAGCCTTTCATCCATCCTTCTTGCATAAGTCCTACATAATCTACTATCTTTCTTCCATAATCCACATCATAATCCACTATCCCCATCCATCCATCCTTGCATGAACTTTTCATAATCCACATCCTAATCCACTATCCCCCATCCATTCTTGCATAATCCACTTTATAATCCACTATCTACCTAATCCATCTCCCTTCCATACCAACCAACATCTATGAGCACACTTGACATGGGCAATGCAGTTGACATCCATCTCTAGTGGGATTATCACCTTTCATAGCACTACACACTTGAGTCCCTCCTATCCATTACCATGGTGAAAACCTAGCAAACAGGCGCCATATGTAATTGTCATGCTATCCCATAAAAAAAAGCAAAGAAGAAAAAAAAATCAAAAAAGTAAAGAGAAATCCCTTCGTCTAATGGTGAAAACCTGGTAAATAGGTGCCTTGGATAAGTACCATGATGAAAACCTAGTAAACAGACATCATGTGTAGGTTGATCTTCTATGTCACTTACACTTGGAGGCACATTGTCTCATCCACCCTATCATTTTCCATCCTACCATACTATCCTATCCTACCATCCTTATCCATTACACCCACATACCTATCCTATTGAGTCTATTCATCCTCCCTTCCTCCTTTTGATCTTGATGAAGACATAGGGGCAAAATGTTGAAACATGCTTTGATATCTCTTGATATACCTTATCCTTTTCCAAATAATCCTATCATTATCCACCTATCATAACCCTTGTCATGTAAAATCCATCATGTCATCCTATTGTCATCAGACCTTGTCATGTAAAAATCCTAAGTCTTCTACCTAGTATGGGGCATGTTATCCCTATGCAACATAGTCTTTGGAGATCAAATCCTAGCTCCATTATGAGGCATACATCCATCCACTATATCCTATCCTTATACTTATCCATCCATCTATCATGAGTCTTTCATCCTATCCACCATCAGCCATCCTTTTGTCCATCCATCCTTGCACCTAGACTTGGTTTTTTCCCTTTTCATTGGTATCAAGCACAAAGGCCACCCAAATTGTAAATCCAATGACATCCCAAAACAACTAAAAAATACAAAAACAAAATCAAATATTCTGAAAAAATATAAAAAATCAAATATTCCCAAAAATAAAATAAAAAATCAAATATCCATAAAAAATCCAAGCAATAAAATCAATCGAATCACATCAAATCAATCAAATCAATCAAATCAATCCATCAAATCAATCAATCAAATCAATCCAATCCAATCAAATCAACTCAATCAATCAACTTCATCAAACTCAAATCCAATCAATTCATTTATAGCAATCCATCATCATCAAAATCAAATCACATCAATCCAACCATTAAATTAATTCATTCATCCATCAAATCAATCCAAAGAATCAAAGAAATAGTCCAAATGCAAGTCAATCATTAATCCATACCAATTAAGATAATCAATTGTATCAAATTATCCAATCACATCAATGGTCTTGATCATAATCTTGTTGTAAACCAAATCAATCAATCATCATCATCAAATGGGATATACCATTCCCACATCGTTGTGTTGATCTAGAGATATATTGTTCCCCACAATGACAACACTATCTATCATCGTCAATTAATGAATCAATCATTGGTTTACAGCTTGATAGGAGAAATACCTTGTTTGTTTTTGAATCATTTGTGCATGCTTTCTTGCTTTCTTGTGTGTGTGTTATCATTTTATCTTGCATTTGTATCAAATCACTATCATTCCAGCTAATATTCATATCTTGTGTATGTTGGAATAGCTTTTTGCACTATCCTTTGCATCTAAGGTCATATTGTACCTTTTGTGCATTAGGACTTTAATGCTCTATGTTTTCTTCCTCATACGTTAGACAAGGTTGTATTATGTTGGGGCACAAGACACATCATCACACTAGTCCTTATACCTTGGTGTATAATGTCTAGTGCTAAATCAAACATCATGGTTTTTCACTTTCATTGCAGCATAACACATCATTCATTTCTTTTATCCATTCCCTTATCTTTCTTACTTGACCAATGCCTTTCATTTTGAGAGCCTGCTTGTGTTTGTCCAACCTGCATATCCTCTCAAGGGGGCATCCTCATCCCATCTTCTCATCATCATCCTATCTTCACATCATCATCCATTTTCCTCTATCCATACCTTAGATTCTTTGAAATGATGTTACTCGACATAAATCTTATCATCTCGAACATCATCTCAAAGAAGAGCAAAATGTAGACACCCAAATTTGTCCCAGGAATGTCCATGTCCTACAATACCTAGTCAAAAACCCTATTAGAGACATCATGTAGCATTTTATCTTATCCCACTCCTAATTACACTTATCTATTAGCCAATTAATTAAATAAATCTTATTTATTTAATTAATTTCCCATCTTAATCCATCCTTAGTCCACCTAGCTATTTAATTAAATAAATTTTATTTATTTAATTAAAATTTCATCTTAATTCCATCCTTACCCCACTTTCCAATTAATTAATTAGATTTTATTTATTTAATTAATTTCCACATCATATTCCAATCCTGTCCTAATCATCTTCCCAATTAATTAAATAAATTTTGTTTATTTAATTAATTTCTCTCACATATCCCATCATTTATCCTCGCCTCTCACCACATTTTGACACTTGTCCATCTCTCAATTGACTCATGTGTGGTATTACAACTTTTATTTAAAATATTTCACATGTACAACTAATAAGACTTAATTTTATTAAATAAGATTTTTTGTGTACATGGTCACACATGAGCCTTATCTTCCTTTGACACTTGTCACATGACTACAATTCCCTTAAGGAGTGGGAATAACTAATCAATCCTATCTGTCCACATCAATCATTTAGCCTTTGAATCTCAACCATCCATTTGAACCAAGACAAGCCTATTAATAAACCCTCTCCCAAGCCATTTGAAGGCATCTATTCTTCAAGTATCCTCATTCTGTCAAAATCAATCTTGAATCTTCTCATCCATCTCGACCTATCTTGCATCATTCATCCATTATCTTCCATCTATCAATCTCCATATTAGTGTTATGCTGCAGAATTGAGAAATCAACATATCAAATCATTGAATCAGTCAAGCCACCTTGCATCTATTCGAGGTATTGATGGATTTGGACAAGGTAATGCATTTTATTGTTTTATCATTTTCAATTTATCCAAAATTTTTATATACAACTAGGTCCAAAACATCCTTCACAACTTCAAGCACTAAGGAATTACATCCGCACACTCCGTTCATTTGAAAATAGGGCAACTTTAACCAAAAACATATGAACCTTGAAGCATAACATCACATCAACTTGAAAACCTTGTGCAGTAGTGGAAACAAAAAATATCTTCATGAAAAGTCTTCTAGATGAGTCCACATGACTCATACAAAATTCCCAAATGCACCTTTGTGACCACACATCAAAGAATAGTGTCGTACATCTCCAATCATGAACTCTAAGAACAACCTCTCATCCAGAACACACTACAACATGTTATTTAAAAAACTGAGCTGTGAACCACCAAGAACTTTGAAACTGCAAGGAAGCATGTAATATATATCCATAAACATGTCCTCAAAACTACAAGGGCAATCATTCATTTTCAAAGGAATGTAGAGCATTCCAATAGGCCTTCAACACTAGCTTATTCTGCCAGAACACATGTCGGTACTCTATCATGCATAACTTTCACAGTGGAAGGACAAATGATCTAAAAAATTGGATTTATCACCTTCATTGCATCTTAAACACCATTCCAGAACTGCATGGCCATATCTGCAAATGTAGAGGAATGTGGAGCATTCCATTGTCCTACATAGAACATCTTCACAGAGATAACACTGTCTTTAATTAGTCAACAACAAAACACTCTTCTTTGTAATGTAATCATCATGGAACTTTGAACATACATACTTTAGGCCATCAGTAGCATCAACAATACATCTAATCATCTCCATGCTTCTAATTCCCATATTAGTATAAACTATATCTTCTCCCTTCTCTTGTTGGATAGGACATGACATCCAACCATGAACTATATATTCTTCTCTTGTTAGATGGGACATGACATCCAACCATGAACACCATCACACCACCATGATAGTGTTGACATCAATGACAATTTAGTGACATTGTTGACATCAATGGCAACCCTAGGAACCATATGTGTAACAATCTCCCTCTTTGGCATTGATGGCAACACATCTTTGCTTCTCTCCCCCTTTGAAATCAAGGACAAAGGGTAACCACTGCCACAATAAGAGACCACATACCTACACATCCCTTCTTAGGGCATGGCTTCTTCTCATAGAAAATAAACTCCCCCTAACATCAGCAACCACTACCTTCTCCCTCTAAGAGATAGCCACCATCAGTTTAGGAACAAGATATAACATGAACTCCCTGTGGACAGATGCACCATTATGCATCTAGAAAGGAGGGGCAAGTACCCCTAACCTCTACCAGAGATCCTCAAAAGTATCCTTTGCAAGAGCCTTTGTATAAATATCTACTATTTGATCCTTTGTTAGAACATATTCCAACTTCACTTATCTGCAACCTTCTCTCTCAAAAAACGATACCTGATTGCTATATGCTTGGTTCTAGAATACATCACTGGATTCTTGGAAATATTAATAGCACTTGTATTGTCACACAAGATAGGAATAGGCTCATCATACAATACCTTGATATCCTTTAGGGTATGCTTCATCCACAACACTTGTGTACAGCAGGATACTGTTGCAATGTACTCTGCCTCTGCAGTAGATAGGGACATTGAATCTTGCTTCTTGCTCTGCCATGAAACCAATCTGCTTCCTAAAAAGAAAGCATCACTACTTGTACTTCTTTTATCATCAACACAACTAGCCCAGTCAACATCAGTGTAAGCACTCAAATCATAGTCATTACCTCTTGAATACCATAGGCCATAGTTTGGAGTTCCTTTCAAGTATTTGAATATCCTTTTGTCACATCTCATTTTTATGGACTATATAATTATTCTAGAATAGTGAACACTTACCATGATTGTTTTACTTCGAGTAAGTTCCACATGTATGAAGGTAATTATTATGAAGTTATATATTACGTAAATTAGAAAGTTGATTTAAATATTTAATATTATCGATATGATTATAATGTTCTACTTCGGCTATGTTTTAGGAAACTAACCTATTGACGTTGAGTTGAGTGCAAATGAATGTAGGTACTCATCAAAGACAAGAACATGGTTGAGGTAGAGGGTTTCTAGCCACTTGGCAAGAACTGTTTGGGATGGTTAACCTTGATGCACTCATATGCTCATGTAGTCTCATGTTGCATTCTTGAATGGCTTTTTTTTTGCATCATTGTGTGGATATTAAATGTGATTGATGGTTAGATGCTTAGAAAATATTGTATTTTAAATTTCTCTAAAAGTTCTTTGCAAATGCATGAATTGATTATAAAAATTAATGTCTTTCTGAATTATAATTTAAATGGTGTATTGTATTTTAAAATCATGAATATATATATTATTCTATTATTTCACTTCTTGATTGATTTAAAGTAATTGTATTTTTAATAAAAATAGTTAAATTATATTAATAATATCATTATTATATTGGAATTTAAAATTAAAAGAATTAAAAATAACTTACTGCCATGCATATGACAATAAGCTAATTAAATTGTTTATTCTAGTTAAATAGAAGTTTGAGAATCTTTTCAACAACGCAATTCTCTTGCAAACAAAAACAAAATCTTTAGTCTTCTAAACCTAAATTTTCTAATGCAAAAAATAAGAGGGGGAGTTTTAATAAAAGAAAGGGGATGATGGTAGAGAGAGGACCATGATTTTTATACAACAGAGGAGAAGTTCATTGATTCTGGAGCGACAGGAAATAGAAGAGGGTAGCGACTTGGGAGGTAGAATTGACCTTCTTGCAGGTGAAATTATCTGGGTATTTTTCTAGTTTTAAGTGAAAAAATTAATGGTTGTATATGAACATTTAAGCATAGGAAAATTAGCATGTGTTCCTGTTTATGGCCTGTGTTTCCTTTGAGCGCCAGCATACTACCCAACCTACCGTAGTAAGAACTTGACCTATTGTTAACAACATTTGGCCTCATATTTTGATCAACTAGCCTTCTATTCTTTTCCTGCCACTGGTCCTCTTTAGCCAGGTCGATGATATTGACCAGGCCGCCTATTACTAACTTCCTCTACTTGTTTCTATACTTGCTATCTAGTTGGTTTATTCCTCTGTTTTCATTTTCCCTTGGCTGCCGCCTTAGACAGATCTTTTCTCTTGGCTGCCTAGTTATTCGGTAGGGGCTACTTTATCTCCAAACCTAAGCTAATTATACGTTTGATCTTGTGTTTCTATGTGGATCAAAACTATGTTAAGTAACCTGACCACCAGTTTATAACTATTGAAATTTCCTATCATTGCAAATTAATTTTTAACTATCCATAACAACAAGTTTTATTCCTCTTTTAATAAGATTTGGAGATCATGTTGTAGCTATGTTTAATGATTTCATATAATCTCATATCTACTTAATTACTGTTGCTAGTAAGACAATAACTTCCTTGTGAATTCAAACATAAATATGATAAATGTATTTTTTCTTGTTTTGCTGTTAAAAACCAGTCTCTTATTAGAATCAACCTCTTCTTAGATGATCAAACAATGTGAAAATAAAACTCTTAAACATAGGTTATAGTGTAGATTATATTGTAGCTATCATTTCTCTATTTTCATGTTGTTCTAAGACCTGTTTAAATCTGATTATGAACTCCATTCTTTGCTTTTTTAATTTTTGTTATAGTTCTTGTCGCAGTTATGACAAGAAGATTGTTTTCATGTTTCTTGACTTCCTATCAGAGTTGTGACAGTAAGATTATTAAATAACTTAGAATGCTCATCATATTGAGAATTTATCATTGAAATATGGACTCAGTATTTATATCAATTTGATAGCCTTATGGATGCAATTGTATGTAAGAAATGATGGATTATTGCTTGGAAAGTGTGTTTCCTTGATTAGTGTTTTGGAAAAAGGATTTTGAAATGAATTACAGGTGAACATTGATTATTTTATCTTATTTATTTATTTACTTGTTTCTTAGGGAAAGAAATAGATTTCTGGGAATGTTATTGGGTTACTTTCTAGGCTAGGATGCTGAGTGTGGATTATCAGAGATGGCTTTTCCTCTTTTCAAGAATTGAACTAGGTTACTATGTTTTAAAGTATTAGATCTAATCAAGTTGTCATTGAAAAAGATGAATATTTTGTTTAGCAAACTTATTGATATATATCTCTGCCACATCCTATTGTGAGACAATCTACATTTCATTATTTAGAATTGCACATTAAGACATCACATTGCATCGAGTGTTCCCACCTGCCAGTTGTCCTAGGTAGTTAGACATTTCATGCAGGGCTAGGTTTGCTTCATTTCATGAAAGGATCCGAAGAAGTGTAATTGCTTCATGGTTGGGTAGAAAAGCACTTGGGCCATGTTCCCGTCTCTCGGCTTGCAGGAGGACCACTTGGTTCGTGGCGAATGATGAGCGTATTGATTTATTTATTCTTGTTGTTCATGATTATGGTAACTTGAAATTGGATGTATTATGGCATGAATGCCAATGGACTTTGCATATTATTTTATAGTGCTTTCACCTGGATTGAGCACGTGACTTTTGTAAGATTTAATGACTTTTATTGAATCAAATTTATGAGATTTATCTTTTACTTGTGATATTGTAATTAAGCAGATTAATTACATCATTTTGCTTTTGATAATTGTGATGTTGTATTTAAGTGGATTATTTACTTCGTTTTAATTTTCTGATGGTTTGGTGGCTTTTACTTTTGGTATCAAAGCTTTAGGTTGAACATTAGGGCCTCTTTCTTTTGGGACTGTTATGCTAAGTTGCGAACTTGATGTAGATTATCCATCATGAATATTAGGAACACTGATCATAGTAAAGGATCAAGAAGTGGTCAAAATAGAAGAAACCATGGAGATGCACATGGAGGTGCTCATGGTGGTCAAAATGCAAGGAATAGTGGAGATGCTTATAATGATCAAGATGGAAGATTGGACCGTATTCTTACTCTCTTGACCCAATAGGATACAAGAATGAATTCTCTTGAACAAGAGATTAGAGGAAATCCTAGAGGGTAGAATGCTAATAAAAACCCAAGGGGTGAGGTATAGAATAAGAATCCAATAATAGAAGACCAAGTTCTTGAAGTTGGAGTTGTTGCAAGTATGTGCCTAACCAATGTTGTCATTGATGTCAACATATCTTTGTTGTCATTGGTGTCAACTTTTCTCTTATCTTTTTGCTTTCTTGTAATGAGTTATATGCTTTGTATTTGCCTATGTGAGTGATCCTAATGTTGAGGATATTGAGAAAATTATCTCCTCTAGTGGAAACAGTGTGTTACAGTGGAAACAATCTATTATATAAAAAAAATAGTTTGAAAGATTGCTCTGCATTCCCTGTAGAATGAATATCTCTATTTGTAGATTGGAAGTTAATTAGAGGTATGTCTAAAGATGCTACATTCTGAGTTTGAGCCTCCCGTATGGAGAATTGAGTGTGTTATGTTCACCAGAGTAAAAGCTACTCTTTCTAGATATTCACTGTTGACAAGGAAAATGTATTATGCTTTGCATTCCTTTGCATTGAAGTATTTTGGTCTGTGGTTCTAGAGTTAAGTCTGAGATGATGTTATGCACCTTCAACTCCAATGTTTCATGATTTGGTGGTCCTCAAGTGATCTTTCCTTTATGACAGTGGATGACAGTTAAGTTCAAGTGCTCTGGATTGAAGAATCCTAGGGATAAAGTGGTTAGAGGTTGTGCTAATGTTCCGAGTGATTACAATGTGCTTGTGGGTGTTTCTTGATCATGTTCCTACCTTTGAATTGGTCTATGGAGAGAAATCTGGATCATGGTTGAAGATTGCTCCTAGAAGACTTAGTGTGAACACTAGTCTTGGCTGACTTGGTTGTTTTCACTAATTACAGAGATGCATTGGTGATTGTACAAGTGTGTCATGGTGTGGAAGAATACATTTGAGTCCCAACTAAGGTGTGTCATGATCTACATACATCTTTACCTTTTTTCTTAGCTAAATGTGTATTAGGTCCAGACCTATTTTGTATATGTTTGTAATGCTGACCTTGGAGATTGTTCTAATGGTTGATGAATGTAATGCCGACTTTGATGTACATTCCAAGGTTGATGAATGATATATAAACATGTAATCAAGTCATGAAAAATATGTCAAGTGTGAAAATGAAAAGATAAGAAAAGCAAAGAAATGAAAGTAGAGTAGAGGAGTTATACTGTGCTTTAATGGAACTAAACTCAAGCATGGAGTAGATGCTATTATATCAATTCACCATCACCTGGTAGTGAGCCACCCCATGGTAGTGAGCTGATCTTGGTAGTGAGCCTAAACATTTACAGTGAGCATTTGGGCAGTGAGCCTTTGATTTTTGGTATTGTTATAACTTTTTTATCTTGTGGGCTAACACCCACTATGGTTTTTCGCTTATAGGGTTTTCCACATGAAAATATGGCGTCTCTTATGTTGATTGTGCAATTGTGATTAAGTTTCTATTTTCATGGTTAAATCTTAACAAAAATGAATGAGAGATTGATGTTCTGAAGAAGCTAAAGTTTTGTGACAACTGATTCACCCCCTCCTCTTAGTTGTCTTTTGAATTTCAATAGGAGTTAGTGCTAACAAACAAGTAAGGATTGCAAAAGAGTTGGGAAAAGACCTCAAGAAGGTATCACCACTGAAATTTGATGAAAAGACAATTGGAGATGGAGCTGAAGCATGGATCATAGAAATGGAGAAATACTTTAGGCTTCAAAACCTTTCAGATCACATGAAGGGAATGTGGGGATCATACCAGTTGACTAGTGAAGTAGTAACATGGTGGGATAATGAGAAGGTAGATAAGAAATTGTTACCTGGTGAAATAACTTGGGAGATTTTCCTGCAACTTTTTAGGTAAAAATGGTTACTGCAGCTCTTCTTTGATAAGAAGATGATAGAGTTTCAAATTTTGGTTCAAGGAGGTATGTCTATAACCAGTTTTTTGGAGAGGTTCTCACATCTACTTAAGTATGTTCCACCATACCAAACAGATGAGAGATTTCATAGCAGGAAGTTTATTTTAGGCTTAAGGCCCTAGATTGGAGTAGAGGTAGACATTCATAACCCACTCACTATGGATGTAGTATTTAAGAAAGAAATTAAACAAGAGCAGAAGTTGTAACAAGCAGCCAGTTATCGTAAGTAGAGAGATGCAAAGTTTGTCAATAAGAGACCTTAGAATAATCAATAGAACTATCAATAGAATAACAATCAAGGCAATAATAATCGGTAGATCAGGAATTTAAAGAGAGGTAAATAACTCTCAAGATGAAAATGGTGGAAACCATCATGGGGGAAACAAAAGAGGTGGCTATAACAACATAAACAACAATTAGTGAGAAATAACTAAAGGATAGAAAGCACCTAAGGGTGGATGCTATAATTGTGGAGAAGAGCATTATGCTAATTCTTGTCCATAGAGATCTGCTAGAAGAGGAAACAAAAATTAACAAGGAGCACCACAATATCAGATTCATGTTGTAGTGGATGATTGGCAAGCAAATTTTTAGGCAGCACCCATATAGTTTCAAGGTAAGCTCTATGGACTACCTATTTCTATTTTAATTAATACTGGTGCCACATAATGCTTTATAGATCCTAGAGTAGTATCTATATCTAGGTAAAATTAGATTTGAGTCAAAAATAGAAAACTAACAAAACCCTAACTATGCACCATGAAGAACAAACTAGAATGAAAATGAAAATATAAATCTAAAGCAAACTGAATCCACACTAGGTTTGATTGATCTCCATGGCTCTTCTCGATCTTGCATGAGGATGCATGATGTCAAAGGCTTGTTAGTTTCTCACAGTTGCAGCATAACAGAGCTCTAGCATTGCATGATTATCTTCTCTAAATGAAAATGACATTGTGTTGGGTTATATTTATAGGCAAGGCAAATTTGAATGAACGGATGAGATTAAAAGTTCATGAACAATCCAGATTGATTAGGTTTACCCACTTTTGTAGGCATGAAACATGTGTAGATAAGTCTAATTTAAATAATAGATTATTTAAATTAGTTGTGCATGTTGTAGTCATGTAACACTTGTTTGCATGAGACAATAAGTGAGGGATTAATTCAAACATTTAATTTGTATTCTTTTGAGACATGTGAAGGGGAATCAATTAAATAAAGGGAATTTATTTAATTAATTTGAATGGTGATCAAGTTGGATTCATAAGTGGGATTATGCTAGAATTAGAACAAAATGATACATGATGTCTCTAGGTAATGTCGACTTGGTGATGGTCAAGACATGGACAAAATTGTCTACATTTTGCCCCTCTTTGAGATGATGTTCGTGATGATAAGATTTATGTTGAGTATCATCATTTCAAAGAAGATAAGGAAACATGATGAAGATGAAAGGATAGGATGATGATTCCCTCTCGAGAGGATAGATGGGTTGGAGAAATACGGGTATGCTCTCGAAATTAAAGGGATTGGTCAAGGGTGAAAGATAAAGGAAGGGATAGAAGAAAGTGGAGGATGCATTATGCTGCAATGAAGGTGAGCAACCATGATGTTTGATATAGCACTAGATGTTATGCACCAAGGTATTAGGACCAAGGTGATGATGTGTCTTGTGCCCCAACATAATACAACCTTGTCTAGATACAAGATATGAATATTAGCTAGGAATGATTCAGATGTGATACAAATGCAAGAAAAAATGATAACACACACAAGAAAGAAAGCAAGCATGCATAAATGATTAAAAAAAAAACAAGTTATTGCCCCTGTCAAGCTGTAAACCAATGATTGATTGATTGATTGATTGATTGATTGATTTGGTTTACAAGAAGGCTAGGATTAAGACCATTGATGTAATTGGATAATTTGACAAGATTGATTAGCTTGATTGCTATGGATTAAGGATGACTTGCATTTGGATTATTGCTTGGAATTGATTTGATTTGTATGGATTGATGATTTGAGTTTGATTAAATTGATTAGAAGAATTGATTTGAAGAATTGAGTGAGAAGTGATTGATTGGTTTGATTATAAGAATTGATTGATTGGATTGATTGATTTGAATTTGACTTGATGATTTTGATGATTGGATTGATTAGAAGAAATGGTTTGAATTGATTTGAAGATTGGAAGAATTGACTTGGGGAATGTGGTTTGATGATTTGTTAGAATTGATGAATTTTGATTTGGTTAGATTTGTTTTTTGTTGGATATTCAAATTTTTTTGTATTTTGGGAATATTTGATTTTTTTGGATTTTGGGAATACTTGATTTTTTTGTGTTTTTGGAACATTTTAATTTTTTTGGATTTTGAAATGTTTTGATTTTTTTGGATTTTTGGAATTTTTATTTTATTTTTTGTATTTTTGAAATATTTTGAGATGTCAATGGATGATAAATTAGGTAGCTTGGTGCTGGATACCAATGACATGGGAAAACCAACTCTAGGTGCAAGGATGGAGGTAGGATTGGATAAATGAATGGATGATAGTAAATGAAGTGGATGTATGCATGATAGATAGATGGATTATGTGTCATAAGGGGGAAGGATGTGATCTCCAAAGGCTATGTCACACAGGAATAACATGCCCCATTCTAGGTGCAATACTTAGGATTTTCCATGACAAGGCTTATGGCAATAGGAATGATAAGATGGATTGGTTTAGAAATGATGGAAAAATAGGTAATGAAAAGAGGATGAGGATAGGATTTAGTTTGGAAAGAATGAGGTATGTCAAGAGATATCAAAGTATATGTCAACATTTTGCCCCTATATCTTTATCAAGATTAAAAGAAGGAAAAATATATTGGATGGACTTAATAGGAAAGGTATGTGTATGTGAGTGTAATGGATAAGGATGGTAAGTAGGAGATGGTAAGATAAGATATGATAGGATAGAAAATGATATGATAGGATGAGATGACATGCCCCCAAGTGTAAGTGACATAGATGATCAACCTACGCATGATGCCTATTTGTTAGGTTTTCATCATGGTACTTATCTAAGGCATCATCAAAGGTGGTTTTCACCATTGGATGAAGGGATTTCTCTTTAATATTTTTTTTTTTGTTTTTTTTTCGTTTTTACTATTTTGGATGGGAGAAAGGGAATATGGATAGGAAAGACTCAAGTGCCTAGTTCCTAAAAGGTGATAGTCCCATTAAAGAGTGATGTCGCACATGGACCATGTCAAATGTGCTCATAAATGTTGGTAAGGGAGTGCATAAGAGGGAGACATGGATTAGGTAGATAATGGATTATGATGTGGATTATGTAGGGAAGATAGTGATTATGATGTAGATTCTGAAGGACTTATGCAAAGGATAGGATGAAAGGTTTATCCAAAAGCATGGACCATACGAGGATGATGGTGAAGAGATGTAGGCTAGCAGGTGAAAGATGGGGAGATGGAGGTATGTGGAATTGTTTTGGAATGAAAGGGAACCATGACCAATGGTTGCACACACCATGATAAACATTGAAGCTTTTGATTTGGAGGTGGTGTAGGAAGAAATGGAGATGTTTGCTTAGGAGATAGTTGATGAAGTGCTTTAGGTACCCACATAGACTTAGTATTTTTATGATTTTTATTTTAATTGTGGGATTTAAGAATTTGAAACTTTTGAATGGAATTGGATTTTTGGATGGAAGAGGATGGTTGGGAGTTTTGAGTTGTGGATGCCTTGTTTGACTTGCTTGATTTTTGCTTAGGTACCCAAACCATTTTAGTTTTATCCTTTTCTTTTGGAGGTGTTGGATCTTTCTCTCTAAATCTACAGAGGGTTTGCTAGTTCCAATGCACAAGTAGATTTGCCCAACAAATATAGGAGGTTGCGTGAGCTACTTCCCCTTTACTTCTGGTTCTTCTGCACCAAGGGGTGTATCCCTATAGCTAAAGATTTAGCTTTTCAACAACAGGCAAAATACTCTCATGTATGGACCAAGATTTGGGTGATAAATCATAAGGTTGGTAGTGTTCTTGGACATATCTAACTAGTTAGGAATAAGAGTATGTAGGGGTCCTATTTCTACTCCTACAACTAATAGGTTTGAAGTTTTGAAATTATTTGTATTTATGTTTTGATATTTTGGATGCAAGACAAGGGTTTTGGATTGTAACATCACACAAGAGCAGACCAGTGCCTTATCTCAGGGCAAGGAGTCAACTAGACGTATACAAATAAATGATTTACACTGGCATTCAAATTTCAAGGGGTTAGGACTGGTATTTGCCTTACAAACACCACCCAAGACTGAGTATTTAGCTGCCTCTACTTACACATATCCCAACTGACATACATTCTTCTTCATACTTAACCTAAAACAGTTTAATCCATTCATTGAATGGAAGTCATAGATCAAGCATGCAATACAGAAAATCTATATTCTAGAATCTGAGGAACCCTTAGCAACCAGATTTAGGAGAAGCGATGCATACATCAATGGAGACAAACAACTAAACACATGCAACAATGCATTTTTCATATGAAACAACAATGAAAGTGAAAATATGTGCAATGTGCACTCAAATGCAACTCATAAACTCACAAAAGAGATAGCACAACTAAGGAAATGCTCTGTTTCATTATTTCTCCAAAAAAATTTGCCCCAAGTCTTCCACCCCCCAGAAAAATGAGTGACATAGTTCTGATATACCCAAAATGTGTACTCAGCAATTAATTTCATGGTCTTTTTAAGATGCTGCTAGATACAATGCACCATCTAAATGATGCCAAGAACATTGAATGCACCAGGGAGAAGAAGAGGGAAGGAGCAGATGAACTTAGGAGACGTGCAGCTGACTAAAGATTTTCCACTAAAAATGGTAGGTAACCCGTCAATCAAGACCATGCCTCTGCAAATTTTGCCATTAATGGGCAACCTACCGATTTCAGGAAACGCAACAGTTGCATGCTCTGAAGTTTCTTTCCATTTGAAATGCAACTGTGAACACATACAAATCTCTTCCTATTCTTAAAAGTTTGAATGATGGTCGTCGATTCTTTTCCTCCCGCTAAGATCTATGGCATCAATTTGATCAGGCAATCCAGTCACCAGATTTGAAAAGTCATCAGCGAATGAAAATGTACCACGTAGGTGTCTATTTTCTCCTTTTACTTTTTATAGCATGAAGATACATTTTCCCCTTTTCACCCATTTTGCCTTTGTATGTGCAGTTGTATATACATACAACTACCCTTGGACACGTGGCACCCCCTGATTAGTTCACCATCGCTAAATATTTGTATCTCTGTCAGTGAGCCATTGTATCTTCATTTGCATTTAAAATTGTATGTGCAATTGTATATACATACAATCACCACATACAAGGGTAGACCCCAAATCATTATGAATCAATTTAAAATTTCAATCAGGTCCAGGCGTTGTATCTCCTTTCTTATACATCACCTTGTATATCACATGTACATATGCAATATACAAGCAGAACTGTATATAATCACTTGTACATTGTAAACATGCATCTGACCCTTGTATGTTAACATTGTATATTCCCTTGTATCTACCCTTTGTATGTCTAAACATACAAATGCAAATGTATAAGCAAAAGATGCATACAAACATGTCGGCCTTTATCAACTAAACTGCATACCTTTTCAGGTCTGGGCCTTGTATAGCAGGAAAGTATATGCCTTTGTATGTGCGATTGTATGTACAAAGATACAATCACCTATACATGCAATTAGTGGGCCTCAGGCTGTGTATCTCTTGCTTATGTATAGACTTTGCATATCTCTTCTTTGCACTTGCGACTTGTATATGAGATACAATCGCCTTTGCATGTGCGGACCCCACCAGTGCTTAACCCGATTTCAATCTTTTTGAAGTCTGGCGATGTATCTCACCCGTTGTATATCGAATATACAACAACATATACATGCAAACTTTTACATACAAGAACAGAATCTTCGATGGAATATGTGATAGAATCTTCAATGTACATCCACATTTTCACACCCAAAATTGTATCTGAATGCCATATACAACCTGATATGCATACAAAGATGAATACAACTATTTTTGTCTATTCTAAAGCTGATTTAACTCTTTTTTGGGTTTGCTAATGTATAATTGAGCCTGCACATAGATACAAATGGCCATGTACATACAAAGATACATGAAACTACAAAGGCCAAGGGACTTAGAATTTTTTGGATTTTTCATGAAAGGCCTACAAATTCAACTACTCAAAACCCAAACTTGTAGTAGGCACTAACATTGGCTCTGTCTGGGGATGCATGCCTCTTGCAGACATGGCAAGAACTCCAGAACTCTGGGATGCAGACCGGATGCCTTATCCATTAGGCCACAGAGTCAAACACTACACCAACCTACATCACAAATCACATTTAAAAAAAAAATTACTTGGTGGCCCAGGGCCACCAAAAAGGAAAAACCATTATTTTCCTTTGTAAAATAATTGATTTTCTATTGATTTCTTCAAATAAAGCTTGAAAACATTTAACCATCTATAGCACCCTACTTTGTAATTGGTTGTACTGCTGCCCATTTCTCTTTCTTTAACAAATCTACAACAAGCTTCATCAGCATACATTATCATCAGCTGTAGAATGTCATCATCATATGAGTCACCAATGTTGCTTGGAAAAATATCAGACTCATGAAATAAATGAATCCACATCAGAATTTTGCCCTTTATAAAATAAGAGCTCCTCTGTATTAAACATGCAATATTCAGGCAAAAGCAACATCTCATAATAATATTCATTTTTATAAACATTCAGATATTCATCATCATTGCTCTCAGCAATTTTATCATTAATGTCCACTTGGAATGTCTCAAGAGAAGGCATAAATAGCTCAGAGTGCAACCCTATGCTAAAAGCTTCATAGTCACCCCTGCAACCAACACTATCCCCAACTGTATGAGCACACACATTTACAACTCGTCCATTCATATCTGAATAGTGACCCCATTTTTCCTCTTCGCCAATGCACTAATAATGAAAAGCAAATTTTTTAACCTCTGCATCATAGAGGTGGTCAGAATTTTCAAGGAAACACTCATACTCAAAATCCATATATATTTCATCATCTGAAATGCTCACATATGCATTTGAATGTTGACAATCACTAACATATTCACTGTCGTCCCTTGAAACAATGTTTTCTCTATTCAGAGTGAAGCTCTACATATCCACCTCATACAAATAATCAGGAATAACTGGGATATACCTATTACTGCAAGACACAACCTCATGTATATCTTTCATTTGATCATTTGAAGGGTATTTTGCCTCTGCAGGCTTCTCTTCTAGAGGTGGATAATAATCTTTGTCTTTACCATAATAGGATATGCCTACATTTTCTACAACATCTTCTTCATGTTTATGCATCACATCATGACTGCACCCATTGTTCTGAAATACATTCCCCTTTGCAAAATCATCTCTCAATGAACACACTGGGAAAACTGAAATATATTCACTTTGATATCTGTTTTGAAAACTTGCAGTCATGAAATCTACTGGCATTCCATATTTATGATTATTTTCAATATCCATAGAAAATTTGTAGGCCTGGTGAAGTGTAGTTGGTTCTTTATCTCTCACTAAATAACTTATTTCTTCATCAAATGCGGCCAAATAAATTGTCAAGCACAATGCATCATTAGGTCTCATATATTCAGGAATCTGCTTGAGAAACATAATAAATCTAAGATTAAAGGCCAGAACCAGTTCCTCATCTTCCTTTTGGATATTCATGAAATGTATGATCAATGAGGCCAAATCAAATCTTTCACCAAACTTCTCTAGGAATGCAATTTTTAAATCTACCCAAGAAGAAACTGAACACACAGGCAAGTTTGAAAACCAGACCCTAGCAACATCCTCTAATGACTGAACAAAAAGTCTCATTACTACATCTTTAGCCTCTACCTCATAATCTTCTATCAAATTAAAAAAAATTTGCAGATGTTTGTTTGCAGACTTAGAATTTGATCCACTATATTTTGGCAAACATTTTCTAATCTTATTGGAAATAACATTTCAGTAGCCACTTATTCCTGTGAAATTTAGAGCTTTATATCTTTCAATAAAAAATGGTCTTCTTTGAGAGCACAACTAGGTTTACTGCTTTAAACTCATCATTTTTTGAATGATAAGATGAAATACCCAGAAATATGTTGCAACTTTGGATAGGTTCAATCAACAGAGTCGCCACCTCTCACAGAGAGGACAGAGTATCAATAAGGCACCATTGTTTTCTAGATTCATCACGCTAGCAAAGCACCACATGGTCATTCTTTGGTATTGCTGCAATAACTTCACTAGAAACTAGATTTTCCAGCCTTTAAAATATTCGACTCTGTCCCTAGCGGAGTTGCCACTTTTTTGGATCTTTCTCCCCGAATCCGCAGAGGGTTTGCCAGTTCCAATGCATAGGTAGATTTGGCTAACAAATACAGGAGGTTGTGTGAGCTGCCTCCCCTTCACTTCTGGTTCTGCCACACCAAGGGGGGTATCCCTATAGCTAAAGATTTGTCTTTGACTCACCCAACAGAAAGATTTAGCTTTTCACCAACAGGTAAAATACTCTCATGTATGGACCAAGATTTGGGTGATAAATCACAAGGTTGGTAGTGTTCTTGGACATGTCTAACTGGTTAGGAATGAGAGTATGCAGGGGTCCTATTTCTACTCCTACAACTAACATGTTTGAAGTTTTGAAATGATTTGTATTTATGTTTTGATATTTTTAATGCAAGACAGGGATTTTGGATTGTAACATCACACAAGGGCAGACCAGTGCCTTATCTCAGGGCAAGGAGCCAACTAGACATATACAAATGAATGATTTGCAATGGCATTCAAATTTCAAGGGGTTAGGACTAGTATTTGCCTTACAAACACCACCCAAGACTGAGTATTTAGCTGTCTCTACTTACACATATCCCAGCTGACATACATTCTTCTTCATACTTAACCTAAAACAGTTTAATCCATTCCTTGAATGGAAGTCACAGATCAAGCATGTAATATAGAAAATCTATATTCTAGAATCTGAGGAACCCTTAGCAACCAGATTTAGAAGAAGCAATGCATATATCAAAGGAGACAAACAACTAAACATAAGAAACAATGTATTTTTCATATGAAACAACAATGAAAGTGAAAATATGTGCAACATGCACTCAAATGCAACTCATAAACTCATAAAAGAGATAGAATGGCTAAGGAAATGCTCTGCTTCATTATTTCTCCAAAAAATTTGCCCCAAGTCTTCCACCCCCAAGAAAAATGAGTGACACAGTTCTAATATACCCAGAATGTGTACTCAACAATTAATTTCATGGTCTTTTCAAGATGCTACCAAATACAATGCACCATCTAAATGGCACCAAGAACATTTAATGCACCAGGGAGAAGAAGAGGGAAGGAGTAGATGAACTCGGGAGATGTGCAACCAACTGAAGTTTTTCCATTAAAAATGGTAGGTGACCCATCAATCAAGACCATGCCTCTATAAATTTTACCATTAATGGCCAACCTACCGATTTCAGGAAATGCAGCAATTACGTGCTCTAAAGTTTCTTTCCATTTGAAATGCAACTGTGAACACATACAAATCTCTTCCTGTTCTTAAAAGTTTGAATGATGGCCATCGATTCTTTTCCTCTCGCTAAGATCTGTGGCTTCAATTTGGTTAGGAAATCCAGTTACCAGCTTTGAAAAGTCATTGGCCAATGAAAACATGCCACGCAGGTGTCTATTTGCTCCTTTGACTTTTCATACTGTGAGGATACATTTTACCCTTTTCACCCATTTTGCCTTTGTATGTGCAGTTGTATATACATACAACTACCCTTGGACACGTGGTACCCCCTAATTAGTTCGCCATCGCTAAATATTTGTATCTCCGTCAACGAGCCATTGCATCTTCATTTGCATTTGAAATTGTATGTGCAATTTAGAATACATACAATCACCACATACAAGGGTGGACCCCAAATCATTATGAATCAATTTGAAATTTCAATCAGGTCTGGGCGTTGTATCTCCTTTCTTATACATCACCTTGTATATCGCATGTACATATGCAATTTACAAGCAGAACCGTATACAATCACTTGTACATTGCAAACATGCGTCTGACCCTTGTATGTTAACGTTATATATTCCCTTGTATCTTCCCTTTGTATGTCTAAACATACAAATGCGAATGTACAAGCAAAAGATGCATACAAACATGTTAGCCTTTATCAACTAAACTGCATACCTTTTCGAGTCTGGGCCTTGTATATCAGGAAAGTATATGCCCTTGTATGTGCGATTGTATGTGCAAAGATATAATCACCTATACATGCAATTGGTGGGCCCCAGGCTTTATATCTCTTGCTTATGTATAGACTTTGCATATCTCTTCTTTGCACCTACGACTTGTATATGAGATGTTGATAACTGAGAGGGGGGGTGAATCAGTTATCCTAATATTTCAACTTTCTCTTTCTTAATAGTAAATACAACATCAAATCAAATAAGCAAGCATAATCATGAAATGGAAATAACACCAATACACATGACACAATGATTTTGACGTGGAAACCCTATTAAGCGAAAAAACCACGGGGTGATTAACCCAAGATATTATTCTCTATTAGAAGAATAGATAGAACAAAATGGCACTTGCCAATTGGGGCTCATTACCCAAGCACACTGCTCACAAGAGGCTCACTGCCTACAAGAGACTCACTATCTACAAGAAAGGAAGGTAACTCAATGTTTGAACTAATGAGAAGCATCTACTCATGCTGAGGTTCAGTTCTGGTTGAGCTCAATAAACTGATTTGTTGCACTTCATTCTTACTCTCTTTTGATGCTGCTATACTGTCACATTCCAGACCTGTCTTACTATTTTCACTCTACTTTTCTACTTTTCTTCGCACCACACAATACACACACACACCTTCACATCTAAATCCATCTTGTATATATATCCGCACAAGTGATTTCAACACTTTTCTAGTCGGCATCCGGAATAATCAATATTATCCCAAACTCTGGTCTGTTGGCTGAATCCTTGCATACCAAGTAATGCAGATCAAGGATATGCTTGTAGAAGTCTTCAATCATGTTAGCCAAACATGAATGATACCTCAAGAAACTTGGTTATTAGCAATATCTCTTCTGGATTTGGATCTGACACTCTGCCAGTATAGTTTTTCCTCTGTCTACTCTGTCAAACAGGAACCCAACACTCAAGTGCTCATATCTCTTCACCCTTTCATCACCGGAGGCTAAATCCTTGTAATCTATTAGTCAAGGTACTCCTCTTGACTTCGCCAAATTTCAACTTCACTGAAGTACTTCCTCTGAGAGATCTGGACCTGACTGTCGGACCTTGCTGACTGCTCTGTTCTTGCTTACCAGATCATAACACTTCTTCAATCTAACTTCTAGTAGAGACTCATCATGTCTTGTGGATGTGTGGGATAACCTTTGTTGCCATCAATGAAAACATTCATGAATCCATATAGTGTCTCTTGCCAACAATCTCTCCCTTTGGCATTGATGGCAACACTTGGTGAAAAATGACTGTCACACTGCACTCCCTCTTGGCTGATGCTCTGTTCTAATGTACACTTTACCAGAGCTCCCCCATAGCTGGATTCCACATTTTTCACTGCTTCTCACTCCCCCTTTGACATCAATGGCAAAGAGTAGGGTCTGTACACCAAAATTTTCAAAAAAAAATCAACTATACTTAGCCACATAAGTATATACAGATAGCATACTTACATATATTGAAGTATGTCTACAAAAGTTGTCTTCAATTGGATGAATTCTGTTGCCCAACTTTGCTTTATCCTATCTAAAATTGAGATGTGACCACTTAATAGCAATGCAAATGTGTCTGCCCTTTTTAGGTCTATCGGATCATTGGTCCAGGCTGTGGTCTGAGCTTCTTTTATGGCCTCATGCATGGCCTCTAACTTAGGGATAATTATCCCTCTAAGTTCACCCAACCTGCTTATTTTATTTTTCTTTTCCTTCTCAAGCTTCTAGATTTCATTCAAGACTGCAATAGTCTGACATTCTTGATTTTATATGGAAGAGGAGAGAGGATCAAAATTCTTAGAGAGTTTAGTCAGTTTGTCCTCCAGTACTTTCACTTTCTTCTCAATATCCAATGTTACTTTGGACCATGATAAACAAAGTTTGTACATTTCCCTGCCATCTTTAAGAGCATTTTCTAAGCTCTTTATCCCAATATTCATATTCCTCCTATCATTAGTTATTAACCCTTGTACCTCTGATAATCTTTTTGCCAAAAATTCCTTCTGGACCTTATCTTCTGCTAACTTCTCTAGGGAATCAAATTGTGTGCTAACACTATTAAATAGAGATTTGAGATTACCAGATGAGGAGGCTGAGGGATCCTTCTGAAAAGATGGCATGGTCTTTTCTAATACTCCAGATGCAACTGCTATTAGCTCATAGTCTTCCATGTGAGACTTCAGGAGTTTTTCTTTTGCCTTTGCATTAGCAAATGAAGCTATCTTCATTGTTTGTACTAGGGAAAGAGAATCAAAAATCAAATGGTCCTTATAGAAGTTTCGGTTCATCAATCTCCTTTGTCTCTTTGTTTAAGAATTCTTTGACAATTTCTGCAGTGTCTCTTGCCGAAGACAGATTCTTCTTCTCCTCTGCGGTCTTAGAGCTGTCTCTTGGAGCTTTCTCTTCTACACTCTTACCACTAACAACTGTGGTCTTCTCTGTTGAAGTCTTCTTTCCTTCTGCAACCTTAGTACTATCATCTTCTTTTTCTTTCACTTCTTTTTCTTTTTTCTCTATTCTTTCTTCTCCTTTTGATCCAGAGTTAGCAGGGGAAACCAGAGGAGTGATGTTTGTGTGTTCATTGGCCACCTCTTCCATAGCAGAAGATTCCAAGTCCTTATCTTTATCTTCCCTTGTCTCCTTAACCTCTTCTGCTACTATCTCAGTAGATTCTTCTTCAATATCTGTAGCTGAGGGATCATCACCTAAGTCCTCTATAATAGGAATGTTGAATCTTTTGTATGCATTCCAGAGGATCTCTTCTGTCTCTTTTGCTACTTCTCCAGTTTCTCCGAGCATAAGCTGATTCATTATAGCTTTGCTTCGAAATTCATCCTTACAATCTTTAAAGATTATGCTCTTCTGCTTAGGAGTGATGGAGGGATAGAGTTGAATAGCTATCTGTTCCTAGATCTCTATATCCTTCTCTTTGGCATTATTCTTCCTCAATTCAAGTTCCTTCTCAAGGCTTTTAGGAATTAAAGATACAATCTCAATGAAAGCCTTGTTGTAAATGTTTAGATACTTAACTTTGGCATCCTACAGAATCTTATGATTAGTTTCATTGCATTCATCATAGAATTCTGTTAATGGCTTCAGGTTTCCATCCATAGTGATTACCTTAACTACATCATCTAAGGACAGGGTGGCCCTTTCAACAAACTCTTCTGCTTCTGCCTCCTTGGTTTCACTGGATACTTTCTTCTTCTTCTTCATCTTCTTTACTTCCTCATCTGATTCTATCTCCTCTTCATCCTTTTGGCTTGTGTAAGACCTTGTTGCCTTTATCTTGGTTCTCTTTACTCCTTTACTGGATAATTTTGCTTCTAGTTTTGATGCCTTTGAGGTTTTAGGAGAACTTTTAGAGGATCTAGTCAAAGAGGAGGCTTCTACTGGAGCACTTTCTTTCTCTGCTTTTTCCTTTTCTTTTTCTGCTCTTTCCACCTTTTCTCTGTTGGCATCAAGTGCTTCTTTTGAGATGCCATAACTTTTGGCAATATTCTCAACTTCTTTTCTCACTTTTCTCTTCATTTCTGGTTGTTGAAGCTCCACATGGATTTTCACACTCAATTCTTCAAAGGTTCAAAACCTTTTTGCCTTAAGATCCTTTGGTTGACTTAGCATGTGTTGAACATACAGCTCTACAATTTTCTCATCAACTTTATACCCCATAGGCATGATCCAAACTACTCTTGGCTCCACTACCTCCATTAGGCACTGATCAGTTTCTACCATAAAGCAAACTATATCTTTATACTTTTCAACTAAAGATTGGGGAATTCTCTCTCTTGCTTGCATCATACTCTAAAAATTCTTGAAATAGCCCCAGAGTGCTATACTATGTGCCTTGGCATCACCAAGCCCATGTATATAATCTCTGATTTGGATGGCCACTGGTCTATCATTCTGCCACACCCAACCATTGGATCCGAGAGGTTCATTCATGAAGTAGAAGAACAAACACAGTATCAGCCCACCATACTTGAAGGAGTTCTTTTTGTCCTTCTTGATCTTTTGAAGGTTTTCTATCAGTTGGCTCAGAAATTCACAAAGATCATAATCAACATTCTTCCTTAACATTTCATAGGCAGTATATACAGTAGTTCCGAATACTGAATTCTCCCTGTTGGAGTGATATATCTTATAGCCAATTATCATTGATTCAAACTTGATATCCGGATCTATTATGTCCTCAATTGTCATAGCTCTTTTATCAAATTTTGATCTGGTAGCCTCACTCACAATTTGGTTTTTGACAGATTTGAGAGTAGGCATTCCTCCAGTTGAGTGTAATCTAGTTACTACCCTAATGGCATCCTTGGTGATCTTAAACGGCCTATTAAACCATATGAAGTTGTCATGCATTCTGCTCAAGACATACCAAACCCATTCATCTTTAGCAAAACAGGGGAAATGGATGCATTGTGCAAAGTACTTGTCCTGGATGACCTTGTACTGTGGTTTGAGTTCAAAGGAATCATCTAACAACTGTTTGTGATAAATATCCATCATCTTTGATTCCCCAAATTCTTCAATGCTCGCATGAATATATGTCCTAACATCTTCTACATGTAAAACCCCATGTAGAATACTAGAGAATGCTCCGAAGGGATCCACTTCTAAGGATTTGTAGGGATGCTTTTTAAATTTAGGACATGGCCTATCAAAAATCCTTACAACATTTGGAGTCCCCATTTTATAGAAGATTTAGAAATAGATTTCAAGGACGAAAAAAACCTCTTATGCCTTTAGGGTTTACGGAGTGAGCTAAAAAGATTGTCGATTGACTTGAATTCTACGGTTGATCCTTGATAGAGATGAAGTAAACTTGTTTGTAGAGCTCTTTTCTTCCTCTTCTCGAGTGTAAATGTGCAAATGTCGTGTGAATGAACCCTTTTATTTCTGAAAAAGAAACCTAATTCCCCATTGCAATAAATGTGCAACTTAAGTTATTCCGATTGCCATGTTCTCCTTGTTATGAGAAAAGTCTTTTTTGGATCACTGAGATGTACTTTTGTTATACTTGGTGGTTGATGACAATCTATCTTCCTTTCCCCAAACATTTGATCTATCCACAGATCAAGGTATCTCAAATTTTGAATCATACCAGATCTAACTGTGAAAATCCTGTTCATACCGGATGACTGTTAAACCAGATCAATCTTGATAGATTAGACTTTTCAAATCTTCTTGTGGATCTTCCCAATCTTAACCAAGCCTTCTTTTGATGTTTCTCTGAAAACCCTTTTGATCCGCAACCTTTCAAGTGCCAATTTTAGGCACCAATTGACTGGCTAGGGGAAAATGTTTTTCCTTGTGTCTCCCCCTGAGCCAAAGCTCACTTTTTAATTTTCGGAAGCAATATTAGCACCAAATTCTAGTGCGGATCCATCCCTACATTCTTGTACTTCTCTTTACCCAAATCTTGTTCATCTCACTTTTAACTTCATCCGCATTCACTTTTCTTTTTCCTTTGTCTTGATTCTGAATATGGTGCACCGGACCCCTTTTGTCCTAATTCTTGCTTCTACAGAATTTGGCAATATGACTGGATCTATTGCAATTGTAGCAAACAACATTTCTTTGCATATTTGACTGATATCCTCTTGATCTACACTAATTAGCCATATGACCCACTCTATTGCATGCAAAGCATCTACTGTTGAATGAATTGTTCATTTGCATATTTCTACATTCATGAGTTTTGTGACCATACCTTTTGCAGTTGAAGCACTATCTAGAGAAGGATGAATTAGTTTGATTCATTCTCTTTCTACACTGATTAGCTTTATGACCAATGTTATTGCAGTTGTGGCAGTATCCATTGAAAGATGGATATCTTTGTGCATTAGGTTGCCTTATCAGAGGTCTTCTAGGCTTGTTCCTTGGATTTCCTGATCTAAAATTCTTCTGACTGGATCCAGAACTTTCACCTTTCTCATATCCTAGGCCACGCTTGTCATCTACCCTCTTTTGGCTTTGAAGAAGAACTTCAAGTTGAGCATAACTTATCTTGAATTTCTCTTTGTATTCATTTGTTGTTTGAAGATACTTTTTAAGAGTGTCAATTTGATCCTCAAGTTTTTCTTCATTTTCTCTAGCATCTTCAAGATCAGATTCAAGATGTATGATTATTCTATCCATCTTGTGATAGTCTTCTAATTTCTCCTTGAGAGATTGTCTTAGATCATCTTCAGTCTTTCTTTTTTCTTCAATTTATTGGGTGAATTTCATAACTCCTGATTCCATTTCATGTCTTACCATAATGACCTCTTTTGATAACTTTTCGCATAACTTGGTTTTCTCCTTCAGATCTTCATTTGTATCATTGGCTCCACTTTGACTTGCCAGTTGCTAAAGTAGTTCCTTTCACTTTTTCATAGAGATACTCAGTTTCTCTTTTAGCTCATTTATGAAATCTTCAGCGTGTTTGAGTCTATCCTTTAAGTTGTTGACTTCAGAGTGAGATTGCTCAAGATCATCTAGGGAAGACTGAAGTTGTTCCCTCATACCATACATATCTATTGAGATTCCCAGATCTTCCTCAAGTTGTTAGGCTTTGATTGGAGGAACGTTGCTCTGATACCAATTGTTGATAAATGAGAGGGGGGGTGAATCAGTTATCCTAATATTTCAACTTTCTGAACTTTCTTAACAGTTAATGCAACATCAAATCAAATAAGCAAGCATAATCATGAAATGGAAATAACACCAATACACATGACACAATGATTTTGACATGGAAACCCTGTTAAGGGAAAAAACCACTGGGTGATTAACCCAAGATATTATTCTCTGTTAGAAGAATAGATAGAACAAAATGGCACTTGCTAATTAGGGCTCACTGCCTGAGCACACTGCTCACAAGAGGCTCACTGCCTACAAGAGACTCACTGTCTACAAGAAAGGAAGGTAACTCAATGTTTGAACTGATGAGAAGCATCTACTCTTGCTGAGGTTCAGTTCTGGTTGAGCTCAATAAACTAATCTGCTACACTTCATTCTTACTCTCTTTTGATGTTGTTGTACTATCACATTCCGGACCTGTCTTACTGTTTTCACTCTACTTTTTTGCTTTCTTCACACCACACAATACACACACACACACACCTTCACATCTAAATCCATCTTGTATATATATCCGCACAAGTGATTTCAACACTTTTCTAGTCGGCATCCAGAATAGTCAATATTATCCCAAACTCTGGTCTGTCGACTAAATCCTTGCATACCAAGTAATGCGGATCAAGGATATGCTTGTTTAAGTCTTCAATCATGTTGGCCAATCATGAATGATACCTCAAGAAACTTGGTCATTAGCAATATCTCTTCCAAATTTGGATCTGACACTCTGCCAGTACAGTTCTTCCTCTGTCTACTTTGTCAAACAAGAACCCAACACTCAAGTGCTCATATCTCTTCACCCTTTCATCATCAGAGGCTAAATCCTTGTAATATATGAGTTAAGGTACTCCTCTTAACTTCCCCAAATCTGTACTTCACTAAAATACTTTGAGAGATCCGGACCTGACTATCAAACCTTGCTGACTACTCTGTTCTTGCTTACTGGATCATAACACTTCTTCAATCTGACTTCCGATAGAGACTCATCATGTCTTGCAGATGTGTGGGATAACCTTTGTTGCCATCAATGACAACATTCATGAATCCATATAGTGTCTCTTGCCAACATGAGATACAATCGCCTTTACATGCGTGGACCCCACCACTGCTTAACCTGATTTGAATCTTTTTGAAGTCTAGTGTTGTATCTCACCCGTTGTATATCGGATATACAACAACATATACATGCAAACTTTAACATACAAGCATAGAATCTTTGATGGAATATGCGATGGAATCTTTAATGTACATCCACATTTTCACACCCAGAATTGTATCTGAATGCCATATATAACCTGATATGCATACAAAGATGCATACAACTGTTTTTCTCCATTCTGAAGCCAATTTAACTCTTTTTTTGGGTCCGGTAATGTACAATTGCGCTTGCACATAGATACAGATGGCCATGTACATACAAAGATACATGCAACTGCAAAGGCCGAGGGACTTAGAATTTTTTGGATTTTTCATGAAAGGCCTACGAATTCAACTACTTGAAACCCAAACTTGTAGCAGGCACCAACATTGGCTCTGTCTGGCGATGAATGCCTCTTGCAGGCATCGCGAGAACTCCAGAACTCTGGGATGCAGACCGGATGCCTTATCCATTGGGCCACAGAGTCAAATGCTGCACCAACCTGCATCACAAATCACATTTTAAAAAAAAAATACTTGGTGGTCCAGGGCCACCAAAAAGGAAAAACCAGTATTTTCCTTTGTCAAATATCTGATTTTCTTTTGATTTCTTCAAATAAAGCTTGAAAACATTTAACCGTCTGCAGCACCCTACTTTGCAATTGGTTGTACTGCTGTCCATTTCTCTTTCTTTAACAAATCTACAACAAGCTTCATCAGCATACATTATCATCAGCTGTAGAATGTCATCATCATATGAGTCACCAATGTTGCTTGGGAAAATATCAAACTCATATGAAATAAATGAATCCACATCAAAATTTTGCCCTTTATAAAATAAGAGCTGCTCTATATTAAACACGCAATATTCAGGCAAAAACAACATCTCATAATAATATTTATTTTTATAAAAATTCAGATATTCATCATCATTGCTCTCAACAATTTTATCATTAATGTCCACCTAGAATGTCTCAAGAGAAGGCATAAATAGCTCAAAGTGCAACCCTATGCTAAAAGCTTCATAGTCACCCTTGCAACCAACACTATCCCCAACTGTATGAGCACACACATCTGCAACTCATCTATCCATATCTGAATAGTGACCCTATTTTTCCTCTTCACCAATTCATTGATAATCAAAAGCAAAATTTTTAACCTCTGCATCGTGGAGGTGGTCAGAATTTTCAAGGAAAAACTCATACTTAGCATCCATAGATATTTCATCATCTGAAAGGCTCACATATGCATCTAAATGCTGACAATCACTAACATATTCACTTTCATCCCTTGAAACAATGTTTTCTATATTTAGAACGAAGCTCTGCATATCCACCTCATACAAATAATCAGGAATAACTAGGATATACCTATTACTACAAGACACAACCTCATGTATATCTTTCATTTGATCATTTGAAGGGCATTTTGCATCTGTAGGCTTCTCTTCTAGAGGCTGATAACAATCTTTGTCTTTACCATTATAGGATATGCCTACATTTTCTACAACATCTTCTTCATGTTTATGCATCACATCATGACTGCACCCATTGTTCTGAAATACATTCCCCTTTGCAAAGTCATCTCTCAATGAACACATTGGGAAAGCTGAAATATATTCACTTTGATAACTATTTTGAAAACTTGCAATCATGAAACCTATTGGCATTCCATATTTCTGATTATTTTCAATAGCCATAGCAAATTTGTAGGCCTGGTGAAGTATAGCTGGTTCTTTATCTCTCAATAAATAACTCATTTCTTCATCAAATACAGCCAAATAAATTATCAAGCACAATGCATCATTGGGTCTCATATATTCAGGAATATGCTTGAGCAACATAATAAATCTAAGATTAAAGGTTGGAACTAGTTCCTCATCTTCCCTTTGGATATTCATGAAATGTATGATCAATGAGGCCAAATCAAATCTTTCACCAAACTGCTCTAGGAATGTAATTTCTAAATCTACCCATGAAGAAACTGAACACACAGGCAGGTCTGAAAACTAGGCCCTACAATCATCCTCTAATGACTGAACAAAAAGTCTCATTACTACATCTTCAATCTCTACCTCATAATCTTCTATCAAATTACAAAAAAAATTTAGATGTTTGTTTGCAGACTCAGAATTTGATCCACTATATTTCAGCAAACATTTTCTAATCTTGTTGGGAATAACATTCGGGTAACCACTTATTCCAGTGGAATTCAGAGCTTTATATCTTTCAATAAAAAATGGTCTTCTTTGAGAGCACAACTAGGTTTGTTGCTCTAAACTCATCATTTTTTTGAATGAAAAGATGAAATACCTGGAAATATGTTGCAGCTTTGGATAGGTTCAATCAACAGAGTCGCCACCTCTCATAGAGAGGACAAAGTATCAATAAGGCACCATTGTTTTCTAGATTCATCATGCCAGCAGAGCACCACATGGTCGTTCTTTGGTATTGCTACAACAACTTCAATAGAAACTAGATTTTCCAGCCTTTAAAATATTCAACTCTGTCCCCAGTGGAGTCACCACTTTGCTGGATCTTTCTACCTGAATCTGCAAAGGGGTTGCTAGTTCCAATGCATAGGAAGATTTGGCGAACAAATACAGGAGGTTGCGTGAGCAGCCTCCCCTTTACTTCTGGTTCTGCCGCACCAAGGGTGGTATCCCTATAGCTAAAAATTTGTCTTTGACTCACCCAATAGAAAGATTTAGCTTTTCAACAATAGGCAGAATACTCTAATGTATTTACCAAGATTTGGGTGATAAATCACAAGGTTGGTAGTGTTCTTGGACATAGCTAACTGGTTAGGAATGAGAGTATGCAGGGGTTCTATTTCTACTCCTACAACTAAAATGTTTGATGTTTTGAAATGATTTGTATTTATGTTTTGATATTTTGGATGCAAGACAAGGGTTTTGGATTGTAACATCACACAAGGGTAGACCAGTGCCTTAACTTAGGACAAGGAGTCAACTAGACATATACAAATGAATGATTTGCACTTGCATTCAAATTTCAAGGGGTTAGGATTGGTATTTACCTTACAAACACCACCCAAGACTGAGTATTTAGCTACCTCTACTTACACATATCCCAGCGGACATACATTCTTCTTCATACTTAACCTAAAACAGTTTAATCCATTCCTTGAATGGAAGTCACAGATCAAGCATGCAAGATAGAAAATCTATATTCTAGAATCTGAGGAACCCTTAGCAACCAGATTCAGAAGAAGCGATGCATACAGCAATGGAGACAAACAACTAAACACATGCAACAATGCATTTTTCATATAAAACAACAATGAAAGTGAAAATACGTGCAACGTGCACTCAAATGCAAGTCATAAACTCACAAAGGAGATAGAACAACTAAGGTAATACTCTGTTTCGTTATTTCTCCAAAAAAAATTGCCCCACATCTTCCACCCCCCAAAAAAATTAGTGACACAGTTCTGATATACCTAGAATGTGTACTTAGCAATTAATTTCATGGTCTTTTCAAGATGCTGCCAGATACAATGCACCATCTAAATGGCACTAAGAACATTGAAAGCACCAGGGAGAAGAAGAGGGAAGGAGCAGATGAACTCAGGAGACATGCAGCCGACTAAAGATTTTCCAGTAAAAATGGTAGGTGACCCGTCAATCAAGACCATGCCTCTGCAAATTTTGCCATTAATGGCCAACCTACCAATTTTGGGAAACACAGCAGTTAAGTGCTTTGAAGTTTCTTTCCATTTGAAATGCAACTGTGAACACATACAAATCTCTCCCTGTTCTTAAAAGTTTGAATGATGGCTATGGATTCTTTTCCTCTCGCCGAGATTTGCGGCTTTAATTTGATCAGGCAATCTAGTCACCAGCTTTGAAAAGTCATTGGCCAATGAAAACATGCCACATAGGTGTCTATTTGCTCCTTTGACTTTTTGTAGAGTGAAGATACATTTTACCCTTTTCACCCATTTTGCCTTTGTATGTGCAGTTGTATATACATACAACTGCCCTTGGACATGTGGCACCCCCTGATTAGTTTGCCATCGCTAAATATTTGTATCTCCGTCAGCAAGCCATTGTATATTCATTTGCATTTGAAATTGTATGTGCAATTGTATATACATACAATCACCACATACAAGGGCAGACCCCAAATCATTATGAATCAATTTGAAATTTCAATCAGGTCTAGGCGTTGTATCTCCTTTCTTGTACATCACCTTGTATATCACATGTACATATGCAATATACAAGCAGAACTGTATACAATCACTAGTACATTGCAAACATGCATCTGACCCTTGTATGTTAATGTGGTATATTCCCTTGTATCTGCCCTTCATATGTGTAAACATACAAATACAAACGTACAAGCAAAAGATGCATACAAACATGTCGGCCTTTATTAACTAAACTGCATACCTTTTTGGGTCTGGGCCTTGTATATCAGGAAAGTATATGCCCTTGTATGTGCGATTTTATATGTAAAGATACAATCACCTATACATGCAATTGGTGGGCCCAAGGCTTTGTATCTCTTGCTTATGTATAGACTTTGCATATCTCTTCTCTGTAGATGTGACTTGTAAATGAGATACAATCGCCTTTGCATGTGCGGACCCCACCACTGCTTAACCCAATTTGAATCTTTTTGAAGTCCAGCGTTGTATCTCACCCGTTGTATATCGGATATACAACATATACATGCAAACTTTTACATACAAGAATGGAATCTTTAATGGAATATGCGATGGAATCTTCAATGTACATCAACATTTTCACACCCAGAATTGTATCTGAATGCCATATACAACTTGATATGCATACAACTATTTTTCTCTATTCTGAAGCTGATTTAACTCTTTTTCAGGTTTGCTAATTTACAATTGCACCTGCACATAGATACAAATGGTCATGTACATACAAATATACATGCAACTGCAAAGGCTGAGGGACTTAGAATTTTTTGGATTTTTCATGAAAGGCCTGCGAATTCAACTACTCGAAACCCAAACTTGTAGCAGGCACCAACAGGAGGTATGTGCTTAGATAGCTTTTTGAATGGAGTTTTGAATGTACTTTGCTTTGACTTTTTGAATTGATGTCCTAAGGCATTAGGACCCTTAGGAGTTTTGGCTTTATGGGTAGAGGCATCCAAATGTTTATTTTTGAATCATATGGACATGGTGGAAGCTTTATGTTTAGATGATGTGTGCAATGATTGGCCACAATTAGGAATTTGAGGGAACGTGTAAATGGATGGATTTGGCATTGGGAGAAGTGGTAGTAAAGTAGATGAAGGGGTATTAGGAGTTGGAAGAAATGGTGGTAAATTGGATGGTGGAAGGTGTATGGTCACATGCTTTTGACACTTGTAGGATGATGGAGGTAGAATGGCAACATATGTTTTGGGTACATGATAGGACTTATGGTGGAAAGTGGTGGACTTAGAATGCATGGAGGAAGTGCCAACATCTTTAGATTGTTTACCTTGGGGTGTGTATCCAAGGCCATATGAGTGAGGATAGAATTTGACATGGATGGGCTCCAAAATACCTTGTTCATGAAGGGCTAAGCCTTTACCTTGGTAGCTCATGTTTTGGAACATGCGATGAACTATGGGACTAGGTGTGTTTTGGGAACTAGATGCAAGCTTATTATTTGATGAAGGTGAAGTGGATAAGTGTTGTTTCTCTCCTAAGGAAGAACATTCATGGATAAAGGTGGATAGACCAATAGGACATGTTGGTGGATTTGAAATGGGGTTGATAGTGGATGAAGATGAAGGATCATCAGGATCTTGATTATCATTGTGTTCATTAAGATCCAAGTTATTGGTTTGATCTTCTACATTTGCTTGGGAGGAATGTGTCTCATCATGACAAGTGGATGTTTTCTCATTAGGGCTAGATGGAAGAGAAGTTTCTTTTCTTTGAATGAAGGCCATGAAACTGGGTGAATGCCAAAGTAGTTCAACAAGACTTTAATTAGATGGAGTATGTAGGTCTTGGGTGTCTTTCTCATGACTAGAATCAAGTTGCTCATGCATAGGTTCGTCATAGTAGATATCATCTTGATCATGGAAAAGGTAAATGCTATGGATAGGTTGAATTTGGATTGCTTTCTCATGGATAGGTATAGGATCAAGTTGCTCATGGATAGCTTCTTCATAAGTAATATCTAGATCATAGAAAATATATAGGTTATTGATAGGTGGAATGAAAGTGATTTCATCTTGATTAGGACTATGGTTTGATGTTTTCAATGCTTAGGATAATGTTCTTGGCATTCCTCTTGGTTTTCTTGAATTGAAGTGGATGACCTTTTTGATAGGCTCTTGGTCAACAATGTGAGAGGGCAATGAACTCATGGGAGGTAAATTTTCAAGAGGCATGAGGGGTTGTGGACCACATGATGGGGTTGAAGAAGTGGGCATGGCATTCAAAGGTTCTTTGGTAGGCTCATCAATGGGTGCTTGACATGGGGATGGTCCATTTTGTGCTAGTAGTATTTGGAGAAAATCATCAAAAGATTCTTTGGTTGATGGATTAGAGCTTGGGAAGTTTGATGGTGGTGTTGGTGTAGGCCTACTAGGCTTTGGTATAGGCATTCTCTTGGATGATGATGGAGGACTAGTAGATATATTAGTATATGATTCCAAACTTAAGGTGGTATTTCCCTTGTCAAGAGTATCATCAAGATGACCTAAGGATTCAACAAAGTTCTTATCATCTCTAGGAGTGAATTTTGACCCACCTCAGAGGATATATGGTTTTGGCTTTGATACCTTTGTATTAGAAAACTTGTGGGACACTGTCTTAGCATTCTTGAGAGTGTCCAATTCTTGTCTTAGTGCTCTAATTTCATTTACTATGGGATCATTTGCAAGTGTTGGGATGGAGTTACACATATGTTGAAGTCTTTGTATTTTGGCTTGTTCCCAAGTATGCCTCAAAATCTACAAGATTCTCATCATCATTAGGAGCAAATTTTGGGTCACCTCAGAGAATATATGGTTTTGGCTTTTTATCATCATTAGGATTAGAGGGATGGCCACCTTGAAGGATATATGGTTTTGTCTTGTTATCATCATTAGGATTAGAGGGATGGCCACCTCGAAGGATATATAGTTTTGGCTTTGGTACGGTCTCATGATTGGGCTTAGGAGGAGGGGCTCCTCGAAGGATGAGTTTAGGCTTGTGATTAGGATTGTCAAGGATTAGGATCATTGTGACAAGCACTTGATTATGGATTAGGGTTTTGATGTGATTAGGAATGAAATGAATTTGAGATATGATTAGGATGACTTGGAAATGATTAGGGATGAGTAGGAATGTTATAGGTGCGGTGTTTGGTAATGTTTGTTTTGAATACACACACAGACACAAAACATGATAGATAGAATGTTTTGAATGAATCTGATATAAAATTAGAGTAGAAGTTTGAATGGGGGCCTAGATTAGCCCCAAATTTTCACCAATTTTGACAAATTTGAAGACACTTGTAAGCATGCACAATCTAGGCTGGAAAGAGGATACTACTTGCTGAGTCCCTACTTAGATTTCACCATATACTGAGAGAAAGAAAACAACTAGAGATATTGGTAAGATTGGATCCCCCTTACACGACACAGGCACACCAACTCTCTTACCCTGAAGATTCAGAGATCTTATGAACTGAGGGATTTTTGTCTCTACAATGAATAGTACATATAGGACAGCTTCAGAGGCCAACCTCCTGCACCAGCAAGCAAAAAGTTTTTTAGCCTCTACAAGAAGTGGCTTCTAATCAGTGTTTCAGGATAAACTGGTGTCTATACATGTGGCGGTTCACTCATTTAAGAGGCCTCACAACCCTCAGAAAGGGTTTTTATACATCACATGGATACTGAGGGAGACTTCCATCGGTATAGAACATTAGCACTAGGTGTTGATGACTTTCGTCACAACCACAATTATTTATATAGCAGACCAAAATGAAAGTACCGCTTGGTTCGTTCCCTCTCACAAATCAGGAGGTAGGTCCTCTAAGGGATTAAAAACATAAAATAGATGGGTCTGGCTTATGATCACCAAGCTTGTACAAGGTGAGAGCATACACCTACCATCCTTACAAGCACAACAAATAGTGATTAATTAACCCCCTAGTTAATCTATGTGTAAAAAAACATTTGAAAATGAAATCAAATCAATGAAAGCCCTGCAAAACCACCATTAGTAGTTTCATTTTGAAATGTTTTCCTAGCAAATGCCACAATGCTACAAATCAGATATTAGTAGCATAAAATCTCCATGAAAATGCGAAAAACATGAAATATGAAGCAAAATACCCCCTTTTGCAAGCCAAGAAGACAAAAAATCCAAGAAAGAGAATCTGTACAATATCTAGAAAATATAATCATTTATGGAAAAACTAATAGTTGCATAAGAAACTAGACAAAATTTTAAGCACTTTGAAAAAATATTTCACAAAAAATGGATTAAATTTGTAAAAGTTGTAAGTGTTTGAAGTCTGGATGCAAGTTTGACTTTGACTATGAAAATACCTAATGAAATAACCCTGTTACCTAATGAAACATGTACCGTTGCGTAGTTGACTAAACCAGCTCTCCAACGAGCCCTTGTTTGTGCAATTTTGATATCATATGCTCCAGTTATAACAAAAAGAGAAAAACTGCCCCTCTATGGCCTATAGAGGAGACAAGAGGTCAGTTGACCATTTGTTACTAACCACTAGTGGTCTGTCAAATCTTGGTCACATAGCATGGTTTTGTGTCTAGCAGTTACTATTTGAAATTGGTAATTAAGGTTACTATTTGTGGTTAGTCGAGCGGTGCAAAACAATTAGAACTTCAAAAATATATAAATCTAATTGAAATCTTATTTAAATCCTAAATCTAAACCTAGTGCTAATCAATGAATGCCTAAACATTAAACGTCACCCTAACCTCAAACCTAAATGTCTAATGCCACACGATGAACTGTGCCCCCTTACCTTAACTACTAACCATAACTAATAATCTAAACATCCAATGTTAGGGTTTGAGTGGAAATAGCGACGCAGAGGCTTAAGACTGCAACAACATGTTTAGAGACTGCGAACCTGGAAAGGTTAGGGTTTTGATAGGGTCTAGGTTGTAGTTTATGTCTAGGTTTAAGCTAAGAAGGTTTAGGGTTAGGTTTCATTGATGGCTGAGGAAGACTTGCAGGTCGAACATGATGAATGTTAGCAGTAGTGGTGACCTCTAAAATGGTGGGATTGAGCAAATGTGGCTTGAGGCAGTACCTATGACCATAGAATGTTGGTGTTGACCAAAGGGGTGAAGGGCACAGAAGGGGAAATGATAGTCAGATGAAGGAATGGTTAGGGTTTTGACAAGATGGTCTGTCGACTGGGAATGTAGCAGGGTTTAAGCTTTTTGGAGATGGTTTGAGGAAGTCGACTGAGCACTGTTGGTCAGTAGAGGTGGAGAAATGAGGCCGAGTGTCCTAGGGTTTATAAGTAGCGATAAGAGGCTTTAGGTGGTGGTTGACTAGTTTGATCGACAGCAGCTATACCCTACAAAACAACAAACATCAAAACCACCAAAAACCTACAACAACAAAAAAATCAGATTGAGCAATGTGAATAGTGAACAATAACTTGAGAGGGGATCCATATGGTACGGATCCTAAAACTAAAAAAATTTCAAAAATTTTCAAAAAATTTTTGTGAGGAAAATAGGCCATCTTATGTCATTTTTCGTTTCTCGGGCCTCCTAGACTTAACGACGAGGTCCGTTTGAGCTTCAGAGGTCACCTGTAAAAGTGGATTTTTACAAATCAACCAAAAAGCATTAGTTTTACATGTATTCACATCGGGTTCACCATTTTGTAGCTAGGGAAAATAAGATTTGAGTCAAAAATAGAAAACTAATGAAACCCTAACTATGCACCATAAAGTATAAACTAGAATGAAAATGAAAATATAAATCTAAAGCAAATCAAATCCACACTAGGTTTGATTGATCTCCATGGCTCTTCTCTATCTTGCATGAGGATGCATGATGTCAAACGTTTGTTGGTTGCTCATAGTTGCAGCATAATAGAGCTCTAGCATTGTGTGATTATCTTCTCTATATGAAAATCACATTGTGTTGGGTTTGATTTATAGGCAAGGCAAATTTGAATGAAAGGATGAGATTAAAAGTTGATGAATGGTCCAGATTGATTAGATTTACCCACTTTTGTAGGCATGTGACATGTGTAGATAAGTCTAATTTAAATAATAGATTATTTAAATTATTTGTGCATGTTGTAGTCATGTAACACTTGTTTGCATGAGACAATAAGTGAGGGATTATTTCAAATATTTAATTTGCATTCTTTTGAGACATGCGAAGGGGAATCAATTAAATAAAGGGAATTTATTTAATTAATTTGAAATGTGATCAAGTGGGATTCATAAGTGGGATTATGCTAGAATTAGGACAAAATGATACATGATGTCTCTAGGTAATGTCAACTAGGTGATGGTCAAGACATGGACAAATTTAAGTGTCTACATTTTTCCCCTCTTTGAGATGATGTTCGAGATGATAAGATTTATGTTGAGTAACATCATTTCAAAGAAGATAAGGAAACAGGATTAAGATGAAAGGATAGGATGATGATGTCCCCTCGAGAGGATAGGTAGGTTGGAGAAACACAAGTATGCTCTCCAAATGAAAGGGATTGGTCAAAGGTGAAAGATAAAGGAAGGGATAGAAGAAAGGGGAGGATGTATTATGCTACAATGAAGGTGAGCAACCATGATGTTAGATATAGCACCAGACATTATGCACCAAGGTATAAGGACCAAGGTGATGATCTGTCTCGTGCCCTAGCATAATACAACCTTGTCTGGATACAAGATATGTATATTAGCTAGGAATGATTAAGATTTGATACAAATGCAAGAAAAAATGATAACACACACAAGCAAGAAAGCAAGCATGCACTAATGATTCAAAAATAAACATGGTATTTCCCCTGTCAAGATGTAAACCAATGATTGATTGATTGATTGATGATGGTAGTGTTGTCATTGCGGGGAACGATATATCCATAGATCAACACAAGGATGTGGGAACGATATATCCCATTGATGATGATGATGATTGCTTGATTGATTGATTTGGTTTACAACAAGGCTAGGATTAAGACCATTGATGTAATTGGATAATTTGACAAGATTGATTAGCTTGATTGGCATGGATTAAGAATGACTTGCATTTGGATTATTGCTTGGAATAGATTTGATTTGTATGGATTGATGATTTGAGTTTGATTGAATTGATTGGAAGAATTGATTGAAGAAGTGATTGATTGGTTTGATTAAAAGAATTGATTGATTGGATTGATTGATTTGAATTTGACTTGATGATTTTGATGATTGGATTGATTAGAAGAAATGATTTGAATTGATTTGAAGATTGGAAGAATTGAATTGGGGAATTGGGTTTGATGATTTGTTAGAATTGATGAATTTTGATTTGGTTAGATAAATTTTTTGTTGGATATTCATTTTTTTTGTATTTTGGGAATATTTGTTTTTTTATTTTTATAATGTTTTGATTTTTTTGGATTTTGGGAATATTTGATTTTTTTTTGTTTTTGGAATGTTTTGATTTTTTTGGATTTTGAAATGTTTTGATTTTTTTAGAATATTTGATTTGTTTTTTTGTATTTTTGAAATATTTTGAGATGTCAATAGATGAAAAATTAGGTAGCCTTGGTGCTAGATAGCGACGACAAGGGAAAACCAAGTCTAGGTGTAAGGATGGAGGTATGATTGGATAAATGAATGGGGGATAGTAAATGAAGTGGATGTATGCATGATAGATAAATGGATTATGCATCAAAAGGGGGTAGGGATGTGATCTCCAAAGACTATGTCGAATAAGAATAACATGCCTTGTTCTAGGTGCAATACTTAGGATTTTTCATGACAAGGCTCATGGCAATAGGAATGATAAGATGGATTGGTTCTGAAATGATGGAAAAATGGGTAATGACAAGAGGTTAAGGATATGATTTAGTTTGGAAAGAATAGGTATGTCAAGAGATATCAAAGCAGATTTCAACATTTTTCCCCTATATCTTTATCAAGATTAAAAGAAGGAAGAGTATATTGGATGGACTCAATAGGAAAGGGATGTGTATGTGAGTGTAATGGATAAGGATGGTAAGTAAGAGATGGTAATATAGGATATGATAGGATGAGACAACATGCCCCCAAGTGCAAGTGACATAGAAGATCAACCTGTGCATGATGCCTATTTTCCAGGTTTTCATCATGGTACATATCCAAGGTGCCACCAAGGGTGGTTTTCACCATCGGACAAAGGGATTTCTCTTTACTTTTTTTTTGACTTTTTTTTTATTTGTTGCTTTTTTTTCTTTTTCTTCTTTTTTGGATGGGAGAAAGGGAATATGGATAGGAAGGACTCAAGTGCTTAGTGCCTGAAAGGTGATAGTCCCATTAAAGAATGATTTCACACATGGACCATGTCAAATGTGCTCATAAATGTTGGTAAGGGAGTGCATAAGAGGGAGACATGGATTAGGTAGATAATGGATTATGATGTGGATTATGTAGGGAAGATATTGATTATGATGTGGATTATGGAGGACTTATGCAAAGGATAGGATGAAAGGTTTATCCAAAAGCATGGACCATAGGAAGATGATGGTGAAGACATGTAGGATAATAGGTGAAAGATGGGGAAATGGAGGTATGTGGAATTGTTTTGGAATTAAAGGGAACAATGACCAATGGTTGCACACACCATGATAAACATTGAAGCTTTTGATTTGGAGGTGGTGTAGGAATCAATGGAGATGTTTGCTTAGGAGATGGTTAATGAAGTGCTTTAGGTACCCACATAGACTTAATATTTTTATGGTTTTTGTTTTGCTTGTGGGATTTAGGAATTTGAAACTTTTGAATGGAATAAGATTTTTGGATGGAAGAGGATGGTTGGGAATTTTGAGATGTGGATGCCTCATTTGACTTTCTTGATTTTTGCGTAGGTACCCAAACCATTTTAGTTTTATCCTTTTCTTTTGGAGGTATGGGCTTAGATAGCCTTTTGAATGGATTTTTGAATGGAGTTTTGAATGTACTTTATTTTGATATTTTGAATTGATGTCCTAAGGCATTAGGACCCTTAGGATTTTTGGCTTTATGGGTAGAGGCATCCAAATGTTTATTTTTGAATCTCATGGACATGGTGGAAGCTTTATGTTTCGATGATGTGTGCATTGATTGTCCATGATTAGGAATTTGAGGGAATGTGTAAATGGATGGATTTGGCATTGGGAGAAGTGGTGGTAAAGTAGATGGAGGGGTATTAGGAGTTGGAAGAAGTGGTGGTATATTGGATGGTGGAAGGTGTATGGTCACATGCTTTTGACACTTGTAGGATGATGGAGGTAGAATGGCAATGTATGTTTTGGGTACATGATAGGACTTATGGTGGAAAGTGATGGACTTAAGATGCATGGAGAAAGTACTAACAACTTTAGATTGTTTACCTTGGGGTGTGTATCCAAGGCCATATGAGTGAGGAGGGACTTTGACATGGATGGGCTCCAAAATACCTTGTTCATGAAGGCCTAAGCCTTTACATTGGTAGTTCATGTTTTGGAGCATGCGATGAACTATGGCACTAGATGTGTTTTGGGAACTAGATGTGAGATTATTATTTGATGGAGAAGGTGAAGCGGATAAAGGTTGTTGTTCTGTGGATAGACCAATAGGACATGTTGGTGGATTTGAAATGAGGTTAATAGTGGATGAAGATGAAGGATCATTAGGATCTTGATTATCATTGTGTTCATTAAAATCCAAGTTATTTGTTTGATCTACATTTTCTTGGGAGGCATGTGTCTCATCATGACAAGTGGATTTTTTCTGATTAGGGCTAGATGGAGGAGAAATTTCTATTCTTTGAATGAAGGCCATGAAACAGGGTGAATGCCCAAGTAGGTCAACAATACTTTCATTAGATGGTGTATGTAGGTCTTGGGTGTCTTTCTCATGACTATGATCAAGTTGCTCATGCATAGGTTTGTCATAGTAGATATCATCTTGACCATGGAAAAGGTAAATGTTATGGATAGGTTGAATTTGGATTGATTTCTCATGGACAGGTATAGGATCAAGTTGGCTCATGGATCACGAAGCAATCTTGATCGACCGTGCTTAACAGAGAATTATTTGACAACCTTTTGAAAGACAACATTTATGGCAATTAGGTTAAGGCAAATAAAGGGTTAAAAGGCTTTGATTCGAAAGGTTAATCACTTTACATTCAAACTATCATATGTATAAGGAAATCTAAAGTAAAATTTCAAGTGACTACAGTAATTTGCAAAGCAATTCAAAGCAAGTTCAAGTAAACCCTAAATTTGGCAAAAGAGGTATTTTTCAGTGAAACCCTACTACAAGTTTATTTGAATTGTTACGAAATGGCAACACCACAAGTATTTGATATAACTGACTGACTGAGGCCAAAATTCAAGAAATATCCTTTCAAGTCAATAGAAGTCGACCCTAATGGTGCATTTTTAGAAATACCATTTGGAGTGATGCATGTAGAGGATGCTAGGGATTACATTCATGTTTCCCTAGAAGAACATGGTGACAACAAATTCATAGACTTGTATTTAAATCATTTAAGCAGTGACAAGTTTGATTTGAAGGAAGAGTGCAAGGCTTTGGAAGAGAATAAATTCATCTAGTATATAGATTTTCCAACATTCGTAGAGGATGAATGGGTCTGATATTTTCTGAGTAGAATCCATGATGAATTCTTATGGCTGGAGAGACCATTCATGATTACAAAAGATGCGATAAGAGTTGTGACTGAATTAAGCTCCACCGGAGCAATACCTGTGTTGAAGTCTATGAAGAATGACATAGTGATGGTGGCCATTGGAGCCAAATTTGACAAAAGACCTTTAACAATCAATAATATTGAAGACCATGTAGTAAGGTTTGCATCCATGGTGATAGGCTACAAAATCTACTTCACAAACCGGGAGAATTCTGTCTCCAGTACATCCATATATATAGCCTATGATCTTTGTGAGTTTGTCTGGCAACAATTGATGGATAACCTAAAGAAGACAAAGGAGTCCAAATATCCCTTCAAATTTGGTACGTTGATCATTTTCTTATTTTTCTACTTTATACAAGAGTTACGAGGGATGAAGAATCTATTTTGTACTAGGGATAAACTAGTTGTAGTACAAATAAGAAACCATCTAAATAGCTTAGGAAATCTTGAAGCATAGAATATAGCCCTATGGGGCTATTTCAAGAATTTCCAAAAGGTCATGCAATCTGGGGAAAGGATTCCTAAATCATTTGTTGAACAATATAAGGATACTATATGCTTTATTATAAATAAAGATCAATGCATGATGGAATTAGTTAAGCCTAGGATAGTCTGGATTATGCCAATGGGATATGAAGTGGCAGCAAATGTGTTAGAGGGTTATGCTAAGAACATGTTAAGTAAATCCAAGGATACCTCTGAGGAAAGGTTTGGAACCTTTGAGGAATTATCTGCAAAAGTTCATGTTGAATTGAGAATGCCAAAAATTTAGAAGGTAAGGAAAAGAGCTAAAGAATATGCCCAGAGTTAGGGCTTTAAAAAGAACAAATTTGAGAATCTGGAACAAAGGCACAAATAGAAAGGGCAACAAGAGAGAAGAAAGAAAATGAACTGGTTAAGGCTCCAGAAGAGCCTAAAGAGAAATCAGAAAATCTTGTAGTAACAAAAAGGAGAACAAGAGGTTCTACCTCCACTGATACTACTACTACATCTATCGGTCCCACACCTTCTACAAGTGTGGAAGTCCCTGCAATAGGACACAAGAGGAAGAAGACAAACGCTAAAAGAATGCATATAAGCATAGGGGTTCATGAGGAGGAAACATAATCAGATGGAGAGGTTAATAAAATGAAAGCAACGTCAACTAAAACCTCTGGTATCAAGCAAGACAAACCCTCTAGTAGGAAAAGAAGGAAGAAGGAGAAGAAAGAGAGCCTAAAGAAGTAGAGGCCACAATAAGTCTTGAAGATGTCCTAAAGGCCATAACAGTTGATGGCAATTTGAAACCTATAGCCCAACTGTATGATGAGTATAATGATATAGACAAAAGCATCATTGAGATTGCTATTAGTTGGAGATATACAATAGAGTAGTAATTGAGATAACCAATGTTCTCTTAGACAGCTTGGCAAGCATAATGTCTACCAAGAAGGAGGAAGCAATGACCAAGGATTTAGAGGTAAGAGAAAATTCATTATTAAAATTTTGTCTTGATGTAACACTTGAGGAAAAAGCAAAGGTATTCAAGATACTTAGAGACAAAATTGAAATAAAAAGGAGAGTCAATACTCTAATGGTTAGAAACACAGAAAAATTTGTGAAGGATATAGAGCAAACAATTGTTGAGATCCTAAAGGATCTCAACATTCCAACTATTTTTGACAAAGGGGATACAAATGTTGATGAAGAAACCTATGTTCTTGAAGACAACATGGATCAAGGCTTGGAGAAAATTGACACAAATCCTCTAGTAAGCCCTAGTGAAGTCAAAGAAATAAAAGAACAAGAGATAGATAAAAGCTTTGAGAAAACTAAGAAAGAAGGTCAATCCCCTGTATCTAATCAATCCCCTGTTGTTGATGAACAAGACAGAGTGGACAAGGATCCATCAAGGACAATTCCTCCTCCAGATCAACAAACTGGTGATCAAACAAATAAGGAGAAGACTGTAGATGACAAAGTGTCTGATGAAAGGAGGAGAGACAATGCTACTGAAACAATAACAAAGGACCCTATTGAAATGGTAAGAGAGTTTCTTGAGAAACACCAAGAGAGTCAAATGAGTTTTTGCAAGGTCCTTTAGACTTGGCCTCTATGTCCCCAATGTAAAATTTGAAGCTTGGGACAATTTTCCAAGGAAAGGCATAGGAAGAAATGTTAAAGTCACATATAAAGGATAGTGAACTCATTGATGAAGCACCTAGCATTTTGGAGAAATTGATGCCTACATACCATAAAGATACATCATTGTCATCAACTGGTCAGCTTAAAGGTATGATAAAATCAATTAGCACTCATTTTGAATCTTTTGAGAAGTCTACAGAAGCTAAGGTCACAAAAGAATTTGATGACAAAAAGTTGACTGAATTGAAGAATAAGTTAGACAATGATAGAATTTTGTTAAATAATAGCATTAAGAATATAGAGAGTGCTATCAAAGAGGTAGGTGATATATACAAATTTTGCTTGTTATGGCTTGAGACTACTAAGGAAATAGAAGAGGTCAAAAACTTGGAGCTTCAACTAGTAAATATATCTAAGACCTACGATCCAATAGTTGACTCCATTAGCAGCATGGAAATACAAATTATAAATATTCATAACAACATAAGTAGTCTACAGAGCAAAAAGGAAGAAATGAAAAGTAGAATGTGCCAGTTGAGAGGGTTAATAAGCCCTAAAATTGATTCAATGACAAGCCTAATTGCTCAAGCCTCAAGAGTTAAGGCAATAACTGATATACCTACTAGTGTGCAGAAGGTAGAAGACTTAGTCTTTCTAAAAAATGGTAACATTCAAATTTTGGACAGTGCTAAGAATAGGTGGGATGGAGTTAGCACAAATAAATATTATGTAGTATAGCCATATCCTTTCTCTCACAACTAACTGACTTACAAGATTATATTTGTATATATGTAGTAGAGTATGACTATTTTTGTAGTTTTGATACAATTTTGACTCTTGTACATACACCTTTTCTATTGATGTCAAAGGGGGAGAAGAAGAAAATCAGAGAGCATATAGTAAGGGGGAGCAACAAGATCATTTTTCACTAAGTGTTGCCATCAATGCCAAAGGAGGAGATTGTTGGCAAGAGACACTCCTTTGATGATTAAGGTAGAATGTTGTCATTGATGGAAACAAGGTTTGATAATAAATAGGGATGTTATGGAAACTATTAAGTCTACTCTTGAATCAAGACCGGTAAAAGGATCTCTGGTCCGGAGGGCTAAAAGACTAAGTATGGACAGTATACACTATACAGTGTAAGTCATAGTGATTGGGATGGTATGCCTCCATAGTTGAAGATAACTGTATGTAATTCTGGTATGTTATTTATACCTACCTAATGATGATATGTTCTAGTAGTCAAGTCCTGACTTCCTTCAAAAGTCACATGGTGAAATGTCTAAGTCCAGATGAATAGAGTTAAGATAGAAATAACTTGGTTTGCATTCCTCCGCTATTGAATGTTTTGATTTGTGGTTTTGTGGCATTAAAGATATATGTCATAAGCATCTAATTCCAAGTTTGTAGAGCTTGAAGTCAATCAGATCACATTCTATAAGTTCTCCAGTATCAGCTTCCAGTTTGATAGTATTTCACTGTGACAGAACAATAGTTCTGAGATCCATATTTTTATGTAGAAGATTATTATGCTCTACAGTTCTGGAGGTATGTTAAGAGGTCAATAATGAATGATAATTATGAATCTTATAGTCTCATATGGCCCGCATTGAAAGTTATGGTATGACAGTTGAGTTAACTAAGTATGCACCTAAGGATAAAGCTGACACTCATGTTTGATCAATATGCAGTTGGAGATATATTGTTTGAATCATCAATCTAAGTGGTCATATATTAGCTCTCAACCTATATGGAGACTCTAATATGTTTGTTTGGGTCCACATTATTGTTTGTGGACAAGATCAAGCCAACAAGGTATAACATTTGTATACATGTTTCATGTTTGTCTTGCTAACCTAATTGTGAGATAAATCTTGATTTGGATGTATATATTTGGTGGGATTCGATGTTGAAGGTATGAAATGTGTTGTGTACGAGATGTATGTGCAATATAATTGCCCTCTTATGATCCAAAAAGTGTAGTAAGAGTTCAGAAAGTAGCAGAGCAGAGTATATGTAGACAGAGTAGAAAAGCAGAGTAGTCATGATGAAGAGTTTTCAATCTGTATATTGAGCTTTCAATGGGACTGTGTTTCAGTATATTGTAGATGCATTTGTAACAGTTCACCACTGGCAGTGAGCCATTTATTTCCTCTCCTCTCTTTCTTTCTTAGATAGTGAGTCCACTTGCAGTGAGCATTTCTTTGGGTAGTGAGCCCCATGGTAGTGAGCCTTATGTAATCCAATATTGTTATCATAATATATTGTGAGCTAACACTCATTTTGGTTTTTCCCTTTTTTGGTTTTCCACATAAAAATCCTGGTGTCTATGTGTTGTCTTTATGGTTGTTATTCCTATGTTTATTCTTCTTTCATGTTATTGAATTTGGTAATTGGATTAAAGAACATGTGAAGAAATTGTTTTATGGAATACTGATTCACCCCCCTCTCAGTATTCCTTGTGCTCAACATGATATACTCTAAATCAATGGAAAAGCATGAAAGAAATTTGAGGATAGTCTTGTAGTGCTTGAGAGAGAGAAAGATTTTTGGTAAGTTATCTAAGTGTACCTTCTTTCAAGATAAACTGCACTATCTTGGTCATGTGATCTTAGAAGAAGGGATTGCAGTTGATCCTGAGAAGATAAAAGTGATAATGGAATGGCTTCCACCTAAGAGTTTGATAGAAGTTAGAAGTTTTATGGGACTTGTAGGTTATAATAGGAAGTTTGTAGAAGGTTTCTCAACTATAGAAGCACCGATTACCTCACTACAAAGGAAGGGTAAGAAGTTTGAATGGACAGAAAGGTGTGAGAAAGCTTTCCAAGTGCTAAAGGAAAAGCACACAACTGCTCCTATCTTGACCATACCAGATCCTAATGGTCACTTTACAGTTATAACTAATGCTTCAGGAGGATTAGGAGGAGTGTTGATGTAGAATGGGCAAGTGGTTACATATGAGTCAAGAAAGTTAAAGCAATATGAATTAAACTATGCACCACATGATCTTGAGTTAGCTGCCATAGTTCATGCACTTTAGATCTGGAGGCATTATCTTCTAGGTAAGGCCTTTGAGTTAAAGATAGATCATTTAGGGCTCAAGTATATCTTTACTCAACCTAATCTTAATGCATGACAGAGAAGGTGGTTAGAATTCCTTAGCGAGTTTGACTTTGGAATTGAGTATATAAAAGGAAACAAGAATAGAGTAGTAGATGCCCTTAGTAGAAAGAGACATTTGGCTGCCATGGTTTCAATGAGGTCCAATTTGAAGCAAAAAGTAATTCAAAATCTTCAAGGGGATGAGAATTATGAATGAGTGAAGCAAGCTTTGGAAGTAGACCCCTTAGATCACAGATTTGATGGTTATGTGATTGAGTTAGATGGACTTTTGAGATATTAGGGAAGGATATATATTCCTAACTCAGGAGAGTTTAGGAAGTCAGTGCTTGAAGAGATCCACAACACACCATATTCAGGGCACCTTGGAGTGACCAAGATGGTCAAAGGTTTGAGACCCTTATACTTCTAGCCAAGACTTCAGAGGGACGTGACAAAATTTGTGGCTCAATGTTTGGAATCCCAATGAGTCAAAGATGAGCATGTGTATCCAGCAAGATTGTTGTACCCACACAATGTTCATGAGCATAAGTAGCAAGTAATAAGTATGGATTTTATTTAGGGGTTACCCATGTTTAAGAATAGGCATGATGTCATCTTAGTGGTTGTAGACAAATTGACAAAGGTAGCACATTTTATTCCAAGGAATCTTTCAGATGGTCCTTTGGTTTTAGCTAAGAAGTTTGTTCAAGAGATTTTTCAATTGCATGGAGTGCTAGAGATGATCATTTCAAATCAAGACACTCACATGACATCTAGATTTTGGACAACTCTTAATTCATCTTTGTGCATAAAGTTCAATTTTAGTTTGGCTTATCATCCTCAAATGGATGGTCAAACAGACAGAGTCAATCGAGTTGTAGAAGAGCTTCTCAGAATGTAATGTATGGATCAACATTATAAATGGGAGGAGTATCTTCCATTGGTAGAGTTTACATACAACAATTCATACCATGCATCTTTGGGAATGGAACCATTTGAATCTCTTTATGGACATAGGTGTCAAACACCTATCAGTCGGGATAAGGTTAAGAGAAATGGGTGATCAGATGAAGTTAATCAAAGAGAAGTTGAAGAAAGCTTCAGATCATCGAAAGAGTTATGCAGATAGAAATAGAATGCCTAGATAGTTCTCAGTGGGTGACAAAGTCTTCTTGAGGGTCAAACCTTAGAAGAGTTTAGTTTTGTTTGGAAAAGCGTCCAAACTTGCTCCTCATTTTGTAGGATGTTCAAAGATTTGAAAGTGATAAATCCTGTAGCACATAGACTTTCTCTACCACATGCACTTGCTAGAATCCATAATGTTTTCATGTGTCCTTGGTTAAGCTTTATCATCCTGATGTATCACATATTATTGATTGGCATGATTTACAAGTTCAAGATCCAGGAGTGGTGCTGGTGGAGCCCACTTGAATTTTGGAGAGGCGCAACATTAAGTTGTGAAGTAAAGATGTGGTGTAGTATAAGGTCTAATGGGACCATAATTTAGAGGACAATGCCACATGGGAGGATGTGAAGGAGATTCATAGATCTTTTCCTCATTTAAGGATATATCATAGATTTCGTATTCATGCATGGATTATGATACCTTGAGTTCGGTTATTGTTTTTGATACTTTGAGATGTTATTATGTATGATACTTTGAGTTGATGTTATTGTTTTATGATACTTTGGATTGATACATTATTATTTTTTCATGTAATAAGACATTGGGACGATGACTCTTCCAAGTAGGGAAGGATGTCACGTCTCATTTTTATGGACTATTTAATTATTCTAGAATAGTGAACATTTACCATGATTGTTTTACTTCGAGTAAGTTCCACATGTATGAAGGTAATTAATATGAAGTTATATATTGCATAAATTGGAAAGTTGATTTAAATATTAAATATTATTTATATGATTATAATGTTCTACTTAGCTATGTTTTGGGGAACTAACCTATTGACATCAAGTTGAGTGCAAATGAATGTAGGTACTCGTCGAAGATGAGAACATGGTTGAGGTAGAGGTGTTCTAGCCACTTGGTAAGAACTGTTTGGGATGGTTAACCCTGATGCACTCACACACTCACATAGTCTCATGTTGCATTCTTGAATGGATTATTTTTTTATGCATCAGTGTGTGGATATTAAATGTGATTGATGGTTAGATACTTAGAAAATATTGTATTTTTAATTGCTCTAAAAGTTCTTTGTAAATGCATGAATTGATTATAAAAATTAATGTCTTTCTGAATTATAATTTAAATGGTGTATTGTATTAAAAAATGATGAATATATATATTGATGTATTTAATAATAATAAACATTTCCTATTTATACGAGTATGGATGTTTGGAAGACAATATCTGAATTAGATTTAAGCAATAATATATTTAATTACAATAGATGCATATTTATTATTCTATTATTTCACTTCTTGATTGATTTAAAGTAATTATGTTTTTAATAAAAATAGTTAAATTATATTAATAATATCATTATTATATTGGAAATCTAAAATAAAAAGAATTAAAAACAACTTACGGTCATGCATGAGACAATAAGCTAATTAAGTTGTTTATTCTAATTAAATAGAAATTTGAGAAGCTTTTCAAAAACACAATTCTCATGCAAACTAAAAGAAAATCTCCAATCTTCTAAACCTAAATTTTCCAATGCAAAAATAAGAGGGAGAATTTTAATATAAGAAAGGGAATGATGACAAAGAGAGGACCATGATTTTCATACAACAGAGGAGAAATTCGTTGATTTTAGAGCGATAGGAGATAGAATGTTGGCAAGAGACACTGTGTGGCTTAATTAGTGTTGTCATTGATGGCAACAAAGACCATTCCACACATCCGTAGGACATGGTATATCTTTACTGGAAGTCAGATTGTAGAGATGTTGTGGTCCAGTAAGCAAGAACAGAGCAGGCGGCAAGGTCAGACAGTCAGGTCTGGATCTCTCAGAGGAGGTATCTTAGTAAAGTGCAGATTTGGAGAAGTCAAGAGGAGTACCTTGATTGATAGATTCCAAGGATTTAGCCTCTGGTGATCGAAGAGTGAAAAGATATGAGCACTTGAGTGTTGGGTTCTTGTTTGACAGAGTAGACAAAGGAAGAACTGACCAGCAGAGCATCAGACCTAAATCCGGATGAGATATTGATGGTGATTAAGTTTCTTGAGGTATCATTCATGATTGGCTCACATTCTTGATGACTTCTATAAGCATCTCCTTGATCTGCATCACTTGGTATGCAAGGATTCAACCGACAGATCAGAGTTTGGGAAAATATTGACTATTCTGGATGCTGACTAGAAAAGTGTTGAAATCACTTGTGCGGATATAAATACCAGATGGTTTTAGATGTGAATGATGGAGTTGTGAAGTGTGGTGTGTGAAGAAAAGCAAAAGAGAAGAATAAGAGCAATAAGATAGGTCTGAAATGTGACAGAACAACAAGACCAAGAAGAGGAAGAATGAAGTGCAGCAGATCAGTATACTGAACCTAACTGGAACTGAACTCTAGCATGTGTGGATGCTTCTCATTGTAGGAGTCAAGGACAACACTGAGAGGGGGGGTGAATCAGTGTTGTGTGAATTTTCAAATCTTTTTCAAACTTTAACTTGCAGAGCATAAAGGAAAGAAAGCTATCATTGATTTGTCAAACACATATGCACAAAACTAAGAATGAAGAAGGAGAACAAAACCTTATAAGCAACGTATTAACATACACACATACAGATGAAAACACATAACACAAATTTGCACGAGTGGAAAACCCTCCTGGGGCATAAAAACCACTCCAAAACTGCCTCACTGGCTTATCCTTGAAAATATCTTTACAAGCCTCACTGGCTGATGTAAGTGTCTCACTGACAAATGGTCTTACCGACCTACAAGCCTCACTGGCATTTCTTAATCAATCAGAACTCTAAATCTCATGTGCAAGAAGTGATTGTTGCTCAATCTGATTTGCATCATTCAAATCAACTCATCTACATCATATATTCCATCATTCAAGTTTTCTGACATTTTATCTTTTAAATCACTTAATTCACCTGATCAGGGAAATATATCCTTTTTACTACAAATTAATGTGCACATTTTTTCTGGATCATTGTCTTCACCATTGCATGTTGATCTGCATAACACCACACACAGTCAATGTACCTGAAAGACCATTATATAGAATACAAATGCCTTTTCACATTCTTCTAATCACAAAACCCTTCAATCTGCAAATTTCTTCAACCAAATTTCCATTATCCTCTTTGTACAAAACCCTTCAATCTCTGCAAAAATAAAATCATATATACATATATATTTTCTTCTCTGCAACATGATTGGCAAGATCATTGAAATTCCTTCTTCCTTAAAACTTTTTTTTAATATTCAACAACCTGCAAAATGACTCTTCATATCCTGCAAAAAACAATCTCTGATTACAAATAAAATAATAAATAAATCTTCAATCTCTGATCCATATTTTCTTATAAGACAAATCTTTAATAAAATCAATCAGAGCTCTATAAGAAAATATCATCTTTTCAAAACTCTTGAACTTCTCTGCAAATAATATCTTCAGATCCTCTTCAAAAATTCTCTGCATAAAAGAACTTTTCAACTTCTATGAAATCTTAATCTGCTTCAAAAAAAATAGGAAACTCTCTCATTAAAAATCATCTTCAATAAAGAGCTCTCTTTATGAATTTATGAATACTACTCATCAATCTTCTATAAGATAATTCCAATCTGCCCTCTTCACTTTTCCTTACAAACAAATTCCTTAGAAAACCTTCTCAAAAAAAATGCTTTTAAGGAAGCTTTCTTATTTTCATAAAAAGAAATAAAAGCTCCTATTGCTTTTAACACTTCGGGAGAACTCTTAAAAAAATAGAAGATGATCCCTCAAAAATAGTCAGAAAAAAATCTTCCACAAAACATGCTAAAAAATTAGCTTTCAAAAACAAAATAACTGCAGTCTTAACAGTGTGACGTCCCCGTGCCCATCAAACATAAACCAAGGAAGTCAGGGGCAGTTTGAATGATTACCGTTGATATTTGAAAGCGCGCTCATCAAGGTTTTAAACTTATCCGTTGATTTCCTTTTACCGCTCAAACTATAATAAAGGCAAACCTGCGGCATCGGTGGCTAGGAAAGAGGGTCGGTCCACCCACGATGCATGATACCCTTAGTTGTGACTTAAGTCACCTATAACCTGCACTAACCGGTCAATAGTGCCATAGGCAAAAAGTGCTTGACGGGTTAAAAAATAGAGTTTCCTTCTTTAAAAATGAAGAGAAACATTAAGCCCATAATATATGATGAGAACATTAAATAAGGCTTCTAACTAATCACTGTAGTATTGGATTTTTTCTTCAAAACATCTTAGAAAGAAACACTTAAATTAAACCAAACCATTAAAACTCTTAATACAAAGGCTTCATCCACTAAGTAGATGTCTGTGGTGAAATAAAGATCTATCTTGAAGCTCATAAGGAAAATCAAACCAAAAAAATCTTGCAACTTATGATTTTGTACCATGAGCTATCATCAACCAACTCAGACCATATGAACTATTAGAAGCAACAATCAACATGTTTTCATCTAACTAATCATCCAACAAGGAAGGCATGTCACCAATTTATTCCTGTGATCCTGTAAGCACTTGAAACACCAATAAAGTGAGTACGATTTGTACATCCTTTTGTCACCAAAATGAGTGATTTCTTATCAATGAGCTAACATTTATCAAGTCAACCCTGCATATGATGATGATCTTAATGTCCTGATATGAAGATCAATCCCAACATCTATGACAACCTGAAAGACATCTCAACACAACTGTGAACAAATGAAGATCATGCCACAACTGTTACTATGAAGACCATTCCATGTTATTTGTATCAAGCCACTGTCACTTGTAAACAACATTATGTCAAATGAACTCTATCACATGTATCAACAATACCACTGATAAACAACACATCACATGAGAGATATACACTAATCAACAACTCCTGATTGATGTTCTTGAAGGGGTGAACAACTGTGAGGGACATGATCTATATTATGAAGTCTACATGAAATCTTGAAGCTCCATATGATCATCATGAAAATTCCTAATATATGAAAGGCACCAAATCAAACTCAAAAACATATTGATATCAAATATTCATCCTGAAGATATCCTGAAACACTCTGAGAACATATTATCAATATGAACACAATAAAGTAACTTCAAACCATCAATACCTTTTTGACATCAATGACAACCTGACTCTATCACTCATCAGTTCAAGTATCTTGTTACTCTCTTTATGACTTGTAGATAGTGAGTCTCTTGTAGGCAGTGAGCCTCTTGTGAGTAGTGTGCTCACACAGTAAGCCCTAATTGGCAAGTGCCATTTTGTATCATCCTATTCTTTTAATAGAGAATACAATCTTGGGTTAGTCACCCTGTGGTTTTTCCCTTAACAGGGTTTTCCACGTCAAAATCATTGTGTCATGTGTATTAATGTTATTTCCATTTCATGGTTATGTTTGTATAATTGATTTGATGTTGCATTAATACTAAAGGAAGATCAGAAATCCAAAATAATAAGATAACTGATTCACCCCCCCTCTCAGTTATCAATAATTGGTATCAGAGCCAAGTTCCTCTAAACAGAGCCTAACAGCTTGAGGAAGATCAGGGAATTCAAATGGATGTATATGGTATGAAGGAACAACTTTAGTCTACCCTAGATGATCTTGAGCAATCTAACTCTGAAGTCAATGACTTGAAGGAAAGACTCAAACAGGCTGATGATTTCATAAATGAACTAAAAGGGAAACTGAGTATCTCTATGAAAAAGAGAAAAGATTTACTTCAGCAATTGGCAAGTCAAGGTGAAGCCAATGATACAAATGAAGACCTAAAGGAGAAAACCAAGTTATGTGAAAAGCTATCAAAAGAGATCATTATGGTAAGACATGAAATGGAATCAAGAGTTATAAAATTCACTCAAGAAATTGAAGAGAAAAGAAAAACTGAAGATAATCGAAGACAATCTCTCAAGGAGAAATCAGAAGACTGCCACAAGATGGATATAATAATCAAACATCTTGAATCTAATCTTGAAGATGCTAGAGATAATGAAGAAAAACTTGAGGATCAAATTGATACTCTTAAAAGGGATCTTCAAAGAACAAATGAATACAAAGAGAAATTCAAGATAAGTTCTGCTCAACTTGAAGTTCTTCTTGAAAGCCAAAAGAGGGTAGATGACAAGCGTGGCTTAGGATATGAGAAAGGTGAAAGCTCCAGATCCGGTCAGAAGAATTTTGGATCAGAAAATCCAAGGAACAAGCCTAGAAGATCTCCGGTAAGGCAACCTAATGCTCAAAGATATCCATCTTTCAACGGATACTACCACAACTGCAATAACTTTGGTCATAAAGCTAATCAGTGCAGAAAGAGAATGAATCAAACTAATTCATCCTTCTCCGGATAGTGCTTCAACTGCAAAAGGCATGGTCACAAATCTCATGAATGTAGAAATATGCAAATGAACAATTCATTCAATGGTAGATGCTTTGCATGCAATAGAGTGGGTCATATGGCTAATCAGTGTAGATCAAGAGGATATCAGTCAAATATGCAAAGAAATGTTGTTTGCTACAATTGCAATAGATCCGGTCATATTACCAAATTATGTAGAAGCAAGAATCAGGACAAAAGGGGTCCAGCGCACCATAATTAGAATCAAGACAAAGGAAAAAGAAAAGTGAATGTGGATGAAGTTAAAAGTGAGATGAACAAGATTTGGGTAAAGAGAAGTACAGAGAATGTAGGGGATGGATCTGCACCAGAATTTGGTGCTGATATTCCTTCCAGAAACTAAAAAGTGAGCTTTGGCTTAGGGGGAGACACAAGGAAAAACATTTTCCCCCAGCCAGTCAATTGGTGCCTGAAATTGGCAATTGAAAGGTTGTGGATCAAAAGGGTTTTCAAAGAAACATCAAAAGAAGGCTTGGTTAAGATTGGGAAGATCCACAAGAAGATTTGGAAAGTCTAATCTATCAAGATTGATCTGGTTTAATAGTCATCTAGTATGAACAGGATTTTCATAGTTAGATCTGGTACGATTCAAAATTTGACATACCTTGATCTGTGGATAGATCAAATGTTTGGCAAAAGGAAGATAGATTGTCATCAACCACCAAGTATAACTCTAAGTACATCTCAATGATCCGGAAAAGACTTTTCTCAGAACAAGGAGAACATGGCAACTAGAATAACTTAAGTTGTGCATTTATTACAATGGGGAATTAGGTTTCTTTTTTAGAAATAAAAGGGTTCATTCACATGACATTTGCACATTTACACTCGAGAAGAGGAAGAAAAGAGCTCTACAAACAAGTTTACTTCATCTCTCTTAAGGATCAACCACAGAATTCAAGTCAATCAACGATCTTTTCAGCTCACTCCGTAAACCCTAAAGGCATAAGAGGTATTTTCCGTCCTTGAAATCTATTTCTAAATCTTCTATAAAATGAGGACTCCAAATGTTGTAAAGATTTCTGATAGGCCGCGTGCATCATATTCAAAATCAAGATAAAGGAAAAGGTAAAGTGAATGTGGATGAAGTTAAAAGTGAGATGAACAAGATTTGGGTGAAGAGAAGTATAGAGAATGTAGGGGATGGATCCACACCAGAATCTGGTGCTGATATTCCTTCCAAAAATTAAAAAGTGAGCTCTGGCTTAGGAGGAGACACAAGGAAAAACATTTTCCCCCAGTTAGTCAATTGGTGCCTAAAATTGGCACTTGAAAGGTTGCAGATTAAAAGGTTCTCAAAGAAACTTCAAGAGAAGGCTTGGTTAAGATTTGGAAGATCTGTAAGAAGATTTCAAGAGTCTATCTACCAAGTTTGATCCAGTTTAACAGTCATCCGGTAAGAACAGGATTCTCACAGTCAGGTCCGGCTTGATTCAAAATTGTGGAATCTTGATCTGCGGATAGATCAAGTGATTAGGGAAATGAAGATAGATTGTCACTTTTCACCAAGAATAACTTTAAGTGTATCTCAGTGATCTGGAAATGATTTGTCACAGAAAAAGAAGAACAAGGCAACCAGAATGACTTAAGTTGCGCATTTATTACAATGCCAAATTTGGGTTTTCTCAGAAATAAAAGGGTTCTTTCATAGGACAATTGTACATTTGCATTCGAGAAGAAAAAAAAAGGAGCTCTGTAACAAATTGCTTCAAATTTCTCAAAGATCAACCATCAAAGTCAATTCATCCAACAAATCAATTCAGCTCACTCCACGATCCCTAGAAGCGAAAGAGGTATTCTCCTTTATTGAATATATCTCTATAAATCCTTTGTAAGATGGGCACTCTGAATATTGTGAAGATCACTGATAGGCCTCGCCCCAAATTCAAGAAACATCCCTACAAATCCCTAGAAGTAGATCCCCTAGGGGCATTTTCTAGTGTTCCGCATGGAGTTTTGCATATAGAAGATATTAGGGTTTATGTTCATGCAAACATTGAAGAATTCAGAGAATTCAAATTGAGGGATATATATCACAAAGAACTGATAAATGAATCATTTGAGCTCAAACCCCAATATAAGGCCATCTAGGAAAAACATTTTGGGCAGTGCATTCATTTCCCCTATTTTGATGAGGATGAATGGGTCCAGTATGTCTTGAGAAGAATACATGACAACTTCATGTGGTTGAATGGACCATTCAAGATCACACAAGATGCCATTAGGGAAGTTACTAGTTTGCACTCATCCAGTGGGATACCTACTCTCAAATCTATCAAGAATCAGACTATAAGTGAGTCTACCAGATCTAGGTTTGACAAAAGAGCAATGACAATAGAAGATATCACTGATCCAGATATCAAGTTTGTTGATAACTAAGAGGGGGGGTGAATCAGTTATCTTAATCTTTTACCTTTTAAACTTCTTTACCAGTTAATGCAATATCAAATCACATGAGCAAGCATAACCATGAAAAAGGAAATAACACTAATACACATAACACAGTGATTTTGACATCAAAAACCTAGTTAAGGGAAAAACCACGAGGTGATTAACCCAAGATATTATTCTCTGTTAGAAGAATAGAAGATACAAAATGGCACATGCCAGTTAGGGCTCACTACCTGAGCACACTACTCACAAGAGGCTCACTTTGTACAAGAGACTCACTATCTACAAGAAAGGAAGATAACACACTATTAAACTAATGAGAAGCATCCACACATGCTGAGGTTCAGTCCTGGTTAAGCTCAATAAACTAATCTGCTACACTTCATTCTTACTCTCTCTTGATGTAGCTGTACTGTCACATTCTGAATCTCTTCTACTATCTTTACTCTACTCTTCTACTTTTCTTCACACCACACACACCTTCACATCTAAATCAATCATGTATATATATCCACACAAGTGATTTCATCACCTTTCTAGTCGGCATCCAGAATAGTCAATGTTTTCCTCAAACTCTGATCTGTTGGCTGAATCCTTGCATACCAAGTAATGCGGATCAAGGATATACTTCTAGAAGACATCAATCATGTCAGCCAATCATAACTTATGCCTTAAGAACCTTTACCATCATTAGTAACACATCCAGAATAATGTCTGATGTTCTGCCAGTCAGTTCTTCCTCTGTTCACACTGTCAATCAGGAACCCATCACTCAAGTATTCATATCTTTTCATTCATCTATCACCAGAGGCTAAATCCTTGGAATCTATTAGTCAAGGTACTCCTCTTGACTTCCCCAAATCTACACTTCACTGAGATACTTCCTCTAAGAGATCCGGACCTGTCTGTCAGACCTTACTGACTGCTCTGTTCTTGCTTACTGGACCTCAACACTTCTTCAATCTGACTTCCGGTAAAGACTCATCATGTCCTATAGATGAGTGGGATAACCTTTGTTGCCATCAATGACAACATTCATAAATCCATATAGTGTCTCTTGCCAACAATCTCCCCCTTTGGCATTGATGGCAACACTTAGTGAAAAATGACTGTCACACTATACTCCCCCTTGGTTGATTCTCTGTTTCTATGTACATTTTCCGAAGCTCCCCCTCAACTAGATTCCTCATTTTTCACTACTCCTCACTCTCCCTTTGACATCAATGGCAAAGGGTAGGGTCCGCACACCAAAAGTTTCAAAATTTTAACTATACTTAGCCGCATAAGTATATACATAGGGCATACTTACATATATTGAAGTATGTCTGCAAAAGTATTTTTCAATTGTACAACTTCAGTCACCCAACTCAGCTTCATCCTATCCAAAATTGATATGTGACCAGTCAACAGGAATGTAAAAGCTTCTACCTTCTTCAGATCTGTCAGATCATTTGTCTTGGCTGTGGTTTGAGCTTCACTTAGGGCCTCATGCATGGCCTCCAACTTAGGAATGATTATTCTTCTAAGTTCATTTATCCTGCTGATTCTATTTTTCTTTTCTTTCTCTAGCTTCTTAATTTCATCCAAGACTACAATAGTCTGACATTCTTGATTTATTATGGATGAGGTAAGAGGATCAAAATTCTTAGAGAGTTTTGTCAGTTTGTCCTCCTATTCTTTTACTTTCTTCTCTATATCCAATGTTACTTTGGACCATGATAAACAAAATTTGTATAGTTCCCCACCATCTTTAAGAGCATTTTCTAAGCTCTTTATCCCTATAGCTATATTTCTCTTATCATTTGATATTAGACTTAGTACTTCAGAGAATCTTTTATCCAAAAATTCTTTCCAAACTATTTCCTCTGCTGACTTCTCTAGGGAATCAAAATGTGTGCTAACACTATTGACTAGAGATTTAAGATTACCAGATGAGGAGGCTAAGAGATCCTTCTGAAATGATGGCATGATCTTTTCTAATACTCTAGATGCAGCTGCTATAAGCTCATAGTCTTCCATGTGAGATTTCAGTAGTTTCTCTTTGGCCTTTGCATTAGCAAATGAAGCTATCTTCATTGTTTGTACTGGAGAAAGAGAGTCAAAATTAAATGGCCCTTGCAGAAGTTTTAGTTCATCAATTTCCATTGTCTCTTTGTCTAAGAACTCTTTGACAGTTTTTGCAGTGTCTCTTGCTGGAGACAAATTTTTCTTCTCTTTTGCAATCTCAAAACTATCTCTTGGAGCTTATTCTCCTTCTACAACCTTGGTACTATCATCTTCTTTTTCCTTCAACTCTACTTCTTTCTCCTCTATTCTTTCTTCTCCTTTGGATCTGGAGTCAACAGGGGAAACTGAAGGAGTGATGTTTGTCTGTTCATGCACTTCCTCTTCCAGAACAGAGGATTCCAAGTCCTTGTCCTTTTCTGTACCAGTGTCCATGACTTCCTTAGTGGATTCTTTTTCAACACCTCTGGCCAAAGGATCAATGCCCAAGTCCTCTATAATAGGAAGATTGAATCTTTTGAAGGCATTCTGGAGGATCTTTTCTATTTCCTTGGCTATCTTGTCAGTCTCACCAAGCATGAGCTGATTCATTCTGGCCTTGCTCCAGAATTCATCCTTGCAATCCTTGAAGATCATATTCATTTTCTTTGAATCGATTGAAGGATATAGTTGAATGGCTATCTGTTCCCGGATCTCAAGATCTTTTGCCATGGCATTATTTTTCCTTATTTCTAACTCCTTTTCTAGGCTTTTGGGAATAAGAGATATGATTTCAATAAAAGCCTTGTTGTATATGTTTAGATAGTTAACTGCTGCTTCCTGCAAGATCTTTTGGTTTGCTTCATTGTAATCATCATAGAATTCAACCATTGGTTGAAGGTTTCCATCCATAGTGACTGATTTGATGACATCATCTAAAGACAGTGTGGGCTTTTCAACAAATTTCTCTGCCTTTTCTTCTTCTTCTTGACCGGTAGAGGGTTCACTGGATGTTTTATTCTTCTGCTTCTTCATTTTCTTTATCTCTTCATCTGATTCAATTTCTTTATCATCCTTCTGACTGACATAAGACCTTGTGGCCTTTGTCTTAGTTCTTTTCTCTCCTCTGCCAAATGGTTTTGCTTCTGGTTTTGATGCCCTTGAGCTTTTAGTAGTGGCAGGTGCAGATTTCTTTGATGATCTGGTCCGGGAGGAAGATTCTACCAGAGCACTTTCCTCACTTCTCTCTTATGCCTCTTTCTTCTCTTTCTTAGCCCTTTCCATCTTTTCTCTATTTGCAACAAATGCCTCTTTTCAGATGCCTAAGCCTTTGGCAACTTCTTCAACTTCTTTTCTCACTTTCCTCTTTGTTTCCAGTTGTCTGAGTTCCACATGAACTTTTACACTCAGTTCTTCAAAGGTTACAAATCTTTCTGCCTTTGGATCCTTTGGTTGACTTAGCATGTGTTGAACATGCAACTCCACAATTTGTTCACCAACTTCATACCCCATAGGCATGATCCAAACTGTCCTTGGCTCTACTACCTCCACTAGGCATTGATCAATGTCTACCATAAAGCACACTGTATCTTTGTATTTCTCAACCACTGATTTAGGGATTCTTTCTCTGGTTTACATTTTATTTTAAAAGTTCTTGAAGTAACCCCATAGAGTTGTATTCCTTGCCTTAGCATCCCTGAGTTCATGCAAGTAATCTCTGATCTGTATTGCTACCGATTTGTCATTTTGCCATACCCATCCGTTAGATCCGGGCAGCTCATTCATAAAGTAGAAAAATAAACACAATATCAGTCCACCATATTTAAAGGAGTTCTTCTTGTCCTTTTTGATCTTCTATATGTTTTCCATCAATTGACTCAGAAGGAGTTCATAGAGATCATACTTTGTATTCTTTCTCAGCATCTCATAGGCAGTATATACTGTAGTTCTAGATACTGAATTCTCCCTACTAGAGTGATATATCTTATATCCTATTATCATAGATGCAAACTTGATATCTGGGTCAGTAATGTCTTCAATGGTCATTTCCCTCTTATCAAATTTTGATCTGGTGGCCTCAGTTACAATGTTGTTTTTGACAGATTTGAGGACAGGTATCCCTCTGGAGGAGTGTAAACAAGTTACTGCCCTAATTGCCTCCTTAGTGATTTTTCAAGGTCTGTTCAGCCATAGGAAGTTATCATGCACCCTACTCAATACATACCGGACCCATTCATCTTCTTCAAAGTAGGGGAAATGAATGAACTGATCAAAATGTTTCTCCTGGATGCCCTTATATTCTAGTTTAAGCTTAAAAGCATCATCTATCAATTGTTTGTGATAGATGTCTCTTAGTTTGAATTCCCCAAACTCTTCAATATTTGCATGTATGTAAACCCTAATATCTTCTGTGTGCAAAACACCATGTGGAACACTGGAGAATGCTCCTAGGGGATCTACTTCCAGGAATTTGTAAGGATGTTTCTTGAATTTGGGTCAAGGCCTATCAGAGATCTTCACAATATTTGGAGTAGCCATCATTCAAAGATTTGTAGAGAGATATTTGATAACGGAAAATACCTTTTGCACTTGTAGGGTTTGCCGAGTGAACTTGAATGATTTGAGTTCAGTAGTTGCTTCTTGAGGAATCTTGTTGCAGAGCTCCTTTTCCCTTCTTCTTGAATGTGAATGTGCAAATGATGAACAAAAGAAGCCTTATATTTCTGTACAAAACCCTAATTCCTTGTTGCAATAAATGCATACCTTAAGTTGTTCCGGTTGCTCTGTTTTCCTTGTTTAGAGAGGGAGAATTTTATCCAGATCATTGTGATACTTGTATGATTGATGTCAATGATGAATCATAATGTCCACTTCTTCTTTTGATCATCCCATATGTCCATAGATCAAGATGTTTCAATTTAGATTCATACCAGACCAAACTCGTGAAAAACCTTTTTTTACTGGAAGACTGTTTAACCGGATCAATTCTAGAAGGATAAGACTCTGCAAATCTTTTTACAGATCTCTCAAATTTTTACCTGACCTTCTTCAAATGTTTCTCTAGGATCCCTTTTATCCGTAGCTTCTCATGTGCCAATTTCAGGCACCAATTGACTGGCTGGGGGAATTGGCTTATCTTTTGTTACTCCCCCTAAGCCAGAGCTCATCTTATTTTGGTGTAGATCTCTCTCCTACATTCTCAGAGCTTTTCTTCACCCATATCTTGTTCATCTCTCTTTGAAATTCATCTACATTCATTTTTCTTTTACCTTTGTCTTGATTCTGATTATGATGCACCAGACCCCTTTTGTCCTGATTCTTGCTTCTATAAAATTTGGCAATATGACTGGATCTATTGCAATTATAGAAAATAACATTTCTTTGCATATTTGATTGATATCCTCTTGATCTGCATTGACTAGCCATATGTCCCATTCTATTGCATTCAAAGCATCTACCATTGAATGAATTGTTTATTTGCATATATCTACATTCATGAGATTTGTGACCATACCTTTTGCAGTTGAAACACTATCCGGAGAAGGATGTAATAGTTTGATTCATTCTTCTTCTACACTGATTTGCTCTATGACCAAAGTTATTGTATTTGTGGCAGTATCCATTGAAGGATGGATATCTTTGAGCATTTGGTTGTCTTACCAGAGGTCTTCTAGGTCTGTTTCTTGGAGTTTCTAATCTAGAGTTCCTCTAACCAGATCCGGAGCTTTCCCCTTTTTCATACCCCAAGCCACGCTTGTCATCTATCCTCTTTTGGCTTTCAAGAAGAACTTCAAGTTGAGCAGAGCTTACCTTGAATTTCTCTTTATATTCATTTGCTGTTTGAAGATCCCTTTTGAGAGTGTCAACCTGATTTTCAAGTTGTTCTTCCTTTTCTTTAGCTTATTCAAGATCAGATTCTAGGTGTCTAATTATTCTATCCATATTGTGGTAGTCTTCAGATTTCTCCTTGAGAGATTGTCTTAGGTTATCTTCAACTTTTCTTTTTTCTTCGATTTCTTGGGTGAACTTCATGACTCCTGATTCCATTTCATGTCTTACCATAATGACTTCTTTTGATAACTTTTCACATAACTTGTTCTTTTCATTCAGATCACCATTAGTGTTATTGGCTTCACTTTGATTTGCTAATTGTTGAAGTAGTCCCTTTCTCTTTTTCATAGAGATACTCAATTTTTCTCTTAGTTCTTTGATGAAGTCATCAGCCTGTCTAAGTCTCTCTTTCAGTTCATTGACTTCAGAATTAGATTGTTCAAGATCATCTAGGGCAGACTAAAGTTGTTGCCTCATTCCATACATATCCATTGGAATTCCCAGATCTTCCTCAAGCTGTTAGGCTCTGTTTGGAGGAACCTAGCTCTAATACCAATTGTTGATAACTGAGAGGGGGGGTGAATCAGTTATCTTAATCTTTTACCTTCTGAACTTGTTTACTAGTTAATGCAATATCAAATCACATGAGCAAGCATAACCATGAAAAAGGAAATAACACTAATACACATAACACAGTGATTTTGATGTGGAAAACCTGGTTAAGGGAAAAACCATGGGGTGATTAACCCAAGATATTATTCTCTGTTAGAAGAATAGAAGATACAAAATGGCACATGCCAGTTAGGGCTCACTGCCCGAGCACACTGCTCACAAGAGGCTCACTGCCTACAAGAGACTCACTGTCTACAAGAAAGGAAGATAACACAATGTTGAACTGATGAAGAGCATCCACACATGCTAAGGTTTAGTTCCGGTTAAGATTAATAAACTGATCTGCTGCACTTCATTCTTACTCTCTCTTGATGCAGTTGTATTGTCACATTTCGGACCTCTTCTACTATCTTTACTCTACTCTTCTTCTTTTCTTCACACCATATAGCACACCACACACACCTTCACATCTAAATCAATCATGTATATATATCCGCACAAGTGATTTCATCACCTTTCTAGTCAACATCTAGAATAGTTAATGTTTTCCTCAAACTCTGATCTGTCGACTGAATCCTTGCATACCAAGTAATGTGGATCAAGGATATACTTCTAGAAGACATCAATCATGTTGGCCAATCATAACTTATGCCTTAAGAACCTTTACCATCATTAGTAACACATCCAGAATAATGTCTGATGTTCTGCTAGTCAGTTCTTCCTCTATTCACACTGTCAATCAGGAACTCATCACTCAAGTATTTATATCTTTTTATTCATCTATCACCGGAGCCTAAATCCTTGGAATCTATCAGTCAAGGTACTCCTCTTGACTTCCCCAAATCTGCACTTCACTGAGATACTTCCTCTGAGAGATCCGGGCCTGTCTGTCAGACCTTACTGACTACTTTGTTCTTGCTTACCAGACCACAACACTTCTTCAATCTGACTTCTGATAAAGACTCATCATGTCCTACAGATGAGTGGGCTAACCTTTGTTGCAATCAATGACAACATTCATAAATCCATATAGTGTCTCTTGCCAACAAAGTTCACCTCCATGATCATCAGATACAAGATATATCATTCTAGCAGGGTGAATTCAATACCTGGAACTGCTATCTACACTGCTTATGAAATGTTAAGAAAGAATGCAGACTATGACCTTTGTCAACTCCTAAACCAACTCTTGGAGAATCTACATAAAATAAAGAAAGATAAAAATAATTCATTTAAGTATGGTGGGTTAATATTGTGTTTATTCTTCTACTTTATGAATGAGCTATCCAGATCTAGTGGATGGGTATGGCAAAATGATAGACCAGTTGCCATACAAATCAGGGATTATTTGCATGGACTTGGTGATGACAAAGCACAAAACACAGCTCTCTAGGGTTTCTTCAAAAACTTCCAGAACATGATGCAAGCTAGAGAGAGAATTCCCAAATCTTTAGTTGAGAAATACAAAGACACAATATGCTTCATGGTAGAGACTGATCAGTGCCTAATGGAGGCAGTGGAACCAAGAATAGTGTGGATCATACCAATGGGGTATGAAGTTGATGAGAAAATTGTAGAGCTGCATGTTCAACACATGCTAAGTCAGCCAAAGGATCCTAAGGTAGAAAGGTTTGGAACCTTTGATGAATTGAGTGTGAAGATTCATGTGGAGCTTCGACAATTGGAAATGAAGAGAAAAGTCAGAAAAGAAGATGAGAATATTGTCAAAAGTTATGGCATTTTAAAAGAGGAACTTGATGCAAATAGAGAAAAGATAGAAAGGGCAGAGAAAGAGAAAGAAAAAGTAGAGAAAGAAGATGTTCCAATGGAAGTCCCCTCCCGGACCAAATCCTCTAAGAGATCTGCACATACAACTACCAAGAACACAAAGGCATCAAAACCGGAAGCAAAATCATCCGGTAAAGGAGAGAAAAGAACTAAGACCAAGGCCTCAAGATCTTATCCTAGTCAAAAGGATGAGGAAGAGATTGAATCTGATGAGGAGGTCAAGAAATTGAAGAAGAAGAAGAAAACATCTGGTGAACCTTCTACTTAAGAAGTAACAGAATAATTTGTAGAGAAGGCAGAGGAATTTGTTGAAAGACCTACTCTCTGCATTGATGATATCATCAAATCAGTTACTGTGGATGGTAACTTACAACCAATGGTTGAATCCTATGATGAATATAATGAAATTGATCAGAAGATATTACAAGATGCCACAGTTAAGTATCTAAACATCTACAACAAAGCATTCATTGAAATTATATCTCTGATTCCTAAAATCTTAGAAAAAGAACTTGAAATAAGGAAGAACAATGCTCAAGCAAAAGATCTAGAAATACAAGAGCAAATTGCCATTCAACTCTATCCTTCAATCACTCAGAAGCAAATGAAAATGATCTTCAAATATTGCAAGGATGAGTTCTGGAGCAAAGCAAGAATGGATCAACTTATGCTCAGAGAAACTGACCAAGTAGCAAAAGAGATAGAAGAGATCCTCTGAAATGCATATAAAAGATTCAACATTCCTATTATAGAGTACTTGGGTGTTGATCCCTTGGCTACAAGTGTTGAAGAAGAATCTACTGAGGCAATGATAGAAGAAGTAATGAACATCGGTGAAGATAAAGATAAGGACTTGGAATCCTCTACTCTGGAAGAGGTGGCCCATGAAAAAATAAACATCACTCCTCTGGTTTCCCCTACTGACTCTAGACCCAAAGGAGAAGAAAGAATAGTGGAGAAAGAAAAAGAAGATGATAGTACTAAGGCTACAGAAGGAAAGAAGACTTCAACAGAAAAGACCACAGCTGTTAGTAGTAAGAGTGTAGAAGAGAAAGCTCCAAGAGATAGCTCTAAGACTGTAGAAGAGAAAAAGAATCTGTCTCCAGCAAGAGACACTGCAGAAATTGTCAAAGAATTCTTAACCAAAGAGACAATGGAGATTGATGAACCGAAACTTCTACAAGGACCATTTGATTTTGATTCTCTTTCCCCAGTACAAACAATGAAGATAGCTTCATTTGCTAATGCAAACGCAAAAGAAAAACTCCTGAATTCTCACATGGAAGACTGTGAACTAAGAGAAGAGTACTAGAAAAGATCATGCCATCTTTTCAGAAGGATCCCTCAGCCTCCTCATCTGGTAATCTCAAATCTCTAGTCAATAGTGTTAGCACACATTTTGATTCCCTAGAGAAGTTAGCAGAAGATAAGGTCTAGAAGGAATTTTTGGCAAAAAGATTATAAGAGGTACAAGGGTTAATAACTAATGATAGGAGGAATTCGAATATTGGGATAAAGAGCTTAGAAAATGCTCTTAACGATGGCAGGGAAATGTACAAATTTTGTTTATCATGGTCCAAAGTAACATTGGATATTGAGAAAAAAGTGAAAGAATAGGAGGACAAACTGACTAAACTCTCTAATAATTTTGATCCTCTCTCCTCTTCCATAATAAATCAAGAATATCAGACTATTGTAGTCTTGAATGAAATTAAGAAGCTTGAGAAGGAAAAGAAAAATAGAATAAGCAGGTTGGGTGAACTTAGAGGGATAATTATCCCTAAGTTAGAGGCCATGCATGAGGCCATAAAAGAAGCTTAGACCATAGCCTGGACCAGTGATCCAATAGACCTAAAAAGGGCAGACATGTTTGCATTCCTGTTAAGTGGTCACATCTCAATTTTGGATAGGATGAAGCAAAGTTAGACAACAGAATTTTTCCAATTGAAGACAACTTTTGCAGACATACTTTAGTATATGTAAGTATGCTATATGTATATACTTATGCGGCTAAGTATAGTTGAATTTTTGAAAATTTTGGTGTGCGGACCCTACCCTTTGCCATTGATGTCAAAGGGGGAGTGAGAAGCAGTGAAAAATGTGGACTCCAGCTAAGGGGGAGCTCCGGTAAAATGTACAATAGAACAGAGCATCAACCAAGGGGGAGTGTAGTATAACACTTAGTCATTTTTCACTAAGTGTAGCCATCAATGCCAAAGGGGGAGATTGTTGGAAAGAGACATTGTGTGGATTAATTGGTGTTGTCATTGATGGCAACAAAGACCATTCCACACATCTGCAGGACATGGTATATCTTTACTGGAAGTCAGATTGTAGAGATGTTGTGGTCTGGTAAGCAAGAACAGAGCAAGAAGCAAGGTCAGACAGTCAGGTCTAGAACTCTCAGAGGAGGTATCTCAGTAAAGTGCGGATTTGGGGAAGTCAAGAGGAGTATCTTGACTGATAGATTCCAAGGATTTAGCCTTCGGTGATAGAAGAGTGAAAAGATATGAGCACTTGAGTGTTGGGTTCCTGTTTGACAGAGTAGACAAAGGAAGAACTGACCGGCAAAGCATCAGACCTAAATCCGGATGAGATATTTATGGTGATTAAGTTTCTTGAGGTATTATTCATGATTGACTGACATGATTGATGACTTCTATAAGCATCTCCTTGATCCGCATCACTTGGTATGCAAGGATTCAGCTGACAGTTTAGAGTTTGGGAAAATATTGATTATTTTGGATGCTGACTAGAAAAGTGTTGAAATCACTTGTGCAGATATAAATACCAGATGGTTTTAGATGTGAATGATGGAGTTGTGAAGTGTGGTGTGAGAAGAAAAGTAGAAGAGAAGAATAAGAGCAGTAAGACAGGTTCAGAATGTGACAGAACAACAACACCAAGAAGAATGAAGTGCAGTAGATCAGTATACTAAACCTAATCGGAACTGAACTCCAACATGTGTGGATGCTTCTCATTAGTTCAAGTATCTTGTTACTCTCGTTATGACTTGTAGATAGTGAGTCTCTTGTAGGCAGTGAGCCTCTTGTGAGCAGTGTGCTTGGGCAGTGAGCCCTAATTAGCAAGTGTCATTTTGTATCATCCTATTCTTTTAACAGAGAATACAATCTTGGGTTAGTCACCTCGTGGTTTTTCCCTTAATAGGGTTTTCCACATCAAAATCATTGTGTCATGTGTATTAACGTTATTTCCATTTCATGGTTATGTTTGTATAATTGATTTGATGTTGCATTAATACTAAAGGAAGATTAGAAATCTGAAATAATAAGATAACTGATTCAGCCCCCCCTCTCAGTTATCAACATAGAAGAGGGTAGTGAATTGGGAGGCAGGATCGACCTTCTTTTAGGCAAAATTATCTAGGTATTTTTTTGGTTTTTAAATGCAAAAATTAATGGATATATATGAATGTTTAAGCATAGAAAAATTAGCATGTGTTTCTTCTTGTTTATGGCCTACATTTCCTTTGAGCAACAGCATACTACCCAACCTACCATAATAAGAACTTGACTTGCTATTAACAATGTTTGGCCTCTTGTTTTGATCGACCGGCCTTCTATTCTTTTCCTATCGCTAGTCCTCTTTAGCCAAATCGATGATATTGACAAGGCCACCTATTACTAACTTCCTTTGCCAATTTCTATACTTGCTATCTAGTCTAGTTTATTCCTCTATTTTCATTTTCCCTTGGCTGGCACCATAGATATATCTTTTCTCATGGCTACTTAGTTATTTGGTATGGCCTACTTTCTCTCCAAACCTGAGCTGATTATACCTTTGATCTTTTGTTTATGTGTGGATCAGACCTGTGCTAAGTAACCTAACCACCAGTTTATAACTGTTGAAAGTTCCTATCATTGCAAATTAGTTTTGAACTATCCATAACAAGTTTAATTCCTCTTTTAATAAGATTTGGAGATCTTGTTGTAGCTATGTTTAATGATTTCATATCATCTCATATCTACTTAATTATTGTCGCTAGTTAGATAGTAACTTGTGAATTTAGACATAAATCTGATAAACATATTTTTTCTTGTTTTGTTGTTAAAAACTAGTCTCTTATTAGAATCAACCTCTTCTTAGATGATCAAACAATGTGAAAATAAAATTCTTAAACCTAGGTGACAGTGTAGATCATATTGTAGCTGTCACTTATCTATTTTCATGTTGTTCTAAGACCTATTTAAATCTGATTATGAACTTTTTTCTTTGTTTTTTAATTTCTGTTACAGTTCTTGTCATAGTTGCAACATGAAAACTATTTTCATGTTTCTTGACTTCATGTCATAGTTGCGACAGTAAGATTATTAAGTAACTTAAAATGCTCATCATATTGAGAATTTATGATTGAAATATGGACTTAATATTTATATCAATTTGATAGCCTTATGGACACAATTGTATGTAACGAATGATGGATTATTACTTGGAAAGTGTGTTTCCTTGATTGGTGTTTTGGGAAAGGGATTTTGAAATGAATTACAGGTGAGCATTGATAATTTTATCTTATCTTATTTATTTACTTGTTTCTTGGGGAAAGAAATAAATTTTATCTAGGAATGTTATTGGGTTATTTTCTGGCCTAGGATGTCGAATGTGGATTATCAGAGATGGCTTTTCCTCTTTTTGGGAATTGAACCAAGATACTATGTTTTAAAGGATTAGATCTAATTGAGCTGTCATTGAAAAAGATGAATATTTTGTCTAGCAAACATATTGATATATTAATCTCTGCCACATCCTGTTGTGAGACAATCTACACTTCATTATTTAGAATTTTACATTAAGACATTAGGTTGCATCGGGTGTTCCCACCTGCCAGTTGTTCTAGGTAGCTAGACATTTCATGCAGGGATGGGTTTCCTTCACTTCATGAAGGGATTTGAGGAAGTGTAATTACTTCATGGTTCGGTGGAAAACCACTTGGGCCATGTTCCTATCTCTCAGCTCGTAGGAGGACCACTTTGTTCATGGCGGCAGATGAGAGTATTGATTTATTTATTCTTGTTGTTCATGATTATTGTAGCTTGAAATTGGATGTATTATGGCGTGAATGCCAATGGAATTTGTATATTATTTTATAGTTCTTTCACCTAGATTGAGCATGTGACTTTTGTAATATTTAATGACTTTTATTGAATCAAATTTATGAGATTTATCTTTTACTTGTGATATTGTAATTAAACGTATTAATTACATCATTTTATCTTTTATACTGTAATTAAGTAGATTAATTACACCATTTTTCTTTTGACAATTGTGATGTTTTATTTAAATGGATTATTTACTTCATTTTACTTTTGTAATGGTTTGGTGTCTTTTATACCTTTTTATTGCCTTCTCATGTGTTTTCTTGGGATTGGCTTGATATCTGGAAACCACACATACTACATGCACAATATCAGGTCTAGAAGTTGTCAAGTACAATAGTCCTCCAATTATAGATCTATAGATAATCTGATCCACCTCCGAAGACTCATCATCTTTTCTCAAGTGACATCTAGTGACCATGGGAGTACTCACTGGTTTTGAATCCTCCATACCAAACTTCTTCAACAACTCTTTGACATACTTAGCTTGAGAAATAAAGATACCACCATCTAGGAAGAAAGACATTTCACCAATCATAGACATCTCAAACTCTTTTTGCATCTCCTTTGTAAACCTCTTAGACATATTATCATCTCCACCAAAGATGATGTCATCAACATATACTGCAACTATCAATATCATGTCTTCTTCTTCCTTGATGTAAAGATTGCTATCTGTAGTACCTTTGTTGAAGCCTTGCTGAAGTAGGTACTTGTCCAATCTAGAATACCAAGCTCTAGGTGCTTGCCTAAGACCATATAGAGCCTTCTTGTGTCTACACACCATGTTTGGATCTTATGATATTTGGAAGCCATCTGGTCGTTCAATATAAACCCCTTCCTCTAGGGCACCAATCAGAAATGTTGACTTAACATCCATCTGATATTCCTTGAGGTTCTTATGAGCAGCAAGAGCAAGGAACATTCTAATTTCCTCCATCCTTGCTACCAGAGCAAAAGTCTCCTCAAAATCAATACCTTCTACATGTCTGTATCCTTTGCATACTAGTCTAGCTTTGTTCCTTACAACTTCACCTTCTTCATTCAATTTATTCTGGAACACCCATTTTGTTCCTATAACATTCTTATTTGCCAATCTGGGAACCAATTCCCATGTCTAATTTTTCTCAATCTGATCCAATTCTTCCATGGATTTTATCCATCTAACATTCTTGCAGGCATTAGCAAAGTTTTTGGGTTCCACTTTTGATAACAAACACAAGTTTACTTGCTCATGTGTCTTTAGCAAGCCTTCTCCTTGTCTGCACACCTTCATTATATCTCCAATGATCTGATCTGCTTACTGATTCTTCTAAACATACTTTGCTGGAGTCTTAGGCATCTTCTCTGGTTCTTGTTCCTTTTCTTCTTTCACTTATTCTTCTTCATCTACAATGCATGGAAAGATATCAGATTCAGAGTCCTCTAATTCATGTGAGATTTGATACAGGTCATCATCTACCTTAACAATTGTTCTTTTAGTCATTTTTCCCATCCTCTTTTTGTAGCATCTATAAACCTTGCTTCTAGTTGAGTAGCCAAGAAAGATTCCTTCATCACTTCTTGAATTAAACTTTCCTAGGTCTTCTTCATCTCTTCTGATATAGCATTTGTTGCCAAAGATCTTAAAGTATCTAACTATGGGAGGTCTTCCATACCATAGCTCATAAGGAGTCTTAGTGTTGTTGACCCTCAGTTGCACTCTGTTAATTATATAGACAATAGTATGAGTTGCATCCTTCCAGTACATATCAAGAAGATCTACATCTTTCAACATTGCCCCAGACATCTCTTGTATAGTCCTATTTTTTCTTTCCACTACCCCATTTTGCTAAGGGGTCATAGGAGCTAATAGATGTCTCCTAATACTATTATCTTCACAAAAATTTTCAAATTCATTTGAAGTAAACTCACCTCCTCTATCAAACCTCAAACATTTGATCTTGGCATCTACTTCATTCTCAACCATAGCTTTGAACACTTTAAATTTATCAAGGGCATCTGATTTTTCTCTTAAGAAAGCAACCCAAGTCATTCTAGAATAATCATCAATAAGCAACATGAAATGCCTCGTACCTTGTTGACTCTTTACTCTTGTAGGGCCACATAGATCAGAGTGAATCAGCTCCAATGTCTTTGAAGAAGAATACTCCTTTCTTTTGAAGTTTGTCTTTGTTTGCTTTCCCATTTGACATTCCCTGCATATTGCATTTGTAGGCATGATTATCTTAGGCATATCTCTCACTACATGAGTAGAATGGATCTTTACCACATTATCAAAATTGTTGTGTCCCATTCTTTTGTGCCACAACCAACATTCACTAGAGTAGGCTAACAAACATGTTCTTTCATTTACCTCCTTCAAATGATAGATGCCACCATATGTCTTGATACCTTCTGCAACTAGTTTTCTAAACCTTGCCTTCTTGATTTTAGAGCCATTGGCATGAAAGGTGAGATTATACCCCTTGCTACACATCTAATTGACACTGAGAAGATTATGTTTTATCCCTTTGACATAGAGTACATCCTCAGTCTTGTTCTTCCAATGAATAGTTATAGCACCTTTTCCATAGATCTGTGTTGACTCATCACCACCAAACTTGACAGCACCACCATCCCACTTTTTAAGGCTAATAAACTTGTTCTTATCACCAATCATATGATTTGAGCATCCATTATCAATTACACAAGCCTTAGCTTCTTCTCTTGCATGAAAGGCAATCCATACAACCATTGATATTTCATTGTTCTGTTATGTTTGCAAGGCATCAATCTTTTCACTTTTTCCAACATCATCCTTTTTCTCACCAACACTTAAAACCATGAAAAGTGTTTCATCATTTGATTCATCATGATCCTCATCTTCTGAAGAATAATTGCTTTCTATGGAATACAAACTTCTCTTGAACTTGTCTCTTCTATTACTACCCCTTGTTTCTTTGAAAGGACCTTTAGAAGCAAAATGACCAACCTTTCCACAATTGAAGCATTTGAAGGGTAACTTACCTCTGTATTTTCAAGTGTCTTTCTTTAGTATTCTCAGAAAAATTTCTTCAAATTCATCAGAGATTTCATCTTCAACAGTAACTTCTTCCTTTGTCTTCACATTGGCTTTGAAAGAAGCTTCTTTCTTTGTAGTGTCACTGCCACAATCTCTCATTTCAAAGGCTATAAGGGAACCAAATAATTTTTCTACAGTGTATGTATCCAAGTCTGCATTCTCTTCAATGACAAATATCTTATAACTATAATATTTGGGAAGACATATCATAACCTTCTTCACAACCTCATCTTCTTTCACTTCTCCACCAAGACCTGTAATGCCATTGACCACTTCATTCACCCAGAGCATGTATCCAACAATGTCTTCATCCTTTGATATTTTTATGCTCTCAAATTTTCTCTTGAAGATCTGCATCTTGGGTTGCTTTACTTTCTTATCTCCTTCATAAATGGTTTTAAGTTTATCCCAAACTTTTTGAGCAGAACCACAACTCATTACCTTTGAAAGTTTTGAATAAGATAACCCACTCATAATAGCAAACTTTGCCTTGGTATTGTTATCATACAACTTGAATTCATCTATATATTTCTAGGAATAGCAGCAGGAACTATGTAACTAGACTTGACATAGTCTCAAACACCACACCCTAGAGAATTAATCTAAGATTCCATCCTTAGCTTCCAAAAAAGAATAATTTGTTCCATCAAACCTAGGTATCTTGCCAGATCCCTTCTGTGCCATCAAAGGAACTTAGCTCTAATACCAATTGTTGAACACACTAAGATATTGAGAGGGGGGGTGAATCAATATCTAAATAATCTTCAATTCTAACAACTTCAACTTATCCAGAGTAGATTAAAACATAATCATTACAACATTAGCATGAATATAAAATATTAACACAATGCACATCAATACATAACACTAGATATACATGTAAAACTCTAGAAGAGAAAAACCACGGTGAGGATTAACTCACAATATATGAAGCTCAAATAACAACTTTGTTTTAGGGCTACAACCTGTTGATGATTGTTTTGATGCAATCATAACAATAAGTTAAAATTCACATATAATGAACTGAAACTATACTTGAAAGATAAGAAGGAATCATTTGAGATTCAACTAATCCCAAGTCTACAATGGTTCGGTTGGTTAAGTTCAGTTGGTCAATGTGAAGCTGTAATGTTCAAGGGGCCTTACGTAGTTTAGGTTTGTTTGGTAGTTTACTGGACTAGGAATATGCAAAAAGGTCATGAGATATGTCAATACTTTTCATTCCTTTGCATAAAAGTGTTACTGTGCTGCAAGTTTTAGATGGTTTTCTTGATTTATTGCAGCTTTCTTCTTCATACATTTATGAAAACTGTCTACTCTTAACTCTGTTATGCATGCTTCTTCAAATTTGAGACAATTTCCTTTAGATTTCTACGTTTTCAGCTAAATATTTCAGATGGGTTGGGAAAAGTTAGAAAGATCTAATCTATACCTCATTTAATCTACCGAAGGATCTAATTGTTTCTGTTATGCACTATGTAAATACCACAGTAATTTGATCAAATCCACAGTAAAAACTTTAAATGCAAGTTCTGAGCATTTTCACAAACATACATTTAAAATTGTAAGCTCTCAAAGAAAATATTTCAAAACACAAAGAAGAGCAGGAGAACACTCAGAAGATAGATGCAGAACTCCAGATTCTATTGTATTAGAAACGAATAGTCATACATGATTTACAATGTAGGAATGACTCTTAGTTTCATTGATCATACTACAGAGAACTTACAAGCTTTACAGATATAGTAAGGCAGCCAGACATTCCACGCACACCTTACTGCAGACAAATAGGCGACCTCCTTCTTCTACCTCTAAACTATGTCCAGAAAGACTCTACAATTCTGGCAAAATACTAAAATCCCTGTGTAGCCCCTGTTGTAAAGTATTACAGTGTAGAGAGGCACAATATAAAGACATTTTGATTGTCCTCACTACAGCAGAAACCTAACTGAACCCCTGGTTCAAACCCCTGGTTACAGCAATAAATATAGGTGAACCAGCTCTTCAAAATATCTCTGAGCAGTGTCAAATCTGGGCGAAATATTGCCCCTTCTAAGAAGTTCCAGCAGCTCAGCAATAACTCTTGTTTGTTTGTTGTAGTAATACTCTCAGCTGCAACCTTGTTCTTCACTTGAATGGCCTTGACTTTTTCGCACTTCGTCTTTATCTTCCTGCTCCTGAGATTGGATTTCCTTCCTCCATGAGGTCACTGTGTTGACTTTCCAGCTGCTTCCTCAACCGCAAGCCTGCAAGACAAGACAAGCAATAAGTATTACATTTATCACATAAACTGCAGGAAATTAAAATAATCGTTTAAATCTAGGTGACTGTGCAAAATTGTGGAAATCGGGTCCAAAATACTCTTAAAACGCGTTCAAAACGCATACAGACTGCTCAAAACCCATCGGGCCAACTATCGCTGACGGGGAAAATGCCACGGGCGCCAAAAAATGGTTTAAAACTCTATCGCATTCCATTTCCCACCCATCGGCATGACTATCGCCATCGGCGGGCCCCAAAATCACTCAGCCGATGTTCGCTGTTTGGCCGATGTCCTTTTCCTTTGTTTTCTGCCATCGGCGTGAGTTATGCCGATATAGCCCTAGTGGCTTGTATTCTTCCTCATCGGTGAGAGATACCCCCCTCGGGGTGACAATTTCACATACTGCCGATAGCAAGACTTAAAACTTTCGTCTGCATGATATTTTGGAAATATGATGCTCCCCCTTCCAAAGGTCCAGATGACGTCATCAAGATGTTTCGCTTCTGTATATTGGGGAAAAGAATGACATCATCATCATCATCATGTCGAAGGAAAATAGGAGGATATGAAATATGATCCTGCTGCTGAGGAAAGGAAAATGATGGTGATGTCATCGTCATATCCGGGCTTCATTAAAATGCAAAAGATGACGTCACCGTCATGTTTAGTTAAGATCAGGGGATAAATGTAAAATCGGGTCACCTAAGGAGCATGATCAGGTGGTGAATGTAATATGACCCCTTTGCGGCCAAGGTAACCCTCTCGACAGATCAGGATGATGATGATCATCAGGATATCCGGGGCTTTTGTTGAACTTAGAATATGACGTCATCATCATATTCGCGAACCGGATCATGTTTTGGAAAATATCCTGCCGAAGGGAAATGTGATGATGATGTAGTCCTAATATTTGCTTCTTCGTTTATCAGATCGGGATGACGTCATCAGGATATTTGCAAAAGGTCATATTTCTCGGCAGGAGGACTTTATGAAATGTTAGGTGATATTCGGAATATGATCCTCCTCATTGAATATTATGATGAGGTAACCATCATGTTCCGCCTTAGGAGCATGAGGATGAGTTGAGGTCATCATCAGGTTAGCGCTAGGGTGATATTTAAAATATGATCATGCTATTGAGGAATGGAATATCACCCTCCCTTAAAAGATAGGGTGATCATCATGATCATGCAAAAGGAGATCAGGAGGATATGATGACGTCATCATCATCTTAGCGAATATTAGCAAATATGACCCTCTTGTGAAAGATCAGGATGATGACCCTCCGATAGGATTTTGGCATGCGCATGCAAATTATGCAGATGGTGGATTTTCTAAGCAGGGTGATATTATAATATCAGCATGATATTATAATATCAGCATGATATTATAATATCGAGTGATGTTAAAATATCATGATGCTCGTTGTTATGAAATATCAGGTTACACTCAAAACATGATGCTCACGATGCGCATAAGGTCATTTGACGGGTAAAGGGCACTATCACCTAAGATTGACGTCTGGATATTGGGACTGCATGATTTTTATCGGGCGATAGATCAAGATCATGATGATCTTGACAACATGACTGAGGATAAAAATATGATGATCCTCTTGCGATTATCAGGTTTGACCAAAACTTTGACTGTGCATAACTTCCACATATGGACGAATTTTCAAGTGATGTAAAAGGGAAACCTGCATGGAATTTCAAGCTCTTTCTAAATATGAGGTCACAGCAACAAAATATGAACTTTGACAAACTGACCTCATGATGATGACCTACCCCATCCCGACCTTCATGATGATGATGCACCTGACTCATTTTTACCAAACCGCCAGAAAGCAGACAAACACAAGTAGAAGCAAAAAAGCAAAGCGACAGCAGGGGTCCCCATTTTGCTAAGGAGCAATAATGGGGCGTGTTGTGAACATCACAACAACTAGCAACCAAAACAAAATAATTAAATTCAAAGTGTTCAAGGAAACTAGATGAAATGAACTCATAACTTCCGACTATCTTTCCTGCAAATTACTATTCAGCTTGAGACTCAAAGTATTCAATAAAGATGCATGAATTTCCATTTTCAGTTTAGTTGTGTGCACATGATTAATTATCCTCATCTTGAAGATCGGTTGAACAAACCAGTGACTGACATTAGCCTACGTAGGTGAGGATATTCCCTCATAGCCGACCAGATAGAGCCTTGCTGCCAGCGAGCGTCCATAGCCCCGGCAAGGTTATCGTTACAATTCTCCTAAGTAGAGCCCCACTGCCAGCGAGCGTCCATAGCCCCGGTAGAGTTACTTAGATGGCTTAATCTGGATTTTTAGTATAATCCACTTTATTTATTTATTTATTTATTTTTTGTTTTCTAATTTTGAAAGATTTCATAAGATATAACAATTTGTAACTTCATGATGCAAGGAGTGGACACTTGCTGAAATTAAGCTGAGAATTGTAATGGTAGCAAGGGTGACCTCTGATTTTTCACCTAATATCTACACTGGTAAGTTCAACAAACCCAAGGATTTTAGGTGTGTCATTATGAGAAACTTGCTTCAAATTCTCAATCACATTTATTGAATACAAAACTTCAGAAGATGAACAACTCTCTACATTCATGACAGTAACAAGTTATGTGTAAATTGTAAATGATTAACTTGAATACCCTAAATCTTATACTGTTTTGAATGGTTGCTAGTTTTGCTCCTTAATACTCTAAAGTAAAATAAAGATCCCTGCTGAGGAGACAACAAACAAACCAAACAAACAGGCTGTACAAACAACACAACAAAAGAAAAAACTGTACAAACAGAAAGAAACAAAAAGCAAAAACAAACAGAAAACAAGCTATACAAACAGCCAACCCCAAAAGAAAACACAAAAGAAGAACTGTACATTACCCACAGCATTTTACATTAAGAAAAAAGGACTGCCCCCTTTTACTTCAAGCCTGGAAGTAGTGTTTCAAATGCTGGTCATTAACTGGTAATGGCATATCTTCTCCAGTCAAGGTCTTAAGTCTAAAGGTGTTATCTCCTATTATTTCTGAGACTTGTAATGGACCCAGCCATAATTTATCAAATTTTTCATGGCTTCCTTTCTTTTCATGTGCTTTGTCTCAGCACAACACTAAGTCTGATATCCTAAATGTCTTGACTCTTGCTCTTTTGTCAAACCACCTCTTAACAACCACTTGGTGTTTGGCAAACTTCTCGAGGGCTTGACCTCTTTTCTCCTCTAATTGTAACATTTGCACTATTTTGGCTTCCCTATGGTTATCAAAGCCTAGATATTCATTGGCGAACTTCCAGGTTGGTATTCTCAGATTAACCGGAAGTATGGGATCAGTCCCATAAACTAAGTGATAAGGTGTGCTACCTAAAGCTATTTTAAACTTGGTCCTGTCTACCCATAATGCATATCTTAACAGGGTATTCCACTCTCTAGGACTTTTGGCAATTAACCTCTTGATTATGTCTAATAAAATTTTGTTTGTTGATTCAGCCAGTCCATTACCTTGAGGGTAATAATTCGAAGAAAACCTTAGAATAATCCCATAGTCAAATGCCCATTTAGAAAATTTTAAAGAAGAGAAAGCAGGGCCGTTATCACATACCAATGAATAGGGCGTTCCAAACCTGGTGATAATGTTTTCTTCAAGGAACTTGATAACTACCTCAGTTGTGGAAAATTTGCAGCAGGTGGCCTCAGTCCACCTTGTACAATAGTCTGTTACCGTCAATATAAATTTGTGTCCTGCAGAAGATGGGGGATTGATGACTCTGATAAAATCCAAGCCCCACTGTGCAAACGGTCTGGACTCGATCACAGGTTGCAGTGGATTGGCTGGATTTTTCCCTTTGTCTGCTGCAGTCTGACAGGTGTGGCAACTTCTGATGTGACTCTTAGTATCTTTGAACATAGTGGGCCAGTAATAGCCCGCCCTCAGTATTTTGTGTGTTGTAGCTAAATGGGAGCCATGGCCGGTTCCGTACTTCTCATGTAGTTCTGTCAACACTCTATCAGCTTCAGTTCTGTTTATGCATCTCAGGTAAATTCCATCATGGTTCTTCCTGAATAGAAGACCTCCTTGCACCATATAATTTTGTGCCTTAATCTTCAAAGCTCTCCTCTGAGAAGCCTTCATCTTGCTTGGGTACTTTCCAGCTATCAGGAAGGTGCTTAAATCATCGTACCAGCCTGATGCGTCTTGGGAATTCAATACATATTGTTGTTTTATCAGATTTGGATCCATGTTTGCTATTGTCTGCACCAACGCCTACCCTCTGACCAGCTTTGCGGGAATGATCTCCATGTCGAATTCTTGCAGTGTGGTGATCCATTTGGCTCTTTTTTCTCCAGGCTCGTTTTGCATCAGCAACATTTTTACTGCTGCGTCTGGTACTATGGCTTTAATCTGGTTGTGCAGAATATAGTGTCTAAATTTTTTCACGGCCTTCACTAATGCGAATGCCTGTCTTTCGATATCTAGATATCTCAGCTGTGCATCCTTCAGAGGCGCACTCATAAATGCTATGGGCCTCTCTCCATTATTTTCACCTTTCTGTGTCAAGGCAGCCGCGATAGAATGAGAAGATGCAAAGGAGTAGATGTAAAACGAGCTTGTGTAGTCTGGACTTGCCAATACAGGGGCATCAGAAATTGCCTCCTTGATATCTTCAAATGCGGCTTTGGCCACTGGCGTCCATTCCATCGGTGCATCTTTCTTCAACATGGCATTCAACGGCTGCACGATCTCTGCAAAACCTGTTATAAACTTCCGAACAAAGTTAATTTTACCAAAAAATGATTTCAACTCTTTCCTACTGTTTGGTATTTGCAAATTTTTTATGGATTCTATTCTATCCGGATCAATTGAAATTCCATTTTCAGAAATGACATGGCCTAATAATTTACCTTCAGTTACGCCAAATATACATTTCTTAGGATTAAGGGAAATCCCATACCTTTCACATCGCTTGAGTACTTTCCTGAGGTCCTCAGCGTGGGTGGATGCATCCTTGGAATACACAGTTAAATCATCCATATACACAACAATGCATTTACCTGATAATCCACGGAATGCAACGTCCATGGCCCTCTGAAAAGTGGCACCTGCATTGATTAGACCAAAAGGCATTCTTCTATACGCATAATTTCCCCATTTGCAAGTGAAGGTGGTTTTTAGTCTATCTTCTCTATCAATTAAGACCTGATTATAACCTGAAAAACCATCTAAAAAAGACATCATCTTTGTGCCATTTACTGCTTGCAGTACTTCGTCTATTGGGGGCAAAGGATAATTATCCTTTTCAGAAGCCTTGTTTAAATTTCTAAAGTCTACGCACAACCTGATGTCTCCGTTTTTCTTCCTCACTGGTACTAAGTTAGCTACCCAGACGGAATGTCTGACTGGGAAAATTATTCCAGCGGACAGTAATTTTTTAACTTCCTCAAAGATTAAAGGCTCTAGAATGGCATTTACAGGCCTCTGTTTCTGCCTGAATGGTTTGACTTCTTTTCTTAAAGGTATTACGTGAGTTATGGTGGACTCATCAAATGTTTTCAAGTCTTCATAAGTCCATGCTATGACATGTTTATATTCTTTCAGAACGTCCAGAACCTCTTTTCTAATTTTCTCAGAGCAAGCTTTCCCAATTAGTACACTTTGTGGATTTAGCTCAGTCCCTAAGTTATGTAAATCACACCTACCCCCTTCTGTTTTGGGTAAGTCTTTCTGTCTTATTACCCCGTCGAAGTCAAAGATGTGTTCTAATTCAATCACTCCTTTTGGCAAGAAGTTGCTCTTTAAGTTGATCATATCTTCTTCGTCCCATGTTACTTCAGGCCTTTCTTGTTCATCAATGATTTGGGCCTCAAATGCCTCATTACAAGTCAGAAAATTAATAATTTGTTGATCCTCTCCAAATACCTGAAAGTGTGTAACGTTGTCTGGTATACTGGGCACGTTAACTAGCTCAACAGCAAATCGTCTTAGTCCTGTCAGTGTCAATGGTTCTAATGTACTAGCAACAACTGCTAACGCATCTGGCCTATGGTTCAACTCTCTAGGAATGTGCTCTATGTTAAAAGCATCAAATGAATCCATTAAACCCCATACTCTATGTCTGTAACTAATCATTTTCTTATAATTGCAGGCATATAGTTTCCTCACTTGTCTGACTACTAATTCAGAGTCTAAAAATACTCTGATGGTTTTTACCCCTTTCTTGATGGCCATGACAAGTCCTAAAATTAGGGCCTCATATTCAGCAATATTGTTAGTGTAGGAAAATTGTAATCTATATGTTGCCAAATGTGATTTACCTTGAGGATCTATGAGTTCAATACCCGCACCTGCGCCCTGTTTTGATTTGGACCCATCACATTTTAACGTCCACATGCCATCTTTACTTTTCTGATCTTTTACCTTGGCATACTTTGTCCCTTTTATTGCTTGTGGGGTGTTGTCTTGTTTATTCATGGGTTTTTCTGTTTGGTTATCTTGCATATGTGTGTTTTTAGTTTACAACTCAGAAAGATAACTACCCTTGTCCTCTATTTCTTTTCCTAAATTTGGAATCAAGGCATCTATATTATCCTAAACATATCTCTGTGTCGGATCAGGATTCTCATTTTCCTCTTGTGACTCTACCCTCCCTATGCACTTTTTGTATTCATATTCAATGATGTCTTTGCATATTTCAAAATTCTCCTCAGAATGTTGCCTATCATGGACTCTACACCTATTTTTATATAACTTACATTGGACCGGGAGATTGTGTGTAACGCACTCTTCCACCTCTCGTCTAATGGCACGACCAAATTTGTATATTGCATTGTTTTCTTCATCTGAAGAATTTCTGTCAGACTCAATGAATAGTGCCATTCTATTGTTGACACACTTCTTTCTAATGTTTAACATCATAATCTCTTTAATCTGCATCCCATTGTTGGTAATTCTATAGACACCTGGTTCAACAGCAGCATATAATATTTCATTAGTTCGATTATACTCTGTTATCATATCTTTCATCCTGGGCTCTGCCTCTATTCTGATCTGGTTTGGGATGCCTCTCCAAGGTAACCACATGTGTGAAAAGTCAGTAGCCATATATCTGTTTAATGTCTTGGACCAATCCCTACTTAGCAACATTCCATAATTTACGGGTATATCCACTACTTGAATGTCAATGATTTGGCTCACCCTAGGGTCTGAAGCTAATTGCACTTGAATGTTCATGAGTTCTCCTATCACGCTAACCTCGGTCTTATCTAATTACGTGACAACCTTGGCAGATTTGGTGGGAGTCAGCCCGAGAGTTTTACATATTCCTAAGGGCATTACGTTGGCTGAAGCACCAGAATCTACCATGCAATTGTGTATATTCTTCCCACACAACCTAACAGTTAACAAGAAAGGTTGAGTATCCCTCTTATCCGCATGTATTACTACATTTGTATTGGAAGGCTGCTCAACTTTCTTACCTTTCTCCTTAGGTGGTGAATCACTATTAGGAACAGTTATATCAGCAGACACCTTGTTTGTTATGGATGTATCCAGGGATTTTAAAAAAGCATTTCTGATCCCTGGGGTCTTCAATAATTCATTTAGAGGTATACTGACCTTAATTTTTTTTATTTCCTCTGATAAGTAATTCGTTAATCTTGTTGTCTCTATTGCTTCTGTCTTACTTGTTTGATCCTTTTGCACTGTTGTTCCATTATTTGTGTGCTGACTAGCTTTGAGTATGGCAGGATTGTTGCTAGCATTCTGATCTGGGGGTGTATTGATGTTATTCGGAGGAGTGGAAGTGGTGAAAGGTCCTCCCGGCCTAGGGTTGTTCCTCAAATTGTAGGTGTGGGTTTTGTTTGTCTGTTGAAAGGCCTGCACCTCTTCTGTTTCATTTAATATCTCATTTTCAGATTCAAAAGGAAACTGAAAAGCATTTAACACAAAGGCTGATTCAGGATAAAGACTTTCACAACAGTATGGTTCATCCTCTAGCAATTCATCCTCTTTCTCTTCTGCAGTTGCAAAGGTAAACGTTTCTAAGACTAATGCTGTGTCATATTCTGAGGGTACTACCTCATTACCCTTAGGAATGAGAAATTCAGAGGTAGGAGGCTGTACATCTATGTTGAAAATACTAGCTGCCAAGTGGAACTGTGGACAGTCGTGCTCAGCATGGGCATTGGTATTGTGAAATCTGCACCAATTTTTGGGTGCTGTACTGGCCATTTGTATGCTAGTCGTTTGTTTTGCACCATGATTATCTGCATTCTCAAAAGGAGAAGCCAGAGTACCGTTGTTGGGCCCAATGTTCCATGTCTTGGGTGGCCTAGGTTGATTCTGATTTCTGTTATTATTGCCCCAGGTCCTATTATCTATCACTGGCCCCCTATTTTGCATTGGTTGTCCCTGACTGGGGCCTTGATGCTGATTGCAGTTTTGGTTCCGATTGTACTGCTGATTTTGGTTGAGACTATAATTCTGATTTTGGCCTTGGTTGTGATTTTGATGTGGATTATAGTTTTGGTTGCTTCTTCCATAGAGGTTCTCATTTCTTAGCTGTGTCACTTCGGTTGTTAATCTTTTCAAATGTGCAGTAATTTCTTTAATTTCTTCCCTATCCTCTTGTGCTTTTGCCATAGTTACATCCCTAGGAAGTTGGAAGAAAGGCTGACCATTATTTTGACTGTTATTGGAAGTACTAGCCATGTAAGGAGTTATAGCTTGGATTCGAGTAGGATTATACACAGGTGTGTAAGAAGGAACCAGATTTACTAGTGGAGCGTGCTGCACAGGGACTCCATTCCATGGGTGTGCCTGATTCTGCACCCCAAAATTTCCTCCATTGACAAATGGACTATAAGTTGTATGCCTCATTTCTTGGTTCACTGAGGCTGCCTCTTTATAGGCTTTAGATATTGAATCTATGTCAGGTTTTCTTTTGACAAACATGGCAGTTAAAGGATCCAAGGCAGCATAGTACATAGCCAACAAGGGAGCATCATCTATGGTATAAGGGGCTACTAGCCTAGAATAGGCCTTTTAAAATCTATCATTGAAATTATCAATTAGCTCTCCCTCACCTCGTTTTATAGCAGCCAATTTATGATACAAAGCGCAAGGGTCAATGGGTCCTCTAAATCTTGACAGAAATGCTTCTTCCATAAGTGCCCAAGAAGAAATGTAACCATTGGGTAAGTTTACGTACCAGCTAGAGGCCTGCTCATTAAAGGTGTAAGGAAACAATCTACACACAACATCCTCGTGCTCTAACATAGCCCTAAAACATGCTTCCTTAAATATTCTAATATGATCTTCTGGGTCCTGATGCAACTGGTATTTGGGACATATCTTTTCCAGATTTTTTGGCATCTCATGATAATCATTGAAGAGTATGGGAGAATTGACATCGAAATAAGCCATTGCAGGTGTTTGAGCTTGACTTGAACTTGCAGGAATACCTGGACTGATTGGTGGATTAGGATTTAGAGGAGGATTGAGACCTCCAGGAGTGCCTGAACCAAGATTTAAAGATCTGAACAGTGATCTATTAGGACTTACAATACTACGGATGTTAAAAGGTGACCCAGGAGGTGTTCCAGATGAACTTCCCATTTCTGATATCTTTGGATTCCAAATTAAAGGGTTTTTACTTCGCCTTGTATCAGGTAGTTGCACAAATATATCTTCTGAACTGGATCTAGACCTAGTCACTCTATTACTGTCGTTAGCCAATTTGAAATGAAACCTAACTCAGGAAGGCCCTCCTTCTAGCGCCAGAAAACTGTTGATGATTGTTTTGATGCAATCATAACAATAAGTTAAAATTCACATATAATGAACTGAAACTATACTTGAAAGATAAGAAGGAATCATTTGAGATTCAACTAATCCCAAGTCTACAATGGTTCGGTTGGTTAAGTTCAGTTGGTCAATGTGAAGCTGTAATGTTCAAGGGGCCTTACGTAGTTTAGGTTTGTTTGGTGGTTTACTGGACTAGGAATATGCAAAAAGGTCATGAGATATGTCAATACTTTTCATTCCTTTGCATAAAAGTGTTACTGTGCTGCAAGTTTTAGATGGTTTTCTTGATTTATTGCAGCTTTCTTCTTCATACATTTATGAAAACTGTCTACTCTTAACTCTGTTATGCATGCTTCTTCAAATTTGAGACAATTTCCTTTAGATTTCTACGTTTTCAGCTAAATATTTCAGATGGGTTGGGAAAAGTTAGAAAGATCTAATCTATACCTCATTTAATCTACCGAAAGATCTAATTGTTTCTGTTATGCACTATGTAAATACCACAGTAATTTGATCAAATCCACAGTAAAAACCTTAAATGCAAGTTCTGAGCATTTTCACAAACATACATTTAAAATTGCAAGCTCTCAAAGAAAATATTTCAAAACACAAAGAAGAGCAGGAGAACACTCAGAAGATAGATGCAGAACTCCAGATTCTATTGTATTAGAAACGAATAGTCATACATGATTTACAATGTAGGAATGACTCTTAGTTTCATTGATCATACTACAGAGAACTTACAAGCTTTACAGATACAGTAAGGAAGCCAGACATTCCACGCGCACCTTACTACAGACAAACAGGCGACCTCCTTCTTCTACCTCTAAACTATGCCCAGAAAGACTCTACAATTCTGGCAAAATACTAAAATCCCTGTGTAGCCCCTGTTGTAAAGTATTACAGTGTAGAGAGGCACAATATAAAGACATTCTGATTGTCCTCACTACAGCAGAAACCTAACTGAACCCCTGGTTCAAACCCCTGGTTACAGCAATAAATACAGGTGAACCAGCTCTTCAAAATATCTCTGAGCAGTGTCAAATCTGGGCGAAATATTGCCCCTTCTAAGAAGTTCCGATAGCTCAGCAATAACTCTTGTTTGTCTGTTGTAGTAATACTCTTAGCTGCAACCTTGTTCTTCACTTGAATGGCCTTGACTTTTTCGCACTTCGTCTTTATCTTCCTGCTCCTGAGATTGGATTTCCTTCCTCCATGAGGTCACTGTGTTGACTTTCCAACTGCTTCCTCAACTGCAAGCCTGCAAGACAAGACAAGTAATAAGTATTACATTTATCACATAAACAGTAGGAAATTAAAATAATCGTTTAAATCCAGGTGACTGTGCAAAATTGTGGAAATCAGGTCCAAAATACTCTTAAAACGCGTTCAAAACACATACAGACTGCTCAAAACCCATCGGGTCAACTATCGCTGACCGGGAAAATGCCACGGGCGCCAAAAAATGGTTTAAAACTCTATCGCATTCCATTTCCCGCCCATCGGCGTGACTATCGCCATCGGCGGGCCCCAAAATCACTCGGCCGATGTTCGCTGTTTGGCCGATGTCCTTTTCCTTTGTTTTCTGCCATCGGCGTGAGTTATGCCGATATAGCCCTAGTGGCTTGTATTCTTCCTCATCAGCGAGAGATACCCCCCTCGGGGTGACAATTTCACATACTGCCGATAGCAAGACTTAAAACTTTCGTCTGCATGATATTTTGGAAATATGATGCTCCCCCTTCTGAAGGTCCAGATGACGTCATCAGGATGTTTCACTTCTGTATATTGGGGAAAAGAATGACATCATCATCATCATCATGTCGAAGGAAAATAGGAGGATATGAAATATGATCCTGCTGCTGAGGAAAGGAAAATGATGGTGACGTCATCGTCATATCCGGGCTTCATTAAAATGCAAAAGATGACGTCACCGTCATGTTTAGTTAAGATCAGGGGATAAATGTAAAATCGGGTCACCTAAGGAGCATGATCAGGTGGTGAATGTAATATGACCCCTTTGCGGCCAAGGTAACCCTCTCGACAGATCAAGATGATGATGATCATCAGGATATCCGGGGCTTTTGTTGAACTTAGAATATGACGTCATCATCATATTCGCGAACCGGATCATGTTTTGGAAAATATCCTACCGAAGGGAAATGTGATGATGATGTTGTCCTAATATTTGCTTCTTCGTTTATCAGATCGGGATGATGTCATCAGGATATTTGCAAAAGGTCATATTTCTCGGCAGGAGGACTTTATGAAATGTCGGGTGATATTCGGAATATGATCCTCCTCATTGAATATCATGATGAGGTAACCATCATGTTCCACCTTAGGAGCATGAGGATGAGTTGAGGTCATCATCAGGTTAGCGCTAGGGTGATATTTAAAATATGATCATGCTATTGAGGAATGGAATATCACCCTCCCTTAAAAGATAGGGTGATCATCATGATCATGCAAAAGGAGATCAGGAGGATATGATGACGTCATCATCATCTTAGCGAATATCAGCAAATATGACCCTCTTGTGAAAGATCAGGATGATGACCCTCCGATAGGATTTTGGCATGCGCATGCAAATTATGCAAATGGTGGATTTTCTAAGCAGGGTGATATTATAATATCAACATGATATTATAATATCGGGTGATGTTAAAATATCATGATGCTCGTTGTTATGAAATATCGGGTTACACTCAAAACATGATGCTCACGATGCGCATAAGGTCATTTGACGGGTAAAGGGCACTATCACCTAAGATTGACATCCGGATATTGGGACTGCATGATTTTTATCGGGCGATAGATCAAGATCATGATGATCTTGACAACATGACTGAGGATAAAAATATGATGATCCTCTTGCGATTATCAGGTTTGACCAAAACTTTGACTGTGCATAACTTCCACATATGGACGAATTTTCAAGTGATGTAAAAGGGAAACCTGCATGGAATTTCAAGCTCTTTCTAAATATGAGGTCACAGCAACAAAATATGAACTTTGACAAACTGACCTCATGATGATGACCTACCCCATCCCGACCTTCATGATGATGATGCACCTGACTCATTTTTACCAAACCGCCAGAAAGCAGACAAACACAAGCAGAAGCAAAAAAGCAAAGCGACAGCAGGGGTCCCCATTTTGCTAAGGAGCAATAATGGGGCGTGTTGTGAACATCACAACACAACCCAATGAAGATTCTACTCCCTAAAGAACTTTGATTTAGGGTCACTCCCAAGGAAGTTACAACTCCTTGAAGACATTATTTTGGGGTCACTCCCAAGGAAGCTACCACTCCCTGAAATGAGAAAACACTTACAAAAGATTATAGTATGACAATCCTTCTACTGTCTGAAACATGACATTGAAACTCACACTTTTGATGATTACACTTCTACCTCTTCGCACTTTCTTCTAATGATCTGATCAGTTAGGCACACTCTATACTTTATCACTATCACAAATATGTCTTCAAGATGAATCCAGATAGCATCAACAACTTCTGCTCTTTCTCCTTCAGTCGCACATAAATAATGCATTCATTTTGCTTTTTATCTTCTTGTGAACCTTTTTTATCAACTTGCAATCACACCCTCCTAACTCAATTTGATTCACTATTTATACATGATATTACATTCATTACATTGCTTGTCGGCTAGATACAAGATGAAAAATACATTTACAAGTCACCTAAACAACACACAATATGAAATGTGTAGAAGATAGGTCCTAAGTGAAACCACACGTTACACCAACAGAAGATCCATGCCCTACATACACCAGTACTTACTTAACTAGGTCCAAAACATCCTTCATAGCTTCCAACACCAAGGAATTACATTTGCACACTCTGCTCATTTGAAAATAGGGCAGCTTTAACTAAAAACACATGAAACTTGAAGCATAATGGCCACATCAACTTAAAAACCTTGTGCGGTACTGGAAACAAGAAAGATCTTCATGAAAACTCTTCCATATGAGTCCACATGACTCATACAACATTTCAAAATGCTCCTTTTCCACTATACATCAAAGAATAGTGTTGCACATCTTCAATCATGAATTCTGAGAACAATCTGTCATCCAAAACACACTGCAACATGTTGTCATTTGAAAAATTGTGATGTGGACCACCAAGAACATTGAAACTACAAGGAAGCATGTAATATATATCCATAAACATGACCTCAAACCTATAAGGGAAATCATTCATTTTTGGAGGAATGTGAAGCATTCCAACAGGCCTTCAACACTAGCTTATTCTACCATAACACATGTCGGTTCTCTATCATGCATAATTTTCACAATGGAAGGAAAAATGATCTAAAAATTTGGATTTATCACCTTCACTACATCTTGAACACCATTTCAGAACTACATGGCCATATCTACAAATGCAGAGGAATGAGGAGCATTCCATTGTCCTACACAAAACATCTTCACAGAGACAACACTATCTTCAATCAGTCAACAGGGTTAAAGCAAGAAGTTGAGTATACATTTCATGGAAGTCTCTCATGGATGAAAAATGCCACTTGGAACAGGTACCCATTTTGAAAAAAAATGGCTACCTGTTTAGGATCAGGCACCTAAAGCAAAACGGGTACCTGTTTCAAAATGCTTACACATTTTCAAAAAGTATTTTTTTATTTTTTTACATGCCTATGGCTAATTTTTTTATTTTTTAGAAATGGGTACCCGTTATTTTTAAAACAGGTACCCATTTATAACGGGTGCCTGTTATGAATGGGCACCCATTTATAATGGGTACCTGTTTCTAAAATTTTGAAATTTCAAGCCTGCCAATTTGCATTGGTTTTAGGCTTGGAAATCTAAGCCTTAGCTTTGGACCTACATCTAGGAGACCATGAAAACAAGAAGAGAAAAAACTAGTTTCACCACTATGGCTGACAACTTTTTTTTAGAATATTTTAACGAAATTAAAACCCATTATAGATCTAAAAGTCTAGTTTTAAAATATGTATTATTTTTCTAGTATTGAACATAATTTTCTATTTATTATTTATTTTCCAAACAAACTAACTCATAAACTTGAAATTACATAGGTTACTATTTGTTTAATAACTTTTGTTTTTGAAAGTTTCTTAAAAAAAAAATTATGTCTAACCAAACTAGACATCATTCTTTACATGATGGAAAAAAACAATTTGGTGAATTGATTAGTTTAGCTCAAATTATGTTGGCCGTATATGAGGGGTTTTAAAAAACACTAATTATGGCCATTAATAAATTAATAAAAAAAATATTTATCAAAAAATTACAAAAAAATATCCTAACCAAAATTCAACATCTTGAGAATGTTTTCACAAAAGGAATTATAAAAAATATATTAATTTAGGTCAAATTATGTTGGCTGTACACATGCATGCTTTTGCAAAAAATAGGGGACTTTTAAAAATCCACTTTTTGTACATCCAATAAGAAACTAACTTGCATCATTTGGGTATTAGAAAAAATTACATATTTGAAAACTAGAAACAAAATCCTACATTTTGTATTTTTACATCATCTTAATATTTTATGTGCAAGTGCTTCAAATTGTCACTCTAAGTACAACAAAATTTGAAAACTAGGAAAAACACTTCTACTTTTTGGCCAAAAAGTGAACTCATCTTCTTGCACTTACCCAACAACAAAACACTCTTTTGGTAATGTAATCATCATGGAACTTGGAATATACATACTTCAAGCCATCAATAATATCAGCAATACATCTGATCATCCTCGTGCTTCTAATTCCCATATTAGTATGAACTATATCTTCTCCCTTCTCTTGTTGGATGGGAAATAACATCCAACCATGAACTGCAATTTCTTCTCATGTTTGATGGGACATGACATCCAACCATGAACACCATCACACCACCATGATAGTGTTGACATCAATGACAACCTAATGACAATGTTGACATCAATGACAACCTTAGGAACCATATGTGTAACAATCCACACCCACACTTGTGGAATAAATTCCAATTAGAATATTTAATTATTCCCATTCAAATATAATTTCCTTAATTTATGGGAAAACAATTAAAGTATTAAATTAAATATTTTTCCTTATTTTTAATATTAGTCCAAAGAAAAATAGATATTCTCCAAATTTATTTTATTAGAAAGTGTTAGGATTATGATGCCATCAACCTTGTAAGTCATGTATGTAATTAATTACTCCTAATATTTTTGTGAATTTTTATAAGGGAAGAAGTATTGACCAAGTAGTGATCTTGTTTTAGCTACATGTTTGATCTTAGTACTTGATAGATGTAGGTTATTTGGGGGGTGCAGGTGGGGGTACCCCGCTTGCGAGGTTTGGGGGCTCAATGAGGATATTGTGTTACGACTATGTTGTAGTAGAGATTTGAGACTAGAAAAATAGGTGTTGTTGGATTGAAGCCTGAAGAAGCTTTCATTAGACATGTGTCCTAAGAATGAAGATGATTTAGACGATATGTCTGATGTGCAATATACTAGTGTTGTAAGAAGTTTGATGTATGCAATAGTTTGTAGGAGTACAATCAACACTGAGAGGGGGGGTGAATCAGTGTTGTGTGAATTCTCAAATATTTTTACACACTTTAACTTTCAGAGCACAAGGAGAGAAAGATAGCATTGATCTGTCAAATACATATGCACATGACTGTGAAAATAGAAAGAGAACACAACTTCATACACAGAAAATATTATGACACAAGAATTGCATGAGTGGGAAACCCTCCAGGGGTAGAAAAACCACTCTAAACTGCCTCACTGGCTTAACTGATCAAACATGCCTCACTGGCTACAATATGTGTCTCACTGACAAATGTTAAGGTCTCACTGACCTACAAGCCTCACTGGCATACTGTTTAGAAGCACCAGCTTCAAGGAGCACCAACCCCTATTACAGAACAAATTGAAAACACAAATTCAGAGGGTTTCTCTGTTTCAATACATAACATTTATTCTCTCTCATGTGTCTATTAATGATCATTCCCAACTCATATACAAACTCAGATATTTCAATCCTGTATCATGATCCACTCTACAACACCAACACTACTTGATTCTCAACAACACTGCTTGATTTTCAACAACACTTCACAACTCTGTATATTTCATCTCTATCCTTCTTAATTCATTCATCAATGCACCTGAAAAACAACTTTATACAAGTTGAATATCTTTTCACCTTTCCTCTTTTGTATGAACATTTTCATCTTCTCTCAATGAAGAACCTGCAAAAACTTTTCACCTTCTCTCTGCAATTTTTCTTATTTCAAAAATCAATCTCTTGTAATAAAAAAACATTATTTCTCTGTCCATTTTAGAACCCTTCCATATTATTTGACATCTCAAATTATCCCTTGTAAAAAAAATGTAAATCTTCTTCAAAAATTTTGAAACCTTTCACTTACTCTGCACAGACAAATCATCTAAAACAATAATTAAGAAAAATCTTTAATTGAAATAAGATTTTTCAATTTGCTTTTGAAAGAGAAAATAAAATCTCTTTCTGATCTCCATGTGCAAAGTCAAACCCCTTCATTGAAATCATTTAATCCTGCAAAGAAAATATATTCTTTGTATAAACAAAATCTCTTTATATTCCTTTGAAGATGACTCTTCAATCTCTTCAATCTAATTTCTCTGCAACATTATTGACAAGATCATTTCATATTCTCTAACATTTCAATCAGGACCTGTAGGAGAAAAATAAAATCTCTTTGAAGATTTAGTCTTTTCATTTTTATCTCCTTCTCTGCAAATCCTGCATTCAAATTCTTTATCCAATCTGCCTTTCAAAAGAAAATCACCTCAAATTCTTCTATCAAAAATCCATCTGCAAAAATAAAATCAATCTTTGCAAAACAATTTCCGTCCATCATTCCAATATGAAAATCTTCTCTATATTTTCTTAATCTCTCTTGCCATTTTATTATCTTGACCCTTCATAATCTGTAAAAAATCTCTTTGTCTTCTTAAAAAAAAATTCTTCAATCTACAACAAAAGACTTCATATTCTTCATTAAAAAAAATCCTCTCTGCATAAAAAAAATCTTCAATAAAAAATCAATCTCATCATCTTTTCAAAAATATAATCTTCTCACAAAAATCTCTACCCTTAGAAAAAGAATAAAATCTCTTTCATAAAAATCCTCTCTTCACAAAAAAATCATTCATCATTTTCTTCTCTGCACAAAATTAACTTTTTCATTAAAAAATCCATCTCCAAAAAAATGAGTTAAAAACTCACAAAATAAATCCCAAAAAAACATTTTAATATCCTCCACCTTCTTAGCTTCCATGCCACAAAAAATTAGAAATAAATCTTTCATTCCCCAAAAAAAATATCTCCTTAAAATCTTCCAAAATCTCCTTAAAGCTCTCCTTGAAATGTGCCCCCTAGAAAATAGCACAAAAAAACAAAAGCTCATAAAAATATTTTAAATAAAGCCATAAAATGGCTTATTCACATTCCCCTCTTAAAGCATATTTAATGCTTTTTCTTTTTTAAATGTTTTATATTTAAAGCTTTATAAAAAGCTTTATAGAAAGTCATTGGAAACCTTTTCATGCTCCCCTTTAAATAAGACTTTCTAATATAAATGATATTCCATGCTTTTTTCTTTTTTCTTTTTTTTTTTAAATCAAGCTCTTCATAAATTAAGTAAGGATATTCAACCAAATTCAAATGGTAAATAGAATATGAAGGGGCTAGTAGGTGTCATGAATTAAAACCCTCTAGTAGGTTGCTCTAAGTAGTATAACCTGCTCTTGCAGGTCAACATTACTTTATAACATAAAGTGCATACTTTATGACATTTAATCTCTTTGTATACACTTAGAGCTTATAGTTAGGATTTTAATATTTTAGGAATTTTGATAACCATTGATTCAACCATTAATAAACATTAATGCCTCACTTTGATCAAGCATGGCAAGATGAACTTTACAGCAACCTTGTATCATAAAACATATGCATTGTATCATACTTATCCTGATTGATGATTCTGATCCTGCAGTCTTGTGAATATCAAGAATGTACACAAACTGATCAAACAAGTTAGCATTTCCTGACATAGCCATGAAGCAACATATCAACCTGAAGTATATGAACAACTCCTGTAAATACCAACACATTTTTGACATCAATGACAATCTACTTTCATCAATCTCCCCCTTTGTCATTGATGGCAAAACTACCTGATACATTTTTCTTTCTCCCCCTTTTTGACATCTGATGACAAAGGCTATTATCTCCCCCTTTTCATCCTTCATACCAACCAAGAATTGAAATAGCCCTTAAGGCACTGATTATTTTTTCAATTTACTGTCCAAAACTTTTCTTGAGAGCTCTGAGCTCTTTCCATGTTCATCTGCATATTGAACAACCATAAAAACTTGAGAGCAACAAGACATCAAACAATCATGTAAGGCATATCAAACCAAGCACCAAACCACTGTTACAAGCTACCCATAGACTGCACTATACCACTTCTAATCACAACACAAATTTGTAGATGAAGATGAAACACTGACATCAATGAGATCCTCTGATTACTTCCTTTAACAAACTCCTGAACCAACACTTTTTGACCTGAAATAACAAATCTCCAAGATCTCCCATGTGTTAAAGTTCAAAACACTACTCAGAAATACCATTGGTAAACACTGACAAGACTAATCAACATAACTCAACTCAACTCGGCACTTATCCACTTCCTGAATTAGTCCTGACAAGAAATACCAATATGAGCATGAAGAAAACATATCTCTTTTCAAATCTCCGAAGATAGTGACAACTCAATCCTCTGATTAACTCCCCCTGAGAACAACTCCACTTAAAGATGTTATAGCATGGTCATAACCATTATAAGCATATTGAATTATGAACACTTTGAAGGCATAAACTCTTGTTAACCTTTCAACAAGTAATGATTTATGATGATAACAATCCTGAAGCCAACATATGACAAACCTTTTTGAACATTACCATTTGCTATTGCTGATTCAAAACATACCAATACTCTCTGATGAACAATTTTGCAGGCAAAAATCATGTAGACCCCTCATCACACAGATGCCAAGATGACCATTTTTGATAAGTCCTTTACTTGCCTCCGATTTGAAGAAAAAAACAAGATTCACCATCAATGTCATAAGAAACTCTGGATTGTCATAACTTGAAGCTCATACCTAAAACTACCACACAATTTGAACAAACCTTTCTAAACCAAATTAATGAGAAAGACACTATCTTCAAATCATCTGAAAGCTCCAAGGTACATGTCATAAAACATAACTCAACAAAGTAATAGATATAATCATCAAACTGATTTCCTGATATGAACTATCATCCTGCATATTCTGACACCTTTTCTTGACAGACCATCTTGTTGACAAACCATCTTGTTGTTCCTGCACATATTATACTGTCAAATCTGATATACAACACTCTGGAAAAAAACTGATATATACATAATCATATCTGAAACATACTGTAATCAACAAGAACTCTTGCCTCTTGACTTCATCATTCAAAACAAGATATTATTGCAACAACACTTTCCAAAACACTTTGGATTGCAATACCATGATAATTCAACCTGAACAATTTGTGCATTTTGAACTCCTGAAACATTTTTCAATACCTTGAAATCATAATAAGCCAATGAACACCTGTATCACTATCATACACTGAACTCAAAAACATCAGAAACATTATCAAGCAAGCATGATAAACAAAACAAGATAAACATCAACTGATCTCCTCTATAACTTCTTGGGGATAATTGATAGATCATGAACAACTCCCCCTTACTTCATGCTCTCAGTTATCCAACTAATGATGTAACTTGTGCAAGATGCACAAGTTTAGGATCCTTCTTGTCCTGACTTTGTTTTCTTCTCCAAACCTGTATAAACCTTTTCTTTTCTTTGCTCAAGGTGTCTGCTCTAGATGTCTTCAATTTATTCCTGCAAAACTGTGCCTTATGCCCAAAAGAATTGCAATTATAACAAACTATGTTATAACCAAATGACTGATACCTTTTTGACATCTCCTAAGCAATTATGTTATGCTTCCATGTAGGATCAAACATTCTATTCATTTTACAGTTTCTTTGAATGTGTCCAATATTATTGCACTTGTAACAAACAATATCAGTATTCCTTCTGCAATTAACTGATTTGTGTCCAAATTGATTACAAGCATAACAATGACCATTAAAAGAATAATTATACCTATACATGTATGCTTGTCTAACAGGAGCATTTTTTCTTCTTCTTTGATTATGCTTTTCATCTTTGACATTTATTTCAGTTTCTGTCTTCTCTTTATCTTCAAGAGCACTAGCATGAAGATCAATTTTCTTTCTGAGAGTTTGCCTGGCTTTTGAACACTCCCCTTTTTCAATATTGTTTTCAAACAACAAATTCTTGTGTAATTTAGAGGAAGCCTTTTCTAACTCCTTTCTTAAAAATATTATTTCAGATTCATACTTTTCACAATCAACTTCTTTGGCCTTTAGTTGATTATTGACATCTTCTTTTATTTTCTTAACTTCTGCAATTTGAGTCTTCAAATCTATTATTTGTTTTTCTACATCTTGAAGATTTGAAAGAATTTTTATCTTGGATTCCTTTTCCTCTTGAAGTTGCAACTTTAACCTTTTATTCTCCATTCTGAGTTCTTTGATCTCACCAAGAGCACAAATGAGCTCACCTTCCATATCAATCTCATAATCCTGATCATCATCACTTGTGATGCTAGCTTCTTCTGAATCTGATTGAGTTTGAACTTCAACTCCTTCATTGCCACTTTCCTCACACACCAGAGTGTCCTCTTCTTTATCATTATCTTGATAAATTCTTATTAGTTCTTTCCAGATATCCTGAGCTGGAAATACCATTTTCAACTGACATTAAAACATCATATCCTAAGGAGGATAAATACACTTGCATTCTAACATACCAAACTGAAAATTTGAACCATCAAACTGAGGAACATCTGAAACAATATTAGATTCAACATGGAGAAAATCATCTTTATCAACTGATTTTATATCAACATCTGGATTTGATATGAATGATGTCTTTTGTGTCTTTTGACCAGAATGAATCTTAACATTTCTCATGTTCTTATTTCTCCTGCACTTACCCATTGAACTCCACACACAGGACCTACCCAAGCTGATTAAGCTGCAGAAGGGAAACTGGCTCTGATACCAATTGTAGGAGTACAATCAACACTGAGAGGGGGGGTGAATCAATGTTGTGTGAATTCTCAAATATTTTTACACACTTTAACTTTCAGAGCACAAGGAGAGAAAGATAGCATTGATCTGTCAAATACATATGCACATGACTGTGAAAATAGAAAGAGAACACAACTTCATACACAGAAAAGATTATGACACAAGAATTGCATGAGTGGAAAACCCTCCAGGGGTAGAAAAACCACTCTAAACTGCCTCACTGGCTTAACTGATCAAACATGCCTCACTGGCTACAAAGAAGCCTCACTGGCTACAATATGTGTCTCACTGACAAATGTTAAGGTCTCACTGACCTACAAGCCTCACTGGCATACTGTTTAGAAGCACCAGCTTCAAGGAGCACCAACCCCTATTACAGAACAAATTGAAAACACAAATTCAGAGGGTTTCTCTGTTTCAATACATAACATTTATTCTCTCTCATGTGTCTGTTAATGATCATTCCCAACTCATATACAAACTCAGATATTTCAATCCTGTATCATGATCCACTCTACAACACCAACACTACTTGATTCTCAACAACACTGCTTGATTTTCAACAACACTTCACAACTCTGTATATTTCATCTCTATCCTTCTTAATTCATTCATCAATGCACCTGAAAAACAACTTTATACAAGTTGAATATCTTTTCACCTTTCCTCTTTTGTATGAACATTTTCATCTTCTCTCAATGAAGAACCTGCAAAAACTTTTCACCTTCTCTCTGCAATTTTTCTTATTTCAAAAATCAATCTCTTGTAATAAAAAAACATTATTTCTCTGTCCATTTTAGAACCCTTTCATATTATTTGACATCTCAAATTATCCCTTGTAAAAAAAATGTAAATCTTCTTCAAAAATTTTGAAACCTTTCACTTACTCTGCACAGACAAATCATCTAAAACAATAATTAAGAAAAATCTTTAATTGAAATAAGATTTTTCAATTTGCTTTTGAAAGAGAAAATAAAATCTCTTTCTGATCTCCATGTGCAAAGTCAAACCCCTTCATTGAAATCATTTAATCCTGCAAAGAAAATATATTCTTTGTATAAACAAAATCTCTTTATATTCCATTGAAGATGACTCTTCAATCTCTTCAATCTAATTTCTCTGCAACATTATTGACAAGATCATTTCATATTCTCTAACATTTCAATCAGGACCTGTAGGAGAAAAATAAAATCTCTTTGAAGATTTAGTCTTTTCATTTTTATCTCCTTCTCTGCAAATCCTGCATTCAAATTCTTTATCCAATCTGCCTTTCAAAAGAAAATCACCTCAAATTCTTCTATCAAAAATCCATCTGCAAAAATAAAATCAATCTTTGCAAAACAATTTCCGTCCATCATTCCAATATGAAAATCTTCTCTATATTTTCTTAATCTCTCTTGCCATTTTATTATCTTGACCCTTCATAATCTGTAAAAAATCTCTTTGTCTTCTTAAAAAAAAATTCTTCAATCTACAACAAAAGACTTCATATTCTTCATTAAAAAAAATCCTCTCTGCATAAAAAAAATCTTCAATAAAAAATCAATCTCATCATCTTCTCAAAAATATAATCTTCTCACAAAAATCTCTGCCCTTAGAAAAAGAATAAAATCTCTTTCATAAAAATCCTCTCTTCACAAAAAAATCATTCATCATTTTCTTCTCTGCACAAAATTAACTTTTTCATTAAAAAATCCATCTCCAAAAAAATGAGTTAAAAACTCACAAAATAAATCCCAAAAAAACATTTTAATATCCTCCACCTTCTTAGCTTCCATGCCACAAAAAATTAGAAATAAATCTTTCATTCCCCAAAAAAAATATCTCCTTAAAATCTTCCAAAATCTCCTTAAAGCTCTCCTTGAAATGTGCCCCCTAGAAAATAGCACAAAAAAACAAAAGCTCATAAAAATATTTTAAATAAAGCCATAAAATGGCTTATTCACATTCTCCTCTTAAAGCATATTTAATGCTTTTTCTTTTTTAAATGTTTTATATTTAAAGCTTTATAAAAAGCTTTATAGAAAGTCATTGGAAACCTTTTCATGCTCCCCTTTAAATAAGACTTTCTAATATAAATGATATTCCATGCTTTTTTCTTTTTTCTTTTTTTTAAAATCAAGCTCTTCATAAATTAAATAAGGATATTCAACCAAATTCAAATGGTAAATAGAATATGAAGGGGCTAGTAGGTGTCATGAATTAAAACCCTCTAGTAGGTTGCTCTAAGTAGTATAACCTGCTCTTGCAGGTCAACATTACTTTATAACATAAAGTGCATACTTTATGACATTTAATCTCTTTGTATACACTTAGAGCTTATAGTTAGGATTTTAATATTTTAGGCATTTTGATAACCATTGATTCAACCATTAATAAACATTAATGCCTCACTTTGATCAAGCATGGCAAGATGAACTTTACAGCAACCTTGTATCATAAAACATATGCATTGTATCATACTTATCCTGATTGATGATTCTGATCCTGCAGTCTTGTGAATATCAAGAATGTACACAAACTGATCAAACAAGTTAGCATTTCCTAACATAGCCATGAAGCAACATATCAACCTGAAGTATATGAACAACTCCTGTAAATACCAACACATTTTTGACATCAATGACAATCTACTTTCATCATAGTTTGCACTAGACCAGATATTGCCCAAGCAATGAGAGTTTTGAGTAGGTTTATTTCTAACCCTAGTGGATAACACTCGATTTATGTAAAGAGGGTTTTAAGATATTTGTGTGGTACTTTTGATTAGTATTTGGTTTATTCTAGTACTAATAGTGTGGATAAGACATTGGACATATAGGGTTTTGTTGATGCAGAGTGGGCAAGTGAATTGGATAGTTGAAGGTCCACTAGCGGCTTTGTTTACTTTGTTTAGAGGAGCTGTGAGTTGGATGATTAGAAGGCAGCCCATCATTTCTTTATCCACCACCAAGAAGAGTATATGGTTTCTACTCATGTCTCTAAGGAGGTAGTTTGGTAATGGAGATTGTGTATAGGTATTGGTTTTGATTGTAGGATTATTCAGATTGGTTGTAGTTGATGGAAAATGAAGACTTAGTTTAAAACCTTGAACTAGGTCAAACCCTCTTCTACCAACATTGGGACACAAACCAAGCTTGGCTTCTACCCTAGAAGGAGAGACAAACTACATGGGCTTTGTCCCTTTGTTGTATAAAGGAGTGTCAAGCAAATTCAACCAACCAAACTAGGGCAAAGCCTAAAAGCCTAATTGAGCAATATTAACCAATAAATGACTACCTCTTGGAGGCTAATCCCCTTATAGAAATAAGAGGTAGATCATCATGGAATTGTATGGAGAGGCCCCCAGGCGCGTGGCCTCGAGACCATCATTCCATTGCTTCTTGGATCTTTGGACACTTGGCATTGATATTATGTTACATGATTCTATGATGAGACTATGACATCCTTCTAAACCTATATGTGAACCTTGTGAAGTTAATTCCTGTAATGTGGGTGAATGAAAATGTGTGGTTTTATGTAAGCTCTGTATTTGATGTATCTATATATGAGATGATGTTTTCTATATGAACATGCATTATGATGTATGAATTTCTCTATGCATGTGTGAAAAAAAAAATGATTAATGATCTTAAGATTCGTGGTGTTGAGTTTTGATCCATAGAATATGTTTGGTGAAAAGAATTATCCCTTTATAACATTTAGTTACAATGCTATATTTCTTGTGAAGATGTCTTAATTGCATATGTTATCTTCTGTACTTACCATGTCCAGTGCAAAGAGTTTCAGGAAAGTGATTCTATCCTCCTCTTGATGACTTCCCGAAGTAAGTCATATCTTAAGGGGGTAGAATGTAAGGCCTACCCTTGTATAATTGGTATGTATCCTATTATTTTTATAATTTTAGATTAAATGATAAAATTATTTAATTATTCTATAATGTAATGCAAGAAGGAGATATGTAATGTTAGACTATGCATCCTCATATTGTTTTTTTTAATTTTGCTTCGGCTATGAGGTATATTGTTAGATTTGACGTTTGACTTGAGTGTACATGATATACTTATATAGGTATTGACCAATGGGTGGATGTGGAGGAGGAGACATGGAATCACTTAACCACTAGGCCACCTCACCTTACCTAGTCCGTCAGTCAAGTGCTTGACTTTTTGAGCAAGAAGTTTGTTGGTCATTTAACCACCCTACTTGGTTGCGAATAGAGGTCTAACTTGAATGGTTTCCCTCTTTGCCTCTAACCGTAATCCTATTCGAGTTTGTTTCCCTGTGTGGTGCATAAACCCATAAGGTGTTGTGTTCTTGTGTGGTTTTAGTTGACTTGAGGCCTCTTTCACTTATTTGGCCTTCTATTTTTCTTGCAAGTCAAATGATGGTTTGAGTTTGGAGAAAACTTATAGATTAGTTTAATTTGAGTATTATATTTGGGTTGGGAATGTTTGGCTAATTGCTTTACGTTGGGGGAAAATGTATGTAAGTGTAGGCATCATGTTTTCCTAGAAGGTTACTCATGAAGAGTGGCCTTACCAGACTTGTAGGAAATGAAGCTTGTTTGGGGCTTGTCGTTTCTTTTATTTAACATTGTGGTAGCATTGGATGAGTTAAGTGGTTTGGTTGTTGTAATGGAATTTGGAAACCCTCTTGAGAGGGCATCCCTTTCCGTAATGGATCATTGTCCATGCGGAGATGGAAAGTTGACCTTGCTTGCCCTCGGTTGTTAAACCTTTTGGTTCATGGCACTTATTTATTCAATGGAGCCTTCAGAGTACCATGTCATGTTGTATGTGTAAGTTATAAAATATAAATCTATTATTACTAATAGAGGTAATGGATATTAATTATTGCTGGTTATGTTGTAATCTAGATTGAAAAGGTTGAGGCATACAATTATTGTCATATATAGACTATAGTCGTCACTTGACAATGTGTGTGTGTCTTACGGGTAACTAGTATCACTCTTAGTTTCATCTTATGTTGGATAAACTTAGTTCATGCTAAAACCTTATACTTACATGGTTGACCCTACTTGTCAAGTTATTTTTGTATGATAGTTATCTCTTCCATGGTGTCCCTAACGTTATGGCATACCTTAATATGAGTAACTTGTATTGAGGCCATATAAATATATAGGTAAATTATTATCATCACTCTATTTTAATCTTGACAGCTTGTTCAAAATCTCTCCTCTCATAGGTTACGACATAGTTAAATGTCGATTGTATTTGTCTTACCTTGTGATACAACCTTTATAAGATTTCCGAGCAATTTGTTTTGGTTAAGAGTTTTATATTTTGAATGTTAATTTCTGAGAATTATTCTTTTAGTAAGAGCGCTAGCTAGTTTACCACAAAGATAATGTCTTCAAGTTATTCACTCTTGACAATAATCTTTTCAATGGTGCCTTTTTGAATATATGGACATATCTTGTTATTAATATATATATATATATATATATATATATATATCAAATTTATATAATTAGCTGATAGACTTTTATTTGCGAACATTATAGTGTTCAGAAATTCCTCATGCCGTTAAAATAAATAAATAAATAAATATATGGCGAGAAATTTTCCAAACTCGTGGGTTGTTCCTATCAGTGTATACCTTGAACCTCCTATGGGTGCAAGTGCTAGTGATAATTCTGTTTGGAGTTTGACAGCTCATTCAAAAATCTCCCCTTTCTTGTGACACGATCTTTTTAAGATTTCTTTTGTATTTTTTTTACAAAAAAACATGCCTAGTGGAAAAGTGATAGTGGTGACATGGAAGTCAGAGGTTTAGGGTGTCGCTGGAGGAGTAGTGAGTGGGGGGTAGATTAGGTTCTTTTCAGCTGGGAAAAGAGGGTAAAAAAAAGGAAAAAAAAAGCACGCAGGCTTGGGGAGGTAGGAAGGAGGCGGCCTCTGAAAGAGGGGAGGGGGACCGAGCCTTTCAAGAAGGCTGTCAGGGTTCAAAAGGAGGAGGGGGGTGCATTTTTGGGAAGAGGAGGTTCCCTGCATCTGAGGAAGGGGGTAGTGAAGAAATGGAGTAGTAGAAAACAAGGATAGAGAGGGAGAGAATGCGACCTGGAGGCGAAGGTGAGACTCTCAGGGGGCAGCACCACAGAGGCAGCTACAAGTTTTGTTTCATATGACAAAAAAAGGAGAAGGGGGTGCTTTGGAATAGTTCCTCTTGGTGGCGATTCAGAGAGGAAAGGTATTCCTCTTGCTAATTCACATTGCAGGATTTTATTTTATTTTATTTTTGGACTGGCAGATCTAGTGTAGAAGAGGCAAAACAAAGCATAACAAAATACTTTTAAATTTCTTTCATATATATATATACATATTCTGAGCATATTAGTAGTGAGGCACAATGATTTGAGGGAGACATAGGGATGACAAACAAAATAAAATGGATCATGGCCCAACAATACTGGGGTACTAGAATAACCAAGGTGCTTCAGGAAGATCAAAATACTCCATATACTATGATGCCCTTATAGAAGTAAATCTTAAACAAAAGAGGATCGATTAAATTTATTTAGGCCTTAATCCATTATCATGTTTGCCAGTAGCCCAAAATCTTTCCTTCATACGACAGTCTTTTATTTTATTTGGTTTAATCTCTCCTTTGCATGAAATAGTCTTTTGTATGTTGTAATCTTTCCTTATCCATAGGATACATTCTTTTATAAAATGGTAAATTGTTCATTTCATATGGTACACTTATCTAATATTATTCTCTCTGTTATATGATATAGTCTTCTAATAAGTTTAAATCTCTCCTTTTAATATGATTCATCCTCCCACACCTTTCCTTGAAACCTCCTGTACCAAGACTTTTCTTCTTGACCTATAGACTATAGGCTTGCCAAGGAGGAGGTAGGGAGGAGGTTAAACAACTTAATATTGAGATGATATTTATTTTTGGGCTTGATTAAGTAATACGGTGGTAGGTTTTAAAGCTTAGAGAAGTGCAGAAAATAGCACACCAAACAACAACAAAAGAAATAGGAGACTCTTCATTCAGTCTAGGTTTTGTGTTGTGGGGGCTCGCCGCCTATGTAGTCATATACTCAAGACTTAGTAAAAATAAAATTTTAAGTTCCAAAATGAAAGAAGGTTCCGGGTGTTGACTTCCTTTGAGTTCTTTATTTTAAATTTTTTTTTGCATGTATATATATATATATATATATATATATTTTAGAGGGTTGTTACTGTGAGGAGTATTTTTATGTTAATTCAATCAATTATTTTATTTTGTTTTATGTAGGCATATGCATCATTATTATGCCTCAAGTTTAAATTAGGCTGTTAAGGGTATCAAAGATCTTGTTAAATCCTTCACGGCTTTGGTAGGTATTAGAAAACTCGTGTATGCAAATATTTATACGTTATTTATAAATATATTATTTTATAGAGATTTGAGGACCTTGTTCCTTTATTTTATGGGCCCCCTTTAAGTTCAAACATTTCTTTAGTTGTCCTTGGCATGTTGGTGCATCTAGATGAATTTAGACCTTGCTTTCTATGTTACCTCCTTCTAGCGTATTTAGTTTATTATGCATTTTTGTGTTGAGTGTTGTGCATCGAGTACTATTACTTCTATCTTTTCCCTTGGGTTGTGATGGTTGAGTGTGATATACATGAATACCCTTATGTGGATTACCTTAGTGTCTTGCCTGAGGTCCTTGTGTGTGGTGGCTTGTCGCACAGTGGTCCTTTGTTCTCCCTCTCCATAGCTCGGGCGTTGCCTAGGGTGTAATGGACATCCATTGCATTCAATGATGGCAATATGGTTGGGAGGAGAGTAGCACCCCCCATTGGTCTCCATTTAGATGCTCTCTGATGACTTGGCGAGGCCTTGATATTGTACCATTGTGATGTACTCCTGTTGATTCACTATGCCATTGGGGCACCTTGGTTGTACTTAATCTGTCATTGTATATTATTTGGTGTAATCTATTAATCATTGTAATTTAATCTTGGGGCATGATCAAACCATGTATTGGGAAGGTAGCTCCACCTTGTAATAGTATTAGAGTATATTTAGATGTATAATCACTCTTGTTTGTAAAGAAAATCAATTCTTTTATCTATGTCAATAATTAAGTTTAATTTGATTACTATGATTGATGGAATCCTCGTACTTCTATTATGATGTTATGTTATGTTTTTAAAATGGATTCAAAGCACTTTGTATAGATATTCTCCTAATGATCTTGTATGTTTGAAAGAATGAAATGGTATCTCATCTGCATTGAATATTTTACCCTATCTAGAGTTGAAATGTATGCACTAGAGGTTGGTATCCTATATCCCTCATTTTGTTTCCATGTCGTACTTTAGTGAGGGATGTATCACATTGCCTTGTATCCTCTTCCACTTTGGTATGACAGAATGAACTAAATCGTCTTGCAACCACTTATGAATGTAATAGCCTATTGATAGCTAAATGGATATTTGGATAATTCTTCTTGCATGGTTGTTGTTTTGGTCACCTAATATTGTTATCCACTTGGCTTGATTTATCCGACAAGGCATCCTGGATGTTTCATCCATGCCTTGTTTTCCTTCCCTGCCTTGGCAACGGGGATTTAGGGATAAGGGGAAATTTTTTGGTGGTTCATGTCATGACCACATGGGTAATGTGGGCATGACATGCGTCTTTTCATGTCATGGCCACTCACAAAAAGTGGGCATGACGTTTGGTATCAGAGCCCATGTTTCAACATTGGGAGCTCTGGGGTATTGTGTGTTGTATGTGCCAACATGGAGTGGATTGAGGTTGGTTTGACCCTCGTCCTACTTTGTGTAGTTACGAGGGAGCGAGGTTGTGGATTGACAACCAACCTTCATCTTGGAGGAAGATCCATCCTCTCATGTTGTCATTGTGGTGACCTTGTCACATGATTTTTGAAGTCTTCCGCTTGTGTTTTCAGGGTGGATGAGTCCCTCCTTGTCAGTTCTCCTCTTAAGTAGGTGAGTCTAGACATGAAGGTTGTGTTGAACCCTTCCTCGCCCTTGTGTATTTGGTAGAGAGTGGTGTTGTTCCCTAGTATGCACTCCTTGTGGTTGCGGTAAGACGTTAGGCTCGTAAGAACCATTAGCCTTGTGTTGCACCTTGTTGCATTATCATTTTGGGATGTGTAAGAGTTGATGGAGTGTTTTTATGCTTGGGTTCTTTGAATGAGTAATGAAGTCTGATTGCTTGTCTGATTAAATCTTGCCTTGCATACTTTGCGTGTGTGACTCCATTGTAGTAAATGTATAAGATAAAGGAAGAAAGATGTGTAAAGGAGACTTATGCTTAGTGTTGTTATGAGTTAATGCATGTTCCCAAACTATTTCAATGGTGCATTGTGTGCTTGGTGAGTACCTTCATAAAGTACTTCCTTAATGTGAATCTTGCATTTTATAATTTTGACTTGAGTGTACAGGATATACTTATACAAGTATTGACCAATGGGTGGATGTGGAGGAGGAGACATGGAATCACTTAACCACTAGGCCACCTCACCTTACCTAGTCCATCGATTGAGTGCTCAACTTTGTGAGCAAGAGATTTTTCGGTCATTTAACCACCCTACTTGGTTGCGAATAGAGGTCTAGCTTAGTGGTTGCCCTCTTTGCCTTTGACCATAATCCTATTCGAGTTTGTTTCCCTGTGTGGTGCATAAACCCATAAGGTGTTGTGTTCTTGTGTGGTTTTGGTTGACTTGAGGCCTCTTTCACTTATTTGGCCTTCTATTTTTCTTGCAAGTCAAATGATGGTTTGAGTTTGGAGAAAAATTATAGATTAGTTTAATTTGAGTATTATATTTGGGTTGGGAATTTTTGGCTAATTGCCTTACATTGGGGGAAAATGTATGTAAGCATAGCCATCATATTTTCCTAGAAGGTTACTCGTGAAGAGTGGCCTTACCAGACTTGTAAGAAATGAAGCTTGTTTGGGGCTTGTCGTTTCTTTTATTTAACATTATGGTAGCATTGGATGAGTTAAGAGGTTTGGTTGTTGTAATGGAATTTAGAAACCCTCTTGAGAGGGCATCCCTTTTCGTAATGGCTCATTGTCCATGCAGAGATGGAAAGTTGACCTTGCTTGCCCTCGGTTGTTAAACCTTTTGGTTCATGGCACTTATTTATTCAATGGAGCCTTCAGAGTACCATGTCATGTTGTATGTGTAAGTTATAAAATATAAAGCTATTATTACTAATAGAGGTAATGGTATTAATTATTGTTGGTTATGTTGTAATCTGGATTGAAAAGGTTGAGGCATACAATTATTGTCGTATCTAGACTATAGTCATCACTTGATAATGTGTGTGTGTCTTACGGGTAACTAGTATCACTCTTAGTTTCATCTTATGTCAGATAAACTTAGTTCATGCTAAAACCTTATACTTACATGGTTGACCCTTCTTTTCAAGTTATTTTTGTATGATATTTATCCCTTCCATGGTGTCCTTAACGTTATGGCATACCTTACTATGAGTAACTTGTATTGAGGCCATATAAATATATAGGTAAATTATTATCATCACTCTATTTTAATCTTGACATCTTGTTCAAAATCTTTCCTCTCATAGGTTACGACATATTTAAATGTCGATTGTCTTTGTCTTACCTTGTGATATGACCCTTATAAAATTTTCAGGCAATTTGTTTTTGTTAAGAGTTTTATATTTTGAATGTTAATTTCTGAGGATTATTCTTTTAGTAAGAGCACTAGCTAGTTTACCACAGAGATAATGTCTTCAAGTTATTCACTCTTGACAATAATCTTTTCAATGGTGCCTTTTTGAATATATGGACAAGTGTTATTTTTAGAGAAACTAAGCCTTCTTCTGTTACATTGCAGCCAGAACAAAGCGAACCAAAAGTTATGATTCAACTCCCTTCTATGCCTAAGAAAGTTGAATCAAGGCCCCTGGATACACATGAAGTTGAGGGGAGCTCATCTAGTTCTGAATCTTTAGAAGAGGAGGAAGGACCTCCAAGTCAACTTGTTCGAAGGTCTACAAGGCATAGACAACCACCTGAAAGGTATTCATCTGTGTTAGGAATGAAAGGCACAACTACACAAATGGAAATCTAATTTAAATATAGTTTCTGTAATCTTAACTGTGTATTACCAATGGAGATTGTAACATGCAAATGAAAATATGCAAACCCAAAAACATGCAAAATAGAACATTGAACACAACACAGTGTTTACATGGCTAAAACCCTTGTGGGTAAAAAATTTCACCAGGAAATAGGCACAAGCTTGTATTAATCTATAAAAGATTTGTACAATAAAATCACACTATCCAACCCTCTCCACCAGTCTTCAATCTGGTAGTATTCTGATAGCACCTGACTACCAAAATTCTCACATACAACAACAAATACAATGGTAAATATTTCTAGAGGACTTTTCCCTCCAATTTGGGCATCCACTTTCTCTCTCCTCCAACAACCCCACATGCAAGCATTAAAATGGTGTCAACATGGAACCACCAACTAGCAATAACTTCCCCATGCAAGTTTGGGTGCCCAGGTCCAAAAATAGCATGAAACAACATTTTATGATGTGTCATAACTGTCACAGCTACCACTAACAAAGAATCTTCCCAATATGGGCATCTGGGTCTAAAAATAGCAACCATAACTAATAATGGGTGTTGCATGCGTCATACATGATGTAGGGGCATCCTGATGCACTCTTTTTGATGCAAATTGTTCTCATGGGATAAGCTTTGAGTTTTGATTTTTTTGGTGTCAATAAGGTCATGTAAGACCATTTGGAGTCATTTGGAGACATTTAAATCCATTATGTAATGTTTTAGAGTCAAAAGTTGCAAAAAATGTAAAAGTTGTCAAAAAGTTGCAAAGTTGGTTTGGGATGTTCATAAGTTGTTTTAGGTGATGGAAATGGATGGAATTATATAAAATTTGTCATGTAAACATGAACACAGAAGTTGGGGAAGGTTGGAGAAGGTTAGAGAGAAGTTGGAATAAAATATACCTCATTTTGTATGTTTAAATTTATGTTTTTTCTATTAACAGTGACTGTAATTCACATGGTACAGACTAATATGGATAGGTAAGGTCCTAAAACTAGTTGTAAAAGTTAGAGGGAAGAGCTATCTTTCAAATTCAATTGGTTTGGTGAATGTTCATTGGATTTTTTGAAAGTTATGCCATTTTTTTCTTGACAGATCTGAAAAGTTTATTTTCTAAACATTTGTAGTCTAAAAACATGTTAGTATAGACATGTATGGAATGATGGAGACCTGAAACCAATCGAGAAATTTAGCCCTATGTTTTAAGAGATTAATTCTTTTTGTTTGAATCACTTTCATTGAGTTTTGTGTGAGTTATTGTATTTTTACTAATAGCAGGTCTAAACCCTATGTAGAGTTTCCAGTGAACTAGAATATTTCATATATTTGATTCCAACCAACAAAAAGTCATGAAAATTGGTAGAAAGTTCTATTTTAATATGTTCTAAAATTTTTTAAAGGAAAATCCATGACTAGAATTTTTGGAGGAGTTATATAAGTCTATATTTCTCTAATGTGACCTAGAATGCATTTAATCACTATTTGAGATGAATCAGTTTATGAAAGTTGTCAAGTGAATCATGTTTGTTGCATTTTGTCATTGTTGGTGATGGATCATTATTTCACTTGTGACAAGTTGTGCTAAGTGAAGGTTTCTCTACATCATTTTTGGTATCAGAGTCCAAAGATCTGGGCAAGGGAAGTTTTGGAAGTTTGTGTATTGTTTCTGACAGGTTGAAGTGAAGAACTTGGATGCCAAAAGACTAGGTAGTGAGGAAAAGGAAAGAAAACCTAGGTGAAGTATCATAAGAAGAATCTAAGAAAAGAGAAGAGATAGCAAGATGCATCAGTGAACTCAGAAGGGGAAGATGAAAGACAATAGGATAAGCCTAGTTGGAGAGTTTGATAGGACAATGGGAGAATTTGAAAAATATATTGAGCTTGTATTGCAGCAGTGTCTTGAGAAAGAATCTCAAGAAAATGTTTGTCATTGACCAATGATAAAGAAGGTGAAGTGGTCCATACAAATGATTATTTAGAAAATAAGAGGGCAATAGATGGTTACTTTGAAAAGAGAAGATAAAACAAAGGAAGAAGAGACATTCATTAACATGGACATGAAGAAAGATCAAGAGTGTCTTCAAGAAAGTGTAGAAATCATGGAAGAGAAATGTTCTCAAGAAGACACAAATGCAAAGGTCCATTGGTAAGAGATACATCCAAGAAACCAATAGGTTGGTGATGATCAGACCATTGATAAGAAGATGGATATAACAGAGATCAAGAAAGAACCAAGACAACAAGCCCAAGGATATAGTGAAGAGGTAAATTGGCCTCATGGTTTTTATCTAATGCATGTTGTTGATAATGTTTGTATAGGTACAAACGAAGGAGAGACTGACAAGGATGAAGAAAAATAATTTGCAGCAAGTGCAGACATATAGATGACAAAGATTGATGAGTCTCGATATGATGAACGAGTGGATGGAGAAGATAATGATCTCCTATGGAAAGAGGAGATGGGGAAAATAAACAAGTTACTTGAAGGAGGCTTGATAGAAGACCATGAAGATATCGATATGGCAGCAATAAATGATAACAAAGAAATTGGGACAACAAAGAAAAATGAGGTAAATAATGCATATTTTGATTCTAATTTATTTGAATTGAATGATGAAATGAAGGAGATTAAACAAACTAAATGTGGACACATGGAAAGTTTCAATTTCCATAAGAATTTGTATGAGAAAGCTACAGATTTGATTATTGGCGATGAGTATGATTTGTTGGATAAAGAAATTAAACAGTGTGGAAAGTTGTTCAAGCATGTACACTTGATAGAAGATGAAGAAATGGACAACAGTAATGAGGCATATGAAGGAGACATAGAATTTTGGAGTCTTGCAATTGAGAAGAAGATCCTCATGAGGAGGTCCAAAAAGCAAGCATGAAACAAAAGAGTGAAGATCAAGAATCATGGAGCAGATCAAACCAAGCATGGGAAGGATCAATAGGAGGCTTGAGAATATCTAATCATGCAACACAATTGGAAGAAGTAAAAGAAACAATATCATTTGAGATGGAACTCAAATTTCTTTTTCCTAGGGAGTATGATGTAGGGGCATCCTGATGCACTCTTTTTGATGTAAATTGTTTTCATATATTAAAATTTGAGTTTTGAGTTTTTTGGTGTCAATAAGGTCATGTAAGACCATTTGGAGTCATTTAAATCCATTATGTAATGTTCTAGAGTCAAAAGTTGCAAAAAATATAAAAGTTGTCAAAAAGTTGCAAAGTTGGTTTGGGAAGTAGTTTTGGGTGATGGAAATGGATGCAATTATATAAATATGTCATGTAAACACTAACACAAGGGTTGGAGAAGGTTGGAGAGAAGTTGGATTAAAATATACCTCATTTTGCATATTCAAATCTATGTTTTTTCTGTGAATGACTACTATAATTCACATGGTATTGACTGGTACAGATAGGTAAGGTCTTAAAAATAGTTGAAAAAGTTATATGAAAGAGTTACCTTTCAAATGCAATTGGTTTTCTAAATTTTCATTGGATTTTTTGGAAGTTATGCCATTTTTCATCTTGACAGGTCTAAAAAGTTTAATTTCTAAAAGTTTGTAGTTGAAAAACATGTTAGTATGGACATGTATGGAATGATGGAGGCTTAAAACCAATTTGGAACATTATTCCTATGTTTTAAGAGATGAATGATCTTTGTTTGAATCAATTTCATTGTGTTTTTTGTGAGTTATGGCATTTTTACTAACAACAGGTCTAAACCTTGCCTAGGGTTTCTAGCGAACTAGAATATTTCATATCTTTGATTCCAACCATCAAAAAGTCATGAAAATTGGTGTAAAGTTCTATTTTAATATGTTCTAAAAACCCTTTAAAGTAAAATCCATGAATGGTATTTTTGGAGGAGTTATATAAGTATGTATGTTTCCAAGTGAATCAGTTTATGTAAGTTGTCAAGTGAATCAAGTTTATTGCATTTTTTAATTGTTGGTGATGGATAATTGTTTCTCTTGTGTCAATTTGTGCTAAGTGAAGGTTTCTCTACATCAATACATGCATGGAATCTTATGACAACTTGCAGCTACCATAAATCCACTTACACCACACTATGACAAGTTGTCATGCAAGCTAAACATAGCAGATTCTCCAAGGGCAATGTCTACCTTCATTTACTCATGATTTTCACATTTTTCAATAGTAAATATTGCTCCATAACTTCTGCTGGTAACTATGAAATAACATTTGTCAATGAGACTAGCTCATTCTCATATGGGTAATTACAAAATAACAAATAATAAATGGGATAAATACAATATTGGAATTTACAAGGTTCATGGAACCTTATTACAAAATTCTCCCACTTGACATTATACATTGTAAATCAACCCATAGGAAATCAAATGAAATATAATCAGGCACTAGAAACAAGGTCCATGGCCTCCCTACACCACACAAACTTCTCTATGCTCACAGGCTTGGTCAATGAATCTGCAACATTCCTCTGAGTGTCTATCTTTTTCAGCTCAATCTATTGATTTGCAACCAACTCTCATTCAAAGTGATACTGAACATCAACATGCTTAGTAAAAGTATGATACATGGGAATCTTGGCCAAATAGATAGCACTCTGGCTATAATAACCAATTTGAATGATCCTACAATCAAATCCAATACATGTACATGTTGAAATGCACAAGACAACTGAGAGGGGGGAGGTGAATTAGTTGTCACCAAAACTTGACTTCTTATGAAAATTATCACATCAATCACTTATTCACTATAATTAATATTTAACCATGAAAGCATGAAATCAAAAACTTAACACAATTGCACATTCAACACATGAGACACCAAATTTTTTACGTGGAATACCCTATAAGGGAAAAACTATGGCAAGTGTTAGCTCACAATATAATAAGTTATAGCAATACCAAAAATTAGAGGCTCACTGCCCAAAATGCTCACTTCCAAAGAAGGGCTCACTACTGATGGGTGAACTGAGTTAGCAGCATCTACTCCATGCCAAGGTTTAGTTCCATGTCAGGGTTCAATTCCATGCCTCTGCTCTACTCTGCCTTTACACTTCTCTCTTATCTTCCCATTTTCGCATAAGGACTACTTTTTCACAACTTCATTACATGTTTATATACAATTAGTCAACCTTGGAATCTACATCAAGGTTGGCATTACAAACATTCATAGAAATAGATCTAGACCTAAATAAAATTAGCTAAGGAAAAGATGTATACATATCACATTATGCCTTAGCTAGGACTCAAATGCAATCTTCCACACCACGACACACTTCCATAATCTTCAATGCATCTTCATAAGTAGTGAAAATAGCCAAGTTGACCAAGACTTGGAGTTAACACTAAGTCCTTTTAGGAACAATCTTCATCCATGATCCAAATTACTCTTTGTAGACCAATCAAAAGGTAGGAACATGATCAGGAGACATCCACAAGCACACTGTAATTACCAGGAACATCTGTACACCCTCTAACCACTTTGCCAAGAAGAATCTTCAAACTGGAGCACTTAAACAACACTATTAGCCACTGTCATAAAGAAAAGATCACTTGTGGACCACCAAATCATGAACCATTAGAGTTGAAGGTACATAACATCATCCGAGACTTAACTCTAGAATCGTAACCATAATACTTCAATATGGAGGAATGCAAAGCAAAATACTTTCTCCATGTCACCACTGACTGCATAGAAAAAGTAGCTTTTACTTTGGTGAACATAACTCTCTCAAATCTTCATACCAGAGGCTAAAAATTAGAACATAACATATGTAGACATGCCTCTGAGTAACTTCCAATCCACAGACAAAAGTATTCATTCTACAAGAAATGTAGAGCAAACTGTTGGACTGTTCTGTTGTAAGCAAAGATACTCTTCAACACAATGTTTCCACTGGGAAAGCAAATTTTATCAAAAGCACTTGGAAACATAATATCAGGATCACTTACTCATTATCATAAACACTTACATAAGCCAGTATAAAGAAACTAACTTAATACAATAAAGCATCAAAACAAGAGCATAGTTGACACCAATGACAACATGGATATGCTGACATCAATGACATCAGTTAGGCACATATTTGCAAAAATCTCCCCCTATCATTGATGGAAACATATGATGTGAAAAATTATAAAGACCATCAAGACAAGATTCTACATTGATTACCTTCTCCCCTTTCTCTCTATACATCTACACTCTTTCTCCCCTTGAGTTTTTCACATGATTTATCTCCCCCTTTGACATCAATGGCAAAGGGCACATACTTGCACTCTGCTGCTCTGATCAAACTAAAATTGCTCTTTCATTAACACTATAACACTTACTTCTCTCAGTCAGGAACACATATCAACAACATCTAGCTACTCCCCCTGAGAGGTAGCCTTTAAAACATCAATCCAGATCAAAGAATGAGGCTTTGGGAACCACTGGACTAATGCATACCTATGCATCTTAGTTCAGAGAAGGAGGGGTAATAACCCCAACTTTTCTCTGAGCTACTCAAAAGTATCCTTAGATATAGGCTTAGTGAAAATATATGCAATCTAATCCTTTGTAGACACATATTCCATCTTTACTTCATTCTCTGTCACCTTTTCTTTCATAAAGTGATATCATATAAATATATGCTTTGTTCTTGAGTGCATCATTGGATTCTTTGAAATGTTTATAGCACTTGTATATTGTCACAAAATATTTCTATTGGCTCTTCATACACAACTCTTATGTCCTTCAATGCCTACTTCATCCAGAACACTTGAGTGCAACAACATGCTTCTGCAATAGACTCAGCTTCTATAGTAGACAAAGAGATTAAATCTTGCTTCTTTCTCAACCATGAAACCAATCTATTACCTAAGAAGAAAGCACCACCACTTGTACTTTTTCTATCATCATCTCTGACCCAATCTGTATCTATAAAAGCACTGAGAGTGAAATCATTATCCTTTGGATACCATAAGCCATGATCTAATGTGCCTTTTAAATACCTCAAGATTCTCTTAACTGCCATCACATGTGACTCTCTAGGATCTTCTTGAAATCTTTCCACAAGACAAACTGCATGCATTATATCAGGTCTGGTTTGTGTTATATAAAGTAATCATCCAATCATGAATCTATACCTTTTCTCATCAGTCTTAGGTGATTCATCAGTTTTGTTTAACTTGCAACGAGTCACCATGGGAGTACATACTGGTTTAGAGTGCTCCATCCCAAATTTCTTCAACAACTTTTTCACATATTTAGATTGAGAAATGAATATTCCTTTTTCTGATCGAATAATTTGTAAACCCAAAAAGAAATTCATTTCACCAAACATAGACATCTCAAACTCATTTTGCATTTCCCCTACAAATTTCATGCACATACCTTCATACTAGGCTCTAGGGGCTTGCGTCAGTCCATAAAAGGCATTCTTCAATCTATATTTTCTTCATCTTTTTCTTGAAGACTCATTTGATTCATGTTCATTTGCCTCTAAGTTCATCAAATACTCCTAATCATCATGAGAACTAATTTGTATTGGAAACAACTGTGTTCTATCAACCTGAACTTCTGTTACTTATTACTCTCAAGCAAAATGTCAAAATCAGACAAATTTTTGGTTGTAGATGTAACCAATGGTTAATAACCATATGCCAAAACCATAGAGCAATATCTTCAATAGCGGACCAATGCGGACCAAAGTACTGAAGCACTGTAACTTGATTTTAGTTGAAATTCATAACATATTTTCTTTTTTGAACAATTCTTTTTGCATAGTAGACTTTTTCCTTTGCACAACTCATCCTTTATCCTTTGCATTCAAAATCTTTATCCTGATTTAGACCTTCGTTGCTAATTCTCGACCTTGTCTTTTCATGCTGAGGCATCAACACCTATGGTTTTAAAAGGGAGAAAAGATTTTTCATTAAATCTCCCCCTGTGCCAAAGCACCCAATTCACTTCTTGGAGGAAGTATCTACACTAGAGTCTAGTGTGGTCCCATATTTGACTTCATTCACTTCCTTCTTGACTTCTGCTAGATCAGCCTTATCCACTAGTTCCTTCAATTTTGCCTAAGTATCCTTCCTCATGTTCTTGCTTCTGCAATACTTAGTGGTATGTACAAATCCATTGCAATTGTAGCATACAACATTTCTCTAGCTAGTATTTATTCCTTTCACTCTTGATTTGCATTGGTTAGCTTTATGTCCAAATTTGTTGCATGTATAATAGTAGGCACAGAAGGATTTAACTATCCTATCCCTACCAAAGCCATTTATCATTTGATTTCTGCACTCATTAGCCCTATGTCCCATCTTATAGCATGTATAACACCTAATAGAATTTTGACTCACTTTACTTTTGCATACAGCAGCTCTATGGCCAAATTTATTGCATGTGAAACACTGCCCAGAGAAAGATGGAACATTTTGATTCATTTTGCTCCTACATTAAGTAGCCTTATGACCAAACTTATTACATGCATCACAATAACCATTGAAGGATGGATACCTTTGAGCATTTAGTTGTCTAACTGATGATCTTTTTGATCTATTCCTTTGATCCTGAATCTATTTGCCTTTGTCCTCCTTATCCTTGACATTCTTCTCTTGACCTGCTTTGGAACCTTTATCTTTCTCAAGTCTCACACTTTCTTTGCCATCAATATTTTTTTGACTTTCCATTAGTCTATCAAATCTGGCAGAACTCACACCAAGTTAGCCCCATTGAGCCCATGCATGTTTCAGATTAGATTTTAGATACATAACTTCTTCTTCAAGCTTTATATAGTCTTTAGTTTTGTCTTTTAGACATTCCTCAATTTTTTGCTTTTTCTTCATTTGCTAATCTAAATTCTTCATCATCCTCTTTTAGTCTTTGTTGAAGCTTCTTGATTTGCTTTTTTAACTCTTTGATTTATTCATTTTCTTCTGTTATATTTTCCTTTAAGTCCATGTTTTCTTCTTCTGATTTCTCAAGGTTTTCAAGAGCAGTTTTGGGTTCATCATTGTCAATGGATAGACATTCATCTTTTGAGGATTTTACATTATTGGAGAGTTCATTCATTGATTTAGATTCAATATTGGCATTTAAACCCAAAGTTGTTTGTTCTCCAATAGCATTATGTACTTTATACTGACAATCTTCTTGTGCTTCATCATACATCTGTATGTCTTTATCAAACTTGACATTGGCACTTTCAATTATTATTCTCAATATCTTATTGTAGCATTGGTAGACTTCACTCTTAGTAGAATAATCAAGAAATATTCCTTCATCATACCTAGCATCAAACTTGCTTAGCTCTTCTTCTCTTCTAATATAACATTTACTTCCAAAAAATTTAAAGTATTTCACTATAGGAATTCTTCCATACCACAGTTCATAAGGAGTTTTAGTACCATTATCTTTGACTTGAACTCTAATTTTAATGTGGACACTAGTTTGTATGGCTTCTTTCTAGTATACTTTCAGTAGGTCATCTTCCTCTATCATTGTCTTTGCAGCTTCTTGAACAGTCTTGCTCTTTGTTTCCATCATTGTATCCTCTCTAGATAGCTATCTTTTTATACCATGAGTCTCATAGAATACATTGAATTTATCAGAGGTAAACTCTTCTCCTTTGTTAGACTTCAAACATTTGATTTTCATACTCAATTCATCTTCAACCATTGTTTTGAAATCGTTACATGCATCTAGAGCTTCTAATCTTTCTTTAGGAAAAATGACCCAAGTCATTCTAGAATAGTCATCAATAAAGAACATAAAGTACCTATCATCATGGAAACTTCTCATTTTTGTGGGTCCACAAAGGTTTGTCTAAACCAATTCCAGGAAAAAAATTCTTCATCCTATGTGTTTCTTCTTGTTTGCTTTTCAACTTCTGGATCAAGACATTCTTTATTATTGCACTAGATATTTTTTAAATTTGAGAAGTAATCATCATTTTCATTGTCTTCTACATCATAATATGTTCTCTTGGTCCTTCTGCTCTAATTTTCTTTATCATTCCTTTTCAAGTTTCTTTTTTGACAACTGGATGCATAGTGACCAGTTTCACCACACAGGAAGCAATTGTGATGTAGCTCATCTTTGTGTGCCATCTCGAATCTGTTAGACTTACGGTAGACAACTGAGAGGGGGGTGAATTAGTTGTCCAAAACTTTCTTCCAAATCAAATACTTAACTCCACACAAGCATAATAGTAAATCAATCATGAAAGCATAATGCAACAAATTAAGAGCAGATACACATTAACACACATAACACCAAGATTTTGGATGTGGAAAACCTAGTTAAGGGAAAAACCATGGGGTGATTAACCCAAGATAATATTCTCTATTAGAAGAATAGAAGGAAGAAAATGGTACATGCCAATTAGGGCTCACTGCCCGAGCACACTGCTCACAAGAGGCTCACTACCTACAAGAGACACGTTGTCTACAAAAGAATAAGTATCACATACTTGAACTGGTAAATAGCATCTTCACCATGCTTGAGTCAATTCCATTTAAGCCCAAACCTTCTGCTCTACCTTTCGCTCTTCTCCTTGCTACCACACACTCATCTCCACAAGTCCACTCTGAAATGACTTCTCAATCCCTTATTTATACATGACATCAACTTAGGAACAAACATCTAAGTTAGCAAACATCCACAAGAACATCCACAAGATGTATAATTCATCTAGTCGGCCAGTCACATAAAGAACACCATCATTTGAAAGTTATTCTTCATTTTTGGGACCCTAATTCTAATGCGGACCATAAACAAGAATTGATCATGATCCAAGGACCTCCACAAACTTGCCTGAAACACCAAGAACATCCACACTTCCTCTACTTACTGAAATCCTTCTCTCCTTCATCCAAAACCTCAAGAACATAGTCTGCCATTACTGTCACAAAGGAATAGATACTTGCGGACCTTCAAACCATGAACCAATAAAGTTAACACACCACATAGACTTCCCAAACACTTCCTCAAATCTGCAGAACTAGAGAATGCATTTCCAGATCTCACCGGACCTATCTGTATCACTCTGTCATCACTGAACATCTGTTGGAACCAGTTTCACTTGAATTGCCATAACTTCTTCATATCTTCATGCGGACCTCTGAAATCTCTACTGCAACATCTTAAGACACATATCTACAAACCCTTTAATCCACATCCTATCTTGGACTTTTACCTTATGTCAACACTATTCTTCACTGTTCCTGATTGAGACTAATTTTCTCAATATCCTCAACACACAACTCAGCCAACCTTATCATTAATGTAACAAGAGTATGTTGACATCAATGACAACACCGGTTAGGCCCATACTTGCAACAATCTCCCCCTTTGTCATTGATGGCAACATATGATGTGAAAAACTGTTTTAACCATCAAGACAAGAAAATCACCTTACTGTCACAACTCCCCCTGTCAGCAATAACTATTCACATGTCTTCTCTCCCTTTACTACTCCCCCTTTGATCAGCAACCACTTGTTTTTCACATGTCTTCTCTCCCCCTTTGACATCAATGGCAAAGGGCACATACTTGTAGTTCCACTACTTCAAAACCATGCCTGCTGCTCCCCCTAAGTAGCAGCTCCCCATCATCAGTCTAGACCACAAGATGTGACTATGATATCCACCGGACTGATGCACATCAGTGCACTTTAGTTCACCACTGGAGGTGTAATAACCCCTATCTTCTCCCTGAGATACTCAAAAGAGTCCTTAGGTAGAGGTTTAGTAAAGATGTTTGCAATCTGATCCCATAAAGGCACAAACTCCAATTTGACTTCATTCTTGTTCACTTGCTCTCTCAAAAAGTGAAACTTTATGGATATATGTTTAGTCTTTGAATGCAACACCGGATTCTTGGATATGTTTATTGCACTTGAATTATCACATAAAATTGTGATGGGCTCCTCATACTCTACTCTGATGTCTCTTAACATCTATTTCATCCACAAAACTTGAGTACAACTACCTGCTGCAGCAATATATTCTGCTTTTGCAGTCGACAGAGATATTGCTTCTTGTTTCTTGCTTAACCAACAAACCAATCTCTTCCCCAAAAAGAATGCTCCACCACTGGTACTCTTCCGGTCATCCACATCTCCTACCCAATTAGCATTTGTATATGCATGAAGAGAGAAATCATGATCTTTAGGATACCACAACCTATACTCAACTATCCCCTTTAGATATCTAAAAATCTTCTTGATTGCCATAACATGAGATTCTCTAGGATCAGCTTGGAATCTAGCAACAAGACCAATAGCCTGCATAATATCTGGTCGAGTTTGAGTGAGATACAACAGTCCTCCAATCATTGACCTATATTTTGTCTGATCAACCTTGGGAGAGTCATCATCTTTGCTCAACTTGCATCCGGTTGCCATTAGAGTGTTCATTGGCTTTGAGTCTTCCATCCCAAATTTCCTCAACAATTCTTTCACATATTTTAACTAAGAAATGAAGATTCCTTTCTTTGTTTGAGTAATTTGTAGACCCAAAAAGAAATTCATTTCTCCAAGCATGGACATCTCAAACTCACTTTTCATTTGACTTGCAAAAGTTCTACACATACTATCTCTTCCACCAAAAATGATATCATCAACAAATACTTCAACAATTAAGATATTTTCTTGATCAATTTTGAAATACAAATTACTATCAGTAGTACCTTTGTTGAACCAATCTTCAAGAGATTCTTATCTAATCTTTCATACCAGGCTCTTGGGGCTTGCTTTAGTCCATACAGTGCCTTTTTCAATTTGCAGACCATGTCACCATGATCAGACAATTGAAATCCATCTAGTTGCTCAATGTACACTCCTTCTTCCAAATTACCATTTAGGAAGGCAGATTTGACATCCATCTGATACACCTTGAAATCCTTAAAGGCAACAAATGCAAGAAATAATCTGACTGCTTCAATTCTTGCCACTGGAGCAAAAGTCTCTTCAAAATCAACTCCTTCAATCTGAGAGTAACCCTTGCAAACCAATCTAACTTTATTTCTGATTACTTCACCAGCTTCATTTAGTTTGTTCCAGAAGACCCATTTGGTTCCAATCACATTCTTGTTTCTAGGTCTGGGAACAAGATCCCTAGTGTGATTTTTCTTAATTTGCATTAGTTCTTCCTCCATTGCTTTTGACCAATTTTCATCATTGCAAGCTTCATTCATTGTCTTAGGTTTAATTTTTGAAATTAGACAATACTCATATAAATTTTGAGCAATTCTCCTCCTTGTTTGCACTCCTTTGCTTTTGTCACCTATGATCTGATCTTTAGAGTGGTTTTGAGTTACATACATTGGAACTTTGGGAGTTTCTTGCACCTCTAACTCTTGATCAGTCTCATTGAGACTTATCTCTTCTTCCTGACTTACCAGATCAATTTGACTTTGTTTCTTAGAAGAGGCTTGGATACTTTGAATCTGAACACCATTCTGATCATCTTCATCATACTCATGAATTCTTGAGGGTCTTTCAATTTCTTCATCAACCTTCACATTTACACTTTCTACAATCTTTCTCAGTCTCTTGTTGTAACACTGGTATGCTTTGCTTTGAGTAGAGTAACCTAAGAATATTCCTTCATCACTTCTAGAATCAAACTTTCCTAGATCTTCATCCCTTTTAATGTAACATCTGCTACCAAAAACTCTGAAATATCTCATAGTGGGAGTAATGCCAAACCAAAGTTCATAAGGAGTCTTACTGGTATTGTTTCTAATTTGAACTCAATTGAGAGTGTAGACTGCAGTGCTGATAGATTCTCTCCAATAGATCCAAGGAACATTTGCTTCCATCATCATGGTCCTGGATGCTTCTTGGATGGTCCGGTTCTTTCTCTCAACTACTCCATTTTGCTATGGAGTTCTAGGGGCAGGCAACGGTCTCTTTATTCCATGTTTCTCACAAAAGTCTATGAACTCACCGGATGTGAATTCTCCACCTCTATCAGACCTTAGACATTTCAATTTTAATCCAGTTTCATTCTCCACCATGGCCTTGAATATTTTGAATTTCTCAAGTGCTTCTAATTTTTCTTTCAGAAAGGTTACCCACATCATCCGAGAATAGTCATCAATTAGCAACATGAAGTATCTATCACCTTGGATACTCTTAACTCTTGCTGGACCACAAAGATCAGTATGAACTAAGTCCAACAGTCTGGTAGAAGACAATTCCTTACTTTTGAATGTGACTCTACTCAGTTTGCCCAATTGACATTCTTTGCATAAGCTATTAGTAGGTTTCACTAATTTTGGAAGATCTCTTATAGCTTGAGTATTACTTATCTTGATGATATTATCAAAATTCACATGACACATCCTCCTATGCCATAACCAACTTTGATCAATTTGAGCAAATAAGCAACTTTTAACAGTACCAACCAAGTGGAAGATATTACCTTTAGTTTGAGTACCAGATGCAATCTCTGTTTTGGAACTTTCAAAGATCTTGCATTTTCTATTCCTGAATTTGAGATCATAGCCTTTGTCCACTAGCTGTCCAACATTGAGAAGATTGTGCTTTAATCCTTCAACATATAGTACATTATCAGTTTTGTTCTTTCCATCAAGAGAAATAGTTCCTCTACCTCTCATTCTTCCAGCAGAATTATCTCCAAACTTTACAATTCCTCCTTCATACTTTTCCAAATTTAAGAACTTATTCTTGTCACCTATCATATGGTGAGAGCATCCACTGTTAATGACCCAATCATCCTTTGCTTCAACTTGGGCAGCCAGAGCTTTTTCTTCAACTTTATGATTGACAGATATAGAGGATATTGGTTCCTCTTCTTTGATGGCAATAAACACCCATTCATTACCGGATTTGTTTCCTATCTCTGATTCATCATCTGTTACTCCTTCATTATCATCTTCTTCATGAACATAGTAACAATTCTTTTGAAACCTTGGTCTGTTAGGATTTGGTCTTGAAAATCTTTCTGGACATCTTGAGGCAAAATGATCAATTTTATTGCAATTAAAACACTTAAAAGGTAATTTCCCTTCATACTTATTGGATCCTCTTGGCAGTCTTTTTGTAATAAGAGCTTCAAGATAACCAGTTTCAGCTTCTTGTTCTTCCAAGTCTTTTCTTGCTTTTTCATACCATGATAGGTTCCTTGAAGAGTTTTCTCCTGGATCAAACCTTTGTTTCTCTTTTACAAAGGCACTGGCTTTGAATGTAGATTCAGTCTTTGGAGGGTCATCTCCAAACTCAGCCATTTCAAAAGCAACCAACTTACCAACCAATTGATCTCTTGTGACTGTTGTGTGAGCTCTGAATTCTTTGATTACAAAATCTTTGATTTTATAAGAAGCAGGAAGGGACCTGAGAACTTTTCCAACAATCTCTTCATCACTCAGGGTTCCACCTGCATTTCTAATTCTACAAACCAGCTCATTCACTCTTGGCATAAAAGAGGTAATATTTTCATTGTCTCTCATCTTCAGTTTTTCAAATTTCCCTTTTAGACTTTGTAACCTTGCACATTTAACATACTGGTCTCCTTCATGCAAAAGTTCCAGTTTATTCCAAATCTCAAAGGCAGTTGGTAGATCAATAACATTTTAGAGCTCTGAGTCAGATAATGCGCTTAGAAGAGCCTCTTTGGTCCGTAGATTGTTTTTAGCATTTGTGATTTCATTTAGGGTTGTCAGACCACCCTGTGGATGTACATACTATTTTGTAACCATGGACCAATACACCATTCCCATACACTGGAAGTGACATTTCATGTAACCTTTCCAAAGAGCAAAGTTAGTTCCATCAAACTTTGGACTATCCTTCTTGTAGGACGACATCCTGGATCTCCTCAAGTGGTTAAGCTCCTTTTAGAGGAACTTCACTCTAATACCAATTGTTAGACTTAGGGTAGACAACTGAGAGGGGGGGTGAATCAGTTGTCCAAAACTTTCTTCCAAATCAAATACTTAACTCCACACCAGCATAATAGTAAATCAATCACGAAAGCATAATGCAACAAATTAAGAGCAGATACACATTAACACACATAACACCAAGATTTTTGAAGTGGAAAACCTGGTTAAGGGAAAAACCATGGGGTGATTAACCCAAGATAATATTCTCTGTTAGAAGAATAGAAGGAAGAAAATGGTACATGCCAATTAGGGCTCACTGCCCGAGCACACTGCTCACAAGAGGCTCACTGCCTACAAGAGACACAGTGTCTACAAAAGAATAAGTATCACATATTTGAACTGGTAAATAGCATCTTCACCATGATTGAGTCAGTTCCATTTAAGCCCAAACCTTCTACTCTGCCTTTCGCTCTTCTCCTCGCTACCACACACTCATCTCCACAAGTCCACTCTAAAATGACTTCACAATCCCTTATTTATACATGACATCAACTTAGGAACAAATATCTAAGTCGGCAAATATCCACAAGAACATCCGCAAGATGTATAATTCATCCAGTCAGCCAGTCACATAAAGAACACCATCATCTGGAAGTTATTCTTCATTTCTAGGACCCCAATTCTAATGCGGACCATAAACATGAACTGAGCATGATCCAAGGACCTCCACAAACTTGCTTGAAACACCAAGAACATCCACACTTCCTCTACTTACTGAAATCCTTCTCTCCTTCATCCGAAACCTCAAGAACACAATCTGCCATTATTGTCACAAAGGAATAGATACTTACAGACCTTAAAACCACGAACCAATCAAGTTAACACACCACAAGGACTTCCCAAACACTTCCTCAAATCTGCAGAACCAGAGAATGCATTTCCGGATCTCACCGGACCTATCTGTATCATTCTGTCATCACTGAACATCTGCGAGAACTAGTTTCACTTGAACTGCCATAACTTCTTCATATCTTCATGTGGACCTCTAAAATCTCTACTGCAACATCTTAAGACACATATCTACAAACCCTTTAATCCGCATCCTCTGATTCTTATCCTATCTTGGACTTTTACCTTATGTCATCACTGTTCTTCACTGTTCCTGATTGAGACTAATTTTCTCAATATCCTCAACACACAACTCATCCAACCTTATTATTAATGTAATAGGAGTATGTTGACATCAATGACAACACTGGTTAGGCCCATACTTGCAACAGGATCTACCTTAAGCTGTTACACTTTCTTCAAAAGAACTTGGCTCTGATACCAATTGTTGAAATCCACAAGACAAATGAGAGGGGGGAGGGTGAATCAGTTGTCACCTAAACTTGACTTCTTATGAATATTTTAACACATCAATGACTTATTCACTATAATTAAGATTTAACCATGAAAGCATGAAATCTGAAACTTAACACAGTTGCCCATTCAACACATGAGACACTAGATTTTTTACATGGAAAACCCTATAAGGGAAAAAACATGGTGAGTGTTAGTTCACAATATAATAAGTTATAGCAATACCAAAAATTAGAGGCTCGTTGCCTTGGGCTCATTGCCCAAAATGCTCACTGCAAAATGTAAGGCTCACTACCAAAGAAGGGTGGCTTACTACCGATGGGTGAACTGAGTTAGCAACATCTACTCCATGCCAGGGTTCAGTTCCATTGAAGTGTAATACATTGCCTCTTCTCTACTATTCCTTTACACTTCACTCTTATCTTCACATTTTCACATAAGAATTGCTTTGTCATGATTTCATTAAATGTTTATATACAATTCATCAACCTTGGAATGTACATCAAGGTCGGCATTACAAACATACATAGAAATAGATCTAGACCTAAACAAAATTAGCTAAGGAAAAGATCTATGTGGATCACATTATGCCTTAGATAGGACTCAAATGCAATCTTCCATGCCATAACACACATCTACAATCTTCATTGCATCTTTGCAAGTAGTGAAAACAACCAAGTCGGCCAAGACTTGGACTTAACACTAAGTCCTTTTAGGAATAATTTTCATCCATGATCCAAATTACTCTTCAAAGACCAATCAAAAGGTAGGAACATGATCAAGGGACATCCACAAGCACACTATAATTACCAGGAACATGTGCACACCCTCTAACCACTTTGTCTAGAAGAATCTTCAAACTAGAGTACTTAAACAATAATGTTAGCTACTGTCATAAAGAAAAGATTGCTTGCGGACCACCAAATCATGAACCATCAAAGTTGAAGGCACATAACATCATCCCAAACTTAACTCTACAACTGTAGACTATAATACTTCAATGCAGAGGAATGCAGAGCAAAATACTTTCTCACTGTCACCACTGACTGCATAGAAAAAATATTTTTTACTCTGGTGAACATAACTCTCTCAAATCTTCATACCGAAGGCTCAAACTTGGAACATAGCATATTTAGACATGCCTCTAACTGACTTCCAATCCACAGACACAAATATTCATTCTACAAGAAATGCGGAGCAAAATGCTAGATTGTTCTGCTATAAACAAAGATACTCTTCAACACATTGTTTCCACTGGGAGAGCAAATTTTCTCAAAAACACTTGGAAACATAATTTCAAGATCACTTACTCATTATCTTCAATACTTACATAGGCCAATATAATGTAACTAACTTAATACAGGCAAGCACCAAATCAAGAGCATAGTTGACACCAATGACAACATCGGTTAGGCACATACTTGCAATAGTACATAGTTTCCTTAACCAAATTGCCTCTTTAGAGACATGGGTAGCAGCCATATACTCTACTTCTATCATGGACAAAGCATATATGGGATTCCTCTTACTCATTGAACTCATTGCTCCTCTAAACAGAGTAAACACATAGCCACTAGTGCACCTTTGACTATCCAAGTCACCTACCCAATCTGAATCAACAAATCCCTATATATTATCCAAAGATTTATCAACACTATTAGTACCAGAGTAAACCAAACAATAATTAGGAGTACCTGCAAGATATTTAAGCACCCTCTTCACATAATTCTAATGTTGTCTACCAGGGTTAGACATAAATTTGCTCAAAACTCCCATTGCTTGGGCAATATCTGGCCTAGTACAAACCATTGCATACATCAAACTCCCTACAACACTAGTATATGGCACATTAGACATATCTTGAAGATCATCCTCAATCTTTGGACACATATCTAATGAAATCTTAGTACAAATGGGTAAAGGAACTCTAAGTAGGTTACAATCCTACATACTAAACCTCTGCTAAATAGTATTCACATACTTACTTTGTGACAACCAAATCTTTTTGTTACCTATATCCTTTCTGATCTCCATACCCAGAATATACTTGGCAGCTCCAAGATCCTTCATGTCAAATGAACCTGAAAGTTGGGCTTTAAGCTCATTTATCATACCCTTAGTATTTCTAAAAAATAACATGTCATCAACATACAATACAATAACCAATATAGAATCATCAATACAATGGATGTAAACACAATGATCCCCCTCTCTTATAATAAAACCCAATTTCAACACAAATGAATCAAACTTTTGATACCAAATTATGGGTGACTATTTTAAACCATAGAGAGACCTCTTTAACCTACAAACCCATTTTTCTTTTTATTTTACCTCAAAACCTGTAGGTTGTTGCATATAAATTTCTTCATCAAGATCTCCATGCAAGAACATAGTCTTAACATCCATTTTCTCAATCTCCCAATCATAAGTTGTAGCAATGGATAAAAGAAATCTAATAGAAGTCAATTTAGCAATAGGAGAGAATATCTCACCAAAATCAACTTCCTCTCTATAGGAGTAGCCCTTAGCTACCAATCTAGCCTTGTACTTCTCCAATGAACCATCTACTCAAAACTTCTTCGTGAAGACCCACTTACAACCTATGGCCTTTCTTCCTTTTGACAAACAAACAAGATCCCATGTGTTACAAGAGTCTAAATCCATCATCTCCTCCTACATGGCTAACTGCCAAGACTCACTATCATCTTAAAGAATAGCTTCCCTATAGGATCTAGGCTCATTGTTAGTACTTAATAAAATAAATACACAATAGAAATCTGGTGGCCTATACCTGTCAACTAGATTCCGTTGTCTTGTGGATCTCCTCAAGGGTGGAGTAAGAGTCTCAACTTGTTCTTCTGCATGATCTTCTATACCAACTTCTTCTATAACAATAGACTCATCTTCATTAGAGCTACTTGAATATTCTTCTTCTTCTTGACCCCCCATTCCATCATTATGTTATTCCTGATGTTCATCTTGTTGTTGTAACACAAAGAGCACTCTTTTTACCTATTCATCTTTTTCTTTTGGCTGCTCAGGTTCAGAAATAGCTCTAAGTTGCTTGAAACTAACATCTCTAGAATAGATAATCTTACAGGTTAGTGGATTCCAAAGCTTATAACCTTTAACATTATCACCATATCTAGTGAATATACACTTTTTAGCTTTTGATTCTATTATGTCAGAAAAAGTAACTTAGGGGGCTTTTTCCTCTTAAGGTTTAGCCCCTGGGTCCTTTAGGATGCATTTAGAGGATCTTGCATGATTTTGATGACTCTTGATGAGAGAACCCTAAAGTTTCATGGCAACTGGGACTTAGGGGATGCATTTAACATAAATCCTGCCTAAAATGGGGGGGAGGACTTGGGCACTCATGCCCTAGTCCTACCCTATTTTAGGTCGGGACCAATTTTGAAGTGTTAATTTATGATTGTTATTTGGGTCTTATGACAACATGGTAAGTTTGAATTACAAAATTCTTAGCAGGAATGTTTATAGTTGCATATACAAGCATGATTAGGTTATCATTTGTAAACTAGATGGATATTGTGAACTTGTGGCTTGTGTGAAAGTGATTCAAAGCTATCATTGTGTTGCAGAGCAGAATTTGTGTTTTTCTTGTGTTTGTATTTGTAGATTTGGCATCCATCTCCTCATGGCATGAATAGCATCTTCCTTCCATGACATCTTCACTACAACGTGATATCAATTATGTTTTCTATCGTTTATCATTTAGATTTTGCCTCTATCCCGCAGGGATACACACTCTTTATCTAACAATAGTGTTAAGAAGACTTGAGTGTCTCTCTGGAGCTTGATTGAGGCAAGCCTCTAAACACCACAACCCCCAACCCATTTTTAGGTGATTGCAGGTTATATGTTTTGGAAGTTGAAGAAGTGGAGTTGTAGGAGAGCAATGCAAATTGTCAGAATTGTATATCAAAGAAGAAAACAAGGACCTAGATCTCGCAACAGAAAAATCTCTGGAATAGTAGGAATATGTTTCAAACAACATTTCCATATCTCAAGAAAACCCGTGGCATTGGACTAGGGTTCCTGCTTATTAGTCTCTAACTTTTATGGACACCAAACTTTGAAATTTGGTATGGATTTGATTGTCATTTGATATCTTTGTGTACGATCATTTTCCGTAATTTGTCTGTTTGTGTACAATTTCATGAAATTATGGTTTTGAGCATAATTGGGCTTAATTGAACAACAAAATCATATAATTCTAATCTTCCCCTATGTTTAAGTGATAGGAGATCTGTAGTAGAGTTTCTACTCAATTGAATGTCCTTGAATGTTTAGTGGTGAAAGGAGGATCAAAACCAAACCCTTTTCTACAACAAACTACATTTTTCACACTAAACATTTTGGTGAACCCGTGTTCTTTTTAATTTTGCATCTTTTTGAGTGTTGTTCTTTAGATTTACATTCATTTCATTATTCATCTTATTGCATTTGAAAAATTACAAAAAAATTGAAAAAATTGGCATTTTTAGCTTGCATTTTCAAATAATTTGAATTAGTTGGAATTTAATTTCATTAAATTTATGTCATTATTATCATATCTAATTTAAAATATAGAAAATTTTCATTCATCATTCATTTAGATTGCATTTTCATGCTTAAATTGTTAAAAATTGCTTGAATTTGTGCATTTTTCCATATAACCTAGTTTCGCATTAGCTAGGGTTTGCAATCAAAATCTTTGTTTCATATTTTACTACCCTTTTAAAACACTCATTAGGACTGATTTATAACTGTAGTGTTGCATCATAGTTGTTTTTTTGCAAAAATTCATGCCTAGGGTTTGAGAACCTTGCTTTTTCATAGGATTTTGGCCTTATAGTCTTTCTAGATTTGCATCATAGGCATGTTGTGAAGAATATTTTTGCATTAATTATATTTTATCAATGCTATTATCTTCTTTCCCTTCTCAAATTATTTTTAACACCCTTTCTATTAGGCCTTTGCATTGAAAATTGGTGAAAAATTGCATATTTTGGCTATATTTTCACTAGGGTTTGAAGTAGATTTGCACTACAAGCATGTTGTGACAGATTTTATGGCTTTAGGTGACTTATATTACTGTTATAATCTTCTGTACCTCTTAAATCTATTTACAACACCCTTTTTATTGGGTCTTTGCATTGAAATTTGCTGAAAAATTGCATATTTTAGTGTATTTTCACTAGGTTTGGACTTGTCATCACTCTAGGTTTACATCAAAAGTGTGTTGTGAAGGATATTATTTCTTTATTGGACTGGTATAAAACATATTATTTTTTTCCCCTAATCAATTTCCTTACAACACCCTTTCTATCACTTATTTGCATTGGAAAAAGTTGAAAAAATCAAGCATTTTAAGTCATTTTCATACATAGTTTTGCACTTGTCTTTTACATAAATTTTGAAAAGATTTTAAAATATAATCTTACATTGATTTGAAAACTCATACACATAGCTTCTAATCATAACAATAACAATAGGTTCCCTCCTAGGCCTTACATGAAAAGAAAGGTCCCCGAACCTAAAATTGTGTTTACACCTCATGATAGAACAATTGGAGACACTGAAGGACCTCTTTATATCACTATGAAGATAATGGGAAATCATGTGGATGGAACCCCTATTGATCCTAATTTCATGACTAATGTGGCAATAGAAGAGTTCCTCTATTCACATGGGTTGATACAAGGCTTTTATGACCCTTTAGACATGATGATTAAGACACATAAGGGAACCTTTATAAACACCTCTAGGAAGATATCTTTATTAATTACTGTATTTGAGAAATTTGTAGAACAATGGTTTGATGTTGTCCCCATTTTTTACCTCTTTCTCATAAAATTAGGACACCCATGGTTAAAGACTATAAAAGTTGTCTCTTCAACAATTCATAACTATGTAAAATTTCTTTTGAATGGACAAGTGCATACTATTCCTCACAATAGGTACAAACCTTTGGTTACAAGACAACACTTTACCCTTGATTACTTTTGAGAAATATTTGAAGTGGAACCAAAGCCATAGACAGACTTTAACTTCTTGAGCTATAGAAACTACAAAACAAAACTATTACATCAAGTGGTTGGTCCTTCTATTCAAGAAACAACAAGAGATGAACAGCCCACATTTGAAGAGAATACTATACCAAAAGCAAAAGGACCCTATGCTGAGGTTCCTCCTCGGCCATCCTTACAAGGATTAGGAGGTAGTCACCGATAGAAAAATATTCCACCTAGACAAATGAGATTTGATCTAGGTGCTTCCTCCTCTAAAACACAAAAACTATAGAAGAGAAAAACACTATCTTACAAGAGATAAGTGGTAAGACAAAAAGAAATAGACAAGAAAGAGAAAGGAGGACATGACAAGCTTATGCCCAATGAATTGCAACTCAACAAGAAAACATCGTGCCTAACATTGAATCAAACCAAGAAAATCTTAAGAATGGACAACTTAAAGACAAGAATAAGAGTTAGGCTATGGTACCCTATGTCCCACTTTCCTCTAACATTAGGGAATGGGAAGATGATGATGACTTTCTCGATGAGAACCCTCAGTTTGGTTGTCCCCACAATTAAGTATTTCTAACCCTTTACCTCTTGTGTTGTGTTTCCCCCATGATGTGTTATGTGTTGTTTAGGCCTCCTGGGATGACCCTTGATTCTCTAGTAAGTTCAAGGATACTAGGAGACTACCTCTATTGTGACCTTCTTCTATTTGTATCATCATTCTTCTATATTGCTTCTCCTCTATTTTCACTATTGTGTGTTGCATCTTATGGACATAGCATTGCAGTTGGTGACTTGGGGGTGCTCTCCTACTTAACTATCCATAAGGCACTTGTTTCCCCTCTCTCAATTTATTATTTCCCTTCCTCTAGTCCTTCTATCTAGTGGGCAGATGATGAAAAACATATTATACTGATATGGACCTAGTGTCCCTTCAGTAAGAAATCAATAAATGGACCAAGTCCATACATGATGATGGGGTTGATATATATTATTCGATGCTTGGCTAGTAGAATCACTCCATGTGATCTTGATGTTGTCTTATTGCGCTTACAAACCATAACAATACTGCTACTCCGTGCACTTTGTTTATCATTGAATCTCACCTTGGTTACACATAGTTTTGAGATTTCTACAGTATAATCCTAGGGTTATACTCAGTCTCCAAATCCATAGTATAAACTTGGCTTTTTGTGTGAATGATCATATGCATTATTATTTATTATGATTATATGGACACTAACACCTTTCTTGTAGGAATGTGTTTGTGGGAACATTTGGTGATCGTAAAGTACATGTCACCTCAGGGGGGCATGGGTCTTGTGAGAGCTCGTGTTCCCTTGTGTATTTTCTTTCTACCTTAGCGTGCTTGATATTGTCACATGATATCAACCACCTTAAGGTGGGGGCATATATAAGGTAAGTTGTTTGATTTAGATGCTAGCAAAGTGTGTTTGTTCTCAGGTGTAGTCTTAAAGATTGGTGGTGATGAGTCCCGCTGCACTTAGAGATTTGTTTGAAATCTATTACAACCACTTAAGCTCTTTGTGGAGGCGGGATATTGTGTATATCCTATTTTTTATCTTAGTCCCTACACGGAGGTAGGGATGGTGTATTTCTCATGGAGAGTGCACATCTTGTCATTTTCTAAAAAGTCCTTTGCAGAGGCGGAGAGCGGTTATGTGACTAACTTAACCCTTAAGAGTGTCTTCAGCGATTGTTGTGGTGAAGTACAATCATCAGTGTGTGCCTGTAATGTGCCTGAGATGGTGATGAACCTAGAAATAGGAACACTCCATCGCTTGTTTGCCATGTTTTCTTTGTCTTCCAAGTGTGTGTGTATGGTGTGTTTGTTCCCAAGCATAGTCTTAAAGACCGGTGGTGATGAGTCCCTCCTATGCTTTGGGATTTGTATGGCGTGCTTGCTTTGTATGGCATGTTTGTTCTCAAGTGCAGTCTTAAAGAATGGTGGTGATGAGTCCCTCCTACACTTTGAGATTTGTTTCGCATGTGTGTTGCCCCATATGCAGTTTAAAGACCAGTGGCAATGAGTCCCTCCTACATTTTGGGTGGTGTGTTTACTTTGCTTGTACTTGCATCTACATTTCATATAAGAGAAAAAGAAAAAGAAAAGCATCACTATCTTCACTGCATTCACTATATTCACTGTGTTTTAGGTATCTTCAATACTGTATTCTCTATGTTTTGTGTGATTGTAACTATCTTCTCCATGTTTTGTGTGACTGTAACTGTCTTCTCCATGTTTTGCATGCCTGTTACTATCTTCTTTATGACTGGTGTGTCTTCTTTGTGCTTGGCATGTTTGATGTGCTTGTTGACCATACTTTAATGCATGTATTGGCCTTACATTTATACATACATTAAAGTGGGGACTAACTGTTATGTCAAAAAAAGTAACCTTGGGCTTTTTCCTCTTAAAGTTTATCTCCCGAGTCCTTTAGGATGCATTTAGAGGATATTGCATGTTTTTTATGACTCCCGATGAGAAAAACCTAAAGTTTCATGGCAATTAGGACTTAGGGGATGCACTTAACATAAATCCAGCCTAAAATTGGGGGGAGGACTTGGGTACCCGCACCCTAGTCCTACCCTATTTTAGGTTGGCACCAATTTCAAAGTGTTAGTTTATGACCGTTATTTAGGTCCTATGTGGACATGGTAAGTTTGAATTACAAAATTCTTAGCAGGCATGTTTGTAGTTGCATATATAAGCATGATTAGGTTATCATTTGTAAACTAGATGGATATTGCGAACTTGTGGCTCGTGTGAAAGTGATTCAAAGCTATCATTGTGTTGCAAAGTAGAATTTGTGTTGTTCTTGTGTTTGTATTTGTAGATTTGGCATCCATCTCCTCATGGCATGAAAAGCATCTTCCTTCCATGAGCTCTTCACTACAATGTGATATCAATTGTGTTTTCTATCATTTATCATTTGGATTTTGCCTCTATCCCATAGGGACACACACTCTTTATATAACAACGGTGTTCAAAGGACTTGAATGTCTCTCTAGGGCTTGATTGAGGCAAGCCTCTAAACACCACAACTCCCAACCCATTTTTCTGTGATTGCAGGTTACAAGTTGTGGAAGTGGAAGAAGTGGAGTTGTAGGAGAGTAGTGTAGACTATCAGAATTGTAGATCAAAGAAGAAAATAGGGACCTGGACTCGGTGTTAGGGTTAGCCAGCAGAAGATATCAATTAAATGCAAATAAAGATTAAACAGAGGAATGGAAATACACAAAAATAATAACAGTGAGAGACAAGTTTTGACGCGGTTCACCCAAACTTGGGCTACAACCACCAAACAGAGAGTCTAATATTATTATCCAATAAATCAAGACTAATTACAATCAACAATCCCTGCAACTCCAATACCACTGCAAATGCTACAATATAATATATCAAAACCCTAACCCTTAGCCGATTTTATCAAGCCTTTTTGTCAGTTACAAAATAGGTTTTTTTTATGTTAGTCAATAAAAAAATAACTCCTAGTGCCTTTATAAAATAATAAAAAACTGTGTGAGGTTTCGGGGGCGCTGCCCCCGAGCCCCCGCAAGGGTGCTGTCCCTCAACCCTGCAAGGGGCGCTGCGCCTTGACCCCATAGGAATTTGGGGGGAAACCATGCCAATAAAAGTGGGGTAAATTTAACCTCCGAGTCTGATTAGGCTCCATATAACAACACTTGGGCACCTACTCATTAGTCCTCTAGATCCTGCAATAGAAAAATTCTAGAACAACAGGAACAAGTTTCAAACAACATTTCCAGATCTCGACAAAAACTATGGCACTATACTAGGGCACCCACTCATTAGTCCCTGACTTTTCCAAATAGTGAACTTTGAAAACTGGTATGCATTTGATTGCCATTTGATATCTTTGTGTGTAATCATTTTTTGTAATTTGTCCATTTGTTTATGATTTCATGAAATTAGGGTTTTAAGCATAATTGGGCTTAATTGAACAACAAAATCATATAATTCCAATCTTCCCCTATGTTGCAAGTGACAGGAGATCTATAGTAGAGTTTCTACTCGATTGAATGTCCTTGAATGTTTAGTGGTGAAAGGAGGATCAAAACCAAACCCTCTTCTACAACAAACTACATTTTTCATACTAAACAAAATCTAGCTTAGATCACTTTTCCTTAGGCACATGAACAAAAGCCTCACAGCCAAAAACCCTTAAATGCGAAACAAAATGTTTCTTCCCTGTCCACACTTCATAAGGTGTCAAATCAAGAGCCTTACAAGGAGATCTATTTAAAAGTAGCAAGCAGTACACACAACCTCTACCCAAAAGTATTTATTTAATTGTACATCACTCAACGTACTTCTAGCCCTTTCCATGATTGTTCAGTTCATCCTTTCTACAACACCATTCTATTGTAGTGTATATAGAGTTGTGTTTTGTCTGATAATACCTGTATGCTTGTAATACTCATCAAATTCCCTAGAGCAATATTCCCCTCCATTGTCAGATCTTAATATTTTTATCTTCAACTCTAATTGGCTCTCTACTATGACTTTAAATTCCTTAAACTTAGTGAAAACGTTAGATTTTTGTTTCATAAAATAAATCAATGTAAATATAAACACATCGTCAATGAAGGTAAAAAAATAACAAAACTTTCTGATAGAATCATTATCCACAAGTTCAAACACATCCATATGAATAATTTCTAACTTCTCTTTTGCTCTGTTGATTCCTAAAGGAAATGATTTTATGTTTTGTTTACCAAATGCATAATGCTCATAGAAATAAAAGTGCTCATCAGAATAAGAGAAATCATCCAACAAATCTTTATTCTTAATTGTTTTCAAAATATTATTACTAGTGTGGCCCAATCTATGGTGCCACAACATACATGTATTTTTAGTATTGGCCTCCGTTAAATAGGAGGCATTATAAACTGTAGTGGCTTCAAGCTTGAACAAGTTTCCCAATCTCTTCCCCTTCGCTAGCACCAAGTTTCCTCTCACCAATCTACAACCATGCTTGTCAAAACTCACATGTATTCCCAAACCATTCATCTTTGAAACAAAAATTAAATTTCTAGCTAATCCAGGAACATGATAAACATCAGGGGGGTTTAATTCTCCCATCACTGAAACACAATAGTACCTTACCTTTCCCAACTATCAGATATGTAGAGTTTTCTCCAAGGTAGATATTACCTCCATCATATTCCTCATATGTGGAGAACCATTCCTTATGTGAGGTCATATGAAATGGGTATCCTGAGTCAACCAACTAATTTTCATTAGAAACAACATTGCATGTAGAAAGTAAAACATCTTCATCTGCATTTGAGGACTTATCTGAAGCACTCTCCCACTATTTCTTTGGGTTCCTACACTCCTTCACATGTCCCCTTTTATTGTAGTTCTAGCACTTAATTGGACTTGTTCTTAGCCCCTTTTTGATCTCCTTTTGGTCCTCTTTCCCTAGACCTTCCACTAACATTAAGAGCATCTCTTGAACTATCTAAACTCTTTTCCCTCAATTCCTATGATAGTAGAACTGAAACAAGAGCATCCAACTTGGGATCCATGAGTTTAGCAATGATAGAAAGGATAACATTCTCCCAAGACTCAGGTAAAGAACAAAGAAGTAAGATACACTTATCTTCCTCACTAACATCAACATCTACTGAACCAAGCTGACTCAACAACAAATTAAAATAATTTAAATGCTCTGTAACTAAATCACCCTCTCTCATTCTCATGGAAAATATTTTTCTTTTCAAATAGAGTTTATTTACCATACTCTTGGCTTGATAGATTTCACCCAACTAATCCCACAACTTGTGTACGGTCTCTTCCTTTATGACATTTAACAAGACATAATCTGTTAGACATAGATGGATGGTTCCCCATGCCTTCTTATCCAACCTTTCCCATTCATCCAGGAAGACTTCATTGGGTTTCTTCTCTTTTTGAATAGCCAACCACTGGTTTCTTTCTTCCAAAAAATCCTCCATTTTTAGCTTCCACAACTCATACCCTGTTCCATTGAAATTCTCAATGTCCAAGCATGAGGTTGATGCAATGGTGGATCCAACCATAATATCAACACAAGATTTTCAAAACAAACATAATCAAATCTCCCACTGCAACTACAGCTTCCACACTACCACCCAAGAGTCAAAGCTAGGTAGGCTCTGATACCAAATGTTAGAAATGAAAGGCACAACTACACAAATGGAAATCTAATTCAAATATAGTTTATGCAATCTTAACTGTGTATTACCAATGGAAATTGTAACATGCAAAATAGAAAATTGAACACAATACAATGTTTATGTGGAGAAAACCCTTGTAGGTAAAAAACTCCTCCAAGAAAGAGGCACAAGTTTGTATTAATCTGTAAAAGATTTGTAAAATACATTCACTATCCAACCCTCTTCATCAGTCTTCAATCTGACTGTATTCTGGCAACACCCAAGTACCAAAAATCTCACATGCAACAACAAATACAATGGAAAATATTTATAGAAGAGTTTTCCCTCCAATTTGGGCATCCACTTTCTCTCTCCTTCAACAACCCCACATGCAAGCATTAAAATGGTGTCAGCATGCAACCACCAAGTAGCAATAACTTGCCCATGCAAGGTTGGGCAGCCAGGTCTAAGAATAGCATGCAAATTCATCTTATGACATGTCATAACCATCATAGATACCACTAAAAAAGAATCTTCCCAATATGGGCACTTGGGTCTAAAAATAGCAAACACAACTAATAATGCTTGTTACATGCGTCATACATGCATGGAATCTTATGACAACTTGTAGATTCCATAAATCCACTTACACCACACTATGACAAGTTGTCATGCAAGCTAAAAGTAGTAGATTCTCCAAGGGGAATACCTACCCTCATTTACTCATGATTTTTACATTTGCCAACAGTAAATATTGCTCCATAACTCCCACCGATAACTCTAAAATAACCTTTGTCATTGAGACTACCTCATTTCCTTATGGGTAATTACAAAATAGCACATAATAAATGGGATAAATACAATATTGGAATTTACAAGGTTAATGGCACCTTATTCCAACAACCTAATGATTGGAGATGTATTTTTTCTTTGAATACTAACATAGATGAACCTAGATATGTAGAAGAGGCATTAGGTATGATTAATGTAGAGTCTTAGAAGATTTCTATGGATGAAGAAATGGAAGCTTTGAAAAAGAATGATACATTGGACCTAGTTCCATTGCCTGATGGATGAAAACCTATTGGTTGCAAATGGGTGTTCAAGAAAAAGATTGGTTTAGATGGAAGTATTGAGAAGTACAAAGTATAGTTGGTTGGGAAAGGTTACTCTCAGGTTGAGGGTGTTGATTATGATGAGATATTTTCTCTTGTTGTAAAAATAGCATCCATTAGATTCTTGCTTTCTATTGTTGCTACTTATGATCTAGAGGTTGAGCAAATGGATGTGAAAATGGCATTCCTTCATGGTGATTTAGAGGAGGATATTTATATAACACAACCAGAGCACTACATGGTGAAAGGTAAAAGTAATTTGGTTTGTAAATTGAATAAATCTTTGTATGGCCTCAAACAAAGTCCTAGGATGTGGTACCAAAAATTTGATTCATATGTGTTGAGTTTGGGATTTGAGCATTCCAAATTTGATCATTATGTTTATTATAAATCTGATGGTGATCATTTCCTATTTATTGCATTATATGTTGATGATGTTATTTATTAGTAAAGGAAAATGAATGATTTTAGAACTAAATTCTCTACATGCAACTAAATTTGAAATGAAAGATCTTGGTGTGGCTAAACACATTCTTGGGATGGAAATAATAAGAGATATAGTGAACAAAAAACTATGGCTTGGCTAGAGTATGTTAATTTAGTTTTAAAGAGGTTTAACATGCAGGATTGCATACCATTATGTGTTCCTTTTACAATTGGAATGAAGTTATCTACTTCACAATGTCCAACATCCCCATTAGAGATGGAAGAAATGAGTAGAGTGCCTTACTAGAGTTCAGTCAAAATTTTGATGTATGCTATGGTCTATATACTAGACTAGACATTGCCCTTGGAAGCAGTGCGAGTTCTTTCCAGATATATGTCTAATCCTGGTAGAGTTCATTCAGATGTAGTTAAAAGAGTCTTCATATATTTTTGGGGTACCTCAAAGTATTTCTTGAGTTATCACGGTAATTTGATAGGAGACATGCATTCCATTGATATTCATGGTTATGTGGATTCAGACTAGGAAGGTGATGTTGATAGTAGATGATCCACTAGTGCTTATGTGTTTACTTTATTTGGTGGTGCAATTAGTTGGATGAGCAAGTGCTTTGTCCACTACTGAAGCTGAGTATATGGCAACTACTCATGCTTGTAAAACATCCATTTGGCTTAAGAGACTGTGTTAAGATATCAGAATAAAATAAGGTGCAATTGTAGTTTATTGTGATAGTCAGAGTGCAGTCTACCTAGGTAAGAACCTAACATTTCATGCCAGGACAAAGCACATTGATGTACAATATCATTTTATTAGAGATATGGTCGAGGATGGTAGGGTGAAGCTAGTTAAGGTAGAGACTTTGATGAATGTTGTAGATTCATTAACTAAGCATGTGAGCATGCATAGAAGTTTAGATGGTGTTTAGAGTCTTGGGCGTCTCGGCTCCTAGCAATTAAATCATGGTGTTGATACTACCTTTTCTCTTGAAAGGTGTTCAACAAGTGGGAGAATGTTAGGAAAGGCGTCTCAACCTTGCAACTACAAAAGGTTGCTATTCTTCCCAATTTTGTTCTTTTTGAATACCCTTTATCTTAAGGAGTAGTTTGAAACTTTCAAAGTTCCCAAAAGGGACTAAAAATTATAGGGATTACTATTTTTAGTAACTCTACATTTGAGCAGAGATGGACCCAAAATTTTCCTAAAAAGTGTGGAAATGCTAAGTAAATATCTTGGGTGAGTTTCAACTCAAGATCATACCTGGATTGCAAGATATTAAAGTTTTCACTTTTTGAAACTCTTAGAAAAGTTTCAAACTCAAATTTGAGGCACTTAGAGGTCCCTAAATGACACAAAAGTTGTCATAAGTGGCAAATCTAGTTATAGATTGATAGATCTCTTCACAATCTTTCTGATGCATCAAATGATTCATTAATCAGACACCGAAATTAAAAGTTATGGCCTCTGGAAGTTGGGCCTCCTATTTTGGGAAATGTGAAAAAGTGTTGGACACTTAAAAGAGTTGTAAGGGGAGAGTTACATGTGTTGGTGTGTGATTTGGAACATCATAGGACATCTTTGATTGGAGATAATTTGGGTGCCACTTATGGGTTGTTTTGGCTCATGGTTTTGTAATTACCATTGACGGTTTACTATATTGTATCTCCTATATATTAGGAGCTTGAGATGGAGGTTGTGTGTAATAGTTTTATAAATGTTGATTTGCCTCTAGATCTTTGGTTGGTTATACTCCTGTGAAGGCTTGATCTGCAAGTATATTGTAATCTTCTTGATTCCTGAATAATATATTGGGCAGATTTGGAGTGGCATTTTTCTCCCAAAAGGGTTTCCACACATAATTACAGTGTTATGGTATGATTGTTATTTGTGTTTACTTATGTAACTGTTGTAAAGATCTAAAAAGTTCTACATATCCCTCCCCTCAAGATTAGTGTAGGAATTTGTTCCACTACCTTAGCTTCCTTACAAACATATTTATTTACACAGAATATTTTGTTTGAGAGAGTTTGAGCTAAAACTTTTTCAATTGAAATTGTATCAGCTGAAACTACCTATGTGGCATCCCATGTGGCAAATCAGCCCTCCTCTTCAACAATTTCAACAAACATTCAACTTCACCTCTAGATTTCTTGAACCAAGTTGTATTTTCAAGAAAATCTACAAATAGCCTTTTGTAGAGCTCCAAGTGTAGATTTTATACACACACACATGTACATGTATATATACATGTACATCTACATGTACATGTACATATACATGTACATCTACATGTACATGTACATGTACATGTACATCTACATGTACATGTACATGTACATGTACATACATATACATCTACATGTACATATACATATACATATGTACATGTACCTGTGTGTGTGTGTATATATATTTATTACGAGTAGGTTATTATAATCAAACATGATGCTAATTAGAAATTAAAAAATATTTCAATACATTTAATTTTTAAAAATATATGGTACACTACATTAGAGGAGAGAATCTTGTCCAAGAGGGTATAATTTTTTTTAAACATAAAAAATTTAGACAAAAGTTGATGTCCCATGAAAACTATGATGTTTTGATTAAATTTAACTTTAAAATATATTAAAAAATAATTATTGATAATTTTTTTTTTCTATGCATTAGATTTTCAAGTTATCCAAGTGGGAAGAAAAATCGAAGAAAAAAAAATTGCTTCATATTTTGTGACATCCGCTTAACCTCACTTTTTCCAAATTTTTTTGGCAAATAAAATTTTGATCTAAATTTCAAAAAATATCTATCTAAATTTTTTTTTAGAAAATTAAAAAATTATCAACATAAACTACACTAAGAGATTTTCATTTAATTAGTTTATATCATTTTAAAATTCAAAACATAAACACCACCATTAGGGAGTCCAAGTTGGAAAACTATATTTGTGTTGGCCATTTTTTTTATAAAAGTGTGACACATTTTTGAACTTTTACCTATAGTACAACAAAATATGCATCATATCTGTATTGGTTTGTGATAGTCATACTATTTGGCTTCTTCTCATGTTTCATGGATGAAACATGTCAACAAGGGATGACATGTTATGTACATATGGATATGATATTTAAGTGGATGGAGATGCTAACATGTGGCAGACATCCCTTAATTTAGTTGTATTGGATCATGTGGATAACTTGTAGGTGATGAGTAGGCCTTCATTGGGATTAAACCTCCATCATCTTATTAGGAGGTGTTGTATATAAATAATGTGAATATCATTGTAAGGAGATGTTTTGAGTATGATATTGTATTTGGGATCTCTTGGAGATATAGTGTGGAGTGGTTTCTATCAATAAGGAGTGTTGTATAATGTTACCCTGCCTAAATGATTTATACTATTTTTGTATATATTGCATATTGGAGTATCTTGACTCACAAACATCTCTTGTATTGTGTGAGATTTATCTATTACATTATATCATTTTCAATATTATATGTATAGATCTTATAACTTTTCATCATAAAAATATTAATTATTCGGTATCCCTAACTATTGTAATTGACTAAGACTTTAATATTTTATTTGATGCTTCCATATCATTATTTCACAAACCAAAGCTAGTCCCTCCCTAGGTTGCTCTTGTTTTTAGTTATCTTAATTAGCATCTATACCTATGATATCACCCACATAATATTTTAAAATTAGATCACTTTATCTTTTCTACTACCTACCCTCCTCCTCTTATATATACTTAGAACTTCACCTCCACAAGCATTAAAGAAAAATTTATGACCTTGCAACATGAAATATAAAAATGATCTCTTTGATGAACATTTCCTCCTCCACCTTTTTTCACCTTATTTAATGATAGGAATAAAATATTGTCCTTCAATACAAGCATTAAACAAAAAAATTCAAATATTATTAAAACCTTCAAAGATAATCTCACTATTACAAATATTAAACAAAATATATGACCTTACAAGTTGTAATATAAAAATGATATCTTTGATGAACACTTCTTCCCTCCATTTTCTTTCACCTTACCTAACTATAAGAATTAAATATTTTTCTTTCAGTATGCATAATCTAAAATATTAGTGTTAAAGAAAAATATTTGAGTATCATGTTGAAACCTTGTAAGCTAATTTCGCCATTGTAAATATTATGCAAAAATATATGACCTTGAAACTTGTAATATAAAAATGATATCTTTGATGAACTCTTTTTATCTTGGCTTTCTTTCAGCTTACCTAAGGCTACAAATTACATATATTTCTTTGGATACATGTAGAGTCCAAATTATTAGCATTAAATGAAAATATTTGAATATCATTGAGACCTTGCAAGATAAATTCACTATTACAAATTTATGAGATAAAATTATATGACCTTGCACCTTCTAATATAAAAATAACATCTTTGATGAAATCATCTTCCCTTCACTTTCTTTAACCTTATCTAATGATAGGAATCAAATATTTTTCATTCCATACATGTAAAATCCAAATTACTAGAATTAAACAAAAATATTCAAATATCGTGAAGACCTTGCAAGTTAATTTCACCATTATAAATATTAAATAAAAATATATGAATTTGCAACTTGTACTATAAAAATAATATCATTGATGAAATCTCCTACTCTCTAGTTTCTTTCACCTTACCTAACAATAGGAATTGAATTTTTTTTCTATATATGTAAAATCTAAATTATTAGCATTTTATATTTGAATATCATTGAGACCTTGCAAGCAAATTTTACCATTGCAAATATTAAATAAAACAGATCACCTTGCAACTTGTAATATAAAAACAATATCTTTTGGTGAACTCTTCTTCCATTCACTTTCTTTTACCTTACTTAATGATAAGAAGAAAATATTTTTCTTTCAAAACATTTACAATCTAATTCATTAGCATTAAACAAAAAATATTCAAATATTGTCTTCCAAATTAATTTCACCATTACAAATATGAAATAAAAATATATGACCTTGCAACTTGCAATATAAAAATGATATCTTTGATGAACTCTTTTTCCCTTTGCTTTCTTCCACCTTACCTAACAATAGGAATTGAATATTTTGCTAATAGAGACATGCATACTCAAAATTATTGGCATTAAAAATTAAATATCTTAAGATGGTGTAAGCAGATTTCACTTTTACAAATATTAAATAAAAATATGAGGTTGCAACATGTAAAATAAAAACGATATCTTTGACAAACGCTTCTTCCTTAGCTTTCTTTAATCTTATTTGATGATAGGAAACAATTTTTTTTTGATACATGATCAATCCAACTTATTAGAATTAAAAAAAAATGGAATATGATAAGATCTTCCAAGCTAATTTCACATTTCAAATATTAAATAAAAAAAATTGACTTTGCAACTTATAATATAAAAATGATATATTTGATGAACTTTTCTTCCCTCTATTTTCTTTCACAGTACTTAACTATAAGAATTGAATATTTTTTCTGGATACATGTACAATCTAAATTATTATTAAACAAAAATATTTAAAATATCATTAGAACCTTGCAAACCAATCTCACCATTACAAATATTAAACAAAAATATATAACTTTGCAACTTCTAATATAAAATTGATATCATTGATTAACTCTTCTTCCCTTCACTTTCTTTCACCTATCTTAATAAAACAAATCAAATATTTTCTTCAATCCAGTTTTATAACATTAAACAAAATATAAAGAATCAATGCAATATTGAATGAAGTTTTATTTTTATTTTAGCCAATAGACTTTTTTAAAAATGGGCTTACATTTGTACAAACACACAATAAACATGTCTCATGCTTGAAAACCGTTTTTGTTCGTAGAAAACATGTAGTAAAGCTCCCTGAAAAATTGTCTCACGCCATAAAAAAATGTCTGTTGCAGGAAATTTTCTAAAATCTTGCAAACAATACATCATCGTCAAATGGTTTCAATACATCTGTCTCTAGCTAAAGTTCAGACAGTTTATGGACTCTAATGTGGGGAGACTCAAGCATGGAGGAATGCTTCCCCGTAGGCTGTATAGTTTTACTCTACTTAAATATCATCTATTTCAATAGTCAAACAATCAATAGCAATTTTACACCTCATTCACAAAAAAAAAAGTTAAATATTTTTTATATTTTTATTGACCAAAATTAACCTTTGACAATAATATTTAAGAATAGTGGTAAAACTTGTGAAAAATTTATTGCAGCTACTGATTATTAATTTCCTATCTTATAAGATTATTTGGCTGCCGAAAAATTAATTAATTTACAGCAAATATTAAATAATAACACAGCTGCAACTTCACGGAAAAATCACGGAAATAGAAAAATAAAATCAACACAATGTTTTGGACAAATTGTCCCTGGAAAAAAACCCCGAAGGGAAAACCAGTCAGCAGATATGAATTTTATTCAACTACAAAAAATCAAGAGATACAAAATTGCTTGCCTCTTACTAGCAGAGCTCTGGAAATTTCTTTCCTGTAAATTCCCTTCCCTCAATTGTTCCTGCTGAAATTGCTCCGGCAATATTTTCCTTCTCCGGCAATTCCACTGCTCTCCAACGCTATCACTGCGCCCTTTGCTTTCACTGCAAATCAATTTGCTATCACCACAAATTTATTTATTTGCTATCGCTGCAAATACTTCTTAGATCTGTGTTTTCCAAATGCCTATTGATCCTCTTTTATAATCCCCTCATTGGAAACCAATGGCCATAATTTAATCTTAATCAATGGCTAGGATTAATTAGACTCTAAACCCTAATATCTAGAAGTCTCTCGAGAAATCAATTATCTAGGTATGGAGATAATTATTCCAGCTGTGTTTCCAGCCTCATAATCTCCACCCGAGACTAGAACACCTATCCAAGCTACACAAAAATTAACACTCCCTCTTAGCGAGGAAGGTGTTCTGCATAACACCCAACTTACCTCTGAAGAAGATGAATTTTGCCTTCCCCAATGCCTTTGTCAAAATGTCTGCTACCTGCTGATCTGTAGGTATATACTGTAGCTGAACAACCCTCCGCTGTACACAATCCCTGATGAAATGATATCTGATGTCTATATGTTTAGACCTATCATGAAACACTGGATTCTCAGATAATCTGATGCAACTATGATTATCACAGTGTATCACTGTAGTCTCAACCCTCTGACCAAACAAGGCTACTAGCAACTTCCGAAGCCATATAGCCTCACACGTTGCCATGCTAGCTGCTATGTATTCTGCTTCTGTAGAACTCAGAGCCACGGACTTTTGCTTCCTGCTGTACCAAGAGACAACTCCTGATCCCAAACTAAAGCAGCACCCTGAAGTGCTTTTCCTGTCCACCGCACTACCTGCCCAATCTGCATCAGTATAGCCTATCAACTTGATACCATCACCTCGAGCATATCTGATCCTATACTCGATTGTACCACGCAAATACCGCAACACATGCTTTGCCGCTATCCAATGCACTCTCTTCGGCTCAACCATGAACTGACTAAGAGAGTTTACTGCAAAGGATATATCTGGCCTAGTGTTGACCAAATACATGAGAGATCCAATCAACATCCTGTATAAGGTGGGGTCTACATCCTTTTCCTTGGATGTGTCTACCTTCTTCCAATTCGTGATCATAGGTGTAGACATGGCTCTGCAATCTTGCATCTCAAACCTCTTCAAGATTTCAATGCAGTATTTCCCTTGTCCAAGGAAAATCTCTCCATCTGTCTGCCACACTTCCATGCCTAGAAAGTAGTGCATAAGCCCCAAATCCTTCATCTCGAACTCTGCTGCAAGGTCCCTCTTGCACTCCTCTATAAGCCCCAGTGAACCTGTTAAAAACAAGTCGTCCACATATAGAACAAGAATGAGAATTTCACCCCCAACCACCAAGTAGTAGAGGTTAGCATCCGCCTCACTCTTCACAAAGCCTATTCCCTGCAAGTATCTATCAATGCGCTCATACCACGCCCTGGGAGCCTGCTTGAGTCCATACAAAGCTTTCTTCAATCTGCACACGTGGGTTTCGCTGCTGTGTGCTACAAAGCCCTCTGGTTGTTCTATGTATACCTCTTCTAACAATTCACCATTAAGAAATACCGTCTTGACATCCATTTGATGGATCTGCCATCCCATATGCGCTGCAAGTGAGATTACGGCTCGTATAGAAGTATACCTGGCCACTGGAGCGAATGTCTCCTCATAGTCTATTCCCTCCTTTTGAGAGAACCCCTTGGCCACGAACCTTGCCTTGTATTTTTCGATGCTACCATCTGCACCATGCTTAATCTTATAGATCCAACATGATCCAACCACTGCCCTATCTGTCGGTCTAGGCACAACCTCCCACACATCATTCTGCATTATTGAGGTATATTCCTCAACCATCGCATCTTACCACACCTGTTGCTGTGCAGCCTCTTGATAGCTAGAAGGCTCACTATCTACCAACTGACTAACCAATGCCACATAGTCATTATACCTAGCTGGTTGTTTCCGCTGTCTATTACTCGTCCTAGGAGCTCCCACAAACTCCTGAGTATCCTTATGTGTCTGTTGAACCTCGTGGTTCCTCCTATCAACTATAGAGGATGAAATATCAAACTCCATATCTTCTTGATGCATCTCTTGGATTTGCTGTATCTGTTGCTCCATACTCTGCGAACTCTCAGCACCTGAGCCTGTGCTTGTACTAGTAACTGTACTCGTGCTTCGCTGCCCCTGTTCTGGTTGAACAATCCTTGGAGCTTCTGTTGGCTGCTCATTCTGATCATCTGCTGGCAAATCTCTGGACCTCCTATATGCCTTGTCCTCCATGAATTTGACATCACGCCTGACTATAATCCTCTTGGTCCCTGGAATAAATATCTGATATGCCTTTGAGGTCTCGCTGTACCCCACAAAGTACCCTCTCTCTGCAGTCTGATCTAACTTGGAACATGTAGCCCCTGGAATGTGACAAAATGCCAAACTCCCAAATATCCTGAAGTGACTAACATCTGGCTTCTTCCCTGAGAATGCCTCCTCTAGTGTCATCTTGCCCAATACCTTATGTGGAACACTGTTCTGTATGTATACTGCTGTACTGCATGCCTTTGCCCATAAGTATCGTGGCATATCTTGGTCATACAACATAGCCCTTGCTGCCTCCGATATAGAACGATTCTTCCTCTCAGCAACCCCATTCTGCTGCGGGTTGTAAGGAATGGTCCACTCTCTCTTGATTCCTTCCCTGGTACAGAACTCCTGGAACTCTTTCCCTTTGTACTCGCCTCCATTGTCTGACCGAAGAACCTTTACCTTCCTGCCTGTCAAATTCTCCACAAGAGCTTTGAACTCCTGGAAGTGACTAAAGACCTCATCCTTGGTCTTCAAGAAGTATATCCAGGTCTTCCTGGAGAAATCATCAATAAAAGTAACAAAGTACTCATATCCTCTTAGAGACTTCGTTGACATTGGTCCACATATATCTGAATGTACTAGATCAAGAACCTCCTTGGATCTGGTGTCACTCCTTGGAAAAGTTGCTTTCACAAACTTCCCCAATACACATCCCTTACATACATCATCATGCTCTGTGCTCACGTCTGGAACACCTGTCACTGTCTCACGAAGCAATTTAAGTGCTCCATGATGTATATGGCCCATCCTTCTATGCCATAGCTCTCCTTGATCTCTAGGATTACTGCTGCTCACTAGTGCCTTAGGAGTATCAAACTGCAACCTATAAAGTCGGCCGCTCCTAACTCCAATAGCTATGGGTGATTTCCAATCCTTATGCTTGATTAAAACATGCGCCCCTCTAAAGAGTACATTGTAGCCTTTATCCTAAAGGACAGATATGGAAATTAGATTCATGCCCAAGCCTGGCACATACAACACATCATGAATGAAAATAGGCTTGCCATTCTCCCTCTGAAATAGAACAGTCCCTCTCCCAACTGGATTGCACTTGGACTTGTTCCCCATCTGAATCTGGAATCTGATGTCCTCCTCCTTGTATTTGGAGAAGTACTCCCTAACTCCTGTCATATGAAATGACGCCCCACTGTCTATATACCAAACACCCTGTGAGGTTGAGCTAGTCAGGCAAGCTATGAGTGCAAACTCATCCTCCATTCTACTAGAAAGCTCATCTACACTTGCTGAAGCTGCCGTCTGCTTCTTGCCCTTCTTTTCATTTTTCTTCCTTTGTGGGCAATCGCTGACATAGTGGCCGAACTCATGACAGCCATAGCATTTGATCTTAGATAAGTCCTTCTTCTTCTCACTTTTTGAATTTGATCCTTTGCCAGACCCCTTCTTCGCTTTCCCTTTTCCTGCTAGGGCAACGTTTTCCTGTTCCACCTCACTTTTCTGACTATTACTGCTGGTTCCATTGACAAGACTTAGTCTAAGCTCCTCCTGAGTGAAGTCACTCCATAGTCGATCCCAACTCGGTAAGGTGTCTCGTCCATTAATAACTTGAACAAAGACATCCCACTGCTTAGTAAACCCATTCAGGGCTATTCGTACTAGCTCATCATCCTTTGGTTTGTCTCCAACAGCTGCCAATTCATCCTTGACAAGTCTAAGTCTGGTGAGGTAACTTGTGACGTCTTCTCCCTTATTCATCCGGGTATTCCTTAACTTTTCTCTGAGAATCATCTTTCGGTTAAGGGTAGCATTCTGGTACAGATTCATAATGGCGTCCCACATCGTCTTTGCTGTATCTAACTCTGCAATATGCGGAACAATATGATCCTTAACACCGTCAAGAATCAGCCTCCTTGCCTTGGCATCTTCCTTCTTATATGCTACGAGCTGTGTTGCGTCTGTAGGTACAGGTACAACAGTGGTCACATAATCCTTGATACCATTCTCTTCCAGCAATAAAGAAATTCTGGCTTTCCAGACACCAAAATTTGAGGCTCCATCCAATCTGTCCTGATCTCTTAAACCTGCTGAGGCCATCTCAAAAGAAATAATAATTTGAAGAGGTCAAACTGGGTTTTATAAACCCTAGATTTATTTTTCCTTTCTCCCTGTCCCTGTTCTGCCCTCAAATCCGCTCTGATACCATGTGAAAAATCTATTGCAGCTACTGATTATTAATTTCCTATCTTATAAGATTATTTGGCTGCCGAAAAATTAATTAATTTACAGCAAATATTAAATAATAACACAGCTGCAACTTCACGGAAAAATCACGGAAATAGAAAAATAAAATCAACACAATGTTTTGGACAAATTGTCCCTGGAAAAAAACCCCGAAGGGAAAACCAGTCAGCAGATATGAATTTTATTCAACTACAGAAAATCAAGAGATACAAAATTGCTTGCCTCTTACTGGCAAAGCTCTGGAAATTTCTTTCCTGTAAATTCCCTTCCCTCAATTGTTCCTGCTGAAATTGCTCCGGCAATATTTTCCTTCTCCGGCAATTCCACTGCTCTCCAACGCTATCACTGCGCCCTTTGCTTTCACTGCAAATCAATTTGCTATCACCGCAAATTTATTTATTTGCTATCGCTGCAAATACTTCTCGGATCTGTGTTTTCCAAATGCCTATTGATCCTCTTTTATAATCCCCTCATTGGAAACCAATGGCCATGATTTAATCTTAATCAATGGCTAGGATTAATTAGACTCTAAACCCTAATATCTAGAAGTCTCTCGAGAAATCAATTATCTAGGTATGGAGATAATTATTCCAGCTGTGTTTCCAGCCTCGTAATCTCCACCCGAGACTAGAACACCTGTCCAAGCTACACAAAAATTAACAAAACTTAGCTGGACAAGTGCTTCATATGCTACCAGAATTATTCCTTCTTTGAAAAACTAGATACCAAGACAAATGTTGGTTACAGTTCAAGGAAGATCACAGGTAAGCCTGATGTGATTAATACAGCCATTAAGAGCTTTTCACAAATCTGTCAAATGAAGCCCTTCGATCCCCCTCTTCACTATTCTTATGGATCAACAACTACCTCTACAGCCTATACGATATCCAGTCTGGTTCAGTGTTGGAGCGATTTAACTTCTGTTGAGGACTGCAAAACATGCTTAACAAATGCAATTAGTTTTCTGTTAGATTTGACGGACAATGGAACTCTTCAGAAAACAGTGGCCGGCTCCGGAAGTTGTGTTGCTAAATACTACCTTGCTTGTCAAACAATTTTTTTTATGACTGTTCTCTATTCAATGGTGCCCTTCAAATACTATCACATGCTTTAGTATAAATAAATCATATAAAAATCAAACATATATATCATCATAATTTTATATGAATTTTGACACCTAGTCCAAAATCTCTCCTTTCATATGATACAGCCTTTTTTTAAATTTGACATTTTACAACCAAAATGCCTAAATACTGTTAAATTTAAGCCCTGATCTCCAACACCGTAATATGCATATCAATTTTCTTTTAAACTAATTCGACGGGGATGTGCGTAAAATGGGTGAGATTTTCGCAAGCTGGCGAATGACTGCGCATGAAACTCAAATCAGTGGACGTCAAAATACATTATGACAATTTTAATTTATTACCCTTCACGTGAAATCCCCAGGCCGGTGAAAGTGACCGGCATAGCGGGTGCCCGGCGCGCTAGCTTCCGGAGTCCAGAAATAAAATAAAATACTGAATATTTGTGTTTTTTGAAATGCTTGAAAAGGTGCAGCCGTGAAAGGCCACTGTCTGCCTTTCGGCTCACTGGCCGGCCTGCTGAAAATAGCCTGAAATTTGAGATTAAATATTACTTTTTTTTTTAATTTTTAAACATCATCCATTTAACAGTCAAAAGTCAGCCAATAAAAGTAGGACAAATATTTACCAATTTGGGTTGTGAATGAGGTGTAAAATTACTATTGACTAATTGATGTAGATGACGTTTAAGTAGAATGGTTTTGTCCTCTACAATTTGTTATTTTAATTTGAATTGGTTTTCTCTTTTGAAAAAAAAAAATTTTCCACCTTTCCACAACCTTAGAAGAACGCGTCAACCACTCTCCAAAGTAACCCTCCCATGGAAGGAGGGAAAGTAGGCTGGGGCTGTTTGTAATTTTATAAGCAATATGAAATTTTTGGGAGGGATTCGGAGTTAGAGTATAAACTCTAAGTAAGTATGAGATTTGAAATTTTTATTTATTTATTGTTTGGGTAAATATTTAAAAGAACAATATGATGGCCATGATTATATGGTGGAATTGTATACATTAATTTTACACATCTTAAAATTATATTTGGTAATTTTGAATGAAGTTTAATTTTTTATAATAGTTTATTTGATAAATTTATTGTTTAAACTTAAGATTTTAGGTTTATATTATTAAATATGATGTTACATCAATATAGGGGAGAGGATTGAGTCAGGTCCAATTGTTGGTATAATACTTGTGGGTATAGGATTTAGTCTTGCAATATATTTATACTATATATTGTTAATGATTATTCCACATGTAAATCAAAAAATGACCAAATTGTTGAACATAAGTACTTATAATTGAATGAAATGTATTATCTAGATCTAAAAAGCAACCAATCATGTAATGTCACATTGGTGCATCAACAAAACATAATTTAATGCACAACTATTATAATTTCATGCACAATTATCAGTCTACCCTTTTTTGGGGATTCTTTTTGGACACCTCAACAAAAAGTATTGCTGATGTGGCATCATATTTGATGATGTAGACTTGAAACCTTAGTTATAAGAAAGAGCCTTACCAAGTAAGCTATTATAAATTTTTTGGAGAAATTCGAAATTGCCACATATGATTTTGAGAGGCACGAAGTTAGGGTGCTCAACTATTGGGTCCTCTCCTCTATTTTTGTTGAGGTGTCATAAAATATAAAGAAAAAAAGTTAATCCAATAGTTTTGTATTATATTGTTTCCTTTTAGTGCACCTATGTGGCATCACATGGTTTGTTTTTTCATGTGATTTGTTCTAATGAGTTCATTTTATTTAATTATTAGGAATAATAGTCAATAGTTCAAACTTTGAAGTCACAATAATAGTCAATAGTTTGAACTTTGAAGTCACAACTAATAGTTGTAGTATTAAAATACATAGTCTTTTAATGATCAAATTCCCAAGTGGACCAAAGGACAAATCTATAAATTAACAAGATATGTAGAATATTAAAATGAAATCCTAGATTAGAATGCAAATGAACATTTGAAAAGAGCAAAAGAATTTGCAATGTAAATGTATTGTATTAGAGAGAAATGTATATTGCACAATGACTTGTGTGCAACAAAGTTGTTGGCTAGGTTCTTCTTTACTTATACCTTATACAGGAAAAGTATTTATACAAGTGGTCATCATCTAGGCCCTCAACAATATGTTGATAGGTGTCACACATGTATGGTGCACTTTACATGTGAACATAATGATACCAAGTGTCACACTCATATGGTGTCATTCATAGCATAAATTTACAAGTTATATCACTTGGAACACAAGAGTAGGTGACAAAAAGGTTGTCACATGTTGGATGTGTATGATGTTTAAATGGGCTATAATTGGGTGAGCACATGTGTGCCCATGTGTATGGTCATGCTATACAAGTGAGTAGCATTATTCTTTAACTTGAGATTGCTTGTGACTAAATTGTTGGTTGGAAGATTAATATTTAAAATTAAGTCTCTTGTTCACAAGACAAATAATCATCACTTTACACTATTATTTTTGACAAATATCTACATCACTTTACATTATTATTGTTTTATTTCTCAATTTTGTAAGAATAAATTATTGTTACAAAGTTAATAAGTACAAATATTGTGCATTGTTTGTTAGCTATTTGTGTAAAATACTTGTACCATGTTGTGAAACATTTTTCATATCGCTGGAAAACATCTTGAAAAAGCAATAATGTTGGGAAGTATTTTGAAAGAGATCCATTTTGGGGGACCAATGAGTAGCCATCTTAATCATTATCCACCTTTGAATCATCAAGCTTGTTAGTAGTTTTTCTAATTACATCTACATTTATTTTTTACTTCCATTTGGGAATGTGTCTCTTTTACATCACATTCCTTGTGGAAAACATGACATTTCTACTTGGAAGAACCTCTTATGAGTAGTACAACTTCATTATCTTTGGAAATGTATTAAGATTCTAATTGTCGTTATATATTGGTTTAATATGGATGAATGACTTGTGTCAAAGCAAATCTTTGAGATTGACCCTAATAGACGAGTCAAATAGACACATTCACATGTACGTATGTGCCCCCTAACTTTTCTATTAGCTCATCCCATACACCCTTATGAGGTGCACGTGCTAGTTAAGCTTAAATAGAAACAGAAAGAAAAGAGAACATAAAAAATAGCCTTATGGCCTAACCACTCTATGAAAACAATATAGCCAAGCTAAAGATGTTTCTAAGTGAATGTGGAAACGTAAGTGTAGTTCAATATTAAAAGAGTGAATATGGATACAACAAGTAAAAGCTCCAAAGGTGCTATCAAATGGTCAATAGGCACAAATATTTATAGTCCTATTGGGAAAGAGTTTATATTTATATTTTTATGGGAAGTCATTACTGTTGAATATAATGAACACTAAGAGGGGGGTGAATCAGTGTTCTACAAAATCTTTCATAGACTTGTTCTTTTATCCATTTACCAATTTTAATTATGTGAAAGGAAATTAGACTAATGAACACCAACCATAAAGACATAACACATGAACACTAGGATTTTTACGTGGAAAACCTGTTGATGCTTAGAATTGCACTATTTCCAACATCAACATGGGAAACTCTGAGACGTGGGAATGCTCCTCAGAGTGACCTCCAGAATTTTAAAGAAGCTGGCTCTTCTCTCTCAAATGTGTTTTGGGAAAAGGGATAGAAGGTAAACGGAAACACAAATATAATGAAAGAAAATCTAACTATGGTGATGCACCTGAGTGTAATTCATTCCTTAACACTAAGCACAATGAAGCTATCCTTTAGGATTCAGTCATATTAAAGAGAAAACAATGCATGATCAATATAAAAGATGGAAGCAAATAGAATCAAAGGCTCACAACTTGAAAGATTTTGCAAATGACACAGAAAATATCAGCACAGGCACAGAACTCAGTCTTCTTATTAATTTCCCAGTCATATAAAAGGCACAGAAACATGCATAGTTATACAAACTTTCTGAATCAAGAAAATAGAACAAAGGCAAATGACATTACTGGCCACAGCACAAATCTCTCAACTTCTCTTAAATCTCTGATAACAATCCGTATGCAGGAAAATCTCCTCTATCTCTGTATATCTTCTATCTGCGATCTGGACCCATATTTATAGCATCAGACTAGCTCTAGATTTCCTGCATGATCAAACCCCAACGGTCTAACCAAACTGGAAGTTAACTGGAAGTGTCTAACAAAAGATCTCCTTCGAATCTGAAACGGTTAGACTCTCTACAAATTCATTGGTTGAAACAGATACATGTGGCACTCTCCACTGTAAGACAGGTGAGGACACTTGGCCGCATCCGCGAATCTTTGTGACTATAAACCCTTGGGACAGCTAGCACTCATACACACCCTTTACTTGAAACTCCTTCATCTTTCTGGAAAGAACAAGAACTTAGCATGTGGCAACCTCTGCCGAATTAGAAACTAAACGTGGCAGCTTCCGCTAACTTGAACAACAAAAACTCTCAGGACAGATGGCACCTTCCACTTGCTTCACTTTAGAAACCGTCTCATTATTCAGGAGGTACCAGAAAATGACACTTGGCAGCGTCTGTGGCCCTTGCAAAAAGATACGTGGTGCCATCCGCTTTATTTGTGTCTTTACTGTGTCTTTATATTAGGAGTGCTCCGCCATTGACATCTGTCACGGTCTACTGCCTTGAGCCTTTAGTCACTTACCAAAAATGGGACCCACCATACCCTGTGCCCGAGCAGCTTAAAAAAAAAAGAAAAGGGACAGGTGGCACTTTCCGCTTCGATTCTTAAATGATACATGGCAGCTTCCGCTAACTTGAAGAAAACTGTAGATACCTTTGGGGAGTCCTGCAGAAGATGACACATGGTGGCCTCTGCTGAGCTTTAGAAACTTTACCGGGACCCACCACGGTCTTTACTTAGCAATGAAACAAAAAGGAGAAACTCACGGATGATAACACTTGGTACACTCCGTAGATATCACATGGGACACGCAGCACTATCCGTGTAACTTAGAGAAACTTAATTGAAACCCTCCCCAGCTACCACTTGGCGCCTTCCGCACTCACTGAAGCTTTGAAATTGGGACCCGCCACATTCTGAGAAACATTAAAGGGGCTTTTGAAACTTATAAGAAACTAAAACGGATGCCGACACTTGGCATGCTCCACCTTAATGCAAAAAGACACTTGGCATGCTCCGCGCCACTTTGAGAAACTTTACAATGTGTCCCAGCTGATGACACATGGTGCCTTTCGCGCAACTCTGAGACTTAGGCAAAAATTTACAAAAAAGAAGACTCGCACGCCCGCGCTCTGTATCAAAACCCTCACTGTCAAAACTTCGCGACCAAAACTGAAAACCCTTACTGTCAAAACTTGAAACTGCATAGCCGCATTGATACCTATGCAACCAAAACAAAATGTAGAGTAGAATTACACTACAGTTCTTGGTGACCCTGAGGACTTTTGAGCTTGCTCAAAAAGAATCCAAAAATGTTATATACAGAGAAAAATTTCACAGATTCTATAAGGCCATCTGATAAATAGACCATTCAGCATCAGAGAGTCCCTGTTTGTTTTGCAAATCCTGGAAAGCCAAATCAAGGTTAATAATGTCCTTGTGTGAAAAACTTTGCAAAACATGAACTGCAGCCTTCAATTGAAAATCAAGCTGGGCCATGGGAATCAAGATAGCTTCCACTTCTGGCACTGATGAAGAATCTGTTAAACCCTGAAAGACTGACTAATCATTTTGTCTGGCCAACATCAAAGGCTTTATTTCATCAACCATCAACACAGTGTTGTTATCAGGAAAAGGAGAGGGAAGTCCCAATTGCACCAGATCTTCAATATGCTTCTTCATGTCTCTCACTCCCTCCTTGACCACATCCAGAAGCTTTTGGCAATTAATTGCAGCAGAGTTGCAACTGAGAACTTCGTTCACCCTTTTTGTAGCAATCATTCTATCACTGATCCCTGCTGTGGATAATGTCTCATCAGATGTGTCATATAGTTTCTTCAACAGCAGTTGAGAATCTGAAACCCTTAGGGAAACAGTGGATAGAGTGGCTTGAACTGAAGTCTCTACCTTCTCACACAATTGTTGTGCATGTAACAGGAAATTTAAAGAAGGTTTGAGCTGAATAATCTCCTTAGAGATTCTTTTCCACACTGATGAATATAACTCCTTAACCAGGTTTAACACTCCTGCATTCTTGGGCCTATTAGCCAACTCAAGGGTCAACTATTTTGCTGTTTGTTGCTCAGCTTGAAGTTGGGCCTACATGGCAGTAGCATTATTTTGTTCATTTAGCAGCTTCTATTGGAATTGGGTGACTTGTTGCAGGTTTTCCTGATCCTTTTTCTATAACATGGTCTTTTCCTGCCTTAGGGTTGCCACTACAGACTTTACTTGTACTAGCTCTTCTTTCAAAGAAGCATTTTGGCTCTGTGTAGCCTGATGAATCTGACAAGAAACAGTATTTTGCAACTGTTTATTAAGATCTTCTACTTCATCATTTTTTAATTTAAGTTCTGCAGTAAGGTTGCCACAATGTGCCTTTTCCTGAGCTAACTCAGCCTCCACCTTCTGCAACTTCCTTGATAGTTTCAAATAGTCAGTAGCTACAGCAGAAGTAGTTTCATTGAGCAGCTCGACCCTATCCTGTGGTCTGAAAAGTGACATATCCATAGCCACTGCACTCATGGTATAATCTTGAGGCTGCATCTGCTCATTGGGCCTGACTATATTGGGTGACAAATGGGTCATAGTTAGCTGCTGTTGAATTGGATCAAATAGTGACCTCATATATGGTACAACCTGAGCTTTATTATCTTTCTTTCTCTTTTTATCCATTCGGGCTTCCCTAGCCTTCTTAGTAGTGTCTGCTTGAGCTTGGAAGGTAGGGGGAGAGGCAATATACCCGCCTGCAAAAGGATGAGCCTGTGGTAAGCCATAGGGAATAGCCAAATGTTGGCTAGGTGGAAACTGGGAAGGTATTCTCTTTGGTACAGAAGGGGAAAAAGGAGGCAATAATGTGGCCTATGATGACATAGCCTGAGTAGTGACAGGTGGGGAAAATTGGGAAATTGGCACAGTAGAGGTGGCAGGGGATAATATTTGGCCAGTTGGGATTGCCACCCCTATTGAAGAAGAAAAAGACTGAGAAGAAGAAGGAGAAGTAGCACGTATCTGAGAAGCAACAGATGTACTCGGTGGTTGCTGCTATGAAGGCTCTGCTTCCTCATCCAAATCTGGCTGAAGTTTCAGCTTCTTATGTTTCCTTGGCCTTTCCTCCTCCTGCTGTGTTTCCTTCTCTTGAACATTTACCACTGTTGTTAGTGGTGTTTGCACAAAACTAGAAACACCAATGGCTAACACTGATGGAGAAGCTCTAGGTGGTGAGGACACCACACTCTTTTGCTTTTCGATAGCAATGAGAGATTGGGGCCAAACAGTTACAGGGATTATAGATGGGGCTTGCCCTAGAGCCTGCACAGTATGGCTTGATTCAGGATCTTCTTCAGACTCCTCACCTTTGCTTTGGATCATGCTTGTATCAGGGCTAGAAACTGTAGAAGGATGCCATTCGTCCCAAATGGACTCCCATTTCTCATCTGTGTTTACATTACCAAAAGAGTGAGTTGTCTCAGATATTTCCTGCCTATACTTCCAATAGGCTTCAATTTTATCTGCTTTCCATTTTTTGTTCTTCAATGCCCTTTTTAAACCAGAAGTCATTCTGATTTTAGGGTCAAAAACTTTTTCCTTGACATAGAAAGTCTCCCATGGCCTAGCCCCTTGAAAGGGCAATCTGTCAATTCAACATACATATCAGGAGAATCCTCCTTAGGGTTTCTTCTATCTTCCCAAAAGGGACGGCCCTCATGCACAATTTTGGCACCAACATTGTTATTCTTGACCCACAAGGTTATGAAACTGCTTGGGTCATATCTCCATTTATCTTTAATCAAAAGGAAAACCAGGACAACTAGCTTCCTCAGCAACAAGTGCTCAGCATCTCTGACCAATAGGGCCATGTTTTTCTTCACCCATGGAATATCATACATTTTCTTTTTCTTCTTCCCAGTGCCATAGTCATTATCTACCACAGACATTTGTCGGGTGACCTCTAAGAATGCTAACCTCGGAGTCAAAACCTTGGGTAGCAACACTGGCTCTCCATTAAAACCATGGACCTTGATAATGGTGTGGTGAGCCCAAAGAAATAATCACAGGGAATGGGGGAATTTGCCATGAGGACTTTGACACTTAATGTTAATCTATTCTCAACAGGCTCTGGGCTTAGGTGACTAAAGGCAGGGAAAACAAAAAGTTCCCAAAATTCATAGGGATCAGATGTTTTAGATAAGACATGTGTCCATGCAGACACAGGAATAGTCCTATTGTGACCGAAACTCAGGTCATACATATTCAGATGCATATATTGGGAAAAGATGGCAAGGTTTTGATATAACATGAGGTGAAACAAATAAGAAGAATACCTGAAGAATCCTATCGATTTGAAGTGGGTAAGTTGGTCTACCATTGAATAGGCAATCTGCTCTAAAAAATCTAGCTGAAACTCCTGAGATTTGTCCACAGTCTTTAATCGGAACAAAATGGCAATTTGCCAGTCATATATAGTGATGTCCTCTTTCATGCCAATGATAAATGCCATCATTGACAATGCTTCCTGGCTAGCCTGAGTGAATTATGCCCTTCCTATCGGTAGCACTGGCATTTGCATGTTTTCATCTCCATACTGCAACTCTGAATTGAGAAACCTCAATTGATTATTGACGTTTGCCCATGTTTTCTGCATTTTGGCAATGGTAGGAAAAGTAGCTGTCTTGTCATGGTATAGGGCCAAGATGTCCCTGATAGCCTTTGGTGTTATCTGTACCATGAAAGGACCCTTTTGTATGGTACTTGAGGGCGCATGAAACAATTCTGCGCACATCTCAATCAGGTCGGGGCATAAATGCACACTTGGGACAATGAATTTTGCCAATTGAGAGGTCCATATCCTCATTCTAAATGTTTCAGACTGTCCAGCCTTGGCCTTCTGGAGACATCTTTGGTGTACCCCTTCTCGCAGAGCTTTGCCAGACTTTTGAAGGGCTGGGTCCACAATACCATCTACGAAATCCTTCACCTTTGCTGGGTCAACTATGTAACCAACCTTGGGGACCCTAGTCCTTGGATAGGGCCTTAAGGGTTGCGCAGGGGCGGAAGCGTATGATTTGCTGGCAAGAAGTTTATTAATGGACTTGTAAACCCCTAGCCCCTACTATGAAGACTATGCCTCTGCCATATCTGTGTCTCTACTAGGACCTGGTAAACTATTGTAACAAATATGGAAGCTTTGCAATAGGGAAGACACGTTTACGAAGCAAGTTTCGCTAGGATGTTAAAATTGCAGATAACGGGGATTTTCTTCATAGAAGTAGAAACAAATGAGACACAGTTAGGCTTTAACTCTTGTTATTAGGGCATTTAATGACTCATTAAGTTTCATAAATGACATTAAACCAAAAAATTGTTAGAAAATCTTATGAAATCTGCGTGGGATAGAGTGTCAGACACGTCATACAAAATTGCTGCATACGGGTATTTTTAGGGAATTTTGGGGATTGGAGAGACACTTAATGAAAGTGAGGGTTTCAAAGATTGAAAGGACTTGAGCCATGGACACATGTTCAAAGAACACTTATTCAAAAGAAAGAGCGAGAAAAACAAAGCGGGAAACAAAGCAACAAGGAAAGGGAAACTATCTAACTATAATACATAGGAGACCCTGCTTAATTGAAATGTTTTAGATAGATCCCATTCATAGGAATCTCTTCAGGCTCGCCTTCCATTGTTTCAAGCTCAAATGAATTTTGTTGTTTACAGGAACGAATCTTGAAGGGATCGGTCCATAATGATTCAAATTTACTATGTCGACCCGGCTTGGCAACTCTCTCATCCCATTTCAAAACAACTGAGCCTATCTTAAAATGGGGATTTGAAGTCTTCTTATTGAAGCATTCTTTGATTATTTTCTGATGTTTCAATAATGATTCATGTGCTGTATTCCTCATTTCTTGAACTTCCAAGAGCTCAGCAAGTCTGACCTGCATAGGGCCATTCTCTTCAATCTTAATCTGTTTTAATAACTGGAGAGCATGAATCTCCAAGCTTAGGGGCATTACAACAGGCTTACCATAGACCAATTCATATGGGGACATCTTTGTCACTTGTTTAGGTGTAATTCTATCTGCCCATAGTGCTATATTTATCACTTTATGCCACTCTCTGTGATGATCAACCCCTATCCTCTTAATAAGTCTAATCAAATTCTTGTTAGTCGATTCTGCCAAACCATTACCCTGAGGATAGTAATTTGAGGAGGTTTTTAGATAGATTCCATACTTGACTACAAAGTCAGATATTTTTGCCCCTAAAAATGTCTTAGCATTATCTAAAATTATGGTTTGAGGAGGCCCAAAGTGAGTAGTGATACCCTCTAGAAAGTTTAGGATCACCTTTTCTATTGCTTCTTTAAGTGGCACTGCCTCACTCCATCTGGTAAAATAATCTGTGGCAGTTAGAATCCATTTGTGTCCCATACTTGATACTGGGTTAATCATTCCAATGAAGTCAAGACCCCATTAAGCAAAAGGTTCATCAACAATTATATGACTAAGGGGCATTGCTGCATTCCTTCTGTTCCCCACATAATATTGACAAGATTGGCATTCCTTGACCAGTTGATAACAATCTGTAAATAAAGTAGGCCAGAAATAACCTGCTTGACTTATCTTTATAGCTGTGGTTTTTGTAGAAAAATGTCCACCTAAGACTCCATGGTGCATTTCATGTAATATTCTTTGGGCTTCACCTTTCTCTATGCATCTTAGAAGTATGCCATCAATATTCCTTCTGAAAAGAACTTGGTCAATTAAAACAAAATGGACCCCTTGCTGCCTATAGTATCTCCTCTTGTCCTGAGAGAGTTCTTTTGGGAAAATCCCATGTTTCATAAACTAAATTCTATTCGTGACCCAAGAACTTTGATCAATTTCTTGTATCCTCAATACATTTTCCTTTTCTGTTTCTTCAGTTATCATTTTTTCCATATCTTGAACCATGTATTGACACAACCCCTTACCTCTGACCAGCTCAGTGGGTCTGACCTCTACATCATACTCAAGGATCTTTGTTATCCAGTTTGCTCTTTTCTTAGTGATCTCTCCTTCCATAATGTGTTCTCTGACACTAGGATGAGCCACAAGTATCAGAACCTTATTTCCTGTCACCATATGTCTGAATTTCTTGAGTGCTTTTACCATAGCATATGCCTGTTTCTCCACAAAGTTTATCTAGCTTCATACTCTCTAAGAGTCCTTGAGAAAAATGCTATTGGGTGTTCTCCCTCTTGTTGATCATCTTTCTGTGTTAGGACAGTAGCAACACTGAACTCTCCTCCATAGACATACATTATAAAAGACTTAGAGAAATCTAGATTCCTAAGTACTGGGGCTATTGAAATTGCTTTCTTGACCTCCTCAAAAGCTTGTCTTCCTTCTGTAGTCCACTTAAACACCAGGTCTTTCTTCAACAAGAGTGTTACTGGTCTTATTAGGCCTGCAAAGTCTGATATGAACCGACTGACAAAATTAATCTTTCCCAAAAAAGACTGAACTGCCTTCTTATTTACTGGCAGGGATAGGTTCATTATGGCTGTGACTCTCTTTGGATCTATAGAGACTCCTTCTTTGGATACTATATGTCCCAGTAGTTTGCCTTGAGGCACTACAAAAATGCACTTCTTGGGATTCAAAGATATTCCAATCTCTTGACACTTCTTAAAAACAGATTCCAGATGATCAAAATGATCAACAACATTCCTTGAAAAAATAGTGAGATCATCAAGATAAATCAGAATGATTTTATTTATAAGTTCTCCAAATGCAACATCCATTGCTCTTTGAAAAGTGGCTCCAGCATTTGACAAGCCAAATGGCATCTTGGCATATGCAAATGTTCCCCATTTGGTAGTAAATGCAGTCTTGTGTTGGTCTTCATCAGCCAACCAAATTTGATTGTATCCAGAGAATCCATCTAGCAAAGAAAATCTCTCTGATCCAACCACAGTTTGTAAAATTTGTTCCATAGAGGGCAAGGGGTAGTGATCTTTCAGAGATGCCCTATTTAGGTCTCTAAAATCCACACAGAGCGTTATGTCACCATTCTTTTTCCTGACTGGTACTAGATTAGATACCCAGGTTGAGTGTTTAATTGGGAAGATTATTTTAGATTCTAAGAGTTTCTGCAACTCATCCACCATTAGAGGTTCAATCCTTGGATTTACTAGCCTCTGCTTCTATCTGACTGGCTTAGATCCTTCAATCAGTTCTATGGTATGCTGAATGATGTCTCTGCTATAGCCATGAAGGTCTTCATAGGTCCAAGCTATTACTCTGTCATATCTTTCACATAAGTCAATTAGTCTTTCCCTTTCCTGTGGGGTTGTGGAATTTCCAATCTTTAGCTTTCTCCCTTCACTCACTTGTATCTCAGAATAATCTTCTTTATTTTCTTGGAACCTCTTCTTTTCTAGGCTTACATCTTCTGGGTCAAATAGGTTTTCTAAAGTAATCAAGCCTTTGGGAAGCTTATTGGTCTTTAATTGAATGATTTGGTCTCCATATGCCTCCTCAATTTTGGGTTGCAATTGATCAGCAAACTCTCCTGACTATTGCAAAATGAGAGTAACTGAAAATCATTTTCAAAGACTTGCCAATTTTCATTATTGTCTGGGATAGTTGGCCTTACTATGACTTTAACTGACTCATTGTTGACTAATAAATCAGTTGCTGGGTCAAATTGTGAGCCAATCTATGCCATCCTATCTGCTTCAGAATTTTGGGCTCTAGGAACTACCTCAATATTGAAATCTTCAAAATCATCCATTAAGTCCCAAATTCTGTGTCTATAGGATCTCATCCTTACATTTTTGGCTATTGCCTTTTCTCTGATTTGTTTCACCACTAGTTCTGAATCTTCTTTGACTATCAGGTTCTTCACTCCCTTTTTCTTGGCTAACACAAGCCCATGTACTAAGGATTCATACTCAGCATCATTGTTAGTACAGGCAAACTGGAAATGGAGAGCTTTTAAAATTTTGTCACCATTTGGAGCAACAAGACAAATTCCTACTCCAACACCATTTTTACTTCTAGCCCCATCAAAATTTAGGGTCCAGATTTCTGAATCCTTTTCAGATTCTTGAATCTTTGGTTTTTCCTCCCTTAGAACATTTGGGATTTCATGATCTTCAACAAATATGACATAAGTGCCCAGACCAGTAGAATCATAATTTCCATATGGGTCACTTCCCATCATAGCTAATAACTGGTTATTTTCCTCTTCTTGGTCATGTTCAGTCCAGTCACCTAACTCTTCAGCAAAGACCTTCTCTTCTTTATTTAGCATTGCATGAGCTGCCTCTAATTTTGGGTTTGTTTCATTTGTGATGTGATCCTTGGATAATGACTCAGATAGTATTTTCATTTCTGTACCATACTTGGTTGTTAGGATGAGGTGAGACCAATCAAGTGACATATAACCTCCTATCTTGGCTGTGAAATCTCTGGATAAACACAGGCCAAATACAAGGGGTATATCTATGACTAAAACATCCTGATTGACAATTATGTTAGGGCAAGTATATAATTGCAATGGGAGTTGTTTAATTTTTCCTACGGTTTGCACTGATTTCCCATCTAGCTGCATAACTCCTTTAGTAAGTGGCTCATACTTTATCTTTAAAGCATCTACTATCCATTTAGGCATTACTGTAGTACTAGCCCCTAAGTCTATCATTGCATTATGTAACAGTTTCTTTCCAACTATCAAAGTCAAATAGAAGGGCTCTAGTTTGGATTTGCTTACCTCTGGTGCATTGTTCAAGAGGGCTATTGTTTGCAGAGGAACAGTGTCCTTGAGCTTTTCCTTATTAGTAGGTTCTCCTTTGGTACCAATATGTTTAGGCACTGCTTGGCCCTACAGAGCTTCTTGCAATAGTGTCTTTTGCTCAGGAATAGCCAACATGTCCCATATTGACACATGTGCTGGAGTCCTCTTCAGCTAATCCACCACATTCATAGGTCCTAGTGTTTGGATTCTCGGATAATAAGGGTACCTTGCTTTTTCTTGAACTTGTCCAGAAATTACTTGGCTGTGCATTGGCTGGGGTATTCTTGTCTAGTAGTTGTACTTTGATGATCTTGAAATGGAGGAATTCCCATAATTTCCTTATTTGTGACTTCAGGTTGTTCCATCATCCTTCTCTTAGCTCTAGTGTAGTAATCTGATTGTACCAATGGCTTCTTGGAAGTAGAAGCTTCATTCAGGAATACTGACTCTTCATCTTCAATCCATGAAAACAAAGCATGCTTAGGGGCTATTTCTTCTTCTTGCTGTAAGGACATCCCTTGCATCTGAGCCACTAGGACTGAATTTTGCATACCAAGAGATTGATAGGACTGAGTGTCAGAAGTATTTGCAAATTGTCCATCTACTCTTCTTTGTTCTGCTATCTTTTACTGTAGATTACCCCTGGGACAATCTCTGGGCATATGAGCATTATTACAAGGGAAACACTAGGCATTGGTGCCATTTGCATAATTATTCTGCCCTGGGACAATCTCTCTATTTGGATTAGGAGGAACAGTCTATAAGGGTGTAGGGATTGTGACTAATTGATTTGATGGCTGAGAATTAGCCTGTCTTTGAGGGCCCTGGTATTGATTTGGCTGAAAAGAAGGTCTATTCCCTTGGTAACCTTGATATTGGGGCTTAGGATAGGGATTTTGCTGTCTTTTTAGGTTGATTATCTCATTAGAAAATGTTCTTAAGATGTTCTTGACATTGTCCATCTCAGATGATTGGACAGGGACAGCTGCTTTAGCAGGTTGTTGAGGAAATATATACATAGACACAGGTGGAGTTATGGGATTAGGAGCTTCTTGAGGCAAAGGTAAGGTAATCTCTGGAAACATGGGCATGGGAGGCCTTGGGGGTAGCTTTCCAGCATCTATTAAGTTATTTTCAGCTCTGACTGCATAGTCATAGGCTTCTAGCAGAGTCTGACCTCCAAGTGACTGAATCATTACTGATATGTCTGAATTTAGGGCTTTAAGATAAAATACTACAGCCATACCTGGTAATGGTCTTGCTATAGCAAGAATTCTTTCCCAAGTCTTTTGAAATCTTTAATTGAAATCAGTCATTGCTTCTTGTGGTGCCCTCTTCTTTAAATCTTGCAAAGAAAGCATCTCCAAGCTTGTCCCATGTAGATATTGTATTTGGGGTCAAAGATCTGTACCAGTCTAGAGCCTTCCCCTTAAAAGAAGCTGCTAACAATCTTATAGCCACATTCTGCTGTGTGATCACATGTATTGCATAGACATCAGACACATCCTATAGATGCTCTTCAGGTGTTTTAAAATCTTCCCCACTGAATTTGGGCAGAGCTTTCAGGGCATTTGCTGGAATAGGATCCCAAGTGGCTGGTGGTACTAGGAGAATCAGAGCACTGCTAGTGTTCCAATTTGCATAATTTCTTGGGGCTATAGGTGCTCCCATGTTTGCTCTTGGTGTTGCTGTAAACTGGTTGACCCTTCTTCTTGAATTAGTTATCAATGGTGATAAAAGAATACCTGGGTTCACAACAGATTGAGCCCTTGTTACTGGTCCACAACTCTGACTCCTTGTAGCTCTCTGGTTCATATAGTCTTGAAAGGAACTTCAAGAATGGTCCCACTGGGCGTGCCAAAAACTGTTGATGCTTAGAATTGCGTTGTTTCCAACATCAACATGGGAAACTCTGAAATGTGGGAATGCTCCTCAGAGTGACCTCCAAAATTTTAAAGAAGCTAGCTCTTCTCTCTCAAATGTGTTTTGGGAAAAGGGATAGAAGGTAAATGGAAACACAAATATAATGAAAGGAAATCTAACTATGGCAATGCACCTGAGTGTAATTTGTTCCTTAACACTAAGCACAGTGAAGCTATCCTTTAGGATTCAGTCATATTAAAGAGCAAACAATGCATGATCAATATTAAAGATGGAAACAAATAGAATCAAAGGCTCACGACTTGAAAGATTTTGCAAATGACACAGAAAATATCAACACAGGCACAGAACTCAGTCTTCTTATTAATTTCCCAGTCATATAAAAGGCACAGAAACATGCACAGTTATACAAACTTTCTGAATCAAGAAAATAGAACAAAGGCAAATGACATTACTGGCCACAGCACAAATATCTCAACTTCTCTTAAATCTCTGATAACAATCCGTATGCAGGAAAATCTCCTCTATCTCTATAAATCTTCTATCTGCGATCTGGACCCATATTTATAGCATCAGATTGGCTCTAGATTTCCCGCACAATCAAACCCCAACAGTCTAACTGAACTGGAAGTTAACTGGAAGTGTCTGACAGAAGATCTCCTTCGAATTTGAAATGGTTAGACTCTCTACAAATTCATTGGCTGAAACAGATACATGTGGCACTATCCACTGTAAGACAGACGAGGATGCTTGGCCGCATCCATGAATCTTTGTGACTATAAACCCTTGGGATAGCTGGCACTCATATGCGCCCTTTACTTGAAACTCCATCTTTCTGGAAAGAATAGGAACTTAGCACGTGGCAACCTCCACCGAATTAGAAACTGAACGTGGCGGCTTCCGCTAACTTGAACAACAAAAACTCTCGGGACAGATGGCACCTTCCGCTTGCTTCACTTTAGAAACCATCTCATTATTCAGGAGGTACTGGAAAATGACACTTGGCAGTGTTCGCGGCCCTTGCAAAAAGATACATGGCGCTGTCCACTTTATTTGTGTCTTTAATGTGTCTTTATATTAGGAGTGCTCCGCCATTGACATATGTCACGGTCCACTGCCTTGAGCCTTTAATCACTTACCAAAAATGGGACCCACCATACCCCGTGCCTGAGCAACTTTAAAAAAAAGGAAAAGGGACAAGTGGCACTTTTCGCTTCGATTCTTAAATGATACGTGGTGGCTTCTGCTAACTTGAAGAAAACTGTAGATACCTTTGGGGAGTCATGTGGAAGATGACACACGATAGCCTCCACTGAGCTTTAGAAACTTTACCGGGACCCACCACAGTCTTTACTTAGCAATGAAAGAAAAAGGAGAAACTCACGGATGATAACACTTGGTACACTCTGCAGATATCACATGGGACACGCGGCAATATCTGTGTAACTTAGAGAAACTTAATTGAAACCCTCCCCAGCTGCCACTTGGCACCTTCCGCGCTCACTGAAGCTTTGAAATTGGGACCCGCCACATTCTGAGAAACATTAAAGGGGCTTTGGAAACTTATATGAAACTGAAACGGATGCCGACACTTGGTATGCTCTGCCTTAATGCAAAAAGACACTTGGCATACTTCGCGCCACTTTGAGAAACTTTACAATGTGTCCTGGCTGATGATACATGGCGCCTTCCGCGCAACTCTCAGACTTAGGCAAAAATTTTCAAAAAAGAAGACTTGCGTGCCCGCGCTCTGTATCAAAACCCTCACTGTCAAAACTTCGCGACCAAAACTGAAAACCCTTACTGTCAAAACTTGAAACTGCACAGCTGCATTGATATCTATGTAACCAAAACAAAATGTAGAGTAGAATTACTCTACAAAACCCAAAGAGGGAAAAACCACGGAGAGTGTTAGCTCTCAAAATATTATTATAGCACAATACCAAATTACAAGAGGCTCACTATGTCATTCCCACATTTCCCATGTGGTCACAACACACAACACACGTGCCATGTCCACATTTGTCATGTGGGCATGACATGAAATACCAAAAACTTTTCTACGCATCCCTACAGACCCCCTCGCATGCATCAGTGTACTTGGTGGCATATGCGTAAAGGTGCAAACAGGTCAATCGATCGATGCGGTAATACGAACACCTTTCGCAACCCCTGTGAGATGTAAGCCTACTAAGGGGGTTATGCGATGTGAGGAGCATCTCCAATAGGGTTAGATTTGATTTTGAAATTAACCCTAAGTTTCCTAAGCGAAGTGGAGGGATTTCAACATGTGTCAAAATCCAAAACCCTAACACTATAGCTTAATTTGGTTAAATAAAATCTTATCTAAACATAATTACAATGCATAAACAATAAAATATTATTTCAATGCATGAATTAAAACAATTAAATAGTCATTCCTAATTCTCAGAAAATTTTGGCAGCATAACACCTCTTGAGTGTACAAGGGAAATAGTTTAAAACTAATTAAATGCTAAACCATTTAAGAGAGATTGAATTAAATTAATCCAAATTAAAATAATCTCTACTTTTCTACACTTAATCTATTTCAAGTCTCCCTCAGGTCAAACGACAATCTAATAACTTAATTATCTTATCCCACCCTAAAGTTAACAAGCAACCTAAAATTCATCCTTTAAAAAAAATTAAATACAATTCAAATAATTTAAAAGGGCATCAAATTAATAAATCTCTCCTAACATACTTTTCCACTAAATTCTATTAGAATAAATAAAAAGGGGCTAGGTTTAATTAAGCCCATTTCACTGCTAAACCCAAAACAATAAAATGAGGACTACAATTATAGTTTCCAAAAAAAGCAAAGTCATAAAGCCTAACAATTTAATCTCCCCATATTCTAGGTTAAAAATAAAAGAGTAGAGGGAGATTGCAACATTCACGTGCACAAAAGTTTTTGAAAATCTAAATGATGAAATTATTTCTAGAATCACAAGAAGCCCTAGAATGCTCTATAATAAAAATCACATCTCAAGGCACTCTTGCCTTCTCAAGAAAATCTTGATACACCTCCAAATACTCCCATGGCCATCAATATGTCACATACAACAAGAGGATGACCCCGAGGAGGTTCACTCCTCTCGCACCCCATACATGATGAGCTCTCCAAAAATGGAGAGTCTCATACAAACATCCGCAAAACCCACATAACAAAAGAATTCAAACACTCAAAACCACAATCACACAAGTAAATTTAAATACATGAGAAAGGCTTCAAGCCTTGAATCTTACCTATCAAAGCCCAATAATGGAAGAGGTTCAATGTAGAGCCTTCCAACTCCTTCTCCAAGCTCTTGCCCCCAAAATGTCTCCAAAACTAGCTAACTCTCCCCAAAAGCAATCAATAAAGGAAAATGCAAGTAAAATCAAGAACAATCTCCCTCTCTCAAAGAGGGAGTATTATAGGCTCTACTCATGAGCCTTGAGGAATGAGAAGGTGACACATGTCACCTTCTCCTTCCTCCTCACAATCCACTTGCAAGCTCCATGGGATGTGGAGGTGACACATGTCACTCTCCCATCCCACCAAACCTCACCTTCTCCACATGTACTCTCACACATGTGTGAGACCAAGGTGGAGGGAAGGAATCCCACAAGGTGGGCACCAAGAGGATAAGGATATGACTTGTCAATATCCTATCCTCTAAAGAAATTGCATACACTCCAAGATGCTCTCACACATGTGTGAGAGCATTGGAGGTGGGTTTCTCACACTTGGGAGTCTTGAAGACTCTCCAAGTCTTTAAGGTATGGAAACTAATGTTTTGGAAAGAGGAGTGGGTCATGGTTGAATGCTTGACCCATCCTTCTACTCCTACCAAATTCAAATTTTCGCCACTTTACTTCAAGGTGAAGTTTAAGTGACCATATGGAGGTTACCCTAGGGTTTGTCATGCTCAAATGGGCCTTAGACCCTAGCGGTATAACCTAGGGTCAAATTAACCCAAAATAAATACCTTAGGTAGCATAAAATCACATGAAAAGGTCATAAAATAAAAAGCACTAATGTGTGCCAAATCAAACATCACATTTTACAACACCTTAATTAAATCAAATAAAAAGGGGTAGACCTAATCGAAGGGACATCAAAATTAGGAATCACAAAAAATCATCATGCAATACACATAAGACCTTAGTCCCTCTTGGGATTAGTTCGGTTTACATAGAATTCATATAAGGGTGTGGGATGATCTCCAATTTTTTGTGGCATAGAAAATCACCTGGACACTTGTGCAAATAGATTAATACAATATGTTCATCATAGACAAAGCAAGGAAATGCATACACACATGATGTCGCATAATCCTTAGCTAGGGCGAGGTATAACAACATGGCCTACAAGTGCAACCAATCTAGTCACCAGGGTGGGCTTCACATCCTCCTCCCCTAGAGCTAAACTTCCTCCTAGAAGTTAACACGAAAGAATCGTAGAGTAACCCACCTACAAGCCAATCCTAAATGGCATTGGACTCAGATTGATTTTGACATAAAAGTAAGGAACCAAAAGAACTTAATAAGTAATTGCATGGAAACAATCTCAAGGATACCCTCCTCCAACTAGGAGGGGTCAAGAATCTAACACAACACATACTCTAATACTTTGCGAGTCTAAGAAGACACAAGAGCATTAGATGCCCAAGGATAGACCACCAAGTAATTCAAGGTTAATCAAGGTGGGGACTACCTAGAAGGTTATCATTATGAGAGGCCTTCAACATTAACTTAACTTACTCATACCCCAAGCCTCTCTTATTCCTCCAGAAACCTAACTATTATAGAGCAACCAAAAGGAAGCTGGGCCAACCAACTATCCCCAAAACCAACATTCCAGCCCCAATGATTCAACAACTCAACTTACCACTGATGTTAAGCTATACACACAAGATCCCAAGAAAAAAGTACGAGACTCTCAAGTCTCAGCTGCCCCATTGATCAACAGGTCCCACTACCTTAGGGCTCAATGTACAAAAAGGGAAAGGCTCACTGCTAATTAGAAGAAGAAGGTAGAATAAGGGTGGCTCACTACCAAGGATGAGGATGAACTGTTGTGATTGCATCTACATATACATGGAAACAGTTCCACTTAATCTCATAAATACTGACTCAGAACTCTTCATTTCAGTCTACCCTTGTTTCTTTGCTATGCTCTTACATATGCTCAAGAAATCATTTTAATTTCTATGGCCACTCTATCTTCACATGTTTTACATCCACATATACCACATCACACACCACACACTCAAACACCAAAATCCATCCTCTTTTTGTATCCACAACTAAATCTTTCCTATGATTAGGTCGACAAGCAAGATAAAAAAATGTGTACATAGAAAGATGTGGCTTGTCGGCTCAAACCAATGCACTAAATGTTATGTGGACCCAAATCTTTGCCCAAACGTGTTCATATAGGTCTGCCTTTATCATATGAGCACTTAGATTGATTATCCAGATGCTATATCTTCTCTGCATAAGAATCTAACATACCAGTTGACTTGTTCTTTGAGAACATACTTGACAATTTCATATGTCACGTCACAACTCACTCTACTAACCAAATGGGACCTCACAATTTATATTCTATGTTCATTATTGACCACTTGACATACCTTCAGAACCACAAAACATGATATCAATTTGTGACAGGATGTGGACCATCAGAATTCAGACTTGGTCACAGTCAAAGTCTGTCAAACACTATAGTGATACTCAGCAACTTGCAGCTGTCTTTCCCGTGGTCTTCAGATCTCACAAATCTAGAATTAGACACTCCATACAAGTGTTTACAACACCTTAAAACTATTGCAAATATGTGCCTAAGTAGTGTTGTCATTGATGTCATCATATCCTTGTTGCCATTGGTGTCAACTATATCTTGTATTGCCCTCTGTACAAAAGACTGGATTGTTGAGGATATTGAGAAAATTAGTGACAATCAATGCATGTAGACCATATGGCTATGTAGAGGATTGTTAGAGGTTGTTCCAGTTAAGAATTGAGAATTCTGCATGAAGATTTGAAGAAGTTAAGGCCATCTGAGTAGAACCAAATTTTGTAGTATTCAGAAGAGACAGTGTGACAATAAGTTGGTCCAAATTGCTCCGCAATGAAATATTATGGTATGCAGATTTGAAGGCATGTTTGGGAAGTTAGTGTGTATCATCAACTCCAGTGGTTCGTGGTTTGGAGGTTCGCAAGCTATCTTTCTAGTTTGACAGTCATGGCAGATAGTGTTCTTGAGGTTCCAGAGGAAGATATAAATGATTCTAGTAATTTGGATTAGAGTGAATGTTATTGGTGAATTCAATGTGCTTGTGGAGGTCTCTGGATTGTGTGGCTACTGTGTTGGAGGTCCGCATTGAAGTTTGAGCTTGTTGATTGAAGATTTCTTCAAGGTTGATGTTCTTCCTAGTCTTGGCCAACCAGATGTTCCTGGCATATTGCGGATGATATAAAGAGCATTTTATGAAGCATGGTATGTTAATGGAGGAAGTTTCAAGTCTCATCTATGTTTGGATGATAGTGTAAAGATCCACATTAAGTTTAGCCAACCTTGTTGATCATTCCAATATTGATGAAGTGTATAAATACTTGTTGAAGAGTTGTGAAAAATCATCCTTGTATGAAATGAATTAAATTCGAAGAAAGGATCAAAAGTAGAACAAAGAAGAAGAGGAGCAAAGGGAGTATAGAGTGAAGAGTCAGTGAAGAAGAATTTGAAGATAGGAGCAGAAGTTTTTGTGATCCTTCAAAGGGACCGATTCAGGGATGAATGTAGATGTTATTTCTTAGTTCATTATCTCTATGTAAATCATAATTTCTTATAGGCAATGAGCCTCTTCTTGAGCAGTGAGCTCTGGGCAATGCGCCCAAAGGCATGTGCCTTCTATTTTCTTAAGTACTTTTAACAGGGTATGCATTTTTGTGGGTTAATCCCCACCGTGGCTTTTCCCTTAACTAGGTTTTCCACGTCAAAATTTTGGTGTTGTGTGTTCATGTTGTTTTTGTTCATGTGTTGATTTATGCTTAAATGTTTACTTCATTAATCTAGTTGTAAATTAAGAAAGAAGATTTAAAAGTTTAGAAAAGGTTAAAGTTTAGGGACAACTGATTCACCCCCCCTCTTAGTTGTCTGGACTAATTCCAACAATTCGTATCAGAGCCAAGTTCCTCTAAAAAGAGCTTAACCACTCGAGGAGATCTAGGATGTCGACTTACAAGAAGGATAGTCCAAGATTCGATGGAACAAATTACTCTGTTTGGAAGAGTTGCATGGAATGTCATTTACAATGCATGGGTGATGTTTATTGGTTAATAACCAAAGATGAGTATGAACCTCCAGAGAAAGGTCCTTCAACTCCAGATGAACTCAAGGATGCTGAAAATAACCTTCGAGCTAAAGAAGCCTTGTTGAGTGCCCTAACTGATTCAGAAATGACAAATGTTTTGGACTAAAAACTGCTCATAAAATTTGGGAGAAGTTGGAGAATCTATATGAAGGAGATAAATATGTCAAATGTGCTAAACTACAAAGTCTGAGAGGAAAATTTGAAAATCTGAGGATGAGTGAAGATGAAAACATCACAATCTACATGTAAAGGATAAACGAACTTGTGTGTGGGATCAAGTGTGCTGGTGGAACTTTAGAAGAATTATAGATTGTGGAAAAATGCTCAGATCTTTGCCTAATTCATACAAACATAAGGTTGTTGCTATAGAGGAGATCGGGACTATCTCAGATGTTACAAGAGATCACCAAGTTGGTAAAATTTTAGCTTTTGAATTGAATGTATTTGGTGATTCTCTTCCTATGTCTGAATCTGCATTCAAAGCCAGTGTATATGAAAAACAAAGATATGATCTGGGTGAAAAGTCTTCTACAATATCAAATAGATTTGTGAAGACAAGGAAGGATCTTGAAGATGTTGAAATAGAAACTGCAGATCTTGAAGCTCTTATTGCTAGAAGAATGCCAAGAGGATCCGTTAAGTATGAAGGAAAATTACCACTCAAATGTTTTTCTTGTAATAAGATTGGTCATTTTTCCTCAAGATGTTCGAAGTGGTTTTCAAACTAAACCCTAGCAAATACAAGGGTCAGAAGAAATGTTACTATGTCCAAGAAGCTGGAGAAGAAGGGGTCACGGATGATGAATCTGATCATGGAGGTTCCTCTGAAAATGATTGGGTGTTCATTGCTATCAAAGAAGAAGATCTGGTGTCTACTGAATCTACTAGCTGTGCAAATGTGGAAAGTGCCTTGGCTACTTAGGTTATTGAAAAATATGAATGGGTGATTGATAGTGGATGTTCTCATCATATGACTGGTGACAAGAGTAAGTTTGTGAGTTTTGAAAATTATGAAGGAGGACTTGTGAAATTTGGAGACAACTCAGCTAGTAAAATTTGTGGCAGAGGATCCATCTCTTTTGATGGTAAGAATAACACCAATGATGTTCTGTATGTGGAAGGACTGAAACATAATCTTCTTAGTGTTGGACAGTTGGTTGACAAGGGTTATGATCTTCGATTCAAGGATGGAAAATGCATAATTTTGGAAAGTTTCAGAACTGAAATTGCATCTGGTACGTAAACTAGAGGTAACATCTTTCACTTAAGTAGTTCTGGCAAAAGTTGTTTGATTGCTCATACAGATCAAAGTTAGTTATGGCATAGGAGGATGTGTCATGTGAATTTTGATAACATTGTCAAAAATAAGTTCCACTCAAGCTATAAGAGATCTTCCAAGACTTGTGAAACCTGATAGCATATGTAAAGAATGTCAATTGGGTAAACAAAACAAAATTTCATTCAAAAGTAAGGAACAAGGTTCAAGTGGGAGATTGGAATTGGTACATACTGATCTTTGTGGTCCTGCTAGAATTAGGAGTGTGCAAGGAGACAAATCTTTCATGCTGTTGATTGATGATTACTCTCGGATGATGTGGGTAACTTTCTTGAAAGAAAAATCAAAAGCTCTTGATAAGTTTAAAGTGTTCAAGGTGATGGTTGAAAATGAGATTGGTGGGAAATTGAAGTGTCTAAGATCTGACAGAGGTGGAGAATTCACTTCTGGTGAATTTGATGCTTTCTGTGAAAAGCATGGAATAAAAAGATAGTTATCTATCCTAGGACTCCTCAGCAAAATGGAGTTGTGAAAAGGAAGAACCAGACCATTCAAGAAGCTGCCAGGACCATGACGATGGAAACAAATGTTCCTCAAGTTTATTGGAGGGAAGCTGTGAGTACTACTGTCTACACTCTTAACCAGTTCAGATCAAACGAAATTTTGGTAAGACTCCTAATGAATTGTGGTTTGGTCATCCTCCTACTATGAGATATTTCAGAGTTTTTGGTAGTAAATTCTATATCAAAAGAGATGAGGATTTAGGCAAGTTTAAGGCAAGAAGTGATGAAGGAATATTTTTGGGATACTCAACTCAAAGTAAGGCTTACCGGTGCTTCAACAAAAGGTTGAAAAAGATTGTTGAAAATGCTAATGTTAAAGTTGATGAAAGCAAAGAAGGACATTCTAGGTACTGTGGATATGATTAAGATGATCAAGATGAAAGTCAAAGTCAAGGAAGGCAAATTCAAACCTAGAATCAGATCTAGATTAATCTGGTAACTCCAATAACTCAAGAGGTTAGTGCAGATGATGAGGAACAAGTTAAAGAAATAGAAGTTCAAACAATTCCCAAAACCCCCAGGTATGTAAGAATGTATCATCCCAAAGATCAAATCATAGGAGATAGAAATAAAGGTGTTCAAACTAGGAGAAGAGTTGCTAAAGATCAAGAAGAGATTTGTTTGATTACAAAGATTGAACCTAAATTAGTGAGTGAAGCCTACAAAGATAAAAAATGTGTTAAGGCAATGGAAGAAGAATTGATGCAAATAGAAAAGAATCACACTTGGGATATTGTTCCTAGACCTAAGGACAAAAATTTGATTGGAACCAAATGGGTCTTCTAGAATAAACTAAATGAAGATGGTGAGGTTGTAAGAAACAAGGTAAGGTTGGTATGTAAAGGCTACTCTCAAGTGGAAGGAATTGATTTTGAAGAATTTTTTTGCTCTGGTGGCAAGGATAGAGGCAGTTAGATTGTTTCTTACATTTGCTACCTTCAGAGATTTTAAAGTATATCAGATGGATGCCAAATCAACATTTTTGAATGGAGATTTGGAGGAAGAAGTCTACATTGAGCAACTGAAAGGATCTCAGTTGTTTGATCAGGGAGATATCATTTTTAGACTAAGAAAAGCCTTGTATGGACTCAAGCAAGCTCCAAGAGCCTGGTATGCTAGATTGGATAAGCATTTGCTTAAACTAGGATTTAGCAAAGGTACTACTGATAGTAATCTATACTTCAAGATTAATCATGAGGACATACTAATTGTTGAGGTCTTTGTTGATGATATCATTTTTGGTGGAAATGAATTATGTATGTGCAAAGCATTTGTTGCTAAGATGAAAAGTGAGTTTGAGATGTCAATGTTTGGCGAGATGAATTTCTTCCTAGGTCTACAAATTGTTCAATCAGATAAAGGTATTTTCATATCTCAGTCCAAGTATGTGAAAGAATTATTGAAGAAGTTTGGAATGGAAGATTCAAAGCTAATAGGTACACCTATGGTAACCGGATGCAAGCTAAGCAAAGATGATGACTCCCCCAAGGCAAATTAGAAAAGGTATAGATCAATGATTGGAGGATTACTCTATTTGACTCAGACTAGACCTGACATCATGAATGCAGTTGGACTTGTTGCCATATTTTAAGCTGATCCAAAAGAATCCCATGTTATGGTAGTCAAAAGAATTTTTAGATATCTCAAGGGGACAATTGATTATGGACTGTGGTATCCAAAGGACAATGACTTCACTCTTCATACATATACAGATGATAATTGGGCAGGAGATGTGGATGACAGAAAAAGTACTAGTGGTAGTCCATTCTTCTTGGGGAGAAGATTGGTCTCTTCGATAAGTAAAAAGAAAGAGGCAATATCTCTGTCTACTACAGAGGCAGAGTATATAGCAGCAACAAATAATTGCACTTAGGTTCTATGGATGAAGAAAATGTTGAAGGACATCAGAATTGTGCTTGAGGAGCCAGTCACAATTTTCTATGATAATTCTAGTGCAATAAGCATCTCAAAGAATCTAGTATTGCATTCAAAGACAAAACATATATCTATCAAGTTTCATTTTTTGAGAGAGAAGGTAAATGAGAATGAAGTCAAGTTGGAGTTTGTGCCTTCCAAAGATCAGATCACACATATCTTCACTAAGCCTCTTCCCAAGGATACTTTTGAGTATCTCAGAGAGAAGTTAGGGGTTATTACCCCTCTTGATCAGAACTAAGATGGACTTATGTGCATCAGTCCGATGGAATTCTCAAACATATCTTGAGATCTGGATTGATGTTGAGAAGATACTACTCTAAGGAGTAATCAATATGCAAATGTTAGAGATCAGTCTGAAATAAAAAGGGGGAGAAAAGATAGCAAATATGTGCCCTTTGCCATTGATGTCAAAGGGGGAGAGAAGTCATGTGAAAAACTTGGAAGTGAATAGTAGCTGGTGAAAGGGGGAGCAGTGAAGAAAATGGTTGTAGGTGTGATAAGAGAAAGGGGAGAAGTTCTTGTCTTGATGGTTGAATTCAGTTTTTCACATCATATGTTACCATCAATGATAAAGGGGGAGATTGTTGCAAATATGTGCCTAAGTGGTGTTGTCATTAATGTCAACATATCCTTGTTACCATTGGTGTCAACTATATCCTGTATTGCTTTTTGTACAAAAGACTGGATTGTTGAGGATATTGAGAAAATTAATGACAATCAATGCATTCAAACCATATGGCTATGTAGAGGATTGTCAGAAGTTACTCCAGTTAAGAATTGAGAAGTCCACATTAAGATTTGAAGAAATTATGGTTATCTGAGTAGAACCAAATTTTACAGTATTCAAAAGAGACAGTGTGATAGTAAGTTGGTCTAGATTTCTCTGCAGTGAAATATTATGGTCTACAGATTTGAAGGCATGTTTGTGAAGTTAGTGTGTATCATCAACTCCAGTGGTTCATGGTTTGGAGGTCTGCAAGCTATCTTTCTAGTTTTACAATCATGGCAGATTGTGTTCTTGAGGTTCTGAAGGAAGATACAAATGATTCTGGTAATTTGGTTTAGAGTGAATGTTATTGGTGAATTCAATGTGCTTGTAAAGGTCTCTAGATCATGTGGCTATTGTGTTGGAGGTCTGTAGTGAAGTTTGAGCTTGTTTATTGAAGATTTCTTCTTTGAGGTTGATGTTCTTCCCAGTCTTGGCCGACCGAATGTTCCTTCCATTTTGCAGATGATCTAAAAAGCATTTTATGAAGCATGGTATGTTAATGGAGGAAGTTTCATGTCTCAGCTATGTTTGGCCAATAGTGTAAAGATCCGCATTAAGTTTAGCTAACCTTGTTGATCATTCCAAGGTTGATGAAGTGTATAAATACTTGTTGAAGAGTTGTGGAAAATCATCCTTGTGTGAAATGAATTAAATTTAAAGAAAGGATAAAAAATAAAGCAGAGAAGAAGAGGAGCAAAGGGAGTATAGAGTGAAAAGTTAGTGAAGAAGAATTTGAAGATAGGAGTAGAAGTTTTTGTGATCCTTCAAAGAGATTGATTCAGGCATGAATGTAGATGATATTTCTCAGTTCATTATGTTTGCATAAATCATAATTTCTTATAGGCAGTGAGTCTCTTCTTTAGTAGTGAGCTCTGGGCAGTGTGCCCGAAGGCATGTGCCTTCTATTTCTTAAGTACTTTCAACAGGGTATGCATTTTTGTGGGTTAACCCCCACTATGGTTTCTCCCTTAACCAGGTTTTCCACGTCAAAATTCTAGTTTTGTGTGTTCATGTTATTTCTGCTCATGTGTTGATTTATGTTTAAATGTTTACATCATTAATCTGGTTGTAAATTAAGAAAGAAGATTTAAAAGTTTAGAAAAGATTAAAGTTAGGGACAACTAATTCACCCCTCCTCTCAGTTGTTCGAACTAATTCCAACAAAACTACATAGCAAAATACACACCTGCGGAAGAATGCAAATCATTACAATGTGCCCTGTACACTGTCTCTATTATACTTCTGTTCTTCTAGACTTGGACATTTTCTCAAGATGACTTCCAATGGAAGTAAGGACTTAATCACTAGAATATAACAACACCAAACAACTATGAACATTATACCTGAGCCGCATTTCTAGATCATCATCTACGGAGGCATATTGACCAACTTACTATCCTCTACTCTGTATATACCCATACTTAGCCATTTTCTGCCAAGTGGATCTGAAATCCAATATGACCTTCTAGAGATATGTCTTCCTTTCATGCTGATGAGATCTCTAAGTCTTGTTTCCACCAATGACAACATGTGAGTCTATACCAGAGTAGTGTCTCTTGCCAACATTCTCCCCATTTGGAGTAGTGAAAAATGTTTGACTACTGCCCCTTACTATATACACTCTACTTTTCTATTCCACCTAAGATTTTCATTCATTTTTCACCAATCTTCTTCTCCCCCTTTGACATCAATGGCAAAGGGTGTGATTCGGAGCCAAAAATTGTCAAAACTACAAAATTGTTATACTTTGCCACATATATATAGGTACAATCTTCAACCTTATTTTACATGTACTGGAGGATGTCATTGAAAATATTCTTTACTTGAGCCCATTCACCATCCCATCTTTTCTTGGCATTATCCAAAATTTGTATATGACCACTAAGTAGAAAAACTATTGCTTCTACCTTTTATAGATCGGATGGTGTGGCAGTTTGTGCAGCAGACAATGCTTTAGCTATAAGCTTAGTCATTGAATCTAGTTTGGGATTGATCAGTCTTTTCAGTTGTCCCATTCTACTCTTTATTTGATACTTTTGATTTATTAAATTATTCAAGTCATTGTGGATATTGATGACTTGAGCTTCTTTGTTGTTGGTTGATTTATGTACTATATCAAAATTCTTAGAAATATCCATCAGTTTTTCTTCCAATTCCTTGATCTTTTCTATTGTCTTCTTTGTAACTTCCAGCCATGATAGACAAAATTTATATACATCACCAGATTCTATAATAGCACTCTGAATATTCTATATTGTATTATCTAGTTGAGTGATGTAGAGCACATAGTGGAAGCATTTAAAACAAGGTGAAAATACCCATCGAAACCCACATTACAGAGGGTATAATGTTCAAAAAAACCCTTCTTAAAGTCCTAACAACACCGAGATACACACTTTTTTCCTTATTAGATAGATCACACACCATCACACTGATCATATGGTTGAACCATTAAACTTATTGAACCGATGAACCTCTTTCACCTTTGGAATCGGATGAACCCTTTAAACCAAACGAACCCATTAAATTGTTGAACCGGTTCAACCATCAGTAAGAACACATACTGACGGCTCAACACAATTTTATCCACTCAATGAGTCTTCTCACACCGATGTCTACAACTTCGTATATACATTACTTAACTTTCTATTGTCGGTTCTCCTCACCGCTATTACCAGTCACTCCTTGTATCATTCAACATGTACATTCACTCATACAATCTTCGACATTCAATTGCAGGATACACATGAAATGCTCTCACATACAATTGCGATATACACATAAAATGTTCTCAACATATTTTTTTGCAGTATACACATAAAATGTACCTTCAGTGAAACAACATGAAACTAATGCCAACAATCTCCTCTGCAACTTTTGTAACTGAACAACACATAGAAACAACTAACGTACATAACAGAAAATAAACTAACACTATGGAGGTCATTCCACTGATTTCGAAGAAATCTTAACCAGTGGAATGAATCCAATCTACATTCCCATAATTAGACCAGGACACAAAATTTCTTTATCCCTCTAGAATATACATACAAATCTATTCTTCCTCTCTACTCTCTCTTTCTCTGTCTATTCAGTGAATACAGACCCAACTATTTAAAGACTCATTCGACAGTTACACAAGGTGGAAAGCAAACCACCTTTGTCATTCAGTTGCATTCCTATAGTTCAGTTACAATTCTTTTAATGACATGTTATACAATCTTTCAATATTATGCCATTACTCGGCCAACATGGCGCTAAGGCCCTTACAATATGACATTTGGACAAAACAGAAAATGTATAGAATCCTCCAGATTCTCAATGTCTCGGGGTGCTCCTGCACCATTGAGCCTTATCATGGGCTATCAACTTTATCAACTCATCTAACCTTTTCTCATTGAACTCTTGTCTAATTTTTGTTTCAGTAGATTTTTCAAGAGATTCAAAATGTGTACTTATAGAGTGAATGAGTCCCTTGAGTTGACAAGAAGCAGACAAAGAGATATCCTTCCAGTATGTTGGCACCAGCTTCTCCAAAATACTGGATGCATCATATATGAGTTCACTATCCTCAATGTGGGAATTTAATATTTATTTTCTTTCTTTGGCTTGAGCAACTGAAGCCAACTTGAAAATTTGAGCAAGAGACATTGTGTCCAAGTTTATTAGACCTTGGATTGGCTCAGGCTCATCTAGAATTAGTTCTTATTTTTCCAATAGGTCTTTTACTATCTCTACAGTGTCTCTTGCTGCACCAGAGACCACATCTTCCTTTCTAGCTTTGGAGGATCAATATCCTTGGCCTTGTTTGATTCTTTCTTCTGTTCATCTTGTGCCAAATCCTTTTCAATCTGATGAGGTAGAGAAGAAATGGTTTGTATAGTTGGTAAGTTTTCTTCTACAGTCTTCTCTCTTGTAGTATTTGCAACCTTTTGATGTTTTAGAGAGACCAGAGTTTCCTTTTCTTTAGCTGTTTCCTTCCCAATGTTGACTTCCAGAGAAAATGAGTTATCTTCACCATCTATTTCATTTTTGTCATAAATGGTAGGAATGTTGTTTTTCCTTAGAGCTGCCAAAGTAATCTCTTTTGTTTCCTTGACCACTTTATCAATTTCTCCTATCATCAATGCATTCATTCTTTTCTTTGATCTAAAAGAATCCTTGATTTCCTTAGAAATTTTGGCTCCTTCTTCAGGAATGATTTCTGAACATAACCTTGCTAGTGCATGCTATCTGAGTTCAATGACTTAGCCATAGAAATTTCTTTTTTGACTAACAGAATACTTCCCAAGGTATCTAGGAGATCACCAATGATCTCAATGAGAGCTCTATTGTATATGTTTAAATACTTTATGGTGGATTCTTTCAAAATCCTTTTATCAACATCATTGTAATCATCATAAAATTCAGTCACAGGTTTCAAATTTCCATCAACAGTGACAAATTTTAATACATCTTCAAGCTTTAATGTAGCTGGAGACTCATCTACCTTCTGTCTTTTGCTAGGTTTCTTTCTTTCAAAGGAATTCTCCTTGCTACTTCTAGAGGCTTTAGTAGCCTCAACTTTCATCTTCTTTATTTTCTCATCTGATTCTATTTCTTCTTCATCCTTTTCTTCCACACTGACATACAATCTTCTTTCCTTCATTTTCTTCCTCTTTGTATATTTGATAGAGGGTTTCTTTGATGATGCGATACTGGATGAAGTAGCAAAACTTTTGGTAGTCCTTTGTGCTGTTTCAGGCCCTCTTTCTTCTTTATAGGCTCTTCCAAAACTTTAGCCTGTTCACTTTCTTGTTTTTCTTTCTTTGCTTTCTCTACATTTTCTCTTGATTCCTTAAGTTGCTCTTTGGTGATGCCGTACCTTGTAGAAATTTCTTCCACCTCTTTTCTCACTTTCCTAGTGGATTCAGTTTGTCTAAGTTCAACATGGATTTTCATAGATAACTCCTCATATGTCCCAAACCTTTCTTCATTGATATCTTTAGGTTTGCTGAGTAGATGTTGGGCATAGTTTTTCAAAATTTGTTCATCTACCTCATATCCCATGGGAATTACCCATAAAGTTCTAGATTCCATAGATTCCATTAAGCATTGATCCTTAGTGACCATGAATCAAATTGTGTCTTTATACTTATCAACAATTTTCTCAAGAATTCTTTCTCTTGAATGCATCATATTTTGAAATTTTTTGAAATAGCCCCACAGAGCAGATTTCTAAGCATCTATACTTCCTATACTATTCAAATGATTTCTAATTTGAACTGCTACAAGTTTATCATTTGTCCAAAGCATATTCTTCATACCTTGTAATTCTTGCATGTACTAGAAGAATAAACAGAGAATCAATGTACCATATTTGAATGGATATTTCTGCTCTTTGGTCTTCCTTAAGTTTTCCATCAGTTGCTATTAGAATAGTTCACAAAGATCATACTCTCCATCTTCCTTCACCATCTCAAATGTTGTATAAATTGTTGTACCAGATACTGAATTTTCACAGTTTGAGAAGTTAACATTGTATCTAATAACCATGGATGCAAATCTTACAACATAGTCTTCAATATCATTGATTGTTAACACTCTTGTGTCAAACTTGGCTCCATTGACCGCCATTACTTTATCATTCTTTACAACTTTGAGAATTGGTACTGATCCAGTTGAGCAAAGCTCAGTTACTAATCTTATTGCATCCTTAGTGATCTTAAAGGGTCTCTTGAGCCACATGAATTCATCATGAACCCTACTCAATACATACTGGACCCATTCATCCTCCGCAAAAATCAGAAAAGCAATGTATTGAATAGATTTCTTTGTCGCCAATGTATTGTATTCATTTTTCAGATCGTAACCTCCATTGCACTAGTGATTTAAGAATAAATTGATTAGTTTGGTTTTCTCATGTTCTTCTAGGGTAACATGAATAAATACCCTAACATTTTCCACATACAAAACTATGTGTAGTATCTTTTAGAGTGCACCCATTGGATCAACTTTAGTTTCCTTGTAGGGGTGTTTCTTAAATTTTGGCTGAGGTTGTTTAGTGATATCTACAACTTGCAGAGTTGCCATTTCAGGATTTTAATAGATTCACAATCAAGGTTTCTATGGTAAATACCTTGTTATGCCAAATTAGGGTTTTCTTCACCTAAATTGTTTAGAGTTCTTTGAATCTTTGTTGCACCTTAAAATCTTGCTTCAATCTCTCTCTGATATCTGGAAACTCTAATGCAAAGTGAATTAGAAGGCAAATGACTTGCTTTTTATTCTCTGCACTTGACCTAATCGTCATAAATGCTTGTTCTCAAAAAGATGCCTAACTTTTCTTTGATAGACACAGTCGATCAAAATCGATCCACAATGTGCCACATTAACTTATTTTCTTCTAGTTTTTCTTTCAGAGGATTTGTCTTGTTGAATTCCACCAAATATTTCAGTGCTAGATTCTAGCACCAACTTTTTGGCTAGGGGATTTAGATTTTTAACACTACTCCCCCTAAGCCAGAGCTCCTAATTTACTTCTTGGAGGAAGTATCTGCACCAGAGACTAGTGCAGGTCCATCCTTGACTTCCTTAGTATCTTTCTTGATCTAGATCTTGCTCATCCCATTCTTGGTTTCGACCAAATCAACCTTGTTTTTTCCCTTGACATCTCTCTTTTCTATTTTCCCTTTCTCTATAGGATAGTCTCTTAGTGTATTTCTGCTTCTGCAGAATTTGGCAAAGTGCTCGGGTTTATTGCAATTGAAGCAAACAACATTTCTGACTTTGATATCTTTTGTAGTTGGGAATTGGTCTTGATCTGCACTGATTAGCCATATGCCCAAATCTATTGCATGCAAAACACTTACCATTGAAAAATTGACTATTCCTTGAATAGTTTGGCACATTTCTTAACACACTTCTATACTCATTTGATTTATGACCAATTTTCTTGCAATTGAAACATTGACCAGAAAAAGATGGAACATTTTGATTTCTACTTCTACACTAAGTAGCCCTATGACCATACTTATTGCATTTGAAACAATGACCATTGAAAGATGGATACCTTTGAGCATTTGGTTGTCTAACCAAAGGTCTTTTAGGTCTTCTTCTTTGATTTATTACTGGATACTTTGTACCTATTCCTTCTTTAAATCTGTCTTGTCCTGAGTTTGAACTTTCTCCCTTTTCAAATCCCAAGTCTTGTTTATCATCTGGATACTTTTGACTGGCTAGCAAATCATCAAGTTTTACAAAGCTTATTTTGAATTTTTCTCTATAGCCATTTTCTGCTTCTAGGTCAAACTTCAAGAGCATAACTTCTTTCCCTAGTTTTTCACATTCCTCTGACTTGTCCTTCACAACTTGATTCAAATATTCCTCATTCTTGGTCTTTTCTTCAATTATTCTAAGGAGACACTCTATAGATTCATTTGCTTGTTTTAGTTTCTCACATAATTCCTTTCTTCTTTCTTGAGACTTACTAATCTACTCTTTTAGTTTTAGAATACAATCATCAGCTTCTTTGATACTCTCCTCTATACCCTTGATATTAACCTTGGAGTTGTCAAGATCTTCTAGAGATGCTTCAAATTGTTCATTGTTGACATATACTTGATTTCGAATTACAATGCTGCTACAGGGATTTATTTCAGGATAAGTGAGATACCTTTGTGTGGCCATAGGTGGACCTTCCCAGATCTTCCTCAAGCTATTAGGCATTTTCTGAAGAACATTGCTCTAATACCAATTTTTGAATATAATGAACATTGAGAGGGAGGGTGAATCAATGTTTTACAAAATCTTTCATAGACTTGTTCTTTTATCCATTTACCAATTTTAATTATGTGAAAGCAATTAAGACTAATGAACACCAACCATAAAGACATAACACATGGACACCATGATTTTTACATGGAAAACCCAAAGAGGGAAAAACCATGGAGAGTGTTAGCTCTTAAAATATTATTATAGAACAATACTAAATTACAAGAGGCTCACTACCTTAGGGCTCACTACCCGAAGCTCACTGCTCAAAAAAGGAAAGGCTCACTACCGATTAGAAGAAGAAGCTAGAATAAGGGTGGCTCACTGCTGAGGATGAACTATTGTGATAACATCTACATATGCATGGAAATATTTCCACTTAAGCTCATAAATACTGACTTAGAAATCTTCATTTTAGTATGCCCCTGTTTCTTTTCTCTGCTCTTACATATGCTCAAGAAATCATTTTAATTGTTGCGGCCACTCTATCTTCCCATGTTTCATATCCACATATACCACATCACACACCACACACTAAAACACCGAAATAAATCCTCTATTTGTATCCGCAACTAAATCTTTCTTATTATTACGTCGAAAAGCAAGATACAAAACGTGTCATAGAAAGATGTGGCTTTCTAGCTTAAACCAATGCACTAAATGTTATGCAGACCCAAATATTTACCCAAACATGTTCATATAGGTTGGCCTCAATCATATGAGCACTTAGATTGATTATCTAGATGCTATATCTTCTCCGCATAAGAATCTAACATACCAGTCAGCTTGTTCTTTGAGAACATACTTGACAATTTCATCTGTCACATCAGAACTCACACTGTGGACCAAATGGGAGCTCACAATTTATATCCAATGTTCATTATTGATCACTTGACATACCTTTAGAATCACAAAACATGATATCAACTTGCGACAGGATGTGGACCATCAAAACTCAGACTTAGTCACATTCAAACTCTATCAAACACTATAACAATACTTAGTAACTTGCAACTATCTTTATGGTGGTCTTCAGATCTCATAACTCTAGAATTAGACACTCCATACAACTATTTACAACACCTTAAAACTGCATAGCAAAATACTCACCTACGGAGGAATGTGGATCATTACAATGTGCCCTGTACACTATCTCTATTATACCTTTGTTCTTCTAGACTTGGACATTTTCTCAACATGACTTCTAGAGGAAGTCAAGACTTAATCATAGGAATATAACAACACCAAACAACTATGAACATTATACCTAAGCTACATTTCTAGATCATCATCTATAGAGGGATACTGACCCACTTACTGTCCTCTACTCTGTATATACCCATACTTAGCCATTTTTTGCCAACTAGATCTGAAATCCAGTATGACCTTCTGGAGATATGTCTTCCTTTCATGTTGATGAGATCTCTAAGTCTTGTTGCCATCAATGAAAACATGTAAGTCTATACCAGAGTAGTGTCTTTTACCAACAATTACATGCAGTTATTGGTAGACAAGGCTATAAATACTATAATAAATTCTTTTTTTTTTTGCAAATAAAAATAATGGAATGGTATTAAATGAATAGGCACATTAACTAAATTATGAATGAACTAAATAAATTCTAAGTAATCAAGACATTAGGTGAACCGTGCAGTACCTAAATAATGTAGGATAATAGAAAATCCATATTACTAATTTCCCTCTTGATAGACACACATTTATAGCCATATTGTTAAATAGTGTTTTTTTAAAAAAATTTGTCAAAGTTATTATATTTATATCCATATTTTTAAATAGCCCTATCGGCCAAGCATTGCAAAAAATAATATTTAAAAAACATATATGTATGAAGTGTGTGTTTGAATAAACTATGTGTGAAGTGATTGAACTAACTCTGTGTGAAGAGTGGACCCTTTAACTTTGGCATTCACTTTGTGTGTGTTTGTACTTTGGCATATTTTAACTCAAGTGTTTACTTTTTGTGTGATTGAACTAACTTTGTGCATGAATCATGTTTTTTTTTTGTGTAAATGGACCTTGGCTATCATTTTGTGTACAATGTATGAATGAACTTTGATGTTCACTTTATGTGGATGTGCTTGAAAGAACTAACATTCTTTTTTTTGTGTGTTTGCATGAATGAACTTTGGATATAATTTTGTGTGATGTATAAATAAACTTTAATTTTCAATTTGTGTGGAATGTGTTTAGACAAACAAACTTCAATGGTGTTCATTGTGAGTCTTTTTGTGTTTGAATGAATTCCAACTTTCATTGTGTGTGTGTGTGAATAAACTTCAACATTCATTGTGTGCATGTTTGAAAGTTAACTTTGGCATTCACTTCATGTGAAGTGTGTGTGTGTGTGTATGCACATGTGTGCATGCATATGCGTGTTTTTTTTAAAGTTAATTTTGTCATTCAATTTGTGTGAAGTGTGTGCCTATGTATTTGAATGAAATTTGGCATTCACTCTGTGTGTGCATGCATGTGTGTGTGAATGAGATTTGGCACTCACTCTATGTGTGTACAAAAATATTGATGTTCACTTTGATTCAAGTGTATGTGTGTGTGAATGAACTATGGATTCATTGTGTGTGGGTGAGTAGGTTTGAAAGTTATCTTTGGTATTCACTGTGTGTGCACATGTTTATGCGAATGAACTTTGACATTCACTTTATGTGTGTGAAATGTGTATGAACTAAATTTCACATTTGATGGAAGAGCATCACTCAAACATGTGTTTTTGATGCTTTGTTTTAATGATAAGTGTCATGTGAGTTGGTTTAGGTTTGGGAGGTCCATTGGGATCATAAATCCGATGGGTTAGATAGTTTGAATAGGCTAGAAATTTAAATCGTGATTTTCCCACCAAAAGTGCAATTTGAATTCTGTGTGATGTTTTGGCTTGCTACAAGATTGGGAGTTTGTTCTCATCTCTTGGTTTTTGGTTTTGTTGAGTCTAATAAGGTCTGGAAGACCATGGTTGTCCTTATAAAGTTCCTTTTGATGTTTTGTTAAAATGTCTAGGTTGAAAGTTACAAAAAAGGGCAAAAAATGTCAAGTTTAATGACATGGATATTAGGGCTATTAATGAAAAAAGAATTATACTTGACTTGTAACTATTTTTGAGGTTTTTTCATGCTGAATCATTGAATAAAACATACTCCAAGAAGTTGATGAGAAAGATTTCATGAGATATACCCTGTTTTGACAATTTTATGACAATTTTTTTCTGAAAAAACAACAAAGAACAGATTGGCACAGACTTGTACAACATAGTTTCAAGTCTGTGATTGTGTGGAATGATAATGGCACATCTTAATATTCAAATTCAAGTGGTTTGAAGTGATTTCATTGAGTGTTACTCAAGTTATGGAAAAAATAATGCTCATTGCCCTGTTCAGAAACTAGGGTTTTCAACAATAAAGATTTGCTCATATCTTTTAATTCAGCCGTTGGAAAATTATGAAATTTGGTACATAATTTCTGCAGGTCTTTTTGCACATTTCCTCCAAAGGGCAGATGGTAATTCATTATTTTGTGAGATTTATTGAAGACAGTGTGTATTCTTGAGCAATGGGACTATTTAAACCCTAGTCTTTGTGAGGGTTTTGTTGAAAATACATTGGAGCAACATATTTCATCTTTCGAGATGCTAAATCATTGTCTTTAAGACTTCATGATTCAACTCTTCCATATATCTATGATAGTATTCATTTTTCCACATATGAAGGTTGTCCCAATTTTCAAAATAGAGAATTATGCATGTGTACAGGAAAAATAGAAAAAGGCCATGAGTTTTGTTAAAAGAATTTAGCAAATTCGTCAACAATTTTAGGAAATGGTGACAAAAGTCATCCAATATTTAAGTAATGATATAACCAGCATGATAATTCTTTTCAAGGTGGATACAAAATTTGGCTTCATCCATCCTAGAGAGGTTTGACGACATGATAAAGCCAACCAGATATATCACTTGTACCATTTTTGTTAGGATGCGGAACAAAATGCTTTTAAGTTTGTTGTGCATTGATCACATGGAATTAAGTTCTTAAAATGAAAACTTTAAGTTGTATAAATGATACATCATCTGATATAGGAATTATCATACAACTATTAGTAGCAACCCCATAAAAAATATTTCACTCTATAGACTAAATGATGTAGTTATGGATGGACAAATCCAAATGAGGATTGTTCAACCATGTATTAAATTAGAACAACACACAATTACACAACAAAATTCAATGAAACAACAAAAAATATAATATGATCTTTGTTAGTTCTTAGTCATGAATTAATTACAATCTACTACAAATGGGCTTCTAGGCCTCAGTTGTTTGATTATATTTATACAATATATAATTGTAGAATTCCTTGCTAAAATTACTCTCTCAACCTCTCAACCTCTTTGCTGAAATTCCTTTCTTTAAAATTATTAACAACAATGTTTATACAGTAGTCTCAAGTCTTAGAAATAATCTTAGTCAACCACAAGGTGGTGTAAAACTAAAAGCCTTATAAAATGTCTAGTCAGTCAAACATGTAGTTGAATCTCCCAAGTTAAATGCATTGATGATGGATTAATGAATCTTTGTGTGGTTCACATCTTAAGCACTCCTAGGTCCAATGTATCTTGAAATGTGTTCATTTATTGCCACAAACTCCAAAAATTGGCCATAAGCCCAGAACAATGAAATTGAGTGTAAGCCTGTGAAGCTTGGTAGAGATTAGAAAATAAATTATGCCTTTACATTGATCAAAATCTTCTAGAAAGTGAATGTCATTAAAGGATCATTGTAGAACACATTCTCCCAACTATGATGTGAGATGTAAATTTGTAGTGAAATGTAGTAGGATATGTGGTGATTGATTGCTAAATGGAATGCACTAAAATCTACAAAAAAAACAAACAAGAGAAATTGTAGACACCCAAATTTGTCCCAACTTTGTCCATGTCTTGCAACACCTAGTTAAAAACATTATCCTACACATCTTGTAGCATTTTGTCCTAATTTCCCTAATCCATTAAGCCAATTAATTAAATAAATTTTATTTATTTAATTAATTTCACATCATATCCCAATCATATCCTATCCTCATCCCAATTAATTAAATAAATTTTATTTATTTAATTAATTTCCACATCATATCTTATCCCATCCTATTCATTTATCCAATTAATTAAATAAATTTTATTTATTTAATTAATTTCCAACTCATATCACAACTAATTCAAATATTTTATTTGAATTAAGCCCTCATCTTTCATCACATTCCAACACTTGTCCAGTCAATCATGTGTTACAACTTTTATCTTTCACATGCACAACTAATGGGACCTAATTTTAGTATTTATCTACACAAGCACAGCTAAGCATTATTTTCCCTTGCCACATGTCAATTGACTACAATTTCTTAATGTGCAAGGAAACCTAACTTAATCCTATCCATCCATTTCATCTAAAGCCCTAATTGATCCTAGCCATCCATTTGAATCAAGCCTTTCTTATAAAGAAAGCCTCTCGTGAACCATTAGAGAAGAGATTAGAGAATGGAGAATTCAGGATTCTTCTCCATGCAACTTCACTCTGCTGAATTTTCATCTCAAGTCCTCATCCATCATCTTCAATCCATCTAGCTTGCATCTATCAACCATCAACCATCACCATCACCTATCTCCCTATCAATGTTATGCTGTAGAATCAAGCAATCAACACAACAAAGCGATCAATCAATCGAGCTCATCTTGCATCTTTGAGGTATTGAATTATTTGGGTTTAGGTTATGCATTTCAATTGTTTGATCATTTCCATTTATAAATCCAAAATTTTCATTATACATTCTGGCACGCCTGGTGGGACTCACTTCGCTTTATCTTTTTTGCAGGTTTTTGTAGTAAAAATTTGCATTCATATAACCCCCATTATTGAGTTTTGCAGGTTTAATTAACTTTTTGTTCCAAATCTGCTACTTTTTGGACAAAACCCTAGGTTTTAAAGATTTCATCATATCTTCCAAACGGATATGAATTTTTCTACGTGATTTTAGCAAAGTTTGTCCATGATATAAGGAAGCTACAGCAGAAAATTTTTGGTTTATCGCAATTTTTACGAGATTTATCACGTTTTTATGTTTTTTCATAAAATCACAATTCTGGGCGCAAATCAACGAATTTTTTATAAATTTTTACATTTATGGAAAGCTCTTGCAATTCTAATGGGGTTCTATGTTTTACAAATTTAATTTGGAGGTCGTTTACAGTGCAAAATATTAGATCTTTGCCGACTATACCTTTTTCATAAATCTACATTTCTAGGCGCAAATCAGGGAATTTCTCTGATTTCTTTACATTTTCAGAAAGCTCTCTAAAAATTAAAAGGGATCTCTTCTTTGAATTTTTAATTTTTGAACCAAAAATGTATCGAAATAATCAAATCTAATTCGGCTATGCATCTAAAATTACAATTTTCCTTACCTGATGAGCCTATTTTTTATGCCTGCATTATAATATCATTTTTTTTTTGTAGGTGAATCAAAGGAGCTGGAGCAACATTTGGATCAATCATAACAGCAACTTGGAAAGCAATTTTTGTGAGGTGCACTCATTCTAATCTCCCATCTCTAATCATTGTTTGATCACACATTTGGACTTTGGGCATAAAACAAACAACTTGCTTGCTATCACATCATTGAGAAATTAGGCTTAAAACGAATCATTGTATTCCATCACATTTGGATTTGGGTTTAAAAAGAACAAGTGTTTGAATTTTCTTCTACACATTTCATTTTCTAAGGGTCAATTAACAAGTGTGAGTGTGAATCAAGTGATAGCTCACTTGGTTTGCTTTTGTAAAACCCTATCTAGGAGCCCTGCTTGGAGACACACCACTCCAAGGGACAACCTCAACTGAGGCTGAATCAAAAGACACCCTCATTTGGAGTTAGAATCTTGTCACTCTTGGCTAAGCCCCAAAGAACTTTATACCTTTGGGAAGTGAAGGTGAAGGGTGGGTTACCCCTTTCTCTCAACTGTGTGGTAGGATTTCACTTTCAATTCCATAGTCAACCTTGTGCAATAGATAGCCTAAGACCTAATTGGCCATACCCACTTGATTAGACATTAGGCTTGTTGATGTGTCTTCTGTGTGTGCTTGCTTAATCATCACATTTCATTTTCAAAGTTAAAAACTTGCTTATGTGTCTTGCATGAGTGATTCATGTGTGTATATGCATAATCATTTGTTTGAATATTGCCACATCAAGCTCTAAACACCCAAACACATAAAGACAAGTCATCCTACACATTCTTCCAATAACATTGAAACCCAATCACTTTCATCCCAAACATAGCTAAGTCATCCAAACAATCCACATCATCATCTATGTCCCTAAACAAGCACTTGTTAAAAGGACTTAAGACATACACTTGGGTGACAACATGTCTACACTAGAAGACCCAAAAATTAAATTCCAAAGATTCCTCCAAAATCTTTATCAAGGATCACAACCCCTAAACCAAGATGCCATTGAAACATTACAATTCTTCATCCAAAGAGCTCAACCCCACGCAAGCCAATCACCTCATCTGCAACACCTCGTAGCCCAAGTTCAACACCTTTTAGCCAATAGTCAAGCTCGACAAGTACATCAATTCTTAGCCACTCCATACCAACCTAATCCACCTCATAGCCACATGTCATATCCATCCACTTCCTATCAACCTAATCCACCTATCCACCAAGTCAGTGCCACATCAACCTATGAATATCCACCTCAAGCTTATCCAATCCCTCATGCCGACATTCCAATGCACTACCAAGCCCATCCACAAGGTAATCAAATGTCCTTACAAGAACAACATCCAAGTCCTAATGGCCTTTTGTATATAAATCAAGTGAGCACAAGTCAACCTTGCCAACAAGATCAAATCCCCGCATCTTTGAGTCCACCTCAAGATATTTTGTCTACATATCCTGCCATTACACCTAGCTTCCAAGACTATCAATGGCCTCCACAACAAGCACAAGTGAGCCTAAGTTCACCTTTACAACAAGAAGCACGTCCAAGTCCAAGTGGTCCCTTGTACATAAATCAAACAAGCCCAAGTTATCCTATGCAACAAGACTTAATTACCTTTGACAAGGGTGATACCAGCCTAGCGAATTCATCCTATGAATACCCTCCATCATCCAATCACATGCCGACACATGAGCCAACTAATCCTATCCCAACACCACCATGTGATCCTACTCCTAGTCCATTGGTTCATCAACCTTCCAAACCACCAAGCCCTCCATTACCTTCATCACCATGTCATTCTAATCCTTCACCAAAGGATGTGGCTGAGATAGTTTTACAAAGAATGCTTGGACAAAAACTAATTGAACTTCCTGAAGTCAAACCATGTGAAGAAAGTCCATATGATGAACATGATTATTGTGCATACCATAGGACCAAAGGCCATAATACAAATCAATGCCCAATATTTGTCCCAATTGTTTATAAGGTGTACCCACCTATAATGGGAAATCATGCCACATCATCCCAATCCCATGTGTCACCCCCATCTAGTCCAAATCCTAATCCACGCAATCTAATTATCCCCCAACCTAATCTTAGTCCTAAGCTTGCAACACCATCTACTATTATCATTCATCCATTATATTGCCCATCCACTCATACCTTTGCAAAGGATGTGATCCATTGGCTACTAGCTAGGAATAAACTACCTCCATGTCAAACAGCCATTCATGAGCCTACCAAAGAACTTCCAAAGGTCATGTCCAAGCCTATAATCCCATCATGTGGTCCACCTATCCTTGAGCCTATCCAAGAGTCTTCCATTAACATACCTAGCCCTTCAAGCCCATCATGTGACATACAAGCCATCAAGCCTATTCAAGAGTCTCCTATTATGAATCCAAGTCAAGAGTCATCATGTTCTCATATTGTTGACCAAGAGCCTATCCAAGAGCCTTCCACTTCCATTCAAGCAATCCAAGAGGTATGTCAAAAGTTTAGTCCTAAGCATGTGGAAACATTAAGAGCTAGTCCAACTCAAGATCAAAACACTTCCATTCAACCTATCCATAACATTTACCTTCTTTATGATCAAGATGATACGTATGAAGAAGCTATCAATAAGCACCTTGATCCTATCCATAATCCTATATCTATCCATGAGCAAGATATCCAAATTGCTCCTAGTCATCCACCATCTAGCCCTATCCATAATGAGCAAACATCCACTTGTCATGATGAGACACTTGTCCCTCAAGCAAGCATCAAAAGATCAAACAAATAGCTTGGATCTTAGTGAATATAATGCTAATCAAGATCCTAATGATCCTCCTTCCACATCCACCATCAACTCCACTTCAAGTCCACCATCATGTCCTATTGGTCTTACCACCTTTGTCCATGAATGTTCTTCCTTAGGACAACAACGACCTTTATCCTTTTCACCTTCTACATCCAATAATGAGCTCAAGTCTAATGTTCAAAGCACACCACGTCCTATAGTCCATCACATACTCCAAAACATGAACTACCAAGGCAAAGGGCTAGGTCTTTATGAACAAGGTATTTTGGAGCCAATTCATGTCAAGATCCCTCCATGCTCATATGGCCTTGGATACACACCCCAAGGTAAACAAGTCCAAGATGTTGGTAATCCCTTTAGGCATCCTAAACCTACCACTTTCCATCGCACCCCCCATCACCTACCCAAAACATATGTAGCCATTCCACCTCCATCATCCTATAAATGTTAAAAGCATGTGACCGTACATCTTTTGCCATCCACTTTGCCTCCATTTTTACCAACTCCAAATACCCCTCCATCCACCTTGCCACCATTGCTTCCAACACCTAACATACCTATCATTCATAAGTGTCCTTACATCCCTAATCATGGCCAACAAAAGCACACATCGTTTAAGCATAAAGCTTCCAGTCATTCCATCCACTCCCCCCACTCCATGGGATTCAAAAGCAAAACTTTTGATGCCTCTACCTATAAAGCTAAAAATCCTACCAAAAATCCTAAAGGTCTTCATACCTTAGGACATAAAGAATCAAAATCAAAGCAAAGTTCATCTAAGTAGCCATCCAAGCCCATACCTCCAAAAGAAAAGCCCAAAAGCAAAATGGTTTGGGTTCTTAAGCAAATAGCTAGCAAGTCAAATGAGGCATCCTCATCCACATCTCAAGAACCCCAATCACCTATCTCCATCCAAAAGCCTACTTCCATCCAAAACTTCCATTCTCTTCAAAAATCCCACAAGAAAAATAAAATCACTAAAAATACTAAATCTATGTGGGTTCCTAAATCACTTCATCAACCATTTCTTAAGAAAACAACCCCATTGCTTCCTACACCACCATCTCATCAAAAGCTTCAATGTTTATCACGGTGTGTGCAATCATTGGTCATGGTTCCCTTCCACTCTGCAGCACCTCCACATAACTAGATCTCCCCATCTTCCATCCATTATCTTACATATCTCCCCCATTCTATCCCTATGGTCCATGCTTTGGCATAAACTTTTCATCAATCTTCATTCCATAAGCCTATATAAATCCACACCATAAGCCACTAGCCTACCCTACCATAATTCCACATTATAATCCATTATCTACCTAATCCATCTCCCATCCACGCAATCCCTTATCAACATCTATGAGCATAATGACATGGTCCATGTGAAGACATCATCCATCTCTAAAGGGACACTATCACCTTTCATAGCACTAAACACTTGAGTCCCTCCTATTCATTACCATGGTGAAAACTTGGCAAACAGGTGCCATGTGTAATTGTCATCCCATCCCAAAAAAAAGAAAGAAAAAAAAAAGGAAGAAAAAGAAAAATCAAAATAGTAAAGAGAAAGCCCTTCATCCACTAGTGAAAACCTGGTAAACAGGTGCCTTGGATAAGTACCATGATGAAAACCTAACAAATAGGCATCATGTGTAGGTTGATCTTCTATGTCACTTACACTTGGGGGCACATTGTCTCATCCAACCTATCCATTTCCAAACTATCTATCCCATTATATCATTTTCCATCCTATCCTATTCTACCATTACCATACCATCCTACCATCCTTAGCCATTACATAAACATGCCTATCCTATTGAACCCATTTATCCATCCTTTCGCCTTTTGATCTTGATGAAGACATAGGGGCAAAATGTTGAAACATGTTTGGATATTTCTTGACATACCTTCTTTCCAAACCAAGTCCTATCCATTGACCATTTATCCACCCCATTTAAATCAATCCATCATGTCATCCTATCGTCATAAGCATCATGTAAAATCCAATCATATCATCCCATTGTCATGAGCCTTGTCATGAAAAATCCTAAGCATTACCACCTAGAATGGGGCAAGTTAGTCTTCCTATGCGACATAGCCTTCGAAGATCACATCCTAGCTCCCTTATGATCCATCCACTATGGCATATCCTTATCACAAGCTTTCCATATCATAGCTTATCCCCATCCGTTTATCATGATCTTTCCACGATAGCCTACCTATCCATTTATCATGAGGCATACATCCATCCACCATATCCTATCATTGCATCTATCCATTTATCATGAGCTTTCCATTCTATGGCCTATCCTCTCTTCTATCCATCCAACTCTCATGAACCTTCCAACCCATCCAACTCTCATGATCTTACCATCCCATTTACTATCACCCATCCTTTTATCCATCCTCCTACATCTTTGCATCTAGACTTGGTCTTCCCTTGTCATTGGTATCTAGCACAAAGGCTACCCAAATTGTAAATCCATTGACATCCCAAAAAACAAAAAAAAAAAAATCAAAATATTCTCAAAAAACACAAAAAAAAATTAAAATATTTCAAAAAAATCTAAAAATTAAATATCCAACAAAAAATCTAAGTAATAAAATCAATACAATCATCATCTAAAACAATCCACTCCATCAACATTCAATCAAAATTAAATCATCATCATCATCATCATCAATTCTTCTTATCAATAACATTCATTCATCCATTTCAATCAATCACTTCTTCCAATCATATCAATCAAATCAATCTAAGCAATGATCTTAAATCCAAGTCACACTAATCCATATCAAGAAAGCTAATCAATCAAGGAACATTATCCAATCACATCGACATGTTTTTGATCTGAATCTTGTCATGAGCCCAATCAATCAATCATCAATCATCATCAATGGGATATAGTGTTCCCACATCCTTGTGTTGATCTAGGGATATAGCTTTCCCCACAATGACAACACTATCATCATCAATCAAACAATCAATCATTGGTTTATGACTTGACAAGGGTAATACCTTGTTTATTTTACATCCTTTGAGCACACCGAGAACACTTGCTTATGCTTAGATTGAGTGGACACTCTAATCATCACACCATCACTATCCTCATTCAAAACAATCCAATCATCAAAACAATCAACCCAGCAATAACAAACATCAAAACCAAAGCAAATCAACTCAATCACATCAACTCCAATCGAACCAAATCCAACCACTTCAACAAATCAAAAACAACTCAATTCACCACATATCATCCTATCATTAACATTTCATCAATCAATCTCAATCCATAACCTGATCTTTCATCATCATCAATAAAACCATCAGAACTACATCTCCTTTCCATCGTTAAGTGCCTTGATCCCATGGATACAGGGTATGTAGGCAGTCTGGAGTACGAAGGAGGTGCCCAGATTCAGGCACAAGTGATTTTTCCTCTTTCTCCTCTTATCATTTCTTATCATCTCTCTTCTACAATAAACAACTTCTTCCAATCAATCTATCATCTAATCAATCTATTTAGAACAATCCATCATCACCAAAATCATAGCACATCAATCCAACCATCAAATCAATTCATCAAACCAAATCAATCTTCATTCATCATTTCATCATCTTCAAAATCATTCTAAGAAATGATCCAAGTGCAAGCCCATCCTTAAGCTATACCAATCAAGTCAATCAATCAAGCCAAGTTATCCAATCGCAATCAATGGTCTTGATCCTAGCCTTGTTGTAAGCCAAATAAATCAGCCAATTAGCCAACCAACTCAACAAATAACCTTGTGTTGATCTAGGGATATAGCTTTCCCCGCAATGACAACACTCTCAACTATCATCATTATCAACAAAACATTCAAACAATTAATCATTGGTTTACAGCTTGACAGGGGCAATACCTTGTTTATTTTTGAATCATTTGTGCATGCATGCTTGCTTGCTTGTGTGTATTATCATTTTATCTTGCATTTACATCACATCGATATCATTCCAGCTAATATTCATATCTTGTATCCAAACAAAGTTGTATTATGCTGGGGCACAAGACACATCGTCACCTTGGTCCTTATACCTTGGTGCATCATGTCTAGTGCTATATCAAACATCATGGTTGCTCACTTCCATTGCAGCATAACACATCATTCATTTCTTCTATCCATTCCCTTATCTTTCTTTTGCAGCCAAGCCATTTCTTTTCGAGAGCCTACTCGTGTTTGTCCAACCCACCTATCCTCTAGAGGGGGCATCACCAACCTATCCAATCAGTCATCATTATCATCCCACATCATCATCATCATCCTTTTCCTCTATCCATACCTTAGCTTCTTTGAAATGATGTTACTCAACATAAAGCTTATCATCTCGAACATCATCTCAAAGAGGGGTAGAATGTAGACACCCAAATTTGTCCCAACTTTGTCCATGTCTAGCAACACCTAGTTAAAAACATTATCCTAGACATCTTGTAGCATTTTGTCCTAATTTCCCTAATCCATTAAGCCAATTAATTAAATAAATTTTATTTATTTAATTAAAATCCCATTCAATCCCATCCTCATCCTACTTAGCTAATTAATTAAATAAAGTTTATTTATTTAATTAATTTCACATCATATCCCAATCATATCCTATCCTCATCCCAATTAATTAAATAAATTTTATTTATTTAATTAATTTCCACATCATATCTTATCCCATCCTATTCATTTATCCAATTAATTAAATAAATTTTATTTATTTAATTACTTTCCAACTCATATCACAACTAATTCAAATATTTTATTTGAATTAAGCCCTCATCTTTCATCACATTCCAACACTTGTCCAGTTAATCATGTGTTACAACTTTTATCTTTCACATGCACAACTAATGGAACCTAATTTTAGTATTTATCTACACAAGCACACCTAAGCCTTATTTTCCCTTGCCACATGTCAATTGACTACAATTTCTTAATGTGCAAGGAAACCTAACTTAATCCTATCCATCCATTTCATCTAAAGCCCTAATTGATCCTAGCCATCCATTTGAATCAAGCCTTTCCTATAAAGAAAGCCTCTCTTGAGCCATTAGAGAAGATATTAGAGAATGGAGAATTCAGGATTCTTCTTCATGCAACTTCACTCTGCTGAATTTTCATCTCAAGTCCTCATCCATCATCTTCAATCCATCTAGCTTGCATCTATCAACCATCAACCATCACCATCACCTATCTCTCTATCAATGTTATGCTGTGGAATCGAGCAATCAACACAACAAAGCGATCAATCAATCGAGCTCATCTTGCATCTTTGAGGTATTGAATTATTTGGGTTTAGGTTATGCATTTCAATTGTTTGATCATTTCCATTTATAAATCCAAATTTTTCGATATACAGAAATATTTTGGGTTGATGCAAGATTATTCTTACAAGCTAGCATGCTCCTACATTAGACACCCTAGGTTATTTGAAAAGTGTTACCCCATGTTTGAAATTTTGCTAAAGCATCCTTGCCTTAGAAAATTTTCCATTCTTTACTTGTCACTCTCATTATCTTTTCTCGGGTTGAGTTTTACTTAGCCGTGTCCATGTATTGTTGGAGATTTTCTATGTTTTTGAACCAAGGTTGAAGGATTCAAGAGTTCATGAACTGCCTAACTTCCTGACTAGTCATTGAGTCTAGCATCAAAAGTCTTTCTTGCATCAGTCTCACCTTGAGTAAAGTATTTGTTGTCGAGAGGTCAGGATTGGCACATTTCTCAGAGAGAAAACTAAAGGGGATTTCACAATTTTCAAAGCTTGATCTGCTGCCTGAATTTAATGAGATTTACATAGGAGTTATGAGAAGTAACATTAAATTTGAATGAATTAACCATCTCACTTGAAGTTTTCATCATTTCACTAAGGAAATGTGTTGTAGAAATAACAATAGTTAATCCCCTATGTGTGAGGAACCCGTAGAATTCTAAACTTACAGGCTAGTACAATTGGCCCTCTCTATCTCATTTATTTTTCTTTCTCTACTATAAAAAAACGCATTTCTCTTGGGTGGTGGAAGTTTTCTATTTTCATGTATATGTATAGCGATTCCCCTGTGAGTGCATTGTATTTCTTTGCCATATCTATGAATGCTTCGAAGTTTCTGGCTAGTTGGTTCCTCAAGTTTGTGAAAATGAAATTCAAATTTCAAGGGGCCCCTATGGTTCCTATTATGGAGAATGGGTTATCTGGTGTGAGAGATATAGAGCTAGGTCATATGGACTTCAAAGATTTCTGGAAGAGGATGCAACCCGAAGGTCGAACTACCCTGGCTAACAAAATTATGAGCAATGGTTTAGATAGAGCTGGGGTTTTCCACTTGCAATGTGCTATTTGGATTTAGTGGTTACGTGCACTAACAATTACTTCCCATAATCTCAAGAGATAAGAGCCTCAGATGCCTCTGTTGTTGCCAAAATTGACTCACAGTCAGTTGCCCTTGCCCTGAATTTGGATGAGTATGAAGAGAACACTGATGTTATTATGTCTTCTGCCTAGGGGTACTATAATGAAAGAAGAGAATGGTGCCAGAATTGCATTGCTAGGACCTGGCTAGAGGTTGGAAATAAGGGAAAGTTAAGACTACCTACTAATTTGAAGAGTGATTTCAAGGAGGAAATATCAAATATGATTACCCTATTGAATCATGTAGTTGGGAGCTCTAAGTCTGATACTTTTCATTATTGGATGTGTAGATTTATCCAGCTTATCTATGGAGATCACCATATTGACTGGGCAATGATAATTAGTGAAAGTATGCATGAGCAACTAGTGAATTTCTAGCAGAATGTAAAGTTTAACATGTGTTCCCAGCTGATATATGTGTTAGCTCATAGAGAGGCTGTCTAGCCTAGGTTAAGAACTCAAGGAGTTCCCACCATCGGCATGCCTGTGTATCAAAATTTCCCAAAATTACAAAAGAATGAGGGTTTGAGGGATTTTTGGCATATTTATGACGCCTTTTCTATGTATCTTACAAAAAGAATTTAGGGTTCATTGGAGTGAAGGTTTTCTATAGAGTCTACTACCTTGGTTATGAGCTTCGAAAGCTTTTATGTCCAGTTTGATCGCTTCTCCTATTTGAGAATTGGGGGTTATGAAATTGCCCCATTAAAATTGCCATGATATCCGTCAGATTACCTCATGTTTTTGGAGGTGTGTCATCAAATGGTGACTATGAAACGAAGTACCACGCAATGAAAAAGAAAAGTTATTCTTTTCCTGTAAGACTCTCCTTTTATCAAAACATATAAGCATATATAATCATGAGAGAAGAAAGGAAATCAACACACATAACACAAGGATTTTTTACGGGGAAAAACCCTGTTAAGGGAAAAACCACGGGGTGACTAACCCAAGATTGCATTCTCTATTAAAAGAATAAGAAGTACAAAATGGCACTTGCCAATTAGGGCTCACTGCCCGAGCACACTACTCACAAGAGGCACACTGCCTACAAGAGACTCACTGTCTACAAGGTTATAGATGGTAACCAGATGTTTGAACTAAAGAGAGGCATCCACATATGCTAAGGTTCAGTTCTGGTTAGGCTCAATACACTGATCTACTGCACTTCATTCTTCCTCTGCTTTAGTGTTGTTGTTTTGTTACATACCAGACTTGTATTGTTGCTTTCACACTTTTCTCTGCCTTTTCTCGCACACTATATCTCCACACCCACACCTTCAAACTGAAATCCATCTGGTATATATATTTGCACCAAGGATTTCAACATCTTTCTAGTTGGCAACTAGAATACTCAAGATATTTACTAAACATTGGTCTGTCGGCTGAATCCATGTTTAATATGTGATGTGTATAAAAAACATACTATGTGCTGTGGATGTGTGGGATAGACTTTGTTTCCATCACTGACAACAATAATGAAGCCACACAATGTCTCTTGCCATCAACACTTTTCTTAGATTTTTCTCCAAGTGTTTTATATTTCATTTGTTAGGTTTTTTGCATTTGAGTAATAACTTGGGCATTTTGACACTTGAGGAGGTGAAATTTGTTTTGAGAGGACTTCTTTGCTGTAATACATCATTGTGAGTGACTGTAATCTCACTTGGATCTCTTTTTTTAAGAGATTTCATTGTTTTTCCCATTTTTGGTCCCTTAAGGACAATTGTAAATCGCACTAAGTATAAAGTGCCACAATCAAATTGGGGGGGGTCTCTTACATAGTAAAGGGGTGTTGTGTTGTTTCTCTTTTTCATCATGGATGTGACTCAATTTCCACTTTTAACTACATATAATTATTTTGAATGGAAGAAAAACATGGAGTATGTATTGTATAAACAAAAGTTACATAGAATAACTTTAGGCACAGATCCTAAACCCACAGATGTTGCTGAGAGAAGAAAATGGTTAGATAGAAGAGATGAGGCTTTTGGCACACTTTATCTTGCTATTTCTCCAGATCTGAGATTTCATGTTGAGTCTTGTACAACACCAAATAAGATATGGACAACAGTAGACAATCTCTTTGGCAAGAAAGATAAAATAAGAAGGTTCAAATTAGAGAATGAGCTAATTGTACTTAATCCTTAGGATTTTGATGAAATCAAAGACTTCTTCACCAAGTTTAAGTCTCTCAAGTTGCAACTCAAACAAAGTGGTCTTGAGAAAGAAGATGAACAATTGATTCTATCTATTATTGCAAAATTGGGTCCTGCATATTCAGTTTATGTTTCTACCTTTTATGCTACAATGGATGCCTTTGGTAGTAAGTTTACTATGCCTTCACTTGAGGAGTTTGCTGCACAACTCACTAGGGAACAAGCCAAGCTACTACACATGGGCACATTGAAGTCTCCTAGAAAACAGGCTCTAGTTGCAACACAAAGCACAAAAGATCATAAGGCTTCACATAATAAGGGAAAGAAACAAAAGGATTCATAGTCAAATAAGCAAGTGAAAGAATCAAGGAAAACCCCTAACTCTTCTTTCAAATAGGAGTCCAATAAGAAGAAGAAGCCAAAGTGTTCTTATTGCAAGAAATTGGGTCATGGTGAGACTAAGTGCTATGAGAAAAAAATGGAGGAGATGTCGCAACTTCTTCAAAAACATAACATTGAGTATTCTCCATCAAAAATAGTTTTACTCAAGTCTTCTTCTTCACCACCATCATCATCTACATCTACAGGGACAACATGTGTTGCTTATCAGACAGACAAAGGAAAAGGACAAGCACTATTTGCTTCAACAAGTCTACAGTTAGAAAGATGGCTTCTTGATTCTGGAGCTTCTCATCATATGGTATCTTCACAGGGGATGTTATCTTGATTTCATTCATGTACTTTGTACCTATTTTGATGGGTAATTATACATACATGTATGCAACTGGAAGAGGAAATATTAATGTTGGAGAGAATACATTCAACAATGTGTTGTCTGTACCTTCCTTGACAACTAATCTCCTTTCCATCTATCAGATTACTCATTGTGGTGCAGGGAAGATAGTTGAGTTCACTCCTGATGCTGTGATCATACAAGACTTGGAGAGCAGAGATATTATTATAGTTGGGATGGCTAATCATGCATCTCTCTTGTATACTTTCTCCCATTTTGTTTCTGATGATGATGTAGATCCATTGATTGATATTCACACTCATGCATCAATTGTGAATCATATTTCTGAGGAGAAGTTTTGTCACTTGAATCTATTTCAGTTCCTAAGACTAGTTTTGAGCTTCCTCCTTCTCCTGCTTCTTCAAAGATTGGCATTGACATAGCTTCATCCACCTCAGTTGAGCAGCATATTCCTTGTCTTCCAGATACATGTTTATGGGATGAGTACTTGCAGGTATTTCAGACTTGCTTCGTGAGTCCTATATTGATGACTTGGAGGACATAATTGATGATATTCATCTCCTTTTTGAAGGAGTTGATACTTCCACTTTAGATGAACAGGGACCATCTCCTCTTCACTTGTCATGGTTTGGCATTGAGTTGGAGTATGTAGAGCAACATTCAAAGGATTCTTTGTCTTTGGAGATTGATGATCTTGAGTTTTCATCTTGTCTTGGATTGTCACATTCTTTGATTGGGCATGCAACACCTGATCATGTGGCATCTTTTGGTTATGACATATGGACACTTGAGTAGTTTTTAGAGACAGCATACATCATGAGGCTTTTTCCCTCTTCTTTTGAGAAGGAGTTTCTTCAACATCAGCCTTTGGACCTGTTTCTTCCTAAGGCAAAGAATGTTGTTTGTAGGCTTTGGATTCTCTTCAGCATTCTTCTTCAGGCATTCACCATTAGCACAAGAGCTACTTCACTGTGGGGGGGACTTATAGTCTCACACTTGCTCTCCTATGGGGGGATACTTGATTGTACATATGTGATAGAAGTAGTCCTTGGGGGGTCATGTTGAGTCCTACTACTATCACTTCCATCACATCTTTCATTTGTTTTTTGCATTCTCACTCTTGGAGAGGAGTTTTGTCCCATGAGGTTTTCTCCTTTTCTCCACTTGAGATTTGTTGTTCATGGGTACCTAACATGGCCTAGTAGCTAGGACCCATCCATCATTGCATCTTTGTTTTAGTCAACTACTCCCTAAGTTGTACTTAAGGGGGGGTGTTGGTGTGAACACATAATTCACACATGTTAAGTTGACTTAGTGAGTCTTCTAGGTGTTTCTAGTTGAGTCTAGTTGTGTGTTGAGTTGTTGATAGTTTGAGTGAGTTGTCTTATCCTCCACATGTGCAATTAGTTATCATCCTCTAATTGACACATGTTGTAGGAATATCTCCACCTTTCACTCCACCTTTCTAGCTCTCACCTTGCCTTTATAAGCAAGGCTCACTCATTGTACTTCATACAGCTTCATATGATCTTTGTATAGAATCTATTGCTCTATTATTTTAGCATATTCTTCTCTTTTATCTTTGTGTGGAAGGTTGTCTTGATTGCAAGTGATCCTGGCTTGTTGAGTCACATTGACTCTTACAATTAAAACATGATACAACATGATCAACTGAACAAAGACATAATGTTAAATGAATTAAGACAAAATAGTAATATCTTGTTGAAATTGAAGCTAATCTATGTGTTAAATTAGTTTAGGAACATTTAACATTAGATCTCAAGCATTAAATCTTTTGAGGTGCACTACATTAATAGGTTCTTTAAGCAGCATACCTTGTTCATCGGCTAATTTATATGCTCTGGATCCAAAGGTTTCAGTGATTATATATGGTCCAAGCCAATTAGGGTTGAACTTACCTTTTTTACCAGGCAGTGCATTTATGTTGCATTGATTTTCATAAAAAACCAAGTCCCCAATGTTAAATGAACGTTGTATGACTTGCACATGATAGGTTCATTGTATTCCTTTTTGATAAGCCTTGAGATGTTCAAGAGCATTAATATGCCTTTCATCAAGCATCTCAATTTCTTGTAATCTTTTCTCTCATTCTATGCCATCATCCATGATATCTCTTAGAGAGATTCGCAAAGAAGGAATTTCTAACTCCAAGGGCATTATCGCATTTGCGCCATAGACAAGATTATACGGTGTGTTACCTGTAGCCATTTGAATACTTGTTTTGTAAGACTGTAAGGCATAGGATAATTGTGTATGCCAATCTTTTTGATGTTTATTAATAGTTTTTCATAAAATCTATCTAATAACCTTGTTTAAAGCTTTTTCTTGGCCATTTGATTGAGGATAATAAGGCATATAGAAGTGATGTTGTATATGATATTTTTTGAGGAACTTTTTCACATCCTTGTTCTTAAATGGTGTACCATTGTCTGAAACCAAGGAGGAAGGTATTCCAAATTGGGAAATTATGTTATCTTGTATAAGTCAATAGATTACATCAGTGGTCATGGAACTTAGAGGGACCACTTCAACCCACTTTGTAAAATAGTTAGTAGCTGTAATGATAAATGTATGTCCTTGAGAGGAGGATGGGGAAATTTTACCAATTAAATCCAAACCCCAGATGTAAAATGGCCATGGTGACACCTGGGCATGAAGCTCTTGAGAAGGAGCATGAATCATGTGTTTATGTTGTTGGCATTGCAGGCATCTCTTGATGTAAGAAAAGGAATCTTGTTCCATGTGCTGCCAATAGTACCCCATACATAAAAAATTTTGCACCAATGATTTTCCACCAAAATGCCCTCCATAGGCACCAGAGTGGGATTCTTCTAAAGCTATTAGAATCTTTGAATTACTTAAACATCAAAGTAAAACACCATTATAATTTTGTCGATACAAGACATTTGATAATATGATGTATCGCACTACTAGTTTACGTAAACAGAGTCAGGCATTCTTAGATGTCGAGTCAGGGATGTTTCCATCGCGTAGATAGTTGAATATGTAGGAAATCCATTCATCCATGTATGTATTACCACAGAGTTTCAAATTTGCAACTATAGTGCTTTCTATTACCAATGTCTTAAGATTATGAACAACAAACGTAAATTCCTCAAGAGAACCATCAGGGGATATAAGGGAAGCTGTGCTTGCCACTGCATCCACATGCTGATTATCTTTCTTGGGAATAGTGTTGATTGATTATGACGTGAATTATTTTAAGAAGGATAAGGCCAACTCACGGTGCTGAGATAGCTTATCATGTTTAGTTTGATACAATCCTATTATTTGTTTAACAATTAATTGAGAATCACCGTATATTGTAATGTTCTTGATATTAAGAGCCAAGGCTACACGAATTCCAGTGATTAGAGCTTCGTATTCAGCTATATTGTTTCTGCATAATAAATCTAAGAGGTAAGATAAGGGAATCAGCGTACCAATGGGGGGTATCGATATAACACCAGCCCTGGAGCCAGTTTGACATTTTGATCCATCAAAGTATAATTCCCATTTTTCATCTTTAGAGATTGTTAAAATCTGTTTGTTAGGAAATGCATCAACATTTTGTATAGAAAAAGGTGAGGGAGCATCAGCTAACTGATTGACTATTGCTTGCCCTTTAATTTCTTTTTGTGAAATAAATTTGAGATCAAATTTTGTTAACAACATAACCCATTTAGAAAGATGACCTGATAAATTTGTTCTTGCGAAGAGATGTCTCAAAGGGTCAAATTTTACCATTACATGCACTTCAACATTTAAAAGATAATGTCTAAGCTTTTGAGTGGCAAACACTAAATCTAAACAATGCTTCTCTATATTTGTGTATCACACCTCATAACTGAGCAAAGTACTACTAATGTAATAGACAACACATTCTTTACCTTCAATATTATGTTGTACTAACAAAGCTGCTAGGACATTGTTAGATGCTGAAATGTATAATAGAAATGGTTTATCGAAAACAACAAGTTGCAAAATGAGAGGATTAGTTAAGTAATCCTTTAAATCATTGAAAGATTTTTGACATTCAAAATTCAATTGAAAATAAGAATCTTTCCTTAGTAATTGCGTAAAAGGGTGAGTCCTATCTGCAAGCTGTGAAACAAATTAGCAGATGGCCTATATCTTTCCCTGCAAACTACGAAGTTGAGATATGTTCTTAGGTATTGGCATATTAACAATCACATCTATCTTTTTCATATCGATTTCTATACCTTGATTTGAAATGATAAATCCAAGTAACTTTCCACTGTCTATGCCAAAAACACACTTTCGGGGATTCAATCGCATATTATATTTTTGTATGCGCTTAAATATTTGTCAAAGATTTGTAACATGATCCTTGTAGTGGATAGATTTCTCTAGGATGTCGTCAACATAATCTTCTAAGATATTATGCATATAATCATGAAATATAAGAGTGATTGCACATTGGTAAGTAGCTCCTACATTCCTTAAACCCTAAGACCTAAACCCTAAAACTTAAACCCTAGACCCTAGACCCTAGGCCCTAGACCCTAAGACCTAAGTACTAAGCCCTTAACCCTAAACCCTAAACCCTAAACCCTAAAACCTAAACTCTTAAACCCTTAACCCTAAAACCCTTAACCCTTAAACCCTAAACCGCAAAACCCTAAACCCTAAACCCCAAATCCCAAAACCCTAAACCCTAAAACCCTAAAACCCTAGACCCTAGTCCCTTGACCCTTGACCCTTGACCCTAGACCCTAGACCCTAGACCCTAGACCCTAACCCCTAACCCCTAATCCCTAAGCCCTAAGCCCTAAGCCCTTTAACCCTTAACCCTAAAGCCTAATCCCTAAACCCTTGACCCCTAAGCCTTAAGCCCTAAGCCCTAAGACCTAATCCCTAAGCCCTAAGCCCTAAACCCTTTAACCCTTAACCCATAAGCCTAAACCCTAAACCCTAAACCCCTAAGCCTTAAGCCCTAAGACCTAATCCCTAAGCCCTAAGCCCTAAACCCTTTAACCCTTAACCCATAAGCCTAAACCCTAAACCCTAAACCCTTAAGCCCTTAAGCCCTAAACCCTAAGCCTTAAGCCCTAAGCCATAAAACCCTTAAACCCTAAACCTTAAACCCTTAACCCTAAACCCTAAAACCTAAACCCTAAACCCTAAAACCCTAAACCCTTAACCCTTAACCCTTAACCCTAATCCCTAAACCCTAAAACCCTACACCCTAACACCCTAGACCCTAGACCCTAGTCCCTAGACCCTAGATCCTAAACACTAAGCCCTAAGCCCTTAGGGGTTAGGGGTTATGGGTTAGGGTCTAGGGTCTAGGGTCTAGGAGTTGATGTTGTATATACAAACCAAATATACATGCAAACTGCGGATTTCAACACCTCATGAGCTACATTGCATTCTTCCTTCACATCCAGGCCTTGCATATATGTGCTTGTACATTTCCTTGTAGGGTTTAGGGTTAAGGGTTTAGGGTTTAGCATTTTAGGGTTTAGGGTTTATGGTTTAGGGCTTAGGGCTTAGGGCTTAGGGTTTAGGGTTTAGGGTTTTAGGGTTTAGGGTTAAGGGTTTAGCGTTTAGGGTTTAGGGTTCCAGGAAAGATTCGATGTTTGTATGCAGGGGTGAATGTATGTTCGGATATACAATGGTCACATGAAAGAAAAGGATACAAGGGCTGATATACATTTGGTGGGGCCTGCGGATTGCACATTCATCAGAGGAAATGTGCAAATGGACAGGGAAATGTACAAGCACATATATACAAGTCCTGGACGTGAAGAGAGAATGCAATGTAGCTCATGAGGTGTTGAAATCTGTAGTTTGCATGTATATTTGGTTTGTATATGCAACATCAGCCCCTAGACCATAGACCCTAAGCCCTAAGCCCTAATCCCTTTAACCCTTAACCCTAAAGCCTAAAGCCTAAAGCCTAAAGCCTTAACCCATAAGCCCTAAGACCTAAGACCTAATCCCTAAGCCCTGAACCCTTTAACCCTTAACCCTTAAGCCTAAACCCTATACCCTATACCCTAAACCCTTAAGCCCTTAAGCTGTAAGCCCTAAGCCCTAAAACCCTTAAACCCTTAAACCCTAAACCCTAACCCTAAACCCTCAACCCTTAACCCTAAACCCTAAACGCTAAACCCTTAACCCTAAACCCTAAAACCCTAAACCCTAAAACCCTAAACCCTAACCCCTAACCCTGTTTAGAGGCCACCAGCCTGCAACACTCCACTAACGATGGAGATATAAATGAATCAGTAGCACTAGAGTCAAAGAGAATAGAAATGGGTTTACCCCCAATCATACCTGACGTCTCAATCACTAACGCCTGAAAATCTGCCTGGCGGTTATCAACCGCTGCAAACATATGGTGGGATCTACCCACATCACCCACTGTCTACTCTGAACCTCCTGCACGAGGCTGTCCCCTTGTTGTATAACCCTGTGGACACTCTCTAGCTATGTGTCCTGCTCCACCACAAACATAACAAGGGCCTCTGACCTGTACCTGTACTGTCTGGGTCCTACCCGTCTGCTACTGTCCTGATCTTCCGGTAGACCCCTGTGAACCTCTATAAGACTGCTGTGTCCTCGCGGGTCCTGCAGGTGGTCCCTGTTGTTTTTGATCCCTGTGCGGGCCCTGTTGCTACCAACCCCTATTATGTCCCCCCTTGTGACCCCTACTATGCCCTAGCTCTCTATTGCTACTATGGCTACTGCTGCTGTGAGGGTCTAGGAGGTAAAGATGCTGAACTGAATCCTCCTTTGTGGGGTGGCTGCGATGGTCTACGAAAACTCTGTTGATGTTGCTGCTATCCCCGATCCTAAAACTAAGGGCGAGAACTCTGCCCTCATCCCTGAATCTCCTCAGCGATGTATGCCTTCTTGGCAACATCACTCAAAGTTTGGGGGTCTGCCATCCGAACAGGCCCTGCTATACTGTGATTAAGCCCTCTGATAAACTTGTACACCAGGAGTTTCTCGTCATGGAGATACTTTGCATATCTAGATAGCTCTGTAAACCTAGCCTCGTACTGAGCCACTGTAAGTCCTCTTTGCTGGAGGTCATGGAACTCATCTAGATGTCGCTGCCTGTAGTGGTCTGATAAATAGTGCACATTGAAGCACTCAATGAAGGTCTCCCAGGTGAGGGTGTTTAATAAAGGTGGTGCTTGCACTCCTCAATGTGCCACCAAGTAGCTACTGCGTCTTGCAACAAGTGAACTGCCGCACGGGCCTTTGTGTTGTCCTTGTAAGGATGCAACGCGAAGCACCTATCTAAACTGATAAGCCAGGCCTCTGCCTTGGCTCCCTCTGTGGTCCCGATGAATGTAGGAGGGTTCAACCTCAATACATCCCTAATGGGATCTCCTCTATCTCTGTACCCTCGGATAGGCTCCTTTGCATGATACTCATAAGGCCTGTGACCCACGTGCTCTACACGTACTGTATCATCCTATCTAGCCTGATGTGGGGGGCTCCTGCTACGGGCCCTGTTGGCCGAACCAACCTCCTCTGTCTCTGGTAGCTCGATGTAAGGCTCCTCACGTGGTGCCCCTTGTGGCTCTACGCGGGGCTCCTCTCACGGATCCTCGTGGGGCTCGACACGTGGCTCTGCTACTGCCGATGGGAGCCTATCTAGAATCACCTGTAAGGCTTGCAAAATTTGTGGTCCCATATCTGGTGGGGCCGGCGGTGCCTATGGTACCTGAGGAACTGGCTATGGTTGTAGGAGTGGCTGACCCTGTGGCTCTGGCTGCATCAGAGGATCTGGCTGACCCGGTCCTGCAGCTGATGAATCAGTATGCACCTCTGTGGGTGGAGTGCGGCGGGTCTGCGCTCACCGAACTTGTCTGGGTGGCATCCTACAAAACAAGGTTGCCACAAGTCAATCATAGTTGTGGAAACAGTAATGAGCCTAAAACAAGCCCAATGTTTTAAAACCAGGCTCTGATACCAAATGTCATTCCCACATCTCCGTGCAGACATGACACACAAATTCCTGTGTCTTGACCACATTTGCCATGTGGTCATGACACGGGCCACAAAAAAATTTTCTCCCTAGCCTTAATAACTACCTCGCACGTGCTTGCATGCTTGGTGGTAATATGCCAGAGGCGTAAACATGTCAATAAACTAGATAAGGTGTAGGCCACCTAGGGGTATACGACACTAAGCGTGTCACTTCTAAAGGGTTAGACTAGATAAACCTAAACCCTAAGTTCTCTAGGCAATGAAGAATTTTCCTGCAACGAACCCTAGAAATACTTGAATTGACAAGTGGTCAAAAAAAAGATGACTAGAAGGCACGTGATTATGTCGAAAGTTGGATGGAACCCAAATGAAGTGGAAGGTTGGTTAGAGAATTTAATTCAAACAAGGCATAGATTAGCTCTAGGATTCCAGTAAGAAATCCGGCAGCATAACGCGTTAACGACGAGGACACAAAAAGTAAAAGTCATGATACTAACACTCAACTTGGTTACGTAGTTTACCTGTTTGGTTAATCTCTTTATTTGCTTGGTAAGTCAGGACACTACACAAGATCGACTAACAATGTCTGGTGACATTTACTGGGTTTACGCTCGGTCTAAAATCGGTGTTAATTTAATTAGCCCCTCTTTTTTTATAGGAAAATAAAAAAAATTCCTGTCCTCCCTTAATAAAATTTATTCCAGTAATTAGCATATATATATGGTTTCCATTATATTTATTACTATTATTTATTTATTTAAATTGACGAAACTAGGATTATATATATATACCCAATGAGTTAATACCACTATTGTTGTATGTGTGTATAAATCAATACTTAGTTATATAAATAACAAATAATGATTTATACCAAAGTTCTATTTATAAAAGACTTTTTTTGTTTTCTTTTTTTAATTCACTAGGGCAAACTTCCCTTGCATTCCCAAAATATGCTCCACAAAGAGCAACCCTAATTTCCTTTTGGTGTTTGGGCTTATAGGGTACAGGCATGGCGACAACTACAAAGGGAGGCGTAGGTGGCCACAGATGGCCGCGAGCTGTGGATGGCGGAGTTCACAGTAGGCGTGGGGAGTGTGGGCCGCAAGGGGTGGTGGAGGTACCGTTACTATGAGAGAGCGGAGGTGGCGTCATTGGCGGAGACACCAGGGAGGAGCCGCGGCGGAGAAACACAGTGCTAGGGAGAGATATCCGCAGTGGTCCGCGAGTGGAGTGGAGGTAGAGGGGGGCGAGGTGAGCTGCGTTGAATGTGAGTGGGGGTTTGGGGAAGCCGCAACAAGCGGCGAAACTGTTCATGGTGGGGGGGTAAGCGCGGTGTGGAGGTTGCGAGGGCCGCGGTTTACTGCGGCAATGGGTATCAAGCGGTGAGTGGGGTGTGGGGAAGGCGGGGCCTCCACCCACACCCACAGGTGTGGGTGGTGGCTCCGCCTCCCCCACACCTCGTTTGACTCTAAGGGCCGACCAAACTGTGGGCGCTGCCCACAGTCTGTCCTTTATTAAAAAAAAAATTTATATATATATTTTTTTATATATTTTTTTTAAATGTAAAAAAAAAAAAAAGGAGAGAAGAAAATTTATGCCATTATCTTTTGGAATTGTTACACCTATGACTCTTTTGCTTCCATGGCTACCATTTTTGATAACCTATAGAAAAGTATAGAATAGGAAATGAGAGGAGGGAAATATGGTTTTGAAAGAAGTTTTAGAAAACAAAAAAGACATATATTTACATCAAACAAAATTTTGTATTATAACCCTGTATAAAAGGAGTCTCCATGGTTGCAATAAAGGGGACCTGCAACACAAAATGGAGAGAATAGAAGGAAAAAAAAAAAGCAAATGAGAGAGAAGAGGAGGGAAATGAGAGTTTGTGAGAAAATAAAACAAAGAGAGATGAATAGGGTTAGGGCTTTTTCTCTATCGAATTTATTATAACATTAGAAAAGCAAATTTAGGGTTGTAGGAGTAAAATTAAATTATAGAACTAAGTTTATTTTGTGAATGTATTTGTGCACGGAATATTTCTTTTTTTTTGCTCTACATATCCCTTATTCTTTTATCTTTTAATTTTGGGTAGAGTGTTGGTGGGCTTTTTGCCTTTTGTTTTTTTCTTTCTTACTTTAAAAAAGGAAACTTTTATTTCGTCTTTATTTACGTGACATGATTAGAAATTTTAAATCTAGGCTTTTTAATCTTCTTCTATAGTGGACTCATGATTTTGGCTTTCATCTTATTTTTTTAACTTAGACTTTTGCCCTTTTATTTATTATGTGGTGGATTAATTTATGATTTTTAATTTTTAATTTAGAATTATCTCTTAAATCTTTTGTTCTACTTTCCTTTAATTATTGCCTTTTTAATTATTATTTTAGTGGTAATTAAATCTTAAACCTAGGCTTTTTTTTGTATTTTTTTTTGTAGTGGGATTTTCTCCTTGGAGTTTTGTTTTATTTATTTAAATAACTTATGTATTTGATTTAATTATTCTAGGGGTTTAGTGGAAAATTATTGTCGTGGAAATAATTATCTTTTATTTATTTGGCGTCACTTAATTATTTTATTATTTTTATTTTAAAATTTTAATCTTTTTACGCAAGGTCAATTTATTTGACCTTGGCAGGATATTTATTTTGCTATTTTAAATTGTTTTAAATTTGTTCTTAAGTTTGAACATTATTCTTAAAATTTATTTAAATTCTTATTGGTGTTTTATTTTAAATTTTTTAATGCGATTTTAGAAAACACGTTATGTTGTCAGATTTTTCCTAGGTTTCTAGGGTTTTAATTTTATGTTATTTTATTAATTTTTATTTCACCATTCCACTTTTATCATGCGTCCATCATACCACTATTTTCTCAATAATTATTTCGATTTCATTTTATTCTAAGCTAGGGTTATGTTTCGAAGCTGGCGAATTCATCTTCACACCTAGGAGTCTTAGGGTTCATATTAAAAACCTTCTAACCTTAAAAGTGACACACTTCATGTCACATACCCCCTAGACAGCTATCGTCATGTAGGGGACCGTGTGGGACAACACACCTCCCTGAATTTGTTGACATGTTTATGCCTTGTGCGTATTGCCATCGAGCACGCAGACGAGTGCGAGGGGGTTCCTAGGGGATAGGTAGAAAAGTTTTTCGTAATTCGTGTCATCACCACATGGCAAATGTGGACATGACACGTGTGTTGTGTGTCATGATTGCATGGGAAATGCGGGCATGACATGTTATATTTGTATGCATATGTGTTCTTGTGTTTCTCATGCTTTATATGCTTTAATTTTGAATGCTATTGGAAGAAAAAAAATTTGATTAAGTATTGATTCACCTCCCCTCTTAGTAATTTAGTGTGTTCAACAATCGGTATAAGAGCTAAGTTCCTTGAATGCAATCTAATAGCTAGGGTAGATCTCAGAATGGAACACATGGGAATTGAAGTACTATTTAATGGCAAGAATCCTCTAGAATATGATGAAGATTTGATAGGCTTTAATGCAAAAGATTGTGAAGTTGATTTTGAAGGAGAACTCAATTCTGCCCTAGAAGATCTGGATGTTGCAAAGAAAGAAAATGAAGAATACAAGGTCATGCTTAAAGGATCAAAAAAAGTAATTGCTAAATTGAAAGTTCAAGTTGAAGATGGTAAGAAAGTTATAGATTCTCTAAATGCTAAGCTCAATGACAAATAAGTTGAAACATGTGCAGCCTCTAAATTAGATTCATCCATTAATTTTTCCAACCCTTGTCCTCTTACAAGTTTGGTGATTTGGATGTTAATATTGAATTCTTGAATTCTATTTATCCATCTACACCTCCTTCCTATAACCTTTGTTTGTGTGAGCACATCCTTGAATGCTACATTTGTGATGCAGAGCTAAACACCCTAAAATGCATTCCCCTTTGTATGTCTACATTTTACTTGCCTATCGGCAAGACTATGCACCATCGGCCAACCAAAATGTCTTTCCTCCGATCACATACCTCTCTTTGACGGTTCAACACTCAACCTTCTCTTCAACAAGAAAATACACTGTTGGCCTTCACTCCATGCTTCACTTTGATGCACCGATCACCCTGATACAACTAACGTGTACATGCATAGCATGTCTCACTACTGAAAATGACCCAAATGTATCTCCCTGCCCTTTCCCTATGCTGAACACTGGTACATACATGACATGACCTGCAAACATCAGTTTCCTCCACCATCGCTATCAGTTTCCTCTTTGTACCTAACACAATGTATGTTTCAACATACAACTGAAAGACACATTACCAACATGCTTTACAAGATGTACATTTGACCATTGACATCCTTTGTATGTATGTATATGACTTGCATAATATGCTGATACTCTTTCAGTCAGACTTCCAAGATCGGAAGCTTTCAACCTTCTCTCTCCTTTGTATCTAACTCAATGTACATTCACAATGTACATTCACAATATTCACTTGCGAGATACACATGAATATTCAACTACGGGATACACATGAAATGACCCCGACATACATTAGCAATATACACATAAAGTGTATACCTAATGAAACAATGCAAGTCTTCATCAATCTGAACCTTTGCAAACCCTGTAGCTTCACAGACCCATTTCTCCGACAACCATATAGATATTTCACCCTGCCAACCTAGCACATGAGGACGCTAGGATCTTGTCAATGCATCCTGTATACGATCTTGTAAACATAAAGCCAAATGAACAAAACTAAAACACTGTATAGTCATTCCACTGATTTCAAAGAAATCTAATCAGTGGAATGGATTAAGAATCCATCGTGGCCACAAACAACAAATTGATTACATAGAGAAATTGAATGATAGAAAGATACACAGAATAGAACTTTGTTTATTATGCCCTTTAGAAATGTGTGTACATAGATGCTCTGTTTACAATTATAATCACCCTAATCTTTGATCTCAACTACAACTCTCTTCCTACTGATTACATTCGATGATCTTGGGCATTTATCTACTCACCCTCAGTAGTACTGAATTGACTCCAAGTAGCTGGGAGATCAATCCAAGTGGTTGGGAGACCTAACAACCTCCAACTGCCTAACAACCCTTGTGATTATAGATCGATAAGTGTCCTTGGGACTTACAACATAAACCTAGATACAAAATAGAATGATGTGCATTGGTCAAATAGAACTTATTACATAAATGGTCTTCTAGGACCTTATTGGAAACAACAAAATGAACATTAGACACATCATGAAGTTGAATGCCTCATGGAGGCCACCTTGTGTTAGGTGCTCCTACACCATACACCCCACCGATAAAAGAACTCATGCCCCATGAGTTAATTCTTTGTTTTGCTCTACCTTTATCCTCTACTGTCTCAGGTCTTCACCATGATCTTTGGACTATAGCCTGCTGCCATGGAATCAATGACTCATGCCTAGCATTATAGGCTCTTCTCATACCCTGCCATGTGTGAGTGCTTGCAACCAGACCTACCCTTGGCTTGCCATTCTTTCTGACTATCATCTCTTCCTGAACACCTGCATTGGAAACCTTGGGTAATGCTTCTTGTACTACTGCTATGGAAGAATAGCTTTGCCTTTCAACTCTTGTTGGTTCTAGAGGACAAACAATTGTCCCTACTATTATAGCATCCTTGTCTTTCCTGTCAACTTGTGGCTGCTTGTAAACCTGCTCTTGGACCTTTTGCTGATCCATTTCAGACATCACCATCTGAACTGCATCAGTCAAAACTGAATCCACCTTTAAACTTTGATCCTTGGTAACCCCAATCCTTGAGACATCCTCAACTATCCTTGTTGCTTCTTCATGCATCTGCACAAACTCTTTCTTACCCATCAAAATGATCTTGGCTACCTTCTGTGCTTCAGTATCCTCCTACAATGGTGTCATCACAAAATTCTTTCCATCCTTCTTGATGGTGTATGTGTTAGCATATCCATCATACAATGCTCTCCTATCAAATTGCCATGGCCTACCTAAAAGTAGGTGACAACATTCCATGGGAAAAATGTCACATAAAATTCTCTCCTTATATTCTCCAATCTGAAAAATCAATGTATGCTTGTTCACTTACCAAAAGTAATTAACTGTCACTTACCCAAGATGCCCTGTAAGGACTTTGATGAGGAATCCTTTCTAAGTTTAATTTATCTACCATTTCCCTAGACACCATATTATCTGTCAAACCAGAATCAATGACAACCTTGCATATTTTACCTTTGCTTTTGCAATTGATCCTGAAAAGAGTTCTCCTCTATGATAATTCAGTCTTCACTGGTTCTTTGAGCAATGTCCTCTTGATCATCAGACTTTCTCCCACTTCTGATGCAAAATTTACTTCTGGAGATGTCTCACTCCCTGTATCCTCTTGAGTCAATATGTTTCATCTCTCATTACCATGAGAAGTTGAGGCCTTCTCTAGATACTTATAGGATGGGTGCCCTATCTGATTATAGTTATAACATCTCATATTAGAGAACTTGGATGCTCTACCTGATCCATTTGTCCCACCTCTTTCATTTGGCCTTCTTCCGTGGTAGCCTCCTCTGCTACTTGAGTCTCCAACTTGCTCTTCTTGGCTAGACTCACCACTAGGCCTCTGGTTAGGACTTCTTCCTCCAAAACTCCATCTAGAATTACTGTCACCTCTTCCTATACTCTACTACTCACCTTTCCTCTTCAGCTTCTCTTCAACTCTTAAGGCCATTTGGAAACACTTGTTCACTGTTTCTGGTGCTAAGTGCTGATCTCATCTTGGATGTTCATCCTTAGGCCATTCATATCTTGGCCACTTTCTCTGACTCTTCTTCTTGTCTCTTTGATCTAAGACTGAGTTTATGAAACTCTTGTGTATATGCATTCACATCAAGGTCTCTCTATCTGAGGTTCTGCAATTTCTTATAGATTTACACATCGTAATCTAGGGGTAAGAATTGTGCCTTGAGTTTGGTCTTCATCCTTTCCCAAGAGGTTATTATATTCTTCCCCTCCTTGACTCTCTCTCCTTGTTCATAATTCCACCATGCAAGAGCAGATCCCTTCAGTCTTGTCTTTGCCAACTTAACCCTCTTATCGTCGGGGACTTCTTTGTATTCGAAGTGATTGTTCAATGCCTCAATCCAGTCAATCACCTCTTTAGCTTCCATACTTCCACTATACATAGATAACCCATCTATGGTGTCCCTATTGACTGACTTCAATGCATTTATAAATGTCATCTGGTCTGCTAGTATCTCCTCTACCTTTTTACTGGTTTCACTAACTTTTGTATCTCCTTCCTCGCTATCACTTTCAATTTCCCTATCTTTGCCTTTGGTCTGCTTGAACTCTCCCAACTTGGATTCAAGTATCTCCTCTATCAACTTCTTAATGGCATCCTGCGACATACTTTTGGGAGGCATCCTCTCTGCCTCTATCTCACTTTCTTTGTCTGATATAAACATTCACAGTCAGCACCCAAATGCTAACACTTCTACAAATCCTCAATTCAACTACAACACAATGCTCAATTAGCTATCCATCCGACACGCTACTTCAAACCCATTCCTCTTGTCCAACAGCAGATCCTGGAGATCCACTACCACTCTCTCTCATAGTGGCCTCACACTACACCCTCTTCCAGCCAAATCTCTATTAGTGAATGGTCACGATAGACCTCAGCATCATCTGCCCACACATTATAGGAATAGGATTCATCTGCCTCCTCAGTGACATAAAACAAATCCACAACACCTCTGCCCAAAGATTTCACTAGCTCTGATACCAATATGATGCAGAGCCAAACACCCTAACATGCATTCCCCTTTGTATGTCTATGTTTTACTTGCCTATCGACAAGACTATGTACCATCAGCCATCCAAAATGTCTTTCCTCCGATCGCATACCTCTCTCTGACGGTTCAACACTCGACCTTGTCTTTGACAAGAAAATACACTGTTGGCCTTTACTTCATGCTTCACTCCAATGCATCAATCACCTTGATACAACTAACGTGTACATGCATAGCATGTCCCGCTACTCCCAGTGACCCAAATGTATCTACCTACCCTTTCCCTATGCCAAACACTGGTACATACATGAATGACCTGTGAACACCAGTTTCCTCCACCGTCGCTATTGGTTTCCTCTTTGTACCTGTTGAACTATTTTCCTCTAGCTAGAGTCAAGTATTTCAAGCAGCGCCAGTCAGTGTGCATATCCCCATTGTAAGCTATATTATGATCTTGAGGTCTGAACCCAAATCTCAAGGTCTAGAGCTTGCCTGAAGAAGCTTACCATGTGAAAGAGCTAGAAAAAATAGGCAAGTTTGCTTTTTACATCACCCTGAAATTCGCTAAAATGAGGAAGTTATGTATGGTCATGATCTGGTCAAGCCTCATATTCAAAGATTGGGTCATCTTCCAAAGATCAGGTAATCTTCCAAGGATCGGATCATCTTTCAAATATTGGGTGATATTCAAAGATCAGGTCATCTTCCAAAGATCGGGTCATCTTCCAAGGATCGGTTCATCTTTCGAACATCGGGTGATATTCAAAGATCAGGTGATCTTCCTTCGAAGGATCAGGTCATCTTTCGAACATCGGGTGATATTTCCATCTCACCCGATCTCCAAAATATAACCCCAATATTTCAATATCACCCTATCTCTGAAATATCACCCGATCTCTAAAATATCACCCGATCTCTGAAATATCACCCGATCTTCGAAATCTCACCCTACCTTCCAAATATCCCCCTGATATTTCCATATCACCCTACCTTCCAAATATCACCCCGATATTTCAATATCACCCTATCTTCCAAATATCACCCTATCTTCCAAATATCACCTTGATATTTGTCATATCCCCCCAGATGCCGATATGATGATGACGCTATCCTGTCACATTTCAATAAGACCCATCCATGATGGTGACATCACCATCATATTCCCTCAAGACGAGTTTAAGCATCAAAAGTAGAGGAATATTCTCACTTTTCAATTTCAGATCCAGATTTACATATCTGGATGAGGGGACATTTTAGTGACCATTTTGGGGCAGATGTAGATATTTCTTGCATTTATTGCTGCACAAACAAGAAGCAGCTCACATTCAATACAAAGGGATGTCTCTCCACCACCTTGTTTCAGACACTGCATACAGTCATGGTTGAGGATAGACACACAAGCTGCTTGCATTCAAGACTTAGAAATATCTTCTACCTACCCAGTCCCAGATCTTTTACGCCATTACTCCCGGCAGTTGGATGTCCCTTCAGAGATATTTTCCTGTTGCAACTCTTTGAGCAAATTTTGTAACCGACTTAGGGCATTTTTGAATGCTATATAAGCTGAGGCTTATGATGTAAATAGGGTGGGAACCTTTTAGCCTACAAGCTCTTCTATTTCCAAACAGAGCTTTTTCTACCACTGTAACATTGCCTTCCTACTGAATATATGCAAGTTATCATACCTCTTTTACTGGCTTTCTAGTTCTGTGTGAATCTACATATGGTTGCTTGTGAATGTCCTTGTTCCTCTCAATCATATTGCTTCTTGCATTTGTTAGAATGATCTAATCTGTGTATACATACCTGCTATATCTGTTTGTGTTGTGCATTTTTTCAGTTCTGTGAAAGTTTCTTTAAATATGTCTAGTGCATCACCCTTTGCTTTCAAGTTTGTTTTTCTATTTCATCTTTAGTTTAAAGCTTTCCTTCTCCCTTTTCCCCCTCAAAGTTTAGTAGTTTTAGGTGATAATCAGGCAAGGAAGCTGGCCTTCTCTGGAGGTCTGATCTCTTTGAGCAAGGTCCCACACTTTGAGATCATTCCCATTGTGTCATTGGAATGCTTGGAAATCCTTCCAAGCAGGGTGCAATTTCACGTGCCAACAGTTTCTGGCATGCCCAGTGGGATAGTACAACTTTATTACTAGTTTTGATGTGCAGCCAGTGATTTTTAGACCTGTAAGAGGTTAAACCTGCATATCTGGTGACTCACATTGAGGAAGAATAAGCAGATCAGTTCTGTTGACATATTTTTATGAGAAAGATTCAAACCAGGAGTTCAAGCTCATTTGACTATTTGCAGCTGTCTCTACTTAGAAGGCAAAGTAGAGCTGTAGTAAGGACTTCAGTTTCTAAAGGATACAGTCAACTCCACCAAATTTTAGACCAGTTGCCTCTGTACTTCCTGTAATAATTCAAGCAAATCTATCTCCAGCTATTCAGATGGTAAGAAATCAACCATTTGTGGCTTTTGATGGGGGCAGCCCATTAAATTTGATAGTACATTATGTCATACCCATGGTAGCTTTGAAGAGTCTACCCTATTTTTTAGGGGAAAATCAAACTACCCCTATTGAGAACGTTAGAGATGTGGCTTCTCTATGTGGAGTGTATCATATAACTCAGGAGAATGTAGCCATCAGGCTGTTGGCTGCCTCATTCAAGGGGAAAGCATTGCAATGGTTTAGGAGTCTACTAGTGCAAACTATAGCAACCTAGGATGACTTAGGTGTTAAGTTAAACAAACAATTCCAAGATAAATCATATAATCTATCTTTGGTTGAACAGATGACCACTATAAAGAGAGCTCCCCAAGAGCAAATGATGGATTTCAACTTCAAATTTTAGAAGACATGGGACATAATCCCTACCATGGTAAGACCTCCAGCTGAATATGCATTCTTGTATTTTTGAAAGCCCTAAATACTGATATTTTAGTGATGATACAATCATTAGGAGGTACTAGTTTACCTGATGCTTATGAAATAGCCATTAGGGCAGAGAATAATTTGATTCAGGATGGAAAAATAGCACCCAGACCACCAGTGCCTATTTTTCCTGAGATTCAGGCTTCAATGCCTTTGCCAATCCCATATTTTGCCCATTTACCTACAGTAGCAGCATTACTAAGCACATCCAATTCTGAGCCTGCTGCTCTAGTTCATCTTAGGAGCTGAAAGAGATAAAAAATAGCCAACAGAGAATAGAAAATATTCTGCAGACTTTTGGGAATGAGCTGGTAAACATAAAAAAGCAGCAATCCTAGCATAGACAGCCTTATCAGCCCCAACTTCAAGGGAAAAATTAGCCTTATCAAGGGTAGAACCAACCCTACCAAGCTAACAAACACCCTTATCAAAGTAACTACCAAGGTGCCAGGCAAAATGTGAATCAAAGGCCTTTTCAGCCTTATAATCCAGCACCTATTATGTAGTAAGGGACCTTGTCCCTACTCAGAACAATCTTGCAGCTAAATATGAATGGTGCTATCCATGCAATCAGCCACACAGTCAAGTAGCTATTTAAATGGGGTTATAAATCAGGCTCTAATGGTATAGAATGTGGTAGTCTCATAGTCAAATATACCTCATGATGGAGCTGCACAACAAGAACAACCTCAAAATGATTCTGCTTTCATGAATTGGAAAGAAGGTGAATTTTGTGGTGTAAACAGTGATAACACCTCAGTTGCAGCAACTACAAGAGCCAAGAAGAGGGGTTATGAGGTAGACCAAATAGAAAATAAAGAGAAAGGACATGCTAGTGCTTCTACATCACACATTCCCCATATTCTACAAAGAAATAATCCAGCAATAGCAAGGCAGATGCCTCATTTGCAAGGAGAGGTTGCTGCTACAAAATCAAATCAGAAGGTAAGTGCCACTCCACCTTTCAATATTATTGAAAATATGAAGAAGATGAATGTGACAATGTCCATGTGGGATTCCCTAGCCATCCCAGGCCAAAAGAAGATGTTGCAGTCTACCTTATCTAATTTGAAAGTATCCAATGATACAACAGTTGACCCAAATAGGGTTGTCCTTACTAATTCATCCTAGGATAATAGAAAGCAGCCCAACAAAAGTTCCAAACCACTCTCATTTTATGTATCATTGATAATTGGAGACAAACTAGTACATAATTGCATGGTGGATAGTGGAGCAAGCAGTTTTGTGATGCCTAAGTAGATTGTAGATCAATTAGGGCTTAAGTACCAACCTCTTGAGAAGGGTGTACTCCAATTAGATGGCACAGCTATTAATACTATGGGTGTAATAAAAGACCTAGGCCTCACCCTGCATACCTGCCCCAATGTTTCCATTTCACAAGAGGTGTTCATAATAGATTTGCCTCCTTATTTTTCCATGTGCTTATCAAGAGATTTTATAGTCAAGATAGGAGGATATTTTTCCTTAGACTGGTCCCACATGTTTTTCAGGACCAGATATGGCACCAAAGTAACTTTAAAATTTGAGTTGCTTTCAAATCATCTCATAGAGCCTTACACACCAAGTGTTGTTAATGTAAATTGCATTATTTCTGATGACCCTGAATTAGTTGTTGCTCAAGAACTACAAGCTAAAAGCATACCAGAGGTACTCTTAGGGGAGTGGGCCTTAGAAAATAGTGTGGATGATCTTGAAGGACACATCCAAGAAACTGGTATGGGGGTTTACATACTACATGAGTATGAAATAGCAATACCAAATCTTGTAAAAGATGCTGAGCAACAGACAGAACAACAAAATGAGGTGTGGAAGATGTATTTTGATGGCTGAAGGAGTAAGAATGGATCTGGAGATGGTGCAACGCTAGTGTCACCACAAGGTGAAAAATACTATTCTTCTTTCCATTTTGCCTTTGCATGCACAAATAACATTGCTGAATATGAAGGATTAATTCAAGGCTTGTAGTGGGCAAGAAAGAGGAAAATAGGCTGTTTACAGGTGTATGGTGATAGTGAACTTATTATGAATTAGGTAAGAGGACTGTATCTTACAAAAAGTGATGTTCTGAAATGCTATAAGCATAGGATCTAGAACATGATTGAAGAATTTGATGCTTTCAATCTGATCTCTATTCCAAGAAGTCAGAACTATCATGCTGATAGGTTAGCTGCAATTGGGGCTCAGTTTGACATCCCCAGTGATATTCAAAGGGAGAAGGTACAACCTCATGTAAAAATAGTTGATAGGCCCTCTATCCCTGATAATAATATTCATTGGCAAGTTTTTGAAAGTGATGAACAGATCTTGCGGTTCCTGCTGGAGGAGGATGAGTTTTCCATGATGAATTAGGATAAACTCAAATAGCAGTATGGCAATGATCAAATTGTTCAGCTGAGAACAAACAAGCTACCTAAGGGATTGGTAACCTTGGAATCTATTTTTAGTATAGATGATTAGTTTAAGAAAGGAAAGACTAGCATGCAGGTAAAAGAAGAACATTATGAGGAGCTAGAGATTTTCAAGGGTAACCTCCTTAAAATTGGCAAAATCTGTTTAGATGAGGATAGGAGAGCTTTTATTACCCTCTGTCAAGAATTTAAAGAGGTGTTTGCCTGGGATTACTCAGACTTGCAGGGATTTGATCCTCATATTGCCCAACATACCATAGAGTTGGAACCAGGTACAAAACCTATGAGGTAGAAGCAAAGACCTCTAAATCCAAAGCTAGAGCCCTTGATGATTAAAGAGATGACCAAACTGATTGAGGGGAAAATCATCTTTCCAATCAAACATACTTATTGGGTCTCCAACCTTGTCCCTGTAAGGAAAAAGAATGGGGAGATCAGACTGTGTGTTGACTTTAGGGATCTCAACAGAGCCTCCCTAAAAGATCACTACACATTGCCTTCAATGGAGCAAATTCTGTAGGTAGTGGCTGGCTCAGAAAGGTTTTCTTTGCTTGATGGATTTTCTGGTTACAATCAGTTGTTAGTCAAGGAGAAGGATCAGTTCAAGACTACTTTCATCACCAAATGGGGTACCATGGCCTACAAAGGAATGTCTTTCGGCCTCTCAAATGCTGGCTCTACTTTTCAGAGAGCTATGGATATGGCCTTTAAAGGTTTGATGTATAAACTGGTGCTGGTATACCTTGATGACATAATAGTCTTTTCCAAGAATGCATCTGAGCATTTATCTCATCTGAGGCTAGTATTTGAAAGATGCAAAGAATTCAGGATATCTCTCAATCCAAGGAAGTGCATATTCGTTGTGCATGAATGCAAGATGTTAGGGCACATTGTGTCAAAGGAAGGCATTACCATTGATGCTGAAAGGGTAAGAGCTATTCTGGAGCTGGCTTTACCCAGCCACAAAAGGGGACTACAAAGTTTTATTGGCATAATTAACTTTCTGCAAAGATTTATCCCCGATATTGCAAATCTTTTAAAGCCTTTGACGTCTATGTTGAAGAAGAATACAACTTTTAGTTGGACAAGAGAAGCCAAGCTCAGCTTTGAGTCCATAAAGGAGGCATTAGTGGTTGCACCAATGCTAGTAAATCCTAATTTCTCCAAAGACTTTATCTTGTATGCTTATGGCGGTCTGGATACCATCTCTGTGATTTTGGTACAGCAGCAAAGTGAGGGTTTTGAGCAACCAATCACTTTCTTCAGTCAAGGACTAGAGAATTATGAGCAGAGGTATAGCTTCATTGAAAAGCACATCCTTGCAGTGGTAAGGATCCTCAAGAAATTTAGACATCTTGTTTCTAATAACAAGATACATTTGATGGTAGCTCAACCTAGTGTGAAAGAGTTCCTGTTGAGTAAAGATGTTAGTGAAAAGAGGGCTGGTTGGATCACCAAAGTCATGGAATATGATGTGGAGATCAAGATAACCAAGCTAGTCAGAGGCAGAGGACTCAATGAGCAACTTGCTACCAGTTTAGAGAATGAAATAGAAAAAGAAGAGGAGGTGCTTCTAACTATTAATGAGGAGCATTAGAATGGTACAGCAGCAGTAGGCACTAGTTGGGTTAATGGCATAACTAAATTTTTGCAAATTGGTGAATGTCCTACAGGTCTAGATAGAACTAAAAGAAGGTATTTTAGACTGCAATCCATTCCATATGTTTTAATACATGACATCCTTTTCAGAAAAGACTTTAATGGTGTATTGTTAAGGTGCATTGATAAAGGTCAGACTGACAAGGTGCTACATGCATTTCATGATGGAACAGCAGGGGGTCATTTTGCCCCAAGGACTACTTCTTGGAAAGTAATGAGAGCTGGCTACTACTGGCCCAGCTTATTTAAGGATGCCCATGCATGGGCTAGAAAATGTATAAAGTGTGCCATTTTTGTAGGCAAGGAAAGGCTGCCAGCTTTACCTCTGCAGCCAATTTAGGTAGAGCAAACCTTTATGAGATGGGGTATTGATTTTATAGGTCCTATTAACCCATCATCAAGTGCAGGCCATAGATGGATACTTACAGCTACAGACTATTTCACAAGGTGGACTGAAGTAGTGGCTCTGAAGGAATCCAATGAGAATGTTGTTTTAAATTTTTATTGGGATTTGGTTGCTAGATTTGGAGTGCCTCAGTCTATTATCTCAGACAATGCTTTGGCCTTTGTAGGATTGAAAGTAACTGACTAGGCTGTTAAGAGTGGGATCTATTTGAATACTTCATCAAAATATTATCCACAGGGTAATGGTTTGGCTGAATCTACAAACAAAAATCTCATAAGGATTATTAAAAGATCAATGAAGGACAACCAGAAGACCTGGCATACTAATCTAAAATTTGCCCTATGGGTAGATAGAATAACTCCTAAAAGGTATATTGGGAACTCCCCATATCTGCTAGTGTATGGAAAGGAGGCAAGGTCGCCTATGTCTATGGAACTGCTAGCACTAGACATCATGAATTAGTTGGAAATGTTTGAAGCAGAGGGACCCATGGCTGTTAGATATGCTCAACTGATGGAACTTGAAAAAAGCAGGGATAAAGCTATGAAAGCCATGGAGTATCATCAGCTTCAAATAAAAAGAAATTTTGATAAGAAGGCCACCCCCAAAAATTTTAGAATGGGTGATATGGTGCTCAAATGGGATAAATTGAAAAGCAGACCAGGAAAGCATTCTAAGTTTGACAGCATGTGGAGTGGCCCATTTCTCATTACTGAATGCAAGGAGCACAATGCATTTCAGTTATCAAGTATGGATGGATGAAATCTACCTATCCCAGTCAATGGGACACACCTAAAGAGGTGTTTTGAGGTATGAGTGCTTTGTAGATTAGTAGATTAGGTCTCTATGTTTCTAATAACTGCTACTACACATTAGTTTAGATCCCTTTTGCTTTCCCTAAGTGTTGTCTAGCACCGGTGGGGGGGTTGCTTTCAACATTTTTGTCTTGGGTAGGTCTTCCAATGTTCTTCACCATTGTGCTGAGTTGCTAAAGTTAGGAAAATATCTGTTTATTTTAGTCTATGTATGACTCCATGCCCAATGGATGCTCAAGGCCACTGATCTAATTGTTTAGCAGGCAAACATCCCATAGAGGTCGCCAAATTGTTGAACTATTTTCCTCTAGCTGGAGTCAAGTATTTCAAGAAGCATCAATCAATGTGCATATCCCCATTTTAAGCTATATTATGATCTTGAAGTCTGAACCCAAATCTCAAGGTCTGGAGCTTGCTTGAAGAAGCTTACCATGTGAAAGAGCTAGAAAAAATAGGCAAGTTTGTTTTTTACATCACCCTGAAATTCACTAAAATGAGGAAGTTATGTATGGTCATGATCTGGTCAAGCCTCATATTCAATGATCGGGTCATCTTTCAAACATCAGGTGATATTCAAAGATCGGGTCATCTTCCAAAGATCGGGTCATCTTCCAAGGATTGGGTCATCTTCCAAGGATCGGGTCATCTTTCGAACATTAGGTGATATTCAAAGATTGGGTCATCTTCCAAAACTCGGGTCATCTTCCAAGGATTGGGTCATCTTTTGAACATTGGGTGATATTTCCATATCACTCAATCTCTAAAATATCATGCTGATATTTCAATATCACCCTATCTCTGAAATATCACCCGATCTATGAAATATCACCCTGATATTTGCATTTCACCTGATCTTCAAAATATCACCCTACCTTCCAAATATCCCCCTAATATTTCCATATCACCCTACCTTCCAAATATCACCCCAATATTTCAATATCACCCTAACTTCCAAATATCATCCCAATATTTGTCATATCCCCCCAGATGTTGATATGATGATGACGCTATCCTATCACATTTCAATAAGGCCCATCCATGATGGTGACGTCACCATCATATTCCCTGAAGAGGAGTTTAAGCGCCAAAAGCAGAGGAATATTCTCACTTTTTAATTTTAGATCCAGATTTGCATATCTAGACGAGGGGACATTTCAGCAACCATTTTGGGGCAGATGCAGATATTTCTTGCATTTATTGCTGCACAGACAGGAAGCAGCTCGCATTCAATATGAAGGGATGTCTCTCCACTACCTTATTTCAGATGCTGCATACAGTCATGGTTGAGGATAGACACGCAAGCTGCTCACATTCAAGACTCAGAAATATCTTCTATCTGCCCAGTCCCAGATCTTTTACACCATTACTCCTGGTAGTTGGACATCCCTTCAGAGATATTTTCCTGCTGCAGCTCTTTGAACAAATTTTGTAACCGACTTAGGGCATTTTTAAATGCTATATAAGCTGAGGCTTATGATGTAAATAGGGTGGGAACTTTTTAACCTACAAGCTCTTATGTTTCCAAACAAAACTTTTTCTACCAATGTAACATTGCCTTCCTACTGAATATATGCAAGTTATCATACCTTTTTTACTGGTTTTCTAGTTTTGTGTGAATCTGCATATGGTTGCTTGTGAATGTCCTTGTTCCTCTCAATCATATTGCTTCTTACCTTTGCTAGAATCATCTAATCTATGTTTACATACTTGCTATATCTGTCTGTGTTGTGCATTTTTTAGTTCTGTGAAAAAAAATTTAAATCTGTCTGGTGCATCACCCTTTGCTTTCAAGTTTGTTTTTTTGTTTCATCTTCAGTTTAAAACTTTCCTTCTCCCTTTTCCCCCTCAAAGTTCAGTAGTTTTAGGTGATAATTAGGCAAGGAAGTTGGCCTTCTCTAGAGGTCTAATCTCTTTGAGCAAGGTCCCACACTTTGAGATCATTCCCATTGTGTCATTGGAATGCTTGGAAATCCTTCCAAGCAGGGTGCAATTTCACGTGCCAACAATTTCTGGCATGCCCAGTGGGACAGTATAACTTTATTACTAGTTTTGATGTGTAGCCAATGATTTTTAGACCTGTAAGAGGTTAAACCTGCATATCTGGGGACTCATAGTGAGGAAGAATAAGCATATCAGTTCTTCTGACATATTTTTATGAGAGATTCAAACTAGGAGTTCAAGCTCATTTGACTATTTGCAGCTATCTCCACCTAGAAGGCAGAGTAGAGCTGTAGTAAGGACTCCAGTTTCTAAAGGATACAATCAACTCCACCAAATTTCAAACCAGTTGCCTCTATACTTCCTACAACAATTCAAACAAATCTACCTCCAGCTATTCAGATGGTAAGAAATCAACCATTTGTTGCTTTTGATGGGGGCAGCCCATTAAATTTGATAGTACATGATGTCATACCCATGGTAGCTTTGAAGAGTCTACCCTATTTTACAGGGGAAAATCAAACTAACCCTATTGAGAACATTAGAGATGTGGCTTCTCTATGTGGAGTGCATCATATAACTCAGGAGAATGTAGCCTTATTCAAGGGGAAAGCATTGCAATGGTTCAAGAGTCTACCAGTGTAGACTATAAAAACCTGGGATGACTTAGGTGAGAAATTAAACAAACAATTCCAAGATAAATCAGATAATCTATCTTTGGTTGAACAAATGACCACTATAAAGAGAGCTCCCCAAGAGCAAATGATGGATTTCAACTTTAGATTTCAGAAGACATGGGACAAAATCCCTGCCATGGTAAGACCTCCAACTGAATATGCATTCTTGTATTTTTTTAAAGCCCTAAATAGTGATATTTTAGTGATTATACAATCATTAGGAGGTACTAGTTTGCTTGATGCTTATGGAATAGCCATTAGGGTAGAGAATAATCTAATTCAGGCTAGAAAAATAGCACCCAAACCACTAGTGCCTATTTTTCTTGAGATTTAGGCTTCAATGCCTTTGCCAATCCCATATTTTTCCTTCCTATTGAATATATGCAAGTTATCATACCTCTTTTATTACTTTTCTAGTTCTGTGTGAATCTGCATATGGTTGCCTGTGAATGTCCTTGTTCCTCTCAATCATATTGCTTCTTACCTCTACTAGAATCATCTAATCTATGTATACATACTTGCTATATCTATCTGTGTTGTGCATTTTTCAGTTCTGTGAAAGTTTCTTTAAATCTGTCTGGTGCATCACCCTTTGCTTTCAAGTTTGTTTTTCTGTTTCATCTTCAGTTTAAAGCTTTCCTTCTCCCTTTTCCCCCTCAATGTTCAATAGTTTTAGGTGATAATCAAGCAAGGAAGCCGGCCTTCTCTAGAGGTTTGATCTCTTTGAGAAAGGTCCCACACTTCGAGATCATTCCCATTGTGTCATTGGAATGCTTGGAAATCCTTCCAAGCAGGGTGCAATTTCATGTGACAACAGTACCTAACACAATGTATGTTTCAACATACAACTGAAAGAGACATTACCAACATGCTTTGCAGGATGTACATTTGACCATTGACTTCCTTTGTATGTATGTATATGACTTGCATAATATGCCGATACTCTTTCGGCCAGACTTCCAAGATCAGAAGCTTTCAACCTTCTCTCTCCTTTGTATCTAACTCAATGTACATTCACAATATTCACTTGCGAGATACACATGAACATTCAACTATGGGATACACATGAAATTACCCTGACATACATTAGCAATATACACATAAAATGTATACCTAATGAAACAACGCGAGTCTTCGTCAATTTGAACCTCTACAAACCCTATAGCTTCATAGACCTGTTTCTCGAACAACCATATAGATCTTTCACCCTGCCAACCTAGCACATGAGGATGCTAGGATCTTGTCAATGCATCTTGTATATGATCTTGCAAACATAAATCCAAATGAACAAAATGAAAAAAAAAATAAAAACACTATACAACCATTCCATCAATTTTGAAGAAATCTAATTGGTGGAATGGATTAAGAATCCATCGTGGCCACAAATAGCAAATTGATTGCACAGAGAAATCAAATGACAGAAAGATGTACAGAATAGAACTTTGTTTATTATGCCCTTCAGAAATGTGCGTACACAGATGCTTTATTTACAATTGTAATCACCCTAATCTCTAATCTCAACTACAACTCTCATCCTACTAATTAAATTTGATGATCTTGGGCATTTATCTACTCGCCCTCAGTAGTACTGAATTGACTCCAAGTGGCTGGGAGATCAATCCAAGTGGCTGGGAGACCTAACAACCTCCAACTACCTAACAACCCTTGTGATTATAGATCGACAAGTGTCCTTGGAACTTACAACATAAACCTAGATACAAACTAGAATGACATGCATTGGTCAAATAGATCTTATTACATAAATGTTCTTCTAGGACCTTATTGGAAACAACAAAATGAACATTAGACACATCATGAAGTTGAATGCCTCATGGAGGCCACCTTGTGTTAGGTGCTCCTACACCGATTTGGTACATATGCACTTACTTGTGCTCCTACTAAGGTCTGAATGTCTTTACTACCTTTACAAGAGCATATGCTTGTTTTTCAGTGACATCATACTTCAATTCAGCTCCTTGAAGTGACTTAATAAAAAATGATATTGGTTGTTCATGTCCTCCTTTATTCTTCTGTAACATGACAGCAACAACAATGTGTAAAGAAGCAAAAGAAAAAATTTGAAATGGCTTACCAAAGTCAGGAGATTTCAAAACGGGAGCTTCTTTGATTGTCCTCTTGATTAATGAGAATACCTCAATAGCTTTTGATGTCTAGTCAATCTTTGATCTCTTCTTTAACATTTTTACAATAGGCTTTACAATTTCAGTGAAGCTAGAAATAAATCTTCTAGGAAAATTTATCTGCCCAAAAAATGACTGGATGGCCTTCACTGTTTTGGGGATAAGAATCTTATCAATTGCTATGACCCTCTCTGGATCAATCCTTATACCTTTTTTGGAAACTATATTCCCAAGTAATTTACCCTAAATCACAGTAACCTAACATTTTTTAGGATTTAGAGATATGCCATACTCAAGTGCCTTTATGAATATCTTTTCCAAATGCATGCAGTGATCCTCTACCTTTTTGAGTATGCAATCAAATCATCATGGTATACAACCATTGTAATATTGATCAAATTTGTAAAAGCTACATCCATAGCTCTTTGGAATGTGGCACCAACATTCGTGAGGCCAAAAGGCATCCTTCCATACACATAGATACCCCAAGGTGTAGTAAAGGCAATTTTTGTATTGCTCTGATTCCTTGACCTTGACTTGATCATAACCTGAGAACCCATCCATCATGAAAAGAAGTTCACAATGTGTCACCCTCTACAAGATAGCCTCCATATTTGGAAGTGGATAGTTATCTTTCAATGATGAAATATTTAGATTACAAAAATCCACGCACAACCTTATATCACCATTTTTCTTTCTAACTGATACCAAATTTAAAACCTAAGAGGATTGTTTGATAGGCTTGATTATACCACTTTCTTTGAGCTTCATCAATTCTTCCTACATTTTTGGTGTTAGAACAAGATTGATAGGCCTTTGTCTTTGCCTGAATGGTTTGGCTTCTAGCTTTAGTGGGATCTCATGTTGAAATATGTCTTATCTAGAGGCCTTTAGATCTTCATAGGACCATGTAAATACATGTTTCTATTTCCTTAGCAAGCTTATAAGGATGTTCCTGACTTTTGGACTAATTTTCTTGCCTATGTACACTTTCTTTGGAGCATTATTAGTGCCAAGATTTACTTTTTCAAGATCATCCTAATAGACTGGCATTTGCTTCAAGGTTGACCTATCATTTCCATAAAAAAAAATCCAAATCCACAAGACCTCTTGGAATTTTATTTGTTTTCAATCAAGTACAACTTCTTGACCAAAGACAATCTCCTTACCATCAACATTTTCAACAAAAGCACTAAAGTCTATCTAAGCCTCATATTTGTCTACACATTGAAGAAAATTTATCAAATTCTTATCATCATTGAACACTTGCCAACTATATACATTATCAGGAATGTAAGGTCTGCTCTTAAATTCTATCTCTAAGACACCAGTCAATGTATTGTCATCCCTTCTCAACAAGAAAATCAGCCATCAAATTCCTTGACCTATCTACCCAATCTATTGAGAATGCATCAAAGAGTTCAATTGTATCCGACACAACATGTTTATATTGCCTGAGTCTTTTATTTGTTGTGGCATATTTAGATCTTACCTGTGAATCAACAAATTTAGAGTCTCCATATAAGTTCAACAAATTGATTCCATTTTGACAGCAAACTTTAGGCCCAATAGAAATGCTTCATATTCTCCTATGTTATTTGTGCATTCAAATGATAATAGAAATGAATACTTGAAATTTTCACCGCTAGGTGCAATGAAAACTACACCAGCTCCATTTCCTTCTTTACTACAGGATCCATCAAAAAATATTTTCCAAATGCCATTTTTATTCAATTGAATTGCATGGCCAATTGGATCACTATTTTGCAATTGAGGCTATGATTGTTCAACCCTAAAAATTCCCAAGTCCGCATCACAAAAGAAGTTCATTTGATTAGGGTCAATTCTTTCTACCACTTGCATAGATCTTGGTTCTCTTTATAACTTGACCTCTTTTCCATTCACTGGTATGGTTGCATATGATAGATCCAATTGAACATTTCCACTAACTCCAGTAGTCCATTGTCTTGATAGTAACATGGCATAATATGGTGGAATATCAACCACAATGATATCAGTCCTATATGTAGCTTTAGGATAAGCAACCAACTTTATCTCCACATCCCACATGATACCAATGACAGGGATTGAGCTATTATCCATGGCATAACACTTTCCATATGTAGAGTCCATCCATAGACCAAGTTCTTTCATGACTACCATAGGCATGATATTTAGTTCTGCTCCAAAGTCTATCATACAATTCTTCACCAACTTATTATTGATCAACAATGTGGTATAGAAAGGATCAACTTGGGATGGACTTTTTACCAAAGTAGTCCCCAAGTAAATCTCAGGAGTCTTCATGGCTTCTCCCTTGACGTTGTTCAATTACTTCTTATTCTTTTCTAATTCATTATGACCCTTACCATGAACATCAGGCTTATTTGGTATATTTGAAATTAATTTCATAGCACTTTTTCTATATTCATCAATTTTCATCATTTCCATTAATGGAACTGATAATTTGATTTGAGACAAAGCCTGAGTTATATCAAAAGAGGGCATACCTGTCAGAGGTTCTATTTTGTTTACTTCTGATTTGGCAAGTTTCTTCTCATCCATTACTTGTTGCTTTTGGTCACTCCTCATTTTACTTTGATCAACCTTTGTTGTATCTCTGGGGACATATTTTTGACTTACCCTTTGTATATTTTTTTTATCATCATCCTTTTGAGACTCTAGGGCAATCTTCTTATCTTCTTGTTGATTCTTCATGAACAAACTCCGATGTGTAACTTGATCAGCATTAACAATTCTATTTATAAGGTTGTAGTTGCTTCTAGCTTGTGCTATAGCAGCAAATGTAAGTGTCTTTATTTCCTTTTTAGTAGGTCTCCTTAACTAAGCTTGATTTGATTGTGACTTTGTAGAGAAGACCTAGGAATTTTTTATGCTGTTATCCTCTTGATCAGAGAACAGCTCTTGTTGGCCAATATGGTTGTTATACCTCTAATGATTTACATCATACTATGAATCATCCTCTTCTAAAGAAGAATAATCTCTCTCTACCTCATAAGGCCTGACTACTAACATATTTATAGTATGCTACTCTCTCTCCTGATCATAAGGCATCTCATTTTCTTGGATTAACTGTGCAACCACATAATATTTAGGAGAATGGGGTAAATTGCAAGGAACACACCATGGAGTCTCTTCTACCATATTTTCTCCATGGACCTCTTCAATGGGTCAACTGCATCTTTGTGGACATTTTAGTTTTGGTCTTCAACCACAAGCTTCCCATCCTTCTAATTAGTTCTATAGGGCATATCTTGCAACCTTGGTCTTTCATTATTGTGATAATTGGACGTATCATAAGGTATTCCTTTTTTCATTTCTTGCCACCTTATATGATAAATATTTTACAACATTCCAAACCTTCTCTAGCTTGTCTTCTTCTTTTGGTTGCCTGTTTTGATGAACCTTAAGGTTTTGTAGTATTCTTACTTCATCTCTTCTACCAATTTTCCCTGAAGCCTTTCTATTATTTTCTATGTTCAAAGCAGCCTTGAATGCTTCAATAAGAACTAGAGGATTTCTTGTTATGAGTTCATATCCTATTTTTGGATCAAAAGCATTCAAATAGAAGACTAAGAACATAGGATTTGTTGGTTTCAAATGATGTAGAATTTTGTTAAACAACTTCATGAACCTAGTATTGAAATTTGCCACCGATTCATTATAATTTTCTGGATATTTTTCAAATCATGCAAAGCAAATTTGGGATTAGAATGATCCCCATATTGTTCCTTGAATATTCTTTTGAATTCATCCCAAGAGCTAATTGAGGAATTAGGCAAATTTCTATACGAGTCTCTTGCATCACCAATTAAAGATTGCATGAACAACTTCATATATACATCTTTATGTTGCACATCAAAATTATCCATGATAGTCTCAAATGCTCTTATATGATCTTCTCCGAAGATAGCATTACTACCAGAAAATCTAGGAATTGTTTTCCTTACCTTGTTGTCAATATCATTTGGATATCCCTAGATACCATAGAGGTCAAGCTGCCTGAATCTGTCCACATTCATTGGTTGCCTTACAAATGGATTCTTCCTTTGATGAGGTTAATACTAATGGTGTTGAGGTCCTTGTTGGTTGGGTTGTTGGTACACTCTTGGATGCATATTTTGGTTAATTCCTGCATGAGGATTCACATTGCCTTGCACATTATGATGCATCCCTCTAGGACAATACATGTCAACATGTACATTTTGATGTGGTACCTGATATTGATAATGCCTTGCATTTTGGTTATATCCCTGATTTTGAATCCTTACTCCTCCTTGGCTAGGAGGAAAAGGATAGACATTTCCTTGAGAAATCATTGGAGCACTTACTCTATTCAAGATCTGTGGTGCAGTGACATTATGTTGTATATGAGGAACATTACCTACATTACCATGTCTTCTAGCTGTATTATGGGATACCTGTGAGACCAAAGGACCACTTGTATTTCCATATGCACCTCGATTATTCACATATCTATGCTATGATGCATTTGAAATAGGCTAAGAATTCAACTGAAGCAATTCCTGCTCTAATTCTTATTGTTGCCTCAACAATTTAATTCTTTCAACTTCTGTAGTCATATGTTCTACCCTATGTCTTAACTCTTGGTCAATCAATCCTTTTGTTGAGGTAGAAATAGCATGAACATTAGTGAATCTTGCCATTTTTGGTGTTTTCTCCTTAGTCTTATGCTGTGAACTCTCAACATATTACTTTTCCTTTCTCTATTCATATTCTCTTTTCTCTTCTTCTTATCTCACTTCTTCATGCATACACTCCTCATATTCTTTCATCTTTTGGAAATCTAGTTGAAACTCAACAACAAATCTATATAGGCTATTTTTCTCAAGAAATTCATGAGAATCTGTTGGAGAAAAAATTTCCTTTCTATGCAATCCATGATTAGTCAAAGGAGAGTTGAATATAGTATAAGGTTGTCTAGAAGCATCCCCTTGCTCAATTTGGATGTTCTCATGTGATTCAGTAATCACCGGTATATTTGTAAGAGTTCCACCATCATTGGTGGATATACTTGAAGTAGGAAGAGGTTTTGAACCCTCCTTATTCTTCTACACAAATTTTTTACTCTTATTGTTTTGATTTACTAAAGATCTTCTACCATCCATGCTAGAAAACTATGATGTTATATTTCTTTGATTTGCATTTCAAATCTTTGGAGATTCAAGAGTCACCACCTCCTTTTTTAGAAAAGAGGAAAATACTGAGATAGTCCTTTCATATTCTAGAGCTTTAGGATGAGATTTAGATTCTTTGCTTTGTTACAAGCAACTCTCCAGTAGAGTCACCATTTTGTTGGTTCCCAAATCTGCCAATTACAAAACCCTAAAAGTATGCCAGGCTTTATGATCAAGTTCAACAACTGATTTGGCCAACTGATAGAATCAACCAAGATGGTTGGAATTCCCTACACTTTAGGCTCTGCTTTGCCTAGGTGGGTGTACCTTTTTATCACCACTGAATGTCAACTCTTCAATACTAATTGGTGATGACTGAGTAGATTATGAATTTCATACAATTTTATCAATTAAATCATCCTCTCCAATCTATTTCAAAGTGGCATGAAATTTGAAAACAGATATGCTTCAAATTCTACTAATCATTATTCCTATTCCTACAATAGAAAACCAAAATTATATTGAGAATATTATACAAGGAATGATTTTGTCAATTAAATCATCATCTGCAATCCCTAAAACCTAGCCATATAACCAAATGTGACACCTAATAGCCAACTACGACAAAACCATGCTCATATGCGACTTAACCTACCAAAGGTGACTACCTATTAACCATATGCACCTATCCTAACCTGTTACACCTTTGGTCGCATGTTTGCATTAATGACACCTATGGACCTATTAATGACACCTTTAGAGCAAGTTTTAGCTACATATCAGTGTGGGAGCTCTTGCTAGTTGTCCATGTGTCCTCACCCTCTCTTCTCAATGGTCTGCATGTGGAATCACCATCCTGATGCTCTGCAAAGCTCTGAAGAACTCTAAAATCACAAGAGCTCTAGAAATTCTAAACACAAATGAAACAAATGAAGAGAAATGGATCCTTGGATCTATGTTTATAGAGACAAACCCTAATTTCTTCTAATCCAAACCCTAGTTCTTCTTTCCATCCCTAGTTTATCCCACCCAATCCCCGCATTCTTCATGTCAACCCTATTGCAAGTACATGCCTAATCAGTGTTGTCATTGGTGTCAACTATGCTCTTACTTTGTTGCTTTCTTGTATGGAGTGAGATGCTTTGTATTTACTTATGTAAGTGATTATGATGTTGAGGATATTGAGAAAATTAGCCTCTTTAATGGTAACAGTGTGCTGTAGTGAAACAGTGTATTATATTCAGAAGAACAGTCTAGAAGTTTGCTCCACACTTCCTGCAGATTGAATATATTTTCCTATGGATCGAAAGTTATTTAGAAGTCTGACTAAATATGTTATATTCCATGTTTGAGCCTTTGGCATGACTATGAGAGGGTTATGTTCACCAGTGTGAAAAATGGTTTTCTTGTATGTTTGGTGGTGATAGGGAGAAAGTGTTATGCTTTGCATTCCTCCACGTTGAAGTATTTTGGTCTACAGTTCTAGAATCAAGTTTGTAATGATGTTAAGTGCCTTCAACTACAATGGCTCATGATTTGGTGGTCTGCAAGCTATCCTTTACTCATGACAGTGCCTGACAGTGTTGTTCTTGTACTCCAATTTGAAGAATCTTCTTGATAGGGTGGTTAGAGATCATACAGTTGTTCTTGGTGATTACAATGTACTTGTGGATGTCTCCTGATCATGTTCCTACATTTGGATTGGTTTGCAAAGAGAAAATTGGATCATTAATGAAGAATGTTCTTAGCAGACCTAGTACTCTCATCAATCTTGGCCAACCTGGCTGATTTCACTATTTGCAGAGATGCATCAAAGATTGTTGAAGCATATTGTGGCATGGAGGATTGTGTTTGAGTCCCAGCTAAGCTGTGTATGATTCGCATACATCTTTACATCTTTTCCTTAGCTAAATTTGTATTAGGTCCAGACCTATTTTATGTATGTTTGTAATGCCAACCTTGGAGATTGTTCCAATGGTTGATGAGTGTAATGCTGACCTTGATGTACATTCCAAGGTTCATGAATTGTATAAAAGCATGTAATGTTGTTATATGGAGCCTAATCAGACTCAGAGGTTATATTTACCCCACTTTTATTAGTACAGTTTCCCCCCAAATTCGTACGGGGTCAAAGGGCAGCGCCCCTTGTAGGGGTTTGGGGGCAGCACCCCTAACGCGTTCCCTATCGTGATACAGGGCAAGGTCGAGGGGCAGTGCCCCCGTGGGGGCTCGGGGGCAACGCCCCCGAAACCTCACATAGTTTTTTATTATTTCATAATGCACCAGGAGTTAATTTTTTAATTGACCGACATAAGAAAACCCTATTTTGTAACTGACAAAAAGCTTGATAAAAAGTGGCTAAGGGTTAGGGTTTTGAGATTGTATTGTAGCATTTTGCAGCGGTATTAAGTTGCAGGGATTGCTGATTGTAATCAGTTTGATTTACTAGATAATAATATTGGACTCTCTGTTTGGTGGATGTAACCCAAGTTTGGGTGAACCACGTTAAAACTTGTCTCTCGTTGTTATTATTTCTGTGTATTTCTATTTCTCTGTTTAATCTTTATTTGCATTTAATTGATATCTTCTACCGGCTAACTCTAACAAGTGGTACCAGAGCAGGTTGTGTTCGATTATCATCTACAGGAAAGTCTCATGGTTGAGTGGGAGTAATGGCGGACGAGGGTAAAATGAAGGTTGATAAATTCAATGGGCAGAACTATCAGTTATGGAAGATGCAGATGGAGGATTACCTCTATCAAAAGGATTTATGGAGGCCGTTGGAAGGAGTAGCCAAGAAACTAGCAATAATGTCTGATGAGGATTAGAATCTTCTTGACAGAAAGGCACTGGGAACCATTCGGTTGTGCCTGGCACCGTCGGTGGCATTCAATATAATGGAAGCAAAGACAATAGATGGTCTAATGAAAGCTTTGGCTAAATTGTATGAAAAACCCTCAGCCTCAAATAAGGTATTTCTCATGAAGTAGTTGTTTAATTTGAAAATGGTTGAAGGTCGATCTGTGACAGGTCATTTAAATGAATTTAATACAATTGTCAGTCAATAGACTTCTATAAATGTAAAATTTGATGAAGAAGTTAGAGCTCTCTTGATATTATGTTCATTACCTAAAAGCTGGGATAGTTTGGTAATGGTGGTTAGTAACTTTGTTTTTGGTTCAAATACCCTAAAATTTTATGATGTTGTTGGTGTTATTCTGAGTGAGGAAATTCGTAAGAAAAGCTTAGGTGGATCCAAATCAGGTAGTGTTTTGAATGCAGAAAGCAGGGGCAGATCAAAGGAGAGAGGAAAAGGTTCTGGAGGTCATGGGAAGTCATGAGGAAAATCAAAGGATAAAAGATCCCAAACCAGAGGACAGAAGGATTGCTGGTACTGTGGAAAACCAGGTCATCTGAAGAAAGATTGCTAGTCTCGGAAGAACAAAGAAGGAGACAAACAAGAAGGCAATAAGGAAGCAAATGTGGTAAGTAATAAATCTGAAGATGACACTTTGATTCTTTCCCTAGATAATGCTGATGATTCATGGGTTTTAGATTCAGGGGCCTCATTTCATGCTATGCCCCATAGAAGTTATTTTCTTGATTATGTCCAAGGGGATTTTGGGCTGGTTTATTTGAGAGATAACGAACCCTGTCAGATTGTTGGAAAGGGAAGAATCAAGATTAAGTTGCAGAATGGGAATCATTGGCTACTACAAGAGGTAAGGCATGTTCCAAGGCTCAGTAGGAATTTAATTTCAGTAGGGCAGCTAACTGAACAAGGTTGCACTGTTACATTTACTGATAAAAATTGAAAGGTTTCAAAAGGTGCCTGAGTAGTAGCAAAAGGTGTGAAAGTAGGCACCTTATATCTTTGTACAGGTCATACTGTTCCTTCTACTTTAGCTGTTACAGAGAAAAAACAAACAAGTTCAGGAACAGTTGCTACAGGTTTACAGGAAGAGACTGGAAAAGTTGCTGCAGGTTCTGAGACAACACTGTGGCATAACAGACTTGGGCATATGAATGAAAAAGGTATGAAGGTACTTCATTCTAAGAAAGTTTTACCAGGTCTGAAATGTATTAATATAGATTTATGTGAAAGTTGTGTGTATGGAAAACAAAAGAGAGTTAGTTTTCTCAAGGATGGGAAGCAAAAGAAAAATGAAAAATTGGAGCTTGTGCATACAGATGTATGGGGACCAGCTCAGGTATCTTCTCTCGGTGGCTCTTAGTATTATGTTACATTCATAGATGATGCAACTAGGAAGGTCTAGATTTATTTCCTTAGATAGAAATCTGATGTATTTGAAACATTTAAGAAATGGAGAAGCTTGGTTGAGAATGAGACGGGTAAAAGATTAAAATGTCTCAGATCTGATAATGGCGGTGAGTATTACAGCAAAGAATTTGAAGATTATTGTTCCTTTAATGGAATTCGTAGGCAGAAAATGGTTCTAGGGACTCCACAGGAAAATGGAGTGGCTGAACGCATGAATAGGACAATAATGGAGCGTGCAAGGACCATGAGATTGCATGCTGGGCTGCCTTTAAACATGTGGGCAGAGGCTGTCAACACTGATGTATATTTAATTAACAGAGGTTCTTCAGTTCCTTTGGGCTGTGGTATTCCAGAGGAAGCATGGATAGGCAAGAAGGTGAGTTAATCTTTTCTAAAAACCTTCGGCTATGAAGTATTTTCACATATAGATTCTAAAAATTGTGAGAAGCAGGGATGTTATATTCAATGAGAAGGTGTTGTACAAAGATCAGTTGCATCAGCATGAGAAGAAAGAAGAGGATTATGTGGTGCTGGACAATACTCCAAATAGTGATGTTCCAGTGGTTCCTCATGCTACACAACAGCAACCAGAAATACCACAAACTCCAGTGAATGTTAGACAGTCAACAAGGATAAGTAGACCTCCTGAAAGGTTTTCTGCCACTTTGTATTCTATTTTGTTAATAGATACTGGTGAACCAGAAGGGTATGATGAAGCTATGTAGGTGGATACACAGGTTCAGTGGGAGCTTGCAATGAAAGAAGAAATGGACTCCTTGCTGAAAAATCAGACTTGGGAATTATGTAAGTTACCTGCAGGTAAAAAGGCTTTACCAAATAAATGGGTTTACCGGCTAAAAGAGGAAGATGGAGGTAAGAAAAGATTTAAGGCCAGGTTAGTTGTAAAAGGATTTGTACAGAAAAAGGGCATTGATTTTGATGAGATATTTTCTCCGATTGTCAAGATGACTTCTATTCATACTATTTTAAGTATTGTGGCTACTGAAGATTTACATTTGGAACAGCTAGATGTTAAAACTACCTTTCTCCATGGTGATTTGGAGGAGGAGATATATATGGAACAGCCCCAAGGATTTGAGGTCCAAGGTAAGGAGAAACTCGTGTGCAGATTGAAAAAGAGTTTGTATGGCCTGAAACAAGCACCTCGGCAATGGTATTTGAAATTTGACAGTTTTATGGCTGAGCAAGGCTACAGCAGGTGTAATTCTAACCATTGTGTTTATTTTAAGAGGTTGGATAATGATAGCTACATTATTTTATGTTTATATGTTGATGACATGCTTGTAGCTGGGTCTAACATGGATCACATAAGAGAGTTAAAACAGTAGTTAGCACAGTCATTTGCTATGAAGGATTTGGGGGTAGCAAAACAAATCCTTGGTATGAAAATTTGTAGAGATAGGAAGAACAAAAAATTGACTCTATCTCAGGCTGCTTATGTTGAAAAGGTGTTGCAAAGATTCCACATGGAGAATGCCAAAGCTATCAGCACACCTTTGCCTAGTCATTTGAAATTGACCAAGGAGATGTGTCCTAAGACACAAGAGGAGGAAGCGAAAATATCCAAGGTACCCTATGCTTTAGCTGTAGGAAGTTTAATGTATGCCATGGTATGCACGAGACCGGATATTGCACATGCTATAGGAGTCGTTAGCAGGTATATGAGTCATCCCAGATTAGAGCATTGGAATGCGGTAAAATGGATTCTCAGATATTTGAGAGGTACATCTAATAAACACTTATGTTTTGGGGGCTCTAATACTGATTTAGCAAGTTATGTAGACTCAGATTTGGTAGGGGATATTGATACCAGGTGGAGTACTACAGGATATGTCTTTACTGTAGGTGGAATAGTGGTGAGTTAGATTTCTAGGTTACAAAAGGTGGTTGCGAATATGAAGAGATAAGTGTGAATGTGTAAAAGAGTAGAGTAGATGAGTTATATTATGCTTCAATGGAACTGAACCCTAGCATGGAGTAGATGCTACTTAATTAGTTCACCACTTTGGCAGTGAGCCACTCCTTGGTAGTGAGCCACCCTTAGGTAGTGAGCCATTCTTTATAGTGAGCATTTTTGGTAGTGAGTCCTATAGGTAGTGAACCTCTTTTTTTTGGTATTGTTATAGCTCATATATTTCTATGGGCTAACACCCACTGTGGTTTTTCCCTTTTAGGGTTTTCCAGGTAAAATATTGGTGTCTATTGTGTTGGATGTGTGATTGTAATTAAGTTTATGGTTTCATGCTTTTGTGGTTAAATCTAATTATGAATATTTAAGTTTTTGATGGTTTGATATTTATTTGAAGCTAAGTTTTTGTGACAACTGATTCACCCCCTCTTAGTTGTCAAGTGTATTTCAACAATTGGTATCAGAGCCAATTCTTCACAAGAAATTCTAACAACTTGAGGAAGATCTAGGATGTCTTATAAAAAGGAAGCTCCACAGTTTGATGGGACAAATTGTGCTTTTTAGAAATTATAAATGAAAATCCATCTCCTTTGTCTTGGTTATAAAGTATGGAAGACTATAGAATCAAAATATACCATGCCTCAAAATGGTTTGACAACTAAAGATGAAATCAAAGAATATGAGTTGAATATAAGAGCCAGAGATGCCTTGTTAAGTGCCTTGACTGACACTGAGTTGATTAAAGTCATGGATCTAGAAACTGCAAATGGAGTTTGGGAGAAGTTGAATAATTTGTATGAAGGAGATGATTCTATAAAGGAAGCTAAACTTTAGGGCCTGAAAGTTAAATATGAAATCTTGAAGATGAATGAAGATTAAAACATTAAAGCCTTCATGCAAAGGGTTGATGGACTTGTCAATGGAATAAAAGGAATGGGAAGAAACATTGGTGATTCGGAAGTTGTGATGAAAATTCTTAGATCACTACCAAAGTCCTATAGTCACAAGGTAGATACTATTGAAGAATTTATGACTGTAAAAACTATTCACAGAGATCAGTTACTTGGAAAGCTTACAGCCTTTGAGATGAGAGAATTTGGTGATGCTCTGCTGAAGGTTGAGACAACTTTTAAAGCCAGTACTTCAGAAAAGATCTCCAGAGATGAGAAATATAAGGTGGATGATGATTTTAATGAAATTGAAGCTAACTTTGTTGATAGGTTGTGAAGAGGTTCTGGTAAGTTCAAAGGTAAATTACCTTTCAAATGTTTCTCTTGTGGTAAAGTAGGTCATTATGCTTCCAAGATGTCTTGAAAGAATTGAAAGAAATAGGAGAAGATTTGAGAGGAGGCCTAAAGATCCAAAGAAATTCTACTGTGTTAGAGATTTTGATGATGAAGGTGTGATTGATGGTGAATTTGATGATGCTAGTACTAGTGCAAATGAATGTATGTTTATTGCTATTAAAGAAGATCATGTGTCTCCTAATTCTGCTAGCTGTGTGAAGGAAGAAAAACTAGTGGAAGAAAGTGCTTTGGCTATTTAGGTTGAGAAAGATAAAGATGAATGGACTATTGATAGTGGATGCTCACATCACATGACTGGTGGCAAAAGTAAGTTTGTAAGTTTGGAAAATTATGATGGAGGACTGGTTAGGTTTGGAGATAATGCAGCTGGTAAGATTTGTGGAAAAGGATCTAATTTATTTGATGGAAAGTATAATACTGGCAATGTCCTATATGTGAAGGGTTTTAAGCATAATATTTTGAGTGTTGGTTAGATGTGTGACAAAGTATATGATCTGAGATTCAAAGACAATGGGTGCAAGATCATGGAAAGCTCTAGAACCATGATTGCTACCAATAAGAAGATAAAAGGTAACATCTATCAATTAAGAGGAACTAATGATTACTATTTATTGGCCCAGGCAGATGAGAGTTGGTTGTGGCATAGAAGGATGTGTCATATAAACTTTATAATCTAGTAAGACAATCTTAGGTCAGACTGTGAGAGATTTACCAAAACTTGTGAAACCCTCCAATATAATTTGTAAGGAATGTCAGTTAGGGAAGTAGACAAGAACAAGTTTCAAGATCAAAGAATAATTTTTTGCCAGTTTGTTGGATCTAGTGCATACAAATCTCTATGGTCTTACAAGGGTAAGAAGTCTACAAGGTGACAGGTACTTCATGTTGCTTATTCATGATTATTCTAGAATGACTTGGGTTACTTTTCGAAGAGACAAATCAGAAGCCCTAGAGAAGTTCAAATCTTTCAAGGCAATGGTTCAAAATGAAATAGAGTTGAAAATAAAATGCTTGAGGTCTGATAGAGGAGGTGAGTTTATATCAAATTAATTCAACATTTTTTGTGAAGAGCATGGGATAAAGAGATAACTGTCTACAACTAGGAATCCTCAGTAGAATGGAGTTGTGGAAAGAAAAAGTAGGATAGTTTAGGAGGCTGCTAGAACAATTATGAAGGAAGTAGATTTGTCAGAAGCCTTTTGGAAAGAAGCTATACATAATAATGTCTACATTCAAAATGGAGTTGAAGTGAAAGGTAATGATGCTAAAACTCCCTATGAATTGTGGTATGGAAGAATTCCTATAGTAAAATATTTCAAAGTCTTTGGAAGCAAATGCTATATCAATAGAGATGAAGATCTAGGAAAGTTTGATACAATGTGTGATGAAGGAATCTTTCTTGGATACTCTACCAAGAGTAAGGCCTATCGATGCTACAACAAAAGGCTCAAGAAGATTGTTGAGAGTGCAAATGTGAAGGTGGATGAAGGCAAGGAAAGAATATCAGACCTAAGTTTCTATGAACCAGATGAACCTGAGACTTTAGTAAATGAAGAAAAATAGAAGCAAGAAGATAGTCAAGATGGAGAAGAGGCTCTGGAAAGTGTTGTCAAGACTCCCAAGTATGTAAGGATTAATCATTCTGAAGATTAGATTATAGGTGACAAAAACAAAGGTGTGTTACAAGGAAAAGAGCTGTAGAAGAACAAGTGAATTACTATTTGCTTTCAAAGGTTGAACCAAAAACTGTGAATGAAGCCTGCAACAATGAAAGTTGGGTAAAAGCCATGGAGGAAGAACTAATGTAAATAGAAAAGAATGATACTTGGGAATTAGTTCCTAGACCTGCTGACAAAAATGTTACTATAACCAAATGGGTTTTCAGGAATAAGATGAATGAGAATGGAGAGGTTGTAAGGAATAAGGCAAGGCTTGTGTGCAAAGGATATTCTTAGATTGAAGTAAATGATTTCGAAGAGACTTTTGCTCCAGTAGCTCGGATTGAAGCAATCAGAATATTTTTGGCATTTACAGCCCACAAAGATTTCAAAGTGTATTAGATGGATGTGAAGTCTACATTTTTGAATGGTGACTTGGAAGAGGTAGTTTATATTGAGAAACCAGAAGGATTTAAGTTATCAGACTAAGGTGATATTGTTTGTAGGTTGAAGAAAGCCTTGTATGGACTCAAGCAAGCTCCTAGAGCCTGGTATGCAAGGTTGGATAAGTACTTATTATATTTAGGGTTCAATAAAGGTACTATTGATAGTAATCTTTATTTCAAGATTAATGGTGATCAAATTTTGATTGTTAAAGTCTTTGTTGATGATATCATATTTGGAGACAATGAAGGTATGTGCATGAAATTTGCCAATGAAAAGAAAAAAGAGTTTGAGATGCTCATGTTTTGTGAGATGAATTTCTTTCTAGGTCTAGAAATCAATCAATCAGGTAAAGGAATCTTCATATCTCAGTCTAAGTATGTCAAAGAGTTGTTGAATAAGTTTGGGATGGAAGACTCTAAACCAGTATGTACTCCCATAGTGACTAGATGCAATTTGAGAAAAAATGATGAATCACCTAAGACTAATTAGAAAAAATATAGATCCATGATTGGAGGATTGATTTATCTAACTCAAACTAGACCTAATATTATGCATGTAGTTTGTCTTGTTGCAAGATTTCAAGTTGATCCAAGAGAATCACATGTGATGGCAGTTAAGAGAATCCTGAGGTATTTAAAAGACACTCCAGATCATGGCTTATGGTATCCAAAGGACAATGATTTTGTAATGTCCCCTTTTGGGACAACACTAATTTTTTCCTAAATTATCAATTTCCAAGAAAACAAGGGTTTAGGGAGTACCTTGTCCTAACTTAATAGATTAATGGAATCAATCCTCAATGTGATGTCTTCTCGATATAGCTTGATTTTAGATCTAAATATATGCTTCCTTCTTACTTGCTATTATACTCACTCAATTTATCAACAATATATATTCCTTTTAGAATATCTATAGATTCTTTAGGAATCAGAAATTTATGTTCTTCCCTTCATAATGCTTCAAGAATATATGTATTTTGATTGCTTGTTTGATCTTCTAAATAATCCTTCTTGTCTTGTTTATATGTGCAGATTGTATATTAGGAATATATATATATATATAGTACCCAAATACTCTTCTTCTTCTCTAATCTATTGTTATGCTCAGTCATATATAATCAGAAAATATATATTCTCTTCTTTCATGGTGCCCCTCTTCTCATCTAATTCAACCTTTAAATATCACTAGATCTCTAAGGAGACATTACCATATTAAAGAGATACAACTCTTTAAACATACATCCTTTCAACAATATTAATCACTGCTCTTTATAATGATTTTAATCACTGCCCTTGTTTAAGACTTCTAATTACTTACCCTTTTTATAACACTTGATCGTTGTCTTCATTTAATATAATATCATTAAGATAAGATAATTATTATATGAATTGCTGCATTTCAGATTTGTCTTTTAGTTTATTTATATATTTGTTGTGGGCTCCACCATATAAGATAGTCTTATAAAGACTTTCTCTTTAAGTCTTTAACATTATTTGAGCTACTTTATGGTAGCTTGTTGTCCTCTTTAATCACATCTTTTTCATTTGTATTTTGAATGAGTCTTTGTCTTATTCTAATATATATTTATTTTCATATTTACATATTATATATATATATATATATATATATATAAATATATTCATTTATATAGATTTATAATATTATAATGATATTTATTTTTATATTATTATTATATTTTATATTTATATTTATCTTTTATAAATATAATATATTCTTGTTACTAAATATATTATTAATATAATAATATTATTTAATATGATTTATTACATATTATATATTAATATTATATATACCCAGTTATTTCTATTGACTAAATATTGTATTTCACAAAAGCGATTTACTTTGTTATCATTCAAATTGATATTTTTACGAATGCAACTTCATCGTCTTACTACGTTGTTTAAACCTTTAATCCAAACAATGCCTTAATATTCGGGACATGATAGATTTCACTCTTAGTGCTTATACAGATGCAGATTGGGCCGAAGATGTTGATGACAGAAAGAGTACAAGTGGAGATTCTTTCTTCTTAGGTAATAGATTGGTTTCATGGATGAGCAAGAAACAAGATTCAATTTCTTTGTTAACTACAGAAGCAGAGTATATTGTAGCAGCATGTTGTTGCACTCAAGTATTATGGATGAAGTAGAGTTTGAAGGATATAAGAGTTGTCTATGAAGATCTATTTGCAATCTTTTGTGACAATACAAGTGCCATAAACATTTTAAAGAATCCAGTGATGTACTCAAGAACAAAGCATATATCAATAAGGTATCACTTTTTGAGAGAAAAGGTGACAGAGAATGAAGTAAAGATGGAATATATGTCCACAAAGGATTAGATTGTAGATATTTTCACTAAGCCTTTACCAAAAGATACCTTTGAGTATCTCAAAAAAAAGTTAGGGATCATTACCCCTCCTGCCCTAAACTAAGATGCATAGGAATGTATCAATCCAATGGTGCTCAAAGTGCCATTCTTTGATTTGGATTGATGTTTTAAGGGCTACCTCTCAGGGGGAGTAGCTAGATGTTTCTGATAAAGTAAGTGTTGATAACAAAGAAAGTTCAGTGGATCAGAGCAGCAACATGCAAGTATGTGCCCTTTGCCATTGATGTCAAAGGGGGAGAGAAATCATGTGAAAAACTTAGGGGGAGAAAGAGTGCAGATGTGTAAAAAGAAAGGGGGATCATCTTGTCTTGATGGTCATTTAGTTTTTCATATCATATGTTGCCATCAATGACAAAGGGGGAGATTGTTGCAAGTATGTGCGTAATCAGTTTTGTCATTGATGTCAACATACTTGTGTTGTCATTGGTGTCAACTATGCTCTTACTTTGTTTCTTGCTTGTATGAAGTGAGATACTTTGTATTTACTTATGTAAGTGATTCTAATGTTGAGGATATTGAGAAAATTAGCCCCTCTAGTGGTAACAATGTGCTGCAGTGAAATAGTGTATTATATTCAGAAGAACAATCCAAAAGTTTACTTCATACTTCCTACATAATGAATATATTTGCCTGGGGATTGAAAGTTATTTAGAAGTCTGACTAAAGATTTTATATTCCAAGTTTGAGCCTCTGGCATGAAGATTTGAGCGAGTTATGTTCACTAGTGTGAAAATTGCTTTTATTGTATGTTTGGTGGTGACTGGGAGAAAGTGGTATGCTCCACATTCCTCTGTGTTGAAGTATTTGGATCTATGGTTCTAGAATCAAGTATGTAATGATGTTAAGTGCCTTCAACTACAATGGTTCATGATTTTGTGGTCCACAAGCTATCCTTTACTTATGACTATGCCTGACAGTGTTGTTTTTATGCTCTGGTTTGAAGAATCTGCTTGATAGAGTGGTTAGAGATCATGCGATTCTTCCTGGTGATTACAATGTGCTTGTGGATGTCTCCTAATTGTGTTCCTACATTTGGATTGGTCTGCAAAGAGAAAATTGGATTGTGAATGACAAATGTTCTTAGTAGACCTAATGCTCTCATCAGTCTTGGCTGACCTAGCTGAATTCACTATTTGTAGAGATGCATTGAATATTGTTGAAGTGTGTTGTAGCATGAAGGATTGTGTTTAAGTCCTAGCTAAGGTGTAGTGTGATTTGCATACATCTTTACATCTTTTCCTTAGCTAAATTTATATTAGGTCTAGACCTATTTTATGTATGTTTGTAATGTTGACCTTAGAGATTGTTCCAATGGTTGATGAGTATAATGCTGACCTTGATGTACATTCCAAGGTTGATGAATTGTATAAAAGCATGTAATGTAGTTGCAAAAAAGTGTGTGTGATGTGAATATGAAGAGATAAGTGTGAAATTGTAAAAGAGCGGAGCAGAGGATGTTGGAATTAGTCAGGACAAGTGAGAGGGGGTGAATCAGTTGTCCCTAAACTTTAACCTTGTCTGAACTTTAAATCTTCTTTCTTAATTAGATTAATGATGTAAACATTTAAGCATGAATCAACACATGAGAAGAAATAACAACACACAACACCAGAATTTTGACGTGGAAAAACCAGCTAAGGGAAAAACCATGATGGGGGTTAACCCACAAAAATGCTTACCCTATCAAAAGTACTTAAGAAAATAGAAGGCACATGCCTTTAGGCGCATTGCCTAGAGCTCACTGCTCAAGACGAGGCTCACTACCTATAAGAAATTATGATTTATATAGAGATAATGAACTAAGAAATAGCATCTACATTCTGTTGGTTTAAGACAGACAACTGAGAGGGGGGTGAATCAATTGTCCCAAAACTTTCTTTTCTTTAAACACTTAATTCCTTCTTGAAATTCAACAGCATAATAATAAATCAATCATGGAAGCATAAAGTAATAATTCAAGAGCAAAAACACATTAACACATAATACACAGATTTTAACATGGAAAACCTGGTTAAGGGAAAAACCATGGGGTGACTAACCCAAGATTGTATTCTTTGTTAAAAGAATAAGAAGAATGAAATGACACATGCCAATTAGGGCTCACTGCTCAAGCACACTGCTCACAAGAGGCCCACTGCCTACAAGAGACACACTGTCTACAAAATAATAAATATTACATACTTGAAGTGGAAATTAGCATCTTCACCATGCTTGAGTCAGTTCAATTTAAGCTAAATACTTCTGCTCTTCTTTTCACTTTTCTCCTCTCTACCACTTCCTCATCTCCACGATCACACTTTGAAATGATTTCACAATGCTTATTTATACAAGACATCAACTTTGGAATAATCATCAAAGTCAGCACAATACATACTTTATTTTATTACAGAGCAAATACGCAAATACAACTTGACTTAAAAAAGACTTCATGTGAATCGTCACACTATCGGCCACACATATCAGGGACTTTAATCTTCTTCAAGGAACACGCTATACTTCACAGAACATCTCCAAGATCATCCACAAGATGAGTAGAGCATCCGGTCGGTCATGATTAGGAAGAACATCATTTCCCGAAAGTAAATCTTCAATTACGATCTCAATATTCAATGTAGACCACCAACACAAACTGGACACAGTTTAGAGACCCCCACAAGCTTGCTTGAATCACCAAGAACATCCACACCATTTCTACTTACTGAAATCATTCACATCTTCATATGGAACCTTAAGAACATAGTTTGTCATCACTGTCACATTAGAATAGATTCTTGTGGACCTCTAGACCACAAACAAATTGAGTTTTCAATTCACATTGGCTTCCTAAACACTCCACCAAATCCGCAGAACAAGATATTTCATTTTTAGATCTCAATGGACCTATTTGTGTCACTATGTCACCTCTGAACATCTGCCAGAACCGATTTTACTCATATGGCCATAACTTCTCCAAATCTTCATGTGGACCTCTCAAATCTTGACTGGATCATCTTTAGACACATATCTACAGGACCTTTGATGCGTATTCTTTGATCTTCATCTTAGATGGGATCTTCACTACATAAAGCCTCACTGTCTTCACTGTTCTTCTCTGCTTCTGATAGAACTAGTTTTCTCAATATCCTTAGCACACAACTCATCCAATTCTCAACATCAATGCAACAGAAGTATGTTGACATCAATGACAACACTGGTTAGGTCCATACTTGCAACAATCCCCCCTTTGTCATTTATGGCAACATATGATGTCAAAAACTATTTTAACCATCAAGACAAGAACTTCTCCTTACTGACTGACATAGCTCCCCCTATCAACAAAAAGCATTCATATATTTTCTCTCTTTACTGCTCCCCCTTTGATCAACAACCACTTTTTTTTCACATGTCTTCTCTCCCCCTTTGACATCAATGGCAAAGGGCACATACTTGCATCAATAAGAATCATACAGACTACTCCCCCTGAGTAGCAGCTTCCTATCATCAATTTAGATTACAAGATATGACTATGAGATCCACTGGACTAATGCACATCAGTGCACCTTAGTTCAGAACCGAAGGGGTAATAACCCCTAACTTCACCCTGAGATACTCAAAAGAGTCCTTAGGTAAAGGTTTAGTAAAGATGTCTGCAATCTAATCTTCAGAGGGCACAAACTCTAATCTAACTTCATTCTTGTTCACCTGCTCTCTCAGAAAGTGAAACTTGATGGATATATGTTTTCTCTTTGAATGCAACACTGGATTTTTTGATATATTTATTGCACTTGAGTTATCACACAAGATTGTGATAGGTTCCTCATACTCCACTCTGATGTCTCTTAGCATTTGCTTCATCCACAATACTTGAGTGTAACTACCTGTTGCTGCAATATATTTCTCTTCTACTATGGATAGAGATATTGCCTCTTGTTTCTTGCTCAGCCAAGAAACCAATCTCTTCCCTAAGAAGAATGCACTACCACCGGTACTCTTTCAATCATCCACATCTCCTGCCCAATCCGCATCTGTATATGCATGAAGAGAGAAATCATGATCCCTAGGATACCATAAACCATACTCAACTATTCCCTTTAGATATCTGAGAATTCTCTTGATTGTCATGACATGAGGTTCTCTAGGATTAGCTTGAAATCTTGCAACAAGACCAACAACATTCATAATGTTAGGTCTAGTTTGAGTAAGATATAGTAGTCCTCCAATCATTGACCTATACTTTTTCTGATCAGTCTTAGGAGATTCATCATCTTTTCTTATTTTACATTCAGTTGCCATGGGAGTATTCATTGGTTTTGAATCTTCCATTCCAAATTTTTGTTAGACTTACGGTAGACAACTGAGAGGGAGGGTGAATCAGTTGTCCAAAACTTTCTCCATTTTCAACACTTATATTCACTTAGCAGTATAACATTAAATCAAACATGAAGCTTAATTCATTTAATCAAGAGCAGAAACACATCAACACATGAGACACCAAGATTTTGATGTGGAAAACTTGGTTAAGGGAAAAACCACAGGATGACTAACCCAAGATTGTATTCTCTATTAGAAGAATAGAAAGAACAAAATGGCACATGCCAATTAGGGCTCACTGTCTAAGCATACTACTCACAAGAGGCTCACTGCCTACAAGAGACACACTATCTACAAAAGAATAAGTATCACATACTTGAACTGGTAAATAGCATCTTCATCATGCTTGAGTCAGTTCCATTTAAGCCCAAACCTTTTGCTCTGCCTTTCACTCTTCTCCTCTCTACCACACACTCATCTCCACAAGTCACACACTGAAATGACTTTGCAATCCCTTATTTCTACATGACATCAACTTAGGAACAAACATCTAAGTTGGCAAACATCCACAAGAACATCCGCAAGATGTAAAATTCATCTGGTCGGCCAGTCACAGAAAGAACACCATCATCCAAAAGTTATTCTTCATTTATGGGACTCCAATTCTAATGTGGACCATAAACACAAACTGAGCACAATCCAAGGACCTCCACAAACTTGCCTAAAACACCAAGAACATCCACACTTCCTCTACTTACTGAAATCCTTCTCTCCTTCATCTGGAACCTCAAGAACATAGTCTGCCATTACTATCACAAAGGAATAGATACTTCTGTACCTTCAAACCATGAACCAATTGAGTTGACACACCACACAGACTTCCCCAACACTTCCTTAAATCTGCAGAACCAAAGAATGTATTTTTGGATCTCACCGGACCTATCTATAACACTCTGTCATCACTAAACATCTGTCAGAACCAGTTTTACTTGAACTTCTATAACTTCTTCCTATCTTCATGTGGACCTCTAAAATCTCTACTGGAACATCTTAAGACACATATCTACAAACCCTTTAATCTGCATCCTCTGCTCTTCATCTTGTCTTGGACTTTTACCTTATGTCATTACTGTTCTTCACTATTCTTGATTGAGACTAATTTTCTCAATATCCTCAGCACACAACTCATCCAAACCTTATCATTAATATAACAGGAGTATGTTGACATCAATGATAACACCGGTTAGGCCCATACTTGCAACAATCTCCCCCTTTGTCATTGATGGCAACATGATGTGAAAAACTGTTTTAACCATTATGACAAGAAAATCTCTTTACTATCACAACTCCCCCTATCAGCAACAACCATTCACATGTCTTCTCTCCCTTTATTTCTCCCCCTTTGATTAGCAACCTCTTGTTTTTCACATGTCTTCTCTCCCCCTTTGACATCAATGGCAAACAACACATACTTGCAATTCCACTACTTCAGAACCATGCCTGCTGCTCCCCCTGAGTAGCAGCTCCCCATCATCAGTCTAGACCACAAGATGTGACTGTGATATCCACTAGACTGATGCACATTAGTGCACCTTAGTTCACCACTGGAGGGGCAATAAACCCTAACTTCTCCCTGAGATAATCAAAAGAGTCCTTAGGTAAAGGTTTAGTAAAGATGTCTACAATCTAATCCTTTGAAGGCACAAACTCCAATCTGACTTCATTCTTGTTCACTTGCTCTCTCAAAAAGTGAAACTTGATGGATATATGTTTAGTCTTTGAATGCAACACCGGATTCTTGGATATGTTTATTGCACTTGAATTATCTCATAAAATTGTGATGGGCTCCTCATATTCTACTCTGATGTCTCTTAACATCTGTTTCATCCATAAAACTTGAGTGTAGCTACCTGCTGCAGCAATATATTCTGCTTCTGTAGTGGACAGAGATATTGCTTCTTGTTTCTTGCTTAACCAAGAAACCAATCTCTTCCCCAAAAAGAATGCTCCACCACTGGTACTCTTCTGGTCATCCACATCTCCTACCCAATCATCATCTATATATGCATGAAGAGAGAAATCATGATCTCTAGGATACCATAACACATACTCAACTGTCCCCTTTAGATATCTAAAAATCCTCTTGATTTCCATAACATGAGATTCTTTAGGATCAACTTGGAATCTAGCAACAAGACCAATAGCCTGTATAATATCTGGTCTAGTTTGAGTGAGATACAATAGTCTTCCAATCATTGACCTATATTTTATCTGATCAACCTTGGGAGAGTCATCATCTTTGCTCAACTTGCATCTGGTTGCCATTGGAGTGTTCATTGGCTTTGAGTCTTCCATCCCAAATTTTCTCAACAATTCTTTCACATATTTTGACTAAGAAATGAAGATTCCTTTCTTTGTTTGAGTAATTTGTAGACCCAAAAAGAAATTCATTTCTCCAAGCATGGACATCTCAAACTCAATTTTCATTTGACTTGCAAAACTTTTACGCATACTATCTCTTCCTCCAAAAATGATATCATCAACAGATACTTCAACAATTAAGATATTTTCATGATCAATTTTGAAATACAAGTTATTGTCAGCAGTACCTTTGTTGAAACCAATCTTCAAGAGATGCTTATCCAATCTTTCATACGAGGTTCTTGGGGCTTGCTTCAATCCATATAGTGCCTTTTTCAATTTGCAGACCATTTCACCATGATCAGACAATTGAAATCCATCCAGTTGCTCAATGTACACTTCTTCTTCCAAATTACCATTTAGGAAGGCAAATTTGACATCCATCTAATACACCTTGAAATCCTTAAAGGCAGCAAATGCAAGAAATAATCTGACTTCTTCAATTCTTGCCACCAGAGAAAAAGTCTCTTCAAAATTAACTCCTTCAATCTGAGAATAACCCTTGCAGACCAATCCAGCTTTATTTCTGATTACTTTGCCGGCTTCATTCAATTTGTTCTGGAAGACTCATTTGGTTCCAATCACATTTTTGTTTCTAGGTCTGGGAACAAGATCCCAAGCGTGATTCTTCTCAATTTGCATCAATTCTTCCTCCATTTCCTTAGTCCATTTTTCATCATTACAGGCTTCATTTACTGTCTTAGGTTCAATCTTTGAAATTAGACAATACTCATTTGAATTTTGAGCAATTCTCCTCCTTGTTTGCACTCCTTTACTTTTGTCACCTATGATCTGATCTTCAGAGTGGTTTAGAGTTACATACCTTGGAACTTTGGGAGTTTCTTGCACCTCTAACTCTTGATCAGTCTCATTGAGACTTATCTCTTCTTCTTGTCTTACCAGATTAACTTGACTTTGTTTCTCAAAAGAGGCTTGGATACTTTGAATTTGAACACTATTCTGATCATCTTCATCATACTCATGAATTCTTGAGGATCTTTCAATTTCTTCATCAACCTTCACATTTACACTTTCTACAATCTTTCTCAGTCTCTTGTTGTAACACCAGTATGCTTTGCTTTGAGTAGAGTAACCCAAGAATATTCCTTCATCACTTCTAGCATCAAAATTTCCTAGATCTTCATCCCTTTTAATGTAATATCTGCTACCAAAAACTCTAAAATATCTCATAGTGGGAGTAATGCCAAACGAAAGTTCATAAGGAGTCTTACCGGTATTGTTTCTAATTTGAACTCGATTGAGAGTGTAGACTGCAGTGCTGATAGCTTCTCTCCAATAGATCTAAGGAACATTTTCTTCCATCATCATGGTCTTGGATGCTTCCTAGATGCTCTGGTTCTTTCTCTCAACTACTCCATTTTGCTGTGGAGTTCTAGGGGCAGACAACTGTTTCTTTATTCCATGTTTCTCACAGAAGTCTATGAACTCACCAGATGTGAATTCTCCACCTCTATCAGACCTCAGACATTTCAATTTTGATCCAGTTTCATTTTCTACCATAATGTTGAATATTTTGAACTTCTCAAGAGCTTCTGATTTCTCTTTCGGAAAGGTTACCCACATCATCCAGGAATAGTCATCAATTAGTAACATGAAGTATCTATCACCTTGCACACTTCTGATTCTAGCCAGATCACATAAATTAGTATGAACTAAGTCTAATAATTTAGTAGAAGATTGTTCCTTGCTTTTGAATGAGACTCTGCTTTGTTTACCCATTTGACATTCCTTGCACAAACTATTTGTAGGTTTCACCAGCTTTAGAAGATCTCTTACTGCCTGAGTATTGCTTATCTTGATAATATTATCAAAATTTAGAAGCAATACTCTCAATCAAGTTCAAATTAGAAGTAATACCAGTAAGACTCCTTATGAACTTTAGTTTGGCATCACTCCTACTGCGAGGTATTTCAAAGTTTTTGGTAGAAAATGTTACATTAAGAGAGATGAAGATTTAGGCAAATTTGATGCTAGAAGTGATGAAGGAATTTTCCTGGGTTACTCTACTCAAAATAAAGCATACCGGTGTTATAACAAGAGATTGAGAAAGATTATAGAAAGTACTAATGTGAAGGTTGATGAAGGAATTGAAAAACCCTCAAGGTTTTATGAATATGATGAAGATGATCAGAATGGTGTTTTGATTCAAGGGGCCCAAGCATCTTCTAAAAAATAGATTCAAACTGATCCGATAAATTAGGAAGAAGAGATGAGTTTTAATGAGCCTGATCAAGATTCAGAAGTGCAAGAAACTCCCAAAGTTCCAAGGTATGTAAGACTGAACCACTCTAAAGATCAGATCATAGGTGACAAAAGCAAAGGTGTACAAACTAGAAGAAGAATTGCTCAAGATTCAGATGAGTATTGTCTGATTTCAAAGAATGAACCTAAGACAGTGGATGAAGCCTACAATGATGAAAACTAGACTAAAGCAATGGAGGAAGAACTAATGCAAATTGAGAAAAATCACACTTGGGATCTTGTTCCCAGACCTAGAAACAAGAATGTAATTGGAACCAAATGGGTCTTCTGGAACAAACTGATTGAAGTTGGTGAAGTAATCAGAAATAAAGCTAGATTGGTCTGCAAGGGCTATTCTCAAATGGAAGGAGTTGATTTTGAAGAAACTTTTTCTCCAGTGGAAAGAATTGAAGCAGTCAGACTATTTATTGCATTTTTTGCCTTCAAGGATTTCAAAGTATATTAGATGGATGTCAAGTCTACTTTCCTAAATGGTGACTTGGAAACCAGATGGATTTCAATTGTCTGATCATGGTGATATGGTCTACAAGTTGAAGAAAGCACTATATGGACTTAAGCAAGCCCCAAGAGCCTAGTATGAAAGATTGGATAAGCATCTTTTGAAGATTGGTTTCAACAAAGGTACTAGTGATAGTAATTTGTATTTCAAAATTGATCATGAAAACATCTTGATAGTTGAAGTGTTTGTTGATGATATCATTTTTAGAGGAAGAGATAGTATGTGCAAAACTTTTGTAACTTAAATGAAAAGTGAATTTGAAATATCCATGCTTGGGGAAATGAATTTCTTCTTGGGTCTGCAAATCACTCAAACAAAGAAAGGAATCTTCATTTCTCAGACCAAATATGTGAAAGAATTGTTGAAGAAATTTTGGATGGAAGACTCAAAGCCAATGAATACTCCCATGGCAACCGGATGTAAATTAAGAAAAGATGATGACTCACCTAAGGCTAATCAGAAAAAGTATAGGTCAATGATTGGAGGATTGTTGTATCTTACTCAAACTAGACTAGACATTATGCAGGTTGTTGGTCTTGTTGCGAGATTCCAAGACGATCCTAGAGAATCTTATGTCATGGCAATCAAGAAGATTTTTAGATATCTAAAAGGGATAGTTGAGTATGGTCTGTGGTATCCTAGAGATCATGATTTCTCTCTTCATGCATATACAGATGTTGATGGGGTAGGAGATGTGGATGACCAGAAGAGTACCAGTGGTGAAGCATTCTTTTTGGGGAAGAGATTGGTTTCTTGGATAAGCAAGAAACAAGTGCCAATATCTCCATCCACTGTAGAAGCATAATATATTGCAAAAATAAGTAGTTGCACTCAAGTTTTGTGGATCAAGCAAATGCTAAGAGACATCAGAGTGGAGTATGAGGAACCTATCACAATCTTCTATGATAATTCAAGTGCAATATATATATCTAAGAATCCAGTGTTGCATTCAAAGACCAAATATATATCAATCAAGTTTCACTTTTTGAGAGAGCAAGTGAACAAGAATGAAGTCAGATTAGAGTTTGTGTCGTCCAAGGATCAGATTGCAGATATCTTTACAAAACCTCTTCCTAAGGACTCTTTTGAGTATCTCAGGGAGAAGTTAGGGGTTATTACCCCTCTGGTGATGAACTAAGGTGCACTGATGTGCATCAGTCCGGTGGGTATCATAGTCACATCTTGTGGTCTAGATTGATGTTGGGGAGCTGCTACTCAGGGAGAGCAACTCGTATGATTATGAAATAGTGAAGTTGCAAGTATGTGCCCTTTTCCATTGATGTCAAAGGGGAGAGAAGACATATGAAAAACAAGTGGTTGTTGATCAAAGGGGGAGCAATAAAAGAAGAGAAGACATGTGATTGATAAGGGGAGTCTTGTCTTGATGGTTAAAATAGTTTTTCACATCTTATGTTGCCATCAATGACAAAGGGGGAGATTGTTGCAAGTATGGGCCTAACCAGTGTTCTCGTTGATGTCAACATACTCCTGTTGCATTAATGATAAGGATTGGATGATCTATTTGTTGAAGATATTGAGAAAATTGGTCATATCAGAAACAATGAAGAACAGTGAAGACAATAAGGTAAAATTCTACGTTAAGATGAGGATCAGAGGATGCGGTTTAAAGGGTTTGTAGATATGTGTCTTAAGATGATCCAATAAAGATTTCAGAGGTCCACATGAAGATATGGAGAAGTTGTGGTTGCTCAAGTGAAACTGGTTCTGGCAGGTGTTCAGAGATGACAGGGTGATACAAATAGGTCCTGTGAGATCTGAAAATGAAATATCCTATTTTATGAATTTGGTGGAGTGTTCAAGAAGTCCTTGTGAAGTGTCAACTTGATTGGTTCATGGTTTGTAGGTCTGCAAGTATCTATTCCTTTGTGACAGTGATGATAGTCTATGTTCTTGAGGTTTCAGATGAAGGAAGGATTTCAGTTAGCAGATGAAGTATGGATGTTCTTGGTGATTTAGGCAAGCTTGTGGAGATCTTTGGATCGTGTCCAATTCATGTTGGTGGTCCGCATTGGAGTTCAAGCTCGCACTTGAAGAATTACTTCCGGATGAAGGTGTTCTTCCTTAGACTGGCTGACTGGATGAGTTACTCATCCTGCGGATGTTCTTGTAGATGTTTGCTGACTTAGATGATTATTCCTAAGTTGATGTCTTGTATAAATAAGGAATTGTGAAGTCATTTCAATGAGCATCTTGTGAATATGCGTGTGTGGTAGTAAGGAGGAGAGCGAAAGGCAAAGTAGAAGTATTGGGATTAAATGGAACTGAATCAAGCATGGTGAAGATGCTATTCTCCATTTTAGGTATGTGATACTTACTATTTTGTAGACAGTGTGTCTCTTATAGGTAGTGAGCCTCTTCTGAGCAGTGTGCTCAGGCAGTGAGTCCTAATTGGCATGTGCCATTTTATTCTTTCTATTCTTCTAACAAAGAATACAATCTTGGGTTAATCACCCTGTGGTTTTTACCTTAACTAGGTTTTTGTTGTGTGGTTACACAACACACCCCTTTTTGACTTGACAAAACTGGGACCCAACTTTTTCTGCTTGGCTTGTTCTTGGTTTTTCTACTTTTCAGCGGTCTGGTAAAAGTAAGTCATGCAGGTGATCCTGCATAAGGAAGCTGGGGTAAGTCATCATGATGAGGTCAGTTTATCAAAGTTGGTTTTCATATCAATAACTTCATGGTTGGAAAGAGTACAAAATTTCATGCAGGTTTGCCTTTTGGATCACCCTGATATTCTATAGGGAATGAGAGTTATGACAAGTCAAAGCCCTGGTCAAACCTAATATTCTGAGGGGGGGTCATATTATAAATATTAGTCATCTTATGAAAGATCACCCCAATCCAATTTTATCACCCGATAATCATTTATCCGGAGATCTAGACATCAATTTTAAGTGATAGAGGTATTTACCCATCAGTCAGCTTCATATATTTTGTGGGGGTCATATTTTTAATATCACTCGATATTTTGAATATCACCCAATCTTCTGAATATCACTCCGGCGCAAAATATCACCCTAGAGCATATATCTTGATGATATCATCCAATCCCGATAACCAAAGAAAATCACCCTGATGGTGACGTCATCTTCCTTTTACCTCGCGGAGGTATTTTTCAAACAATCATCCTTTTACAATAGCATGACAGTGACGTCATGCTGATCTTTCGAAAAGGGGGTCACTTCACTTTTGAGGGGTCATGTTCTAAATATCACCCAATCTTAAAACATGACCTGATGTTCCAAATATCACCTAATATTCTCAACATCACTCGGTATTACACCGAGGGGGTCATATTTCAAATATCACCCGATATTTCAAATATCACCTGCTATTTTGAAGATCACCCCCACCATCTTGCTGCGCAACATTAAATGCCATAAATGCAGTAGGTGGACTCCCACCGATTGCGAACACGATCTAAACACCTGGCAATGCCTGTAGATTCATAGCAGAAGATCAATGGTTATGATTAAATTTGCCTTGTGTTGCCCTAATTTGCCCTAATAATGAGGATAAAAGTGAGTTTCCAGCGTCATTTTGCATTTACCTTGTGATAAAACTAGAATTTATAGTGCAGACGTTCAAACCCTCATACGAGCTACCTGTAGATGCATACAACCTACAACAGAACAAAACACATGATTATTACCAGTATCAGAGCCCATTTTCTGTAATCATCAACATAATTCAGGAGTAAAGCGTAATCAGGTAAGTAATTAAAAACCCTCCTTTTGTCATTTTCTGCATGTCTAGATAGGATGTCTTTCTAGTAGGTTGAACTATACGTATGCAAATCATGATGAAATAGAGCTTAATAAGTATAATATGCATGATGTTGTGAATATATAATGTTGTACATGAATAGATATAAATGTATCTTAAGACCAGGCATGTTTTGTTGTAGGAAGCCATGGCAGACGTCAGGAAGAACAAATCTGATGTAGAATTTATCAAACCTATGTTTGCTCAACCAGAAGGAGTACAGTTCAAATATGGTGTCCTCAGAGATACTCATCAGTGAAATACAGATCTAGAGGCATGGTCATCCAAGCTGAGTGAATATAAAGATGATACCCTGCTGGACAACATATTTGTGTCAGGAATGTGGCATGCAGCTGGATTTCCTTATTCTATGGAAACTCTAGAGTTGATAATTGAATGTGCCAGGAATTACAACCCTCAGCTGAGGAGAGTAGAAAAGCATGGTAGGGTATATGCAGATCTATCTATCAAGGGGATTGCAGCTACATTTAATCTACCACTGGGAAAGAAGGTAGTCAGCATGGATCTGAAGAAGCTGGAGACTGAATATATAAACAAAAAAAAGGATGCAAGAAAGAGGATGTACCAATGGAGAGCCAAGAATAGCCCTTACACTGCATCTGCTAAATTCCCAGTACATTTGTAGAAGTTTGATTTTGATGATGAGTATCAATATATGATTGCCTTACTCAACAAAGTGACAGGCTAGCCTAATGCTGGAAGCTTCAAGGACTGGATGTATGGGGTCATCATAATGTGCATTTACACAGATAATAAGTCATTATGCACTAAAATGATCAGTGATGCCCTAGATGAACAACTAATGAACCTAGGGAGCCTGGAATGTTCATTTTAAATGACTTCCTATATTGTATATTCATGTGCATATAAAGGTACATTTGATGCACTTACCACAGTTGAAAAGAATGGTGGCAGTCTGAATGATGCCCATATATGGGATCATTACCCTCAGTTGCAAAGAATAAATTACCTCCCTGATTACAAATTGGTGAACGATGCATTTTCCATGCATCTGGTCAGAACAATGGAGGAGAATAGGACTAAAACACTGAGCATGGAAGCTCAGGAGGTTATATACAGGCATGGTGCCTGGTTTATATAGTTTGCCACATTCTCATACATAAGGATAGAAGGTTTTGAGGGCCAGCCCTTAATGTTACCCAAGTACCCTACTGATGGGGTAGTCCTGATGGAATTTGTAAGACAAGTATCAACAATACTTGATACACATAAAGAAAACAATAAGATTCCTCCAGTTTTGTTTCCAATAACTATAGGGTGGTACATGTGCCTAGATTTAGAAAACATAAAGAAGGCCATAGGAGGTCTAAACATGATGAACTTACAGCCATTTCCATTGGCTAGATCATATGACGCCTATGGGAGAATGCAGAAGATTACAGGTCAACCCATCCACAAGAAACACTTGGAGGATTTCTGGACAGATTGTGAGGATGAGGCTGAGGTTAGAAGAAGGAAATATCAAAGGCTAACCCTCAACCAGATCAAGACATTTGATTGCATTCCAGTGCCTACACAATTGAAGAAGGATGATGGGAAGACCATGTCTAATGAATATGAGGACAATAAGGTGTATAATGACACCATTTTAGCTCCTGACCTGACACAACGAGAAGATATTTCATTAGATTAGTTTACAGGTGGGATGCTGCAGTTGACCCAAGCATGGGTGACTAAACAAATTAATGCACTAAAGAAGAGGGGTGTGGAAGTCATAGTAGATAAAAAAGGAAAAGGAAAGAGATTTCAAATGAAGAATATGACGACTTTCTTGTAGAGAAGAGGAAATCTAACAGAGAAATGCTGCCACCTAAAAAACAAAGCAAAGGACCTCCCAGAGGAAAGAAGAAAATTGATGATAATCCTAAGGGAGTAATAATTGAAAGAATTGATGTATTAGCTGAAGGTGCATCCGCATCAAGACAGGCATCAGCCTCATCTGCACCACCTCCAGAGGATAAGCAAAAGACCAAAAGGATCCTGAGGCCAGATGTGGAGACCACACAAGATGTGGGCCAATCCTCAAGGCAACATGAAGAAGAAAATGTCCTTGGTGAGGAGGAGCCAATGACTAAGGAGCTTTTAGATGATGATCCTATGATATTCACAAGGAAGAGGAAGGTGCCCTTAATGGCATCCACCCCTAAGAAACCAAGAACGCAAATGAGGGGTGAGATAAGACATGACCCTATAATGTTAAGGGGTGCTGGTAGTGAAGTATTTAGAAAAGAATTGCAACATAATGTGCCACTTCCTGCCATAATTCAGTTCAAGACTGAGAAGGCTGAAGAGCAGGTAAAACAAACCACTGGAGCAAATCAAGGCAGTCCTCTCTCATTAGAAGAGACTATGGACTTATCAGATGATGAAGTGGTAGAAAATGTAGCTTCTCAATGGATGGAAGCCCTTGATTCAAGTACTCGCATAACTCCACAAGGAACCCCATCAGCATAGAGAGTGATATTAGAAGAGTTGAAGAAAGTGGAACAAGAAAAGGAAGATAGCCCTGAGAGGGCAGCCCAACAAATCAGGCTAGATAAGTTAGTTGATCAGGTGACTAGCCCTGTAGTGATAGACCTAACACACAAGGAGGATGAAAGTCCTGAACATCAAGCAGGTGCACCTGATAAGACATAAAATGTTGAGATAGCCAAAGTGGTAGAAATAGAAAGCCACACTCCAAATATGGGCCAACAGCAAGAAGATATATTTGATGAGCCCAAAATAGTAGAAGTCCAACAAAAGGGTAGGGAAGATAAAGATACATCAGCTAATGATGCCCCCAGGATTCAAGAAGCCTCAGGTGAGAAAGATACATTAGGTCATGATGACCTGAAAACTCAAGAGATAGATATATCATGTGTGGATCAAAATGTGATCCAGGATCAAGTAGATGCACCTAAGTCAGATACCATGATATCCATGGATACGAATATACCTCAAGATGAGGAAATCTCCAAAGTGGATGAAACTAAAGAAGATGAGGTATAGGATCAACCACAAGATCATCAGGTGGATGCACCACAAGATCCTCCCCCACAAGAAGAAGTTCCTCAGGAGGAGGAAGTAGAACAAGATCACCCTCAGGATGAACATCATGAGGAAGAAATAAGGAAGTCACCCTCTCCACCGAAAATAGTTGCAGTTACTGGAGATCAGGGTGGACATGATGATAATGATGAACGCCAAGGATCCAGAGACCAAATACCTCAATGTCTTGAGAAGGAGATAGGTACAGAATCTGGTTTTGAGCTTCAGGAATTTGATGTTTCGACATTGTTTTTAGAAACCATCATTAAGCCTAAGAGGAAGACTAGATTAACCTCAACTATCAAAAGAGATCCTGCTACATGCAGAAGGACCACCCAGGTAGCACTCCGCACCATTGAGAAAGAAAAAGGCAAGATCACTCTAGAAGAATTCCATATTACCACAGTGGATTTAGGATTTGCCAATGAGGACCAGGAAGGTCAAGAGGGGAAATACATAATAGATTCTTTAACCCAAAGGGTGAAGAAAGAAAAGGAGAAGAATAAGAAGCATAAGGAGCACATTGCCCAGTTGCATTCATACATAAAAGGGTTGATTAACCTTGATAACACAGTATCAGATTAGGCAGTCCCATTGACTGTGATTTCTCAAGAAGAAGTCAATAAATTGGGCCTCATGAAGCAGGAGTTTGTAATCATGAGAAAGTGGATGTCATCCGCACTTACAAAAGCTAAAGAAGCAATGAAAGCCTCTTTGCAGAGGTGGAGTTATTTGTGTATCTCAAGGAGGAAAGTTGATAAATTATAGACTGAGGCCGGAAGAAGGTCATTCCAGTTGGAGAAAGCCTTGAATGCTTTGAGTGAAATAAGGAGGATTAATCCTTAGGTCCTAATAAACAACCAGGTGTTGAATAATAATACTGCCATGTTGGTGGATATTTGGAATAAAGATATTAAGTTTGAAAATGATGTATTGAAAAGGTGGAACAGTAAATTAAGAGATATCAGTATGAAGTTGTATGACATGATGTCATTTGAGGCAGAAAACCTAGAGGCTTTAGAGGAAAAATTAGAAGGAAATATTGAGAATCAAGATGCAGATTTTGCTATAAAAGCTCTACGTAATAACTTTCATCCAATGGTTGACGACCCTCTTAACCACCTGACAGAAGAAGCAATGAACAAGATCATGAGGATTAAGGTCAGGGTGGAGAACTACAATGAAACATTGAGCAACAGGAAGAATAAATTGGAGACCCTTAGAGATAAATTCCAAGCACATAAGCATGCCATCGGCAAAGCCAAAACTCAAGATGGCAGAGAAGTTGGAAGAGTGGTAAAAGCATATGAAAATATCAGGACAATAATGCAGGTCCACATACAAGGTGACATTCATCAGGATGATGAAGACACGGAAAGCGATGATCATGATGATCATGAAGATGAAGAAGAAGACCCTGATGAATAGATAAAGATGCACTATAAAGGGAATATTTGCATCAGGTACTTAGTAGAAAATAAGCTACCTAGATGGTTGCCAGCTAGCAACCTGTGCCATGTGAAATAGTTGACCAAGTCAAAGGAAATTTGCACCCTTGATTTTAATAGATAAATCTTGATCATAGATCATTTGTAACCACTCCCTTACCTTATTCTATAAAAGGTGCAGGGATGCCTTATTTTGAACATTCAAAGCTTAATTGAAATTTGTTTGCTGAAATATTAGGGATCATTTCAAAGTTATTGTATATGTACACATTTTTGCATACTTAATGAAAGAGAAGACCATTTTGATTACAAATCATAGTAAATCTTGAGTAATCTATGTCTAGATTCTTGATACTTACTTTGATTAGCTACGTCCCTTGGAGTGCTCATCAGTCTGCTTGTATTGTTTTCATTCACCATTCCTTTGAAGTTAGCATCAACTGTATCTAGCTATGAAACATCCTGGTGAAAATATGGTTTGATTTCTTCTTTTTCATGATAGTATCAAGTGTGTATGTGGCTCAATAGCTAAAGATTCATCATAATTTGAAACATTCATTTGAATTTCTTTAATTTCATAAATTCCCCATCACAATTGCAAATAATAGACAATCAGAAGCAAATTACATGAAATATGTAGACATGTCGTAGATAAACGAAGATCCATAGCATATTTGAAGTTAAAGCATGTACAATGGATAAATATTATGCAAATATTTAAGTATAGACACACTATTTGTAGAAATATACTGTGTAAATGACCTTTCTGTCTAGCATTTTTACAGAAACATAATACTGTTGATGAACAAATGTAAGGCCCCTAAATGGAATCAGTAACACACATCAAGCACTGAGTAATGTCAGTTGATTAAGAACTAATCCACAGAGACTTGGGATCATGAATTCTTTGAATTCATCGTATCTTTCAAAATGAGTAAAGGTTGATGTGTAACTTTTATTCTATGTTTGTTTATGACTAACATCATGATCAACATAAATTGGCACTAGAAGGAGGGCCATAAGCCAGAAGGTCATCATCAATAAGTTTTATCTGATTTGATGATGCAGGCAGTAAGGTAACACTGAAACACCTCTAGATTTTGATCAATACGTAGAGATTTGTCATTTTTATGCTTGCACATGCTAATCCTTTGTGAAGTTTTCAAAATTAACCATAAATATTGCAAGCTTTGTCATAAATCGTAGTGAATTTACAAGGATCAGTCCAATTTCAAGTAAAATTTGTCAAAGCTTTGAGGTAATAAGCCTTAGAAACCTGATATCTGGTAGCAAGTGTCACCAGACCTCAATATCACCTCATATTTGCATTGTTCATGCAAATATTCCATAAATATCTAGTCAATTTCACTTTCTGACCATAAATATCACCTTTGCTGGTAAATTCCAACCAATCTTTACAATCAACCAACCAATTTTCCCTAAATTTGAGAAATCTTGGCTCATAGGCCAAACACCAGGTCTAGGTCCAGTGGAATCTTTGAAGAACTGCCTGTCAGAGGATTTAGACCTAGGACTGTAGACATCCATCATACTCCTGGTTCTAGTGCTTCAGGAGCATCACCAGAGCATCCTCCTGTAACTCCTATTGGTCTATAGATACCTACAGGATCACCTCAGGTCATACCTCAAGCTCAACCTCCTTCAGTTGCAATGTCTTTCTTTGTAGCAGAATAACTACTAACCTTTAATGCATATCATCCTTTGCCAAAGAATCCTGACAAAAATTGTCCAAAGTATCATCCATATCAGGTGTTGATAACTGAGAGGGGGGGGGGTGAATCAGTTATCCTAATTATTTCCCTTAATGAACTTTCCTCTTAATTGAAGCAGCATAAAATCAAACACAAAACATTAACCATGAAATAAGAAACACATGACACAGTATTTTTGACGTGGAAACCCTGTTAAGGGAGAAAACCACGGGGTGATTAACCCAAGAATTATTCTCTGTTAGAAGAATAGGAAATTACAAAAATGGCACTTGCCAATTAGGGCTCACTGCCCGAGCACACTGCTCACAAGAGGCTCACTGCCTACAAGAAGACACACTGTCTTACAAAGTGATAAGAATCACAGTCTTGAACTGATTGGAAGCATCTGCATATGCTGGAGTTCAGTTCCGGTTAGGTTCAGTATACTGATCTGCTGCACTTCATCTTTCCTCTGTTCTTTAGTCTGCTAACCTTTCACATACCGGATCCTTCTTGCTACTTCTGCTCTACTCTGGACTTGTTCGCATATCCTTTTTATTCATTCACACACTTTACAACTAAATCCATCCTCTATATATATCGGCACAAGTAATTTCATCATCTTTCTAGTCGGCATCCGGAACAGTCTAGTTTCTTACAAACTTAGTTCTGTCGGCTGAATCCTTGCTCACCAAGCAATGCGGATCAAGCATATACTTGTAGATATCATCAATTATGTCGGCCAAACATGATTCATGCCTCCGCAACCTTTATCATCATCTGTAACACATCCGGAAAGTAGTTTGATACTCAGTCAGTCAGTTCTTCCTCTGTTTTCACTGTCTCTCAGGAATCCGGTACTCAACTATTCATATCTTTTTCTTTGTCCATCTCCGGAGGCTAAATCCTTGGAATATACTACTCAAGATAGTCCTCTTGACTTCCCCAGATCCGCACTGTGCCAAGACACTTCCTCTGAGAGATCCGGACCAATCTGTCGGACCTTGCCACATGCTCTGTTTTTGTTCACCGGACCACAACAATCTTCAATCTGACTTCCGGTAGAGATATAACATGACTTGCGGATATGTGGAATGACCTTTGTTGCCATCAATGACAACAACCATGAATCCATATAGTGTCTCTTGCCAACAATCTCCCCCTTTGGCATTGATGGCAACACTTAGTGAAAAATGACTAAGTGTTTACACTATGCTCCCCCTTTGCTGATGCTCTGTCTTTATATACAATTTCCGGAACTCCCCCTGAGTTGGATTCCTCATTTTTCACTGCTCCTCACTCCCCCTTTGACATCAATGGCAAAGGGTAGGGTCCGCACACCAAAATTTTCAAAAATTTTCTATATATGGCCGCATATTTACATACTCACATATACTGCAGAATGTCTGCAAAGGATGTCTGCAGTTGAACCATTTCAGTAGCCCAACTAAGCTTCATTCTGTCCAGGATTGAAATGTGACCACTCAACAAAAATGCAAAAGCTTCTGCCCGCCTGAGATCTGTCGGATCTTTTGTATGGGCGGTGGTCTGGGCATCACTGATGGCCTCATGCATCGTTTCCAACTTAGGGACTATAATCCTTCTAAGTTCTCCCATCCGGTTGGTAATGTTCTTCCTCTCCTTCTCAAGATTCTTTATTTCATTCAAGACTGCAATAGTCTGACATTCTTGATTTATTATAGAGGAAGAGAGAGGATCAAAACTTTGAGATAAGCTTTGAAGCTTGTCCTGTTCCTCTTTTATTTTCTTGTCAATTGCTGCTGTTGCCTTTGACCAAGATATACAAAATTTGTAGATGTCACCGCCATCCTTAAGAGCATTTTCTAAGCTCTTTATTCCAATGCTTACAATCTTCCTATCCTTAGAGATTAAATCTAATATTTCAGAAAATCTCTTATCCAAAAATTCCTTCCGGACCTTGTCTTCAGCTGATTTTTCTAGAGAATTAAAATGTGTATCAATACTGCTGACTAAGGTTTTTAGATTACCGGAAGTGGAGGCTGTCGGATCTATTTGGATTGATGGCATGATCTTTACAAGTACTCCGGAAGCAGCCTCTATCAACTCACAGTCTTCCATATGAGACTTCAGGAGCTTTTCATTTGCCTTGGCATTTGCAAATGAAGCTATCTTCATTGTTTGTACCGGAGAGAGAGAGTCAAAATCAAATGGACCTTTTAGAAGCTCCGGTTCATCAATCTCTAGAGTTTCTTTGCTCAAGAATTGTTGAACAGTTTGTGCAGTGTCTCTTGCCGGAGACAGATGTTTCTTTTCTTCTGCAGTCTTAGAACTGTCAACCTCTTTGTCTGTCACCACTGCTTCCTTCTCCTGCAATTGCTCTTCTTCTTTGGATCCGGAGACTGTAGGGGAAACCGGAGGAGAGATGCTTGCTTGTTCATGGGCCACTTCTTCTGGAGCAGAGGGTCCCAAGTCCTCACTTGTCTGTTCAGGGCTCACTTCTTCCGGAACAGAAGATTCCAAATCAGCAGCTGTTTCTGCACCTAGGTCTTCTACAACAGGAAGATTGAACCTTTTGAAGGCCTTCCGGAGGATCTCTTCTGTCTCTTGTGCCACTTTGTCAGTCTCACCAAGCATGAGCTGATTCATCCTGGCTTTACTTCTGAACTCATCTCTGCAGTCCTTGAAGATCATGTTCATTGTCTTGGGATCAATTTGAGGATATAGCTGAATAGCTATCTGCTCCCGGATCTCAAGATCTTTGGCATGAGCATTATTCTTTCTTACTTCCATTTCCTTCTCTAGGCTTTTAGGAATGAGAGATATGATCTCAATGAAAGCCTTATTGTATGTGTTCAGATATTTAACTGTGGCTTCCTGCAGAGTCTTTTGGTCTGCCTCACTGAAGTCATCATAGGATTCAGTCATTGGTTGAAGGTTTCCATCCACCGTGACCGACTTGATTATGCTCTCTAGTGACAGAGTGGGCTTTTCAACAGTTACCTCTGCCATTTCCTCCTTGTCTTGGCCTGTGGAGGGCTTACCGGATCCTTTCTTTTTCTGTTTCTTTACTTCTCTTACTCCTTCATCTGATTCTGTCTCCTCTTCATCCTTTTGGCTTTCATAAGCCCTTGATGCTTTTGTCTTGGATCTTTTACCGGATGCCTGGACTTCCGGTTTTGAGCTTTTGGTTGTGGAAGGTGCAGATCTCTTTGATGATCTGGTCCGGGTGGGGGTTTCAACCGGAGCACTTTCTTTGCTTTTCTCTTCTTCCTCAGCCTTTCTCCTCTTTTCCCGACTGGCATCAAGTGCCTCTTTTGAGATGCCTAGGCCTTGAGCAATGTGCTCTACTTCTTTTCTCACTTTTCTCTTAATCTCAGGTTCCCTGAGTTCTACATGTAATTTCACGCTCAGCTCCTCAAAGGTTCCAAACCTTTCTGCCTTAGGATCTTTGGGCTGACTTAGCATGTGTTGAACATGCAGCTCTACTATCTGTTCATCAACTTCATACCCCATGGGCATGATCCAGACAGTCCTTGGCTCCACTGCCTCCATTAGGCACTGATCAGTGTCAACCATAAAACATACTGAGTCCTTGTATTTCTCGATGAGAGACTGGGGAATTCTCTCTCTTGCTTGCATCATGCTCTGAAAGTTTTTGAAGTATCCCCATAGAGCTGTATTCCTCGCTTTTGCATCCCCAAGTCCATGCAGATAGTCTCTTATCTGGACTGCAACAGGTGTGTCATTCTGCCATACCCATCCACTTGTTCCGGGTAGCTCATTCATGAAGTAAAAGAAGAGACATACAATGAGAGTACCATACTTAAAGGAGTTCTTCTTGTCTTTCTTGATTTTCTGTACATTTTCCATCAATTGGCTTAGTAGTAGTTCACAAAGATCAAAATCTGCATTCTTTCTTAGCATTTCATATGCTGTGTATATTGCAGTTCCGGATACAGAATTTTCCCTGCTGGAGTGATAGATCTTGTATCCTATTATCATTGATGCATATTTGATATCCGGATCCGAAATATCTTCAATGGTCATTGCCCTCTTATCATATTTTGATCCGGTGGCCTCAGTTACAACGTTGTTCTTGACAGATTTGAGGATAGGTACCCCCCCGGAAGAGTATAGACCAGTTACTGCTCTAATTGCTTCTTTTGTGATCTTACAGGGTCTATCTAGCCAAAGGAAGTTGTCATGCATCCTGCTCAGTACATACCGGACCCATTCATCTTCTTCAAAGCTAGGGAAATGAATGAATTGCTCAAACTGTTTCTTCTGGATACCCTTATACTCTGGTTTGAGCTCAAAAGCATTATCTATCAGTTGCTTGTGATAGAGGTCTCTTAATTTGAATTCCCCAAATTCCTCAATGTTTGCGTGTATGTAAACCCTAATATCTTCAGTATGTAAGACTCCGTGGGGAACACTAGAGAAGGCTCCTAGTGGATCTACCTCCAAAGATTTGTAGGGATGTTTCTTGAATGAGGGGCGAGGTCTATCAGAGATCTTAACTATGTTTGGAGTAGCCATTCTTCAAAGATTTGCAGTGAGGCAATGAAAAACGAAGAATACCTTATGCGCCTTCGGTTTGCACGGAGTGGTTGGATTGATTTCTTTATGCAATAGCTTCGGCAGGAGATCCTTGGTGTGCTTGATGAACCTTGTTGCAGAGCTCCACTATTCGCTTCTTCTCAAGTGTAGAATGAGCAGATAACTTTTGAGAAATCCCTTATATTGCTCCGCAAACCCTAATATCTGTCTGCAATAAATGCTTCACCTGCATTATTCCGGTTTACCATGTCTGGACAGCTTGGAGTATCCCGGATTAGTCCTGATCACTGAATATCATCCGGATCTTTAAATCATGAATAAATCTAGGTAACATATTACAAGAACATCCCAAACACTCTGTCCAATCCGCAAGACAATATCGTGCACTTCCGGATCTCTCCGGACCTTTTTGTAATCCTTTATCATACCGGAGCACCTCCCTGAACAGGTCTAACTTAGTCGAACACAGCTTCTTCATAACTCCATGCGGACCTCTGAAAACTTGACTGAGGCATCTCAGGACTTATATCTACAAACCCTTTAATCCGCATCTTGTGCCACATCCGGCACAACTTGTTTGGCTGGGGGAACAGAATCTTCTTTGAGTCTCCCCCTGAGCCTGAGCTCATTTTTTAATTTCCGGAAGAAATATCAGCACCAGAATCTGGTGCGGATCCAACCTCTACATTCTCTGAGCTTTTCTTCACCCAAATCTTGCTCATCTGATTCCTAACTTCATCCGCATTCATCTTTTGTTTACCCTTGTCTTGATTCTGATTATACACCGGACCTCTTTTGTCCTGATTCTTGTTTCTGCAGACTTTAGCATTATGACCAGACCTATTGCAGATTTGGCAAATAACATTTCTTTGCATATTTAACTGATATCCCCTTGATCTGCATTGATTAGCCATATGACCTACTCTATTGCATGTAAAGCATCTACCTTTGAATGATTTGTTTACTTGCACAATTCTGCATTCATGGGATTTGTGTCCATACCTTTTGCAGTTGAAGCACTGTCCGGAGAAGGATGAGTTAATCTGATTCATTCTCATTCTGCACTGATTAGCTTTGTGACCAAAATGGTTGCAGCTGTGGCAGTATCCATTGAAGGATGGATATTTTTGAGCATTTGGCTGTCTTACCGGAGGTCTTCTAGGCCTGCTCCTTGGATTTTCTGATCCAAGATTCCTCTGACCGGATCCGGAGCTTTCTCCTTTCTCATATCCCAAGCCATACTTGTCATCTGTCCTCTTTTGACTTCCAAGAAGAATTTCAAGTTGAGCAGAACTTATCTTGAATTTCTCTTTATATTCATTTGCTGTTTGAAGGTCTCTTTTGAGAGAGGCAATTTGATCCTCAAGTTTTCCTTCATTATCTTTGGAATCTTCAAGATCAGATTCAAGGTGTCTGATAATCCTGTCCATCTGGTGGCATTCTTCTGATTTTTCTTTAAGAGATTGTCTTAGATTGTCTTCAGCCTTTCTTTTTTCTTCAATCTCTTGAGTAAACTTTATAGTTCCTGATTCCATTTCATGTCTTAACATAATGACTTCTTTTGATAACTTTTCACATAACTTGGTTTGCTCAGTCAATTCCTCACTTGTATTGCTTTCTTCACTTTGTCTTGCCAACTGTTGAAGCAGCTCCTTTCTCTTTTTCATAGAGAGACTTAATTTGTCTTTTAATTCTCTCATGAATTCATCAGCCTGTTTGAGTCTTTCCTTTAATTCACTGACTTCAGAATTTGACTGTTCAAGATCCTCAAGGGCAGTCTTGAGTTGCTCCCTTAAACCATATGCATCCATTTGAAATCCCAGATCTTCCTCAGGCTGTTAGGCTCTATTAGGAGGAACTTGGCTCTGATACCAATTGTTGATAACTGAGAGGGGGGGGGGTGAATCAGTTATCCTAATTATTTCCCTTAATGAACTTTCCTCTTAATTGAAGCAGCATAAAATCAAACACAAAACATTAACCATGAAATAAGAAACACATGACACAGTATTTTTGACGTGGAAACCCTGTTAAGGGAGAAAACCACGGGGTGATTAACCCAAGAATTATTCTCTGTTAGAAGAATAGGAAATTACAAAAATGGCACTTGCCAATTAGGGCTCACTGCCCGAGCACACTGCTCACAAGAGGCTCACTGCCTACAAGAAGACACACTGTCTTACAAAGTGATAAGAATCACAGTCTTGAACTGATTGGAAGCATCTGCATATGCTGGAGTTCAGTTCCGGTTAGGTTCAGTATACTGATCTGCTGCACTTCATCTTTCCTCTGTTCTTTAGTCTGCTAACCTTTCACATACCGGATCCTTCTTGCTACTTCTGCTCTACTCTGGACTTGTTCGCATATCCTTTTTATTCATTCACACACTTTACAACTAAATCCATCCTCTATATATATCGGCACAAGTAATTTCATCATCTTTCTAGTCGGCATCCGGAACAGTCTAGTTTCTTACAAACTTAGTTCTGTCGGCTGAATCCTTGCTCACCAAGCAATGCGGATCAAGCATATACTTGTAGATATCATCAATTATGTCGGCCAAACATGATTCATGCCTCCGCAACCTTTATCATCATCTGTAACACATCCGGAAAGTAGTTTGATACTCAGTCAGTCAGTTCTTCCTCTGTTTTCACTGTCTCTCAGGAATCCGGTACTCAACTATTCATATCTTTTTCTTTGTCCATCTCCGGAGGCTAAATCCTTGGAATATACTACTCAAGATAGTCCTCTTGACTTCCCCAGATCCGCACTGTGCCAAGACACTTCCTCTGAGAGATCCGGACCAATCTGTCGGACCTTGCCACATGCTCTGTTTTTGTTCACCGGACCACAACAATCTTCAATCTGACTTCCGGTAGAGATATAACATGACTTGCGGATATGTGGAATGACCTTTGTTGCCATCAATGACAACAACCATGAATCCATATAGTGTCTCTTGCCAACATCAGGATGCGAATGATCATATCAGAACTTTCAAGGAAGCCTATTGTAGGGCTTGAATTGAGCATCAAGATGTTGTATGTCAGTTATTTCCTTTTTCCTTAGGGGAAGAAGCCTATAATTGGTATATTAGCCTTGGTCAAGGTTCTGTTGGATCATGGGCTGTCCTGGAGAAAGCTTTCACTGATAGGTTCAAGGTACCTATTGATCCTTCAATGAACTATCAGCTATTTGCCACAATCAAATGGTTTGAAGGAGAACCTATTGCCAACTTCAACACTAGGTTCTAGAAAATGTTATCCAAGTTAGTCACTCCTTATGTTGTAGCAGATGAAGCTGCTAGGAGCATTTATTATTCAGCTCTAGATCCCTTAACTTCCATGTTCATCAGGAGAGCACATCCTGAAATCACAACTTTAACAGGAGCTTTCCAAGAAGCTATCAAAGTCAATCAGCAGCTAGTTCCTGCTCCTAAACCAAACATAGCATTTCCTACACTTCCTAGTTATCCAACATATCCAACATATCCTGCCTAGCAACAACCTAATGGAGCCATGATGCCTCCAGCTGTCATGACAACACCATTGTAAGTACCTCCACTGAGTATCATGCCACTCCAAATGGAAATGGCCAGATGATACAATATCCTGGGCAAATACAACCTCAGGCACCTTAAGGTGCAGATCAGTCCAATAATAGCCATGGATCTTCTTTTTTCAAACCTCTGATAGAAAACATAGTGGCTAAGGTTCAGGAAGAGAAAGAAGAGATTAAAGAAATATCAGCTCAGCTAAGGAAGCTTACTACTAAGATTACTCACTTGAGGAGTCAAAACTTCTATTCCCAGCCTAATTAGAACAAAGGCCATAACAATTATAGACCAAATTATCCTGATAGGGGGTATAATAACAATAACTACAACAATAATGGCAATAATAATCCTCAAAGACAACCTAGAGTGTGGAACACTAGGCCAAATAATGGTTCTTTGCCATCACCCCTAGACAATTTGCCTCCTGGTGAACCAAAACAGACTACTAGGGTCAACCTTGAAGAAGCAGCCTTAACTAACTGGTGCAGAATCCACAACACCAATGCACATGCAGAGTTAGATTGTCCTCAATTTAGAATTGCTACTAGTATTTTTCAGACTAAAGTGTCTAACACTTCAGGAAATTACCCTCATGTAGAGGGAAACAAACTTGTCCCTTGTGGATATGATTCTGCCTTAGTGCTAGAGAGTTACACTCATCATCCTTATCAGCAAATAGTGCATGATCACCAAGATTACACTCTGGCATGTGAGGAATCTGCCATGACTTTTGAGTCAAATTATGTCTTCCCCTTTGAGGATGAAAATGAACCCTCAAATGAACATGAGGAGGTACATGCATACCAACAGCAATATTAGACCAAACATAATTATAACCTAAGAAATAATGCAAATAGGTCAGTTGGTCTATTGACCTCTTCCTTGCCTCTGAACAATTTTAATACACCTCCAGATCCCAAGGCAAGTAATAACCCTAGTTTCCCCAAGGTCAATGCTCAATATTTAATGCCTCAGCATAATGTGTCAAAAGGTGTGAACCTACCTCATGAATCTGACAAATTAGTAACATACCTGGCTGATGAAATGAAGAAGATCAAAATCAGCCTATCCTTCTCAGAGTTGCTCAAAATCCCTGCCATCAAGAAGGCATTTCTGAAATCACTAGATGATCCTACTCCTAAAGAGGATAATCATACCTCAGGTCAGTCTGGTAGTAAAGATCATGCTGCTAGAGATCCTAATGTTAAACACAAGCTACCATCTATTGTTCAAGCTGCAGAGACCTCCCACATGACCTTATACAGAGACAAAAGTGAGTCACCTCCTTTCCTCCTCACCATAAGGATGTTCAACAAAAACCTACACAATTGTTTAGTAGATTCAAGAGCATCTACCAATGTGATGCCCCTGTCTATCTGCAACGCTTTAGGTCTGCATCGTGCTAAATCCTTAAAGAAGGTGACATAATTAGACAAAATAGAAGTGAGTGTGGTAGGAGAGTTAACTCAAATCCACAGGCAATTAGCATCTAATCCTAGAATCTAGTATTATATTGACATTCAGGTAGTTGAGATACCTAGCACTTATGGGATGTTGCTCAGTAGGGACTAGTCTAAAACCCTCAACGGATACATGTCCACAAATTTTAGTCACATGTGGTTGCCCTGGAAGGGGATACCAAACCAGATAAGAATTGACGCTGAACCTAGAATGAAGCACATGATCATCGAATATAACAAAACTAACGAGATCATGTATGTGGACATAGAACCTAGAGTTTATTCCATCAGGCCACGAACTGTCAAGATAGAAGAAATCCTGATGTATGATGTTCATCATTAGCATGGTGATCCTCAGGATGACGAAATAATTGTAGGGTCTGATGGTAACCCTGGGGATGGAAATGAGGTGGATCACTTCAGGAATTTCGAGATGTATTTATCTAGATAGGTGAAGTGATGTAAATTGTTAAGAATACCTGTCAATGATATTCTGATTGATGGATGGTGCAGGTTGCATAATGAGTCACATTTAGAGAAGACTTGTGAAGCATGCATAGACATGATGGTGCTGGAACAAACATACAATGATGCATCAGCATCATCATCATCATCATCAGAGGTAAGTTCATTAGACAGTGAAAATGATAGTGATGCTAATTGTTATCTATCTTTTGCAGGAATAGAAGAAGGTACATGTCAAGATGAATGCCATATTCAGATAACAGAGGAGATGCTAGTATGTGACCAGAATAATGTTACAAGAAATAAGAAAATCACCCCAGGGAGTGATTGTTTTCTAGAATCAGATTGCGAGTCATCTGATGAGGATGAGGATAACAATCTGTCTAAATTTGAAGAGTTTTTAGCAATAGAGATTCAAAAGATGACACAGCAGTAGAAATCTCCACAAGATACATTGAAAGAAGGCTGGTGTAGGTTACATGAAGCACCTCATTTAGAGACTGCTTGCTCTTTGTGTCTGCATCTTCTGAAAAGACAGACAGTGCCTAGTCCAGAAGAATTATCTTCTGGTGATAAAAGGAAAGAAGAAGCTTCAGCTTCATATGAAATAGAAAAGATAAAGTCTAAAAAAATAGAGAAACCAAAGCTGAAATGGACATCAGGCGGTGCAGCCACCAGAGATGCAAAGAAAAAAGAAGGCTCAAATAAGCCTTTGGCTGAAGATAAGCCATGGATCCTTAGATTTGATGGATCCAAGTCAAAACAAGGAGCTGGAGTAGGGATAGATCTCGTTGATCCATCTAGAAAATCCTACTTGGCAGCATACAGACTACAGTTCCCCTGTACCAATAATGTAACAGAGTATGAAGCTCTAATTCATGGGATACTATTTGCCCTTAAGAAGAAAGTAAAAATTCTACATGTCTATGGAGACTCAGAATTAGTAGTGAGATAGGTGAGAGGAATCTACTCCTGCAATTATAAAAAATTGTCCAACTACAGACACAGAGTGTGGGACCTGATAGAATCTTTTGATGCATTCAATATCACCCATGTACCCAGAGAACAGAACCATAGGGCAGATGCTTTAGTCCAAGTTGCCAGTACATTGGAGCCACTGTCTATTTCAGGACTAAAAAGATTTTCAATAGAGCTGGTATTAGTACCTTCTATGCTTGACAATGTAACCAACCTCCAGGTATTCGATAATGATTAGCATATCCTAGATTTCATCTCCAATAGGGATATATTTGATTCTTAGATCATAGATGAGAACAATGTAGAAGATCATGTCTGGGAAGAGGAAGAAATCTTAGAGTTGCCCAGTAATAAGGTTCCAAAAGGAATGATAGAGCTAGAGAGAGCATTTGATTTGGACAGCATGCTGAAATAGAAGGATCTTCCAAAAGCTAATGGAGGAAAATATTCTCAAGTTAACATTGGACAAAATGATGAAAAGAAAAATGTCCTAATAGGAAAAGTTTGTACAGAAGAAAAGATGGAAGGAATCACCCAGGCTCTCAAATATTACATCCATGTCATTGCTTGGACTTATGAAGAGACAAAAACATATGATACATCAGTCATGACTCACACCATACCCCTCAAGCCAGATGCCAAGCCCTTCAGACAGAAGCAAAGGCCTATCAATGCTTTGCTGGAACCCATTATTTTTGAGGAGGTTAAGAAACTGCTAAATGCCAGGATCATATTTCCTATGAGACACTCCACCTGGGTAGCAAATTTGGTCCTAGTGAGGAAGAAAAATGGAGACATCAGATTATGTGTGGACTTCAGGAACTTGAACAGAGCATCTGAGAACGATAATTATCCTTTACCTTCCTTAGATGAGGTCCTGCAGATTGTGAATGGTGCCAAAATGATGTCATTTCTGGATGGTTTCTTAGGCTACAACCAGGTAATGGTGGATAAAATTGTAGTACTATTGAGCATATTGTGTTTTCACTGATGACAAAATGTTGATGACAATGGTGGTGATATTTCAGGTCTTTCAGTGACATTATTCTCAGATCTTTCAGGGACATTTGATCTTCAGTGACATGGTGTGAATAGTTTTGATATCTCAGCAAAGGTGTGACATTTATATGTTGTGTCCTATGATTGTCAAGTGTAAAGTCCTATTTGTATAAAGAAAGTGTTGGGACACATATGGTATCTCATCTGTATTCATAGCAATGATAAATGGTGACTGAAGACTCTATGGTCAGTATAGGTGATCAGCTTATTCACATGGTGTAAAGTCCTAATTGCTATACTTGCTTATCACATGGTGTAAAGGTTTAAAAATCCAAACTTAAAGTGGTCAATGTTTATCCCAAATGTTAATTCAAAACATCAAATGCCTTTTGCTTTATTTGTTCATTGACCGGCTAAGGCAGTGGTAGTCACTTAAGTGACAACTTAAGGGTTGGTGAGTCATTGGTATTACCGGCCCCAATGCCTAGGGTGCCCAGTAAATAGGTTGAAGGCTACTGTGCTTCGCAGGAAATGTGGATCGACGACCACATTTGAACCTCCAAGTGGCGGGCATCAAAGATCGGAGGGATAAGGTTTAAATTAGAATATATCTCCAACAGTCAATAAACTGTGGTAAATTTGACATCCACTATGCTTCAAATAGCAATAAAACATGCTTATTTCCATATCTTTCACCGAAGTTGAAGGGACACTAAAGTTAGAAAGTTTTGTAAAAGAAAGTGTGGAAATTTGGAAAGTTTCTTGAGATGCAGAATATGAAAAATCAGATCTTTGAGAGTTGTTTGGTTTTTGTCTTTTTGAAAAAGAATGTGATCTATTTTTAAGAAAAATAAAAAGATATGTATGAGATTAAAATAAGATGTTGGAAGTTGAACCGGATTCAAGATAGAATTGAAATTTGGAAGTTCATTTTTAATGATTAGAGATTTTTTAATGGCAGAGATGTAATGTGGAGATGATATATAATCTTTGACAGAGTGATTTTTTTTTTGTAGTGTGATGGTGCAATAAAAAGATGGAGTCTGAATATTTTTCTCAGAGATGGTTGAAGTTTTGAAAGATAACAATTTTCAAAGAAGGTTAACTTTTCAGTATTGCAGTGAGAAAGTTTATTGAATTTTGGGATTGTCTTGCAGAGGTATGAAATATTTTGAAGATCAAAATTGATTGACTGTAGATGGTGCTGAATATGATGATGATAGTTGAAGTTTGATTGTAGAGAATATATATTTGTTTGATTTTGAAAAGGAGAAATAAGGTGTTGTTTTTATTGAAACAAGGAAACCCCCTGAGTTATTTTTTATTGAATTTTTGATATTGAAAGTCAGTGAGACTTGCAGAGAAGAACAATATGCCAGTGAGGTAGAATTGTATATGTCAGTGAGATAGTTGTAAATCTAAAAGTTTTCTTTTAAGCCAGTGAGGCAGTTTGAGTGGTTTTTATACCCCAGGAGGGTTTTTTGTTCGGGAAATTTCTTGTGTCAAAATTTTTGTGTTGATGCTCTACATTTTTACATATCTATCTAAAAATTTTATAATTGTGAAATCAAGTTTATTAAAAGGTTTAAAAAGTGTTAAAATTGTTAACTACACTGATTCACCCGCCCTCTCAGTGTTGTGTGTATTCCTACAAAGATAGATAGACTAAAAACTGCCTTCACCACAAAGTGGGGGATGTTCGCCTACAGTGGCATGCCGTTTGGGTTGATAAATTTTGGAGCAACATTCCAGCGAGCAATGGAAATAGCCTTCAGAGGCTTAATAGGAAAATGTATAGTCATATATATGGATGACTTAATAGTGTTCTCTAAAGATAGAGGAAACCATGTAGCAGATCTTAGAAATGTGCTTAAAAAATGTGAAGAATATGGGATATCCTTGAACCCTGAGAAATGCATATTCGGGGTAACAACAGGTAAATTACTAGGCCACCTGATAACTAAAAATGGAATTATCATTGATCCTGATAGGGTGGAGTCCATTGTGAAAATACAGCTTCCTGGAAGCAAGAAAGAGCTCAAATCTTACTTTGGTAAGATTAATTTTGTTAGAAAGTTTATCACTAGCTTTGCTAAAATAGTTAGACCTTTAAATGTCATACTCAAGAAGGATGCAAAAATTGAGTGGACACCAAAGGCTAGAGCAGCTTTTGAAGACATTAAAAAAGCTATATCTGATGCTCCAGTTCTGATCAGTCCAGACTACACCAGGGACTTCTACATTTATTCATTTGCTTTAGAGCATACCTCTGCAGTAGTGCTAACACAGAGAAATGAAGAAAAGGAAGAGAAGCCCATAGCCTTCATGAGCTGCCCTTTCAAAGAAGCTGAATTGAGATACATGGATGTTGAAAGGCAGGCACTTGCTTTGGTCAGAGTAGTAAAAAAATTTAGGCACTATATATTGAGGAGTAAAGTGATTGTTGTGGTACCTGATGCAGTAGTCAAGATGCTATTAATGCAGAGTGAGCCAGGTGAGAAAAGGGCTAAGTGGATCACTATCCTACAAGAATATGACATGGACATTACACCCATGAAGCTAGTAAGAGGACAGGCTTTAAGACAAAAGATATCAGAGATTGACCCCAATATCATGAGTCAGCAGTATGTTATTAATGCTAAGGACAATGGAGAGTGGTACTCAAACATCAGGCACATCCTGATTACTAGAAGATGTCCTCCAGGACTGCAGGCCTCACAAAGGAGAGCCCTAAAAATAAGGTCACAAAAGTATATGATGAAAGGGGGGGTCCTTTTCAAGAAAAATTATGAAGGGATATATCTAAGATGCCTAGAGAGGCCAGAAGAAGATAAAGTGTTATCTGAATTACATGACAAGTTTGGAATAGCCCATGGGTCATCCTTGGCCACCACACATGCTATCCTCAGAGTAGGATACTACTGGCCCACAATTTTTAAGGATACTACTGAACATATTAAATGCTGTCATGTATGTCAGGTTGTTGCCAACAGAGAAAGATATGCTGCTCAACCTTTGCATCCAGTAATGAAGATGCGCCCATTTGTATAATGGGGAATGGACTTCATAGGACCAATTAATCCTCCATCATCCTCAGGCCACAAGTATGTCTTAATGATTATTGACTATTGTAGCAGGTGGACTGAAGCTGTCAGCACCAAGACCTGTAATGTTGAAGATGTCATCAGATTTCTAGAAAGTAATATAGTCACCAGGTATGGAGTTCCTTATGTTCTGGTAAGTGATAACGACTCTTCTTTTGCTTCAACTAAAATGTCAAGCTGGGCTTTTGATTATGGGATCATACTGAAGTTCTCCTCAAACTATTATCCCCAAGGGAATGGATTAACAGAATCCACCAACAAAAATTTGTTGAATATCATAAGAAAATTAATAGAAAAGAACCCTAGGGAATGGAACACCCTTCTGAAATATGCCTTATGGGTAGACATAACTAGGAATAAGGCTGCATTAGGAAACTCACCTTTTCATTTAGTATATGGGGTGGATCCCATCCTCCCTATTAATTTTAAAATTCCTACACTACAGTTTGCCCAAGGGTACCTAGGCATAGACAATAAGCAAGAAGTCAGGTTGCTTCAATTGATGCACCTGGAAGAGAAAAGAAGTCAGGCAATTGATCAATTTGCCAAACATCAGGCTATTGTCAAACACTGGTTTGACAAAAGAGCCAAGGTTAAATCCTTCAAGATATCCAATTTAGTCCTGATGTGGGACAAAGCACATGAGAAGAAAGGAGACCATGGTAGGTTTGACAAACTCTAGATAGGTCCCTTCCAAATTTTTGAGAAGTTAGGAGACAGCACTTACAGGCTTAAAAACTTGACAGGTGAGGATGTTCCATTACCAATTAATGGACAGTTCCTTAAACATTATTTCCAAGCCTGAGTTAGCTTCATGACAGTCGTGTATCATAGTGTATATTTGTATAGTTGTTTGTACAGTTTTGTCTTGTGTTTTGTTTTGTTTTCTTGTTGATTTTTTGTTTTGGTTAGTCAAGATGATGCAGCTCATCACCCTAGAAAGTAACTAAATTGTTAGGATTCAAGTGATAAGATCAAATTTATATATAGGTCGTGACTCATTCTAAGAAGTACTTATGATCAGGTCTGTGATACTTTTTCATCAGGGTGCCTTTTCTTGATCAAAGTGATTCTTTCACAATGACTCACCTAACAGCCTTAGGTTTGTTGAACGCACAAGTATAGGTGTTAAGTGAAAAATCTAAAGGGACTCCCTTGCTACCAATACAATCTCCAACCTAAATCAACAAGTGACCATACCTTGCACACTGAACTTACATGTTGACATCAGATATATAAAAATCAAATATTGAAAAATCTAAAAATATAATAAAATTAGGCCATCTAAGTAACTCTCCGGGGCTATATATGCCTGCTAGCAGTGGGGATCTACTTAGGGGGATTGCATAGATAACCTTGTCGGGGTTATAGACGCCTGCTGGCAGCAAGGCTCTATCCAAGTTAGCTATGAGGGATGCTCCCAAACTATGTAACTTAACATCTATTACTCATGTTTTCAACTTGCTTTCAAGATGAGGATAATTAATCATTTGCACACACCTGATCCTTTGTTAGCATTGTTGCCATGATGAAAATTTTATCGTACAGAAAGATTATGATGCTTATATTTAGAAAGAGTTAGAATGCTATATATGAATGTGATCACCTCACTTGAATAATTGGAATTTTATTGTTTTCTTTGGTGGCAAGTTGTTGTGTGGTTACACAACATGCCCCATTTTGACTTGACAAAATAGGGACCCAACTTTTTCTTCTTGGCTTGTTCTTGGTTTTTCTACTTTTTGGCAGTCTGGTAAAAGTAAGTCATGCAGGTGATCCTGCATAAGGAAGCTGGGGTAAGTCATCATGATGAGGTTAGTTTGTCAAAGTTAGTTTTCATATCAATAACCTCATGGTTGGAAAGAGTACAAAATTTCATGCAGGTTTGCCTTTTGGATCACCCTAATATTCCTTAAAGAATGAGAGTTATGACAAGTCAAAGCCCTGGTCAAACTTGATATTCCGAGGGGGGGTCATATTATAAATATCAGTCATATTATGAAAGATCACCCCGATCTAATTTTATCACCCAATAATCATTTATCCAGAGATCTAGACATCAATTTTAAGTGATAGAGGTATTTACCCATCGGTCAGCTTCATATATTTTGTGGGGGTCATATTTTGAATATCACCCGATATTCCGAATATCACCCGATCTTCCGAATATCACTCCAGCGCAAAATATCACCCTAGAGCCAATATCCTGATGACATCATCCAATCCCGATAAACAAAGAAAATCACCCTAATGGTGACGTCATCTTCCTTTTACCTCACGGAGGAATTTTTCAAATGATCAGCCTTTTACAATAGCATGACGGTGACATCATCCTGATCTTTCGAAAAGGGGGTCACTTCACTTTTGAGGGGTCATGTTCTGAATATCACCCGATCTTAAAACATGACCTAACATTTTGAATATCACCTGATATTCTCAACATCACCCAACATTACACCGAGGGGGTCATATTTCAAATATCATCCGATATTTCAAATATCACCCGATCTTCTGAAGATCACCCCCCCTCATCTTGCTGCACAACATTAAATGCCATAAATGTAGTAGGTGGACTCCTGCCGATTGCGAACACGATATGAACACCTGGCAATGCCCGTAGATTCATGGCAAAAGATAAATGGTTATGATCAAAATTGCCCTGTGTTGCCCTAATTTGCCCTAATAATGAGGATAAAAGTGAGTTTCCAGCATCATTTTGCATTTACCTTACGATAAAACTAGAATTTACAATGTAGACATTCAAACCCTCGTACAAACTACCTATAGATGCATACAACCCATAGCAGAACAGAACACGTGATTATCACCAGTATCAGAGCCCATTTTCTGTAATCATCAACATAATTCAGGAGTAAAGCGTAATCAGGTAAGTAATTAAAAACCCTCCTTTTGTCATTTTCTGCATGTCCAGATAGGATGTCTTTCTAGTAGGCTGAACTATAAGTATGCAAATCATGATGAAATAGAGCTTAATAAGTATAATATGCATGATGTTGTGAATATATAATGTTGTCTATGAATAGATATAAATGTATTGTAAGACCAGGCATATTTTGTTGCAGGAAGCCATGGCAGACGTCAGGAAGAACAAATCTAATGCAGAATTTATCAAACCTATGTTTGCTCAACCAGAAGGAGTATAGTTCTGTATATCAAAAAATTTGGATTTATAAATGGAAATGATCAAACAATTGAAATGCATAACCTAAACCCAAATAATTCAATACCTCGAAGATGCAAAATGAGCTTGATTGATTGATCGCTTTGTTGTGTTGATTGCTCGATTCCGTAGCATAACGTTGATAAGGAGATAGATGATGGATGCAAAGGCTCTAATGATATTTCAACAGTATGTGGATGCTTGAGGATCAATGCCCTTTTAGAAAATTTGACAGAATAAGGGTGCTTAAGGTTCAATGCATGCTAATGGCTTGTGAGGGGGTTGATTTATAGGAAAGGCTTGGTTCCAATGGATGGCTAGGATCAATTAGGGCTTTAGGTGAAATGGATGGATAGGATTAAGTTAGGTTTCCTTGCACATCAAGAAATTGTAGTCATATGACATGTGGCAAAGGAGGATGAGGCTTAGGTGTGCTTGTGTAGATAAATACTAAAATTAGATCCCATTAGTTGTGCATGTGAAAGATAAAAGTTGTAACACAACACATGATTGACTAGACAAGTGTTGGAATGTGATGAAAGATGAGTGTTTAATTCAAACAAAATATTTGAATTAGTTGGGATATGAGTTGGATATTAATTAAATAAATAAAATTTATTTAATTAATTGAGAAGTTGAATAGGATGAGATAAGATATGATGTGGAAATTAATTAAATAAATAAAATTTATTTAATTAATTGGCTAAGTAGGATGAGGATGGGATTGAATGGGATTTTAATTAAATAAATAAAATTTATTTAATTAATTGGCTAATGGATAAATGGGATTAAGAGTTGGATTTAGGACAAAAATGGCTTATGATGTTTAGGATAATGTTTTAACAAGGTGTTGTAGGACATGGACAAAGTTGGGACAAATTTGGGTGTCTACATTTTGCCCCTCTTTGAGATGATGTTCGAGATGATAAGATTTGTGTCGAGTAACATCATTTCAAAGAAGCCAAGGTATGGATAGAGGAAAATAATAGTGATGATGGAAAGATATGATGAGGATGATGATGGTGGAAAGATAGGATGAAATGGGATGATGATGCCCCCTCGAGAGGTTAGGCGGGTTGGACAAACACGGGTAGGCTCTCGAAAAGAAATGGTTTGGCTGCAAAAAGAAAGATAAGGGGATAGATAGAAGAAATGATGATGTGTTATGCTGCAATGAAGGTGAGCAACCATGATGTTTGATATAGCACTAGACGTTATGCACCAAGGTATAAGGACCAGGGTGACGATGTGTCTTGTGCCCCAGCGTAATACAACCTTGTCTAACATATGAGGAAGAAAACTTAGAGCATTGAAGTCCTACTACACAAAAGGTATGATATGACCTTAGATGCAAAGGATAGTGCAAAAAGCTATTCCAACATACACAAGATATGAATATTAGTTAGAATGATATAGATGTGATACAAATGCAAGATAAAAAGATAACACATACAAGCAAACAAGCAAGCATGCGCAAATGATACAAAAATAAACAAGGTATTGCCCCTGTCAAGCTGTAAACCAAAGATTAATTGCTGATTGTTTTGTTGATGATAGTTGAGAGTGTTGTCATTGTGGGGAAAGCTATATCCCTAGATCAACACAAGGTTGTTTGCTGAGTTGGTTGGCTAATTGGCTAATTGATTTGGCTTACAACAAGGCTAGGATCAAGACCATGGATTGCGATTGGATAATTTGGCTTGATTGATTAACTTGATTGGTATGGATTAAGGATGGGCTTGCATTTGGATCTTTGCTTGGAATGACTTGAAGATGATGAAATGATGGATGATTAGATTGATATGATTTGATTTGATGAATGGATGATTAGATGATATGTGGGGGATTGAGCTACTTTTGATTTGTTGGAGTGGCTGGATTTGTTCCGATTGGAGTTGATGTGATTGAGTTGATTTGTTTTGGTGTTGTTGTTGATGATTGATAGGATTTATTTTGATGGTTGGATTGATGTGCTTTGAGTTGATTTTCTTTGGTGTTAATGCTGATGATTGATAGGATTTGTTTTGATGGTTGGCTTGATGTGCTTGAGTTGTGATGATGAGAGTGTCCACTCAATCTAAGCATAAGCAAGTGTTCTCAGTGTGCGCAAAAGATGTAAAATAAACAAGGTATTGCCCTTGTCAAGTCATAAACCAATCATTGATTGTTTCATTGATAATGATAGTGTTGTCATTGTAGGGAAAACTATATCCCTAGATCAACACAAGGATGTGGGAACACTATATCCCATTGATAATGATTGATGATGAGTGATTTGGCTCATGACAAGATTCGGATCAAAAACTTGTTGATTTGATTGGAGAATGTTCCTTGATTGATTAGCTTGCTTGATATGGATTAATGTGACTTAGATTTTGAGATCATTGCTTAGATTGATTGGATTGATATGATTGAAAGAAGTGACTGATTGAAATGGATGAATGAATGTTATTGATAAGAAGAATTGATGATGATGATTTTGATTTTGATTGATGTTGATGGAGTGGATTGTTTTGGATGATGATTGAATTGATCTTATTGCTTGGATTTTTTGTTGGATATTTGATTTTTTTGGATTTTTTGACATATTTGATTTTTTTTTGTAGTTTTTGAAATGTTTTGGGATGTCAATGGATTTACAATTGGGTAGCCTTTGTGCTAGATACTAATGACAAGGGAAAACCAAGTCTAGGTGCAAGGGATCGATAAAAGGATGGGCGCATAGTAAATGTGATGGCAAGATCATGAGAGTTGGATGGGATGGAAGGTTCATGAGAGTTGGATGGATAGAAAAGAGGATAGGCCATATAAGGGATGGATGCTTGCCTCATGATAAATAGATAGGTAGGCTATAGTGGAAAGCTTCATGATAAATAGATGGGGATAAGCTATAAGGTGGAAAGCTCATGATAAGGATATACGCCATAGTGGATGAATCATAAGGGAGCTAGGATGTGATCTCTAAAGGCTATGTTGCATCGGAAGAATAACTTGCCCCATTATCGGTGGTAATGCTTAGGATTTTTACATGACAAAGGTTATGATCAAGGGATGACATGATGGATTGGTTTAAATGGGATGGATGAATAGTCAATGGATAGGACTTGGTTTGGAAAGAAGGTATGTCAAGAAATATCCAAACATGTTTCAACATTCTGCTCGATGTCTTCATCAAGATCAAAAGGAGGAAGGGTGGATGAATGGGTTCAATAAGATAGGTATATGGATGTAATAGATAAGGATGGTAGGATGTAGCATAATAGGATGGATATAATGGGATAGGTAGTTTGGAAATGGATAGATTGGATGAGACAATGTGCCCTCAAGTGTAAGTGACATAGAAGATCAACCTACACATGATGCCTGTTTGCCAGGTTTTCATCATGGTACTTATCCAAGGCGCCTGTTTACCAGGTTTTCACCATTGGATGAAGGGATTTCTCTTTACTATTTTGACTTTTTTCTTTTTCTTTTATTTTCTTTATTTTCCTTTTTTTTTTGCTTTTAGATGCGTTGACAATTACACATGGCGCCTGTTTGCCAGGTTTTCACCATGGTAATAGATAGGAGGGACTCAAGTGGCTAGTGCTATGAAGGTTGATAGTGTCCCTTTAGAAATGGATGATGTCTTCACATGGACCATGTCATTATGCTCATAGATGTTGATAGGGGGTTGCATGGATGGGAGATGGAGTAGGTAGATAGTGGATGATGAAATGGATTATGAAAGGTTCATGCAAGGATAGATGGATCGGGATAGTGGACTATGATGTGGATTATGTAGGCTTATGCAAAAGCATGGACCATAGGGATAGCATGGCGGAGATATGCAAGATAATGGATGGAAGATGGGTAGATGTAGATATGTGAAGGTGCTGCGGAGTGGAAGGGAATCATGACCAACGGTTGCACACACCATGATAAACATTGAAGCTTTTGATGAGATGGTGGTGTAGGAAGCAATGGAGATGTTTGCTTAGGAGATGGTTGATGAAGTGATTTAGGAACCCACATAGATTTAGTATTTTTAGTGCTTTTGTTTTGCTTGTGGGATTTTTGAAGGGAATGGAAGTTTTGGATGGAAATAGGCTTTTGGATGGAGGTAGGTGATTGGGATTCTTGAGATGTGGAGGAGGATGCCTCATTTGACTTGCTAGCTATTTGCTTAGGAACCCAAACCATTTTGCTTTTGGGCTTTGCTTTTGGAGGTAAGGGTTTGGATGGTTGCTTAGATGTGGATGAAGATGCCTCATTCGCTTTGCTAGCTATTTGCTTAGGAACCCAAACCATTTTGCTTTTGGGCTTTGCTTTTGGAGGTATGGGCTTGGATAGCTTTTTGGATTGCTTTGATTTGGTTCTTTGCATTGATTTTTCATGTTTGTGCCCTAAGGCATGATAGTTCTTTGGATTTTTGGTAGGACTTTTAGCTTTATAGGTAGAGACATCAAAATTTTTGCGTTTGAATCCCATGGGGTGGGTGGAGTGGATGGAATTATTGGAAGCTTTATGTTTAAACGATGTGTGATTTTGTTGGTCATGATTAGGGATGTAAGGATACTTATGAATGATATGTATGTTAGGTGTTGGAAGCAATGGTGGCAAGGTGGATGGAGGGATATTTGGAGTTGGTAAAAGTGGAGGCAAGGTGGATGGCAGAAGGTGTATGGTCACATGTTTTTGACATTTATAGGATGATGGAGATGGAATGGCTACATATGTTTTGGGTATATGATGGGGGGTGTGATGGAAAGTGGTAGGTTTAGGATGCATGAAAGGATTACCAACATCTTGGCCTTGTTTACCTTGGGGTGTGTATCCAAGGCCATATGAGCATGGAGGAATTTTGACATGGTTTGGCTCCAAAATACCTTGTTCATAAAGGCCTAGACCTTTACCTTGGTAGTTCATGTTTTGGAGGATGCGATTGACTATGGGACTAGATGTGTTTTGGGAACTAGACTTGAGTTCTTTATTGGATGGAGAAGATGAAATGGAGGACAATGGTTGTTGTTGTCCTAAGGAAGAACATTCATGGAGGAAGGTCATAAGACCACTAGGACATGATGGTGGACTTGAAATGGGATCGATGGTAGATATGGAGGGAGGATCATTAGCATTGTGTTCACTAAGATCCAAGTTATTTGTTTGATCTTCTATGCTTATGTGTTCTTGAGAGGCACATGTCTCATTATGACAAGTGGATGTTTGCTCATTATGGATAGGGCTAGATGGAGGATGACTAGGAGCAATTTGGATATCTCGCTCATGGATGGTTATGGGATTATGGATAGGATCAAGGTACTTTTTAATAGGTTCTTCATCATAGATATCATCTTGATCATGAGATAGATAAAGTTTTGCCAAATCGATCATCATGGTTTTCATGATCTTAGCTAGAACCTTGATCATAACTATGAGCAAAAATAGGATTAAGTGGGCTATAAAAGGGATAAATTTGCTCATGAATGAGGTGATGGTGATGATTAATAGCTTGAGGGCAACCCATAAGTAGGTCATGGATAGGTGGAACTTAGAGGTGCTTTGATCTTGATTAAGATTAAGGTTCAATATTTCCACATGTTTAAGATTATGCTCTTGACATACCTCTTGACTTTGGATGGAAGTAGAAGGTTCTTGAGTGGACTTGATAGGCTCTTGATAGTTATCAACATGAAGGCATGATGGCTCTTGACTTAGGCTTGTGGTTGGAGACTCTTGAATAGACTTGTTGGCTTGTAGGTCACATGATGGGCTTAAAGGGCTAGGTATGTTAATGGAAGGCTCTTGAAGAGGCTCAAGGATATGTGAACCACATGATGAGATTATAGGATTGGACATGACCTTTGGAAGTTCATTGGTAGGCTCATGAATTGGTGTTTGACATGGGCGTAGTTTATTCCTATCTAGTAGCCAATGGATCACATCCTTTGCAAGTGTATGAGTGGATGGGAAATATAATGGATGGATGATAATGATAGATGGCATTGGATTAGGATTAGGACGAGGATTAGGTTGAGAGCTAATTGGATTGGATGGATTAGGATTTGGACTGGATGGGGATGATGTGGCATGATTTCCCATTATAGGTGGGTACATCTTGTAAACAATTGAGACGAATATTGGGCATTGATTTGTATTATGGCCTTTGGTCCTATGGTATGCACAATAATCATGTTCATCATATGGACTTTCTTCACATGGTTTGACTTTAGGAAGTTCAATGAGTTTTGCTTCAAGCATCCTTTGTAAAACTCTCTCAGCCGCATCCTTTGGTGAATGATTAGAATGACATGGCGAGGAAGGTAATGAAGGGCTTGGTGGCTTGGAAGGTAAAGGGATCAATGGACTAGGAATAGGATCACATGGTGGTGTTGGGATAGGATAAGTTGGCTCATGTGTTGGCATGTGATTGGATGGTGATGGCCACTCTAGATTGGTATCTCCCTTATCAAAGGTAATTAAATCTTGTTGCATTAGGCTCGCATGGTTTATGTACAAAGGGCCACTTGGAGTTGCATGTGCATCTTGTTGCAAAGGTGGCTTTGGGCTCATTTGTGCTTGTTGTGGAGGCCATTGATAGTCTTGGAAGCTAGGTGTAATGGTAGGATATGTAGACAAAATATCTTGAGGTGGACCCAAAGATGCGGGCATTTAATCTTGTTGGCAAGGTTGACTTGTGCTCACTTGATTTATATACAAAAGGCCATTTGGACTTGCATGTTGTTCTTGTGATATCACTTGATGACTTTGTGGATGGGCTTGGTAGTGCATTGGAATGGTGGCATGAGGGATTGGATAAGCTTGAGGTGGATGTTCATAGGTTGATGTGGCATTGATTTGGTGGATAGGTGGATTAAGTTGATATGCAGTGGATGGATATGACATGTGGCTATGAGGTGGATTAGGTTGGTATGGAGTGGCTAAGGATTGTTGTACTTGTCGAGCTTGACTAGTGGCTAAAAGGTGTTGGACTTGAGCTATGGAGTGTTGTAGTTGAGGTGATTGGCTTGCATGGGGTTGAGCTCTTTGGATGAAGAATTGTAATATTTCAATGGCATCTTGGTTTAGGGGTTGTAATCCTTGATAAATATTTTGGAGGAATCTTTGGAATTTGATTGTTGGGTCTTCTAGCGTAGACATGTTGTCACCAAGTGTTTGTCTTAAGTCCTTTTAGCAAGTGCTTGTTTAGGGATTTAGATGATGATGTGGATTGTTTGGATGAAGGTGATTGGCTTTAGATGTTGTTCGAAGAATGTGTAGGATGACTTGTCTTTATGTGTTTGGGTGTTTAGAGCTTGATGTGGCAATATTCAAACAAATGATTATGCATATACACACATGAATCACTCATGCAAGACACATAAGCAAGTTAATGACTTTGAAAATGAAATGTGATGATTATGCAAGCACACATGGAAAACACATCAACAAGCCTAATGTGTAGTCAAGTGGGTATAGCCAATTAGGTCTTAGGCTATCTATTGCACAAGGTTGACTATGGAATTGAAAGTGAAATCCTGCCACACAGCCAGGAGAAAGGGGTAACCCACCCTTCACCTTCACTTCCCAAAGGTATAAAGTTCTTTGGGGCTTAGCCAAGAGTGACAAGATTCCAACTTCTAATGAGGGTGTCTTTCGATTCAGCCTCGATTGAGGTCGTCCCTTGGAGTGGTGTGTCTCCAAGCAGGCCTCCTAAGAAGGGTATGACAAAAGCAAACCAAGTGAGCTGTCACTTGATTCACACTCGCAGTTGTTAATTTCCCCTTAGAAACTTGAAATGTGTAACAAATAGTTCAAGCACTTGTTCTTTTTAGACCCATATCTAAATGTGATGGAAGACAATGGTTTGTTTTAGCCCAATTTTTTGATGTGAATTTGCAAACAATTGTTTATTTTAAAGCCCAAATCCAAGTGTGATGACAAACAAGTTGTTTATTTTATGCCCAAAATCTAAATGTGTGATCAAATAATGATTAGAGATGAGAGATTAGAATGAGTGCACCTCATAAAAATTGCTTTCCAAGTTGCTATTATGATTGATCCAAATGTTGCTCCAGCTCCTTTGATTCACTTACAAGTCACTGCAAAAAATAAAATGTGATTTGGTTCGCTAGATTGGAAGATATGATTTTTTTTTCTAAAAGTCGCGCGTCAAATTTTTTTGAAAAATTAGAATCGCAGGGTCAACTTCAAATCGCCATAACTCTTTGAATACTGAACTAAATCTTTAATGTAACCACTTTTTGGAAAGCTCTCGAAGTCCTCTTTCCAACGAATCTAAGATCTCCTTTTTACAAGATCTGTGTAAAACAAAAAACCCTCTGCAACAGATCTGGTCATAAATTAAAAAAATCAGCAAAAAGTTGCGTGTCAAAAATTTCTGAAAAATTAGAATCGCAGGGTCAACTTCAAATCGCCATAACTCTTTGAATACTGAACCAAATCTTTAATGTAACCACTTTTCGGAAAGCTCTCGAAGTCCTCTTTCCAACGAATCTAAGATCTCCTTTTTACAGGACCTGTGTAAAACAAAAAACCCTCTGCAACAGATTTGGTCATAAATTAAAAAAATCAGCAAAAAGTTGCGCGTCAAAAATTTCTGAAAAATTAGAATCGCAGGGTCAACTTCAAATCGTCATAACTCTTTGAATACTGAGCCAAATCTTTAATGTAACCACTTTTCGGAAAGCTCTCGAAGTCCTCTTTCCAACGAATCTAAGATCTCTTTTTTCCAGGACCTGTGCAAAACAAAAAACCCTTTGCAACAAATCTGGTCATAAATTAAAAAAATCAGCAAAAAGTCGGGCGTCAAATTTTTTTTAAAAAAATAGAATCGCAGGGTCAACTTCAAATCGTCATAACTCTTTGAATACTGAGCCAAATCTTTAATGTAACCACTTTTCGGAAAGATCTCGAAGTCCTCTTTCCAATGAATCTAAGATCTCCTTTTTACAGGACTTGTGTAAAACAAAAAACCCTCTACAACAAATCTGGTCATAAATTAAAAAAAATCAGCAATATAAAATATCTTCAACCTACAAATCAAAGTGCATAAACCTGCAAAAATGAATGATTGACGCTCCAAGAAATCTAATCTTCACAAAAACAACTCAAACAAGAGGGTTAATCAGGGGCGTGCCAAAATGTATATCAAAAAATTTAGATTTTTTGTAAATGGAAATGATCAAACAATTGAAATGCATAACCTAAACCCAAATAATTCAATACCTCGAAGATGCAAAATAAGCTTGATTGATTGATCGCTTTGTTGTGTTGATTGCTCGATTCCGCAGCATAACGTTGATAAGGAGATAGATGATGGATGCAAAGGCTCTAATGATATTTCAACAGTATGTGGATGCTTGAGGATCAATGCCCTTTTAGAAAATTTGATAGAATAAGGGTGCTTAAGGTTCAATGCATGCTAATGGCTTGTGAGGGGGTTGATTTATAGGAAAGGCTTGGTTCCAATGGATGGCTAGGATCAATTAGGGCTTTAGGTGAAATGGATGGATAGGATTAAGTTAGGTTTCCTTGCACATCAAGAAATTGTAGTCATATGACATGTGGCAAAGGAGGATGAGGCTTAGGTGTGCTTGTGTAGATAAATACTAAAATTAGATCCCATTAGTTGTGCATGTGAAAGATAAAAGTTGTAACACAACACATGATTGACTAGACAAGTGTTGGAATGTGATGAAAGATGAGTGTTTAATTCAAACAAAATATTTGAATTAGTTGGGATATGAGTTGGATATTAATTAAATAAATAAAATTTATTTAATTAATTGAGAAGTTGAATAGGATGAGATAAGATATGATGTGGAAATTAATTAAATAAATAAAATTTATTTAATTAATTGGCTAAGTAGGATGAGGATGGGATTGAATGGGATTTTAATTAAATAAATAAAATTTATTTAATTAATTGGCTAATGGATAAATGGGATTAAGAGTGGGATTTAGGACAAAAATGGCTTATGATGTTTATGATAATGTTTTAACAAGGTGTTGTAGGACATGGACAAAGTTGGGACAAATTTGGGTGTCTACAAGTTCAAATATGGTGTCCTTTGAGATACTCATCAGGGAAATAAAGATCTAGCGGCATGGTCATCCAAGCTGAGTGAATATAAAGATGATACCCTGTTGGACAACATATCTGTGTCAGGAATGTGGCATACAACTGGATTTCCTTATTCTATGGAAACTCCAGAGTTGATAGTTGAATGTGCCAAGAATTACAACCCTCAAATTAGGAGAGTAGAAAAGCATGGAAGGGTATATGCAGATCTATCTATCAAGGGGATTGCAGCTACATTTAATCTACCACTGGGAAAGAAGGTAGTTAGCATGGATTTGAAGAAGCTGGAGACTGAATATATAAACAACAAAAAGGCTGCAAGAAAGAGGATGAACCAACAGAGAGCCAAGAATAGCCCTTACACTGCCTCTACTAAATTGCCAGTGTATTTGTACAAGTTTGATTTTGATGATGAGTATCAATATATGATTGCCTTACTTAGCAGAGTGACAGGCTAGCCTAATGCTGGAAGCTTCAAGGACTGGATGTATGGGGTCATCATAATGTGCATTTACATAGATAATAAGCCATTATGGGCTAAAATGATCAGTGATTCCCTAGATGAATAGCTGATGAATCTAGGGGGCCTAGAATGTTCATTTTACATGACTTCCTATATTGTATATTCATGTGCATATAAAGGTACATTTGATGCACTTACCACAATCGGAAAGATTGGTGGCAGTCTGAATGCTACCCATATATGGGATCATTACCCTCAGTTGCAAAGAATAAATTACCTCTCTGATTACAAATTGGTGAATGATGCATTTTCCATGCATCTGGTCGAAACAATGGAGGAGGATCAGACTAAAAGACTAAGCATGGAAGCTTAGGAGGTTCTATACAGGCATGGTGCCTGGTTTATACAATTTGCCACATTCTCATACATAAGGATAGAAGGTTTTGAGGGCCAGCCCTTAATGTTACCGAGGTACCCTACTGATGGGGTAGTCCTGATGGAATTTGTAAGACAAGTATCAACAATACTGGATACATATAAAGAAAACAATAAGATTCCTCCAGTTTTGTTTCCAGTAACTATAGGGTGGTACATGTGCCCAGATTTAGAAAACATAAAGAAGGCCATAGGAGGTCTGAACATGATGAACTTACAGCCATTTCCATTGGCCAGATCATATGACCTCTATGGGAGAATGCAAAAGATTACAGGTCAACCCATCCACAAGAAACACTTGGAGGATTTCTAGACAGATTGTGAGGATGAGGCCGAGGTCAGCAGAAGGAAATATCAAAGGCTAACCCTCAACCAAATCAAGACATTTGATTGCATTCCAGTGCCTGCACAATTGAAGAAGGATGATGGGAAGACCATGTCCAATGAATATGAGGACAATAAGGTGTATAATGACACCATTTCAGCTTTGGACCTGACGCAACTAGAAGATATTTCATTAGATCAGTTTACAGGTGGGATGTTGTAGTTGACCCAAGCATGGGTGACTGAACAAATTAATGCACTAAAGAAGAGGGGTGTGGCAGTCATAGTAGATAACAAAAGGAAAAGGAAAGAGATTTTAGATGAAGAATATGATGACTTTCTTGTAGAGTAGAGGAAATCTAATGGAGAAAGGTTGCCACCTCAAAAATAAAGCAAAGGACCTCCCAGAGGAAAGAAGAAAACTGATGATAATCCTAAGGGTGTAATAATTGAAAGAATTTATGTATTAGCTAAAGGTACATCTGCATCAGGACAAGCATCAGCCTCATCTGCCCCACCTTCAGAGGATAAGCAAAAGACCAAAAGGATCTTGAGGCCAGCTATGGAGACCAAACAAGATGTGGGCCAATCCTCAAGGCAACATGAAGAAGATGTCCTTGTTGAGGAGGAGCCAGTGACTAAGGAGCATTTAGATGATGATCCTATGATATTCATAAGGAAGAGGAAGGCACCCTTAATGGCATCCACCCCTAAGAAACCAAGAACGTGTATGAGGGGTGAGATAAGACATGACCCTGTAATGTTAAGGGGAGCTGGTAGTGAAGTATTTAGAAAAGAATTGCAACATGATGTGCCACTTCCTACCATAATTCAGTTCAAGAATGAGAAGGATGAAGAGCAGGTAAAACAAACCACTGGAGCAAATCAAGGCAGTCCTCTCTCATTAGAAGAGACTATGGACTTATCAGATGACGAAGTGGTAGAAAATATAGCTTCTCAGCGGATGGAAGCCCTTGCTTTAAGTACTCGTATAACTCCACAAGGAACCCCATCAGCACATAGGGTGATATTAGAAGAGTTGAAGCAAGAAGAACAAGAAAAGGAAGATAGCCCTGAGAGGGTAGCCCAACAAATTGGGCTAGATAAGTTAGTTGATCAGGTGACTAGCCCTGCAGTGATAGACCTAACATATAGGGAGGATGAAAGTCCTGAACATCAAGCAGGTGCACTTGATAAGACAAAAAATGTTGAGATAGCCAAAGTGGCAGAAATAAAAAGCCACACTCTAGATATGGGCCAACAACAAAAAGATATATTTGATGAGCCCAAAATAGTAGAAGTCCAACAAAATGGTGAGGAAGATAAAGATACATCAGCTAATGATGCCCCTGGGATTCAGGAAACCTCAGGTGAGAAAGATACATCAGGTCATGATGACCTGAAAACTTAGGAGGTAGATATATTAGGTGCAGATCAAAATGTGATCCAGGATCAAGTAGATGCACCTAAGTCAGATACTATGATATCCATGGATACGAATATACCTCAAGATGAGGAAATCTCTAAAGTGGATGAAACTAAAGAAGATGAGGTACAGGATCAACCACAAGATCATCAGGTGGATGCACCGCAAGATCCTCCCCCACAAGAAGTTCCTCAGGAGGAGGAAGTAGAACAAGATCACCCTCAGGATGAACATCATGAGGAAGAAATAAGGAAGTCACCCTCTCCACCGAAAATAGATGCAGTTACTAGAGATCAAGGTGGACATGATGATGATGATGAACGCCAAGGATCTGGAGACCAAATACCTCAATGGCTTGAGAAGGAGATAGGTATGGAATCTGGTTTTGAGCTTCAGGAATTTGATGTTTTGACATTATTTTTAGAAACCATCATGAAGCCTAAGAGGAATGCTAGATTAACCTTGGCCATTAGAAGAGATCCTGCTATGGGCAGAAGGACCGCCCAGGTAGCACTCCGCACCGTTGAGAAATAAAAAGGCAAGATCACTCTAGAAGAATTCTAGATTACCACAGTGGATTTAGGATTTGCCAATGAGGACCAGGAAGGTTAGGAGGGGAAAGACATAATAGATTCTTTAACCCAAAGGGTGAAGAAAGAAAAGGAGAAGAATAAGAAGCATAAGGAGCACATTGCCCAGCTGTATTCATACATAAAAGGGTTGATTAACCCTGATAACACAGTATCAGATCAGGCAGTCCCATTGACTATGATTTCTTAAGAAGAAGTTAATAAATTAGACCTCATGAAGCACAAGTCTGTAATCATGAGAAAGTGGATGTCATCCACACTTACAGAAGCTGAAGAAGCAGTGAAAGCCTCTTTACAGAGGTGGAATTCTTTGGGTATCTCAAGGAGGAAAGTTGAAAAATTATAGACTGAGGCCAGAAGAAGGTCATTCCAGTTGGAGAAAGCCTTGAATGCTTTGAGTGAAATAAGGAGGATTAATCCTCAGGTCCTAATAAACAACCAGGTGTTAAATAATAATACTTCCATGTTGGTGGATATTTGGAATAAAGACATCAAGTTTGAAAATGATGTATTGAAAAGGTGCAGCAGTAAATTAAGAGATATCAGTATGAAGTTGCATCACATGATGTCATTTGAGGCAGAAATCCTAGAGGCTTTAGAGGGAAAAGTAGAAGGAAATATTAAGAATCAAGATACAGATTTTTCTATAAAATCTCTACATAATAACTTTCAGCCAATGGCTGATGACCCTCTTAACTACCTGACAGAAGAAGCAATGAACAAGATCATGAGGATCAAGGTCAGGGTGGAGAACTACAATGAAACATTGAGCAGTAGGAAGAATAAATTGGAGACCCTCAGGGATAAATTCCAAGCACATAAGCATGCCATCGACAAAGCCAAAACTCAGGATGGCAGAGAAGTTAAAGAGTGGTAAAAGCATATGAAAATATCAGGACAATAATACAGGTCCACATATAGGGTGACATTCATCAAGATGATGAAGACACGGAAAGCGATGATCATGATGATCGTGAAGATGAAGAAGAAGAACCTGATGAATAGATAAAGATACACTATAAAGGGAATATTTGCATCAGGTACTTAGCAGAAAATAAGCTACCTAGATGGTTGCTAGCTAGAAACCTATGCCACGTGAAACAGTTGACCAAGTCAAAGGAAATTTGCACCATTGATTTTAATAGATAAATCTTGATCGTAGATCATTTGTAACCACTCCCTCACCTTACTCTATAAAAGGTGTAGGGATGCCTTATTTTGAACATTCAAAGCTTAATTGAAATTTGTTTGCTGAAATATCAGGGGTCATTTCAAAGTTATTGTATATGTACACATTTTTGCATAGTTAATGAAAGAGAAGACCATTTTGATTACAAATCATAGTAAATCTTGAGTAATCTATGTCTGGATTCTTGATACTTTCTTTGATTAGCTACATCCCTTGGAGTGCTCATCAATCTGCTTGTATTGTTTTTATTCACCATTCCTTTGAAGTTAGCATCAATTGTATCTAGTTGTGGAACATCCTGGTGAAAATATGGTTTGATTTCTTCTTTTTCATGACAGTATCAAGTGTGTATGTGGCTCAATAGCTGAAGATTCATCATAATTTGAAATATTCATTTCAATTTCTTGAATTTCATAAATTCACCATCACAATTGCAAATAATAGACAATCAAAAGCAAATTATATGAAATATGTAGACATCTCATAGATAAATGAAGATCCATAGCATATTTGAAGTTAAAGCATGTACAATGGATAAATATCATGCAAAGATTTAAGTATAGACATACTATTTGTAGAAATATACTATGTAAATGACCTTTTTGTCTAGCATTTTTATAGAAACAAAATACTGTTGATGAACAAACGTAAGGCCCCTGAATGGAAACAGCAACACATATCAAGCACTGAGTAATGTCAGTTGATTAAGAACTAATCCACGGAGACTTGGGATCACGAATTCTTTGAATTCATCGTATCTTTCGAGATGAGTAAAGGTTGATGTGTAACTTTTATTCTATGTTTGTTTATGACTAACATCATGATCAACAGTTTTCCACGTCGAAATCTTGGTGTCATATGTGTGAATGTGTTTTTGCTTTTAATCTACTGCATTAAGTTTCATGATTGATTTATTATTGTAATGCTGAATTAAGAAGAGGATTTAAGTGGTTATTTGCATTAAAGTTTTGGATAGCTGATTCATCCCCCTCTTAGCTGTCTGTCCAACATTTACATACTACATGAGCCTGAAACAACAATTCCAAGCCTTGTAAAGGATGTAGAACAATAGAGAGAATAGTAAAATGAGTTATGGAAAATGTACTTTGATGGCTCTAGGAATATAAATGGATCTGGTGGTGGTGCAATGCTTGTGTCACCACAAGGTGACAGGTATTATTCTACTTTCCATTTTGCCTTTTCATGTACAAATAACACTGTTGGGTATGAGGGCATGATCCAAGGTTTGCAGTGGGCAAGAAAGAGGAAAATTAGCTGTTTGCAGGTATATTGTGAATTAGGTGAGAGGATTGTATGTCACAAGGAATGATGTGTTGAAGTGCTACAAACATAGGGTGTGGGACATGATTGAAGAGTTTGATGCTTTCAATCTGATCTCTATTCCAAGAAATTAGAGTTATCATGCAGATAGGTTAGCTACAATTTGGGCTTAGTTTGACATCCCCAGTGATATTCAAAGGGAGCAGGTACAACCTCATGTAAAAATAGTTGATAGGCCCTCTATCCCTGACAATAATGTTTATTGGCAAGTTTTTGAGAGTGATGAGAAGATCCTGCATTTCATGTTAGAAGAAGATGAGTTTTCTATGATAAATCAAGATAAGCTCAAACAGCAATATGGCAATGATCAAATTGTTTAGTTGAGAACAAACAAGCTGCCCAAGGGATTGGTAACATTGGAATCTATTTTTAGTACAGATGATCAACTGAAGAAAGGCAAGACCAGCATGTAGGTTAAAGAGGAACATTATGAGGAGCTAAAAATTTTTAAGCGTAAGCTTCTTAAAATTGGTAAAATTTGTTCGCCTGAGGATAGGAGGGCTTTTGTTGCTATTTGTCAAGAGTTTGAAGATGTGTTTGCCTAGGATTACTCAGACCTAAAAGGGTTCGACCCTCACATTGGCCAGCATACCATAGAGTTAGAACCAGGTACTAAACCTGTGAGGTAGAAGCAAAGACCTTTAAATCCAAATCTTGAGCCTTTAATGATTAAAGAACTAACCAAAAGGATTGAAGGGAAAATCATTTTTCTAATTAGACATACTTCTTGGGTCTCCAACCTTGTCCCTATGAGAAAAAAGAATGGAGAGATTAGGTTGTGTGTCAATTTCAGAGACCTTAATAGAGCCTCCCTAAAAGACCACTACCTGCTGCCCTCAATGGAGCAAATTTTGCAAGTAGTGGCTAGTTCTGAAAGGTTTTCCTTGCTTGATGGGTTTTCTGGTTATAATCAGGTGTTAGTTAAGGAGGAAGATCAGTTCAAGACTGCTTTCACCACCAAATGGGGCACCATGGCCTACAAAAGGATGCCTTTCGGCCTCTCAAATGTTGGCTCTACTTTTCAGAGAGCTATGGATATGGCTTTTAAGGGTTTGCTATATAAACTGGTGCTTGTGTACTTAGATGACATCACAATTTTTTCTAAGAATGCATCTGAACATTTATCCCACCTGAGGCAGGTATTTGAGAGATGCAAAGAGTTTGGGATATCTCTCAATCCCAAGAAATGCATTTTCATTATGCATGAAGGCAAGTTGTTAAGACACCTTGTGTCGAAGGAGGGAATTACCATTGATGCAAAAAGAGTAAGGGCTATTTTGGAGTTGCCTTTACCCAGCCACAAGAAGGGACTGCAAAGTTTTATTGGCAGAATCAATTTTTTGTGACGCAAATTTGTTGAAGCCATTGACCTCTATGTTGAAGAAGAATACAGTTTTCATTTGGACAAAAGAAGCCAAACTCAGCTTTAAGTCCATAAAGGAGGCATCATCAGCTGTACCAACCTTGGTAAATTTGGATTTCTCAAGGGACTTTATTTTATATGCTTATGGTGGCCTAGATACAATCTCTGCGATTCTGGTACAGCAGCAGAGTGAAGGTTTTGAGCAACCAATCTCTTTCTTTAGTCAGGGACTGGAGGAATATGAGCAAAGGTATAGCTTCATTGAAAAACATGTCCTTGCAATGGTAAGGAGCCTCAAGAAATTTAGACATCTTATTTCTAACAATAAGATACATTTGATGGTTGCTCACCCTAGTGTGAAAGAGTTCTTGTTAAGTAAAGATGTTAATGAGAAAAGGGTTGGTTGGATCACCAAAGTCATGGAATATGACGTAGATATCAAGATAACCAAGATCGTCAGAGGCAGAGGACTCAGTGAACAACTTGCTACTAGTTCTGAGAATGAAATAAAAAAGAAGAGGTGCTTCTGACCATTGAAGAGGAGCATCGGGATGATACAGCAGCAGTGGACACAAGTTGGGTTAATAACATGACTCAATTTTTGCAAACTGGTAAATGTCCAGCAGGTCTAGATAGAACTACAAGAAGATATTTTAGACTGCAATCCATTCCATATGTTTTAATAAATGGCATCCTTTTCAGAAAGGATCTTAATGGTGTGTTGTTAAGATGCATTGATAATGATTAGACTGACAAGGTGCTACATGAGTTTCATGATGGAACAGCCGGGGGTCATTTTGCCCCAAAGACTACTACTTGGAAAATAATGAGAGCTAGATATTATTAGCCTAGCTTATTCAAGGATGCCCATGCATGGGCTAGAAAATGTGTAAAATGTGCCATTTTTGTAGGCAAAGAAAGGCTGCCAGTTTTACCCCTGCAGCCAATTCAAATAGAGCAGCCTTTCATGAGATGGGGCATTGATTTTGTAGGTCCCATTGACCCACCATCAAGTGTAGGCCATAGGTGTATACTCATAGCAATAGACTATTTCACAAGGTGGCCTGAGGCAGTGGCTCTGAAGGAATCCAATGAAAATACTATTTTGAATTTTTACCAAGATTTGATATCCAGATTTGGGGTGCCTGAGTCAATTATCTCAGACAATGCTTTAGCCTTTGTCAGATTAAAGACAACTGATTGGGCTGTTAAGAATGGAATCTATTTGAATACTTCATCAAATTATTACCACAGGGTAATAGTTTGGCTGAATCTACAAATAAAAATCTCATAAGGATTATTAAAAGATCAATGGAGGACAACCAGAGGACCTAGCACACTAATCTGAAATATGCCTTATGGGCAGATAGAATAACTCCCAAGAGGTCTATTGGGAACTCCCCATATATGTTCATTTATGGGAAAGAGGCAAGATTGCCTATATCTATGGAGCTTCCAGCATTTGATATCATGAATCAGCTGGAGATGTTTAAAGAAGAGGATCCCATGGCTGTCAGATATGCTCAAATTATGGAGCTTGAAGAAATCAGAGATAAGGCTATGAAAACTATGGAGTATCATCAACTTCAGACCAAAAGAAATTTTGGTCAGAAGGCCACTCCCAGAATCTTTAGGGACGGTGAGATAGTGCTCAAATAGGATGAGTTGAAAAGCAGACCAGGAAAGCACTCCAAGTTTGACAACATGTGGAGTGGCCCATTTGTCATTACTGGATGGAAGGAGCACAATGTATTTCAGTTATCAAGCATGGATGGACAAAATTTGCCTATCCCAGTCAATGGGATACACCTAAAGAGGTGTTTTGAGGTATGAGTGCCTTATAAATCAGTAGATTAGATTTCTTTCTTTCAATAAGTGATGTTGTACAATAGTTTAGATCCCTTTTATTTTCCCTAACTACTGTCTAGCACAGTTGGAGGGGTTGCCTTTAGCATTTTTTGTCTTGGTTTGGTCTTCCAGATGTTCTTCACTGCTAATATGTTGGGTTGCTAAGGTCAGGATTGTTTGTCAAAGATATATTTTATTCTTTGAATGACTCCATGCCTGATGGATGCTTAAGGCCACTGATCTAATTGTTTAGTAGGCAAACATCCCATAGAAGTTGCCAAATTGTTGACCTATTTTCCTCTGCCCAGATTCAAATAGTTCAACTTGCATTTTCCTTGAAAATCCTTTAGAAATGACCCTACAAGCTTAAATCCTTCAAATATTTATTCTATGACTTCAAGTGTTTTCTATCGTAGATATTTCTCAGTTTCTGTATTTAATCTTTTATATGCATATTGCATTGTATGTCCTTTTTGTATGTATGTTGCATTGTATGTTTGCACATACAAGGAAAACATACAAGGTCCGTATGTAATGGCGGATGTACATCACCGATGTCCAAAGGTAAGATACAAGGAGCACATACAAGGCATAATGTATAAAGGGGAAAGATACAAGGCCTACATACAAGGGAAATATACAAGCAAAAGATATACAAAGTCAAATGTATATCAGCAATACACAAGGAAACATACAAGCAAAAGATGCATAAGTCAAATGTACATCACTGATATGCAATCAAAAGATGCAAGGGAAAGTGGGGTCTGCACATACAAAAGTGATTGTATCTCATATACAATTTGCAGATACAAAGAAAAGATGCAAGTCATACATGCAAGAGTGAATGAACAGTGAAATGTACATCAGGCTGACATACAAAGGTCACATGCAAGGATGCATTGGCAAAGATGCAAAGGGACATACAAAGACTTTTGCATATCGGTGACATACAATTGGCAATATACAAAATGCATGTACAAAGGTAGGATGTAATTGGTGGGGCCCACAGATATACAAAGGAGATTGTATGTGTTCGACATACAATGTGAGCATACAAAGCGGAATGTATATTGGGTAGATGCACAAGCAACAAGTAAGGAAAAGATACAAGGCAGGGGGTCCACCAATTGCATATACAAGTGCGATTGTATGTTCGCACATACAAAGGAGCATGCATTCCTAATATGCATTGGCCGGAGCCGAACAGGTATGCAATATAGTTGATAGGGGCTAAGGTCCGGTGGATGTATGTTTTTGCTTGTATGTTTGCATTGTATATTGCGATATACAAGGCAAACATACAATGGTGATATACAAGCCGGACCCGATTGTATTTTAAGAATGCTTCATAATGTTTGAGATCCGCAGCTTGTATGTCAAGTACATTATATGTATGTTGATATACAAAGGGAGTTAGGTACAAGCTAGATTTCAAAATGATTCTAATCTACTTTATAAAGGTTTGAAGTCCGCAGCTTGTATGTATAAGGGCATTGTATATTTGCATATACAAAATAAAATATACAAAGGGGCACATACAAAAGAGAATGTATATCAACGCACATGTAGAACTGATATACAAGGCCGAATATACAAAAGAGTGGTAGGGTCCACTTTGTATACAAGGGTGATTGTATCTTATATACAAGTCACATTGTATATGCAATATGCAAGGGCCAAGACATGCAAGGTGAACCCAACTAGAAGATTAAAAGCAGTTGATAATCTCTTGAAGTCCACGGCTTCTATATTTGTGATTATACATTGTGATATACAAAATGAACATACAAAGACAACATACAAGCTAGACCCGATCTAGAAGTCAATTTTGGCAAATTCAAAGGTGAGGTCCATGGCTTGTATATTGAGTGCATTGTATATTACGATATACAAAGGTCAGATACAACTGTGATATGCAAGCTAGACTCGACTGCGGAATTGAGTATAACGGATAATCATTTGAGGTCCACAGGTTGTATGAAGAGGCGATTGCATGTGCCGATATACATTTGAATATACAAAAGCCACATGCAAGCAAAAGATACATTGGCTGATAAACATACAAGCAGCAGGTAGAGTCCAGATACAAAAGGATGGGCCCACCAATTGCATGTATGCAATTGTATGTTCATACATACAATCAAATATACAAGAAGAAGAGATACAAAGCCAGACCCAATAGCAATTCCAATCCGCTCCATAATCATTTGGGGTCCACCCTATGTATATTGCATTTGTATATTCAAATATACAAAGAGATATGCAAAAGGAGGAGATGCAAGTCAGACCCGAGTGCATTTTTAAATGGTTGTACAAATATTTGGAGTCCGCGCCTTGTATGCAGGTGATTGTATGTATATACAATCTCAGAAACATAGATACAAAGGCCAATATGCAAAGAGATTTTTGGCATGACAAGGTGCATCGGCAGCTCAACTAATAGTCATTCCGATGGCCGATGGAGGATGTATTTTTCAGCGATGGCTCCCAGGGATCAGTTCAGCGACGAACCAAGTGGTGCCACATGGCAGGGGCGGCAGATGCAAGTAAAGTATGCTAAGGTAAAGATACAAAGGCAATTTTATCTTATATACAAGTGACTTGGCATATGTGATATGCATAGAAAAGATACAAGGCCTGGGGCCCACCAGGCATGCATACAAAAGAGGTATGCAGATGTAGTGGCCATTATTTATACAATGGCATAATATAGTAGTATACAAGCACAGTTTCAAAGGGTCATTCAGACACTGATTCAAGCACAGATGCAAAGCGAAATATACAGGTAGTTGACTAAATCTTTGACTGCCCATATCTTCTCCATCCTGGCGAATTTTGACATGCTGCAAAAGGTAAAAATGCTTGTTTTTGCCTCCTCTTTCATTTGGCAGGTTTTCTAGAGGATATATTCACTTTTAGTTTTTGGATCTGGTTTTGTATGTTTTTGTGATTAGACGTTTCAGCGACTATTTTGTAGATGCAAATGTAGATATTTGTTGAAGATAGACATTGAAGCTACTCGCATTCAATGCCCAAATATTTCCCACCGTTTCAGGGGTGAGGGTCAATGATTAAGCTGCTTGCATTGAAGACTCAGAATATCTCCCACCTACCCCTATTCTAGATATTTTCACACCATAACTTCTGCAGGTGGACATCCCTTCAGGAAGATATTTTTTGATACAGCTCATGGAGTGAATTTTTGTAACTGACTTAGGCCTTTTGAAATGTGATAAATATGCATTCGTGTGATGTAAATAGGGTTGGAAAAATTTTAGCATTGAGGCTTTTCTGTTTCCAAACAGAGCTTTCTGCTACTATAACTGTGCCCTCTCACTGAATATATGCAAGTTATTTTACCTCTTTTACTGAGTTTTAGTTTAGTGTGAATCTACATATGATTGCCTGTGAACATATTGTTCCTTTCAATCGTCTTGCTTCTCACCTCTACTAGGATCAGTTAAACTTGTGTATATCTACTTACTGTAGTTGGTTATGTTGTGCATTTTCTTAGTACTATGAGGGTTCTTTTATTAAACTTGGTGAATCACCCTTTATTTTCAAGTTTTTTGTTTCATCTTTCATTTTAAAGCATTCCTTCTCCCTTTTCCTCTGAAGTTTTAGTAGTTTTAGGTGATAACCAGTTAAGGAAGGCAGCCTTCTCTGGAGGTCTGATCTCATTTTGCAAGGTCCCACACTTCGAGATCATTCCCATGTTACTCTAGATTGCTAAAGTTTTACAACTATAGCGAGGATGCAAATCTAGGCGATAACAACTGTCTCTTCCTCCAAAAATGATATCATCAACAAATACTTCAACAATCAAAATATTTTCATGATCAATCTTGAAGTACAAGTTACTGTCAGTAGTACCTTTGTTGAAACCAATTTTTAAAAGATGCTTATCGAATCTTTCATACCAGGCTCTTGAGGCTTGTTTGAGTCCACACAGTGCTTTCTTCAACTTGCAGACCATATCACCATGATCAGATAGTTGAAATCCATCCAGTTTCTCAATGTATACTTCTTCCAAGTCACCATTCAAGAAGGCAGACTTGACATCCATCTAATATACTTTGAAGTCCTTGAAGGTAGAAAAAGCAAGAAATTATATAACTTCTTCTATTCTTGCCACCAGAGCAAAAGTTTCTTCAAAATCAACTCCTTCTACTTGAGAATAACCCTTGCAGACCAATCTGGCTTTGTTTCTGACTGCTTCACCTTCTTCATTTAGTTTATTTTGGAAGACCCATTTGGTCCCAATCACATTTTTTTTCTAGGTCTGTGAACAAGATCCCAAGTGTGAATTTTCTCAATCTGCATCAACTCTTCCTTCATTACTTTAGTCTAGCTTTCATCATTGCATGCTTCACTTACTGTTTTTGGTTCAATCTTTGAAATCAGACAATACTTTTCTGAGTCTTGAGCAATCTTTCTTCTTGTTTGAACACCTTTTCTTTTATCACCTATAATCTAGTCTTTAGAATGATTTAGTCTTACATACCTAGGAGATTTGGAAATTTCTTGCACTTCTATTTCTTGGACAAGTTCATTCAAACTTATCTCTTCTTCCTGCATTTTTGGATTCTCCATATCAATCTGGATCTAAATTTCAGAGGTGGCTTGAACTTCTTGAACCAAAACATCATTCTGATCATCTTCCTCATATTCATAAAACCTTAAGGGTTTTTCAATGCCTTCATCAACCTTCACATTTGTACTTTCTATAATCTTCCTCAATCTCTTATTATAACACTAATATGCTTTTCTTTGAGTAGAATAACCCAAGAATATTCCTTCATCACTTCTAGCATCAAATTTGCCAAGGTCTTCATCTTTTTTAATGTAACATTTACTATCAAAGACTCTCAAATACTTCACAATAGGAGTGATGCCAAACCAGAGTTCATAAAGGGTCTTACCAGTATTGCTTCTCATTTGTACCTAATTAAGAGTATAGACAGCAGTGCTTACAAATTTTCTCTAGTCAATCTGAGGAACATTTGCTTCCATCATCATAGTTCTAGATGCTTCCTAGATGGTCCAGTTCTTTCTTTCCACTACTCCATTCTGTTGTGGAGTCCTTGGAGTAGATAACTATCTTTTTATCCCATGTTTCTCACAAAAATCTATGAACTCTTCGGATGTGAATTCTCCACCTCTGTCAAACCTAAGACATTTTATATTTAACCTGGTTTCATTCTCTACCATTGCCTTGAATATTTTAAATTTCTCAAGACCCTCAGATTTCTCTTTCAAGAAAGTCACCCACATCATCTAGGAATGATCATCAATTAGTAACATGAAATATCTATCACCTTGCAAACTCCTGATTCTTTCCGGTCCACATAGATCAGTATGCACTAAGTCCAACAATCTAGTAGAATATTGTTCCTTGCTTTTGAATGTGACTCTGCTCTGCTTACCCAACTGACATTCTTTGCACAGATTGTTAGTAGGTTTCATCAGTCTTGGAAGATCTCTTATAGCCTAAGTGTTGCTCATCTTGATGATATTATCAAAATTTACATGACACATTCTCCTATGCCACAACCAACTCTGATCAATTTGAACAAATAAACAACTTTTGTCAGTACCAACCAAGTGGAAGATGTTACCTTTTGTTTGAGTACCAGATGCAACCTCTGTTCCAAAATTTTCAAAGATCTTGCATTTTCTATTTTTGAATCAGAGATCATAGCCTTTGTCTACTAACTATCCAACACTAAGAAGATTGTACTTCAGACCTTCAACATACAGTACATCACTGGTTTTATTCTTTCCATTAAAAGAAATAGTCTCTTTTCCTCTGATTCTGCTAGCAGAGTTATCACCAAATTTTACAACTCCTCCTTCATATCTTTCTAGATCTATGAACTTGTTTTTGTCACCAGTCATATGATTGGAGCATCCACTATCAATGACCCATTCATCCTTTTCATCAACTTGAGAAGCTAGAGCTCTTTCTACCTATTTATGATTGATAGATTCAGTGGGCATTGGATCTTCTTCCTTGATGGCAATGAACACCCAGTCACTTCCGGATTTGTTTCCTATCTCTGATTCATCATTTGTTACTCCTTCATCATCATCATCTTCATGAACATAGTAACATTTCTTTTGAAATCTTGATCTACTAGGATTAGGTCTTGAAAATCTTTCTGGATACTTTGAAGCAAAATGACCAATCTTGTTACAGTTGAATCATTTGAAAGGCAATTTTCCCTCATACTTACCAGATCCTCTTGGCAGTCTTTTTGCAATAAGGGTTTCAAGTTGAGCAGCTTCAACTTCATCTTCTTCTAGATCTTTTTTTGCTTTTTCATACCATGATAGTTTCTTTGAGAAGTTCTCTCCTAGATCATACCTTTGTTTGCCTTTTGTAGATGCACTAGCCTTGAATGCGGATTCAGTCTTTGGGGGGGCATCTCCAAACTCAGCCAATTCAAATGCAGCTAATTTTCCAACCAAGTGATCTCTTGTAATATTTGATAAAGATCTGAATTCTTCAATAGCAACAACCTTGTGTTTGTAAGTAGGAGGAAGAGATCTATGAACTTTGGCAACAATCTCATCTTCATCCAAGATTCCACCAGCACACCTAATGCCACAAATAAGCTCATTTACTTTTGGCATAAATGTAGTGATATTCTCATCTTCATTCATCTTTAGGTTTTTGAATTTTCCTTTTAGATTCTGTAGCTTGGCACACTTAAGATGTTTGTCTCCTTCATGTAGAAGTTCCAGTTTTTCCCAAATCTCATATGCATTTTTCAAATCTATTACATTTGTCAGCTCTGAGTCAGATAAGGCACTTAGAAAAGCTTCTTTAGCCCAAAGATTATCTTTAGCATCTTTGATTTCATCTACAGTTGTTAAACCATTCTTTGGAGGAACATACTTCTTTGAAGTTATGGTCCAATATTGCATTCCCATACATTACAAGTGACATTCCATGCAGCTTTTCCAAAAAGTGTAATTAGTTCCATCAAACCTTGGACTGTCCTTCTTGTAGGAAGACATCCTGGATCTCCTCGAGTGGTTAAGCTCTTTTAGAGGAACCTGTCTCTAATACCTATTGTTGGTTTAAGACAGACAACTGAGAGGAGGGTGAATCAGTTGTCCCAAAACTTTCTTTTCTTTAAACACTTAATTCCTTCTTAAAATTCAATAGCATAATAATAAATCAATCATGAAAGCATAAAGCAATAATTCAAGAGTAGAAACGCATTAACACATAAGACACCAAGATTTTAACGTGGAAAACTCAGTTAAGGGAAAAACCATGACGTGACTAACCCAAGATTGTATTCTCTGTTAAAAGAATAAGAAGAATGAAATGGCACATGCCAATTAGGGCTCACTGCCCGGGCACATTGCCCACAAGAGGCCCACTACCTATAGGAGACACACTGTCTACAGAATAATAAATATTACATACTTGAACTAGAAATTAGCATCTTCACCATGCTTGAGTCTGTTCCACTTAAGCTCAATACTTTTGCTCTACTTTTCATTTTTCTCCTCTCTACCACTTCCTCATCCCCATGATCACACTTTGAAATGATTTCACAACACTTATTTATACAAGACATTGACTTTGGAATAATCATCAAAGTCGGCACAATACATACTTTATTTTATTACAGAGCAAATACACAAATACAACTTGACTTAAAAAAAAGAATTCATGCGAATCATCACACTGTCGGCCACACATATCAGGGACTTCAATCTTCTTCAAGGAACACACCATTCTTCATAGAACATCTCCAAGATCATCTGCAAGATGAGCAGAGCATCCAGTCAGTCATGATTAGGAAGAACATCATTTTCCAAAAGTAAATCTTCAATTACGAGCTCAATATTCAATGCAAACCACCAACACAAACTGGACATAGTTTAGAAACCCCCACAAGCCTGCCTAAATCACCAAGAACATCCACACCATTTCTGCTTATTGAAATCATTCACATCTTCATCCAGAACCTCAAGAACACAGTCTATCATCACTGTCACATTAGAATAGATGCTTACAGACCTCCAGACCACGAACCGATTGAGTTGTCAATTTACATTGGATTCCTAAACACTGCACCAAATCTATAAAACAAGATATTTCATTTCTGGATCTCACCGGACCTATTTGTGTCACTCTATCACCTCTGAACATCTGCCAGAACCAGTTTTACTCATATGGCCATAACTTCTCCAAATCTTCATGCGGACCTCTCAAATCTTGACTGGATCATCTTTAGACACATATCTACAAGACCTTTGATGTGAATTCTCTGATCTTCATCTTAGATGGGATCTTCACTACATAAAGCCTCACTATCTTCATTGTTCTTCTCTACTTCTGATAGAACTAGTTTTCTCAATATCCTTAGCACACAACTCATCCAATTATTGACATCAATGCAACAGAAGTATCTTGACATCAATGACAACACCGGTTAGGCCCATGCTTGCAACACATTCATGCCTGAATCAGTCCCTTTGAAGGCTCAAAAACTTCTGCTCCTATCTTTAAATTCTTCTTCACTAACTTTTCACTCTATACTTCCTTCACTTCTCTTCTTCTTTGCTCTACCTTTTGATCCTTTCTTCGGATTTAACTCATTTATTCAAGGATACTTTCAACAACTCTTCAACAAGTATTTATATTCTTCATCACCCTTGGAATGATCAACAAGGTAGGCTAAACTTGACGTGGATCATTACACTATCAGCCAAACACAACTGAGACTTGAATCTTCCTCTACAACAATGTCATGCTTCATAAAATGCTCTTAGATCATCTACAACACGCCATGAACATTCGGTCAGCCAAGACTGGGAAGAACATCAACCTCAAAGAAGAAATCTTAAATCAACAACCTTAAACTTCAATGTGGACCTCCAACATAGTAGCCACACGATCCAGAGACCTCCACAAGCACATTGAAATCACCAATAACATTAACTCTAAACAAAATTACCAGAATCATTTGTATCTTCCTCTCGAACCTCAAGAACACTATCTTCCATGACTGTCAAACTAGAAAGATAGCTTGTGGACCTCCAAACCACAAACCACTGGAGTTGATGATACATACTGACTTCCCAAATATGCCTTCAGATCTGCAGACCATAATATTTCATTGCAAAGCAATCTGGACCAACTTATTGTCACACTGTCTCTTCTGAATACTACAAAATCTGGTTCTACTTAGATGGCCATAACTTCTTCAAATCTTCATGTGTACTTCTCAAATATTAACTGGAGCAACCTTTGACAATCCTCTACACAGCCATATGGTTGACATGCATTTATTTTCATTAATTTCCTCAATATCCTCAAATATCTGGTCTTCTATACATATAGTAATATAGGATGCAGTTGACACCAATGGCAACAAGGATATGTTGACATCAATGACAACACCACTTAGGCACATATTTGCAACAATCCCCCCTTTGTCATTGTTGGCAACATATGATATAAAAAATTGAATTCAACCATCAAGACAAGAACTTCTCCCCCTTTCTCTTATCACACCTGCAATCATTTCCTTCACTGCTCCCCCTTTCACCAGTAATTATTCATTGCCAAGTTTTTCACATGACTTCTCTCCCCCTTTGACATCAATGGCAAAGGGCACATATTTGTTATCTTTTTCTCCCCCTTTTTATTTTAGACTGGTCTCTATCATTTGCATACTGACTACTCCTTAGAGTAGTACCTTCTCAACATCAATCCCTATCTCAAGATATGACTGAGAATTCCACCGGACTGATGCACATAAGTGCACCTTAGTTCTGATCAGGAGGGGTAATAACCCCTATCTTCTCTCTGAGATACTCAAAAGTATCCTTGGGAAGAGGCTTAGTGAAGATATCTGCGATCTGATCTTTGGAAGGCACAAACTCCAACTTGACTTCATTCTCGTTTACCTTCTCTCTCAAGAAATGAAAGTTGATAGATATATGTTTTATTTTTTAATGCAATACTGGATTCTTTGATATACTTATTGCACTAGAATTATCACAGAAAATTGTGAGTAGCTCCTCAAACACAATTCTTATGTCCTTCAACATTTGCTTCACCCACAGAACCTGAGTACAATTATTTGTTGCTTCTATATACTCTGCCTCTGTAGTAGACAGAGATATTACCTCTTGCTTTCTGCTTATCCAAGAGACCAATCTTCTCCCCAAGAAGAATGCACCACCACTAGTACTTTTTCTATCATCCACATCTCCTGCCCAATCAGCATCTGTATATGCATGAAGAGTTGTCAACTTGAGATATCTAAAAATCCTTTTGACTCCCACAACATGGGATTCTTTTGGATTATCTTAAAATCTAGCAACAGGTCCAACTGCATTCATGATGTCAAGTTTGGTCTAAGTCAAATAGAGCAATCCTCCAATCATTGATCTATACCTTTTCTGATTTGCCTTGGGAGAGTCATCATCTTTTCTTAGCTTGCATCTGGTTACCATAGGTGTGTTGCAAGTATGGGCCTAATTGGTGTTGTCATTGATGTCAACATACTCTTGTTGCATTAATGATAAGGATTGAATAAGTTTTGTGCTGAGGATACTGAGAAAATTAGTCTCAATCAGGAATAGTGAAGAACAGTGATATCACAAGGTATAAATTCTAAGAATGGCTGAGGATCAGAGGATGCAGATTAAAGGGTTTGTATATATGAATCCTAAGATGTCCCAGTAGAAATTTCAGAGGTCCGCATGAAGATATGAAGAAGTTGTGGCTGGTCAAGTTAAACCAGTTTCGGTAAGTGTTCAGAGGTGACAGAGTGTTACAGAAAGGTCCGGTGAGGTCTGGAAATGCATTGTCCTATTCTGTGGATTTGAAGGAGTATTTGGGAAGTCCTTATGATGTGTCAACTTGATTGGTTCGTGGTTTAAAGATCCACATGCATCTATTCCTTTGTGACAGTAATGGCATACTATGTTCTTGAGGTTCTAGATGAAGGAGAGAAGGATTTCAGTAAGTAGAGGAAGTGCGGATGTTCTTGGTGATTCAGGCAAGTTTGTGGAGGTCTTTGGGTTATGTTCAGTTCGTGTTGATGGTCCACTTTAGAGTTGGAGCCTGGAGTTGAAGAAATACTTCTGGATGAAGGTGTTCTTTCTATGACTGGCCGACCAGATGAGTTATACATCTTGTGGATGTTCTTGTGGATATTTTCCAACTTAGATATTTGTTCCTAAGTTGATGTCATGTATAAATAAGGGATTGTGAAGTCATTTCAAGGTGTGACTTGTGGAGATGAGTGTGTGGTAGAAAGAAAAAAAAAGTGAAAAGCATAGCAGAAGGTTTGGGCTTAAATGAAATTGACTCAAGCATGGTGAAGATGCTATTTACCAGTTCAAGTATGTGATACTTATTCTTTTGTAGACAGTGTGTCTCTTGTAGGCAGTTAGCCTCTTGTGAGTAGTGTGCTTGGGCAGTGAGCCCTAATTGGCATGTGCCATTTTGTTCTTTCTATTCTTCTAATAGAGAATACATTCTTGGGTTAATCACCCCATGGTTTTTCCCTTCACTGGATTTTTCACGTCAAAAATCTTGGTGTCTCATGTGTTGATGTGTTTCTGCTCTTGATTTGTTGCATTGTGCTTTCATGGTTAATCTTCTATTATGCTGCTAATTAACAATGTGGAGTTAAGTATTTAAAGTGAGAAAGTTTTGTACAACTAATTCACCCCCCTCTCAGTTGTGTGCCCTAAATCTAACAATTGGTATCAGAGCCAAGTTCCTCTAAAAGGAGCTTAACCGCTTGAGGAGATCCAAGATGTCGTCTTACAAGAAGGATAGTCTAAAGTCTGATGGAACCAACTTTGCTCTTTGGAAAGGTCACATGAAATGTCACTTGGAGTGTATGGGATTTGTGTATTGGTCCATGGTTACAAAGTTGTATAGACCTCCACAAGGTGGTCCAACAACCCTAAATGAAATCACAGATGCTGAAAATAGTCTACGAACCAAAGAGGCTCTTCTAAGCGCATTATTTGACTCAGAGCTCTCAAATGTTATCGACCTACCAACTACCTTTGAGATTTGGAATAAACTGGAACTTTTGCATGAAGGAGACCAGTATGTTAAATGTGTAAGGTTACAGAGTCTAAAAGGGAAATTTGAAAAACTGAAGATGAGAGATGATGAAAATATTACTACTTTTATGCCAAGAGTGAATGAGCTAGTTTGTGGAATTAGAAATGTTGGTGGAGTCTTGGATGAAAATGAGATTGTTGGCAAAATTCTCAGATCTCTACCTGAATCTTACAAAATTAAGGTTACTGCTATTGAAGAATTCAAAGCTCATACCACTGTCACAAGAGATCAATTGACTAGGAAATTGACTGCATTTGAAATGATAGAGTTTGGAGATGACCCCCCCAAGACAGAATCTGCATTCAAAACTAGTGCCTCTGTTAAAGGTAAACAAAGGTTTGATCTGGGAGAGAATTCTTCAAGGAAATTGTCATGGTATGAAAAAGCAAGAAAAGATCTGGAAGAAGAAGAAGCATAAACTGCTCAACTTGAAGCCCTTATTGCAAAGAGGTTGCCAATAGGATTCGGTAAGTATGAAGGAAAATTACCTTTTAAGTGTTTTAATTGCAATAAGATTGGTCATTTTGCCTCAAGGTATCCGGAAAGATTTTCAAGGCAAAATCCTAACAAGCCAAGGTTCCAAAAGAACTTTTACTATGTACATGAAGATGATGATAATGAAGAAGTAACAGATGATGAATCAGAGATAGGAAATAAATCTGGAAATGAATGGGTGTTCATTGCCATCAAGGAAGAAGATCTAATGCCCTCTGCATCTGTCAATCTTAAGACTGTGGAAAGAGCTCTGGCTGCCCAAATTAAAGAGAAGGACGATTGGGTCATTGACAATGGATGCTCTCACCATATGACAGGTGACAAAAATAAGTTTGTAAATTTGGAAAGGTATGAAGGAGGAGTGGTAAAGTTTGGTGACAATTCTGCTAGTAGAATCAGAGGAAGAGGAACTATTTCTTTTGATGGAAGGAACAAAACTAGTAATGTTCTATATGTTGAAGGCTTGAAGCACAATCTTCTCAGTGTTGGACAGCTGGTGGACAAAGGCTATGATCTCCGGTTCAAGAATGGAAAATGCAAGATCTTTGAAAGCTCTGGAATAGAGATTGCATCCGGTACTCAAACTAAAGGTAATATCTTCCACTTGGTTGGTACTAGTAAAAGCTTCTTATTTGTTCAAGTTGATCAGAGTTGGTTATGGCATAGAAGGATGTGTCATGTGAATTTTGATAATATCATCAAGATAAGCAATACTTAAGCTGTAAGAGATCTTCCAAAATTGGTGAAACCTACTAACAGCTTGTGCAAGGAATGTCAGTTGGGTAAGCTGAATAGAGTCTCATTCAAAAGCAAGGAACTGTCTTCTACTGGATTATTGGACTTAGTTCACATTGATCTTTGTGGTCCGGCAAGAACCAGGAGTATTTAAGGTGATAGATACTTCATGCTGCTAATTGATGACTATTCCCAGATGATGTGGGTAGCCTTTCTAAAGGAGAAATCAGAAGCTCTTGAGAGATTCAAAATATTCAAGGCTATGGTAGAGAATGAAACAGGATTAAAGTTGAAATGTCTGAGGTCTGATAGAGGTGGAGAATTCACATCCGGTGAGTTCATAGAGTTCTGTGAGAAACATGGAATTAAGAGATAGTCGTCTGCTCCTAGGACTCCACAGCAGAATGGAGTAGTGGAGAGAAAGAACTCGACCATCCACGAAGCATCAAGGACCATGATGATGGAAGCAAATGTTCCTCAGATCTATTGGAGAGAAGTTGTCAGCACTGCAGTCTACACTCTCAATCGAGTTCCAATCAGAAGCAATACCAGTAAGACTCCTTATGAACTTTGGTATGGTATTACACCCACTGTAAGGTATTTTAGAGTGTTTGGTAGAAAATGCTACATCAAGAGAGATGAAGATCTAGGCAAGTTTGATGCTAGAAGTGATGAAGGAATATTTTTGGGTAACTCTACTCAAAGCAAAGCATACCGGTGTTATAACAAGAGATTGAGAAAGATTATAGAAAGAACAAATGTGAAGGTTGATGAAGGAATTGAAAAACTCTCAAGGTTTTATGAGTATGATGAAGATGATCAGAATAATGCTCTGATTCAAGATGCCCAAGTCCCTCCTGAAAGACATATTCAAGGTGATCCGGTAAGTCAGGAAGAAGAGATAAGTTTCAATGAGCCTGATCAGGAATTAGAAGTACAAGAAACCCCCAAAGTCCCAAGGTATGTAAGACTGAACCATTCTGAAGATCAGATCATAGGTGACAAAAGCAAAGGTGTACAAACAAGAAGAAGAATTGCTCAAAATTCAGATGAGTATTGTCTGATTTCAAAGATTGAACCTAAAATAGTAAATGAAGCTTGCAAAGATGAAAACTGGACTAAGGCAATGGAGGAAGAACTAATGCAAATTGAGAAAAATCACACTTGGGATCTTGTTCCCAGACCTAGAAACAAGAATGTGATTGGAACCAAATGGGTCTTCCAGAACAAATTGAATGAAGTTGGTGAAGTAATCAGAAATAAGGCCAGATTAGTTTGCAAAGGTTACTCTCAAATAGAAGGAGTTGATTTTGAAGAAACTTTTGCTCTGGTGGCAAGAATTGAAGCAGTCAGATTATTTCTTACATATGCTGCCTTCAAAGATTTCAAGGTATATCAGATGAATGTCAAGTCTGCTTTCTTGAATCGTGACTTGGAAGAAGAAGTGTACATTGAGCAATTGGATGGATTTCAACTATCTAAAAATAGTGACATGGTCTGTAAGTTGAAAAAGGCACTATATGGACTAAAGCAAGCCCCAAGAGCCTGGTATGAAAGACTGGATAAACATCTCTTGAAGATTGGTTTCAACAAAGGTACTGCTGATAGTAATTTATATTTCAAAATTGATCATGAAAACATCTTAGGTGTTGAAGTGTTTGTTGATGATATCATCTTTGGAGGAAGAGATAATATGTGTAAAACTTTTACAAATCAAATGAAAAGTGAGTTTGAGATGTCCATGCTTGGTGAAATGAGTTTCTTCTTGGGTCTGCAAATAACTCAAACAAAGAAAGGTATCTTCATTTCTCAGACCAAATATGTAAAAGAATTGTTGAAGAAATTTGGGATGGAAGATTCAAAGCTAATGAACACTCCCATGGCAACTGGATGTAAGTTGAGCAAAGATGATGACTCTCCTAGGATAGATCAAACAAAATACAGATCAATGATTGGATGATTGTTGTACCTCACTCAAACTAGACCAGACATTATGCAAGTCGTTGGTCTTGTTGCTAGATTCCAGGCTGATCCTAGAGAAGCTCATGTCATGGCAATCAAGAAGATTTTTAGGTATCTAAAAGGGATAGTTGAGTATGGTCTATGGTATCCTAGAGATCATGATTTCTCTTTTCATGAATTTATAGATGCAGATTGGGTAGGAGATGTGGATGACTAGAAGAGTACCAATGGTGGAGCATTCTTTCTAGGAAAGAGATTGGTTTCTTGGCTTAGCAAGAAACAAGAGGCAATATTCCTGTCTACAACTAAAGTAGAATATATAGTAGCACCAAGTAGTTGCACTCTAGTGTTGTGGATGAAGCAGATGTTAAGAGATATCAAAGTGGAGTATGAGGATCCTATCATAATTTTCTATGATAATTCAAGTGCAATAAATATATCCAAGAATCTGGTGTTACACTCAAAGACCAAACACATATCCATCAAGTTTCATTTTTTGAGAGAGCAAGTAAACAAGAAAGAAGTCAGATTGGAGTTTGTGCCTTCCAAGGATGAGATTGTAGACATCTTTACTAAACCTCTGCCTAAGGACTCTTTTGAGTATCTAAGGGAGAAATTAGGGGTTATTGCCCCTCTAGTGATGAACTAAAGTGCACTGAGGTGCATCAGACCGGTGCATATCATAGTCACATCTTGTGGTCCAGATTGATGATGGGACCTGCTACTCAGGGGGAGCAGTAGATATGACTCTAAAGTGATAGAATTGCAAGTATGTGCCCTTTGCCATTGATGTCAAAGGGGGAGAGAAGACATGTGAAAAACAAGTGGTTACTGATCAAAGGGGGAGTAGTTAAGGGAGAGAAGACATGTGAATGGTTCTTGCTAATAGGGGGAGTTGTGACAGTAAGGAAAAGTTCTTGGAGAAGTTCTTGTCTTGATGGTTAAACTAGTTTTTCACATCATATGTTGCCATCAATGACAAAGGGGGAGATTGTTGCAAGTATGGCCCTAATCGGTGTTGTCATTGATGTCAACATACTCCTGTTGCATTAATGATAAGGATTGAATAAGTAATGTGCTGAGGATATTGAGAAAATTAGTCTCAATCAGGAACAGTGAAGAATAGTGATATCACAAGGTAAAAATTCTAAGAACGGTTGAGGATCAGAGGATGTGGATTAAAGGGTTTATATATATGAGTCCTAAGATGTCCCAGTAGAAATTTCAAAGGTCCATGTGAAAATATGAAGAAGTTGTGGCTAGTCAAGTTAAACCGGTTCCCATAAGTGTTCAGAGGTGACAGAGTGTTACAGAAAGGTCCGGTGAGGTCTGGATATGCATTGTCCTATTCTAGGGATTTGAAGAAGTGTTTGGGAAGTCCTTATGATGTGTCAACTCGATTGGTTCATGGTTTAAAGGTCCGCAAGCATCTATTCCTTTGTGACAGTAATGGCAGACTGTGTTCTTAAGGTTTCAGATGAAAGAGAGAAGGATTTTAGTAAGTAGAGGAAGTGCGGATGTTCTTGGTGATTTAGGAAAGTTTGTAGAGGTCCTTGGGTTATGTTCAATTCATGTTGATGGTCCGCATTAGAGTTGGAGCCTGGAATTGAAGAAATACTTCTAGATGAAGGTGTTCTTTCTGTGACTGGTCGATCAGATGAGTTATACATCTTGCGGATGTTCTTGTGGATATTTGCCGACTTAGATATTTGTTCCTAAGTTGATGTCATGTATAAATAAGGGATTGTGAAGTCATTTCAAGGTGTGACTTGTGGAGATGAGTGTGTGGTAGAAAGAAAAAAAAGTGAAAAGTAGAGCAAAAGGTTTGGGCTTAAATGGAACTGACTCAAGCATGGTGAAGATGCTATTTACCAGTTCATTTATATGATACTTATTCTTTTGTAGACAATGTGTCTCTTGTAGGCAGTGAGCCTCTTGTGAGCAGTGTGCTTGGGTAGTGAGCCCTAATTGGCATGTGCCATTTTGTTCTTTCTATTCTTCTAACAGAGAATACATTCTTGGGTTAATCACCCCGTGGTTTTTCCCTTACCCAAGTTTTCACGTCAAAAATCTTGGTGTCTCATGTGTTGATGTGTTTTTGCTCTTGATTTGTTGCATTGTGCTTTCATGGTTAATCTTCTATTATGCTGCTAATTAATAATGTGGAGTTAAATATTTAAAGTGAGAGAATGTTTTGTACAACTGATTCACCCCCCCTCAGTTGTGTGCCCTAAATCTAACAAGGTGTATCTACTAGCTTTGAATCTTACATTCCAAACTTCTTCAACAATTCTTTCTCATACTTGGACTGAGATATGAAGATACCTTTATTTGACTGAACAATTTGCAGACCTAGGAAGAAATTCATCTCATCAAACATTGACATCTCAAACTCACTTTTCATCTTATCAACAAATGCTTTACACATACATTCATTTCCACCAAAAATGATATCATCAACAAAGACTTCAACAATTAGAATGTCCTCATGATTTATCTTGAAGTACAGATTACTATCAGTAGTACCTTTGCTAAATCCTAGCTTGAGCAAATTCTTATCCAATCTGGCATACCAGGCTCTTGGAGTTTGCTTGAGTCCATACAAGGATTTTCTCAGTCTACAAACCATATCTTCCTGATCAGACAACTGAAATCCTTCTAGTTGTTCAATGTAGATTTCTTCCTCCAAATCGCCATTCAGGAATGTTGACTTGACATTGATCTGATATACTTTAAAATCTCTGAAAGTAGCAAAAGCAAGAAATAATCTAACTACCTCTATCCTTACCACTGGGGCAAAATTTTCTCCAAAATCAATTCCTTCCACTTGAGAATAGCCTTTACATACCAACCTCACCATCTTCATTTAGTTTTTTCTAGAAGACCCATTTGGTTCCAATCACATTTTTGTCCTTAGGTCTAGGAACAAGATCCCAAGTGTGAGTCTTTTCAATTTCATCAATTCTTCTTCCATTGCTTTAACCCAGTTTTCATCATTGCAAGCTTCACTTATTAATTTAGGTTCAATCTTTGAAATCAAACAAATCTCCTCTTGATCTTCAGAAATTTTTCTCCTAGTTCATACACCTTTACCCTTATCTCCTATGATCTAATCTTCAGGATGATTCAACCTTACATACCTAGGAGTTTTGGAAATTGTTTGAACTTCTGTATCTTGAACTTGTTCCTCACCTTCTGAACTAATCTCTTGAGTTACTGGAGTTACCGAATCAATCTAAATTCGAGTCTAGATTTGAACTTGCCTTCCTTGACTTTGACTTTCATCTTGATCATCTGAATCATATCCGTAGTACTTGGAATGTCCTTTGCTTTCATTAACTTTAGCATTAGCACTTTCAACAATCTTTTTGAACCTTTTTTTTGAAGCACCGGTAAGCCTTACTTTGAGTTGAGTATCCCAAAAATATTCCTTCATCACTTCTTGCCTCAAGCTTGCCCAAATCATCATCTCTTTTGATATAGCATTTACTACCAAAAACTCTGAAATATCTCATAGTAGGGGGATGACCAAACCATAGTTCACAAGGAGTCTTACCAGAATTTCCTTTGATTTGCACCTGGTTAAGAGTGTAGATAGCAGTACTCATAGCTTCCCTCGAATAAACTTGAGGAACATTTATCTCCATCATCATGGTCCTAACAACTTCTTGAATAGTTTGGTTCTTCCTTTCCACAACTCCATTATGCTGAGGAGTCCTAGGATCAGATAACTATCTTTTTATTCCATGCTTTTAACAAAAAATCATCAAACTCACTGGAAATGAATTCTCCACCTCTGTCAGATCTCAAACACTTCAATAACAAGAACACACCACCAAAATTTTGGCATGGAAAACTTGGTTAAGGGAAAAACTACGGTGGGGGTTAACCCACAAAAATGTGTATCTTGTTAAAAGTACTTAAGAAAATAGAAGGCACATGCTTTCAGGTGCACTGCCCAGAGCTCACTACTCAAGAGGAGGCTCACTCCCTATTAGAAATTATGATTTACATAGAGATAATGAACTAAGAAATAACATCTACATTCATGCCTGAATCAGTCCCTTTGAAGGCTCAAAAACTTCTGCTTCTATCTTCAAATTCTTCTTCACTGACTTTTCACTCTATACTTCCTTCGCTTTTCTTCTTCTCTGCTCTACCTTTTGATCCTTTCTTCAGATTTAACTCATTTATTCAAGGATTCTTTTCAACAACTCTTCAACAAGTATTTATATGCTTCATCAACCTTGGAATGATCAACAAGGTTGGCTAAACTTGACACGGATCATTACACTATCAACCAAATGCAACTGAGATTTAAATATTCCTCTACAACAATGCCACACTTCATAAAATGCTCTTAGATCATCCGCAACATGCCAGGAACATCCGGTCGGTGAAGACTAGGAAGAACATCAACCTCAAAGAAGAAATCTTCAATAAACAAGTTCAAACTTCAATGCGGACCTCCAACATAGTAGCCACATGATCCAGAGACCTCCACAAGTTCAGTAAAATCACCAATAACATTCACTCTAAACTAAATTACCAGAATCATTTGTTTCTTCCTCTAGAACCTCAAGAACACTATTTGCCATGACTGTCAAACTAGAAAGATAGCTTGCAGACCTCCAAACCACAAACAACTAGAGTTAATGATACATACTAACTTCCCAAACATGCCTTCAGTTTTGTAGACCATAATATTTCACCACGGAGCAATCCAAACCAACTTACTATCACACTATCTCTTCTGAATACTACAAAATCCATTTCTACTTAGATGGCCATAACTTCTTCAAATCTTCATGCAGACTTCTCAAATCTTAACTGGAGCAACCTCTGACAATCCTCTACATAGCCATATGGTCTACATGCATTTATTGTCATTAATTTTCTCAAGATCCTCAACAATCTAGTCTTCTATATAGACAGTAATATAGGATGCAGTTGACACCAATGGCAAAAAGGATATGTTGACATCAATAACAACACCACTTAAGCACATATTTGCAATAGAGGAGTTATATTGTGCTTCAATGGAACTAAACCTTGGCATGGAGTAGATGCTACTTAATCAGTTCACCACTTTGGTAGTGAGCCACCCCTTGGCAGTGACCCACCCTTAGGTAGTGAGCCATTCTTTACAATGAGTATTTTGGGTAGTGAGCCCTGTAGGCAACGAGCCTCTATTTTTTGATATTGTTATAACTCATATATTTTTGTGGGCTAACACCCTCTGTGGATTTTCCCTTTTAGAGTTTTCCACATAAAAATTTGGTGTGTACTGTGTTGGATGTGTGATTGTAATTAAGTTTATGGTTTCATGCTTTCATGGTTAAATCTGATTATGAATAATTAAGTTGTTGATGGTTTGATATTCATTTGAAGCTAAGATTTTGTGACAACTGATTCACCCCCCCCTCTCCGTTGTCTGGTTTATTTCAACAAACCCAGTCTATCCTTGTTTTGTCTTCTAATCGCGAGTCAACCTAGTCTTTTCTCAGTAGCCTGGTTTTCCTCTCGAGGGGCATCACTCACCAATTTCACTGAGGCATAGCTTATTTACCTCACATATCAGTCATATCTTCTTTGAAATAATGTCCTAAAGTACATTGTCTCAATGAGGGGCAAAATGTAGACACCCAAAATTGACGCTTCGTACCATTTATCAAATTGTCACATTATTCACCATTGCATATGTTGATTTTGTCTAGCACACTTGTATCAATTATCTATTTTCTTCTAAATCATTCACTTCTATCATTAATTAAATAAATTATATTTAATTAATTAATTTCACCTATTTTCATTATTTTAATTTCTTCTATTTTCTATCTATAACTAAATAATTTTTAATTATTTAATTATCTCATTATTCTTCTAAAATTAAATAAATTTTCTAAATTTATAACTTGACCTTTTTGAATAAATAAAATTGATATTTTATTTATTTATCTTCTCATCATGCATATAAATTAAATAAATTTATTTATTTAATTTATATTTATTCTTCCAATTTTCTAAATTTAGCTTTTTCTTCCATCATATCTTATCATTTTCCTCTTTTATCACTTTCTTCTATGTGTACAAGGTGGCCTTGTCCATAGTTCAACAAAAATTAAATACAAAAAATGATTTAATTAGTTTAAAAATCAATTATCCTTGTCATCCAACTCTTAAAATAGAAAAATATCCTATTTTAAGAAAACCAATCTTATCTCCACCAACAAATCCAACTAAAGCATTTAATAAAAGTCTTCCCTATGGACACATGTCTTGTACACATCCATCCAAGCCTCTTGAATTATCTCAACTATTCATGTAGCCACTCTTTCTCCACCGTTGATCAATCTTAGTTAAGAGCTATGTATACACCCTCTCATCCTATTCTAAACAACTCATTCTCTTTAGCATCTAGATTATCATCTTATGCATATCGCATCTATTGAGCATCCATTAAGCACTTTGAGCATATCATCTATCATTGTAGCAGATTTGGCAACTATAGTTGTTCACTCTTGAGAAGCAATCCACATTCAACCAAGGAATTAACACAATCTAGGTGACATTGTTCTTTGTTTTCCTTTCATTTTGTCTCATTTAGATAGATTTCTTGAAGGTGGTAGGATTGGGTTTTGATTGTAATGCTTGATCTTGTTAACCTGATTTTTCCTGCTCACACAATATGTTGCCATCAATGACAAAGGGGGAGATTTTTGCAAGTATGTGCTAACTGGTGTTATCATTGATTTCAACATATTTGTGTTGTCATTTGTGTCAACTATATCTTCTTGTATTGTTGTTTGTTGATTGATTGAAGAACACTGTCTAAATATTTTGCTTTGAATTCACTTAGAATTGAAGACTAGAGTATGAGCTTTGGATGTGATTTAGAGAAGCGTTTGAAGATGTCAAATCCATAATTTGGTTGTCTTGATCACTGTGTAGAAAATGTTCTATTCATTAGTGTGAAGAATGTGCGTGGCAAGGTTTGTAGAGTGACAAGGAGAAAGTGTTTTGCTCTGCGTTTCTCCACAGATTGGATTTTAGCTTTGTGGTTTTGGACTTAATCTTACAAGGTCCTTAGTCATATTCATTCTAAAGGATTTGTGATTTGAAGCTCCAGAAAGCAAGTTTATATGTAGCAGAGTTTGACCGTGTCTGATAAGAAGCAGTCTGTGATATGTTCTTCAAGTAATGTGTGTTTTGTTCAAGTGAAATCTATTGCGGTTAGATTTGTCAACTCCCAAATGATTCTATGTTGTCCATGGATTTCTCCAGAATGTGTTGAAGGCATGTGCTTGATCCGCAATCTACAATGAAGATCTTGCAAGCATGATTCTAAGTTTTCTTGATATGTGCATAAGTTCTGGCTGACCTGGTTTGTCACACTTGTTGCAGAGGTAATTTGTGGATTGTGGAAGCATGTCCAAACATGTGAAGATGTATCTAGGTTTGAGCTAAGTCGTGACATGTTAATCCTTCATTCTTTTGCTTCGCAAGTTTGTTTAGGTCTAGTCCTCATTTGATTTATGTATTTATGCTGACCTTGGAGAAAATTCCAATGGTTGTAAAATGTAATGCCAACCTTGATGTTCATTCCAAGGTTGATGATAGGTATAAATGCATGTAATGAAATCATGTTTGAGGTGTCATGGTGCAAAGATGCAAAGATAAGTGTGAAGTGTAAAAGTAGAGAAAAGTAGAGGAGATATTTATGCTTCAATGAAACTAAACTCAGGCATGGTGTAGATGCTACTAAATTATTAATTCACCCTTTGGTAATGAGCCACCCTCGGTAGTGAGCCACCTCCGGCAGTGAACCATCCCTAGCAATGAGCCAACCCTTGGCAGTGAGCCACCTTTTGGTAGTGAGCCATTCTTTTGGGCAGTGAGCCACCTTTGATATTTGGTATTGTTACTACATTATATTGTGAGCTAACACTTACTGTGGTTTTTCCCTATTCAGGGTTTTCCATGTAAAAATCTGGTGTTCATGTGTGTGTGGTGTTGATGTGTTCATGTTTTGATTTTTCTATTCATGTTTAATGTTCATAATAGAATAAGGAAATAAGTTAAGTGATTGTGAAATTGATTGTGGTTTAAAGAAGTTAATGTTTTGATACAACTCATTTACCACCCCCCCTCTTAGTTGTCTTGTGCCTTTCAATAGGAGAGGTGTTTTTTATAGAAAGCTAGGGTTGAATGAAGGGTGCAGATTGAGTGTTGACTTTTGAGTGGAATGAATTGTGAGGATTGAGTAGGGTTTCCCTCTCACAAGAGGACAAGAGGGAATTTTTAATTTGAAAATATGATGAGGTGTGAGAGCAATTAAATTAAATAAATTAGGTTATTTATTTAATTAATTTACAATGGGAGATGTGTGAGAAGCCTTATTTAAATCAATATGATTTATTTAAATAAGGTGAGACCTAAATTTAAATAAATTTTTATTTATTTAAATTAATTAAGTGATGGAGGCACAGGAAAAATGAATAATTGAATAATTAGAAATTAATTATTTAATTATAGAGGAAAATAGAGGAAAATAGACAAATAATTAAATAAATAAAATTTATATTAGGCTAGAGATAGGCAAATGATTTTAATTAAATAATGAAAATTATTTAACTAATAGTAGAATGTGGAATTTAGGAGAAATTGATGGGAAAATGGTGCTCGTAGGTTCAAGACATTTTTAAGTGTCTACAATCTCAGCCAAGTAATCTTTTGAAACACCTAAGAAACCTAAAGTCTCCTTGGTAGAAAATAAAGACAATACTCTTACTTATACTATAGACTATAACACCTACGAGGCCTCACCATCCTCTAAAGAGATGGACTCCCTCTATGGTCATGGATTTCAGATTTTGTACAAAAATAGTGACTATGTAGGTAATGGTTGTGATGTAAATCAACAAGGAATTAGAGTACCTTTACAAGTTGTTGGAATTATTTACACAACCAATATTGGATATCGCTCTTTGAAGCCCACCAAAGCCTCTCATCATCCTAAACTTAATGTTAATGTAATATCAATGAGACTGAAATGACATGCGAGATATCCTAAGCTAATAGACAAGAATTGTCTGCCAAGAAATATTCATTAAATTAGGTAAGTGTTTCTCCCCCCTTTAGCCACACTTGTTGTAGCACCTATTATAGTTTCTCTCAAGGATGGTCTCCTCCTAGATATACATGTTGTTAGAATCATGTTGTGTTATATGTGTTGTTTAGGTCTCCTTGGATGACCCTTGATACTCTTGTAAGGTCAAGGATACCGGGAGACCACCTCTGTTGTGACCATTCTTCTATTTGTTTCTTCATTCTTCTATTGTTGCTTCTCCTCTATTTTATTATTGTGTGTCATTCCTTAGGGGCATAGGGTTGTGGTTGATGTCCTAGGGGCATCCTCCTATGTGGTTTTCCTAAGGCACTTATTCTCATCTCTTATTTTATTTTTTACCTTCTTATAGTGATTCTACCTAGTCAGCAAATGATGAAAACAAATAAATACTGAAACGGACCAAGTGTTCCTTCAGGGAATAAGCAAAAATGAACCTAGTCCATATATGAAGATGGGGTTGATCTATATATATCGGACGCTTGACTAGTAGAATCACTCCATGTGATGTATTGTCTTATGGCATTTCATGTTACTAACATTTTACAATACACTCAATTTGCTCTTGTACACTTTGATTGGTATATCACCTTGTTGCTACACTTGGTTCCTAAGTATCTATAGTATAGCCCAATGGTTATACTTGGTTTCAAACCCATAGTATAGCCTTAGTCCTTGATGTGATTTTTTTTCATGCATAGCTTTAATGAATTGCTTTGGTTATTATCTTAGAGTAAGATTTTTAACATCTCTTGTTATCTTATCTTAGCATATCAAATCAATGTGTTTGTGGGAACATTCGGCGATCCTGAGCACATGTCACCTTGGGGGCATGGTCTTTGTGAAAGCTCTTGTTTCCTTGTGTGTTTTCTCTCTACCTTAACATACTTGATAGCAGTACACGACATCAACCACCTTAAGGTGGGGGCATATATAATGATATTTGTCTTGATTTTGGTACTAATGAAGTGTGTTTGTAAGCCCTCTCTATGAGGCAGGATATTGTATCTCTAATGTGAGTACACATCTTTATTCACATTGCAATTAGAGAATCCCTCTATGCGAGGCAGGATAATGTATCTCTTGAGCTAGTGCATATCCTTTTATTCAAAATCCCTTCTACAGAAGGCGGGGTGATGTATCTCTTGAGCTAGTGCACATCCTTTTATTTCAAAAGTCCTCTGCAAAGGTAGAGTTGGATCTTGAGACTATCCTCCCTTAAGTGTGTCCTTAGCGGTTGTTGCGGCATAAACCCAACCGTCAGTTGTGTCTACAATGCATTTGAGATGGTGGGACTTAGCAACAAGCTCCTTCCATCGCCTTGTTTGTCGTGTTTAAGATGTATAGCATATCTTTGGCATGCTATACAGTGCTCATGTAATTCGTGTGTCTTCCATGTGTTTCCCCCCTTATTTGGTTAACCCCCACTTGGGTTTTGTATGGTGTGTTTTCCCCTCTTTTGTGTGTGTGTGTAGTGACCTCTTGTGTGTGTGTAGCGATGGGCTCCACTCACACTTGAGGTTTATTTGGTGTGTTTTCCCCCCTTGTGTGGCCTTCACCCATACTGAGGGTTTTATGTTGCAATTTTATTTCCATACATATGTATATGAAAATGATATGAAAATGTTAAGAAAATGAAAATGAAAATGTTATATCAGTGTATTCATTGTGCTTTGCATGTCTTCAATACTATCTTATCCATGTTTTACGTGCATGTTATTGTCTTCTTCGTGTTTGCATGTTTGCGATGTGTTTTCTAGTGCTTACCTAAGATTGGGGGCTAGAAATAATTCATCAATCTTTGTGTATGCCTTAGCTTCAAGTGCCTAGTGTGTTTGATGCATTTCTGACCATACTTTAATGCATGTATGGGTCAGAAGATCATACATACATTAAAGTGGGGGGCTAAATGTTATGTTGTAAAATGTCCCCCTAGGACTTTTACCTCCTATGTTTATCTCCTAGGACCCTTAGAATTAATCATGCATGCATAAAACGAATCTTGGAGCAAAATGCCCCAAAACCCATGTCAAATGGGACCTAGGGGTGAGTAATAAATCTTAATCAGGTCCTAAAATAGGTCCCTAGACAAGGGCACCTACACCCTTGTCTTGCCCTATTTTTTCGAGGTCCTAATTTTAAATGAACTCAAAGTGACCATTAAAAGGTTTCCCTTTGTTAGCATATTCAATTTGAATTATGAATGTTTAGAAGGAATGCATATATAATCATGTTTAGGAATTCATTTTAAAAATAGATGGATAATGTGAACTTGTGATCTTTTGCTAAGGATATTCAAGGCTTTCATTGTGTTGCATAGTAGTATTATGTTGTGTTTGTTCATATTTGTTGTAGATTTGTTTTCATCAATCCATCTCTTCATGGCATGAATGATCTTCATCTCCTCATGAGAGCTTCACCTCTAAGGTGACATTTACTTTATGTTTCAATCATTTATCATATCATTGTTTTTGCCTCTGTCCTGCAAGGACACACTCTCTATCTAACAACAATGTTGGAAGGCTTGAATGCCATTACAAGGCTTGACTGAGGAAAACTCCTAAACACCATAACCCCCAACCCATCTCTTGTGATTGCAGGTGACATGTATCATATCTTGTGGAGAGGATTTGTAGAGGAGGACTATTGTAGAGCATAAGGATCCCAGATCTGAAGAAAAGGGTAGAAAATATCACAAAAAGTTTAAGGGTGCCAACATCTTTGACCCTTACTTTCACAGCACCGAAAATATTTGAAGTGGTTGTAATCTATAGCAGGTCTTGTCCCAAAGCCCTTTGAAAAAGTAGCACCTTGGGCTTGGGCACCTGCCCCTTCAACTCTGACTTTTCTATATTTCAAAACCTGAAATCTTGTATGTATCTGATATGTAATTGGTGTCTTTCTATAGAAGGATTTGTCATGTTTCATCCATTTTCTTACGGTTTTGCATTTAATTATGATTTTAGGATTAATCGGGCTAAGAATTAACAAATCATTTAACAAATTCCAAATTTCCTTATCATTCCAAGTGACAGTAGATCTGATAGCTGAGTCCTCTTGTAAAAGTTGTGGCTAAGCTCGGTTTGATCTCCTTGAATGTATGTAGTGAAAGGAGGACCTAATCCCACTATCAATCAATCCCATCAACCCTCTTTTTCTATATTACATCTGCATGAGAACATTGGAACAAATCATGGATTTACAATAAAGAAAAAATTAGAATAAATTGCATTTAAAAAAAAAAAGCAAAATTTATGTCCTTCCATATGCTAAAAAGAGTCTCCACCCTAAAAGCATGCCATATTTGGGTAAATCTAGAAAAAAATTTGGCCAATCCCATAATAAAACCATATGCCATGAGAAAGGTTTTGGTTGGAAAGGCTTGAATAAATCATGAATCCAAGTCCATGCTACCTAATCCCTAGGGAAAAACTAAAGGAGATGCTTTAGCATCTCTTGATTGCAACAAAAGGACATTTAGGATCATTAATTCCAAAATGGGTCAATCTGGAACCAACAAGGAGAACTTGAAATGAAAGACACCAAGCAAAATGAGCAAGCTTGGGTTCAGTAATGGCCAACCAAATGTTGCTAAATTTGTGTTGCCATACATTCAAAGAAGACTAAAGTAACCATTGTTGGTTCAAAGTAGGAAACAAAGGAAAATGTGGTGAAATCTATGAATCACCCTTACAAGGTTTGTAACTATGATATCGTATGTCTAGATACCATTTCCAATCTTTCCACCATGTATTAAAGCTACAAACCTAATTTTACTAATAATATCTAGTGACACATTTTCAATAATCACCTATAAAGTTTCATGATCTTAATTGCACAAGTGATACTTATCTTTGGCTTCTAGCCAAGATAAAATATTCATGGTTATTCTAGAGAAATTTTTTGGAAGAGGCTTAATTTCTTTCTTTAAAAACCTTAAAGCATAGACCCAAGGGACCCTAGCAAGAGCGTAATCTTGACAAGTGAGGACTGGAGACCACTAGATAGACTATTGATTTATAGAAAGAGCATTATAGAACCCTATTCTATTCCAAAGAAGTCAAGGCTTGATGGCTTCTCAAGCTTTCCAAATACTTTTGATAACAAAAGTCCCTTGGACTTGAGTAGAGTCTTTCATAATAAGAAGGGTGTAAAGGCTAGTCTCCTTCCATGGTTTCTTCCTAAGAGGAAAACCTAAGGAAATGTAATGATGCACAAGAATTTTCCAAGCCTCATTACCTTCAAGGGCTCAAATGATCCATTTAACACAAAGAGCCATACCTTGGTGCTGAATTGAAAGAAAGCCCAATCCTCTAAAATCATAAGGGAGGCAACAATATTGCAAGGAAACTCTATGAAAACATTTGTGGTTCTTAGAAGAGGCCCAAATAAAATCCCCAAGAAACTTTTCAAGATTTTGGTAGGATGCTTTAGAAGGGACCCAATAGGAAGAATAATAACCACAAGTAGCCGCAAAGATTTTAGAAAAAATCTAAAATTTTCCTATAAGAGACAAAGGCTTAGTGATCTAGTAAGCCAACTTATTTTCAATTCTAGAGATGACAGTTTGCTAGAATGCAATTAGAGTTCTCTTATTTTTATCAAAAAATATAGCATAGCATCTTGTGTTCTCGCCCTAAAATGTTTACCTGTTTTAAAGGATTTCATAAATTTCTTCTATGGAAAATTAAATAACATCATGCAGTTTATGCCTAGTTTTTGTACTAATTTTTGATGAATGTATAATTTTTGACTAATTTTCAAAGTGGACACATCCTAAAAATAAAAAAAATGAGTGTGTTCCCCCCTAATATTTTTGAAAACTAATCAAAAATCAATTTTAAAAATGTGTATAGAACAGAGTTTAGAATGTAATAATGTAATTTGTTTTAGATTTGGATGAATGGATGCAAGATGACAGCAAAAATACTATACAGAGGCTTTCAACAAAAAATGAAGACACTAGTAAGAGAAATTGAAGATAGAAACCTTAATATTTTTAGATTTTAGAAAAAAATACATGGCTAGAAAGATAATAAAAAGATTGAATTCATCCTGATATTTTTCAGATCAACATTTAAAACATGTAAACCCGATGGACAACATTCTTGAGATTGTTCTCTTTTTGTGTTTTCTTGAAAACTCATCTTTGGGCATGTGAAATATAGGTCCAACCCTTTAGGTTGGATGTGTAAGGAAAATCCAACCTTTAGGGTTAGAAGTTCTCAATGCAAGTTATAATGCACTTCTACTCATGGTTACCTAAAAAGTGAGCAACAACTACAAAAAGTTAAAACCCATGATTTTGGACCTACATGCTTTGTTTATTCCTATCCACTATGCTTTTCAAGTGACATAAAATTAGAATTTTGTTTCTTTTAAGGAATTACAATAATTAGTTGACAAACTTATTTAACTTTTTCTTCTTGTATTGATGTAAAAGATTCTAATTGCATGTTTTTAAATCAAATTTGATAGCATCAATCATTGTTTTATACATTGTGAGGGATTGAAATAATTTTTTGACAAAACTAACTAATATTTTGTATTGCATTGACAAAAAAATTCTAATTACAAGTTTTTTATTTAAATTTTATAAATTGGAAATCATTATTTTCATTACTTTGACCAATTATGTTAGGTTGATATAAAATTCAACATCATTCCAAGGAGACAACCAAAAACTCAAAGACTAGAGGAGCATGAAGACAAGAATGTGAATACAAAAGAACAAATGGGCCAACTTCATGAAAATATACAATATTTTCCAATTGAATTAGATCATGAAGCATTCATTGGACCATGGAAGAGAATAATTTGTAGAAATACAGGCAATGAATGAAAAATTTTATGCAAGTAAGAAATTAATTTAAGAGCTGAAGGTACATCATCTTTGCCATCTCAATTTTATATTGAAGAAAATCCTCAATCACTGATTGAAAATGATGATGCAATTTAAAATATAAATATAGATGTTACACCAATTAATCAATTATTTAATGAGAAAAAATTATCTAATAAATCAGGTTTTCCATTGAGAACACCTCCTAGAATCTTACATAAATACCTATGTTTTTAATTGAAACTGATGAGAATATTCAAAACCCAATACCTAATAATATTTCCATATGTAGTTGTAAAAGAAATGCTAATAAAATATGGAAAGTGTTTTTTGAAAGATTATGTGAAGCATGAAGATGTCAATTGTTTGTTGAAATGATAAAAATCTTAAGTTTAGACCCACCATGAAGATTCTTGGTCTAAGAACATCAAATACTAATAGTGAGAAATCTATTGTAAAAAACTAATTAATGCATATCAAAGCATGGGTTGGATCTCACGCACCAAAGATAGTAATGCTACATGACATGTAGATGCATCAACTATAGTAAGTAATCAAATAAGAACATCTATCTTAATAAGGAAAACAAGTCAAGCACTAAAAATAAGTTGAAAAACACTAATGAAAGTCGCTAAGAGGCATGAAATAGTTGAGGACCCAAGTAGAAATGAGCTATTAACATTCTCTAGTAAAATCCCATAAAAAGATAAAGTCATAGTTCAATCTTAAAATCCCTAATTAATTTTTTTTTAAATAACACAAGAGTATCACCTAATCAAAGAGATGTAAAAAAGAAGAATTGGTTGTCAAAATCATGAGCCAAATCCAAAGATTTTTTTAGATATGACTCAAACACATTTTTTCTCCAAATTTGTAGAGGGTTATCCTCAAATAAAAATTAGATTGAATATGTATTTTGAAATGACACAACCTTTTTATGCCAAAATAAATTACACATGCACAACTTGTTGGTAGAGTCCACATTGAATTTTCTATGCATTATTATATTTTTTGACATATATGTGTAGCTTTGCATCCTAATGGTATTTTTCAAGAGTGTATGATAGAAGCTCCACCTAGATTGGAAAATGATTTCATTACAATAATTTTTGTGAAAGTAGATGGACAATTTTTTTATAAGAAATCATGTTTGGATGGAACATGTGATAGTTGCAATGGTTTGCAACATTTGAGAAAATATGTACACATGGAGAATACACATGTGATTGGAAATTAACTAATAGGTTTTAAAAATATATAAGTTAGTGACATACATTCTAAAAGATGGTAAAGAGGAAAAACACTATGAATTAGTGAGTGAAGAAATATTAGTATCTAAATTTATGCCTATTTTTTGAGAAACTTGATCTAGTGAATGTGTTACAAGTATGGGCCTAACCGGTGTTGTCATTGATGTCAACATACTCCTATTGCATTAACGATAAGAATTGGATGAGTTGTGTGCTGAGGATATTGAGAAAATTAGTCTCAATTCAGAACAGTGAAGAACAGTGATGACAGTAAGGCAGTAGTCCAAGATAGGAAGAGGATCAGAGGATACAGATTAAAGGGTTTGTAGATATGTGTCTTAAGGTGGTCTAGTAGAGATTTCAGAGGTCCACATGAAGATCTAAAGAAGTTGTGGCCACTCAAGTAAAACTGGTTCTGGTAGGTGTTCAGAGGTGACGGAGTGTTACAAAAAGGTCCGGTGAGATTTGGAAATGAATTGTCCTATTCTGTGGATTTGAGCGAGTGTTGGGGAAGTCTTTGTGGTTTGTCAACTCGATTGGTTTGTGGTCTGAAGGTCCACAAGAATCTATTCCTTTGTGATAGTAATGATAGTCTGTGTTCTTGAGGTTCCAGATGAAGGAGAGATGGATTTCAATAAGCAGATGAAGTGTGGATGTTCTTGGTGATTCAGGCAAGCTTGTGGAAGTCTTTGGATCATGTCCAATTCATGTTGGTGTTCTGCATTGAAGTTAGAGCTCACAATTGAAGAATAACTTCCAGATGATGGTGTTCTTCTTGAGACTGGCTGACCAGATGAGTTACACATCCTGCGGATGTTCTTGTTGATGTTTGCCGACTTAGATGATTAGTCCTAAGTTGATGTATTGTATAAATAAGGGATTGAGAAGTCATTTCATGGTGTGTCTTGCGGAGATGGGCATGTGGCAGCGAGGAGGAAGCGAAAGGCAGAGCAGAAGTTTTGAGCTTAAATGGAACTGACTCAAGCATAGTGAAGATGCTATTTACCAGTTCAAGTATGTGATACTTATTCTTTTGTAGACAGTGTGTCTCTTGTAGGCAGTGAGCCTATTGTGAGTAGTGTGCTCGGGTAGTGAGCCCTAATTAACATGTGCCATTTTGTTCTTTATATTCTTCTAACAGAGAATACAATCTTGGGTTAATCACCCTGTGGTTTTTCCCTTAACCAGGTTTTCCACATTAAAATCTTGGTGTCTCATGTGTTGATGTGTTTCTGCTCTTGAATTGTTGCATTGTGCTTTCATGATTGATTTACTATTATGTTGCTAAATAACAATGTGGAGTTGAGTATTTAATTTGGAAGAAACTTTTGGACAACTAATTCACCCCCCCTCTCAGTTGTCTGCCCTAAATATAACAATTGGTATCAGAGCCAAGCTCCTCTAAAAGGAGCTTAACCACCTGAGGAGATCCAGTATGTTATCTTACAAGAAGGATAGTCTGAAGTTCGACGGAACAAATTTCAATCTTTAGAAAGGTCGCATGAAATGTCACTTGTAATGTATGGGAATGGCATACTGAACCATGGTTACAACACAGTATGTACCTCCACAGGGTGGTCTAAAAACCCAAAATGAAATCACTAATGGTGAAAACAATCTGTAGACTATTGAGGCTCTTCTAAGCGCAATATCTGATTTAGAGCTCTCAAATGTTATTGACCTACCAACTGCTTTTGAGATTTGGTAAAAACTAGAACTGTTGCATAAAGGAGACAAGTATGTTAAAAGTGCAAGGATACAGAGTCTGAAAGGGAGATTTGAAAATCTAAAGATGAGAGATGATGAAAACATTACTACTTTTATGCCTAGAGTAAATGAGATTGTTTGTGGAATTAGAAATGCTGGTGGAGTCTTGAATGAAGATGAGATTGTTGGCAAAGTTCTCAGATCCCTTCCTGCTTCTTATAAAATCAAGGCTACTGCAATTGAAGAATTCAGAGCTCACACAACCGTCACAAGAGATCAATTGGTTGGTAAATTGGTTGCATTTGAAATGGCCGAGTTTGGAGATGAACCCCCAAAGACTAAATCTACATTCAAAGCCAGTGCCTCTGTAAAAGGGAAACAAAGGTTTGATCCAGGAGAGAACTCTTTAAGGAAACTATCATGGTATGAAAAAGCAAGAAAAGACCTAGAAGAAGAAGAAGCTGAAACTACTCATCTTGAAGCTCTTATTGCAAAAAGACTGCCAAGAGGATCTGGTAAGTATGAAGTGAAATTGCCTTTCAACTGTTTTAACTGCAATAAGATTGGTCATTTTGCCTCAAGATGTCTAGAAAGATTTTCAAGGCTAAATCCTAACAAATCAAGGTTCCAAAAGAATTGTTACTATGCGCATGAAGGAGATGATGAAGGTGTAACAGATGATGAATCAGAGACAGGAGACAAATCCAGTAGTGACTGGGTGTTCATTGCCATCAAGGAAGAAGATCCAATGCCCTCTAAATCTGCCAATCATAAAGTTATAGAAAGAGCTCTAGCTGCCCAAGTTGAAGAAAATGATGATTGGGTCATTGATAGTGGATGCTCTCACCATATGACAGGTGATAAAAGTAAGTTCATAGATTTGGAAAAGTATGAAGGAGGAGTGGTAAAGTTTGGTGATAATTCTGTAGGTACAATCAGAGGTAGAGGAACTATTTCCTTTGATGGAAAGAACAAAACTGGTAATGTATTGTAAGTTGAAGGATTGAAGCATAATCTTCTCAGTGTTGGACAGTTGGTGGACAAAGGCTATGATCTCTGATTCAAGAATGGAAAATGCAAGATATTTGAAAGTTCTAGAATAGAAATTGTATCCGGTACTCAAACTAAAGGTAATATCTTTCACTTGGTTGGTACTCGTAAAAGTTGCTTATTTGCTCATGTTGATCAGAGTTGGTTATGGCATAGAAGGTTGTGTCATGTAAATTTTGATAATATCATCAAGATAAGCATTACTCAGGCTGTAAGAGATCTTCCTAAATTGGTGAAACCTACTAATAGCTTGTGCAAAGAATGTCAGTTGGGTAAGCTAAGTAGACTCTCATTCAAAAGTAAGGAACTGTCTTTTACTGGGTTATTAGACTTAGTTCATACTGATCTTTGTGGTCCGGCAAGAATTAGGAGTATACAAGGTGATAGATACTTTATGTTACTAATTGATGACTATCCCCGGATGATGTAGGTAACCTTTCTAAAGGAGAAATTAGAAGCACTTGAGAAATTCAAAATATTCAAAGCTATGGTAGAGAATGAAACTGAATTAAAATTGAAATGTCTGAGGTCTGATAGAGGTGGAGAATTCACATCTGGTGAGTTCATAGACTTCTGTGAGAAACATGGAATAAAGAGATAGTTGTCTGCTCCTAAGACTCCACAACAGAATGGAGTAGTTGAGAGAAAGAACTGGACCATCCAGAAAGCATCCAGGACCATGATGATGGAAGCAAATGTTCCTTAGATCTATTGGAGAGAAGTTGTCAGCACTGCAGTCTATACTCTCAATCAAGTTCAAATTAGAAGCAATACCAGTAAGACTCCTTATGAACTTTGGTTTGGCATCACTCTTACTATGAGGTCTTTCAGAGTCTTTGATAGCAAGTGTTAGATTAAAAGAAATGAAGATCTAGGCAAGCTTGATGCTAGAAGTGATGAAGGAATATTCTTGGGTTACTCTACTCAAAGCAAAGCATACTGATGTTATAACAAGAGACTGAGAAAGATAATAGAAAGCACAAATGTGAAGGTTGATGAGGGAATTGAGAAACCTTCAAGGTTTTATGAATATGATGAAGATGATCAGAATAGTGTTCTGACTCAAGGAGCTCAAGCTTCCTCTGTAAGTTAGATTCAGACTAATCCGGTAAGCCAGGAAGAAGAGATGAGTTTCAATGAGCCTGATCAAGAATCAGAAGTGCAAGAAACTCCCAAAGTTCTCAGGTATGTAAGACTGAACCACTCTGAAGATTATATCATAGGTGATAAAAGCAAAGGAGTACAAACAAGAAGAAGAATTGCTCAAGATTCAGAAGAGTATTGTCTGATTTGAAAGATTGAACCTAAGACAGTGAATGAAGCTTGCAATGATGAAAATTGGTCTAAAGCTATGGAGGAAGAACTAATGCAAATTGAGAAAAATCACACTTGGGATATTGTTCCCAGACCTAGAAACAAGAATGTGATTGGAACCAAATGGGTCTTCCGGAACAAACTGAATGAAGTTGATGAAGTAATCAAAAATAAAGCTAGATTGGTCTGCAAAGGCTATTCTCAAATAGAAGGATTTGATTTTGAAGAAACTTTTACTCCGGTGGCAAGAATTGAAGTAGTTAGATTATTTCTTGCATTTGTTGCTTTCAAAGATTTCAAAGTATATCGGATGGATGTCAAGTCTGCCTTCCTAAATGGTGACTTGGAAGAAGAATTGTACATTGAGCAACCAGATGGATTTCAATTGTTTGATCATGGTGATATGGTCTGCAAGTTGAAAAAGGCACTGTATGGATTAAAGCAAGCCCTAAGAGCTTGGTATGAAAGATTGGATAAGCATCTCTTGAAGATTGGTTTCAACAAAGGTACTGCTGACAGTAACTTGTATTTCAAAATTGATCATGAAAACATCTTGATTGTTGAAGTGTTTGTTGATGATATCATTTTTGGAGGAAGAGATAGTATGTGCAAAACCTTTGCAAATCAAATGAAAAGTGAATTTGAGATGTACATGCTTGGAGAAATGAATTTCTTTTTAGGTCTACAAATCACTCAAACAAAGAAAGGAATCTTCATTTCCCAGTCAAAATATGTGAAAGAATTGTTGAAGAAATTTGGGATGGAAGACTCAAAGCCAATGAACACTCCCATGGCAACCAGATGTAAGTTGACAAAAGATAATGACTCTCCCAAGGTTGATCAGGAAAAGTACTGGTCAATGATTGGACGATTGTTGTATCTCACTCAAACTAGACTAGACATTATGCAGGATGTTGGTCTTGTTGCTAGATTCCAAGCTGATCCTAGAGAATCTCATGTCATGGCAGTCAAGAGGATTTTTAGATATCTAAAAGGGACAATTGAGTATGGTATGTGGTATCCTAAAGATCATGATTTCTCTCTTCATGCTTATACAGATGCTGATTGGGCAGGAGATGTGGATGACTGGAAGAGTACTAGTGGTGGAACATTCTTTTTGGGGAAGAGACTAGTTTCTTGGCTAAGCAAGAAACAAGAGGCATTATCTCTATCCACTGCAGAAGTAGAATATATTGTAGCAGTAGGCAGTTGCACTCAAGTGTTGTGGATGAAGTAGATGTTAAGAGACATCAGAGTGGAGTATGAGGAGCCCATCACAATTTTTTGTGATAATTCAAGTGCAATAAACATATTGAAGAATCCGGTGTTGCATTCAAAGACTAAACATATATCCATCAAGTTTCACTTTTTGAGAGAGCAAGTGAACAAGAATGAAGTCAGATTGGAGTTTGTGCCTTCCAAGGATCAAATTGTAGACATCTTTACTAAACTTCTACCTAAGGACTCTTTTGAGTATCTCAGGGAGAAGTTAGGGGTTATTGCCCCTCCAGTGATAAACTAAGGTGCACTGATGTGCATCAATCTGGTGGATATCACAGTCATATCTTATGATCTGGATTGATGGTTGGGGAGCTGCTACTCAGGGGGAGCAGCAGGTATGCTTTTGAAGTGGTGGAATTGCAAGTATGTGCCCTTTTCCATTGATATCAAAGGGGGAGAGAAGACATGTGAAAAACAAGTGCTTGCTGATCAAAGGAGGAGCAGTAAAGGGAGAGAAGACATGTGAATGGTTGTTGCTGATAGGGGGAGTTGAGATAGTAAGGAGAAGTTCTTGTTTTGATGGTTAAAATAGTTTTTCACATCATATGTTGCCATCAATGACAAAGGGGGAGATTGTTGCAAGTATGGGCCTAACCGGTGTTGTCATTGATGTCAACATACTCTTGTTGCATTAATGATAAGAATTGGATGAGTTGTGTGCTGAGGATATTGGGAAAATTAGTCTCAATCCAGAATAGTGAAGAACAGTGATGACAGTAAGGCAGTAGTCCAAGATAGGAAGAGGATCAGAGGATACAGATTAAAGGGTTTGTAGATATGTGTATTAAGGTGGTCCAGTAGAGATTTCAGAGGTCCGCATGAAGATCTGAAGAAGTTTTGGCCACTCAAGTAAAACTAGTCCCGGTAGGTGTTTAGAGGTGACGGAGTGTTACAGAAAGGTCCGGTGAGATTCAAAAATGAATTGTCTCATTCTGCAGATTTGAGGGAGTGTTGGGGAAGTCTTTGTGGTGTGTCAACTTGATTGGTTCATGGTCTGAAGTTCTGCAAGCATCTATTCCTTTGTGATAGTAATGACAGTTTGTGTTCTTGAGGTTCCAGATGGAGATATGGATTTCAGTAAGCAGATGAAGTGTGGATGTTCTTGGTGATTCAGGCAAGATTGTGGAAGTCTTTGGATCATGTCCAATTCATGTTGGTGGTTCGCATTGAATTTGGCGCTCGCAATTAAAGAATAACTTCTAAATGATGGTGTTCTTCTTGAGACTAGCCAACCAGATGAGTTACACATCCTATAGATGTTCTTGTTGATGTTTGCCAACTTAGATGATTAGTCCTAATTCAATGTCTTGTATAAATAAGGGATTGAGAAGTCATTTTATGGTGTGTCTTGTGGAGATGAGCATGTGGTAGCGAGGAGGAAGCGAAAGACAGAGCAGAGGTTTTGAGCTTAAATGGAACTGACTCAAGCATGGTGAAGATGCTATTTACCAGTTCAAGTATGTGATACTTATTCTTTTGTAGACAGTGTGTCTCTTGTAGGCAGTGAGCGTCTTGTGAGCAGTGTGCTCAAGCAGTGAGCCCTAATTGGCATGTGCCATTTTGTTCTTTCTATTCTTCTAACAGAGAATACAATCTTGGGTCAATCACACCATGGTTTTTTCCTTAACCGGGTTTTCCACGTCAAAATCTTGGTGTCTCATGTGTTGATGTGTTTCTGCTCTTGAATTGTTGCATTGTGCTTTCATGATTGATTTACTATTATGCTGCTAAATAACAATGTGGAGTTAAGTATTAAATTTGGAAGAAAGTTTTGGACAACTGATTCACCCCCCCTCTCAGTTGTCTGCCCTAAATCTAACAGAATGAGTATGCAAGATATACATATAGATCTCGATGGTTGGTTAAAATTCAATTTATGTAAAGACACATTTCCTAGCTTCGTACTATTGTGTTAGTTTTAGACTTTATAGAGAATTATACATTAGAATGAGGTTTAATCACAATATTACAACTCCACTCAGGTTTCTATACTTGTTCATATACCATTAATTCATACACCTAATTGCATAGAGGAAGATAGAAAGATCTTGACAAAGTATCATTTTTATATTAGTGATGATTGTACACATTCTACAGAGTTTGTGCAAGGATGATTTTAGATGTTTTATGGTTATTTAAGTAGTAGGAACATCATGATTGGTTAGCATATCACATGGTCAAATAATTGTACATCATAATTCAAGAACTCATAAACGTTCTACTAGTTTAGTAAGATACATATGATGAGTGGTGTTCAACATATATGAAATTTCTCTAAGTCTAAGCATGGAAAAGGGGAGCATGTATTAAAATAGGCTTAGCATGAAAAGAGTTGAAGTACAAAGATAGTGCACAGTTGACATATACAACGTCCATCATCAAATTGTGTAACTCTAAATCTAGGTCTGGGTAATGAAGGTAAGTATACAATTCATAGATTATTTTATTTTTAGAAGAAGATAACATTGCAACATATGAAGATTGTTGTACAGTGATAGGATTGTGTGAATTCCACTCTTTTCGAATCTCAAATGCAACATTATGGACTATCCATATGAGGTAAATGGTGTGTTTTTGTTCTTCATGTACATAGTTTTCTTAGAATGAGTGCAAGTCAAAATAGTGGGTTGATGAATGGTGTGCTTAATCCTACTTGCGACATATCGATTTCTAGGAGAACTACAAGTCATGGAGATGGAATCATCAGTTAACTTTGAAAATATTTCAAATCTAGTTCAACCAAGTATTATAGATGAAATATTTAATGAAAATTAATATTTTAGTTTATGATGTTTTTGTATTATTTTTTGAATTAATCTTATTTGTACAATTTAATGCAGGGCATGTTTATTCAATTATTATAGATAAAGATAATGATGAAGGAACTTATTGTTAGGAATTACATGCAGAAGATATCAATTAAATGCAAAGAAAGATTAAACAGAGGAATGAAAATACATATAAATAATAACAACAAGAGACAATTTTAACGTGGTTCACCCAAACTTGGGTTACATCCACCAACAAAGAGTCCAATATTATTATCTAGGAAATCAAACCAATTACAACCAACGATCCTTGCAACTCAATACCACTGCAAATGCTACAATACAATGTCAACAAAAACCCTAATGCTTAGCTATTTTTATCAAGACTTATGTTGGTTAAAAAATAGGGTTTTTTATGTTAGCTAATAGAAAAATATCTCCCGATGCCTTTATAAATAATAAAAGTCATTTGAGGTTTCAGGGGTGCTGCCCCTGAGCCCCTGCAGGGGCGCTACCCCTTGACCCTGCCCTGTATTGCAACAGGGAGCGTGCTAGGGGCACTGCCCCTAGACCCCGCAAGGGGTGCTGCCCCTTGACCTTGTCTTGGGGGAACTGCCCCCAAATCCCCATTAAATAATTTGGGGGGAAACTAAACTGATAACCTACGAGTCTAATTAGGCTCCATATAACAACTCTTATTATTATTTATGTCATTTTGTTAAAGGAAAAAAAGAAATTGGTGGCCTCTATCATAGATGAGTAAGACATTCAGTATCCTATAGGACCAATAGTTGATAAAGGTGAATAGTATGTAGATCTCTTCACTATAGGAACTGAAGATCTCTTGAATTGAATAGTGCTTGCATCAAGCTAAAACAAAGTGCCAACACAAACACCCTTAGTGAGCACCATAGATCCTTGAATTATCTTAGAGTATCTACTACCAAAGACTACTTGTGCTCCTACATCACTAAGATTACTCACTGATAGAAAGGTCTTATACCAAACTTGAGATGTATAGAACTCCATTGATCCCCTTCACTATTCTATTAGATAACCAAACCAAAACTCAACCACAACCAACAACATTGAGATAAGAGTTGTTGTCAAGGTACACATTCCCCCATCATACTTTTCATACCTTAGAAACCACTTCCAATGGGAAGTCATGTTAAAGGAAGGTCTAGAGTTAACCATCCACACACTCTTAGATGCATGGGTTGCCAAGGACACAACAAAGGCATGCTCTCCTACATCCTCTTGAGAATATTTATTAGATTCATCATCAAACTCATTCTTTTTCTTCTTTTCTCCTCTTTGTATTCTATTCTTAAATGGCAAGTCTTACCATAGTTCCAACACTTTGCCTTGGAATTTCTAAGAGACTTAGATCTTTGATGGTATTTAGATCTCTTGTCCTTCTTTCCTTTCTCTTTTGGTCTTCCATGAACAACCAAGGGCTCCTTAGTAGATTCCATAACCTTTTGCCTCATTGATGCAGAGCATATGCCCAGCTGAAGCGTTGTGAACCAGTTCAAAAAACCTCTTGGAGCCCGCAAGACAGCCAAAAGAAACTATATCGGCAAGACTTTGGAATTGTCTCACCGATGTGTACCCACTCTTGCCTATTGGCAAGACAATAACTATCGGCCCACCTTTCTTCAGCGTTCACCGATACTGAATGTCACGCCGAACACTTATCACCAGCTACTCCGTCGGCGTGACTCCCATGTTCGTCACCCCGATCGGTGAGACTTCCTACTGTCGCTCTAGCTTTGAATTCTTCCGCCGATGCCTCCTTTCTCGCCGATGACCTATCTCTATCGACGAGACCACCTACCATCGGTGCCACCTTTCTTCTTTCTGCCGATGAGGGGACTCATGCCGATATAAACTACATCGGCCAGACTTCTCTGTTCTCACTCCGATGACTATGTTGATCCCTCCGTCGGGCTGACCTCTACTGTCGGCCCAGCGTTGAATTTTTTCGCCGATACACCCCTCTCTCGCCGATGACCTTAACTCTATCGGCGAGACCACCTATCGTCGGTGCCACCTTTCTCCCTTCTGCCAATATCTCATGTTCCGCCGAAACTCCTACGCCGACCCCTTTTGGCCAGACTTCCCTACAGCTCACGCCGATGACTTGAATGCAAACCGTTATCGGTGTGACTTGCTACCATCGGACCAACACACTTCCTCTTGGCCGATGCCCTGACTCTCGCCGATGCCTTCGGCCGCGATTACTATCGGTGAGACTTTCACCGTCGGATGAATCTAATTTTGGCACGCCGATAACAATCCTTACGCCGATGGTTTCTCCATCGGGGCACAGTTGGAAACTCACGCCGATGTCTCCAAAACATACATTTCAGGCTTGAATTGACATCTAAACTATTCAACGATGCTCATACAGACACAACTGAAGGATACACACAAAATATTCACTCTACAAATGCAGTAATACACATACTTAAGGACGATCTTCTCAGGAAAGGATTCTGCAAATTCTATCCCACCATACTTAACAGTCAAACAAATAAACAAAAATGGAGGGGGATAGTTTACAAATCCATTCCACTAATTTCCCCAAAAATCTGCCAGTGGAATGGATTTATCTAGTTCATTCGACCACAGAGACCCAAAATTAATTTACATACAATTTCTACACAGAATGAATTTCTATACAGGGTATCTACACAACATTCAGACTCTAAAAAGAAAGCAATTTCCAAAACTCCTATTCCTCCTTAATGCTTCTGAATTACATTACCCTTGCTCCTTTTCTCAAAAGACAAACATATATATCATCCCCCCTTGCTACAAAAACCACCTATCGTCGGCGCCACCTTTCTCCCTTCTGCCGATATCTCATGTTCCGCCGAAACTCCTACGCCGACCCCTTTCGGCCAGACTTCCCTACAGCTCACGCCGATGACTTGAATGCAAACTGTTGTCAGTGTGACTTGCTACCATCGGACCAACACACTTCCTCTTTGGTGCAGGAGCACCCCTACAAGGCAGAACATAAGTTCATTGTTCGCATGTCAGGACATCAGTCTATTTTTAGTATGTTTGACTTCATGATGTAATAAGGTCCATTGGACCAATGCGTATGTGTTTGATCCACCTAGGAGAATGTGCAGGTAGTTAGAGTTCGTTATCAGGTTGTCTGAGCTGTCTTCTCCCAGCCGCTTGGAACTGTCTTCTCCTAGCCGCTTGGAAGCTCCCAGCCGCTGGGAATCGAGTTGGTAGTACTCGTAGGATATTGCTATATATAGCTTAGATCAGTTAGGGTTTGGTATTATGATGTGTTGTAGTGTGTTGAATGAAGATGTATGTTGTGTTAGTGATTAAGTTGAGATTCAGGGAGCAGTCCAGAGATTGAGAAAACATTGTTGTGTTACAGCATTGTAGAAGCAGAATATTTGTGAAGATCTCATCAATTGCATTTATCTGGTTTACAAGCTGTTTGTGTTTTGATCTCTGTTCTAATTACAAGTTGATGGATTCTTTCAACCCTTCCACCGGTTGATTCTCTGAATTGGTGGAATGGTCATGCATGTTAATTTAGGTTGCAATTTTGGTTTTTTGTTTATGCATTTCATTATTGGGAGATCAGTTGGTAGCATGCTATGAATTAGCCTAGCATCCTCATGTGCTAGGGTTAGGAGGATAAACTTTTAAGTTTTGATCAGAGGGTGATCCGGCCTGATCATCATGTTTTCTATGTGAAGTCGTGAGGTTCTGTAAGTTTGCATGCAGCTGACGGATATGTAGGATCCGCATGTGATTTTCCAGACTGTGTGAATCGCATCGACATTTGCGAGTATATCGCTATCCGGATCGGGTTATGAAGCTGACGAAGACTGTATGTTTTGAATGCATCAGGATGATATAAGTCGGATATATACTCAGTGTGTATATCATTGTCAGGATCATCTTTCGTGTGTATCCATCATCCGCATATCGCTATCGTATGCGGGAGTAAAAATCATTTTTTGGCTAAGGACAGGAGGAGGATCTTAAAGGTCATCATCAGGATGTTTATAATATCACCCGACATTTCAGTATCATGCTGCGGAGGATGTAAGCGTCTTATATCCGAGTGATATCATCATCAGGTGCATGTGACGTCATCGTCATCAGGATATTGCGAATATCACCCGATGTAGATTTATCCTGCTGTCGTTAAGTGCTTTGGCATCGGCAGGAGTAATAGCGTCGGGGAGACCTTTTTCAGCCTGGCCGATAGAAGAAGTGTTGCCGATAGGCAACCTGATCGATGAAAAAGAGATATTGGGTTGATATCGGACATCAGGACAGAGTGTTGGAGTCCAGCTGATAAGCCAAGTCTGGCCGATCGTTATAGGACCAATATATTCATCGGGGTGACATTAGTCATCAGGGGTAAGACATTTCCCCTTGGCCGATGAACCATCTCTCGCCGATAGGCGATAAGGAAGTGAACAGTGGTCAGCAGGAGGATATTTCATGCTCGTCCGAAATATGATGATGCTGACAAGCTTATAGGTATACATGCTGCATGTCCAGATCTTAGCATGCTAGTGGATTAATGGCTTTTCCATCCTATTTGTAAGCTTCTGTTGCGTTTCCTCTGCATCATAGTGGTATCAGAGCAAAGGAAGGATCTTCTGGAAAAGATCAGGATATAGCAGGATGTCAGATGAAGAAGGAACATCTGAGATTCTGGCAAGGATGACCAACATTGAGTTGGCAGTTCTGGTAAAGAAACAGATTGCAGAGAGCAAGGCCGTGAAGGCTCAGAATCAGGAATTGAAGGATGAGTTAGAGAAGTTGAGGAACAGAGTAGGTTCTGGTAGAGAAGAAGATAGGGAAGAAGAAGAGATCCCTAGTTGGAACGAGGAGGTCGTTCCTGCAGACCAGAGACCACTGTTAAACGCCCTCAAGGCCATGGAGAGGAGAACCATGGATGTGAAATTGGATTTGCCAGTGTTTACAGGAAAGATGGAACCTGATTCAGTGATGGAGTGGATAGACTCCTTGAACAATTTCTTTGAAACAGAGGAGATACCAGAACAACAGAGGGTGAAAATAGCCCAGTCAAAAATGAAAGAAGCTGCCTTGACATGGTGGAATTTCGTCCAAGATGATAGAGTATAGGAAGGAAAGCGTAGAGTCACTACATGGAAGAAAATGATGGCATTAGTAAAGGAAGCTTATGTCCCATTGGATTACAGTATCCAATTACACAAGAGGAAGCAAAACCTGAAGCAGAAGGAGCTAGATGTCAGCTCATATACAGAAGAATTCATGAAACTTTGTATGAAAACAAAGGTAAAGGAAAGTGAAGAAGAGAAGGTAGCCAGATACCTTAATGGATTGAGGTTCAACATTCAGGAAGATTTAAGTCTGCATAATCCAGATACAGTTCAGAAATGCTTCCAGTTGGCATTGAAAGTGGAAGAGAAGTTAAAGAGAAAACAAGAACAACACAATAGAGGAAGAGGAAGACAACAAAGGGGTGGAAGAGGTCCTTTTAGAGGTAGAGGACATGGACATGGATATCAAGGAGAATCCAGTCATGACAATAGTAAGGGAAACAATAGTCAGAACCAGGGGGAAAATTATAGTCAGCAAGGAAACTTCAGAGGTAGAAGACTTTTCAGAGGAAGATCTCAGGGCAGAGGATCCATCAGATGTTATAACTGTAACAAAGAAGGCCATATAGCTAGCAGATGTCCAGAAAAGGCCACAAGCTCAACAGGAGAAAGGAGAACAAATCTGATCCAAGAACCTGATAATCAAAGTATGACAGGCTCTAATGCTTTTCAGAGTGTGAATGCTCCTGATAATTATGGATACCCAGAAAGTGGAGAGTCTCTAATGATGAGAAGAACAGTGACTACCATGAAGGTACCTGACAAAGAATCCCCTCAAAGAAAGTCTCTTTTCAGGACTATTTGCAAAGCAGGAGGTAAGGCATGTAAAGTTTTGATTGATTCTGGTTCTACTGAAAATTTTGTGTCTGAAGAAATGGTGACAAAGCTTAAGCTTAGGAGATTGCCTCACCCATCCCCATACAAAGTCTCATGGCTTACCCAAGGTCAGTAGACAATTGTAGAAGAGCAGGCTTGGGTAGAATTTCAGATTGGAGCATATAAGGATAAGTTGTTGTTTGACATTACCATGATGGATGCTTGCAATCTTTTATTTGGTAGACCATGGCAGTATGATTTGAAGGCACAACATGATGGTGTTAGAAACACCTATACAATCACTAAAGATGGTAAGGTTATAAAGTTACTACCATTGACGGAGAAGGAGGAGAAATCTAAAGGAAAAGAGGTGAAGGTAATGCTGATGGAAGGTAAACAGTTCATGAAAGAAGTAGTAGCAGAAGGTGCAGTTGCATATGCCCTAATCCCATGCATGAGGGTGAATAAAGAACAGCAGCAAGAAGTCAAGGAAGAGAAGAAGCAAAGGTTCATAGACCCAGCTATCCAAGAGCTATTGGATAAGTACAAAGGTATCATCTCAGAGGGAATGCCAAGATCCCTACCACCTGTCAGGGATATTAGTCACTGCATAGACTTAGTTCCAGGGTCCAGACTTCCAAACAAAGCAGCTTATAAGCTAACTCCAGAACAGAATGCAGAAGTAGCCAGACAAATTGAAGAATTATTGGATTCAGGTCTGATTGGGAAAAGTTTAAGTCCATGTGCAGTACCAGCTATACTAGCACCAAAGAAGGAAGGTACTTGGAGGCTTTGCACAGATTCCAGAGCTATTAACAAGATCACAATCAGGTATAGGTTTCCAATCCCTAGGATAGAGGATTTACTTGACTGTTTGGGAGGTGCTAAGTATTTTACAAAAATAGATTTGAAGAGTGGATATCATCAGATCAGGATTAGGCCAGGAGATGAATGGAAAACAGCATTCAAAACTAATGAAGGGTTATATGAGTGGAAGGTTATGCCTTTTGGTTTCTCTAATGCACCTAGTACTTTTATGAGGTTGATGAATGAGGTTTTGAAAGAGTTCATTGGTAAGTTTGTCATAGTATATCTAGATGACATTTTGATTTTCAGCAACACACAAGAACATCTCAGACACATAGATTTGGTTCTTAAGAGGTTACATGAAGAGCAGCTGATGATAAATTTAGACAAGTGTTTGTTCATGCAAGAGGAGATCACATATTTGGGTTTTGTCATTTCACAAGGAAAGTTACAAATGGATAAGGAGAAGGTAAGTGCCATATTGTCTTGGCCAACCCCAAAGACTATGAATGATGTTAGAAGTTTCCATGGGTTAGCAACCTTCTATAGGAAGTTTATAAGAGGGTTTAGTCATATTTGTGCACCCATGCTTGATACCATCAAAGGAGGACAGAAGTGCAGATTTGTTTGGACTCAAAGAGCAGATGATTCTTTTGAAACATTGAAGAAGAAGGTGGCACAGCAGCTAGTCCTTGCACTTCCAGACTTTAACAAAATCTTTTAGGTGGAATGTGATGCCAGTCACATGGCCATTGGAGCAGTACTCAGCCAAGAAGGTAGACCTATTGCATTTTTCAGTGAGAAGCTCAATGATGCTAAAAAGAGGTATTCCTCATATGATTTGGAAATGTATGCTTTAGTCCAGTCACTCAAGAAATGGAGGCATTACTTGATGCCAAAGGAATTCATAGTATTCATGGATAACCAGGCTCTGAGTTTCATAAACAGCCAGGAAAAGCTGAACCACAGACACATGAAATGGGTAGAAACCTTACAAGCTTTTACTTTTACATTGAAGCATAAGAAAGGAGTCAAGAATAAAGTTGCAGATGCTTTGAGCAGGAGAGTTCTAACAGTCAACCAGATTCAGTTAGAAAGTGTTGGCATTGATTCACTAAAGACCATGTATGAGACTGATGAAGATTTTGGGGAGATATATCATGTATGTACTTCTTTTGGAGAGAAATATCATGCTGAATTCTCTGAATTTTTGATCCAAGATGGATTGTTGTTCAAAGGTGGACAGTTATGTATTCCAAGGTGTTCTATGAGGTTAAACATCATTAAGGAGAAACATTGTGGAGCTATGGCAGGTTATTTTGGTCTAGATAAAACTCTTGATCTTGTCCGAAGACATTACTTTTGGCCTAAGTTACAATCAGATGTCAGAAAGTTTGTAGAGACATGTGTGATATGTCAGAAAGCTAAAGGTAGGTCAACTAATGCAGGTTTATATCAGCCCTTACCCATTCCTTCCAGACCATGGGAAAGCATAAGTATGGATTTTGTCTTGGGTTTACCAAGGACAAGGAAAGGGTTTGACAGTGTTTTTGTTGTAGTGGATAGATTCAACAAAATGGCACATTTCTTGCCATGCAAAACCACTGCTGATGCTTCATACATTGCAGATTTGTTTTTCAGGGAGATTGTCAGGATCCATGGATTGCCATTGAGCATAGTGTCAGATAGGGATGTGAAGTTTATTGGTCACTTCTGGAGAACTCTTTGGAAGAAACTTGGAACAAATTTGTCTTTTTCCTCTGCATATCATCCTGAAACGGATGGACAGACTGAAGTAGTGAACCGTTCCTTAGGAAATTTGCTTAGATGTTTGACAAAACAACATGGAGAAAAGTGGGATAATATTCTATCTCAAGCTGAATTTTCCTATAATGATACTGTCAATAGGAGCATAGGGAAATCACCTTTCCATATAGTTTATGGTGTGCATCCAAGAGGAATTTTGGAATTGAGAGATCTACCTACAGTAGACCCTATTAGTGCAGAAGGAGAAGCTTTTGCAGAAGCCATAAAAGAGGTTCATGATCAAGTCAAGACCCAACTGCAACAAACCACCTTGAAGTATAAGGAATATGCTGATAAAAAGAACAAGGATGTACAGTTTGATGTTGGCGACTTGGTATGGGTTCATTTAAAGAAGGACAGACTTCCTAAGGGCAAATATACTAAACTCATGCAGAGAAAAGTTGGACCATGTCAGATTTTGCACAAGCATGGACAAAGTGCTTATGAGATACAACTTCCCCCTGATCTTGGTTTGTCCCCTATATTCAATGTATGTGATTTAACTCCCTACAAGTCTAATCCAAATGCAGACAAGGAACTCCTCCAGGATACAGTCAATGATGACATTCCCAAGCATGCTCCTCCACAGTTGTAGAAGGTTTTGGACACCCGGGTGGTCAAACAGACCCGGAACAAACAGTACTTGGAGTATCTAGTATCTTGGCAAGGAAACCCTAATTCCAAAGTAGTATGGATGACTGAAGAGTAGATCCAGAACCATGGTGTAGATCTCCATACTCTCATCTCAAGTGGACTTGAGATTTCTTCTTCTGGGGAGTATGGTGCAGGAGCACCCCTACAAGGCAGAACATAAGTTCATTGTTTGCATGTCAGGACATCAGTCTATTTTTAGTATGTTTGACTTCATGATGTAATAAGGTCCATTGGACCAATGCGTATGTGTTTGATCCACCTAGGAGAATGTGCAGGTAGTTAGAGTTTGTTATCAGGTTGTCTGAGCTGTCTTCTCCCAGTTGCTTGGAACTGTCTTCTCCCAGCCGCTTGGAAGCTCCCAGCCGCTGGGAATCAAGTTGGTAGTACTCGTAGGATATTGCTATATATAGCTTAGATCAGTTAGGGTTTGGTATTATGATGTGTTGTAGTGTGTTGAATGAAGACGTATGTTGTGTTAGTGATTGAGTTGAGATTCAGGGAGCAGTCCAGAGATTGAGAAAACATTGTTGTGTTATAGCATTGTAGAAGCAGAATATTTGTGAAGATCTCATCAATTGCATTTATCTGGTTTACAAGCTGTTTGTGTTTTGATCTCTGTTCTAATTACAAGTTGATGGATTCTTTCAACCCTTCCACCGGTTGATTCTCTAAATCGGTGGAATGGTCATGCATGTTAATTTAGGTTGCAATTTTGGTTTTTTGTTTATGCATTTCATTGTTGGGAGATCAGTTGGTAGCATGCTATGAATTAGCCTAGCATCCTCATGTGCTAGGGTTAGGAGGATAAACTTTTAAGTTTTGATCAGAGGGTGATCCGGCCCGATCATCATGTTTTCTATGTGAAGTCGTGAGGTTCTGTAAGTTTGCATGCAACTGACGGATATGTAGGATCCACATGTGATTTTCCAGACTGTGTGAATCGCATCGACATTTGCGAGTATATCGCTATCCGGATCGGGTTATGAAGCTGACGAAGACTGTATGTTTTGAATGCATCAGGATGATATAAGTCGGATATATACTCAGTGTGTATATCATCATCAGGATCATCTTTCGTGTGTATCCATCATCCGCATATCGCTATCGTATGCGGGAGTAAAAATCATTTTTTGGCTAAGGACAGGAGGAGGATCTTAAAGGTCGTCATCAGGATGTTTATAATATCACCTGACATTTCAGTATCATGCTGCGGAGGATTTAAGCGTCTTATATCCGGGTGACATCATCATCGGGTGCATGTGACGTCATCGTCATTAGGATATTGCGAATATCACCCAATGCAGATTTATCCTGCTGTCGTTAAGTGCTTTGGCATCGGCAGGAGTAATAGCGTCGGGGAGACCTTTTTCGGCCTGGCCGATAGAAGAAGTGTTGCCGATAGGCAACCTGACCGATGAAAAAGAGATATCGGGGTGATATCGGACATCGGGACAGAGTGTTGGAGTCCGGCCGATAAGCCAAGTCTGGCCGATCGTTATAGGACCGATATATTCATCGGGGTGACATTAGTCATCGGGGGTAAGACATTTCCCCTTGGCTGATGAACCATCTCTCATCGATAGGTGATAAGGAAGTGAACAGTGGTTAGCAGGAGGATATTTCATGCTCGTCCGAAATATGATAATGCTGACAAGCTTATAGGTATACATGCTGCATGTCCAGATCTTAGCATGCTAGTGGATTAAAGGCTTTTCCATCCTATTTGTAAGCTTCTATTGCGTTTCCTCTGCATCACTCTTGGCCGATGCCCTGACTCTCGCCGATGCCTTTGGCCGCGATTACTATCGGTGAGACTTTCACCGTCGGATGAATCTAATTTCGGCACGCCGATAACAATCCTTATGCCGATGGTTTCTCCGTCGGGGCACAGTTGGAAACTCACGCTGATGTCTCCAAAACATACATTTTAGGCTTGAATTGACATCTAAACTGTTCAATGATGCTGATACAGACACAACTGAAGGATACACACAAAATATTCACTCTGCAAATGTAGTAATACACATACTTAAGGACGATCTTCTCAGGAAAGGATTCTGCAAATTCTATCCCACCATACTTAACAGTCAAACAAATAAACAAAAATGGAGGGGGATAGTTTACAAATCCATTCCACTGATTTCCCCAAAAATCTGCCAGTGGAATGGATTTATCTAGTTCATTCGACCACAGAGACCCAAAATTAATTTACATACAATTTCTACACAGAATGAATTTCTATGCAGGGTATCTACACAGCATTCAGACTCTAAAAAGAAAGCAATTTCCAGAACTCCTATTCCTCCTTAATGCTTCTGAATTACATTACCCTTGCTCCTTTTCTCAAAAGACAAACATATATATCGTCCCCCCTTGCTACAAAAAGGTTTTTCCCTTTTTATCTTTCCCAATGTGAGGGACTGACATTCCCCTCTGTTTCTGGGATTTGAATTTTTCAAAACTATTGGTAAAGACTCCTAATTAGTTACATGACACCTGCAGAGTATAGGACAGCAAAACTCTAGTGCTTAAGACACCTTGATTAACTTTCCCTTAATCCAAGCTGTCAGAAACTTCATACAGAAAATGCTAACATTACATTATAAATAGGAAATGCTAACATTGGATGTTACATTTGAAGATGCTATAGATAACATGAAATGTTAACTTAAAGTTAGTCTTCTTCTCCTTCCTCTTGTGTATATTGGTCCTTTTGAAGGGGTGCACCTGCACCATACTCCCCGGGAGAAGAGATCTCAAGCCCCTTTGAGATCAGGGTTGGTAGGTCTGCACCATGATTGGAAATTTGATCAGCAGTCATCCAAACTGCCTCTGAATTGGGTTGTCCTTGCCAGGCCACCAAATACTCCAAGTATTCTTTGTTTCTAGTCTTCTTGACCACTCGTGAGTCTAAGATGTGGTGCAACTTTCGTGGATCATGCTTCAGAATGTCATCAGTTGCTGCCTGCAATGGTGCCTGTTCTACATCTGCACTTGGTTTGTATGGAGTCAAATCACAGACATTGAAAATTGGTGACAATCCAAGATCTGGAGGAAGTTGGATGTCATATGCATTCTGTCCACACTTCTTTAAAATTTGACAGGGTCCAATCTTCCTCTGCATTAGCTTAGTATACTTACCTTTGGGGAGCCTTTCCTTTTTCAGATTTACCCAGACCAAATCTCCAATTTCAAACTGTAAATCTCTTTTCTTCTTGTCAGCATATGTTTTGTACTTTGTTGTAGCCTGTTGGAGTTGATGCTTGACCTGATCATGTACTTCTTTAATAGTTGAAGCAAAAGCTTCACCATCTGCACTAATAGGTTCTCCTACAGGTAGATCTCTCAGCTCCAGAATACCCCTTGGATGAATTCCATACACTATCTGAAAAGGTGACTTCACTGTACTCCTATTGATGGTGTCATTATAAGAAAATTCTGCTTGTGGGAGGATATTATCCCATTTCTCTCCATGCTGTCTGGTTAAACACCTGAGTAGGTTACCCAATGAACGGTTAACAACTTCAGTCTGCCCATCTGTTTGAGGATGGTAGGCTGATGAGAAAGATAAATTAGTTCCCAACTTTTTCCAAAGAGTTCTCCAGAAGTGGCCAATAAACTTCACATCTCTGTCTGATACTATGTTCAATGGTAAACCATGTATTCTCACTATCTCCTTGAAAAACAAATCAGCTACATATGAAGCATCACAAGTGGTTTTACATGGCAAGAAATGTGCCATTTTAATGAATCTGTCGACTACCACAAAAACACTATCATATCCTTTCCTTGTCCTAGGCAAACCTAGTACAAAATCCATGCTTATGCTCTCCCATGGCCTAGAAGGAATGGGTAATGGCTGATACAAACCTACATTTGTGGATCTTCCTTTGGCTTTCTGACATATTACACATGCTTCCACAAATTTTCTCACATTTGACTGTAACTTAGGCCAATATTAATGCCTTTTGACAAGATCAAGAGTTTTATCAAGACCAAAATGTCCTGACAGAGCCCCACAATGTTTCTCCTGAATAATATTCAGTCTCATAGAACATCTGGGAATACATAGTTGTCCACCTTTGAAAAGTAATCCATCTTGGATTAGAAATTCAGAAAACTCAACATGATATTTGTCTCCAAAAGAAGTACATACCGTATAGATCTCTCCAAAGTCTTCATCATCTGCATACATTGTCTTCAACGAATCAATCCCAACACTCTCCAATTGGATCTGATTTATGGTCAGAGCTCTCCGGCTCAAAGCATCTACTACTTTGTTCTTAACCCCTTTCTTGTGCTTGAGTGCGAAAGTGAAAGCTTGTAAAGTTTCCACCCATTTCATGTGTCTATGATTCAGCTTCTCTTGACTGTTTAAGAAACTGAGAGCCTGATTATCTGTGAACACTATGAATTCTTTGGGCATCAAATAATGCCTCCATTTCTTAAGTGACTGGACTAGAGCATACATCTCCAAATCATAGGATGAGTATCTCTTCTTGGCATCATTTAATTTTTCACTGAAGAATGCAATTGGCCTAGCTTCTTGGCTGAGTACTGCTCCAATAGCAATATGACTTGCATCACATTCTACTTGAAAAATCTTGCTGAAATCAGGAAAAGCAAGAACTGGCTGTTCTGCTATCTTCTTCTTCAACATTTCAAAAGAATTATCTGCCTCCTTTGTCCATGTAAACTTGCACTTCTGTCCCCCCTTTATAGTGTCAAGCATGGGTGCACAGATATGACTAAATCCCTTTATAAACTTCCTATAAAAGGTTGCTAATCCATGAAAACTTCTAACATCATGCACAGTTTTAGGTGTTGGCCAAGACAGTATGGCACTTACCTTTTCTGGATCCATTCTCAGTTTGTTATGTGAGATAACAAATCCTAAGTAAATGATTTCTTCTTGCAGAAACAGACATTTTGCTAAATTTATCATTAGCTGCTCTTCATGTAACCTTTTGAGAACCAAGTCTATATGGATGAGGTGTTCTTCCCTCGTAGTGCTGAAAATTAGGATGTCATCTAGATATACTATGACAAATTTACCTATGAACTCTCTCAAGACCTCATTCATCAATCTCATAAAGGTACTAGGAGCGTTGGATAAACCAAAAGGCATGACCTTCCACTCATATAACCCCTCATTTGTCTTGAATGCTGTTTTCCACTCATCACCAGGTCTAATCCTAATCTGATGATAACCACTCTTTAAATCTATTTTGGTGAAGTATTTAGCTCCTCCTAAACAATCAAGTAAATCTTCTATTCTAGGGATTGGAAATCTGTACCTGATTGTTATTTTGTTGATAGCCCTTGAATCAGTGCAAAGTCTCCAAGTGCCTTCCTTCTTTGGTGCTAGTACAGCCGGTACCGCACATGGGCTTAAACTTTTGCCAATTAGGCCTGTCTGCAACAACTCTTCAATTTGTCTTGCTACCTTTGTATTCTGATCTGGAGTGAGCTTATATGCTGCTTTGTTGGGAAGTGTAGATCCTGGGATCAGATCTATACAATGGCTGATTTCTCTTATAGGTGGTAAGGAACTTGGCATCCCATCAGAACTAATGCCTTTGTACTTGTCCAATAGCTCTTGGACAGTTGGTTCTATGGATTTTTGTCTCTTTTCTCCCTTGACTTCTTTCTGTTGTTCCTTGTTTACCATTAGGCAAGGAATTAGAGCATATGTATCTGCTCCTTCTTCTCTTATCTCTTTCATGAATTGTCTTCCTTCTACCATCATCACTTTAACCTCTTTTCCTTTTGTCTCCCCCTCTGTCTCCATTAATGGTATCAATTCTATCACTTGACCATTCTTGGTAATTGAGTAGGTGTTCCTAACACCATCATGGTATGCTTTTAAATCATACTGCCATGGTCTTCCAAACAGGAGATGGCAAGCATCCATCTTGGCAATGTCAAACAATAGCTTATCCCTATATGGGCCAATTTGAAATTCTACCCAAGCCTGTTCTTCTACAACTGTTTGCTGTCCTTGGGTAAGCCATGAAATTTTATAAGGGCAAGGATGTGGCAGTCTCCTAAGCTTAAGTTTTTCTACCATCTCAATGGATACAAAATTCTCAGTAGATCTAGAGTCAATCAAAACTTTACATACCTTTCCTCCTGCCTTGCAAGTAGTTCTGAAGAGAGACTTCCTTTGTGGAGGTTCTTTTCCAGGTACTTTCATGGTGGTCATTGCTCTCCTAATCATCAAAGATTCTCCATTCTCAGGATACCCATAACTACTAGGAGCATTCACACTTGGAATAGTGCTTGAGCTTGCTACACTTTGACAATCAGATTCTTGGATCAGATTGATCCTCTTTTCTCCTATTGAACTTGTTGCCTTTGCTGGACATCTACTGGCTATATGGCCTTCTTGGTTGCAATTGTAACATCTGATAGGTCCTCTGCCCTAAGATCTTCCTCTATAAGGTGGTCTTCTACCCCTGAAGTTTCCCCTTTGATTGTAGCTTCCTCCTTGGTTCTGACTGTTATCTCCTCTGCTGGTCTCTTGGTTGGATTCACTCTGGTATCCAAATCCTCTACCTCTAAAAGGACTTCTTCCTCCTCTCTGCTGTCTTCCCCTACCTCTATGATTCTGCTCATGCCTTCTCTTTAGTTTTTCTTCCACTTTGAGTGCTAATTGATAGCACTTTTGAACTGTATCTGGATTATGCAGATTTAACTCTTCCTGGATGTTAAGTCTCAATCCATTGAGGTATCTTGCTACCTTCTCTTCCTCATCTTCCCTTACCTTTGTTTTTACACACAACTTCATGAATTCTTCTGTGTATGAACTGACATCTAGCTCCTTCTGCTTCAAATTATGTTTTCTCTTATGTAATTGGATATTGTAATCCAAAGGAACATAGGCTTCTTTCACCAATACCATCATTCTCTTCCATGTTGTAACTCTGCTCTTTCCCTCTTTCACCCTGTCATCTTGGGTGAAATTCCACCAAGTCAGTGCAGCTCCTTTCATTTTGGACTGAGCCATCTTTACTCGTTGGTGTTCTGGTATCTCTTCTGTCTCAAAGAAATTATTCAAGCAGTCTATCCACTCCATTACTGAATCAGGTTCCATTTTTCCTGCAAACACAGGCAGGTCTATTTTCACATCCATGGTCCTTCTTTCCATGGACTTGAGGGCATTGAGTAAGGGTCTTTGGTCTGCAGGAACCTCTATCTCTTCCTACTCTGGGGTCTCCTCTTCATCCCCATCTTCTCGTTCACCAGAGTTTTCTTCCCCTTTCTCCACTCTTTCCCTCAGCTTCTCTAGTTCTTCCTTCATTGCCTAATTCTGAGCTCTATCAGCTCTACTTTCTGCTATTTGCTTCTTCACCAAGGCTGTCAATTCAACATTGGACATCTTTGCTGGAAGAGTGTCCGAGGCTTCTCCTTCCAACATTCTGCTTTCTCCTTCTACTACTAGATGGAATAAATAACTTCAGAAATGAAATTTTCACACTAACCTTTCCCAGAGCTTCCTATAGCTCTGATACCACCTGATGCAGAGCATATGCCCAGCTGAAGCGTTGTGAACCAGTTCAAAAAACCTCTTGGAGCCCGCAAGACAGCCAAAAGAAACTATATCGGCAAGACTTTGGAATTGTCTCACCAATGTGTACCCACTCTTGCCTATCGGCAAGACAATAACTATCGGCCCACCTTTCTTCAGCGTTCACCGATACTGAATGTCACGCCGAACACTTATCACCAGCTGCTCCGTCGGCGTGACTCCCATGTTCGTCACCCCGATCGGTGAGACTTCCTACTGTCGCTCTAGCTTTGAATTCTTCCGCCGATGCCTCCTTTCTCGCCGATGACCTATCTCTATCGACGAGACCACCTACCATCGGCGCCACCTTTCTTCTTTCTGCCGATGAGGGGACTCATGCCGATATAAACTACATCGGCCAGACTTCTCCGTTATCACTCCGATGACTATGTTGATCCCTCCGTCGGGCTGACCTCTACCGTCGGCCCAGCGTTGAATTCTTTCGCCGATACACCCCTCTCTCGCCGATGACCTTAACTCTATCAGCGAGACCACCTATCGTCGGCGCCACCTTTCTCCCTTCTGCCGATATCTCATGTTCTGCCGAAACTCCTACGCCGACCCCTTTCGGCCAGACTTCCCTACAGCTCACGCCGATGACTTGAATGCAAACCGTTGTCGGTGTGACTTGCTACCATCAGACCAACACACTTCCTCTTGGCCGATGCCCTGACTCTCGCCGATGCCTTCGGCCGCGATTACTATCGGTGAGACTTTCACCGTCGGATGAATCTAATTTTGGCACGCCGATAACAATCCTTACGCCGATGGTTTCTCCGTCGGGGCACAGTTGGAAACTCACGCCGATGTCTCCAAAACATACATTTCAGGCTTGAATTGACATCTAAACTGTTCAACGATGCTCATACAGACACAACTGAAGGATACACACAAAATATTCACTCTGTAAATGCAGTAATACACATACTTAAGGACGATCTTCTCAGGAAAGGATTCTGCAAATTCTATCCCACCATACTTAACAGTCAAACAAATAAACAAAAATGGAGGGGGATAGTTTACAAATCCATTCCACTGATTTCCCCAAAAATCTGCCAGTGGAATGGATTTATCTACTTCATTCGACCATAGAGACCCAAAATTAATTTACATACAATTTCTACACGGAATGAATTTCTATACAGGGTATCTACACAGCATTCAGACTCTAAAAAGAAAGCAATTTCTAGAACTCCTATTCCTCCTTAATGCTTCTGAATTACATTACCCTTGCTCCTTTTCTCAAAAGACAAACATATATATCGTCCCCCTTGCTACAAAAAGGTTTTTCCCTTTTTATCTTTCCCAATGTGAGGGACTGACATTCCCCTCTGTTTCTGGGATTTGAATTTTTCAAAACTATTGGTAAAGACTCCTAATTAGTTACATGACACCTGCAGAGTATAGGACAGCAAAACTCTAGTGCTTAAGACACCTTGATTAACTTTCCCTTAATCCAAGCTGTCAGAAACTTCATACAGAAAATGCTAACATTACATTATAAACAGGAAATGCTAACATTGGATGTTACATTTGAAGATGCTATAGATAACATGAAATGTTAACTTAAAGTTAGTCTTCTTCTCCTTCCTCTTGTGTATATTGGTCCTTTTGAAGGGGTGCACCTGCACCACTCATCTACTATGAGTGTAAATCATCCATGACCTAATTATAGTCATCACTAGGTTTTCCCATGAATTTGGAAAAGAACACAAAATGGTCATGCATTGATCCGTCTCTTCCATCTTCACTCCTACTAAGTGTAACTAGGTCACAATCATATTGAACATGTGTTTAGATTCTTAGCCATGGAATCATTATTAGTCATCCTCAAAGTGTACAAATTATTCTATAGAAAAAGATTATTAACAAGTGATGCAGCACACAATATACACTCAATAGAATTGTGTCATTAAACATATGAGAGCCAAAGATTTGGAAGCTAGAACATAAAAAACTTCTATTCATCAACTCTGCTGCTACAATGAGAGAAAACTCTCTTATATCCAAGAAAACAAAAAAAACAAAAAATTACCTTTTTTGGCAGATTTTGACAATTGGCAGATTTTGCCATTTTAGGTAATTTTACAATCATATCTTGAGAATCCTGTTTTTTCCCAAAAACTTCCTAAAACTAAGGTAGGATGAATGGACAACTAATATTCTTAATTCGAAACATGAGTTTTGATTTATTACAAAAGCAACTTTTTAAAAATCTAGAAAAAAACACTAAATTGCCATTTTGAGGGCCAAGATGAAAGTTTCAAGCCCCGAAAAAGTGCCAAAATAGGGTCCAACCCATTATGGCAGGTTGAAAAACCACCGGCCACCTCATAATGCATCCACCTGTAAAATTTCGTAGAAAACCCACATCCGAGTCAAAAGTTATGACCTCTGAAAGTCCCTACATCATTCTCCTCTGGTTGAAAAGAACGCAACTCCTGCAAGTGAGTGTCTTCGAACTGCATTCTAAATTTGAAACATGAGTTTCGATTTATTACAAAAGTAACTTTTTAAAAATCTAGAAAAAAACACTAAATTGCCATTTTGAGGGCCAAGATGAAAGTTTCAAGCCCCAAAAAAGTGCCAAGATAGGGTCCAACCCATTATAGCAGGTTGGAAAACCATTGGCTACCTCATAACGCATCCACCTATAAAATTTCGTAGAAAACCCACATCTGAGTCAAAAGTTATGACCTCCAGAAGTCCCTGCATCATACTCCTCTGGTTGAAAAGAACGCAGCTCCTGCAAGTAAGTGTCTTCGAACTGCTACCACTTAACTAGATCCAACCACTGCATTTCCCACTCTATAATCCACGTGCTATCTGTTGGTGGCAATCCTTCCCACTGTACTAAATACTTGTTGTACTGCCCTTGCCGAGTGTAGATAGTTTTCTTATCAAGAACTTGTGCAATCTATTCCTTCTTCTTATGGGGAATGTGGTGGTGCCATGCCACTTCTAGTTGAATATCTTCATCATCATCCTCACCATGGAATGCATATAAATCAGAAACATTAAATACAGGAGAAATATTGAGATCATCTGGTAAACTAACCTCATATGCATTATCATTGATCTTCTTTGTAATTTTGCAAGGACCAATTTTCTTGTACTTCAACTTGTGGTATGTTCCAGTAGGAAACCGCTCTTTTCTCAAATATACCATCACTAAGTCACCTTCATTGAATGTCTGATGTCGCCTACTAGCATCCACTATATTCTTGTACCTCTCATTACTGTCCTACAACTTCTATCTCACTTCATTCTACAACTATTGAAGGTGTTCTACAAATGCTTCCCTATCATCACTGACCCTATCTTTCATTGGCATCTGTACCAAATCTAGAACACCTTGAGGATTCCTGCCATACACAATCAGGAAAGGGGACTTTTCCGTTGATCTGTTAACAGAACTATTATAGGCAAATTCAGCCTGGGGTACTGCTAAGTCCCATTGTTTTGGCTTTTCTCCAACAATACGCCTCAACAAATTTCCCATACTCCAATTGACTACCTCTGTTTGCCCATCTATTTGAGGATGATAGGCACTACTAAACTGTAACTTGGTCCCCATCTTCTTCCATAAAGTCCTCCAAAAATGACTGAGAAATTTGGTATCCCTATCAGAGGTAATAGTCTTTGGAACACCATGCAGTCGAACAACTTCTGAAAAAAATAACTCTGCTAACCTTGTTGCATCATTAGTTTTCTTATAGGCAATAAAATGAACCATCTTGGAGAACCTATCAACAACTACAAAAATGGAGTCATGACCTTGTTGAGTATGTGGAAGTCCCAACACAAAGTCCATGCTCAAATCTGTCCATGGTGTAGCTGGTACTGGTAATGGCATATATAACCCTGTATTCTGTGAATGTCCCTTCGCCAGTTGGCAGATTCTACACCTTGTTACATACTTAGTTATATCCCTCTTCATCTTTGGCCAGTAATATTTATCTTCTATCAAGGCTATTGTCTTGTCCTTGCCAAAATGTCTAGCCAACCCACTACTATGAAATTCTCTAATAATGTTTTCCCTCATAGAGCCAGCTGGTATGCATAATTGTTTTCCTTTAAATAGATACCCATCTTGCATAAAATATTCACCCCTAAAGTGATCCAAGTTACCAGATACTGGTGCTTTCAATTGTTCCACAATCTCCCAAAAATCATCATCAAACTCATACAAATTTTTGATAGCATCAAAACCAATCACCTCAGTTTCCATTGTGGTCAAAAGTGCAACACGCCTACTTAACGCATCTGCAACCTGATTTTGTTTTCCAAACTTATGCTTCAACACAAAATTGTAACCCTGCAAGAAAGAGACCCACTTATCATGCCTACTATTCAACTTTTTCTGTGTGTTCAAGTATCTCAGTGCAATATGATCTGTAAACAATACAAACTCCTCGGGAACTAGATAATGTCTCCAATGCCTCAATGCTTGAACAATTGCATAAAATTCCAAATCATAAGTAGAATAATTCTTAGATGCTTAGCTATGGAATCATTATTAGTCATCCTCAAAGAGTACAAATTCCTCTATAGAAAAAGATTATTAACAAGGGTCTTAGCCTAGTAGAAATTTCCTAACATTTTTTAGAGGGCCTAAGCAATAATAACAATGAATCTACAAAGTAGAGCCTAATGAGTCTCCTTTCCTTTCTATCCAATACATCCTAGTCATCCAATGACACTGCAACTAGTTTAGATTCCTATACTACTACCCATAGATCTCAATAGATATAAGAAAATTTTCTATCTTGAGCTTCCATAGCTCAAAGTTTGTCTCATTAAATTTTTTTTATTTCTATTCTTGACATGCTTGTCATCTTCATTGCAATAAGATCTCCTCTTGTGCATGCTCCCACTAAAACCACGATTAGTCCAGGAAACCTTGTCCCTAACACCTAGGACCTAAGTTTATTAGGCTTTGATACTATATGAAAGGAAGAATGATATAGAAATGTTTCCTATGGTAATCTATGAGGCAATAAATGTGTAGGAAAAAATGATCATACAGTTACAAAAAATAAATTAACACAAATATTTACCATAACACAATGATGTACATGGGGTAAACCCTTTTAGAAAAGAAAATCCACATTAGAATGCATGAACCAATTGTATTATTAAGCAATAATATCAATTACAATACAATAACCATGCACATGCCCTTACAAGAGTATCACAATCATGTAAATCTAGAGTAATTCTGATAGCATAATGACACCTATAAGGTACACTATGCATACTCGATCCCAAAGCACTCAATAAATAGTTGAAGAAAAATTAGGAAACCATCCAATGGTTTTTACAAAAATTATGTACCATCCCAAAAGAAGTATGGCACCATGGCACAAACTCCAATGCCCTCTTTAGTCTCATCTTCTAGGCTATTGAATTATTCCTTACACATTGTCATATAGTTATCACAACTTGTCATATTTGACCACCCAACTTAGGTGCTGCAATTTGGCTCCATCATTCATTCAAAAATGTTCTATGACATGCATTATAAACTATCATAATATGAGTCAAGATTCTAATGTAACTCCCATGTAATAATGTTTTTACACATCATAGAATCCATTATAAATAAATCTCATCTTACAATGTTAAAAGAGGCTCTTACATATCATAATAACATTAGATGCTCTTACAACTTCTTACACACTTTATAAGGTAGCTGACACATGGCCAAGAGTGTTATCTCAAGGTGGGAGGCCATGTTTCCCATATGAAACTAAAATAATTAATAAAGACAAACATTAGGATGCAAAGTTTATGACACTTTTCTCAACAACTACTTTTTGTTAGATCATTTTTGTGAGGCACAATTTGGATTAGTGCTTCAAATCATATCCACATGATGTAGGATCAAACTTGAGGAGCTCAAAATTGAACCATATACAAATATGAGGATATATTGTCTCTATTGAATCCATTAAACTACATGAACAATAATTTTATGTACCATAGCAACTAACTACCACATAACATCAACATTAATTCTTCACTATTATTCTTGAAACTAGATACCCTAATCCATTATATTTAATTTTTAAATATTCATTTATCATTATCAACCAACCGAACTCTAATTAATATAGATTAATTTTATTTAATTGAATCGCACTTGTTTATGTGAGGACAACTACTTCTGGCATTTTTTATGGGAGGGAGCTGTTATGAAACGGACGCGTTATTTTGGCAATCTAGGTAGTTGTGAACAAGGAATCCGGACCTTGAATTCATATAGCGTTTACAAATTTACACGTCATGGCACTTTCACACGGCCGCCGTTTTTTTTAATAATTTTTTTCTCTTTCCTGATTTGTTTTGTTTTATTTATTTATTTTATTTCAACCCCGTCCTTTGGAGGGAGGAGGGTGGCCCGGGGGATCAAACCTCTCGGCTGCAATATTTGGGAGTTGACAAACAGGAAACGCCTTCCTTCCACGAAGGAGGCTGCAGTGACATCTATTTATATGCAGGCCTTCATCTACTCCCATCCACACCATTCTTTCTTAAAACATATCTATCGTTTCAAATATTTACTTTGCTTTTTTGTTTCAGCCCCAACCTTGCATTTATGGCTTCTTCATCCTTATCTCACCAACAAAATGCTTTCACTGGAATTGAAAGTACCAACAAAAGGAGAGAAGTAGAACAATCTTCTAGACTGTTTGATGTGTTCATCAACCACAGAGGCCCCGATGTCAAACTCACTCTTGCTACTCAGCTTTACAACTCCCTTAAGGAGCGAGGCATACATGCATTTCTTGATTCGCAAGAGATGGAGCTTGGAGGCTCGTTTCCTTCAACCATTGAGACTGCGATTAGATCTGCTTCAGTGCATATTGCCATTTTTTCAAAAAAATATGCAGAGTCAGCTTGGTGTCTGGCTGAGCTGGTTCTTATGTTACAAAGTAAGGCCAAGATTATTCCTGTGTTTTATCAAGTGGAACCATGGGAACTCCGCCACATCGAAAAGGGAGTATATGCTGATGCGTTTCATCAATATGAAGAGAAGGACAGATATATGGAGAAGCTTCAGGAATGGAAAGAAGCCCTTCAATCAGTTTCATTTACCACAGGCTACGAGCTCAACAATTCAGAGTAAGTTTCCTACCAATTTTCAGTTAACTTGGAAAATCCATTTCTATATTTTCTTCTTCCAAAACAGGTCAACTGCAATGAGCAAATTCCGTTCAAAACAAATTCCCCTTTCTCTTGCAGTTCTAGTGACTGCAAAGACATAGTGTCCGCTGTGGAAAAAGAGGTAGAAAGGACAAAACGTCTACATGTTGCCAAATATCCAGTCGGACTTCATAAGCTTGTAAAAGATTTTGAAAGGCGGTGCCTTGATGAGCTTGTTCAAGATTTTGAAAGCCAGTGTGAAATGAACAAAACAGGGAAAAGTAAAGCTAATATCGTTGGCATTTTCGGCATGGGTGGGGTTGGAAAGACAACTTTCTCCAAAGAGTTGTTCAACCAAAAGAGATCAAATTACAGAAGAGCAACTTTTCTGTTTGACGTTCGGGAAGCCTCTGCTAGGGCTGAGCTGCCTCATTTGCAAAGTAAACTCCTTAAAGATCTTTTCTGTGAAGATCGCAGATTTCTAAGTTCCGAGGAAGGGATAAGCCATCTGAGCGATCGTTTGGAAAGGAGCGGCTCTTTGAATTTCCTAATTGTTTTAGATGACATTGATCATGTGGAACAGTTAGATGCCCTATTAATTATGGATATATTAAATAAGTCTGGTAATTATCTGATAATTATTACAACCAGAGATGTAGGGGTCCTTGTAAGTGTAGGAATTGACATTGGTTATCATTTAAAAGGATTGGATAGAGAAGATGGGAGAGAACTATTTTGTTGGCACGCTTTTCGCCAACCCCAACCATGTAGCGGTTACGAGGATCTAGTTCAGGCCTTCGTTAATCTGTGTGGAGGCTTACCTCTGTCCCTTCAAGTTCTGGGCCGGCATGTTTTTGGTAGAGCTCGGAGATATTGGCAGGACGAGTTGATAAAGGTCAGTAAGACTCTGCCCAAAGATATAAAGCAGAAACTGAACATAAGCTTTGATACATTAGATAATGAAGAACAACAGATTTTCATGGATATAGCATGCTTTTTCATCAACAAATCAAAGACTCTGGCCATGACCATTTGGGAGGGGTCTGGATGGAGCTCTCACCATGCTTTGGAAACATTAAAGGATAAATGTCTTCTGGAGGAAGCTAAGGATTGGCATTTTATCGATTGGGAATGGGACTTCGGCTCAGACGGGTCTGTTTTGAAAATGCATGACCACCTGCGGGACTTGGGAAGAGAAATGGCAAATGAACTGAACCATCCTCGTCGTTTGTGGCATCACCAACATCTTAAATCTTTGGTATGTTTGCCCCTCTTCCAAAGTTCCATTTCTTATTGATATTTAAATTTCAAAATTCTTACTACTACACAAGTGTAAGCTGCATTCTGTGAATGCAGGAATCAAAGGGATTCCAAAACATCCTGGCCCAAACCAAAGGCAGGTGTTTCCATTCCATTTTGGATGAATCCATGAGCTGTCAAATTACATACTTTAAAGGGGAACCGGAAGATAGTTCCGACACTTCTCTCCTATGGCTTGAGCTTGACTACCTGAACCGGCCTCAACTTGAAGATAGTTCCGATACTTCTCTGCTATGGCATCAGCTTGACTACCTGAACCTTCCTCAACTTGACTTGAATTCAGATATAAACCCAAGCATTCCTTCATGGATTCCTCTTCAAAACTTGCAGTGTTTAAGAATCAGCAGTGGGTGTTTCCAAAGATTGTGGCAGAGCGATGTGCAGGTATTTTGTTCTTCTCCATAAAAAATTAAGTCTTAATTAATGGTATACATAGATACATGCATTATGTTATGGTAGTTTCTTTACTATTGTGTACAACCAAAGTTAAAAATAAATTTGTTTTGAATATTAGGCACCCTCCCATTTGAAAGAGCTGCAGATTCGTGAAACCTTTCTGGAAGAGTTTCCAGATTTGTCAGGAAAATTAAATAGTATGGAAAAGTTAGTTTTATATGCTAAGAACATCCAGATGGATATTGGTTCTTTATTAGGATCCTTCAGAATGAATCTCCGTAGTTTAAATGTGATGGACTCGAGATTAACTGGGGACCTAGCTTCCGATGATACTGCAGAGGGGACTACTTTTAAGTCCTTCGTTATCCATGATTTCAAACTACTTCTGAAGGAGGAAGTGGCTTTGAATAATGAGGGGTGGTCTAGAGCGGTAATGAGTGACGTCGAAAACTTAGAGATTGATTCTCGTGAGAAGCCAAAGTTTGAGTCATTCTGTCTCAATGGTATGAAATGTCTGGAGAGATTAACATTGGATAGAAATGGAAAGATCAAATATTTTGAGTTGGATGGTTGTCGAATTTTGAAAACAATACACTTTGGCTTTGAACAGCTTGTAGAAATAAGCATTCAAGGCTGTCCGGAGCTTGAGGAATTGCCAGTTTTTCATGGTCCAAGTTGCCTGAAGAGGCTTATAATTGATGGATGTGGGAAGCACGAATACCTTGGGTTGTATGGTTGTCAAAATTTGAAGACTGTGTCAGGAAACTTTGATGTTAGAATGTTGTGCATTAATGAGTGTCCTGAGCTTGAGGAGTTGCCAAGTCTTTCCAGAATGAGCTGCTTGGAGGTGATTGAGATTAACTCTTGTGAGAAGCTACAGAACATTATGCTGCCAACAACACTCATCAGGCTATCTATACAAAGTTGCATAGATTTGCAAAGAGTAGCAGGAATCGGTGATCTTGCAAAGATTACAGAGCTGACTATTAAAGACTGTCCTGAGCTTGTGGAGTTGCCAATGAGCTGCATGGATTATATTGAGATTGCCTCTTGTGAGAAGCTACAGAACATTATGCTGCCTACAACACTCATCAGGCTGTCTGTACGAAGTTGCAGAGATTTGCAAAGAGTAGCAGGAATCGGTGATCTTGCAAAGATTACAGAGCTGACTATTAAAGACTGTCCTGAGCTTGTGGAGTTGCCAAGTCTTTGCAGACTGAGCTGCATGGATTATATTGAGATTGCCTCTTGTGAGAAGCTACAGAACATTATGCTGCCTACAACACTCATCAGGCTGTCTGTACGAAGTTGCAGAGATTTGCAAAGAGTAGCAGGAATCGGTGATCTTGCAAAGATTACAGAGCTGACTATTAAAGACTGTCCTGAGCTTGTGGAGTTGCCAAGTCTTTGCAGACTGAGCTGCATGGATTATATTGAGATTGCCTCTTGTGAGAAGCTACAGAACATTATGCTGCCTACAACACTCATCAGGGTGTCTGTACGAAGTTGCAGAGATTTGCAAAGAGTAGCAGGAATCGGTGATCTTGCAAAGATTACAGAGCTGACTATTGAAGACTGTCCTGAGCTTGTGGAGTTGCCAAGTCTTTGCAGAGTGAGCTGCATGGATTATATTGAGATTGCCTCTTGTGAGAAGCTACAGAACATTACGCTGCCTACAACACTCATCAGGCTGTCTGTACGACGTTGCAGAGATTTGCAAAGAGTAGCAGGAATTGGTGATCTTGCAGAGCTTACAAAGCTGACTATTGAAGACTGTCCTGAGCTTGTGGAGTTGCCAAGTCTTTGCAGAGTGAGCTGCATGGAGCAAATTGTGATTGACTCTTGCGAGAAGCTGCCAAATATATCAGGTATCGAAGTGTTGCGTGCACCAAATTATATGAAACTTTGTTATTGCAGTGATGCAGTAATGCGGAATTGCATTCATAAGCTGAAGGTAATGATTTCAATGCTTCTTTTTAACAGACAATAATAAATATTATTTTTTAACGGAAGTGCTTTTTATTAATTTTATTATTGCCCTTCAGCTTATTTTTGTCATTTGCGCTTACAAGAGAGTATATTTTTGTAAGTAATGTTTTAAGTGACATGTAAATGAAAAGAATTTACCGTGGATGAAGTTAAGAGTATTTTGTCTTTTATTTCAGAATATTCCCATGTGGGAAATAACAATGATTGGAAGAGCAGTGGATGGAGCGGAGTCAATTTTAAACGAATATCTGTTTGCTGAGGCTGATATTGGCGCCGATGCAGTCACCGATGCATTCAGTGATGAGAGGATAAAATCGCAAGATTCTAGCACAGTTATTGGATGCTATGTGGTTGTGGTTGATAGCTCTACTTCGGTACAGGATATAAATAAATCACAACTCTCCGCGGACCCTGACGATAATCTTGAGGTGCGTCAAGGAGAATGGATAATAACAATGGCATATAGTTGGTATAGCTCTAACTATTACAGGAAGGAAGTAGAAGATGTGTTAAGGAGGTACGGAATAATGAAGAAGGGGTTTAGGGTAGTTGTGAAGGAAGGTGATGAAGATGAAGATGAAGAGTGGAAGAAGAAAAGTGTGCATGTGTTACGTATAATTGTTGATAGGTTGCATCAATCATGAATGGAGTGCGTGGAGATGGTTTTTCTCTGCAGAGAATTAATGTTATTTTTTTGATTGTATAGTTTTGTAAAATCAAAATAATTTGTTTATAGAATTCCATTTTATTTCCTACATTCAATATTAAAAGATATGTTGATTTGTTCTTGAAGTTTATAAATTCTTTAATTTATATTATTTTTAAAAATATTGATTTTAATTTAGAGAGTTTAATAAATAACAAGTTGGAAGTTATAATTTTAATAAATATTAATTATTGTTTATATATGTTAGGTTATTATAATATTCATTGAATGTAAATAATTTTTACATTATTTAAATGATCAATCATATATTTATTTATTTATGAATAATTATTATTTATATTATTTTATATAAAAATAATAATTCTTCACTTTCTATATGTTTGGTTTCATTTTAATACTATTTTTAATAGTTTCTTACATTTTAAATATTATAGTCTATTTTTTAGTTTTTAATTAGATTGCTTCAATTAACATGAGTTTTTCTTATATTTTATTGCCTTTACAATTTAAACATTAATAAATTGGGAAACTTCTATGGTTCTAATTTGTTTTGCTTCATTTGTCTTATTAAATAAAAGAAAAGGATTTCTAAAATCTACAATCGAATGAAAATATACTACTATAATTTGTATTTGCAATAACTTTAATTTCACATGTTGATAAATTCCATTGCAACCCATGGTAGAATTGAAAATTTCCATGCAAAATTTAGAGTTAAATTCACCTCAAGTGGCACAATTGTTAGCAATAGCTATCACGACTCCCCTTGACATTCAAGCCTACAACCTCATTTTCAAGTCAAGTTATAGTGACAATGTGATTGAGGTCAGGCAAGGGTATGGGCACAATTTAGTGGAGATTAAAGAAACTAACATCAATAAATTTGTGGGTCATTTATGAAAAGCCAGTGTAGAGGTTCGAGTCCAACAAAGACTTGAGGGCTAAGACATACAAAAAATTGAGCAAACAAAATTACGAAGAGCCCCTTCCTTTAGAATCATCACTAGATTTGGCATGGGTTAACAAGCTTGTGAAGTAGGGTTTCAATTTATTCTTTTACTAAATTTAGTTTAGGTATGAAGATTTGAAACTTTAACTTTTATGTTGAAGGGGATTTAGTGGTGAGGACTAGGAAAAAATACTAGTCTTCTCCAACTAGGCCTTAACTCAAAAAATTCTAATGAGGGGGATGATAATGAGATATATTTGTGCATAGATGGGTGCATAGTAACATTTTTTGGGGGATCTTTGTCAAGGAGCAATGAAACATAATTTAGCATAGTTTTAATTTATTTATTTTGGTAGTGTCATGAATTTTAGCAAGGTGATCTTATGTGGGTTTTTCCTCGACAAGTGAAAACAAACATACAAACATTTGGGTAAGATATCAATGGATTTGTTTTATATTAAAGGAACAAGAAAAGAAATTTTATGTATTTTTTATAATTGTTTTTGTGCTTTCTAAACATGATATTTTTCCTTGGATGCTTCTTAATTGTGATTACCCACAATGGTATGAAATTTAAATATTGGTAAGAAGGAAAAATACATGAAGATGATAAAGCATAGTAAAAGTACTATCATATAATAAGCATCTATAAACTCATAAACATGAGAAAAGAATCAAGGTATATGTAATAAGGTTTTCCCCAATATAGGCAAAATGATAAAGCTTAAGAAAGCATGTAACATAGTAAGAGATATCATCACAAACTAAGCATGTAAATGTAATGACCCATCTATTTAGCCATTAGAAAAATACAAAATAAGTCTAAAGTACATGCTAGTTTTTTCTCCTTAAAATATAAAATTAACCATCTAGCAAATTTCAATTAAACGTGTGCAATAAGTGCATCCACAAACCATAATAATAGATCACAATGCATACATACATTTAGATTTCTTAAGTCATCATGTGCTGAGCAATACAAAATTGTTGAATAATTGGACTTGTAATATAGAGAAATCTTAATTCTTTCCACTCTATCTAGATCCACTAGTCATGATACTAAGGTTAAACATATTCTATCCAACTTGTTTCTTTCTTTGTTCATTATTTTTTTGACAATGTATTGATCACAACACTAAATCAATGGATATACAATTAGTCCTATATACACAAGGTTATCAAACCTTGATTACTTGTTAATATGTAGAACTCTTAGTTACTATATCATTTTTATAACACTTGAATGAATTTTTAACCTCATTTGTCCCATGAGGTTTATGGTATGTGTTGAACACATAGAAGTACTGAGAGGGGGGGGTGAATCAGTAATTATTCAAATTATTTCCTTCCAAAACATTCAAGCAAATGTAAGCATTTAAACCATGAGAAACATAAGTACAAAACCATAACACCAGATTGATGTGGAAAACCCTAGAAGGGAAAAACCACGGTGAGCAAGCTACTTGGATCTATTGTACAAATCTAGCCTCACAAATAAAATAGGTTTACAATAACATTTGTGGGCTACAACCCAAAGAAAGTTACAACTCCTTCACGTATAGTTTTATGAGCTTCACCCCAAAGGAAGATACAACTCCCTCAAGTGCTACAACACTTACAACAAAATGAGGCTACGACCTCTATACAAAAACACTTATCTGATTCAGATGATTCAACATAAGAAACTACTTCAATCTTAATGTTATGCTAATCTCTACAAACTCTGCATTACTGACTTCTTGTCATTCACCTATGTACAAACACTATACTTAGTTATGAATATCAAAATACCTTCAAATACCTCTTTTTTATCATCACAACCACCTCCACTACCTCTGCAACAATATCACTTCTATGCTACCATGCATGAAGTGATCCTTTTCACATTTCATTATCAAAGTAGCTTCTGTAGTTATATTATTCGCACATTATAATTGAAAAACTCTATATCTCAATCACACTCTCTTGCAAAAATCTTGGTCTTCCATTCATATCCTCTGTAACACATGAAAAACTCTCTCCTTTGTCAGCCAAGATGAAACGTGCAATGGCCTTGTTTGTCAGCTCCCAAGTCATTTGCGACAATATAAGAATCAAATGCAGTTCAAACCAAGTGATAAATAGAACCTAATTTATGTAGTACCCCTCAGCTTATCGTCTTTTGGACTGATGGTTGCTTAGTAGTATTGGACATTTTGACAGTATTTTTAGATCGTTGTTGATGGATTTCTAGTTATTTTGCCTATTTCAGTATGAACTTAATTGTTATGATAACAGATATTGATGTTGGATTATGTCATTATGCTTTACAATTTGATAAACGAACTGATGTTTTAGATGCTTTGATGTTATTCATTATATGGGATCGGAAGTTAGCTAATCATTTTATGTCGTAGATTAGTAATCTGATATCTTGTTCAATGTAGTGATTATTATTTTAAAACGTGAATGGAACAGTGTTGTATTACTCGTTCACGAGTACCCTACCTCACTGCGATTTCCATTCACGATAGGACTGCATGTGATGTATATGTATATCTTGTTACGGTTAACTGTGCGTTGCTGCAGGATGCAGGTACTTGGCATCGACTCCACCTGATTACAGGTCTGAGCGTGCCTTCGCCAATGGATTAGTTGGTTGGAGTTAATATGAGGTCCCTAGTCAATGTTCCTTCGTCGTCAGTTCACCTTGTGGTTATTGGTTGTCATTCGCCCATGTCTCACTGTCAGGTAACATTGTATTTTGGAGTCAAACCAAGTTCAAAGGTGTTTAAGTATGTGCGGTAATGTTGTGCTTTAATTAGAAATATTCTACGGAAGAGTCTAGTGTTGTTAAATAGACATATTGTCGTTAGTTGTCGATTTAAGTTATAAATAAATTATTATTTTAATAGAGGTGTTGTTGATAAATAAGTTCTAAGAAGTTGTATTATTCGATATAATGTTATTTATAATAAATATTTAAATAAATAAATAATTATAGCCATGCTTGTAAATTGTGTTTCACAACTAGACTAATAAAATAAATTATAGGATAGTACAAAAATATGGATAGTTGAAATAGTACTATTCTATTAATAATAATATTTTGGGGTCGGTTATAAAGAAAATAATAATAATAAAATAAAGTACTTATTAATTGGGAATCATTAAATTAAATTAAAAAAAATATACATTTTCTTAAAAAAAAGAAGCTTCTCGGAATCTTGTGGGAAACCCTAGGAGAAGAGAAAGGGACTGAGTTATAAAAGAATTGTCGGTGCAACAAGGAGATGAACACAGGGGTAAGAAAGAAGCAGCTGGGAACTGCAACAATTGGAGCGGGTTCGTCACGGTGGTTGCGAAATCAGGTTCCGTCGATTGCCTTATCTCTGAACTTCCTTTCAATCTGCAAAATGTGTTTTTAGTTTGGTTGATTCCGCATTGTTCGGCAGTCTGTCCTTTCTGTGTGTGAACAGCAACCTTTCTTAGGGTTTAAATACATAGGTACTGCCCAAGGATTCTGGAAGTCAAATGTTTTCTTTCCTTTCAATGGTTGCCGAATTATTCCGCATACATTCTCAGACCGGCGAGATCTTGGTAGGGTTTGTAGGACACCTCGATAGAGTTGCCGTGAACCGCTGTTGGTTTCAGCTAGTCGTCACTGTAAAATCTGATCAAGGTTATTAGTGTTTTCTCCCTGTGGTGGCTGGAAACTGTCAGGGAAACCCGCTGTATGTCTCTTGTACCCAACGATCTGCTTAGGCTGCGTGCTTGCTCCCACATCTGCAATTTCATTTCCGTAGGATGAATGGTTTTGCGAGGGTTGACAGGAAACTTTAATTGGTAGGTTTGCAATAGAAGAAGGGAATTCAACTTCAGTATCTCTGTAGTCTCAGTTTTAAGCAAACAAGGGCGTCTCTAGGATCTTATTGCGTGGTAAGGGGATCCATACCATTTTGTCTTTGCAATATATGTTTTTTGTAAATAAATTGAAGCGTCTAGGTTGTGACGGTAAATGCTTGATTTTAGGGATGAATGTCGTCTTTGGCTCAGATATGGTTCTCCATACTACGTCATCCCTATTTTAGATTGGTTACTAGCGAATTCTGGTTAACGAGAGGATCAAAAGATCTTTCTCCTGTTCTTTATAGCTGAGCGGCCAGGTGGTGTTGTCCTTGGGGTTAAAACCACGGGTTCATTTCTCCATTGTCTAGCGCATCCCTTAGCTGGAGTTCTTTTTTGTTTGATACCTTTCTGCACACGCCTCAGTGTTATCTTGTCATGGATCTCCATGAAAGTGTAGGAGGAGTCCCTCCAGGACAATGCGTTCTAACAGCCAGATCGATCTTATCACCTGGAGCAAATCGAAACCTACAGAAATGCTTAGATTTGCGTATATTCCCAAGCGTGTAAAATGCAGATTCGTTCTAGAGAGGTCGAATGCTTGTTTTGGCAGGCTGTTCGTTGCTGTTTAACCCTAGTGTAGCGATCTGGCCGGCACCCCATTCGTCATGCCTTATAGCGTCTGATAAGGTTTTGTGGGAGACGCTGCATATTGTTGAGCCAGGGCGCGATGGGAGGGGATGAGTCGAGTAGATGTCTCACCATTCGCTCTCATTTGAAGTTCTGCTTGTTAATAGAAAACGGGTGAGTCAACTTGTCTGAGAGTCTATGTTTTTAGCTGCAGTTGATATTGGCTATTAGTGGATCGGGATATCAGGTCACGCTGCAAGGTTGAAATGCTCGCTGCCGTGGCCTTATTGCCGATCGCTCTTGTTGCAGTCACAGAAGTCTTTTCAACGTGACCATTTTATGGCCACCGTCAGTCATTGTCAGTTTTGCGACGATGATTCGTTGTACACCAGCCATCTTATAGATTGGGATAGCACGTTATCACTGGCTTTCAAACACGCTGAGCAAACACCGTTAACCCTGGAAGATAATGGAGGCTGTAGCATGCAACATCGAAGTGATTAGGGTATTCGTCATACAGCAATCTCTGTCCGCACTCATAGTTTATATAGCAGTAATAATGTCTTAAGAATTTATGCTTACTGCAGTTGTTAGAGGTGAAAGTCTAAACTTAGTCAGGTTTAATCTGTAGGCTGCCGTTGTTTTAGCTGGTGCACGTCTGAAAAGTTTGGAGTGACCTCAAGATAGCCAGTGAAGGCAAGATGGTCATTAGCCAACTGTTGGTATAATGTAGTAATAGTTCCAGGGGTAATTTGAGCAGCTGTCGGTTTCCTGTAGCTACTGTCTCGTTTTGGCTAATCCTCACATCTGAATATCTCAGAAACCTGATAACAGATTCGGCAGCAGCAGTGTGATAGAAAAATTATCAACATAGCTCTTCTTACAGGCAGAAAGCCATTCTAGTATACTAACGTATGCCGTTCGCTTACTGAGTTGAAAAGAGATTGCTGTGAGGGCAAAACCGTGGTCTTCTTTATCACATCATAAACACTCTCTAGTTCTTTCCGATTTACGTGGATACTGTAAACGCAGTAAAATTTGCAAGTTCAGGGAACATAGCCGGAAGTCTTCAGACCAAATGCATATTATTCACGTCAGTGATTAAACAGTCAATAGCAGTTTTACACCTCAGTAGTAAAATATCCCAAGCTGTTCGCATAGGGCGTAATTACGATCATTCTCTTGAAAAAGTAAATCACTATGGATAAGATCAGTATCAGAGATAACTTCATATCATCATAAAAGAATTCTTTCGGATTTCGTGTTTGAATTTCGCCTCGTGTGATTGCCGTTCAGCCATGAGACATCTCTCTTAGCGTTATTATCCTTAATAGAATAAACTAGTTAGATAAGATTGAAGGATAGAATATAAGATTGTATCTGGAATTAAGTGGTTCCTACATCAATTACTGTAATGTTTCAGTTAATCAATTTACTGATCTTTTGAAACAAAATAAGGATTTGTTAGAAATGTAGTTGCAAGTGTTAAGATATAATGTTGATTTTATTTCAGAAGTTGTTTGCATTAAAACTGAGAATGAATTGTAGTATTTCATCTCTTGAATTTTGAATTGAATTTGTTTGAGTGTTGTAATGAGTCGTATTGAGGTTGTTCAAACTTGTATTCCAGAGGCTGAGTTGTCGTTGTTAAGTATTGGCAACTGGTGTATTGCTGTTTTATGATTGTGATGTAATAGCATTCATATGTATCAAACAAGTGTGTAGTATAATGAGGTACTGTCACGGTTGAATGTTGTGTCTTGTAAAGTAATAATCTCGGGATGAGATATTAATCCTCTTGTGACCTTATTGTACTGTTTTGTCGTAAGGAGAGACCTGAAATCTATAAAAGAATAAAGTTATGAAATGTTAAAAGTATTGGATCACAATTGATGTTATGATTTTATTTTGATGCAAGAGGGTCTATGCTTTGCAGTGTTCATTTGCGTGTATGGTTATAAGTCCTGCATGATGTTTTAAGGTTGACTAGGTGTTAGGAAGGAGAGTGGCTTTCAACGTGGGGCCGGCGCCCAAAGTGGCAGTCAGGATAACCCGTTGGAAGTAGATTAATCAAGTGATAACCTAAAAATTAACTAGGGGGTTAAGGGTAGATCTCACACTAATAAGATTAATGGATTCCTCTCCCATGGCCTGTAGTGCTTGTTTAGACTAAGGATGGGTAGAGAAGGCCTGGTCGGCATCATTGACTTCCTTGTCCTCATGAAAGGAAGGTCGATTCCGCATGTGTCACCCTATGGGGCCGGCGCCTAGTGAGAGGCTGTCAGGATAACCATAGATGGGGGCCGGCGCCTAGTGAGAGGCTGTCAGGATAACCCATGTTAGGACCATGCGATGACACTCTCCCTACTACAACCTAGCATCCCTTGTTCGGTCTCTCCTCGTTTGTTTTGTGTCGCCTCTGGAAATGAAGTGAAAGTAAGTTATGTGGTGTTGTATTGTTATAGCCATGTGTTGTATTGGCATTGGCCGTCCTTTGTTCTTGTTTGTCTTTCGTCTACCTGACTGTCAGTGTTTGGGACCTCATGTTAACTCCTAGCTCGGGGGGTGGACCTTAGGGTTCCACATGGTCGGGTGGAAGAGCTACTTTATCCATTGGTTCTCTTGTCAGGATCTTATGCAGAAAAGGATTTGTTTCAGTTGTACTTGTTTCAATGATGATGATGTAAGTGTACCACCTTGTACCAGATTTATGTAACAGAATATTCTTTATGTATGTGACTTTAAAAGTAAACTAAAAGTGGCATTGTAATGATGTTTTGATGTACTTATATAAAAGCATTTCAGTGACGTATCTTATCATGCTGATTCCGTTATCTGATGTTTGCAATGAATGTGAATGAGTTATTTATTGAAAAAGAATTTGGATCAATTACTGATGTATGTTAATTTTATGTTAGTTGATTGGTTAAGTGATGCAGCCTTGGTCCCTTAGAGAATATGTTGTAATTAGTTGTGTAACTTACTTTATCAGTTTTAAAAAAAAATTTTCCTGTTTTATATTGCATACATGTGTATTCTTTAAGGTGTTCAAGGCGGGCGTTACATCTGGTATCAGAGCCAAGTTACTAACACTGGGTACTCTGGTTTTATAATTAGCCCATTAAGCTATGCTAGTTGCTTAAACTCTGAAGGACATATTCATTTTTAGTCCTTGCCTAACAACCTGAAGTTTGTTCTTGGATGTGTTGTCCAGGAAGATGCCTAGGGTGCGAGGCCGAGGACGTGGTCGAGGTAGGGGTCGTGGGAGAGGTGTTGAAATCAGCCCTCCTCCTAGCTCCCCTCATAGAAGTTCACAAGAAGGTGGAAGCGAGAATCAGGAGAATCAGGTTCAGCCTGAGGGTGCTCAACTACGCCAGCTCCTTGAGGAGGTGCTTGCTCGTCTTGGTCCGAGGCAGGAGGTGGTGCAACCGGAAGAAAGAGAAAGAGAAAGATCTCCTAGAAGGAGAGAAGTCACAGCTGAACAAGAAGCCATTCTTGCAGGCCACATGAGAGACCTGATGAGAGCCCGTCCTCCTACTTTCGATGGCTCCGGTAGCGGGTTGGAAGCAGAAACATGGCTAATCGATTTGGAGAGATGCTTTGCTATGCATCCATATGGCAGCAACACTAAGGCAAGATGCGCCATCATGCATCTAAGAGGATTCGCCTCTACTTGGTGGCGTCTTGAGGAACAAAAGTTGCATCTAGATATTGCGACAGTTTCATGGGAACTATTTCTGGATAGGTTCAGAGCTCGATTTTTATCTGATCACTGGAGGCAACGACGAGCGGATGAATTCCATGGGTTGAGACAGATGGCCATGACAGTGGAACAGTATGAGCGCAGGTTTTATGAACTCAAGCAATATGCAGGGATTGGAAACGACGAGGCCATGTTAGTTCAGCATTTTATCAGAGGTCTGAATGCACGCATCAGCGGAGGAGTTCGTGTGTTCGAGCCGAAGACCATGGAGGTAGCAGTGGAGAAGGCTAGATTGGTGGAAGAGAACTTGACCATGGCCCTAGGGGGTCATACAGGTGTACAGATTGGTAGCTCATCTCGAGCAGGTTCAGGTTTCCGAGGTGGTCAGTCTCATGCAGCAGGTAACTCGAGGAGTCATCAGGTACCTTCTAAGAGTGGACAGCAACAACAACAGTTTTCTCAGACGAAATCAAGAAACTCTCAGTATCAGCAAAGCAACAGATTTCATTCCAAAAAGGATCGAAGTTGGCAGAGAGTTAAACGTGATCGTGCTAGTCAACCAGCGCAAAGCACACAATCTGCAGCAAGCAGAGGTAGTTTTCAGCAGTCAAATGCTCCTGTAGGCGGTGGAGGTTTTGGCAGGGGAACAGGATGTTTTTCTTGCGGTCAGCAGGGCCACATTGCTAGACAGTGCCCGCATAAGAATACTTCAGGATTTGGTCAGAGACCCGCAGCTTCAGAGCCCACTGTTGGTGATGCAGGCAGATCACATAGAGTGTTTGCGGCGGTGGATAATCGCCAAGCGGAGCACCAAGGTACCGTTGTGGAGACTACAGGTGTCTTGCGAGGTATTACCATTTCTGTTCTTTTTGACTCTGGTGCTTCAGATTCTTTTATTTCCCCTTCTATAGTGGAACGTTGCAAATTAGTGGCAGCAAAGCAAGATGTCAAGTGGCAGGTAGAATTGGCCTCGGGATCTAGAGTATCAGTAGATTCTCTTGTGCATGGTTGCGAATTGAGGATAGGACCTTTATCTTCCACAGCGGATCTTCGCATTATACCATTAGGATCCTATGATATAGTGCTGGGAATGGATTGGTTGGATGCTCATCAAGCGGTGATAGACTGTCGCCGCAAATTAGTAAGGTGTGTTGATGATTCAGGCAAAGAAGTAGAAGTGGTTGGGATTCAGAGACCCATCTCCTTGCGCATGATTTCTGCTATGCAATTGAAGAGATGTCTGCGTCAAGGATGCAAGTTGTTTGCTGTAACAGTTAATGACTCAGATTTTGGGGAAAATAGGAAGGCATCCCTTGATGATTATCCTATTCTCAAGGAGTATGAGGATGTCTTTCCTAGCGAAATTCCAGGTATGCCACCGAAGCGGGATATTGATTTCAAGATAGACCTTGTTCCTGGAGCAGAGCCTATTTCACGAGCTCCATATCGAATGACTACTCAGGAACTTAAGGAGCTTCGCTTGCAGCTAGAAGAGTTATTAGCGAAGGGATTCATTCGTCTGAGTGTCTCTCCATGGGGAGCACCTGTGATTTTTGTGAAGAAGAAGGATGGATCTCTGCGTTTGTGCATCGACTATCGGCAGCTTAATAAGGTGACTGTGAAGAACAGGTACCCATTGCCGCGAATTGATGACCTTTTTGATCAGATCAAGGGAGCTAAGGTATTTTCGAAGATAGACCTAAAATCGGGATATCATCAGTTGCGCATTTTTGAGGCTGACATCCACAAGACAGCATTTCGCACTCGCTATGGGCATTATGAGTTCACTGTTGTACCTTTTGGATTGACAAATGCGCCATCAGTATTCATGAGCCTGATGAATGGTGTGTTCCGTACCTATCTGGATAGATTTGTTCTTGTCTTCTTAGATGATATATTGATTTATTCAAGGTCTATGGAGGAGCATGAAGAGCATTTGCGGCAGGTTTTGCAGTGTTTAAGAGAAAATCAGTTGTATGCAAATTTGGCTAAATGTGATTTCTTCCAAACTGAAGTAAAATATTTGGGACATGTTATTTCGGATAAGGGTATTGCAGTGGATCCTTCAAAGATTCAAGCGATCATGGATTGGCCTGCTCCTACCAATGTTTCGGAGGTTCGTAGTTTCATGGGTTTAGCAGGCTATTATCGGCGATTTGTGGAAGGATTTTCAAAGATAGCTCACCCTATAACTTCACTTCAGAGAAAAGGAAAGAAGTTCATATGGTCAGATCAGTGTCAAGCAGCCTTTCAGAGTCTTAAGGAGCGGTTAACCAGTGCACCTATTCTAGCAGTGCCGGATCCTGCCAGAGATTTTGTGGTTTGTACTGATGCATCTTTGGAAGGTTTAGGAGCAGTTTTAATGCAGGAGGGTCGTGTGATAGCTTACGAGTCCCGTAAACTCAAAGATCATGAGTTGAATTATCCTACACATGACCTAGAGTTAGCTGCAGTTGTTCATGCATTGGTAAGATGGAGACACTTCTTGCTGGGGCATCGGTTTGAGCTGCACAGTGATCACCGAAGTTTACAGTATATCTTTACTCAGCCAAACCTGAATGCGAGACAGAGGCGATGGATGGAGTTTCTATGTGAGTATGATTTTGAGGTAAAATATATCCAAGGTAAGGAGAATGTGGTGGCGGATGCCCTTAGTCGTCGAAGACATGAACTTTCATCTATTACTCTTGGAGTGGATTTGAGAGGGCAGGTTCTTGCAGCTCTCCCTGCAGATAGATGGTATCAGGAAGTGAAAGCTGAAGTGGAGTCTGGTAGAGCCTTGGAGGGTAGATATGCTGGGTATTCTATCGAGTCGGATGGTCTCTTGCGACATTTAGATCGCATTTATGTGCCTTCTACAGAGGGTCTCCGCACCCTAATCATGACTGAGGCTCATCGGGCACCTTATTCTGCGCATCCAGGTGTCAAGAAGATGTATGCAGACCTTCGTCAGATATATTTTTGGGCCGGAATGAAGAGGGATATTGCTGATTTTGTTTCGAGATGCTTAGAATGTCAGAGGGTTAAGGCGGAACATCAGCATCCCGCAGGTCTTCTTCAGCCACATCTTATTCCGGAATGGAAATGGGACATCATTTCAATAGACTTCATAGTTGGTTTACCCATGTCTTCTCGTCGCCATGATGCGATAATGGTCACTGTAGACAGGCTTACGAAAGTAGCACACTTTTCTCCTGTTCGATCTTCATATAATGCTTCTTCTGTGGCCAAAATTTTCATGGAGGATATCGTCAGATTGCACGGGATTCCTCGCAAGATTATCTCCGATCGTGATCCAGTTTTTACTTCAGCTCTTTGGACGTCTCTTCAACATGCTTTGGGGACTCAATTGAACTTCAGTTCAGCTTATCATCCAGAGACTGATGGGCAAACTGAGAGGGTCAATCAGGTCCTCGAGGATATGCTCCGTATGTATGTGATGGATCAGCAAAACCGATGGGAAGATTATTTGTATTTGGTGGAGTTTGCGTACAATAATGGGTACCACAGTTCCATTGGCATGTCTCCTTTTCAGGCCCTGTATGGTCGTCCTTGTCGTACCCCATTGAGTTGGGATCGCCTTGAGGATAGAGTTCTCCTAGGTCCTCAGATGCTCCAAGAGATGGAGCAGCAGGTTGATCGCATCAGAGAGCATCTGGTAGCAGCTCAGGATAGACAGAAGAAATATGCAGATGCTCACAGACTTGATCGTTAGTTTTCAGTTGGTGATCGGGTGTTCTTGCGGGTGCGTCCGCGAAAGAGTCCGATCCGTTACGGAAAAGGCTCTAAGCTCGCGCCACGCTTTGTGGGGCCATTCGAGGTTTTGGAGAGGATCGGTCCTGTTGCATACCGTCTTGCCTTGCCGCCTAGCTTGTCACGCGTCCATGACGTATTTCATGTTTCTGTTCTTAGACCTTATCACCCAGATATTTCTCATGTCCTTGACTGGAATGCTTTACAGGTAGAGGACGGGCAGCTAGCCTTGGAGCCCGTGGGCATTTTAGAGCACAGGCGACTCGCTCTCAGGGGCAGAGCCATAGAGCAGGTAAGGGTCCAATGGGATCCTAATGATGAGACTTCAGCGACCTGGGAAGATACTTCCCGTATGCAAGAGCTATATCCATATTTGTTCGCAGGCTTCCAGGAGTAAGCCTGATCCTAGGGGGGGAGGATGTAGTACCCCTCAGCTTATCGTCTTTTGGACTGATGGTTGCTTAGTAGTATTGGACATTTTGACAGTATTTTTAGATCGTTGTTGATGGATTTCTAGTTATTTTGCCTATTTCAGTATGAACTTAATTGTTATGATAACAGATATTGATGTTGGATTATGTCATTATGCTTTACAATTTGATAAACGAACTGATGTTTTAGATGCTTTGATGTTATTCATTATATGGGATCGGAAGTTAGCTAATCATTTTATGTCGTAGATTAGTAATCTGATATCTTGTTCAATGTAGTGATTATTATTTTAAAACGTGAATGGAACAGTGTTGTATTACTCGTTCACGAGTACCCTACCTCACTGCGATTTCCATTCACGATAGGACTGCATGTGATGTATATGTATATCTTGTTACGGTTAACTGTGCGTTGCTGCAGGATGCAGGTACTTGGCATCGACTCCACCTGATTACAGGTCTGAGCGTGCCTTCGCCAATGGATTAGTTGGTTGGAGTTAATATGAGGTCCCTAGTCAATGTTCCTTCGTCGTCAGTTCACCTTGTGGTTATTGGTTGTCATTCGCCCATGTCTCACTGTCAGGTAACATTGTATTTTGGAGTCAAACCAAGTTCAAAGGTGTTTAAGTATGTGCGGTAATGTTGTGCTTTAATTAGAAATATTCTACGGAAGAGTCTAGTGTTGTTAAATAGACATATTGTCGTTAGTTGTCGATTTAAGTTATAAATAAATTATTATTTTAATAGAGGTGTTGTTGATAAATAAGTTCTAAGAAGTTGTATTATTCGATATAATGTTATTTATAATAAATATTTAAATAAATAAATAATTATAGCCATGCTTGTAAATTGTGTTTCACAACTAGACTAATAAAATAAATTATAGGATAGTACAAAAATATGGATAGTTGAAATAGTACTATTCTATTAATAATAATATTTTGGGGTCGGTTATAAAGAAAATAATAATAATAAAATAAAGTACTTATTAATTGGGAATCATTAAATTAAATTAAAAAAATATACATTTTCTTAAAAAAAAGAAGCTTCTCAGAATCTTGTGGGAAACCCTAGGAGAAGAGAAAGGGACTGAGTTATAAAAGAATTGTCGGTGCAACAAGGAGATGAACACAGGGGTAAGAAAGAAGCAGCTGGGAACTGCAACAATTGGAGCGGGTTCGTCACGGTGGTTGCGAAATCAGGTTCCGTCGATTGCCTTATCTCTGAACTTCCTTTCAATCTGCAAAATGTGTTTTTAGTTTGGTTGATTCCGCATTGTTCGGCAGTCTGTCCTTTCTGTGTGTGAACAGCAACCTTTCTTAGGGTTTAAATACATAGGTACTGCCCAAGGATTCTGGAAGTCAAATGTTTTCTTTCCTTTCAATGGTTGCCGAATTATTCCGCATACATTCTCAGACCGGCGAGATCTTGGTAGGGTTTGTAGGACACCTCGATAGAGTTGCCGTGAACCGCTGTTGGTTTCAGCTAGTCGTCACTGTAAAATCTGATCAAGGTTATTAGTGTTTTCTCCCTGTGGTGGCTGGAAACTGTCAGGGAAACCCGCTGTATGTCTCTTGTACCCAACGATCTGCTTAGGCTGCGTGCTTGCTCCCACATCTGCAATTTCATTTCCGTAGGATGAATGGTTTTGCGAGGGTTGACAGGAAACTTTAATTGGTAGGTTTGCAATAGAAGAAGGGAATTCAACTTCAGTATCTCTGTAGTCTCAGTTTTAAGCAAACAAGGGCGTCTCTAGGATCTTATTGCGTGGTAAGGGGATCCATACCATTTTGTCTTTGCAATATATGTTTTTTGTAAATAAATTGAAGCGTCTAGGTTGTGACGGTAAATGCTTGATTTTAGGGATGAATGTCGTCTTTGGCTCAGATATGGTTCTCCATACTACGTCATCCCTATTTTAGATTGGTTACTAGCGAATTCTGGTTAACGAGAGGATCAAAAGATCTTTCTCCTGTTCTTTATAGCTGAGCGGCCAGGTGGTGTTGTCCTTGGGGTTAAAACCACGGGTTCATTTCTCCATTGTCTAGCGCATCCCTTAGCTGGAGTTCTTTTTTGTTTGATACCTTTCTGCACACGCCTCAGTGTTATCTTGTCATGGATCTCCATGAAAGTGTAGGAGGAGTCCCTCCAGGACAATGCGTTCTAACAGCCAGATCGATCTTATCACCTGGAGCAAATCGAAACCTACAGAAATGCTTAGATTTGCGTATATTCCCAAGCGTGTAAAATGCAGATTCGTTCTAGAGAGGTCGAATGCTTGTTTTGGCAGGCTGTTCGTTGCTGTTTAACCCTAGTGTAGCGATCTGGCCGGCACCCCATTCGTCATGCCTTATAGCGTCTGATAAGGTTTTGTGGGAGACGCTGCATATTGTTGAGCCAGGGCGCGATGGGAGGGGATGAGTCGAGTAGATGTCTCACCATTCGCTCTCATTTGAAGTTCTGCTTGTTAATAGAAAACGGGTGAGTCAACTTGTCTGAGAGTCTATGTTTTTAGCTGCAGTTGATATTGGCTATTAGTGGATCGGGATATCAGGTCACGCTGCAAGGTTGAAATGCTCGCTGCCGTGGCCTTATTGCCGATCGCTCTTGTTGCAGTCACAGAAGTCTTTTCAACGTGACCATTTTATGGCCACCGTCAGTCATTGTCAGTTTTGCGACGATGATTCGTTGTACACCAGCCATCTTATAGATTGGGATAGCACGTTATCACTGGCTTTCAAACACGCTGAGCAAACACCGTTAACCCTGGAAGATAATGGAGGCTGTAGCATGCAACATCGAAGTGATTAGGGTATTCGTCATACAGCAATCTCTGTCCGCACTCATAGTTTATATAGCAGTAATAATGTCTTAAGAATTTATGCTTACTGCAGTTGTTAGAGGTGAAAGTCTAAACTTAGTCAGGTTTAATCTGTAGGCTGCCGTTGTTTTAGCTGGTGCACGTCTGAAAAGTTTGGAGTGACCTCAAGATAGCCAGTGAAGGCAAGATGGTCATTAGCCAACTGTTGGTATAATGTAGTAATAGTTCCAGGGGTAATTTGAGCAGCTGTCGGTTTCCTGTAGCTACTGTCTCGTTTTGGCTAATCCTCACATCTGAATATCTCAGAAACCTGATAACAGATTCGGCAGCAGCAGTGTGATAGAAAAATTATCAACATAGCTCTTCTTACAGGCAGAAAGCCATTCTAGTATACTAACGTATGCCGTTCGCTTACTGAGTTGAAAAGAGATTGCTGTGAGGGCAAAACCGTGGTCTTCTTTATCACATCATAAACACTCTCTAGTTCTTTCCGATTTACGTGGATACTGTAAACGCAGTAAAATTTGCAAGTTCAGGGAACATAGCCGGAAGTCTTCAGACCAAATGCATATTATTCACGTCAGTGATTAAACAGTCAATAGCAGTTTTACACCTCAGTAGTAAAATATCCCAAGCTGTTCGCATAGGGCGTAATTACGATCATTCTCTTGAAAAAGTAAATCACTATGGATAAGATCAGTATCAGAGATAACTTCATATCATCATAAAAGAATTCTTTCGGATTTCGTGTTTGAATTTCGCCTCGTGTGATTGCCGTTCAGCCATGAGACATCTCTCTTAGCGTTATTATCCTTAATAGAATAAACTAGTTAGATAAGATTGAAGGATAGAATATAAGATTGTATCTGGAATTAAGTGGTTCCTACATCAATTACTGTAATGTTTCAGTTAATCAATTTACTGATCTTTTGAAACAAAATAAGGATTTGTTAGAAATGTAGTTGCAAGTGTTAAGATATAATGTTGATTTTATTTCAGAAGTTGTTTGCATTAAAACTGAGAATGAATTGTAGTATTTCATCTCTTGAATTTTGAATTGAATTTGTTTGAGTGTTGTAATGAGTCGTATTGAGGTTGTTCAAACTTGTATTCCAGAGGCTGAGTTGTCGTTGTTAAGTATTGGCAACTGGTGTATTGCTGTTTTATGATTGTGATGTAATAGCATTCATATGTATCAAACAAGTGTGTAGTATAATGAGGTACTGTCACGGTTGAATGTTGTGTCTTGTAAAGTAATAATCTCGGGATGAGATATTAATCCTCTTGTGACCTTATTGTACTGTTTTGTCGTAAGGAGAGACCTGAAATCTATAAAAGAATAAAGTTATGAAATGTTAAAAGTATTGGATCACAATTGATGTTATGATTTTATTTTGATGCAAGAGGGTCTATGCTTTGCAGTGTTCATTTGCGTGTATGGTTATAAGTCCTGCATGATGTTTTAAGGTTGACTAGGTGTTAGGAAGGAGAGTGGCTTTCAACGTGGGGCCGGCGCCCAAAGTGGCAGTCAGGATAACCCGTTGGAAGTAGATTAATCAAGTGATAACCTAAAAATTAACTAGGGGGTTAAGGGTAGATCTCACACTAATAAGATTAATGGATTCCTCTCCCATGGCCTGTAGTGCTTGTTTAGACTAAGGATGGGTAGAGAAGGCCTGGTCGGCATCATTGACTTCCTTGTCCTCATGAAAGGAAGGTCGATTCCGCATGTGTCACCCTATGGGGCCGGCGCCTAGTGAGAGGCTGTCAGGATAACCATAGATGGGGGCCGGCGCCTAGTGAGAGGCTGTCAGGATAACCCATGTTAGGACCATGCGATGACACTCTCCCTACTACAACCTAGCATCCCTTGTTCGGTCTCTCCTCGTTTGTTTTGTGTCGCCTCTGGAAATGAAGTGAAAGTAAGTTATGTGGTGTTGTATTGTTATAGCCATGTGTTGTATTGGCATTGGCCGTCCTTTGTTCTTGTTTGTCTTTCGTCTACCTGACTGTCAGTGTTTGGGACCTCATGTTAACTCCTAGCTCGGGGGGTGGACCTTAGGGTTCCACATGGTCGGGTGGAAGAGCTACTTTATCCATTGGTTCTCTTGTCAGGATCTTATGCAGAAAAGGATTTGTTTCAGTTGTACTTGTTTCAATGATGATGATGTAAGTGTACCACCTTGTACCAGATTTATGTAACAGAATATTCTTTATGTATGTGACTTTAAAAGTAAACTAAAAGTGGCATTGTAATGATGTTTTGATGTACTTATATAAAAGCATTTCAGTGACGTATCTTATCATGCTGATTCCGTTATCTGATGTTTGCAATGAATGTGAATGAGTTATTTATTGAAAAAGAATTTGGATCAATTACTGATGTATGTTAATTTTATGTTAGTTGATTGGTTAAGTGATGCAGCCTTGGTCCCTTAGAGAATATGTTGTAATTAGTTGTGTAACTTACTTTATCAGTTTTAAAAAAAAATTTTCCTGTTTTATATTGCATACATGTGTATTCTTTAAGGTGTTCAAGGCGGGCGTTACATCTGGTATCAGAGCCAAGTTACTAACACTGGGTACTCTGGTTTTATAATTAGCCCATTAAGCTATGCTAGTTGCTTAAACTCTGAAGGACATATTCATTTTTAGTCCTTGCCTAACAACCTGAAGTTTGTTCTTGGATGTGTTGTCCAGGAAGATGCCTAGGGTGCGAGGCCGAGGACGTGGTCGAGGTAGGGGTCGTGGGAGAGGTGTTGAAATCAGCCCTCCTCCTAGCTCCCCTCATAGAAGTTCACAAGAAGGTGGAAGCGAGAATCAGGAGAATCAGGTTCAGCCTGAGGGTGCTCAACTACGCCAGCTCCTTGAGGAGGTGCTTGCTCGTCTTGGTCCGAGGCAGGAGGTGGTGCAACCGGAAGAAAGAGAAAGAGAAAGATCTCCTAGAAGGAGAGAAGTCACAGCTGAACAAGAAGCCATTCTTGCAGGCCACATGAGAGACCTGATGAGAGCCCGTCCTCCTACTTTCGATGGCTCCGGTAGCGGGTTGGAAGCAGAAACATGGCTAATCGATTTGGAGAGATGCTTTGCTATGCATCCATATGGCAGCAACACTAAGGCAAGATGCGCCATCATGCATCTAAGAGGATTCGCCTCTACTTGGTGGCGTCTTGAGGAACAAAAGTTGCATCTAGATATTGCGACAGTTTCATGGGAACTATTTCTGGATAGGTTCAGAGCTCGATTTTTATCTGATCACTGGAGGCAACGACGAGCGGATGAATTCCATGGGTTGAGACAGATGGCCATGACAGTGGAACAGTATGAGCGCAGGTTTTATGAACTCAAGCAATATGCAGGGATTGGAAACGACGAGGCCATGTTAGTTCAGCATTTTATCAGAGGTCTGAATGCACGCATCAGCGGAGGAGTTCGTGTGTTCGAGCCGAAGACCATGGAGGTAGCAGTGGAGAAGGCTAGATTGGTGGAAGAGAACTTGACCATGGCCCTAGGGGGTCATACAGGTGTACAGATTGGTAGCTCATCTCGAGCAGGTTCAGGTTTCCGAGGTGGTCAGTCTCATGCAGCAGGTAACTCGAGGAGTCATCAGGTACCTTCTAAGAGTGGACAGCAACAACAACAGTTTTCTCAGACGAAATCAAGAAACTCTCAGTATCAGCAAAGCAACAGATTTCATTCCAAAAAGGATCGAAGTTGGCAGAGAGTTAAACGTGATCGTGCTAGTCAACCAGCGCAAAGCACACAATCTGCAGCAAGCAGAGGTAGTTTTCAGCAGTCAAATGCTCCTGTAGGCGGTGGAGGTTTTGGCAGGGGAACAGGATGTTTTTCTTGCGGTCAGCAGGGCCACATTGCTAGACAGTGCCCGCATAAGAATACTTCAGGATTTGGTCAGAGACCCGCAGCTTCAGAGCCCACTGTTGGTGATGCAGGCAGATCACATAGAGTGTTTGCGGCGGTGGATAATCGCCAAGCGGAGCACCAAGGTACCGTTGTGGAGACTACAGGTGTCTTGCGAGGTATTACCATTTCTGTTCTTTTTGACTCTGGTGCTTCAGATTCTTTTATTTCCCCTTCTATAGTGGAACGTTGCAAATTAGTGGCAGCAAAGCAAGATGTCAAGTGGCAGGTAGAATTGGCCTCGGGATCTAGAGTATCAGTAGATTCTCTTGTGCATGGTTGCGAATTGAGGATAGGACCTTTATCTTCCACAGCGGATCTTCGCATTATACCATTAGGATCCTATGATATAGTGCTGGGAATGGATTGGTTGGATACTCATCAAGCGGTGATAGACTGTCGCCGCAAATTAGTAAGGTGTGTTGATGATTCAGGCAAAGAAGTAGAAGTGGTTGGGATTCAGAGACCCATCTCCTTGCGCATGATTTCTGCTATGCAATTGAAGAGATGTCTGCGTCAAGGATGCAAGTTGTTTGCTGTAACAGTTAATGACTCAGATTTTGGGGAAAATAGGAAGGCATCCCTTGATGATTATCCTATTCTCAAGGAGTATGAGGATGTCTTTCCTAGCGAAATTCCAGGTATGCCACCGAAGCGGGATATTGATTTCAAGATAGACCTTGTTCCTGGAGCAGAGCCTATTTCACGAGCTCCATATCGAATGACTACTCAGGAACTTAAGGAGCTTCGCTTGCAGCTAGAAGAGTTATTAGCGAAGGGATTCATTCGTCTGAGTGTCTCTCCATGGGGAGCACCTGTGATTTTTGTGAAGAAGAAGGATGGATCTCTGCGTTTGTGCATCGACTATCGGCAGCTTAATAAGGTGACTGTGAAGAACAGGTACCCATTGCCGCGAATTGATGACCTTTTTGATCAGATCAAGGGAGCTAAGGTATTTTCGAAGATAGACCTAAAATCGGGATATCATCAGTTGCGCATTTTTGAGGCTGACATCCACAAGACAGCATTTCGCACTCGCTATGGGCATTATGAGTTCACTGTTGTACCTTTTGGATTGACAAATGCGCCATCAGTATTCATGAGCCTGATGAATGGTGTGTTTCGTACCTATCTGGATAGATTTGTTCTTGTCTTCTTAGATGATATATTGATTTATTCAAGGTCTATGGAGGAGCATGAAGAGCATTTGCGGCAGGTTTTGCAGTGTTTAAGAGAAAATCAGTTGTATGCAAATTTGGCTAAATGTGATTTCTTCCAAACTGAAGTAAAATATTTGGGACATGTTATTTCGGATAAGGGTATTGCAGTGGATCCTTCAAAGATTCAAGCGATCATGGATTGGCCTGCTCCTACCAATGTTTCGGAGGTTCGTAGTTTCATGGGTTTAGCAGGCTATTATCGGCGATTTGTGGAAGGATTTTCAAAGATAGCTCACCCTATAACTTCACTTCAGAGAAAAGGAAAGAAGTTCATATGGTCAGATCAGTGTCAAGCAGCCTTTCAGAGTCTTAAGGAGCGGTTAACCAGTGCACCTATTCTAGCAGTGCCGGATCCTGCCAGAGATTTTGTGGTTTGTACTGATGCATCTTTGGAAGGTTTAGGAGCAGTTTTAATGCAGGAGGGTCGTGTGATAGCTTACGAGTCCCGTAAACTCAAAGATCATGAGTTGAATTATCCTACACATGACCTAGAGTTAGCTGCAGTTGTTCATGCATTGGTAAGATGGAGACACTTCTTGCTGGGGCATCGGTTTGAGCTGCACAGTGATCACCGAAGTTTACAGTATATCTTTACTCAGCCAAACCTGAATGCGAGACAGAGGCGATGGATGGAGTTTCTATGTGAGTATGATTTTGAGGTAAAATATATCCAAGGTAAGGAGAATGTGGTGGCGGATGCCCTTAGTCGTCGAAGACATGAACTTTCATCTATTACTCTTGGAGTGGATTTGAGAGGGCAGGTTCTTGCAGCTCTCCCTGCAGATAGATGGTATCAGGAAGTGAAAGCTGAAGTGGAGTCTGGTAGAGCCTTGGAGGGTAGATATGCTGGGTATTCTATCGAGTCGGATGGTCTCTTGCGACATTTAGATCGCATTTATGTGCCTTCTACAGAGGGTCTCCGCACCCTAATCATGACTGAGGCTCATCGGGCACCTTATTCTGCGCATCCAGGTGTCAAGAAGATGTATGCAGACCTTCGTCAGATATATTTTTGGGCCGGAATGAAGAGGGATATTGCTGATTTTGTTTCGAGATGCTTAGAATGTCAGAGGGTTAAGGCGGAACATCAGCATCCCGCAGGTCTTCTTCAGCCACATCTTATTCCGGAATGGAAATGGGACATCATTTCAATAGACTTCATAGTTGGTTTACCCATGTCTTCTCGTCGCCATGATGCGATAATGGTCACTGTAGACAGGCTTACGAAAGTAGCACACTTTTCTCCTGTTCGATCTTCATATAATGCTTCTTCTGTGGCCAAAATTTTCATGGAGGATATCGTCAGATTGCACGGGATTCCTCGCAAGATTATCTCCGATCGTGATCCAGTTTTTACTTCAGCTCTTTGGACGTCTCTTCAACATGCTTTGGGGACTCAATTGAACTTCAGTTCAGCTTATCATCCAGAGACTGATGGGCAAACTGAGAGGGTCAATCAGGTCCTCGAGGATATGCTCCGTATGTATGTGATGGATCAGCAAAACCGATGGGAAGATTATTTGTATTTGGTGGAGTTTGCGTACAATAATGGGTACCACAGTTCCATTGGCATGTCTCCTTTTCAGGCCCTGTATGGTCGTCCTTGTCGTACCCCATTGAGTTGGGATCGCCTTGAGGATAGAGTTCTCCTAGGTCCTCAGATGCTCCAAGAGATGGAGCAGCAGGTTGATCGCATCAGAGAGCATCTGGTAGCAGCTCAGGATAGACAGAAGAAATATGCAGATGCTCACAGACTTGATCGTCAGTTTTCAGTTGGTGATCGGGTGTTCTTGCGGGTGCGTCCGCGAAAGAGTCCGATCCGTTACGGAAAAGGCTCTAAGCTCGCGCCACGCTTTGTGGGGCCATTCGAGGTTTTGGAGAGGATCGGTCCTGTTGCATACCGTCTTGCCTTGCCGCCTAGCTTGTCACGCGTCCATGACGTATTTCATGTTTCTGTTCTTAGACCTTATCACCCAGATATTTCTCATGTCCTTGACTGGAATGCTTTACAGGTAGAGGACGGGCAGCTAGCCTTGGAGCCCGTGGGCATTTTAGAGCACAGGCGACTCGCTCTCAGGGGCAGAGCCATAGAGCAGGTAAGGGTCCAATGGGATCCTAATGATGAGACTTCAGCGACCTGGGAAGATACTTCCCGTATGCAAGAGCTATATCCATATTTGTTCGCAGGCTTCCAGGAGTAAGCCTGATCCTAGGGGGGGAGGATGTAGTACCCCTCAGCTTATCGTCTTTTGGACTGATGGTTGCTTAGTAGTATTGGACATTTTGACAGTATTTTTAGATCGTTGTTGATGGATTTCTAGTTATTTTGCCTATTTCAGTATGAACTTAATTGTTATGATAACAGATATTGATGTTGGATTATGTCATTATGCTTTACAATTTGATAAACGAACTGATGTTTTAGATGCTTTGATGTTATTCATTATATGGGATCGGAAGTTAGCTAATCATTTTATGTCGTAGATTAGTAATCTGATATCTTGTTCAATGTAGTGATTATTATTTTAAAACGTGAATGGAACAGTGTTGTATTACTCGTTCACGAGTACCCTACCTCACTGCGATTTCCATTCACGATAGGACTGCATGTGATGTATATGTATATCTTGTTACGGTTAACTGTGCGTTGCTGCAGGATGCAGGTACTTGGCATCGACTCCACCTGATTACAGGTCTGAGCGTGCCTTCGCCAATGGATTAGTTGGTTGGAGTTAATATGAGGTCCCTAGTCAATGTTCCTTCGTCGTCAGTTCACCTTGTGGTTATTGGTTGTCATTCGCCCATGTCTCACTGTCAGGTAACATTGTATTTTGGAGTCAAACCAAGTTCAAAGGTGTTTAAGTATGTGCGGTAATGTTGTGCTTTAATTAGAAATATTCTACGGAAGAGTCTAGTGTTGTTAAATAGACATATTGTCGTTAGTTGTCGATTTAAGTTATAAATAAATTATTATTTTAATAGAGGTGTTGTTGATAAATAAGTTCTAAGAAGTTGTATTATTCGATATAATGTTATTTATAATAAATATTTAAATAAATAAATAATTATAGCCATGCTTGTAAATTGTGTTTCACAACTAGACTAATAAAATAAATTATAGGATAGTACAAAAATATGGATAGTTGAAATAGTACTATTCTATTAATAATAATATTTTGGGGTCGGTTATAAAGAAAATAATAATAATAAAATAAAGTACTTATTAATTGGGAATCATTAAATTAAATTAAAAAAATATACATTTTCTTAAAAAAAAGAAGCTTCTCAGAATCTTGTGGGAAACCCTAGGAGAAGAGAAAGGGACTGAGTTATAAAAGAATTGTCGGTGCAACAAGGAGATGAACACAGGGGTAAGAAAGAAGCAGCTGGGAACTGCAACAATTGGAGCGGGTTCGTCACGGTGGTTGCGAAATCAGGTTCCGTCGATTGCCTTATCTCTGAACTTCCTTTCAATCTGCAAAATGTGTTTTTAGTTTGGTTGATTCCGCATTGTTCGGCAGTCTGTCCTTTCTGTGTGTGAACAGCAACCTTTCTTAGGGTTTAAATACATAGGTACTGCCCAAGGATTCTGGAAGTCAAATGTTTTCTTTCCTTTCAATGGTTGCCGAATTATTCCGCATACATTCTCAGACCGGCGAGATCTTGGTAGGGTTTGTAGGACACCTCGATAGAGTTGCCGTGAACCGCTGTTGGTTTCAGCTAGTCGTCACTGTAAAATCTGATCAAGGTTATTAGTGTTTTCTCCCTGTGGTGGCTGGAAACTGTCAGGGAAACCCGCTGTATGTCTCTTGTACCCAACGATCTGCTTAGGCTGCGTGCTTGCTCCCACATCTGCAATTTCATTTCCGTAGGATGAATGGTTTTGCGAGGGTTGACAGGAAACTTTAATTGGTAGGTTTGCAATAGAAGAAGGGAATTCAACTTCAGTATCTCTGTAGTCTCAGTTTTAAGCAAACAAGGGCGTCTCTAGGATCTTATTGCGTGGTAAGGGGATCCATACCATTTTGTCTTTGCAATATATGTTTTTTGTAAATAAATTGAAGCGTCTAGGTTGTGACGGTAAATGCTTGATTTTAGGGATGAATGTCGTCTTTGGCTCAGATATGGTTCTCCATACTACGTCATCCCTATTTTAGATTGGTTACTAGCGAATTCTGGTTAACGAGAGGATCAAAAGATCTTTCTCCTGTTCTTTATAGCTGAGCGGCCAGGTGGTGTTGTCCTTGGGGTTAAAACCACGGGTTCATTTCTCCATTGTCTAGCGCATCCCTTAGCTGGAGTTCTTTTTTGTTTGATACCTTTCTGCACACGCCTCAGTGTTATCTTGTCATGGATCTCCATGAAAGTGTAGGAGGAGTCCCTCCAGGACAATGCGTTCTAACAGCCAGATCGATCTTATCACCTGGAGCAAATCGAAACCTACAGAAATGCTTAGATTTGCGTATATTCCCAAGCGTGTAAAATGCAGATTCGTTCTAGAGAGGTCGAATGCTTGTTTTGGCAGGCTGTTCGTTGCTGTTTAACCCTAGTGTAGCGATCTGGCCGGCACCCCATTCGTCATGCCTTATAGCGTCTGATAAGGTTTTGTGGGAGACGCTGCATATTGTTGAGCCAGGGCGCGATGGGAGGGGATGAGTCGAGTAGATGTCTCACCATTCGCTCTCATTTGAAGTTCTGCTTGTTAATAGAAAACGGGTGAGTCAACTTGTCTGAGAGTCTATGTTTTTAGCTGCAGTTGATATTGGCTATTAGTGGATCGGGATATCAGGTCACGCTGCAAGGTTGAAATGCTCGCTGCCGTGGCCTTATTGCCGATCGCTCTTGTTGCAGTCACAGAAGTCTTTTCAACGTGACCATTTTATGGCCACCGTCAGTCATTGTCAGTTTTGCGACGATGATTCGTTGTACACCAGCCATCTTATAGATTGGGATAGCACGTTATCACTGGCTTTCAAACACGCTGAGCAAACACCGTTAACCCTGGAAGATAATGGAGGCTGTAGCATGCAACATCGAAGTGATTAGGGTATTCGTCATACAGCAATCTCTGTCCGCACTCATAGTTTATATAGCAGTAATAATGTCTTAAGAATTTATGCTTACTGCAGTTGTTAGAGGTGAAAGTCTAAACTTAGTCAGGTTTAATCTGTAGGCTGCCGTTGTTTTAGCTGGTGCACGTCTGAAAAGTTTGGAGTGACCTCAAGATAGCCAGTGAAGGCAAGATGGTCATTAGCCAACTGTTGGTATAATGTAGTAATAGTTCCAGGGGTAATTTGAGCAGCTGTCGGTTTCCTGTAGCTACTGTCTCGTTTTGGCTAATCCTCACATCTGAATATCTCAGAAACCTGATAACAGATTCGGCAGCAGCAGTGTGATAGAAAAATTATCAACATAGCTCTTCTTACAGGCAGAAAGCCATTCTAGTATACTAACGTATGCCGTTCGCTTACTGAGTTGAAAAGAGATTGCTGTGAGGGCAAAACCGTGGTCTTCTTTATCACATCATAAACACTCTCTAGTTCTTTCCGATTTACGTGGATACTGTAAACGCAGTAAAATTTGCAAGTTCAGGGAACATAGCCGGAAGTCTTCAGACCAAATGCATATTATTCACGTCAGTGATTAAACAGTCAATAGCAGTTTTACACCTCAGTAGTAAAATATCCCAAGCTGTTCGCATAGGGCGTAATTACGATCATTCTCTTGAAAAAGTAAATCACTATGGATAAGATCAGTATCAGAGATAACTTCATATCATCATAAAAGAATTCTTTCGGATTTCGTGTTTGAATTTCGCCTCGTGTGATTGCCGTTCAGCCATGAGACATCTCTCTTAGCGTTATTATCCTTAATAGAATAAACTAGTTAGATAAGATTGAAGGATAGAATATAAGATTGTATCTGGAATTAAGTGGTTCCTACATCAATTACTGTAATGTTTCAGTTAATCAATTTACTGATCTTTTGAAACAAAATAAGGATTTGTTAGAAATGTAGTTGCAAGTGTTAAGATATAATGTTGATTTTATTTCAGAAGTTGTTTGCATTAAAACTGAGAATGAATTGTAGTATTTCATCTCTTGAATTTTGAATTGAATTTGTTTGAGTGTTGTAATGAGTCGTATTGAGGTTGTTCAAACTTGTATTCCAGAGGCTGAGTTGTCGTTGTTAAGTATTGGCAACTGGTGTATTGCTGTTTTATGATTGTGATGTAATAGCATTCATATGTATCAAACAAGTGTGTAGTATAATGAGGTACTGTCACGGTTGAATGTTGTGTCTTGTAAAGTAATAATCTCGGGATGAGATATTAATCCTCTTGTGACCTTATTGTACTGTTTTGTCGTAAGGAGAGACCTGAAATCTATAAAAGAATAAAGTTATGAAATGTTAAAAGTATTGGATCACAATTGATGTTATGATTTTATTTTGATGCAAGAGGGTCTATGCTTTGCAGTGTTCATTTGCGTGTATGGTTATAAGTCCTGCATGATGTTTTAAGGTTGACTAGGTGTTAGGAAGGAGAGTGGCTTTCAACGTGGGGCCGGCGCCCAAAGTGGCAGTCAGGATAACCCGTTGGAAGTAGATTAATCAAGTGATAACCTAAAAATTAACTAGGGGGTTAAGGGTAGATCTCACACTAATAAGATTAATGGATTCCTCTCCCATGGCCTGTAGTGCTTGTTTAGACTAAGGATGGGTAGAGAAGGCCTGGTCGGCATCATTGACTTCCTTGTCCTCATGAAAGGAAGGTCGATTCCGCATGTGTCACCCTATGGGGCCGGCGCCTAGTGAGAGGCTGTCAGGATAACCATAGATGGGGGCCGGCGCCTAGTGAGAGGCTGTCAGGATAACCTATGTTAGGACCATGCGATGACACTCTCCCTACTACAACCTAGCATCCCTTGTTCGGTCTCTCCTCGTTTGTTTTGTGTCGCCTCTGGAAATGAAGTGAAAGTAAGTTATGTGGTGTTGTATTGTTATAGCCATGTGTTGTATTGGCATTGGCCGTCCTTTGTTCTTGTTTGTCTTTCGTCTACCTGACTGTCAGTGTTTGGGACCTCATGTTAACTCCTAGCTCGGGGGGTGGACCTTAGGGTTCCACATGGTCGGGTGGAAGAGCTACTTTATCCATTGGTTCTCTTGTCAGGATCTTATGCAGAAAAGGATTTGTTTCAGTTGTACTTGTTTCAATGATGATGATGTAAGTGTACCACCTTGTACCAGATTTATGTAACAGAATATTCTTTATGTATGTGACTTTAAAAGTAAACTAAAAGTGGCATTGTAATGATGTTTTGATGTACTTATATAAAAGCATTTCAGTGACGTATCTTATCATGCTGATTCCGTTATCTGATGTTTGCAATGAATGTGAATGAGTTATTTATTGAAAAAGAATTTGGATCAATTACTGATGTATGTTAATTTTATGTTAGTTGATTGGTTAAGTGATGCAGCCTTGGTCCCTTAGAGAATATGTTGTAATTAGTTGTGTAACTTACTTTATCAGTTTTAAAAAAAAAATTTCCTGTTTTATATTGCATACATGTGTATTCTTTAAGGTGTTCAAGGCGGGCGTTACAATTTACCTTAGCACACATCTCTACACTGGTGCACACTTCCAAACACACGGCACAATCATCAAAACACACCAAGTCGGCTTAGCAAACATTTATCCTTCCACACAATAGCTCTAGACCTAAAGCGATACTAGAGAGAAAAAATAACATCATATGGATCAGTCACAAACATTATATGGTTTGTACAAACATCCTCATACACTCCTTTCATCATTTCATGCTGGCACAAACAATCAAACACTAAAGTCGGTATCCCTAACACATTCTAATTACATATTCTTGATATAGAACATTGACAAACAGACTTGCAATACTCCTTGAAACACCTGAAACTTGAAATGAGAAAACATACAAACAATCTGAACTTATCCTTCAAACAACAAAGTCAAATATTGTAGTGCAGTGAAATGCAGTGGCATTTACTTTCTCCCTCTGATAACCCTAAACAATAGAAAGACTTGTCTTCACACAGGTAACTCTAGAAAAACTACTGCGGTACATATTATCACTTGAAACTTGAATCATACATGCATCTTACCAGTATCTGGCTGTCCTCAAAACTACAATTTCATATCTTCAATAGTAGTGAAGTGCGGAGCAATATTCTAAACCTTTGTGATTGCAACAACCCTATTTCATTACTGCCTTCAATTTGCCAGCTCTAAAACACTTTGCAGTAAGTTTCATGATCTCAAATTTGAACCATACATGTCTAAGAATAGTTACAAGCTATCTTTTCAATCTATGGGCTCATATATTCATTTGTGGAGATATATGGTACAATTTCTTGAGCCTGTGGCACCTTTCTTGATTTAAACTTTACTTAGAGAAAATTCTACAACTTTCTTCATCAGGTGCCAAACAACATGACTTCATATCATCAAAATATAGCACAAGAAACCAACACACCATATCAAACTCTTAAACACTTTCACATCTTACCCTTATCCATAAACTTCAAAAGAGTATGAATATGTACAGATGATACTGATCATCATTTCTCCTTTGATATGCTCCTTTGTCATCACTTTAGCATATACTCAACACAATGCTTTCCACATTACAACTTAGTTGACATCAATGACAACATATGCAACAATCTCCCCCTTTGTCATTGTTGGCAACACTAACCTGATATGCAAAAATTCTCCCCCTTTGACATCAAGGACAAAGGACTAGTGGTCTCTCTACCAACCAAAAACATATAGGCTCCCCCTATCTATACAAACCTTATTATCCTTTATCAATTCAGTCCCCCTGAGAAGTAGCCTCTATCACTTCAAAAAATGTTGTAGCAAAAACTCTGGTCTTCAATTTCCTTATGATATATATAGATAAGATATATAGAGTTCCTTACTCATATCAAAATAGCATTGTTTATTCCTATCATAATCTCCGCATACCTATACAACATCAAAATGTTGAAAGGCACAAGACAACTGAGAGTGGGGAGGTGAATTAGTTGTATCAAAACTTTAATTTCTTTAAACCAAAAACACTTTCACATTTACTTAATCTAACTCCTTATTCTATTATTAACATTAACCATGAATAGCATAATCAAAACATGAACACATAAACACATTACACACATGAACACCAAATTTTTACGTGGAAAACCCTAAATATGGAAAAACCATGGTGAGTGTTAGCTCAAAATATAATGTAGTAACAATACCAAATATCAAAGAGGCTCACTGCTAAGGGTGGATCACTGCAAAAAAGGTGGCTCACTACCAGTGTTGGCTCACTGTCGAGGTGGCTCACTACCAGGGTTGAACTAACTAGTAGCATCTATAACATGTCCGAGTTCAATTCCATAAATGCAATGTTCACAAAAGTCAAACTCAAGATTACAATCATCTAACCCCTCAACAAGGTTCTTATTTTTTAGGGTACGCAGACCCTTCTCACCAATGTGGCCAAATCTCTTATGCCATAATATTGTCTTTTCTATAGGAAGTTTAACTTCCAATGCACGATTACAACCATCAAGACTAGAAACAACAGATTTCTTCACTACTCTTTCAGATGGTGGGGATGAAGTGACTGCTGCCCTCTTCCTTGAGTCAGAAGAACTATTGCATTGTGCAATGCATGCTTCCAGTTGAAACAGAGTACCTCTCCGAGTACCCTTAGCAAGCACCATAGATCCTCTAGTCATCTTGCATCCTTCTTTCAAAAAGATAACCTGCACACTTGCATCATTCAAACTACTTATAGAAAGCAGGTTCCGTGCTAAGCCTGGGATGTGCATAACCCCAGAGATTCCCTTCACTCGACCATCAGGGAATCAGATAGAGACTCTTCCATGACTAACTATCTTCAGATGAGAGTCGTCACCCAGATACACCTTTCCACCATCAAACTCTTCATACTTAGTGAACCAGTCTCGATGCGAGGTCATGTGGAATGATGCACTAGAGTCAATTAGCCACACATCATCAGATGCATGGGTTGCTAGGGCTGCGATGAAAGCATCACCGTCATCTTGTGATTTGTCAGAATCTAAATCAGGAGCTTTCTTCTTTTTCTTCTTCTCCTCCTTGCATTCCTTTCAGAAATGCCCAGTCTTGCCATAGTTCCAACAAAGAGCCTTAGACTTTCCAGGAGATTTGGATCTCCCACGGGATTTGGATCTACCCTTCTCAGCTTTCTTGTCCTTCTTTTTTCCCTTTCTCCTTGGGTCTTCCACGAACTGCAAGGGCTTCTCTGGCTGCCTTAGAAGACTTTCTCCGCATCTCTTTAGACAACAACGAAGAAACCACTTCTTCCATTTTGAATGTGGATGTGGTGCTTCTGATTGCCATGACAAGATGATCCCATGAGTCCGGTAGAGAACAAAGCAGGATCATACACCGATTCTCCTCCTCCATCTTTACACCAATAGATGTTAATTGTGCAACCAACATATTGAAAGCATTCATATGTTCAGCAATGGATCCTCTGTCCTCCATTCGAAGAGAATACAACTTCTTTCTCAGAAAAAGTTTATTAACCAAAGATTTTGCTTGATACACATCTCCCAACTTCTTCCAAAGTAGTTTTGCAGTAGTCTCCTCATGGACATTTATCAACACAGAATCGACAAGACTAAGTCTTATGAGACCCTTACCCTTTTGATCCTTGAGATCCCACTCATCTTGTGACATTACAGCTGGTTTAGTTCCATTAACACTTTCCCAAAGGTCTTGGTCAACAAGCACGTCTTCCATCTTGAGCTTCCACAGCTTGAAATTACTGCCATTGAACTTCTCCACTTCAAACCTTCCTAATGTGGTTGCCATCTCCTTTCTACAATAGAAAATAGAATACTCTGCACAGACTCCCACTCAACCTAAGATTAGCTCCAAAAACCTTTACCTGACAACTAGGACCAAAGGTGATCAAGCTCTGATACCAACTGAAAGGAAGCTAGGTGTGCGGAAATCGCTTCCTACACTAATCTAATGAGAAGAGATGTATGCAAATTTAACTTTAATTCTTACAACTATAGCAACATAGAACATCTAATAGAGATATTGCAGTAATACACATACACACAGAAAGTAGACAGAAGAGAGAGAGAGACAAGATATACGTGGGTAAAACCCTTACGGGTGAAAAACCCCACACTCCAAAACATAGCTCAAATGTATTAAAGTAAACAATAACATATTACAATATATTTTTAGAGCCAATGCTCTTTCAGGAGTCTTCAAATGTCGAATCTAGAGATATTTTGACAACATAACAGTACTTGTACCAAAGTTGTCTATCTCCCATCCAAGCACCTGTTTATATAGAGTTTACAAGGCAAATATGGAACCTTCTAGAGATGGGCGTCCATCTTGGAATCATTCCCCAAAACCCACGCCTAAGGACACTTGTCCAACATCCCATCCCAAAGTGGGCGCCTGGTCCCAAGATAGGTTACGACAGATGCTCTTATGCACCTTACAGCTATCATAGAATCCATCATAACTGAAAGCGCTTACAGCTGTAAGAGAATCTATCATACACTAACTAAAAATATCATATTCCTCTTACAACATTTCATAACCTCCCTTGACCGGCCAAAGATGCCTTTCTCTCGTGCAAAGATGCCTTTCTCTCGTGCAAAGATGCCTCTGGACCCCGCAAGGGGCTACACCCCTTGACCCTGTCTTGGGGGCGCTACCCCCAAACCCCCGTTAATTATTCGAGGGGGAAACCGTGGCTGCCAAAGTCACCAAAATTTATTCTGCTACATATACACAAGGTGCTGACTATGCAAACTCAACATGGGATAAATAAATACAACATTGGAAATTTGCAAAGGTTGAGACACCATAATTCCCAACAAATAAATGGTCGAAGAGGATTTGTTATGAGATGAGGGGGGTTTATATAGGTTTCAGACATGATTGATCAATGGTCTAGATAATTCAATAGAATCAATGGATGAGATAAATCTGGAATTCATGATGAATGTGCACCTGACATGTGTCACACAAAAAAATATTTTTGTTTGAGTTAACTGCTTGATTTGATGAAGATAGGATTTAATTTCATAAATTAGAATGTTTTTTTGTAATTTAAGAGTTGTTGATAAAAACAAGATTGATTAAGTCAATTAACTCAACTTGTAATTTGCTTTCTGCATGATTTGAGATAAATTAAATAATAAATTATTTAATTTTGTGTGCATGATTAACAAGATTTATTTTTAGAGGAATTGGAAGATAATTGAGCAAATTAAATAAATAAATTTATTAAATTGTTTGTGCATGATAGAAGAAATAGAGGAATAAATAAAATATCTAATTATATTTTATTTTTAGAGATTGAGATAATTTAAATAAATTTGCACGATTTATTTAAATTTGGAAGAACAAGTGATTTAATTAAATAATTAAAATTATTTAATTGTTTGGAAGAATAAAGTTGACTTTGATTTAAGTTAATTAAATAAATGTAATTTATTCAATTAATGTCAAATTTAGATGATTTGGAAGAATTTGACGATTTTGATGAAATTAATTAAATAATTAGATTATTTAATTAATGTTAAAATGCAGCTGATTAGACAGATTTGACAAAATGCAAGTGATTCGAAGACATGGTCATTTTTGGGTGTCTATATTTTGCCCCTCTTTGATGCAATGCAGTTTATAGCATTGTTTCAAAGAAAATGATTGTTGAAGATATGATACAATTTTTTATGCCCTAGTGTAGCTAGATGCCCCTGTGTAGCTGGCGTAAGATGCCACCTCTAGAGGAAAGACAGGGAAGCGACAGAAGAACTGGGTTGATGCTCGACTAAAAGATAGCATTGGAGTTAGACGAGGCTAGCTAGATGAAGATAGGTCACGAAGATAAGATTGAGTAGGGGTGGGAAGCAGTATGGTAGGGACACTATAAATAGGTCCTAAGGGGTCAACACACCTCATTTGCCCACTTAGAGTTAACAAGTCTTGAGAGCCCCTTTTCCTTCTTTGCCTAGATTGAGATCTTTGAGTGGAAAGAGTTCGTAGCTTGTAGAGATGCCAATTCCTATGCATAAGCATTGGGCGGAGTGGGTGTGGACCTATGGGAGACCAGCAGGAGCACCGGTAGCATTAAGTGTTCGATAACCTGCTTGTGTTGAATTTCTAGGTCATTTCTAGGGTTTTTTCTAGGTTTTTCTTTTTGTCAGCCAAAAGTGTTGCACAATGCTAGTGTGCCTTTGGTGGTCGGGTAAAGCACCTTTGGCGCGCTAAAGCGCACGTGGTAGTGTAGTAAAGTGCTATTGGACAAAGCTCGATGTCTTTAGTTTTAGGGTTCACAATGTAGAGCAGTTTGTAGATCGCCGAAGTGTTTTTGGTAGCACAGTAAGGCACTACTGGTAGAATAGTTAGGTGTTATTGATTGTAGAAATGTAAAAATTATAGCGCACTTGCAACATGGTAAGGCACGGTTGGATACGCAGTGAAGCGCACTTGTGAAAATCAAGTCGCCTTTGATTTTGATAGTAAAGCACTTATGTGCAAACAGTAAAGTGCGTCAAGTAGGACAGTGAAGCGCGCTTAGGAAAATCAAGGAAATTTTGGCTTTTTAGATAGTTTGACCAAGGTGGATTTGAACATGAGTCTCTAGCATTGACCTAGGAGTTGACCTATTTAGGTTTGAGATGTGTAGAGTTGACCTAGGAGTTGCATCACAATGTTGTGCTTGTTGATGTCCATGATTGACTTGAGTAGACTTAGAAAATTTGTAAAATATATGACAAGTGGTTTTGTGGATACAGAGAGTCCTTCCTCCTCTGATGTTGAGGGAACGACACCACGTCATTGCAAATGAGGTGGTACATATTACGTGGGAGGAGGATTCATTCTTAGAGTATATGGGACTATGGAATGTAGCACATTTGACATAAATTAGGTGAATCTCGCACTGTTAATAGCTATTGTCGAGAGATATTGCAACGAGACCTGCTCTTTCCACTTTCCAACAAGGGAGGCTACGGTGATGCTTGAGGATGTATATCGCATCCTCAAGATCCTAATTGATGGGGATAGAGTTGACTATGACCCAGAGAGACGTGAGGCTGGCATGAGAGAGGTATTCTACACTGATGACCTCTGGATAGAGGATCATGAGATCTGTTGGGCTGATGTGCTGAGACTGTGTGACAGGATCAGATGGATTTTGACTTCTCTGGTTGGTGGCTTCCTCTACCCAAATAGGTGATCTCAAGGGTTATCTATTGGATGGGGCATTGTACTGTCAGGGATGTTTATGCATGGCATCCGTTATACATGGGGCCCTTGTGTTTTGGGGTAGCTATACCGAGAATTACATGATTGTAAATACCGAAGAGGACGGAGCTTATTAGCTGGTGTGACATTGCTACAGGTGTGGGCTTGGGAGCACATCCCAGTTATCATATCAATGACCCAGTGTCGCCACGAGAGGGGGGAGCCATATGCTTTTCTATATTAGGGTGTGATCACACATAGGCGGCTTGGTTCTGTGAGCTACTGGAGGTGGTAGATTGATGAGATGGATATCTTCATTTGGAGACCATGGCTACTGTATGAGGCATGGGAGGATGAGCATGAGCAGCTGATGTATTGTAGACAAGCTCGATATCTATTTGGCAGATAGATGGATACGATTGAGAGGTGTTGCAAGGTGTGACCCTTGGTCTCCTTGTTCAGCGTTGCGCTGCGGTGGTTTGCGACAAGGGCTTAACCGCCTCTCGTGCTTGTTAAGTCAAGTGGTTGTATCAGGCATTAATAGGTCAATCTTTTGGTGCAACGATAGCTAGCAATTGGTATCAGAGCTGAGGTCATGGGTTCAAACCCCGCGCTTGCACTGGGGGGGATTGTTGCAAGGTGTGACCCTTGGTCTCCTTGTTCAGCGCTGTGTTGTGGTGGTTTGTGACAAGGGCTTAAATGCCTCCTGTGCTTGTTAAGTCAAGTGGTTGTATCAGGCATTAATAGGTCAATCTTTTGGTGCAACGACAGCTAACAAAGAGGTACCTTCCAGAGAGGGTATTGAGACAATTTGGTTTGCCATAGGGGTTGCCTGTTGGAGAGACGACACATGCGAGGACATGACAGGAGGTTGGGGATTGGGATGCAGAGATTCCAGTGGCTATAGCTTTGACAGAGTTGCAGGAACTTGTCCCAGTTAGGTGGGATTGGGATTCAAGATTGGCTGATCCAGGGACACTGCCAGCATATGACGCATATGGGCAGACACACAGGCCAGTGAGATTGACCACACTAGGGGTGGCAGGGGTAGTGCGAGAGGTATTGGTGCTGGGTGGAGAGGTGAGGGCTAGGCGAGAGGCCAGAGAGTAGGATGGTGATGAGGACAGAGGTCAACAAGCTGATGTACAGATGGCAGAGGCAAAGGATCTAGTTACAGAGACTAAGCTGTAGTAGACATAGGGGCTTCTAGAGGAGGAGATTGCATGGAGGAATCACTTGGAGCTTTGGATGGTTAGGTTGAGGAGGGATAGAGATGCGGCGAGGGTGGAGGCTAGATAGGCTGAGGCCCAGGCCCAGTTGCATGCATAGGAAGCAACATCGACACATAGAACATTGGTAGCTGCACATGCCTTACCAGCACTAGCAACAAATGATGGGCAAATTGCCCAGTTGACTTTGGAGAGAGACGCAACAGTACAGTTGTTGTGTTTGATAGAAGAGGTCACCCTACAGAGGGTTAGGTGAGAGAGATGAGGCATGCCACACATTGGGTGCCGATTAGAGGACTTTGTAGAATGATCTCATCCACATGTAGCGAGAGATGGTTTAGAAGGTAGAGAGGCCGAGTATTACAGGGGTCTCTACATTGGTGCAGTGCTGGCAAATTAGCAGGTGCCTTGCTACAGAGAGCGGAACAGGTTAGGGGCATCCGTGTCACGCGGGATGGGGCAATCAGTGTCATTAGTTAGAGGACCCTTTGTGCTGCCAGGGGGAGGAGGACCAGCAGGGGGACCTTCACCGAGTACACGCAAAGGACATGGATCACAACAGGAGGGCATCTCTACCCACTAGCTGCCACTAGAGCATGTATTTTTGTATATGTTGTATCAGTTTTGTATCATGATGGACATTGTATATTTTGATTTATGCCTGTGTGTATCTGATGTATATTTTGTGGGCTCTTGATAGCCATGATGTACTTATTGATGTATATTTGTATGTATACATATGGAATGTTGATGTAGACATAGACATTTGTATTATGATGACCTTCACATGATGATATATGATGACATATTATGCTCACTTCTGTTCATGCTTTTGTTTATGCATTTCTTTATGACATGGATGTGATGACATGTATTTATGATTATGGATTTATGTGATGATGTATATACTTATATGATGCTTATAGATGTATGACATATGATGACATCATGATATGATAATGATATGATATGTGATATCTAACATGTGGGTTTTGTAGATATGCACTAGATAGTGATGGAGATAGAAGAAAGGAGACAGAAGAGAATATGAGAGAAAGATTGTTGATCAATCTTTGCTTGAAAAACTATATAATGACATGGATAATGAATGAGCTTGTTGCAATAGTTTCACAAATGTTTATAAGGAGCAATCCATATTTTTGATATAGCACATGGATAGTTTGCCACCAAGGTATAAATGACCAAGGTGATGTGATATCTGAGTGCTTGGACATTGACTCTACAAGCAAGCGGTTTGAACTTAGATCCCTTAGACATCATATAACCTTGCTGGACATGTGAATGCACCATAGTCTTGAACATAAAATAAACTTCAATACATAGATGTAAGAAGTATATTAATATGTAAGATGCTAGGTTGTAACACTCACACAAGATAAATATGATGCTAAGAAAGATACTAAAGATCATTCCTCAAACACGGCACACAAAAGCAATGACTATGCCCCCAATCTATACTGCATCGCAACATACCAAGATATAGATAAATCAAGGTAGTCTTGAATAGGTAATGGGAAAAGGAACAAAAGATAAACCAAAAATCAAATTGACTAACTTACAAAGTAAACATACAACCAACATATTCTCTTGCCAAAGAGGTTGCTTAGGATAGATTGGATTGGTTGGGTAGATAACAACCTTATTGTAGGAATGATGTGTCTGTTAAAGGGTGTTATCTGTTGAAAGGATAATGTCTAGTTTTAGGAAATGCAACATGTCGTATAAGACGTCGAGTCTAGTTTTGATCATGGAACATTCTGTATAAGACAAGTGTGTTGATTTGTTACTTGGTTGAGATAGATTTAGCTGATGTTGGCAATCGATATGTAGGACATCATATGGCTTTGCAAGTAGGTTTCTTTGAATTAGGTTTGTTTAAGGACTTTTTCTTTGAAAGGATGCAATTGTTTATTGTTTTGTTGCTTGAGTTAGTCAAGTCAAGGTGAATGGATTGTAATAAATGGAAGTCTAGAAAGATGACATGTCAATGGATTAAGGTGGGTGAAGAATGATGAATCGTATGTGCCTGAGTACTAGATACATCCTTCGTATTCCAGACTTCCTACATACCTTGTATCCACGGGATCAAGGCACATTACAAGGAAAGATGAAATATGATAATATGTAGTTTTGGGTAGAGTGATGAGTGGGTCAAGGTGTTTTGAGCTTGGATAGGTGAAATAATGAGATCTTATGTACCTGAGTACCAGAAACTTCCTTCGTATTCTAGACTGCCTACATACCCATATCTATGGGATCAAGGTACCTTAAGATTGAGATGAAATGATATGTAGTTCTGGTTTGTGTGATGATGTAGGATAGTGTTGAAGTGTTTTGGTTTCGGTGAGATGGTTGAAGTGCTTGTGTTTTTTTTTTTTTTTTGATGTGCTTATGTTTTTGTTTTGATTGTTTGAAGGTTGAAGTGTTTTTGTGTTTGAAGTGTTTGTGTTGTTGTGAACCACGAACAAGGATCCATTCCTAGACCTAGGTTAAGGAAAGAGTTGCCCCCATTATGGTAGAGGTGTTATGGATGATTGACATAGGATAGATGATGTAAGATAAGTGATAACTAACATGGGATGACAATGATGAACATTAACAAATTTCTAAGCTATTCTAGATAGGGAAATGGAAATGCAAACAAGGTCAATGGTTTTTATGGATGGATGGATGAAGTTCATTATGAAATGGTCATGGAATGAACATGACTTGATAGATGATGGATGTTGACTCTACACATAGCACATGTTTGCCAGGTTTTCAGTATGGTATTTATCCAAGGCGCTTGTTTACCAGGTTTGTAATACAAGGGAAAGCTAGATCCTTGTATTACAAAGTATTATTCATAAATTGTATGACAAGTAACCACCAGATTATGGGGATCTACCTTTTCACTTATGTTCTATTTGACCACAAAATTTATCAAATCTTTCCTATGTGCTTTTATGAGATGTAAATCTATATCAAAAATCCCACACCACATCCTCCATGAGATGTAATTCATAAGGCAAGAGGGTCTAAGGATATTTCCTTGTAGTCCAACCCTTGCAATGCAAAAAATATATTCTACTTAAATATAATCTAACATTTTTTGGAGAAAAGGCTCCAAATTGCATCTATCATTTCTCAAGATCATATTATCCTTCTTCAACCTCCTAGGGGGGACTATGAGATTGTCTTCCTCCATTTGGTTGTGACATAGTTGGAACTCCCATTTATCCAATGAGAAAATAACACTCACTAGAAGAGGAACTTTCTTAAGAACTACTTGGCTTACTAAACTCTTTGAAGGAATCACCAAAGGAATATCGGTAAGAGTTGATTATGAATCAACTACTTGTTTTGCTTTATTATTGGCCTTAGCTAAGAGGATTTTATGGGTTATGTTGATTTTTTGCTTGGTGTGTGTGAAGATAATTTTTTACTTGACCAAGTTCACCATAAAGATAATTTAACACAACTTGGTTCACCTCCTAACTTAGAGTGAGCCTCAGAATCCAAACTTGCGTCATCTAAATGCTACAATAAACTTTGTAATAATTTACGTGTCTGTACATAAGAATATGTCTAAACTTAATACATCAAGTTAATTTAAATTTATTACTTACATACATAAGAATGTAAGTTTATTATCTCACATGATCGTGCTTTCTTGATCAAAATCGCAGCATGCAACTTACCATTTTGAGAAGACATATGACTTGATGATATATCTGCTCGCATAGAAATACTACATATTTTCAAAAAAATTAGTAGAGGACACAGTCTACATGTAAAATTAAATTGTTTGAAATAGACAATGTGTTGAATTATACTTACAAAACCTTATTTATACCTCTATAGTTGCATTAGGATGGCCATGTTGAACCAATTCTCTACAGATGACTCATATGGCTCACCAACATCAATGATAGTGTCTACTTTAGATGTTGTGGAACAACATCAACATACACACCTACATCAGAGAGAGGGATTTTGTTTTGCGAGCTTAAATCACTAGGGATAAGCAAGCTCAACATGTTAGAAGTAAGAAATTGTATGTTGATAGGTGAGCGCAACACATCATCCCTATCTACTCTGATGTAGGTGTGTATGTGCTGTAGTCACGGTAGGAGGGTTCACATAATGAACTATTTGGACCGTACAGCAAGAGTAAACACAACAAAAACAACACAAGAATATAAAAAATATGTAGATTTAGTCATTTAGTATATCAAAGAATTCAAATACAATCTGGCTGGCAACATGCGGACTTACAATTCAGCTCACAGACCTGATTACCTACATGCACAAGATACAACTTTGAAGCTCCTTCGCACAAAAATAAACTACAGATCTTTCTAATGTGAATAGCTACCTTCCTAAGGATCTATTACATCAATATATATCATTTCCAAACCAATAGGTTCCTCTGCATCGACCATAAAAGATTTAGAATCCCAATGAAGAGGTGTAATGTGTGTTCCTAGATAGGTCAGACCTATCAGCTTGAGAATCCTTCTCCAACAGATACCAAGAAGTGCGGACCTATGAGGAAGGTTGACCACGAACCAAGGAAAATTATAGAATGAATCACAAGGATCCGTAAGTCAGCCAATGCTCCCAATCCTTCTCCTTCAGCTAATTGCTCATGACTATTAGAAAGCTCTGCACTGAGAAAACAAGGGATCTTCTGATAGCGATATCTTTCTGGTAACTGATCCAAACGCTCTGAATTCTTGATATGATGAAGATGAATGAATTCAGATGTTAAGTCCAAATCTGCAAAGTGTGAAATGCCAAAACTGGACCACAAGCTGAGCTGCTTCTGACTGAACTACCTGAACTAAACTAGAAAATGAAAGAACTAAAATGCAAACAAACTAAAATGCAAATGCAAATGTTTTTGGTTGATGCAAGATTGCTCTTGAACAAGGGATGCTCCTGCATTAGACATCCAGGGTTATTGAAAAAGTGAGTTCCTCACTTTGCTGGTCTAGGGAAGAACCAAGACAGTCCACCTCAGCCTGAGAAATCCATGGTGAATCTTCTTCTGGTCTACCTTTCCACTTCACAAGATATTCTTTGTATTATCTTCCTCAAGTACTGCGTCCAACTCTGCTATCCAAAATGTCTTCAATTTGTTCTGGTGCTTGTTGTGGTAATTATTTCTTCAAGTCTTCTTCCATGCTGTCACTGAACTCTGCTTCATGATACTGATGAAGATCTACAATGTTGAAAATAGGTGAAATACCCAATGTCTCTGGTAATTCCACTTCATATGCATTTCCTGAATCAAATTTCCAAAGTATCTTACAAGGTCCAAACTTCTTCATCTTCAACTTGTTATATGTGCCAACTGGAAATCTTTCTTTTCTCAAATATACCATTACTTCATCTCCAACTTCAAATTCTTTGTGTCTTCTTTTCTCATCTGCCTTTTTCTTATACTTAGTCTTCATATCCTCTAGATGCTTCTTTACCTAATGATGCACTGTCTGCATATGATCTGCAAATTATGATGCTTCTACACTCCTCTTTTCTTCCATGTTGATATCTCTCAATTTGGCCACTCCTCTAGGGTTCACTCCGGTAACAATTTCAAAAGGTGTTCTTCCAGTACTTTTGTTGACTAAATTATTGTATGCAAACTCTGCTTGTGAAAGAATCAAATCCCAAATTCTGGTATTCTCTCCAACCAAACATCTCAACAAGTTTCCCAAACTCCTATTCACTACCTCTGTCTGTCCATCTATCTATGGATGAAAAGTTGAGCCAAACTTCAAATTTGTCTTCATCTTCTTCCAAAGTGTTCTCCAAAAGTATCCAACAAACTGTGTCTTTGTCTGAAACTATGCTCCTAGGTAATCCATGCAATCTCACAATCTCCTTGAAAAATAGGTCAACCACATGTACTGCATAAATTGTCTTCTTGCAAGGTATGAAAAGAACCATTTTTGAAAATCTGTCAACCGCTACAAATATTGATTTATGTCCTCTTTGTGTCTTAGGTAATCCCATTACAAATCCATAGTTATGTCTTTCCAAGGTCTCTCCGGTACTGTCAAAGGTTTATACAATCCAATGTTTTGACTACTCCCCTTTGCAACTTGAGAAACTCTACAACTTAGCACAAATCTCTAGACATCCTTATGTATCTAAGGCCAAAAGTAATTTTCACTTACCAAAGCCATTGTCTTATCAATGCCAAAGTGTCCTGCCAATCCACCACTATGCTTTTCCTTGATCAAGTTATCTCTCATTGAACTTCTAGGTATGCACAACTGATTTCCTTTGAACAACATATCTTCTTGAATGAAATAATCCAACCACTTGCTCCTATCTGTCACAATAGGCTCCTTACATGCTTTCCAAGGTTTTGCAAAATTAGTGTCTCCCTCATACATGTTTTTCAATTCATCAAAACCCAACACTTCAACTCTCATTTTTGTTAACAAATTTCTTCTTCTTCTCAAGGCATCAACAACTTTATTTGATTTTCCACTCCTATGCTTCAACATAAAAGTATAACTCTGCATGAACTCTACCCATCTCATATGTCTCTGATTCAACTTACCTTGACTATTCAAATATTCCAAAGCTTGATGATCTGTATACAACACAAAGTCCTTAGGTAGCAAATAATGTCTCCGCTTCTTAAAGGCTTGAATTATGGCGTAGAACTCTTGATCATAAATTGAATATCTTCTCCTTCCATCATTCAACTTCTCACTGAAATATACTTCTGGTCTACCCTCTTGACTTAACACTGCTCCAATTGCATTTCCACTTGCATCACAATCAACTTGAAATACCTTATTGAAATCTGGTAATGCCAAAATAGGTTGTTCTATCACTTTCTACTTCAACAACTCAAAACTTTTATCTGCTCCAGATGTCTAATTGAAATCTTTTCTGTCACCTCTCATTGTCTCTATCATAGGGTTACAAACTGAACTAAAATTTCTGATGAACTTCTGATAGAAACTAGCCAAACCATGAAATGATCTAACCTCTCCAATGCTCTCCGGTGTAGGCCATTCAACAATTGCTTTCACTTTCTCAAGGTCCATCTTCAATCCTTCTGCAGAAATCACAAATCCCAAATATACCAACTCTTCTTTCATGAAACTACACGTCTTGATGTTTATCAGCAATTTCTCTTCTCTCAATCTCTGAAAAACTTGTCTAATATGCCACAAATGTTCTTCTCTTGTCTTACTGAAAATTAGAATATCATTCAAGTACATAATCACAAACTCACCCAAGAATTTCTTCAGAACTTCATTCATCAATCTCATGAAAGTACTTGGTGCATTTGTCAATCCAAAAGGCATCACTAACCACTCATACAATACTTCATTTGTTTTGAAAGCAGTCTTCCATTCATCACCTTCTTTGATTCTAATCTGATGGTATCCACTCTTCAAGTCTATCTTTGTGAAATATCTTGCTCCATTCAAACAATCCATAATATCATCCATCCTAGGTAAAGGAAATCTTGTTTATTGCTCTGTAATCAGTACACATTCTCCATTCTCCATCTTTCTTAGGTGTTAATACTGCAGGTACTACACAAGGACTCAAACTTTCTCTGATCAAACCTTTTCTCAACAACTCTTGTATTTGTCTATTCAAGTCTTCATTCTCTGCTGGTGTCATTTGGTGTGCTGCTTTATTAGAAAAATATGCTCTTAGTATAAAATCCATGTGATGGATGATACTCCTTATAGGTGGTAATCCTTCAAGTACATTATCTGATATGATGTCTTCATATTCTGTCAAAACCTCTCTTATCTCCCCTAACTGTTCTTCTTCAATCTCTTTCTTTAATGCTTTAGGCTTCTTAGGAATCAAGGCATAACACATATTCTCATGTCTCAAACCATCCAGAAATCTCCTTCCATCTACCAAACAGATTCTAGTATTTCCACATACTTCACTCTTAGGATCATCCTCCAAAGGAATCAAAGTAATTCTCTTTCCATTTGCTATTATAGTATAGGTATTCTTTCTCCCATCATGTATTGCTTTTCTATCGTACTGCCAAGGTCTACCCAACAAGATATGACAAACATCCATAGGCATAATATCACACAAGACTTCATCATGATAAGATCCAATATGAAATTTCACCAAACATTGTTCACTCTCCAGTACCTTATGATCATCCTGAATCCATGCTATTTGATAGGGCTTAGGGTGTTTCAATCTTTCCAGCTTCAGCTTAGTAACCATCTCCTCTGAAACTAGATTATCTGAACTACCACTATGAATCACAACTTTACAACACTTACCTCCAGATTTGCATCTTGTTCTGAACAGACTATTCCTCTGTGATGGTTCTGCATTTGTCTTAGTTTGAAATAGTGCTCTCCTCATCACCAACAATTCTCCTTTCTCTAGATTGCCAATTGAACAAGGTGATTCAATAGGTTCTTCTTCAACATAGGCTGCTCTTCCACTGTTCTTTGTTTTCTTGCTTGTACTACCCTAATTGCATTCAAATGCTCTATGTCCTTCACCTCCACACTTGAAACAAGTATTGCTAAATGTTCTCTTATCAAATCCTCTTCCTTCTCTTTTGTATCCTTCATTACGGTATGTACTAGGGTTTCCTCTCCGGTAAAAACTTTTGTCATCTCTCCGGTAAGCATTGTTATCTCTGTCATCTGAAATTTGCCTCCTCTGCCTCTCTGTCTCTGATCATGTCTTTTATTCATTTTTTCTTCAACTTTCAGGGTAAATTGATATGCTTCTTCCAAAGAGGTCATCCTTACCAAACTTAACTCTTCTTGAATGTTCAATCTTAGTCCATTGATGTATCTATCCACTTTCTCCTTGCTTGCTTCACTAAGTCCTATTCTTATGATCATTTTATGAAATTCTTCAGTGTACTCCTTCACAGATCTTTCCTTTTGTCTCAGGTTTTGCAATCTCTTCAACAGTTCCAACTCATAGTCAGCAGGTATGAATTGGTTCTTCAACTTTGTCACCATCTGGTCCCACTTTGTAATCTTTTCTTTTCCTCTCCTATTCCTTTCCAACTGAACTTCTTTCCACCATATAGCAGCATGTCCTTTCAACTTTGTCTTTGCAAATTTCACCTTCTTCGGATCTTCAATTTCCTCATATTAAAAGTATTCTTTTATGTCATTTATCCAATCAATCAACTCTTCTAGATTCAAATTACCAGTATAGTTCAGCACATCAACTCTAGGTCTTTTCCCAATCTTTGAAATAGCTCTTAACATCTTCATCTGATCTGATTCTTCTTCTAGGGTTTCACCACTTTGTTCAACAGATTGAAATTCTTCATCATCATCACTTTCTACATTAGGTCTAGGTGTCAATCCTCTTCACCTATCTTCTTCAACAACATCCAAATGAATTCACATTGTTCTCATCAATTCCATCATCTCATCCATTCTATTAGCCATTGTACCAATAGGAGGAACTCTTCGCATTGACATCTTCCTAGGATTAAGTGCAAACTACCTTAGGTTGGTGATCGGGCTATGAGCGACAACTGCCTCTCAATCAATGATTGGTTGCACACCAGTAACCTGCCTCAGATTGGCACTCTTCTTCGAACAAGATCTTATAGAATCCCCTTCGCCAATTCACTCCAAAGAATCAAACTTTCGCTCTGATACCACTTGGTACAGTCATGGTAGGAAGGTTCACAGAATGAACTATCTGGACCGTGTAGCAAGAGTAAACACAAAGGAAACAACACAAGAATATAGAAAATATGCAGATTCAGTCATTCAGTATATCAAAGAATTCAAATACAATCTAGCCAGCAACATGCGGGCTTACAATTCAGGTCACAGGCCTGATTACATACATGCACAAGATACAACTTTGAAGCTCCTTCGCACAAAACAAAACTACATATATTTCTAATGTGAATAGCTACCTTCCTAAGGAGATCTATTACATCAATATATATCATTTCCAAACCAATAGGTTCCTCCGCATTGGCCATAAGAGATCCTGAATCCTGATGAAGAGGTGTAACGTGTGTTCCTAGATAGGTTGGACCTATCGGCTTGAGAATCCTTCTCCAATGGATACAAAGAAGTGTGGACCTATGAGGAAGGTCAGCCACAAACCAAGGAACATTGTAGAATGAATCACAAGGATCCGCAAGTCAGCCAATGCTCCCAATCCTTCCCCTTCAACCAATTGCTCATGACTATTAGAAAGCTCTACACTGAGAAAATAGGGGATCTTTTGATAGCAATATCTTTCCGGTAACTGATCCAAATGCTCTGAATTCTTGATATGATGAAGATGAATGAATTTAGATGTTAAGTTCAGATCCGTAAAGTGTGAAATGCCAAAACCAGACCACAAGCTGAGCTGCTTTTGACTGAACTGCTTGAATTGAACTAGAAAATGAAAGAACTGAAATGCAAACAAAGTAAAATGTAAATGCAAATGTTTTTGGTTGATGCAAGATTGCTCTTGAACTAGGGATGCTCCTGCATCAGTATGTTGATACATTTGTTCCACAGTCCAAAGTAGACACTATCACTGATGTTGGTGAGACATATCAGTCATCAAGTGTAGAGAATTGGTTCAGTATGGCCATCCTAATGCAACTATAGAGGTATAAATAAGGTTTTGTAAGTATAATTTAACATGTCTATTTCAAACAATTTAATTTTATATGTAGACTGTGTTAAATCTAGTAATTTTTTTTAAATATGTTTTTTTATGCGAGCAGATATCACCAATATATTTCAATGCTCATAACATGAGGAGTTGTTTGAGGTATGTCAATATATTTTTCTCAAATTATATGCTTCCAGTTTAAAATGCATATAATTATATATTTATACATGTGAGTTATGAATTTCTATATGTAGGATGTATCTCTATGTCTAATTTTGCACATGTTTTATCCAACTAGAGATCTTTGACTAAATCTATATTTAATAATTACAACTTTAATAAACTAAGCTAATGTATTTTTTTAAATAGACATTTAATTTAATTTATGGAGCTAGATGGGCCTACCAATGTCTCTTCCTAAATTCAAACTAAACATTTAATACTTACATGTAATGGTGAAAATTGCATACCCATGCCTCATTTCCTTTATGTTTTGGGCCCACTTTGATTGGAGCTTTTTATGCAATAACAAGTTTACAAGTGATATATTCTTGCATGAATGTGTACATGTATGTCCACTATTTCTAGATTCTCTATCTAGATTAAAGCAAGAACCTTGAAATTTTGCTCCTTCAGGTACATCACATGGCAAATTATGCACCAGTTCCACCTTAAGAACATTTTGCATGAACTAATACTAAGATCGAGAGATTGAGAGTTTCTTTAAATGATGGTACTAACACGGGAATATATAAGGACACTTGTAAGTCCATAATGGAAAGCCTAGAAAAAAATAGAGATAAAATTTGAGACACAAGTGCTTATTCCCCTGATGCTATAGTTGCTATTCTTTCCCAGATGCAAGAAGTTGTGGTGATGTTCCCCTTTCTCATGTTCAGAGTGTGGTGACCAAAGAAACCATTAAATCCTAGTGTTTTTCCATTCTATTAGGATAAGGCAAAGGTGAAGCAATACTAGGTAACCAGATGTGTTGATCGTGATATGGCTAGTTTGATTTACCCTCGATTTCTTGCTATCTTTGGTTGTTATTCAAATAATGACCAAATTCCCTTATATTTTGCACAACAGTTGTATTTTGAGCTTCATTTGGGCCTCAAAGTTAACGACTGTGACCTTTCGAGATATTTTGGTCAGGTTCGTGGTAGGCTTTCTAATAGGGATGCTTATTGTCAAGTTGATCCGGTGGCCCCATCATATAGGGCATTGGTTGGTGAGAAGAATCCTACTATCTTCCCAACCCTAGCCCCCTTAGTAGATCATGTTGTCATTACTTCCCAATGGGAAGCAATTGACAGTGTTGGTGATATTGCAGTGCCACCACTACGATAGCTAGTGATCATGTGGGTTAGTTTTTGATGGCACAATGTTCATGATCTAGAGCTTCATTTACAACACAATGTAGTAGCACTCACTGTGATCCTTATGCTATGGAAAACATCCCTACACCTGTAGAGTTGGATGGTCTTATAGGGGAGATGGCATGTAGCACTTTACATTATTTCACAGATGATCTCTTGGAGGTATATGCCTTCATTGCATCAGAGCTAGGGATCTTAGCAGATCAGCTTAGAGATTGTCTGGCTACATCTATTCATTCACATTCAGGATCTCATCATTCTCACCATCCTGCTAGGCCCAACACCAGTACACATTAGGATCCACCTACAAATCATTTGGTTGCTGCATAGGCTACTAATCCTTCAGATGACCTTGAGAGGATGCAGTTCATAGGTTGCGTGGAGATGTTGATGCATTCAGATTCGGTATTGATGCCATCTCAATTGGTTAGTCCCCTTCACTCATCATTACTACGACATGAGAGGGCTCAGACAAATACATTAGATCATGACACAACTCAAACAACTCATTTGGATGATTTAGCAGAGGCAGACATTGCAGAGGGCTCATATCCTATGCCACATGATATACAGGTATGTATGTGTATCTATATGTATGTGTGCATGTGCATGTTCAATTCAAGTTTTTTAAAAATTATTTAGATTTTAGTTTTAACTAAATTATATATATATATATATATATATATATATATATATATTGTAGAGGGACATACCTCATGTTACTCCTACCCTAAGGTCAGATCGTATACATCGATGTGATTTAGTTGATGATATTGTTGTCAGTGGACATGTGAGTTTTAAATTTTTACGTGTACATACATGTATATATAGATAGATATAGATCTATTTATAATATTACATCACATAAGAATAACACCATAAATATTTATAATATAGATATAGATAAAGATTAACACCATCTACAAAAGAATACCATCAAGTCACTATCACTGTATGTGAACTCTATCATGTCATTAATCAACCTCCTAACCATTCCTAAACCTTGAAGTATAACAAACTTCAAAACATGCCATATCTACAACTCAACCACATAGCTCCTTTGACACCAACAAGGATGAGTGCAACTCTTTGAGCAAGGTTGATACCTATTGGGAAAGCTTGAACAACACACTGACATCCTAATCTGTAAAGTCTTAATCCTTAAGTAGTGACTCATGGAATGCATAGAATCAAGCATTGAACCATGTGACAATCATCCAAAGCAGACTGTTGTACTATTCTCCCGAATTGAAACATGTTGATAATATGACAAACTCATCAACTTACATCAACCAAAGATCTACTTGTCATGAAGTCTATGAAGGCATCTGACATCAATGAAGATCTTAATTATTTAGATTTTAGTTTTAACTAAATTATATATATATATATATATATATATATATATATATATATATATATTGTAGAGGGAGATACCTCATGTTACTCCTAGCCTAAGGTCAGATCGTATACATTGATGTGATTCAGTTGATGATATTGTTGTTAGTGGACATGTGAGTTTTAAATTTTTACATGTACATACATGTATATATAGATAGATATAGATCTATTTATAATATTACATCACATAAGAATAACACCATAAATATTTATAATATAGATATAGATAAAGATTAACACCATCTACAAAAGAATACCATCAAGTCACTATCAATGTATGTGAACTCTGACATGTCATGAAGCAACCTCCTAACCATTCTTAAACCTCGAAGTATAACAAACTTCAAAACATGCCATATCTACAACTCAACCACACAGCTCCTTTGACACCAACAAGAATGAGTGCAACTCTTTGTTCAAGCTTGATACCTCTTGAGCAAGCTTGAACAACACACTGACATCTTGATCTGTAAATTCTTAATCCTTAAGCAGTGACTCATGGAATGCATAGAATCAAGCATTGAACCATGTGACAACCATCCAAAGTAGACTGTTGCACTATTCTCCTAAATTGAAACATGTTGATAATATGACAAACTCATCAACCAAAGATCTACTTGTCATGAAGACTATGAAGGCATCTGACATCAATGAAGATCCTAACTTGAAGCAACCAACACAACTCCTGATGACACCTTACTAACATTAGTAATCATGAACCTAAGAACTAGGAATGACATGCCTTTGACATCAATGACAAACCATGCCAAAAACCTCCCCCTTTGTCATTGATGGAAAAATATCATCTTCTCCCCCCTTTGACATCAAATGAAAAAGAAATGAAAAGCTCCCCCTAAGACATAGGCAAACATAAAATGCATAATACTGTCATGGAGCACTGTTAAAAAAATGCATATCACTGATACTTTCAAAGCATACAGTCATCTCAAGATGGATCAGACCAGTTAAGATTATGATTTAAACATTTAATCTCTAACAATTGTAAAGGCAATAATTATCCTCTATAGAACAAAGAAACACTATTTTAGCACTGTGTGATCACTGTTCCTGCATATTAAACTACTAAACTCTCCTAGGATTTGAGAAATGAAACATTTGGCAACTCCTCCTATCTGTATACTTTTCTTTTAAGTTGGTTTGTACTATTCCTGTGCAGTATGCACATGATTAGATTCAACCTTCTCTTCCACATGTTTCCTTCTCCAAACCATCTTTACACCTATCATCTTATGGTAATTGATTGATTTCATTTGATCATTCCTACAAAACTTTGTAACATGTCCAAGCTTATGACATTTAAAGCACATGACCTTGTTTCTTCTACTTGACCAATCAAAAGTGTTCTTATTATACCCCTTTTTCTTCCCATGCATCTAGCAATACTTTGCCTTATAACCATAATTATGGAAAGAATAGCAATAACCATAAAATTGAGGGTAGTGGCAACTTATAGAATGATATTGCCTGAGAGATAATGATCTTGAGTGCCTATTTGTACTTCTTCTATCAGTTGCTTTTCCTTTTTCTTTCTTCTTGGCTTCATCCTCAGGAGAAGTAGAATAAGTAGTCAGATCTATCTTCTTTCTAGGTCCATCTCTACTTTTGGAACATTCTCCTTTCTCATAACCCAAGCTAGTAGTATCCCTGTAATACCTTTGCTTGCTCAACATGTCATTCAGAAAGTCAATACTCTTTTCAAATTGAATATTCTTTTGCAATTTTGAAGATGCTTCTCCCAAATCCTTTCTCAAAGAGACTATTTATTTTTCTAACTTCAAACATTCTATTCTTTTTACTTCAAGATCAGATTTGGTAAGGTCAACTATTCTTTTAACTTCTTTAATTTCTATTTTTAGACCAATAATCAATTTATCAGATTCATCAACATGACTCTTTAATTCTGCAATCATGTTTTCTTTACTAAGTTACTTGATTGTATCTAGGGCACATATAAGTTCTCTTTCAACATCAACTTCACAATCATCTTCATCAAACTCCTGTCCATCTTCATCCTCAAAGAAATCTTCTTCTACATCATCAATCTTAGTTAACAACAAAGTCATTTTCTTTGTCACATTTTGTGTCAACTTTCAGGGGTGATTCATGCAACATATCATTGTTTAACTTTTTTGAGGCTTGTTTTACAACCTCTCTTTGTTTGGTATCTGTCTTTTCTCTATTTCTTCTACTCTTTCCCATGGTACTCCACTATCAGGACCTACCCAAGCTGATTAGACTTTTATAGGGAACCTATGCTCTAATACCACTTGTTGGAGTACTTGGTAACACTGAGACGGGGAAGGGGGGTGAATCAATGTTATAGAAAATAGAACAAAATTGACAAATTTACACACTATAATTTCAGGTTTAGATAACAGATATGCATGATGACTTGAATGCTTATTAGTATATGTGTCAGAGCATTATAGAGACAAGTAAACAAGTTCCATGTGCATATGTAACAAATGACAAATAACATCATAAGACATATGGCAAATAAAACAAATGACATATGGCACCATAGCACAGATATTTTTAGGAGTGGAAACCCTCTGGGGTAGAAAACCACTCAGTAAAAGTGCCCCACTGGCTACAATCATTTCCTCACCAACTTATTATTAGTTTTGCCTCACTGGCTTGATATTGTTTCTGCCTCACTAGCTTGATACTGTATCTACCTCACTGGCCTATTATCCTGCATCAATGGCCATATCACAATCAGATGAACAAGAGTGAAGAGTTCATTTCAGGTGATTACCCTTTTTTAATGTAGAACAATACTTCTTATGTCTCCCTTTGCATACCTTTTCACATATCATCATACAAGAATACTACAAAGAACTTTTGAACACAATTTTGTCATGTCAAATCTCAAAGACCTCATAAATGAAATAACATCCATTCCAAACATTAGACCATGTGAATGAACATAACATGGATATTCAATCATGAGTATACACTTGAATCATGAAGAATGGATTTTGACACTATAAAAATCAAGACATATTCTAACTTATCTTTGAATGAACATGGATCCACTCACAAACTCCTGATATGAAACTCCATACCATGATCAATGATCTAAACATAATGACAAAAGAAAGAAATACTCATCACCTGCAATTATTACAAGCAACCTCACCACCTTTTATCATCTGTAATTTCCACAAGCAACATCATCACATGTTAGTAACCTTCAGTGCCATTGTAGAAAAACCTTTACTCTGTATAAACTTTCCATACATATTATCTTCATGTCAATGCTAGTTCCATTCTCTTATAGTACGAGCTCCATAAGCAATTTTTCTTTTTTTGGTATATTAGTCATACATCCAAATCATCGACCATACTTATCTCAAAACATCACACATCTCTACAAAAACCAATTTACCTGATCTTCTGATTAGTTATCATAACTGACATAGAGAAGTTAGAAGATCTACATTGAAACTGCACGTCAATTTTAACTTGGAGGAGTTTTTTGAACAGGTTTGAATTTGAGCCCTTCGATGCCCTCTTTGTGCCCTTCATACTTTTTAAACTAAGCCTTTGATTATCCTTTAAGCGCCCATAAGACTTTGAGAACTGGTGAACACATGTTCCATTAGGTTGGAAGGGCCAGTCAAGACATGTTATGAATTCCCTTAAAACATCACTTAAGTGATGGGCTGCCGGCAGTATCAAGTCAACGAGGAAATTAAATCAAAAGTAACCTCTTTATGTGATGGTTAACATAAGATTAAAACCTTAAGTTTTAGAACTTTTAGGGTTTTGAGTGTGCTTAGTGTTTTAATTTATAAACTCCAAACCATAATCAAACTGTTAGCATGAGTATCACGAAATGGATCCTCAAACAAAAATTTGCTGACACAAATTATTGAACATGAATAAAACAACTTTCTTAGCTCCTGAAGCACAACATCTCGCTACTTGGTATGAGGCACACAAAATCTCCTCTAAAGAAACATCAACACAACACATCTTGATATCTTAATGAATGATGAAGACAATTAGCTATGAGGCACACCATCATTACTATCATACAAATTTAAGAATTTGTATCACTTCACCATCTCTGCCATAGCTATATCCTACTTGCCACTATGAACAATCTTTGAAGCATGAAGATGCTAAAGACATGGAACACAAGAAAGTATAAAGATATGAACATACTCCAAACACAATTCTATCAGTCAGATCATGACAACATACTAGATTGCTAAGGATAGATCGACAAGTCCAAACAATCCACTGACATAGACCTTCCTTTCAATATGAGAACAAAGAATAACTTTTTCTCCTGATGACCAACATCTTCTGACATTAATGGAAAGTTCCTTTTGCATTGCATTACCCAACATAGAGATAAGTATAGATGAACTATGAAAAAGATTAACACCATCTACAAAAGAATACCATCAAGTCACTATCAATGTATGTGAACTCTAACATGTCATGAAGCAACCTCCTAACCATTCCTAAACCTTGAAGTATAACAAACTTCAAAACATGCCATATCTACAACTCAACCACACAGCTCCTTTGACACCAACAAGAATGAGTGCAACTCTTTGTTCAAGCTTGATACCTCTTGAGCAAGCTTGAACAATACACTGACATCTTGATCTGTAAATTCTTAATCCTTAAGCAGTGACTCATGGAATGCATAGAATCAAGCATTGAACCATGTGACAACCATCCAAAGCAGATTGTTGCACTATTCTCCTCAATTGAAACATGTTGATAATATGAAAAACTCATCAACCAAAGATCTACTTGTCATGAAGACTATGAAGGCATCTGACATCAATGAAGATCCTAACTTGAAGCAACCAACACAACTCCTGATGACACCTTACTAACATTAGTAATCATGAACCTAAGAACTAGGAATGACATGCCTTTGACATCAATGACAAACCATGCCAACAAACTCCCCCTTTGTCATTGATGCAAAAATATCATCTTCTCTCCCCCTTTGACATCAAATAACAAAAAAATGAAAAGCTCCCCTTGAGACATAAGCAAACATAAAATGCATAATACTGTCATGGAGCACTGTTAAAAAAATGCATATCACTGATACTATCAAAGCATACAGTCATCTCAAGATGGATCAAACTAGTTTAGATTATAATTTAAACATTTAATCTCTGACAACTATAAAGGCAATCATTATCCTCTGTAGAACAAAGAAACACTATTTTAGCATTGTGTGATCATTGCTCCTACATATTAAACTACTGAACTCTCCTAGGGTTTATGAAATGAAACATTTGACAACTCCCCCTATCTGTATACTTTTCTTTTAAGTTGTTTTGTATTGTTCTTGTGTAGTATGCACATGATTAGATTCAACCTTCTCTTCCACATGTTTGCTTCTCCAAACCATCTTTACACCTATCATCTTATGGTAATTGACTGATTCCATTTGATCATTCTTACAAAACTTTGCAACATCTCCATGCTTATGACATTTAAAAAACATGACTTTGTTTCTTCTACTTGACCAATCAAAAGTGTTCTTATTATACCCCTTTTTCTTCTCATGCATTCAACAATACTTTGCATTATGACCATAATTATGGAAAGAATAGCAATAACCATAAAACTTAGGGTAGTGCAACTTATAGAATGATATTGCCTGAGAGATAATGATCTTGAGTGTCTGTTTGTACTTTTATCAGCTGCTTTGCCTTTTTCTTTCTTCTTGGCTTCATCCTCAGGAGCAGTAGAATAAGTAGTCAGATCTATCTTCTTTCTAGGTCCATCTCTAGTTTTGGAACATTCTCTTTCTCATAACCCAAGATAGTAGTATCCCTATAATACCTTTGCTTGCTCAACATGTCATTCAGACAGTTAGTACTCTTTTCAAATTGAATATTCTTTTGCAATTTTGAAGATGCTTCTCCCAAATCCTTTCTCAAAGAGACTATTTCTTTTTCTAACTTCAAACATTCTATTCTTTTTACTTCAAGATCAGATTTTGTAAGGTCAATTATTCTCTTAACTTCTTCAATTTCTATTTTTAGATAGATAATCAATTTATCAGATTCATCAACATGACTCTTTAATTCTACAATTTGATTTCTTGCATTTTCAAAATCTAAAGAAACTTTTTCAAAAACTGAACATAGCTTGTCCTTGGATTCTTTCTCTTGTTGAATTTGGTTTTTTAAACTCCCATTTTCTTTACTAAGTTGCTTGATTGTATCTAGGGCACATAGAAGTTCTCTTTCAACATCAACTTCACAATCATCTTCATCCTCAAAGAAATCTTCTTCTGCATCATCAATCTTAACAACAAAGTCATTTTCTTTGTCACATTTTGTGTCAACTTTCAGGGGTGATTTATGCAACATATCATTGTTTAACTTTTTTGAGGCCTATTTTACAACCTCTCTTTGTTTGGTATCTTTCTTTTCTCTGTTTCTTCTACTCTTTCCCATGGTACTCTACTATCAGGACCTACCCAATCCAATTAGACTTCTATAAGGAACCTATGCTCTCATACCACTTGTTGGAGTACTTGGTAACACTAAGAGTGGGGGTGAATTAGTGTTATAGAAAATATAACAAAATTGACAAATTTAGACACTATAATTTCAGGTTTAGACAACAGATATGCATGATGACTTGAATGCTTATTAGTACATGTGTCAGAGCATTACAGAGACAAATAAACAACTTTCATGTGCATATGGAACAAATGACAAATAGCATCATAAGACAGATGGCACCATAACACATATATGTTTAGTAGTGGAAACCCTCTGGGGTAGAAAACCACTCAGTAAAAGTGCCTCACTGGCTACAATCATTGCCTCACCGACTTATTATTATTTCTACCTCACTAGCTTGTTATTGTTTCTGCCTCACTGGCTTATTATCTTGCCTCACTGGCTATATCACAATAAGATGAACAAGAATCAAGTGTTCATTTATGGGGATTACCCTATTTCAATGTAGAACAATACTTCTTATGTCTCCCTTTGCATGACCTTTTCACATATCATCATACAAGAATACTACAAAGAACTTTTGAACACAATTTTGTCATGTCAAATCTCAAAGACCTCTTACATGAAATAACATCCATTCCAAACATTAGACCATGTGAAAGAACATAACATGGATATTCAATCATGAGTATAAACTTTTGAATCATGAAGAATGGATTTTGACACTATAAAAGTCAAGACATATTCTGACTTATCTTTGAATGAACATGGATCCACTCACAAACTCTTGATATGAAACTCTATACCATGATCAATGATATAAACATAATGACAAAATAAAGAAATACTCATCACTTGCAATTATTACAAGCAACCTCACCACCTTTTATCATCTATAACTTCAACAAGCAACATCACCATATGAGTAACCTTCAGTGCCATTGCAGAAAAACATTTACTCTGTATAAAGTTTCCATACATATTATCTCCATGTCAATGTTAGTTCCATTCTCTTAGAATACGAGCTCCATAAGCAATTTTTCTTTTTTTGGTATATTAGTCATACATCCAAATCATCAACCATACTTATCTCAAAACATCACACAGCTCTGCAAAAACCAATTTACCTAGCCTTCTGATTAGTTATCATTACTAACACAAAGCAGTTAGAAGATCTACATTGAAACTGCACATCAATTTTAACTTGGAGGAGTTTTTTGAATAGGTTTGAATTTGAGCCCTCAAATGCCCTCTTTGCACCCTTCATACTTTTTAAACTGAGCCTTTGATTATCCTTTAAGTGCCCATAAGACTTTGAGAACCAGTGAACACCTGTTCCATTAGGTTAGAAGGGCCAATCAAGACATGTTCTTGATCCCCTTAAAACATCACTTAAGTGATGGGCTACCAGTAGTATCAGGTCAATGAGAAAATAAAAAAAAAAGTAACCTCTTTATGTGATGGTTAACATCAGATTAAAACCTTAGGTTTTAGAACTTTTAGGGTTTTGAGTGTGCTTAGTGTTTTAAGTTATAAACTCCAAACCGTAATCAAACTATTAGCATGAGTGTCACGAAATGGATCCTCAAACAAATCTTTTGACACAAATTATTAAACATGAGTAAAACAACTTTCTCAACTCCTAAAGCACATCTCACTACTTGGTATGAGAGACACAAAATCTCCTCTGAAGGAACATCAACACAACACATCTTGATATCCTAATGAATGATGAAGACAATTAGCTATGAGGCACACCATCATTACTATCATACAAATTGAGGAATCTGCATCACTTCACCATCTCTGCCACAGCTATATCCTACCTGCCACATCATCATATCCTACCTTCCACTGTGAACAATCTTTGAAGCATGAAGATGCTAAAGACATGAAGCACAAGAAAGTATAAAGATATGAACATACTCCAAACACAATTCTATCAGTCAGATCATGACAACATACTAGATTGCTAAGGATAGATCGACAAGTCTAAATGAATCACTAACATAGACCTTCCTTTCAATATGACAACAAAGAATAACTTCTTCTCCTGATGACCAACATCTTCTGACAACAATGACAAGTTCCTTTTGCATTGCATTACCCAACATAGAGATAAGTATAGATGAACTATGAAAAAGATTAACACCATCTACAAAAGAATACCACCAAGTCATTATCACTGTATGTGAACGAGCTCTCATGTCATGAAGCAACCTCCTAACCATTCATAAACCTTGAAGTAGAACAAACTTCAAAACATGCCATATCTACAACTCAACCACACAACTTCTTTGACACCAACAAGCATGAGTGCAACTCTTTGAGCAAGCTTGAACAACACACTGACATCATGATCTGTAAAGTCTTAATTCTTAAGCAGTGACTCATGGAATGCATAGAATCAAGCATTGAACCATGCGACGACCACCCAAGCAGACTGTTGCACTATTCTCCTAAATTGAAACATGTTGATAATATGACAAACTCATCAACTTACATCAACCAAACATCAACCAAAGATCTACTTGTCATGAAGACTATGAAGGCATCTGACATCAATGAAGATCATGATTATTTAGATTTTAGTTTTAACTAAATTATATATATATATATATATATATATATATATATATACATATGCATATATATATGTACATATATATGCATATGTACATATATATATGCACATACATATATATATATGTACATATGTACATATGTACATATATATATGTACATATATATGTACATATATATATGTACATATATATATACATATATGTACATATATATATGTACATATATAGATATGTATATATATATATGTATATATATATGTATGTATATATATATATATATATATATATATATATATATATATATATATATATATATATATATATATGGGTAAGTGCAGGAAGATGGGGGGCCAAAAAGGGGTCTTAAGTGGCCACTTTTTTTCTAAAATAAGGAAATACTAGCTTTGGATGAGAAATTGAGCATAGTTACACTCAAAATTTGGAGATGCAACCAAAACAATGTTCGTAGTGCTCCGAGTCTACTTTCTAAACTACTATTTTGTTTTGAAAATGGCATAGATTAAGGGGTTCAAAAGAGGGAGCCACAGAAATTGGTGTTGTTTTTGTCAAAAAAACATAACATGGCATGTTTTGTGGCTCCCTCAAAAGGTCAACTTTTTTTTGGTATTTTTAAAATCACTTCAGTGAGAAATTAGCTAATAGCATGTAGTTTATGCCTGATTTTTCTGATAATTTTTTGATGAATATTTGATTTTTTACTAATTTTCAAAGTGGACACATCCTAAAAAATAGAATTTTGGCCATGCTACCCCTATAAATTTTGAAAACTAATTGAAAATCATTTTTTTTTTTAATATTTGTAGAATGGAGTTTAGTTTCTAAATATGTAATTTTTTTGAAATTTGAATGAATAGTTATTTTACAATGAAAAAAAGACCAAATAGTGGTTTTTGCCTAAAAACGGACACACAAACAAAAGAAATTAAAAATGAAAGGCTTAACATTGTTAAAATGTGAAAAAAATCACATCGTCAAATAGCTAAGAGAAAGCCTAACATTACCCATGTGTTTGATTTGTTTGACCTTGAAACACGTGCAAATCTAAGGGTTAGCATGAATGAAATTATGTGAAATTTTGAAGAATATAGAAAAACATGTTTGTGACTGTTCATAAGGCACTCTAAGCCTTTGGGTTGGAAATCCAAAGCAAATCCCAAGCCCAACGCTTGGGATTCCCAAAGCAAGACATAACACGAGCGCGTTATAACGTGCTCGCGTTATGTTTTGCTTTGCATTTTTCCTTTCCCGCAAGTCTGCTGTTTGTCATGTTTGACATAACGCGAGCGCATTATAACGTGCTCACGTTATGCTCCCCTTAAATTTTTTTGCGTTCAAGGCTATTAATCATGATGGTTAAGGGATAAGGGATACGGTTGGAGGGTTTAGGGATAAGGGATTAGCATTTAAGGTATAGTATCGAGCTCGTTGAGGATCTAGGAATAGGGATAGTGTTTAGGGTTTAGGGATGAGGGACTAGAGTTGAGGGATGACAGATTAGGGTTGATGGTTTAGGGTTTAGGGTTTAGGGATAGTGGTGCAGAGGCACCTACCTAACAACTGGCCTCCTTGAGGCAGTTAGTTTGTTATAGGTCCGCATGATGACATACATGATCAGGATATAGGTCCGCATGATGACATACATGATCAGGATATAGGATAATTATCAGCATGATGACAGGATAGCCTATTTTTAGTATGTTTGACTTTATCATGTAATAAGGTCCATTGGACCGATGCTATGTATTAGATCAGCATAGGAGTATGTGTAGGCAGTTAGAGATCGGGATAAGGTTATCTGAGCTGTCCTCTCTCCCAGCCGCTTGGAAGCTCCCAGCCACTGGGAAGTGAGTTGGTAGTACTCGAAGGATTTGTTATATATACCTTCGATCTGTTAGGGTTTAGATATAGTTCATATTGAGTTTGATAGATGTTATGTTCAGGAGAGTAGTACTGGTGATATGCTGTACTGGTGATCAGTCCAGATATTGTGAAGCAGAATTGTAAAAGCAGGACATTTGAATCTCAATTGAATAAGATCTCATCTTTTGCAGTATTTGAGTTGATCATTTGTATCTGTGTTGATTTCCTTTCTGTTTGCAAGTTAATGGGTACTTTCAACCCTTCCACCGGTTGATCCTGCAAATCGGTGGAATGGTCCTGTATCATAGCTTAGGTTGCATTTGTGTTTTTTGTTTATGCATTGCATTGTTCAAGAGATCTGTTAGGAGCATGCTGTGAATCAGTCTAGCATCCTCATGTGCTAGGTAAAGAAAGATAAGTTGTTAGACTTTGGTTCGAAGGTGATCCGGCCCGGTCGTCACATTGTCTTTGTGAAATAGAGCGGATCTGAGTGTTTACATGCAGTGGACGGATACACAGGAGTCTGCATGTGCGTTTCCAGCCGGAGCAAGCCGCATCATCATCTGCGAATGCATCGCCATCAGGATCGGGTCGTGAAACTGTTGAAGTTTGCAAGTTGCAAGTGCATCAGGATGTTTTGAGTTGGATATATACTCAGTGTATATATCGCAGTCAGGATCATCTCTCGGAGAAGCTCATCATCCGCGTATCGCTAGCAGATGCGGGTGTGAAAGTTCAGTTTTTGGCTAAGTGTTGAAGAGGTCATCAGGATATTGTGTGACGTCATCGTCATCCGCATATGACGTCATCGTCATCAGGATATTAAGAAATCCCTCTATGCGAGTTTATCCTGTTGTCGCTAAGTGGTTAGGTATCAGCGTAGGCAGAAAGTTGTGAAACCTCATCAGGAGGTTTCGAGGGAGCCGGATAAATTAGATCATGATGCTGTTGCTTGTATCGTCGGGTAGCGGAGCATCGAAGGAAAGGTGTTAAGTTGTCGTCATCAGGATATTTGGAGCAATCGGATATTTGGATATCCTGCTGACGAAGGTGATATTGAATATCATGATGATGCCGCTTGTGGTTGGCACCCGATGAACAGTGCAACCGGAGGATGTTTGCGCCCGTTGAATATCATGATGATGATGATAGGCGACAGGCGAAGGTAGTGTTGAAATATGATCATGCTGTTTGTGTTGTTGGCTCTTCCTTCCTGTTAGTTAGCCTCCGTTGCGTTTCACTCTGCATCATAGTGGTATCAGAGCAAAGGTTAGGATCTTCTGGAAAAGATAAGAAGGATGTCAGACGAAGAAGGAACATCTGAGGTTCCAGCGAGGATGACCAACGCTGAGTTGGCAGTTCTGGTGAAGAAACAGATTGCAGAAAGCAAGGCCGTGAAGGCTCAGAATCAGGAGTTGAAAGATGAGTTAGCAAAGTTGAGGAGCAGAGTAGGTTCTGGTAGAGAAGATGATAGGGAAGAAGAAGAGATCCCTAATTGGAGCGAGGAGGTCGTTCCTGCAGACCAGAGGCCACTGTTGAACGCCCTCAAGGCCATGGAGAGGAGAACCATGGATGTGAAGCTGGATTTGCAAGTGTTTACAGGTAAGATGGACCCTGATTCAGTGATGGAATGGATAGACTGTCTGAACAATTTCTTTGTAACAGAGGAGATACCAGAGCAACAGAGAGTGAAGATAGCACAGTCAAAGATGAAAGAAGCTGCCTTGACATGGTGGAACTTTGTTCAAGATGACAGAGTACAGGAAGGAAAACGTAGAGTTGCCACATGGAAGAAGATGATGGAATTGGTGAAGGAAGCTTATATTCCATTGGATTACAGTATCCAGTTACACAAGAGGAAGCAAAACCTGAAGCAGAAGGAGCTAGAAGTCAGCTCATATACAGAAGAGTTCATGAAACTCTGTATGAAGACAAAGGTGAAAGAAAGTGAGGAAGAGAAGGTAGCCAGATACCTTAATGGATTGAGGTTTAATATTCAGGATGACTTAAGTCTGCATAATCCTGATACAGTCCAGAAATGTTTCCAGTTGGCATTAAAAGTGGAAGATAAGTTGAAGAGAAAACAAGAACAAAACAATAGAGGAAGAGGATCAGCCCATAGAACAAGGCAAACCAATGAGAGTCAAGAAGACACTGGTAAAGGACAGGGACAGTCTGATTTCAGAGGTGGATGGAAAGGTAATAGAGGAAGATTTGGAGGTGGTAGAGGTTCTACTACATTTTCAAGAAAGTGTTACACCTGTGGTGAGTTTGGTCATCCATCTTTCAAATGTCCAGAAAACAAAGGTTCATCATCTAGAAATGATAGAACGAGTGACAAGAGAGTACAACTTGTGCAAGAAGAGAAAGAAGAGAAAAGTGTGCAGAGTCCAAACATTTATCAAAAGGATCAGGAGGCTGATAATGTTGGATATCCAGAGAGTGGAGAATCATTGATGTTAAGGAGAATTAGTTTGCAGGCATCAAAGGATATGATGCAAAGGAGAGCTCTTTTCAAAACCACATGCAAGAGCAAAGGTAAAGTATGTAAGGTTGTCATTGACACTGGTTCAACAGACAACATGGTATCTCAGGAGATGGTGGATAAACTGCATTTGGAAAGGATTCCACATCCACACCCTTACAAGGCATCTTGGGTGAGTGATAGTCATTCACTTTTTGTCTCTGAACAGGCATATGTTGATTTCCAGATTGGAGCATATCAGGATAGAATTTTGTGTGATATTTTGCCCATGGAATGTTGTCACCTACTGTTGGGTAGACCATGGCAATTTGATAGGAGAGTACTATATGATGGGTATGCTAATACCTACACCATCCAGAAAGATGGAAAGACTATTAAGTTGATGCCATTACAGGAAGCAGCTGCAGCACAGAAGGCAGCCAAAGTCATTTTAATGGGAAAGAAGGAATTTGTGCAGATGCCTAGAGGAGCAGGCATAAAGGCAGTTCAGGACACTGCAGGGAAAGGAGTTGTTACAGACAACAAGCTGAAGAAAGTTTCAGTTGTGACTGACAGAGGTCAGCAGTAGGTGCAGAAACAGGTTTGCCCACAGCAACCAGTTCAGAAGAATGACAAGGATGTTGTCATAGTTGGGACTATTGCTTGTCCTATAAGAGTTGAAAGGAAGACAAAGTTGAACATTGCAGCAGTTCAAGAGGTAGAGGTTCTGGTCAGACAACCTGACAAACACAAGGTATGTGAAAGACAAGCCTACATTGACAGGCATGAGGATTTACTTGCCAGACAGCAAGTTACAGTTCAGAAGTCTTGGAGCAGCCAAGAGACAGCAGCAGACAAAGCTGGAACAGGGCAGAACATTGCACAGGCAAAGTGTAGAGGTGGAAGACTTCCATATCCTAACTCATGGGACATGAGTTATTTTCTTTTGGGGAGTATGGTGCAGAGGCACCTACCTAACAGCTGGCCTCCTTGAGGCAGTTAGTTTGTTATAGGTCCGCATGATGACATACATGATCAGGATATAGGTCCGCATGATGACATACATGATCAGGATATAGGATAATTATCAACATGATGACAGGATAGCCTATTTTTAGTATGTTTGACTTTATCATGTAATAAGGTCCATTGGACCGATGCTATGTATTAGATCAGCATAGGAGTATGTGTAGGCAGTTAGAGATCGGGATAAGGTTATCTGAGCTGTCCTCTCTCCCAGCCGCTTGGAAGCTCCCAGCCGCTGGGAAGTGAGTTGGTAGTACTCGAAGGATTTGTTATATATACCTTCGATCTGTTAGGGTTTAGATATAGTTCATATTGAGTTTGATAGATGTTATGTTCAGGAGAGTAGTACTGGTGATATGCTGTACTGGTGATCAGTCCAGATATTGTGAAGCAGAATTGTAAAAGCAGGACATTTGAATCTCAATTGAATAAGATCTCATCTTTTGCAGTATTTGAGTTGATCAGTTGTATCTGTGTTGATTTCCTTTCTGTTTGCAAGTTAATGGGTACTTTCAACCCTTCCACCGGTTGATCCTGCAAATCGGTGGAATGGTCCTGTATCATAGCTTAGGTTGCATTTGTGTTTTCTGTTTATGCATTGCATTGTTCAAGAGATCTGTTAGGAGCATGCTGTGAATCAGTCTAGCATCCTCATGTGCTAGGTAAAGAAAGATAAGTTGTTAGACTTTGGTTCGAAGGTGATCCGGCCCGGTCGTCACATTGTCTTTGTGAAATAGAGCGGATCTGAGTGTTTACATGCAGTGGACGGATACACAGGAGTCTGCATGTGCGTTTCCAGCCGGAGCAAGCCGCATCGTCATCTGCGAATGCATCGCCATCAGGATCGGGTCGTGAAACTGTTGAAGTTTGCAAGTTGCAAGTGCATCAGGATGTTTTGAGTTGGATATATACTCAGTGTATATTTCGCAGTCAGGATCATCTCTCGGAGAAGCTCATCATCCGCGTATCGCTAGCAGATGCGGGTGTGAAAGTTCAGTTTTTGGCTAAGTGTTGAAGAGGTCATCAGGATATTGTGTGACGTCATCGTCATCCGCATATGACGTCATCGTCATCAGGATATTAAGAAATCCCTCTATGCAAGTTTATCCTGTTGTCGCTAAGTGGTTAGGTATCGGCGTAGGCAGAAAGTTGTGAAACATCATCAGGAGGTTTCGAGGGAGCCGGATAAATTAGATCATGATGCTGTTGCTTGTATCGTCGGGTAACGGAGCATCGAAGGAAAGGTGTTAAGTTGTCGTCATCAGGATATTTGGAGCAATCGGATATTTGGATATCCTGCTGATGAAGGTGATATTGAATATCATGATGATGCCGCTTGTGGTTGGCACCCGATGAACAGTGCAACCGGAGGATGTTTGCGCCCGTTGAATATCATGATGATGATGATAGGCGACAGGCGAAGGTAGTGTTGAAATATGATCATGCTGTTTGTGTTGTTGGCTCTTCCTTCCTGTTAGTTAGCCTCCGTTGCGTTTCACTCTGCATCAAATAGGGTTGAGGGTCGAGGGATCAGAGTTAAGGGTTGAGGGATTAGGGTTTCACATTGAGGGTTGAGGTTCAAGGGTCAAGGGTTTAGGGATAGGGTTTAGGGTTGAGGGATTAGGGTTAAAGTAGAGTGTGGAGGGTGTAAGGAATAGGGATAGGGTTGGAGGGTTTAGGGATAAGGGATTAGGGTTTAAGGTATAGTATCGAGTCTGTTGAGGGTTTAGGAATAGGGATAGCATTTAGGGTTTAGGGATGAGGGATTAGAGTTGAGGGATGATGGATTAGGGTTGAGGGTTGAGGGATTAGGGTTTAGGGATAAGGTTTAGGGTTAAGGGTTGAGGGATTAGGGTTTAAGGTATAGTGTTGAGTGTTGAGGGTTTAAGGTATAGTGTTTAGGGTTGACGGATTAGCATTTAATGTCGAGGTTAGGGTTAGAGTGTCGAGGGTAGAGGGATTAGGGATAGGGTTTAGGGTTGAAGGTTTAAGGATTGAGGGTTGAAGCTTTAGGGATGAGGGTTTAAGGCTTAAGATATAGTGTCAAGTGTTGAGCGTGTAGGGATAGGGTTTAAGTTTTAAGGGTTAAGGGTTGAGGGATAGGGATTAGGGTTTAAGGTATAGTGTTGAGGGTCGAGGGATCATAGTTAAGGGTTGAGGGATTAGGGTTTGATGTTGAGGGTTGAGGGTTGAGGTTCGAGGGTCAAGGGTTTAGGGATAGGGTTGAGGGTCGAGGAATTAGGGTTAAAGTAGAGTGTGGAGGGTATAAGGATTAGGGATAGGGTTGGAGGGTTTAGGGATAATGGATTAGGGTTTAAGGTATAGTATCGATTCTGTTGAGGGTGTAGGAATAAAGATAGCATTTAGGGTTTAGGGATGAGGGATTAGAGTTGAGGGATGATAGATTAGGGTTGAGGGTTGAGGGATTAGGGTTTAGGGATAAGGTTTAGGGTTGAGGGATTAGGGATTAGGGTTTAAGGTATAGTGTTGAGGGTTTAGAGTTGAGGGATTAGAGTGAAGGGTTGAGGGATTAGGATATGATGTTGAGGGTTGAGGGTTTAGGGTTTAGGGTTTAGGGTTTAGGGTTAGGGTTGAGAGATGAGGGATCAGAGTTAAGGGTTGAGGGATTAGGGTTTGACATCGAGGGTTGAGGGTTGAGGTTCGAGGGTCAAGGGTTTAGGGATAGGGTTGAGGTTGAAGGGATTAGGGTTAAAGTAGAGTGTGGAGGGTGTAAGGATTAGGGATAGGGTTGGAGGGTTTAGGGATAAGGGATTAGAGTTTAAGGTATAGTATCGAGTCTGTTAAGGGTTTAGAAATAGGGATAGCATTTAGGGTTTAGGGATGAGGGATTAGAGTTGAGGGATGAGGGATTAGGGTTGAGGGTTGAGGGATTAGGGTTTAGGGATAAGGTTTAGGGTTGAGGGTTGACGGATTAGGGTTTAAGGTATAGTGTTGAGGGTTGAGGGTTTAGGATTAGGGTTTAGGGTTGACGGATTAGCATTTAATGTCGAGGTTAGGGTTAGAGTGTCGAGGGTAGAGGGATTAGGGATAGGGTTTAGGGTTGAAGGTTTAGGGATAGAGGGTTGAGGCTTTAGGGATGAGGGTTTAAGGCATAAGATATAGTGTCAAGTGTTGAGGGTGTAGGGATAGGGTTTAAGTTTTAAGGGTTAAGGGTTGAGGGATAGGGATTAGGGTTTAAGGTATAGTGTTGAGGGTTGATGGTTTAGGGATAGGGTTTAGGTTTGAGGGATTAGGGTTTAGGGTTGATGAATTAGGGTTTAATGTTGAGAGTTGAGGGTTGAGGGTTGAGGGTTGAGGGTTGAGGGTGAGGGATAGGGTTAATGGTCCAGGGATTAGCATTAAATAAGAGTGTCGAGGGTAGAGGGATTAGGGTTTAAGCTATAGTATCGAGCCTGTTGAGGGTCTAGGAATAGGTATAGCGTTTAGGGTTTAGGGATGAGGGATTAGAGTTGAGGGATGACGGATGACAGATTAGGGTTTAGGGACAAGGTTTAGGGTTAGGGATGAGGGATTAGGGTTTAAGGTATAGTGTTGAGGGTTTAGGGATAGGGTTTAGGGTTGAGGGATTAGAGTGAAGGGTTGAGGGATTAGAATTTGATGTTGAGGGTTGAGGGTTTAGGGTTGAGGGTTTAGGGATAGGGTTGAGGGTCGAGGGATTAGAGTTAAGGGTTGAGGGATTAGGGTTTGATGTTGAGGGTTGAGGGTTGAGGTTTGAGGGTCAAGGGTTTAGGGATAGGGTTGAGGGTCGAGGAATTAGGGTTAAAGTAGAGTGTGGAGGGTATAAGGATTAGGGATAGGTTTGGAGGGTTTAGGGATAAGGGATTAGAGTTTAAGGTATAGTATCGAGTCTGTTGAGGGTTTAGGAATGGGGATAGCATTTAGGGTTTAGGGATGAGGGATTAGAGTTGAGGGATGATGGATTAGGGTTGAGGGTTAAGGGATTAGGGTTTAGGGATAAGGTTTAGGGTTGAGGGCTGAGGGATTAGGGTTTAGGGATGAGGGATTAGAGTTGAGGGATGATGGATTAGGGTTGAGGGTTGAGGGATTAGGGTTTAGGGATAAGGTTTAGGGTTAAGGGTTGAGGGATTAGGGTTTAAGGTATAGTGTTGAGGGTTGAGGGTTTAGAATTAGGGTTTAGGGTTGACGGATTAGCATTTAATGTTGAGGTTAGGGTTAGAGTGTCGAGGGTAGAGGGATTAGGGATAGGGTTTAGGGTTGAAGGTTTAAGGATTGAGGGTTGAGGCTTTAGGGATGAGGGTTTAAGGCTTAAGATATAGTGTCAAGTGTTTAGGGTGTAGGGATAGGGTTTAAGTTTTAAGGGTTAAGGGTTGAGGGATAGGGATTAGGGTTTAAGGTATAGTGTTGAGGGTTGATGGTTTAGGGATAGGGTTTAGGTTTGAGGGATTAGGGTTTAGGGTAGATGAATTAGGGTTTAATGTTGAGAGTTGAGGGTTGAGGGTTGAGAGTTGAGGATTGAGGGTGAGGGATAGGGTTAATGGTCAAGGGATTAGGGTTAAATAAGAGTGTCGAGGGTAGAGGGATTAGGGTTTAAGATATAGTATCAAGCCTGTTGAGGATCTAGGAATAGGGATAGCGTTTAGGGTTTAGGGATGAGGGATTAGAGTTGAGGGATGACAGATGATAGATTAGGGTTGAGGGTTGAGGGATTAGGGTTTAGGGACAAGGTTTAGGGTTAGGGTTGAGGGATTAGGGTTTAAGGTATAGTGTTGAGGGTTTAGGGATAGGGTTTAGGGTTGAGGGATTAGAGTGAAGGGTTGAGGGATTAGAATTTGACGTTAAGGGTTGAGGGTTTAGGTTTGAGGGTTTAGGGATAGGGTTGAGGGTCGATGGATCAGAGTTAAGGGTTGAGGGATTAGGGTTTGACATTGAGGGTTGAGGGTTGAGGTTTGAGGGTCAAGGGTTTAGGGATAGGGTTGAGGGTCAAGGAATTAGGGTTAAAGTAGAGTGTGGAGGGTATAAAGATTAGGGATAGGGTTTGAGGGTTTAGGGATAAGGGATTAGAGTTTAAGGTATAGTATCGAGTTTGTTGAGGCTTTAGGAATAGGGATAGCATTTAGGGTTTAGGGATGAGTGATTAGAGTTGAGGTATGATGGATTAGGGTTGAGGGTTGAGGGATTAGGGTTTAGGGATAAGGTTTAGGGTTGAGGGCTAAGGGATTAGGGTTTAGGGATGAGGGATTAGAGTTGAGGGATGATGGATTAGGGTTGAGGGTTGAGGGATTAGGGTTTAGGGATAATGTTTAAGGTTGTGGGTTGAGGGATTAGGGTTTAAGGTATAGTGTTGAGGGTTGAGGGTTTAGAATTAGGGTTCAGGGTTGACGGATTAGCATTTAATGTTGAGGTTAGGGTTAGAGTGTCGAGGGTAGAGGGATTAGGGATAGGGTTGAAGGTTTAAGGATTGAGGGTTGAGGCTTTAGGGATGAGGGTTTAAGGCTTAAGATATAGTGTCAAGTGTTGAGGGTGTAGGGATAGGGTTTAAGTTTTAAGGGTTAAGGGTTGAGGGATAGGGATTAGGGTTTAAGGTATAATGTTGAGGGTTGATGGTTTAGGGATAGGGTATAGGTTTGAGGGATTAGGGTTTAGGGTTAAGGGATTAGGGTTTGACATTGAGGGTTGAGGGTTGAGGTTCGAGGGTCAAGGGTTTAGAGGTAGGGTTGAGGGTCGAGGAATTAGGGTTAAAGTAGATTGTGGAGGGTATAAGGATTAGGGATAGGGTTGGAGGGTTTAGGGATAAGCGATTAGAGTTTAAGGTATAGTATCGATTCTGTTGAGGGTGTAGGAATAGGGATAGCATTTAGGGTTTAGGGATGAGGGATTAGAGTTGAGAGATGATGGATTAGGGTTGAGGGTTGAGGGATTAGGGTTTAGGGTTGAGGGCTGAGGGATTAGGATTTAAGGTATAGTGTTGAGGGTTTAGGGATAGGGTTTAGGGTTGAGGGATTAGAGTGAAGGGTTGAGGGATTAGGATTTTATGTTGAGGGTTGAGGGTTTAGGGTTTAGGGTTAGGGTTGAGAGATGAGGGAATAGAGTTAGGGTTTGACGTCGAGGTTTGAGGGTTGAGGTTCGAGGGTCAAGGGTTTAGGGATAGGGTTGAGGTTCAAGGGATTAGGGTTAAAGTAGAGTGTGGAGGGTGTAAGGATTAGGGATAGGGTTGGAGGGTTTAGGGATAAGGGATTAGAGTTTAAGGTATAGTATCGAGTCTGTTGAGGGTGTAGGATTAGGGATAGCATTTAGGGTTTAGGGATGAGGGATTAGAGTTGAGGGATGATGGATTAGGGTTGAGGGTTGAGGGATTAGGGTTTAGGGATAAGGTTTAGGGTTGAGGGCTGAGGGATTAGGGTTTAGGGATGAGGGATTAGAGTTGAGGGATGATGGATTAGAGTTGAGGGTTGAGGGATCAGAGTTAAGGGTTGAGGGATTAGGGTTTGATGTTGAGGGTTGAGGGCATTTTCTATCAAGAACTTGATTATGAGGGCTTGCCCCTTCATTGTTATGCCTATCATATGGCGGAACATCTAGCAAGCTCTTGCAGAAAAGAGATGTGATCAATGGAAAGGATGTGATAAATCTATAGCAGGACAAAACGTGAGCGCGTTATAGCGCGAGCGCATGATAACACGTTCACATTTTGTCTTTCTATTGAAATGGTAAAAAAGTGGTTACCCCCGCGATCCAGGCCCACATGCTTTGTTTTCTTACTGATTCTGTGCATGCTCTGACAAAAAGAAGTGCTTTCATGTTGTTGGGAAGTTCACATGCACATTTGACACATTGTACCACCTTTGCATGATCTTTCCACCACCTTTCTATGTTGCCAACTTGAGAAGGAGGAAATAACATAGTTTTCACACCAAGTTTGATATATATCTATTCAAGTTTCAATTTTTGTAGTGTTGCAATGTTAATTATGATTCAATTTTAGGAATTTAACATTATAGATAGGTTAATAGTATTGTTGTTGGTAATTATATTTGAGTGTTATTCAATTTAACATTGAAAAGGAAGCAAGTGGTGAAAAACTCAAATTGTTGAGGAGTTTGATGCAAGAAAAAAAAACACTACATAATTGGCTACTCTCTCCATTCGAATCTTCATTTTTTAGGTATGTCAAGTCTTTACATGCATGTTCTTTACATTTTCCTTAATTCGACTTGAATTACTTTATCATGCTTTATCATACATGTTTAAAATAGACACATTCCCAATCAAGAAAGCAGCCTACAATCTCACATGATGCCATGTATATTTTCTACACTTGGGCTCTTTAATAATTATGTGTAATAAACAGACCTTAACATACCATGATGTCAAACTATACAAGAATAAATCCTTACAACATAATAAAAGTACAATCCCACTATTATCTTGTATTCATTTCTTAGGAAGTAATATTGGTCTCTTTATCATGCTACAGACAAATTCTCTGTCATGTCGAGGAAACGATCAAGAATTAAACCAACATAGGAAGAGATAGAAGCTAAGAATGCAAAGAAACCAGAAGCTATGAGGGAACTTCATGAGAAGAGGAAATTGGACACAATAAATGAAGACATACCAATTGAAGAGGAACCACAACCATCACAGAGAGATATGGTATTGGCGGCACAAAGAGAACGAATGCAAAAACTTCGTGGTACGAGAGATTTGAATACCATAGTTGGAGACACATCCTCTACCGCAAGTCAACATGTAGGGACACCATCTACCACATCTCAAGTTGAGAGTACATCATCACTCACATATGATGAAGGAGGTACACCATTGTTCCCACCTCAACCTCAAGGTATGTCATCTATTCCATCTTCGATCAAAGGTATGCCATCTAACCCATCTCATTTAAATATTGATGAAATTCCTAATGTTGAGATGAATTTACCTAACTTGACACCACCTAGAATTTTGCATAGAAAGCCAAAGTATTTGATTGATATTGATGAGAATATTTTGTAGCCAATGGAAGGTAAGATTCCAAAACGCACTTGTAGAAGATATGCTAATAAGATTTGGAGATTGTTCTTTGAAAAGTTAAATGAGACTGCAAGATGTCAGCTATTCATTGAAATGATGCGAAGTATAAAGTATAGGTCTATCATGAAGATTCTTGGGTTGAGAACATCAGAGGCATCAAGTGAAAAATCTATTTTCAAGAATCTAATGAGTGCGTATGAGAGTGTGGGTAACACCTCACGCACAAAAGATAGTAATGCAACACAGCGTGTGATTACATCGACTATAGTAAGTAGTCAAACGAGGAAAGCTCATCTCATTAGAAAGACAAGTCAAGAATTGAGAATTAATAGGAAAACTTTATCAAGAGCCATTGGAAGATGCCAAAGAATTGAGGACACTAATGCCAATGAATTATGGGCATTCTCAGAGAGACTACCACGAAAAGATAAACCAATTATTGAAGCATTGAGATCACTAATTGAAGACTTTTGAAAGAATTACACAAGGGTATTTCTGAATCAAAGGGATGTGGTAAGAAGGAGAATCGGTAGTCAGAACCGCAAGCCACATCCAAAGCATTTTTTGGATGAGACTCAAACACAGTTTTATGGTAAATTTCTAGAGAAGTATCCTCAAATTAAAATTTGTCAAAGATATTTTGAATTGTTAAAACCTTTCTATGTTAAGATAAATCACACATGCACTACTTGTTGTTGTAGATTACATATTGAATTTTCTAACCATTTTGATGCTTATAGGTCTGTATGTTTAGATATGCATACTAACAATGATTTGCAGGGTTGTGCCATATGTGCCCCACCAACATCTTTAAGAGACTTCATATCAAGAAATTTATGTGAAAGAGAGGAAGGTCAAATATTCTATAAGAAATTATGCTTGGATGGCACATGTCATCGTTGCGGTGGCTTGCAACATTTGCCAATATGTGAACATATGAAATAACACATGTAGTTGGAAACGAACTAGTAGAGTTTGGCAAGTATAAAATAGTGGCATACAATACAAAAAATGGTAAAGAAGCAAAGAGGTGTGAACTAGTTACTGAAAAGATTCTAGTGTATCAGTTTATGCATATATTTCGTGACAGCATAGTGTATGAGTATGCAAGACATGCCCATAGAGCTCGATGGTTGGACTTGCAATTCAAGTTATGCAAGGACACATTTCCAGTTGGTAGCATTGTTTCAGTCATCGACTTTGCAGAGAACTACAGTCTATAACCACAGCGTGAGGTGCAATCACAATATTACAACTCCACACAGGTTTCTATATTTGTGCACATCGCATTCATTCATGCGAATGATAGTACAGAGGATGACAGAAAGATCATAAGGGAGTATAATTTCTATATTAGTGATGATTGCACACATTCTACGGAGTTTGTGCAAGGTTGCTTTCAGGTGTTCTACAATGATTTGGCTAGAAGGGGCATATCGTTCAGTCAGCATATCATATGGTCGGATAACTGTGCGTCACAATTCAAGAACTCACAGAATTTCTATTGGCTAAGTAGGAGGCATAATTTTACAGGTATTCAACATATGTGGAACTTTTGTGAGGCCGGGCATGGAAAGTGGGAGCATGATGGTGCAGGAGCATGTATCAAAAGAGCCATAGCACGAGAAGAGTTAAAGTATAAAGACAATGCAAAGTTGACAGATGCAAAATCGATTGTCGAGTGGTGTAATGCTTCCACAGGTCCAGGTAATGAAGGTAAGTCTTCAGTTCATAGATTTTTTTGGTTGATAGATGATACTAACATTGCACCATATGAGGATTGTTGTACACTGACAGGATCAAATGAGATGCACTCTTTCAGAAGCTCAATTACAGGGTCATGGAGCATCCATACACGAAAGATGTCATGCTTTTGTTCTTCTTGTACAATTCAAGTCTGGGATGAGTGCGAGTCAAAGGAGTGGGTTGACGAATGGTAGTTAAGTTATCTTAGCCCACTTGACACGTATTGACCCCCGACAGCACTGGAACTAACACAGATGGAATCGTCAGTTGACTTTGACCACATATCAGATTTAGTTCAACCAGGTAATATAGGGCACGTATATGCATCTAATTTCATCTAGTTCAACCAAGTAATGTCATCTTACTTTGTAGTGTTTTTGTAATGTTGACTAATTTCATCTAATTTGCTACACATATCAATGTAGGGTACATATATGCAGTTATTGCAGATGAAGGTAATGAAGAGGGAATAGATTATTACTTATGTCGTTGTGTTGAGGCCAAAAAGAAATTAGAGGCCCCTATTACAGATGGAGAAAACATCGAATACCCTACAGGCTCAGTGGTTATTACTGGAACATGGCTTAGAAGGTACCCACATAAGAGTGTTAATATTTGGCTATTTCAGGACTTTGACACGCATCGAAAGATTCTTCATTACTCAAACCTTGTCGTGGCATCCAATGTTTATTTGATAAAGTATGGGGGTAGACCTTTGAACAAAATATTGTGGAAGGTGCGTGAGTCTGACCATGAAGCAATACTTGACACAATAAAAAGTAGAGCAGACCCGGATGGTTCCTTGGATTAATTTGTAAGTATTCACATTGATTTTGTAAAGTCATGTTACATTGAGTTGTAAGTATGCACATTAATTTGTTAGGTTTGTCTTTTTTTTATTTCCTCCTACATTTTTACACATATGTACACATTTTTATATCATCATGTTATGCATTTTTGGTGTCCTGCTTCTGATGCGACCAAACTCATAACTCACCCTACTTCCTCTAGAGACCATTTGATGATCTCTCCAACACTCTATATCCAGGGCGCCCAATCATGATGATGACCTATATACCATTCTCCCAAGGCGCTCATAATGAATGAAAAGAAGACCAAGGGCGCCCAAGCTTAATAGACTTATTTCTTTCAATTTTTATGATCAAAATTGGATGAAAGGAGACATGAAATGCACCTTAGGACTCCACACTAAGGTTTGAGCCATTAAAGTCTCTTGATATTAGGCATTCATGATGATGAAATTTAGAGCTTTTTCCTTTCCTATGTGCTCATCTAAGATGTTTGAATCATAAGGAGCGCCTCGACCTCTATAATGTACATTGGGCACCAAAATCAAGGAGATTTTAAGTCACTTTGAGTCATTTGGGGTCAGTTTGAGTCTTTGAGTCATGTTGCAAAAAAGTGTCAATGTTGTCAAGTTACACAAAGTAACTTTTGCATTTTTGGTGTCCTGCTCGTGATGTGACCAAACTAACTATTCCAACGCATCCAGATGGGTACATTTATGCTAGGCATGGTCTTATTTTTCACCCAAACATGTCGAAATAGTCAGAGCTACATTGTACCGACGATATCCCTGAAGAGTCCAAAGTGCAAAAAGGTAGCAATCTTTGACGAGATGTTACTCAAAAACTGTGTCACTTAGAAACATTCTGTCTAAGGGAACGTGATCATGTAGAGTGCCTCTACAATAAACTCTCTTAGTTTTTTATAGCTCTGAGGCATTTGCCCGTGGTGAAAGGTTTTCTGCTGCCCCAAAAATTGTCAGGAGGCAGTGTAAAGTTACAAAGCGGTGTAACTTTCGTCCTGCTCCTGGTGCGACCAAACTGACTATTCCAAGGCGTCCAGATGGGTACATTTACGCTAGGCATGGTCCTTTTTTTCACCCAAACATGTCGAAACAGTCAGAGCTACATTGTATCGACGATATCCCTGAAGAGTCCAAAGTGCAAAAAGGCAGCAATCTTTGACAAGATGTTACTCAAAAACTGTGTCACTTAGAAACATTCCATCTGAGGTAACGTGATCATGTAGAGTGCCTCTAAAATAACCTCTCTCAGTTTTTTATAGCTCTGGGGCATTTGCTGGTGGTGAAAGGTTTTCTGCTGCCCCAAAAATCGTCAGAAGGAGGCAGTGTAAAGTTGCAAAGGGGTGTAACTTTTGTCCTGCTCCTGATGTGACCAAACTAACTGTTCCAACGCGTCTGAATGGGTACATTTACATTAGGCATGGTCCTATTTTTCACCCAAACATGTCGAAACAGTCGGAGCTACATTGTACCAACGACATCCCTAAAGAGTCCAAAGTGCAAAAAGGTAGCAATCTTTGACGAGATGTTACTCAAAAACTATGTCACTTAGAAACATTCCGTCTAAGGCAATGCGATCATGTAGAGTGCCTCTACAATAACCTTTCTTAGTTTTTTATAGCTCTGAGGCATTTGCCCGTGGTGAAAGGTTTTCTGCTGCCCCAAAAATCATCAAAAGGAGGCAGTGTAAAGTTGCAAATGGGTTTAACTTTCGTCTTGCTCCTGATGCAACCAAACTGACTATTCCAACATGTCTAATGGATACATTTATGCTAGGCATGGTCTTATTTTTCACCCAAACATGTCAAAACAGTCTGAGCTACATTGTATCAACGATATCCCTGAAGAGTCCAAAGTGCAAAAAGGTAGCAATCTTTGACGAGATGTTACTCGAAAACCATGTCACTTAGAAACATTCCGTCTGAGGCAATGCGATCACGTAGAGTGCCTCTACAATAACCTCTCTTAGTTTTTTATAGCTCTGAGACATTTGCCCGTGGTGAAAGGTTTTCTGCTGCCCCAAAAATCATTAGAAGGAGGCAGTGTATTAAGTCAGGATGAAAGCCTATTCACTCTAGGCACCTATTTTTCACCAAATCACACATGCACCTTGAATAAGTGATGCTACAAGTGGTGAACAAAATAGGTGCCTTGAAGAATTGAGCCCTCCAAGACATCTTGCAATTGCCTAAAAGTCTAAAATTTACATAAGTGAGTTAAGGCACCATTTTACATCTCCAGAGCCTCCTTTGAGCACCTTAACATGGAGTGAATGTTTTAGTCTATGAAAGATTGCGCCTAAAGAATATAACAACCCCTTGAGTCACTAGGATGAACTAAGTTAACAAAATGAACTTTATTGAGGGAGGCGCACTTGTGTATCTAGACAACTCTAGTTTAGCGCCTGAGAAAAAGCATGTTTCGGGACACCCCTCGAATGAACCCTCTAGAACCAATAACCATAGCTCAAGATCCATAACCATGAGAAGATAAACATTAAAAAAATTCAACTAAAGGATGGGAAATACCTCTTAGATGATAGTCTGCCGAGTAGACCAAGAGTGGGGAATGAGAATGCTCGTCGAAGATACACAAGCCATAATGACTCTCTCCAATAAGAATCTTCTCTAGGTCCATAATTAACTCACGCCCATATCTAAGTGAAAGTCTCCTTGGTCTTCCTGCTAAAACCTCTAAAGGGTAACCATCTCAACAAGTGTCTCTAATCCCAAGAGAACTCTAGCCTCACCCAAGTCTCGAAGTATGTATGAGAACCTACAACCAATCAATCCATGTTAAGCTCCAAATGCAACACCACATTATCATGAAGCTCCCAAGCACATGACCAATGTACTCAATACCAAGAGAACCAACAAGACCACTGTCAAAACTCGAACTACAAAATTAGGTATCCAAACATGGCATCATGATCTAACATCTCCTCCTAGAAGATCACATGCACCAATACAGACATCCTAGTCTCAAGAGAACTTGTATCATGCTAATACTCTAATCTAGAATCAAGAGTCCACCAAGACACACTACCAAACACCTCTAAACCAAGGATCAACATCTACAACCACATGAAGATAACCATCTCCTAAAAATAGTAGCCAAGATGTCAAAGCACTCTCACTACAAATAATAATCATAATCCAAGAGTTTGTCCATTACACCCAACCACTATATAAGATCATCCATCACTAGGTGACGAATACACAGCACTATCAAAGCAACATCCATCCTCTCATCCCAATGCAACATACCAATGCACAAATGAGCATAGACAAGGAAAAATAACAAAGTCATCCCGTGGATATAGGCAATATGCATTCAAGTCATCCCACTACAATCAATGAGGTGTGCATCCCAAAAAAATGCATAACTTGTAGATCCCAACCATTGAAAACATGCAAAATCATCATCACATTAGTAATCATCATCACATTAGTAAACTAGTAAACATCATTTGCATCCATACTTAAACCAATCTTATTGTTGTGTTTGATGTGTCCTCTTTCAAACAACCATTTAACAAAATTTGAGTCCAAACAATAAACATTTACAACCATAAACATCTCAAAGTCCAAAATCCAAACATTCTATTATCCTTAATCATTTCCATCATGGACCCTTGGTTTGAAAAAATCATTATGCAAGATAAAAACCCTATGCCTATTACCTTGTCCGAGGCTCATGCAAAACCCAAAATGATTAGCCTAGTAACATGTGTCGTGTCCCCGTTCCCGGCTTGATCATCAAGTGTATAATGGATTAGCCTATTCCTCATTCTTGGAGGCTAATTCCAAATGATGAGGGAATGAATTGGTTTTGGACTAACTCTATCTGTTTGTTTTGCAGGAACAAGGTCAGAACCGTAAAATTTGACTAAGTATGGAAGCTTGGGAGCCTAGGTGCCCATTTCACTCTAGTTTTCCTTACTAAGTGCCTAGCACAAGGATCATCCAAATTAAGTGCCTAAGGACCTCAAGGCACCTATACATGTGTCTAGGCCTAGCATAGATGGATGAAGATTGAAAGTTTTCAAGTTAAAGATGTCCTTTGGGTGAACTCACAGCACTAGGCACATGTGTTGGTTGGAACTCTTTGGAGCTGGCACCTAGGATTGAAAGCCTTTGATGAGGAGAGAAGTCTCAAGGCTTGGTTTGGTGCCCTCACTTGCCTACCCCACCCTCAGAATGCCCCTAAACTTCATAAGGTGTTAACACTCTATTTTGAGCGCCTAGCAGGGGGTAATGGATAGATTGAAGGCTTGGGAGCTAAGCAAAGTCACTTAGATGAATAATCAAGATTGAAATGAGAAACTCCTAGCCAAGGTGCAAAATTCCTCAATTCTGGCATCCAGAAATCAAATCTAAGTAAGGCACTCTTTCCATTTTCCAAAGGCTCTATTAGCGCCCTTGGTTGATGATCTCTCCAGACACCTGAAATGGCACCTAGTGGATCTTTCAACTTGTATTAGGAAGAAGGGAAGCATTCTCAGTGTTGTTCAGATAATCTAAGTTGTAAAGTTAACAAGGAATAGAGCCAGAGGACAAGGCGCACTTATTGGTCTCCATCACCTCAGAAATGTACCTAATGTAGTTGGTGTCAACTTCCCTCTTTCTAGCCTCCAAATGGCGCCTAGAGTCAAAAAAGGATTTCACTGAATAATGTTAATGTTTTGAGCATTAAACTCTGCTTGGCGCATACCTATGCTCTTGCAACCTCAAATTGGCACCTAGGGTTCAGTCATCCTCCTAAGGCGTGGTTCTGCTCCTCCATAACCCTGTTTTGGTGCCTAAACTTGGAAGTACCTTGAAGACTTGGATTAAGATGGAATTCACCTCCAGAATATTAGGCGCTTGATAGAAGATAAAGGCACTAGGGTAAAAGAGCTTCAAAAGTTTGATGTCAAGTGTGAATTGAGATAATAGGCACTGATACCAGTTGACATTACTCCAAACATGCACCTAAGAGAGATGCAAGTCCCCAAGACCAATTTTGGAACAAGGCACTCCATCAAAGGGTAAGATGATAATCCTTGGAAGTCAAGTGTTTCAAAGATTCTTTGAGAAATTGACAAGTTGTAACCTAGGCGCCTAGTCAGAAGAACACTAATATTGCGCCTAAGTGAATTTGAGTGTTAATATAGAGTCATCAAACCCCACCAGACGTTCATCCATGTCTCTGCCACCTCAAGGAAGCACCCAGCGTAGGATGGCGCCTAGTGTGGTCTCTACTACCTTCAGTTGGCGCCTAACCCTAAGAGTCTTGCAACTATGACATCATATTGGCGCCTAGAACTCATGATGCATGAAATCAACACTTGGGTTCCAGAGAACTCATTTGGGTGCCTACTCTTGGAAACAATCCAGAGCATCCATAAACTCTAATAGGCACCTAATGTTGGCAAGGCGCAACTTCAGGAGGAGATCACCTCAACGTGGCGCCCAAGTCAGAAATCTGCGCCTAAGGATCTCTAGAAGGAGTTAAGGTTGTTACAATTACCTAAATGCTCATTGGTCAGAAAGGTAGCATTTGGATCCATGTCAGGGCCCTTGGATAAGTTCACCAACTCAGAATGAGTCATCAGATGGAATATTCCCTTGTATATGCTTCTTGGGAAACGTGCCTTGGTTCCTCTTTGTGCATTGAAAAATGTGCCTTCATTGCTTTTGGAAGGCCTATAAAAGGAGGAGCCCCCTCATTCATTTGTTATCTAATCATTTTGACAGAATTCTCTCTGCAAAGCTATTTAGCTTGTGATCTTGAGGCTTGCGAGTTTCAAGTGTTGGGGTGATGCTCCCTCAACAAGCGAGGTGATGCTCCCTTGTGATATTGTGAGGTGTTGACATTCAGTTGACATCATTGAGTTTGATTGAGTTGATCAAGTGTAGATGCCATTGTAAACATCAAGGCTTCAAGGCCTTTCTTTTGTATCTCCATTGAATAAGTTGTAACTTCATGCTATTGAAAGCATTATCCATGTAATAAGACATTGCAAGTTGATTGAGTCAAATAACTAGACAAGTACCCAACTCTAAGGTTGATTCATTCAAGTAGTTATCTTTGATGTATATCTTTGTGTTGTTGAAGTAGTTGATGAATTGATAGCAAGTAAAATTGTTTAAGTAAGGAAAAATTTTCGTAGAACTAGTTGGGTATCTTACACCATGCCTATCCATCAAACACCACAATGCAATCAAAATCCTAACAACATGCCCATGATCCAAGATCAAGTGCAATCATGCAAAGATATTATCAATCACAAGCCTATTAAGAATGAACTAGAGTCTTCTAGTACCATACTTTTCCATCAAACACCATCATGTAATCCATGGCCTATCAAGCCTATCAAAGAAAATGCAAAAATCCTATGTAATACAATTAGACTTTAAATATTTGAAGTAGCCATCTACAAATATCCATTCAAAAGTGGATTTATAATGCAAGTATGGACGCCATCAATAAAAAAGATTTGTATTAACCAAATATCCATATAGGCATACATCAATATCTGTCGATATAAGTATAACATATATACAAAATAGCCATATAGGCTTACAAGAATGCCATATAGGCATACAATGTCAACTATGTACAATACAAAATATATGTCCACAAATGCCATATAGGCATACAACAAAGGAACACAATAAAAAGTCATTCCCCTCTGGCTGGTGAAGAGAATAAATCACGAGCAGCCTTTGATCTTCTAGGGGATGGAGACATGCATGTGGGTGGTCTACTACGAACCTGAGGGCTACTCCTCCTATTTAATTCTTCCTGCATCTTTACCTGTTACAATAAAAAGTATAGACATTAATATATAGAAATTACATGTTATAAAAAAATGAAACATTTAACAAAATAATCACTTACTGCTAACATATAATCTGTCTCCTCACTTGCCTCAGTAGTAGGAATAGGCCCTGGTGATGTCATGTCCTATAGAAACCATCCAGATAGAAATTAAACTTCAAATCAATAATCTTTTGATTTTTCAAAAATAGACAACTATAACAATGAATGTAAATTGAAATTTACTAATCTGCCTCATACTCTTGTCAATGCCATGGAGCTATGAATCGCAGAGGCCACACCCTGCTCCATTGCCCTATGAACATGGGGAGGTGTCTCCACAGCCTGCATCATCTGGAAATAAAACAACATTATTCAATTACGAAAACTATAATAGTGACGCAAATCATGGCTCCTAACATACACACACGTTCATCTAAACATGGAAGTACACACAATAAAGCACACAAATCACATACAAAAATTTAGTAAGTACAATTCATTCATTAAATTATTTATTTTATTACCTCCGTAAAGCTTTGAAGTCCACCACCGCTGGCAAGTGTTGCCATGAAATCTACAGTATTAACCTATTCAACATCCAAAATCAGAAATTAGAATACCATTCATATAATGATGCTATTCACATGTAATATTTATAATTGTATACTAGTTACATACCTCGACAGTAGATGATCTAGTGAAAAATGTAGGTGGAGAACCACTAAAAACTACATCGATGCTATGACCCTGAAATTTCATTAAAATCATCAATTTAAATTAGTTCATCTTGTATTTCAAAAATAAAATTTAATAAATTAAATACAATAAACTTACTAATATTTACTTGAGTATCAAGGCCGAAAGTCTCACTCAGGAGGGTATCTGTCATCACCATCTGCTCAGCTGCAGATGTAGCCTATGCGCCTGTGTCCTGACTATCCATGGGGTCATAACCATAGGCTGACCCGCAAGCCTGGCAAGTATGCAGTGGGACCCTACTCCTCGCACTATCTCCCAACCCACTCTATGTTGCAGGACCGACATGCTCTATGATGCTCTGGGTCAAGGCACTAATCGACCTCAGTGTATCGACCTCAACACTCTCCTTCACAATGGAAGGGATAGAAACATGCTCGTGGGCTAGTCTGCTAATTACTCATCTCACTACCCACTGTGGGTCAAGATGTGCCCCTGGTCTATCCTGTGCTGAGCCCCCACCTCTACCCTGGAAGTCCCGCATATCAAAATAGTTTGGCACTTTATTGAGGACAAACTCGCAGTAGAGTTTCCTCAAAAAGTATTGCAGGACCTCATTATTATTGCATGGAGGATGGTCAAAAACCATCCACCACCTCTGCTTGAAATTGTCCCTTATCGCTTGGTTGTTGCACCAATGGATAGGGAAACCTCTTGCATGTAATGGGTGGAGGTTGATTTGTTTGTGGGTTTGTAAAAATTGAACACAAGTCTAATTTTGTAATTTGTAATTTTTTGACATCTTGGTATGACAATTTGTCTGCATAGTAATCTCTAAACTCTCTCTTTTTATCGGTCCAACTAGTTATTTGCTTGCTAATTGAATTTACATTTGATAACATAGACTCAAGAGATTCGGCAAGCGTGGACCTATGCAAGGTTGAAGTGGAAGGATCTTTCAACCTTGCAATTATATCTTCAATTTCCTTTTTGTTATTTTTAATTTGCCCCATTATATTATCTTGTGTTCTAGGGGCATGTCGAGGAATGAATGGAGGAGGTTGTTGTTCTGCAGGTATTTCCTTCTCAGGATTTTGTGGATTTTGAGGAGGAGGAGGAGGAGGAGGAGGTGCATTAACATTACCTAACAATTAACGAAATATACATCAAAAATCAACAAAAACCTACCTATTTAGAAAGAAATTCAAACAAAAAAAAAAGATAACTCACCCCTTTAGCGTGCTCAACGTTGCGGTGGCATTTTGGTGACGAGTCGATAAGCTTTTTATGTTGATTGGCGTTTTGCAGAACGCGATCGCATTTTTGAGGGTTTGGAAGCCGCGGGCAGAGGAGAAAATCAGAATGAAATGAAATTTGATTGCTTTTTTTTTATTTATACTAGGTCATAACGCGCTCGCGTTATGGCTCGGTAATGACGAGCCTAAGGCTTGTCATTACCAAGCCATAACGCGAGCACGTTATAACGCGCTCACGTTATGACTTAAATTTTTTTGAAATTATTTTGGCCACCTTTTGGCCCCCCATCTTCTTGCACTTACCCATATATATATATATATATATATATATATATATATTGTAAAGGGAGATACCTCATGTTACTCCTAGCCTAAGGTCAGATCGTATACATCGATGTGATTCAGTTGATGATATTGTTGTCAGTGGACATGTGAGTTTTAAATTTTTACATGTACATACATGTATATATAGATAGATATAGATCTATTTATAATATTACATCACATAAGAATAACACCATAAATATTTATAATATAGATATAGATAAAGATTAACACCATCTACAAAAGAATACCATCAAGTCACTATCAATTTATGTGAACTCTGACATGTCATGAAGCAACCTCCTAACCCGAATGATAAAAAAATAAAACTTATTTTCATAGAATAAATATTAGAAAATATAATATGTTGATTTGCATGTGTATGAATGTATAAAACTCATAATGGACTAAGAATTCAAAATTGAGTATGTCATAGATTCAACTTCAATGATTAGTTTTGTTGGAATTAATGTATAAGGGACTAATTCCGCTTGTGTGGCAAAGTATGAGTCTATTTCACTCATTTAAGGTAGTCATGGAGTAACCACATGATATAAATAGTTTCTTCCATTATTAAAAGAATATGAACATGGAATATTTTATATCTACAAAGAGAGATAAATAACATATCCTATAATCATTTGTGTTTCATTAAAAGAGGCTAAGATGATCAATTAGAGAGAAATAGAAAGACACTGCGATTATAATGAATAATGTAGGAGGACCAAGACACCCAAGAGTACAAAAATATTAATTGGTTGGTACTTGACGGGGTCAAGAATTCTAGGACCAAGCTATTACGAAAAAATATAAGTAATATATCTTAAGTGGTATATTTTTACATAATTTGATTCCTTTTAAAATTTTATTTCATAAAAATTACACCTAATATGGAGATCTTATGCATAAGTTATGCCCTCTACAAGTTGCACATGACATACATAAACTGTGATAGTTTTAGCTGAGGATGAAACTTTCATGCCAAAGGTTTAGAGTTTTGAATGGTTTGGCACCTAACATATATGTCACTTATATGAGAAAACAAAAAGGATGAGATTCTTCTAGGAGTTGAAATATCTTTTGTCCCTTCTCACACAAGAAAATATATAATTTCTCTTTTTCTTCATGTGCTCACTTGGGACTAAAGAAAACTATTGGGATATGGAGTTAATTCATGCTTTAAGGCTCATAAGAGGTTGGAACTTAGATCTAGAAAGAGTTCACTTGAGAATCCTAAATATGTTTTGAATTATTATAGTAAATGTTTAGCAATCAAAGGTTGCATTCTTTTGCCATGTTTCTAGAGATAATTTGACTATTCTTTGGTTTATGGTTTGATACCTAATATATAAGTCTCATGTATAAAAAAATAGAAGGATCAATACTCCGTGATAGTAGGTCTTAGAAATTAGATTATGTGACATGACAATTTGTTAAATGCAAAATAACAATTAAATATAAATATTCTTTCACACATGTCTAGAAGCATGTATAGGTAAATCACAAAAACTCAGGTCATTAGAAAATGTATAAACGAGGAGATATAATAAACACATTTAATGAGAACATGTACACAAATTACTAGTTTATTTATATAATACATTGATCTATCTAATTGACATCAATTTGGATCAAGTGATAATTTCATAGGTATCAACAAAATAAATCTCATTATAACTTGAATCAAGTGAGATGGGGAAGATACACAGAACTTATAAATGCCCATACTAAATTGTCTCCAATTAATTATATTTAAATATATATGATGTTGTTCACTCTAGGATAACATAATCAAATCACATATATCATATATCTAGTGAAAATAATAAATCAAAACAAATTGAAATATAAATTAGACACACATAGTCACAACATGTATGCATCCAATTTAATACATGTAGTCAAACATCAGATGTCAATACAAAATATTAAATAGTACACATGTATCATCCTTAAAAGTGGACCACATTAAAAATAGTACTTCATGTCTAGGTTTAAAAAAGTGTTGAACACTAAATATAAAATTACTTTGAATTAAATACAACTTCTAAGTTTGGATCCTAAGAACACTTCGAAATTAACTTACACCAATGTGTAACTTCAAGATCTCACTAATTTTATAAACTATAACTAAAAAAATGGAGTTCAACAAGTTACTAGATATAAGTTCTCATTCAAACATCTAGTTCAGCCCGCTCTTCAATAACATGTAATATTTTCTGATGATCATCACTATCTTGTCTCCATTTTTTCATCCATGTGTATACATTAGAACTAGATGAAGATGTAGGGCAGTAGCAATTACTAGGTGACTATACTGATATACCTTGTTCTCAGGTTGATAGTCAATAAAATGAATCCCATGTTGAACAATTTTGACTTGTTTGAGATATGTCCCTTGTACTACAATTGAACCTGCATGATAAACAACATGAACCAACTTGGTAAGACATGTGCACATAACATTTTCACTCAACCCAGGTATTATAATATATAATGTAAAGTTTAATGTACATGTGTGTACATGTATATATATAAATTTAAATGTGACCCACCTGTGGGAAACACCATTTCATCACTTGTTTTAGGTCATGTTAGCTTCTTCCTCTCTTCTATGCAACACATTAAATAATAACTAACACCTTCTATGTTCCAAGGCTCTACTATGACTGCAAAAACATCTCCTAGTACACCAAATTTACATGGTTCAAAATTTGTAAAAAAATTAGAACTATCTAGACTTTATAATCATTAAATTTAACTCATTAGAGTACTAAACTAAATAAATAATTGTACATGTGTTATAAATTTACATTAAATTTATCAAACTGTACACATACATACATACATACCTTTTCTAATCAATCCTAAAATATGGTCATAATCAATTGAAATCAAAGGAATGTCTTAAAAGCCTTCATCCTCATCTTCGTCATATGTGTCCGAAATGACTAATGGCATCGCATTCCATTCACTAACATATCCACATTGTTGGTTGTTGCATATCTCAAAGTTTTCCAAAATGCAATCATCACAAAAATAAGAGTAATCCCTCATGTACAATTTCTATCCATGGTGATCATCTGTACTCATGCCACAATGCAAAGATCTTGTTTTGTCTACCCTCTTGCATCCATGCTTCGATCTTCCATCCACACCTAGATACATTAAAATTATAAAATTTAAATTTACATATATATAAATCTAATAGAAATTCATTTGAAATAATTGAATTTACTAAATTTAAAATTTAAACTTAAATACAAATTCAAACATACATGTATATATATAATTTAAAGTTTTCATTTATGTAAAATTTATATATACATACCTGATATCTCCCAAAACACTCTATATGGGATGTGTCGATTCGTTCCTAAAGATGTGTCGAATTCATTTGATGCAAAGTGTTTCTTATACCATTCAACAACATCATGTGTATTGTCTATATGATCTCTTGAATAACTCATTTGATGCTTTCTTAGAGCACATTTGATGTAAGCTCCTGCACCATCATGTTCACCCTTTCCATGCCCACTCTCAAAGAAACTCCAAACATGTATTTTTTAATTTTTGATGATATCTACATATTACATAAAATGGTTGCACGATGATTTGAATTGTGCCACACATCCATCTGACCATACAAAATGCTTTTCAATTTTTAAATCCCTGCTTGCCAAATTATCTAAAAAATTTGTAAAGCAATGTTGTACAAAAAGTGTGTCATGCTCTTTATCACCACTAATATAAAACTGATATTCTTTCTTAATGACTCATTCATCATATGTACTGTCAACACCATCCAAATCCAATTGTGCATGTTGATAACACACATGCACCATAATAGTGATCTTCTTTGAAAAGTAATAATCTGATTGAATCTCCTTTTGATGTACAAAAGAGTAATTTTCTGCAAAGTCAACTACTGATAGAACTATTCCAGGTGGGAAAGTATCTCTTAATGTTTGAAACTATTGTTCTTGCCACCTAGCAAAAAAGGCATGTATGTACAGTTGTATCAATTTTTGAAAATTTTCCATAAATGTTCCAATAGGTATCTCCTCTTCTACATAGTTTAACCTTGTGGATTCTTTCCCAAAATTTGTTTGAAACTTTACATACTTGTAACTCTTGCAATTTACTGTCTTTGTTGGGTCGGTATCTTCATTTCTCAAAGGCAATTTAGCCAAATTTCCACATGTTTCACAAAGTCCTTTTATGTAGTTTATTTGACCAATTGCATTATCACATAAAATGGATTCTATGAAAAGAATTACCTGTTTAGGAGGTGCATTTTGAAAATCATCACTTTCTTCTCTCATCTTTTGAAACACCTGATAGTAGAGATCAAATTCAATATGATAATGACAACAACAAGTTTCAAAATCCTTTTTTAGCTTCACATAATATGGCTTTAACCTTTCAAACATTGTTTGCCCAATCTTTATATCAGGATTCAAATTACAAAAGTTCACATACATCTCATGTTGTGTTATGTCTAGCCAATGTTTTGTATGATGTTCATAACCATTGGGCTCGATATTGTGTCTGATAACATCTCCATTGTTTGATGATAGACAAGTATGATCATTCCAAAAATTTGAGACCAAGTTCCTAATAGCATCTTCAATCCTGTCAGAATGAGGAGCTCTACACATAATTGTCCAATTGCCTTCTAAACTATCATCCAAAACCTTTCTCATTTTTGCATATTTTGTTAGTGTCTTTCTACTAATACCAATTTCAGTCGAAAGTGAAGAGAGTTTTCTTTTTCTTGATATATTTCTATTTGAAATAGTTGTCAACATCACTCTTCTTGTAATGGCCTTATCCATTGATCAAGATTCTTTCCCAATGGAATCTAAACCTTTTTTTACATTTTCAACAATATCTTTTCCTAGGTCGTATGAAGCTTTCCTCTCATTCAATGTCGAATCTACACCCAATAATTGTAATGGCTCTTTCCACTCATTATGAAGAAGTAAAAGTGATAACAGTTAGGTTTTTTCAAGTGTACCAAGATGATTGAAATGAGCATTGATTATTTCCTTTACAGATTTATTCATTGACCTCTTACTAGTATCTATAGGTTGTTTGGCATAATATTTCAATTTCTCCACATCCATTTCAAGTAAATGATCTAAATTTCTAGAACTTGAAATTTTTGTCTTCACCTCTTTAGCTAGATTCATATGCTCATCCATACCAATAGAAGGAAGCGATCCTGACCCCTCTCCAACATGCATTGTTTGAACTTGGGCTTCCTTCCTATCTTCAACTATGTGCTCTTTAGCCTCATTTGCCCCAATATCTAAATTTGGCTCAACTCCTGCTTGAGAACATTTTGCTTGTTGAGCCCGTTCTACACATAAAATACTTAAGTCAAGAGAGATCTAAATAAAAAGCTTTAAAAAAATTTAAGTCAAGAGAGAGATAGAAGACCTATCTAGAGAAGTCCTATAACTCTAGAAAGAAGGAGCTTTAAAAAGACTTAATTCAAGAGAGAGAGAGAGAGAGCTTTAAAAATGTACTTGTACTTGTCGAGAGAGAGAGAGAGAGAGAGAGAGAGAGAGAGAGAGAGGACCTTAGAGAAAAAGGATAGAGAGAGAGAGAAAGAAAAAGGTTTAAAAAGACTTACTCAAGGGAGAGAGAGAGAGAGAGACTTGACTTATCTAGATTGAAGGATATCTCTAGAGAGATACAAAGAAAAAGCTTTAAATAGATCTACTCAAGAGAGAGAGGAACTTATGATTATATTTAATACAAGTATGATTTACTTAATGTGCAAACCTATGAAGAACCCTAATACACATTCAATTGAAACAAATATAAATTCACTTAGTATTTATGTTCAAAACTAGAAATAACATCCTACAACATGCTAAAAACTCATAAATTAAATAGGAAATAAAATATGCATACATACCTTGTTTCTTTCTATGGTATCTTGTCAAATTTAGTTCGCGCATCTCTTGTTCTCTTTCTTTTGAATACTTTCTTTGAGTCTTATTTAGTCATTTTTTTTTCTCCCATTTTCTTCTTCAAGTTTTCTTCTCTCAAATCCTCTACCAAAAGTTTTCTTTTCCAAAATCTTGCTTGCTGAATAATAATGCATGAATTATTCTTGCAATGTTATATGAAATTTTTTTTTAAAAAGTTCATATTTATATGCATATAACATTATTAAAAAAATAATAACAATTTGGTCGCCCAGGGGTTCAAATGAATGTTGGCGGTTAATTTTTTTTAACCGACTGGGTTTGATTGAACCCCCCATAAATTGATTTTTATACATTTTTTTAGTAGGGTTCAAACGAATGGGGGTTTGAACAAACCCCCATTTGTTCGAATGGGTCATGGGGGAATCGTTTGAAGCCCCATTCATTCGAACCCCCTTATTTGGCCCTTGCCCCTCTGCAGCTGCAATTATATGCATATTTTTGGGTTTCGAAGCTCAGGTTGAGGATCGAAATAGAATCAACTTAACAAACCCAACTAGAGGATTATAGTCCTCGAAATAAGATTTCTATTGAGTATATATTTAATATATTGTGGTTTTATTATATATTTTTTTAGTTTAATTAAACAGGTTTTTCACCGAAAATCAAGCTCTCTATTCTAGAAGTGTGGAAAAATAGTATATTACCCAAAAAAATATAATTCAAAATATCTATCCTCTTGGTATTCATGTCCTTGATCCAACAAAAAAAATTGAATTCCGATACATACAAAAAAGTTATGCTTTACACAGTACACCTATGTCTAAATTGTAATTGGTTTGAATTCAAAAGTTAATTAAAATAAAAATATTCAATAAAACATTATGAAACCAAATGCATCCTCTAGATATTGTAGTTAAAAATCTAAATTCAAAAAAATTAGAATTTTATCCTTCATAGAAAAAAAGTTATGTTTTACATAGTACACATCACTCTTTAAAAATGGCGTTTTACTGTTAGAAACTAGTTATTGAAGGCGATGGAAAAAGAAATACAATTTGATTCTAAAAAGTTTTAAAAATATATATTTAGAATCTACAGACAAAATGTGACAAATCATTAGTTTACATCATCTTCGAATTCCTCACGGTTTAGCAACTATAAGTGTCCGAAAGTGAAGATTTTTTTTCAAAATGTTCATTTCAATGTCAACTTTGGCCAAAAAGTGTAACCCACTATTGTGGGATCACCCACGTTGTATTCAAGTCTTCCAAACACCATTGTCAGATGAGAGTGCATATCCTTGTGGGATAGAGGAAAAATCTAAATGATAAATGATAGAAAACACAATAGATGTCACCTTGATGATATAACTCTCATGGATGGAAGAAGCTCTTGCATGCCATGAGAAGATGTCAAATCTGTAAACACAAGTTACACAATAACAATGCTCTGCTTTGCAACATAATGAGTATCTTGAAATCACACAAATACCAAAAGTTCGCAATCATCTTCTAGATATCTTCCCTAGTTTACAAATAAAACCTAAACATGTTTATATATGCAACTACAAACATTCCCACTAAGAATTTCATAATTTAAGCTTGAGATGTTGGCATAGGACCTAAATAACGGTCACTAAACTGACATTTGAATTTAGGGTAGACCCAAAATAGGGTAGGACTAGGGTGCTAGTGCCCAAGTCCAACCTGCCATTTTTGTTCAAGGATCATTAAAATAGCACCCCCTAGGTCCTATTTGCCACAAGACTTCGGGGTTTTCTCATTGGGATGTCAAATTAACATGCAGTATGCTCTAAATGCATTCTAAGGACCCGAGAGCTAAACCTTAAGAGGGAAAGGCCCCAAGGGGATATTTTCTGACATAACAAGCCTATATATTGATTGCACCATTTGAACTTCTCTATGCTCACCAATTTTATCAATTCATCTACAATATTCACCAAAGTATCAAGTTTCTCGATCATCACCCTCCATCCTCCACCATGGCATGAATAAAATGATAATAAACATCAATGTGCTTTGTTCAAGCATGAAAGGTCAAGTTCTTTTCCAAGTTGATTGTACTCAGACTATCTTGATGAATTGTAACAACTCCTTGACTCAACCCAACATCTAAATATAGTCTATAGAACCCAACAACCTCCTTATAGGTATTAGTAGCTAGCATGTGCTTTGTCTCTATCATGGATAGAGTTATGACATCATGTTGCTTGTGCATCCAACTAATTGCACCACCAAATAGGATAAACCCATAGCCATTACTAGACCTTTTATTGTCAACATCTCTTACCCAATATGAGTCAAAAAATCCCTAGATCTATAATGGGTGTTGTAAGTGCTCTCTTGCAAGTACCACCAACACTACTATGTTGCAAGCAACCTTTTCTGCTTGGTTGCATGTGATCCACACTATGCTACAATGGGTCATGCTATCACCTTAGGAGTAGATATGCACCACATAAATATCCGAAGACTCTCTTCACTACTACTTAGTAATCTTTTCTAAGATTATCCATGAAACAACTCAAGACCCCCATTGCTTGAGTGATGTCTAATTTGGTGTAGACCCTAGCATAGATGAGACTACCAACCACAGTAGCATAGGGTACAACATTTATATCCTCCATCTCTAAAGATGTCAAAGGACACTAGTGAACTAAAGATTTGTCCCCACAAAAGTAGGAACACACTGCTTTTCTTTTAACCATGCTAAAATACTGCGAAGTAGAGTCAACATAGTTCCTCTAACTCAACCAAAGTTTTTTGTTAGCTCTAGATCCCTTCTAATATACATCCCATTACCAATCCTCACTACTTAATCTACAATAACAATATGTCTATCATATATATCATTCTAAAAATTTGATTGGATTGGTTCCCTATAAATTTTTTGACAACATAGCCTTGTGCCCTAATTACACTTTCCTCTATGATGTGCTTGTTGGCAATTGTGAGCAATCTACAACAAAACACAATGGGGTTTGTTCATCTTCGTTGTCACACCTTCAAGATTTCAATCTCATCTTCACTTAGCATAAAGGATGGAAAGAGGATTGACAACCCTCAAATTGTTTCTACAACTTAGCTCAACAATGGTGGGAAAGTTTCTTCCATTAAGATTTTTTTGTTTCATCAAACCCATGATGTGGGTTTGCTTAGGGCATCAATTGCTCCCTTTTGGATGGTGATTTCCTACACAAGTGAAATGCATAGTCAAAAAATATTTCTAGCAGGGGTTTTTATCCATCTTTTAAAAAATATGATTGTATTCCTAAAATCAACATGGATTCTAGGGTGGCTAAGCTTGAAGATTGTCTATTCGAACATGCACTTAAATGCAATATCATGAAATTGTGGCTCAAACTGACTAAACTACATGGATAGATTTTAGAGAAATGTAAACAATATATAAAAGATGAAATTTATGTTTGCCCATACCCTTGTGATTTTTTAATCTAAAATTAAATTGAATAAGGGACAAAAAAAAGCTCATTTTAAAATTTGGGCCTCGTGATTCAAAGGACGATTTTCTATACATTAAATTCTGTCCCAGCCTTTGAGCCTCAAGCATAATCTTTTCATACGATTTTTTTTGGACAAGGCTTCCTTACTAGTGGAAATTGGGAATGCTCTCAAGAAGTTTTATGGTATAACCTGTGACCTGCTTTTCCACAATGTTGTAGCACTACTTGGTGCATTCTTTATCTCTTTAGAATCTTTCTTGTTGTCCCACAATAACAAATATATGTTAAATAAAAGAATTCGTTGTGTGGAGTCGTTCCGTGCCATGGCCAATGGCCCTTTCATGTACGTTAAAAAAGTGACTTGCGCCGTCTGTCTGTTTTTGTTTAACTCATACAGTTCGATGCAGAAACATGGAAGAACCGACCTCTCACATGTAAATTTCCATTCATCTTCATTCTTCCATGTGAATGTCTAAAGCCTGCCAAATGCAATGGTTTACTTGTTTTTATAGACTTTATGAGCAAGACCACGTCAGACCGTAGATCCAAAACTAACGGCTAGTAATCAAGTTAGAACGTAACTCGAACACAAGAAGAAAATTAGACACGACTGATTCGGTTTTAAATGCGTTTCCTTTTCAGACCGGTCAAGAGGATTTTAAGTAATAAATTTAATAAGGAAAATTATGCATAAATGATTTAAAATTAGTGTTTTCTTTTTTTTTAAATGTGGGAAGACCATATAATATATATATACATACTGTGGGATTGATTTAATTTCATTTTTTTAAATATTTATAATATTAAATTTGATTTTATGTAATTCTTTTTGGGGGAGTGGAGGGTGTTGGGGGAGTTATATCAATTTTAGATTGTTTTTATCATTTGTCAATATTAAAATTATTAATTTAAAGTAATTGATATCTTTTTAGTTAAGAGTCAAAGACTAATTTTATATAATTTTAAATATTATGTAATTTTTGAAAATTATTTATTAATTATTTATTTTAATTTTTTAAAAATCACATAATATTGAACTTTTGAGATTTTATAATTAATTATGTGTTTAAAAATAATATTTTTAAATAATATTAAATAAGGTATTTATAAAAACCCCCACCCTTGAGTTGATTGAAATATAGTATATAAGTAAAAGTGGTACAACCCCGAATGTTGACCAAATGGTTGAGCTGTTGAAAGACACAAACAATGGTCACTTGATTTTCCCTCTGTATACAATACGAGCAATGTGTTCAACCCAAGGTTATAGGAGACTCACCTTATAAGTCACCAGATTACCAATTCATTTGTGGTAAAAATAAAATAAAATAAAACTGGTACCAAAAACCATAATAAATTAATTGTAAGACCCAAAAAAAGTCACAAAAATTACCTCAGAAAAAAGCCTTACAAGAAGGAACCAAAGACGAGATGGGAAAAAATCATATGCATGTCATTCCATGCCATTTATGTTAACCATATGTAGTGCCTCAATTTCTTACAAGTAGTGAGGCACATCATACATCATCGTGCCCCTCTTTCCCTTGAGCCTTCCAGAGAGACTACTTCTAATCTAGCACATACCCAAATTCTTATGTCCATGTCCACCCCAACACTTATATTTATAATCTTTCTATAGTTGTTGCACCATCCTCCTACCACAAAGACCTTCCTCATATCAAAACCAAGCATGCTCGACTAATCCTATTTCTAGTTACTGTTATGTCAGAAAAATGCACCCTTGGGGGCTTCTTCCTATTAAGGTTTAGCTCCTGGGTCTTTAGATTGTATTTAGAGCATTTTGCATGATAATTCAGACTCCCTATGAAAAAACCCTTGGGTCTTGTGATAAATAGGACCTAGGGGGTGCTAATTCAATGATCAATGAGCAAAGACAGGTGGTAGATAAGGGCACTAGCGCCCTAGTCCAGCCCTATTTTGGGTTTGCCCTAGTTTCAAATGTCGGGTTTGTGATCGTTAGTTTCTAGGCCAACATCATAAGTTTCAAATGCGAAATTATTGGCGGGAATCTTAGTAGTTGCATATGTAAGTATGATTAGGTTATCATTTAGAAACTAGATGGCAATTTTGATTATTGAGCTATTAGCATACTTGTGATTATCATTGTGTTGCAAGGCATAGCATTGTTATTATGTTTGTTTGCAAGTTGGATTACATCTTCTCCTCATAGCATTGAAGAGCTTCTTCCTTCCATGAGAGCTTTATCATCAAGGTGGAGCAAACAAAAGAGAGTTAGTTTTCTCAAGGATGGGAAGCAAAAAAAAGATGAAAAGTTGGAGCTTGTGCATACAGATGTATGGGGACCATCTCAGGTATCTTCTCTTGGTGGCTCTCGGTATTATGTTACATCCATAGATAATGCAACTAGGAAGGTTTGGATTTATTTCCTTAGGCAGAAATTTGATGTATTTGAAACATTTAAGAAATGGAGAAGCTTGGTTGAGAATGAGACAAGTGAAAGATTAAATGTCTCAGATTTGATAATTGTGGTGAGTATTACATCAAAGAATTTGAGGATTATTGTTCCTTTAATCAAATTCATAGGCAGAAAACGGTTCCAGGGACTCCACAAGAAAATGGAGTGGCTGAGGACATGAATATGACAATAATGGAGCATGCAAGGAGCATGAGATTGCATGTTGGGCTGCCTTTAAACATGTGGGCAGAGGCTATCAATACCAATGTATATTTAATTAATAGAGGTCCTTACATTCCTTTGGGCTGTGGTATTTCAGAGGAAACATGGAAAGGTAAGAAGGTGAGTTATTCTTTTCTCAAAACCTTCAGATGTGAAGCATTTGCACATGTAGATTCTGAAAATAGAACCAAGCTAGATGCAAAATCAAAAAAAATGTATCTTCATTGGATATGGCATTGATGAAGTTGGTTATAGGCTTTGGGATGTTAAAAATCTAAAAATTGTGAGAAGCAAGGATGTTGTATTCAATGAGAAGGTGTTGTACAAAGATCAGTTGCAACAGCATGACAAGAAAGAAAATGATTATGTGGTGCTGGATGATACTCCAGATAATGATGTTCCAGTGGTTCCTCATGCTCCACAATAGCAACAAGAAATACCACAAACTCCAATAAATGTTAGACGGTCAACAAGGCTAAGTAGACCTCCTAAAAGGTTTTCTCCCTCTTTGTACTCTATTTTGTTAACAGATGTTGGTGAACCAGAAGGACATGATGAAGCTATGCAGGTGGATACAAAGGTTCAGTGGGAGCTTGCAATGAAAGAATAAATGGACTCCTTGCTGAAAAATCAGACTTGGTAATTCTGTAAGTTGCTTGCAGGTAAAAATGCTTTACCAAACAAATGGGTTTATAGGCTGAAAGAGGAAGATGGAGGTAAGAAAAGATTTAAAGACAGGTTAGTTGTAAAAGGATTTACATAGAAAAAAGGTATTGATTTTGATGAGATTTTTTCTCTGGTTGTTAAGATGACTTCTATTTGTACTATTTTAAGTATTATGGCTACTAAAGATTTGCATCTGAAACAACTAGATGCAAAAATTGTCTTTCTCCATGGTGATTTGGGGGAGGAGATATATATGGAACAACCACAAGGATTTGAGATCAAAGGTAAGAAGAAATTGGTGTGCAGATTGAAGAAGAGTTTTTATGGCTTGAAACAAGCACCTCGGCAATGGTATTTAAAATTTGATAGTTTTATGGCTGAGAAAGGCTACAATCAATGTAATTCTAACCATTGTGTTTATTTTAAGATGTTGGATAATGACAGCTACATTATTTTATGTTTATATGTTGATGACATGCTTGTAGAAAGGTCTAACATGGATCACATAAGAGAGTTAAAACAATAGTTAGCACAATCATTTGCTATGAAGGATTTGGGGGTAGCAAATCAAATCCATGGTATGAAAATTTCTAGAGATAGGAAGAACAGAAAATTGACTCTATCTTAGGATGATTATGTTGAAAAGGTGTTGCAGAAATTCCAGATGGAGAATTCAAAATCTGTCAATACACCTTTGCCTAGTCATTTGAAATTGACTAAGGATATGTATCCTAAGACACAAGAGGAGGAAGAAAAAATGTCCAAGGTACCATATGCTTCATCTGTAGGAAGTTTAATGTATGCCATGGTATGCATGAGACTAGATATTGTACATGTTTTAGGAGTCATAAGCAGGTATATGAGTAATCCCAGATTGGAGCATTGGAATGCGGTAAAATGGATTCTCAGATATTTGAGAGGTACATCCACTAAACACTTATATTTTGGGGGCTCTAATAATGATTTAGCAGGCTATGTGGACTCAGATTTGGCAGGGGATATTGATACTAGGTAGATTACTACAGGTTATGTCTTTACTGTAGGTAGGACAACAGTGAGTTGGATCTCCAGGTTGCAAAAGGTGGTTACTTTATCCACCACAGAGGTAGAGTATGTAGCTGCAATAGAGGCAAGCAAGGAAATGATATGGCTGCAATCTTTCATGGAAGAATTGGGCAAACAATAGGCTAAAAGTTATTTGTTTACACACAGTTAGAGTGCCATACATCTTGCAAAGAATTCTGCCTTGCATTCTATTGGTAAACAGATTTATCACCACAAAATAACCTTTGAAAATGACTCATTTCCCTTAGAGCGGTGACTAAATTGTCCCAATAGTTGGAGAAGCTGTTATTGAATTATCATCTTTCCTCTGCATTTGAGAGGGGCAGCTCCCTCGTATGATTGGGGTATTTGTGGTTTTTGTGTACTTTTAACCTAAAAGTATAGAAAGGAGGAAAAGAAAAACTAACAAGATAATTGATTTATTGAAACCCTAATAGTAGACATACGAATACTGGTTTGGATTTCATAAACTCAAGACAAATTACGAGGGGATTTCACCACAAAAACTAGAAACCACTTTCCTAAACTTCGTGATGAATTTCACAACGTATGTGCAACAATGATGAAGAAAGATGGCAAATCTCAACATACGAAGAGATCATTTATCTTAACACTTTTAAATCAGGATACCGAGACATGATTGTGCTTCATCACCTCAATTGCACACTTCAATGGATAACTTTGATTTACACAAATACATAGAAAGATCACCAATTTGACATACGAGAAACTAGTAATCATAACTCAGAAATACATCAAGAACATATGAAATGAAATGCATTCTTCATTATCTTTCCAAAATTATACAATTTCAAAAGTAAACTATACAATGTGTAAGACAAAAAATTTCCAAGAAGTTTCTTCATAAGTCACTTGGAGCTTTCGAGTTGTAAATTTTGCTAAGTTACCCTTTTTCCTCCGTTTGCTGCATTTCGGTAGTCACACTTTGTTAAATACTGATGACTCATCTGTATGCCTGAATCTTAGACTCTTGTGTTCATATATACAAAACATGGATTGTGGAAATAGTATGCCTTTCACCGACCACATCTACAAATTTGATAACTTGTTGAATTGGGTACTTCTACCAATTAAAATGCAAGGCACTCTTTATTTTGGGATGTCCCTGATTCTTCCCATCTCCTCTCCTAGCTAGATATCAGCATTTGAGACTATGCATTTCATATTTAGATCACAGGTTGTCAAACAGGGCTTTTCATCATCCCAAATTTCTCATACTCATGCCTCATATTATCTAGTGTGACTTTGAATCCTGCATCAGATCTCAATCTAACAACTACCATATCCATGATTATCATTTAAATTTTCACTATAACGAGGTATTGGGATCAAACTGTTGTTTTGAACCTATTTGACAATACCAGTCCACTCATGACTGCAAATAAAAACTTTTTTCCGCACCTAATGTACTAATATCTCAAGGCTACAAGCTTAGCCTGGAATTGTTCATCGATCATCTTGCTAATCATGCAACTATGTCCCACTATAATCACCTCACTGTCTAGCCAATTAATAACACAAAACTTATCTCTTTGTTGAAATGAGCATATAATTTTGAGGCTCTTCTCAAGTGTTGTAATGTTCCCATAGACTGGTAGACCAACTATGATGTTCAAACATGACTTTTTGAGATGAAGAGTTCTGAAGTATTCCAACAAAGCTTTAAAGTATGCCTTGGTAAACCATGATCTTTTTCCTGCACTAGCTACCTCCAACATGATGGAATAGTCATTCTGTTCAATTTACACCTTGGTTGTCTTGACAAGTAATAAAAATGATAAAAATGACTTTAGTAGCCAACCTTTTAGTTACTCCACCACTTGATATAAGTAGTTCAAACCCATTTTCAAAGCTCTCATGTTGACACAGATTGGGAGGAGGCTCTCAAAGGTCTCGGAGCTTGGCTTTACGATGGCTTGTTGCATTTATTTGAAAAAGCTTTGAAATCCTTTTTAAGAAATCTATTGTGTACATATCCTACAGCATTGCAGCTTACAAAACCACATTTCCTTAATGTATTTTATCAAAAGGTTCACATGCTTTGTCTATTTCCAGCACTTCTATTCTGACATGGCTCTCAGGGCAGTTGCGACTACAATATATGACATAAATCCTCCTTTAATTATGCTTTAATGGATGTCAATACCATGTTTTTATCTCCCATTTGTGCACAAACCACAAGAATTTTGAAAAATACATTTGTGTGTATCTTGCATTCATAGCATGTCGTTTAACAACATATCTTTGAGATGTTCTGACAGATACTTCATTTCCGGTGCTAAGTCTATGTTTCCACATTTTATCTAGATATGTCTGCTAGGGCGCCTGTATCCACAACAACTCATTAAAATCCACTTTCAATCATGCTTTGTTTGGAAAATTTCATTCACGTGTAGGTAAGAAGGAAGGATTCAGTCTAAAATAATATTCCATGAGACTCAACTTTCTCAAGATTCTTGTCAAATCCTTCACACACTTTGTCTACATTGAGTGGAATTCCATTTAACTAAAAATTTACAGATGCCTCGATCAAATCCCATCTATACATATCTTGCATTCATGGCATAATCTTTGCTAGGGCATTCTATCAAATAGTTCATGGTTTTGTCTACACTTCCGCACTTCTGCATGCATGTTTACCAGAGTAAATGCAATGATAAAGTTTCAAAATCTCCCATTTAGCAAGTTGTGGCTGAGAAGATGATGGCGAAGGCTGCAGAATTAGGATTTTCACCTGTAAATTGCATTTTCTTGAAATTTTCAGTGTGTTTTTCAACAAAACCATATTGTACAAATCTTGCAGTCCTAGCAGTCCATGTGACCACATTTGCTTTGAATGCTATGCCAAACTCTTCACGTGCCTTGTCTGTGTATGTCTCTGCATTTTGCATGCGTGTCTACCAGAGTATTTCGAACAATAATATCTGAGAATCCACATTTCATTATGCAGTGATGGAAGTCCATAGCCCACTACAAATCTTTCCCTTTGGACCTTGGCTAGGAGGGCGCTGAGAAAGGCTGTGGAATCTTGACTTATGCCTATGAGGTTCATTCACTTGAAAGATTTTAAAAGACTATTCAATAAATCCATTTTGTATCAAACCGCCATCATTGCTTTTCATGGGATGACACTTCCTTGAGGGATTCTATAAAATAGTTTAGTGCCTTGTCTAGGCGTCCACAATTTGCATACATATTTGCCCGAACACTTGTAGCTATAAACTATCGGGTGTGGATGAAGGTATTCAGTTATTATAACTACCTTCGTTTCTTCTTGAAGAGCCTGTGGTGATGATTTAATAGTATTCTGTTATCCTTTGTGCCTCAAGATGATGTCGATAGATTTCTTGGATGTGGGAGGATTTTAATCTTGATCAGAGTTTGAGAAATCATTTCCAACTCTGTCGGTGTTTTAAGGCACTTTTAAAACTTCAATCGGGGCCGATAGGAACAACCAACAGTTTTAGAAACTTTCATGCCTGGCATATATATTAAAGAGACCTATGTATCTGTTGCCCATCATATGCCAAGTTAAAAATGAGGCCAACACATTCCAAGACCAAACACATATAGCTAAGGTATCACTTCATCCAGTCAATGTTGGATGATGGACAATTATGGCTGGAAAAGATACATATAGATGAAAATCTAGTGGATATGTTTACGAAGGCAGTGACAAGAGAGAAGTTGAGCTGCTCTTCAACTTCGGTTGGTCTTCAAGACTGAAAACAATAAAATCAGAACAATAGGGTCCAGGGTGTTTATTTCTAGTGGGAGCTACAAGTTCAGCGGTGTTACGATAAGTCTCCAAGTGGGAGATGATATGTTGTGGAGTCTGATCAGTCTCCAAGTGGGAGATGATATGTTGTGGAGTCTGATCAGTCTCCAAGTGGGAGATTATTGTTATATGGAGCCTAATCAGACTCAGAGGTTAAATTTTCCCCTTTTATCAGTGCAGTTTCCCCCCAAATTATTTAATGGGGGTTTGGGGCAGTGCCCCCAAGACGAGGTCAAGGGGCAATGCCCCTCAAACAACATTTATTATTTTATAAAAGTGTTAGGAGTTATTTTTCTATTGGTCGACATAATAAAAAAAATCCTATTTTGTAACTGACATTTAAGTCTTGATAAAAACGGCTAAGGTTTTGGGTTTCCATTGATATTGTATTGTAGCATTTGCAGTGGTATTGAGTTGCAAGGATTGTTGGTTGTAATCAGTTTGATTTGCTAGATAATAATATTGGACTATTGGTGGATGTAGCCTGAGTTTGGGTGAACACCGTTAAAAATTGTCTCTCACTTCTATTATTTCTATGTATTTTTCATTCCTTTGTTTAATCTTTATTTGCATTTAATTGATATCTTCTGCATGCAATTCCTAACAGTTGGATATATAGATAGTGATTTTGTAGGAAGCATTGATGATCAAAAGAGCACTTCATGATATGTATTTCACTTTGGGACAAGTATTATTGCATGGGCATCCAAGAAACAACCAATAGTGACAATCACATATGTAGAAGCATAATATGTGGCAGGTACATCAGCAACATGTCGAGCAGTATGGATACAAAGATTTTTGATGGATTTAATGAATGAGTAAAAGGAACCTACACCAATCTGTCATGATAATAAATAAAAAATTGCACTATCAAAGAATCATGTTATCCATAAGAGTAGTAAGCACATTGAAATAAGGTATCACTTCATTTGAGAGTTGGTGAACAATGGAGATATCAATCTTGAGTATTGCAAATCTGAAGATCAGTTTGTAGATATATTCACAAAGGCCTTAGCACATGAGCAATTTGAGTATTTGAGAGAAAATTTGGGTATTGTAAATATTGATGTAATTAATAGTAGAAATTAGGGGGTAGTGTTAGAACATTCTAGTAATTTCTACTAGATAGGTTGTATGTCAACCAATGAAATAAAATAAAAAAATAAAATGGTATGTCAACTTTTCTAGAATTTTCATGTTATATCCAAACTCCTCTATAAAATAGGTATATGTAATATGTTTTGATCAAGCAAGCAATAAAATCCATTCGATGCAGCATCACAATTTACCAGTTCACTATTTTTCTCTATTATTTTGTCTCTGCCCATGAACAATGGGTGTTGATATTTTGACATATGATGTGCAATTTAGTCTCTCCAATGAGGTCTCATTATCACATGTGAAGGTAACATCCAAAGCTTGGAAAAGGTTTAAACAAAGATTGTCGTATCCTTGTCTGCACTTCACTTTGGTTTCTTTTTTACACTTCGACAACCACTCAATCTTCAACAAAGCCTCCAATGCAAATTCCATCTAAAGCCAAGAAAGCTGAGATTGGACTAGCAGCATGTGAAGTATAGTAGTTGGTAGAGTGGAAGAGGCCAAAGACACCATGTCATTTGAAAATGGAATATCCAGCACCCTCACAGTCTCTAGCACTGTAACTAAGATCTTTTGACTTACAAAGTCTATAACAAGCCTTTTGATTTCTTCAAGCTTTTTTCCTTCTAATCTATTTCTCTACAACAACCACCTCTCATTTTAACCTTAGTGTTTGAGATGAGAATTAATTATAAACATTATGCATTCTTTAAGCATGCTACCACCCGCAATCACAAAGTGTGAAGACTAAGATGCTTGTAGTGGTACCACAATTACAACCCTAGTTTGCCTTCACCAATTAACATGGAATCATAGTTCTTATCCATAGCATTTATTTTAAAATGCTTAGATTTAGTTATTTTTTAGAGATTCAAAAGATACAACTTAAACTATAGATGATGTGTGGTTGAGTTGCTTAAAAAGTCCATTGTGAGTGCATGTATCTTGTTAATGTATTTTTTTTCTTTCTTAGATTTTAGAAGTGATTTATAGAAAAATGTTTTTCTAGTTTTGATATCCAATATGATGTGTAGTTGAGTTGTGATGTAGAGCAAGGTGATATGATCTTCTACTCTCCAAGGAACCAATCTGCAAGTTTCAAGACTCTATAGTGACTGATATCTTTCACTATCCCTCCTTATGCCTTATAGCCTTTCTAATTAGGTTTTTTCAACATATATTTTAAATAAGGCCTCTAACCCACATCTCAAACACATTTCTGAGTACCCTTTATGCCTTTATCCAACATATCAAGAATTGGGGTGAGGTTATTTTAGAACAAACCACCCATCAATTCACTGGTATTGCTGTTCCTAGGCCAAATTAGGCCACTTTTCCAAAGCAACTGTGGATTTCAACCTCCAAGCTTCCAAAATCTACTTGAGGTTTTCAATACATCACAAATAGACTAAATATGCAGGTTTCATTATCAAAATCACTCACCAGTTTATTGAGTTTCAAGTTTTCAAGCCTAAGCCCTTATAAAGCCTAAAACATAGGAATTTTAGGCTAGGGTTTGATCAAAACCCACTTCAACTTCACACCCTGCTCGCAAAACCACCAAAATCATTGAATATACATTGTATACCTTCATTCTACCAGGTTTCTAGGGATTTCATCAGTGGGAAAGCTCACAAATACATTTTGTTTCCACAAAGCCCTAAACCCTACTCTTTACCAGTTGTTTCCAATCAAACAACTAAAAAATCCTTCTAGTATGATAATATCACACCAAACCATCTGCAATTGAAAGTAGACATAGAGCACCAACCATTAAAATGAACTGCAGCACATGACTAGGCCGTACGTGACTGTACAATCGCAAGAACAACAGAAAAATAGAGTTTGATCAGAAAAATAGGGTAGTTTTATTTGTTTTGATCTTTTTTCCCTTTCAACAACCTGCCTCAAAGCTTTTGAGGTGCCTTTATCATGTTCCAACTAAATCCCAACAGTTTTCCCACCAAAAATCAAAATCACGAGTCTTCAACTTCCACATGACAACACTTTGCAATGTAATATTTGACAAAAATGACAAAATTGCACAACTAGACCCTATGTGACACAAGTACATCAAAAATAGAATTAATTAGACCTTATTGTATCAAAACTGTGCTTGGACATACCAAACTCAACTACTTATGTACAACATTTGACCAACAATTGTTAAGGTGATCCTGCACCATACACCCAAGGAGAAAAGAATCTTAGGTTCCTCCTAAGATCAGCTCTTGCACTGATGTTCCATGCTTCTTGATATCTTCTTCAGACATCCATACTGCATCTTCAGGGGGTAGACCATACCACTTTACAAGATATTCATTGTAAACTTTATGCCTTGTTCTTTTGACCTCCTTAGTGTCCAAAATGGCTTCAAGTTTCAGTGGTTTAGTGGGAGGTAGATCTCTAACCCAATCATCATCAACAACTACTTTTATTTCTGAAGTAGTTCAATGGCTTAAAAATTCCATTGTGAGGGTATGTGTCTTGTTACTTTTTTTTTCTTAGAATTTAGAAGTGATTTATAGAAAAAAACATTTTTCTAGTTTTGATATCTAATCATCAATAGTATTGGCATTATTTTTTCTTGAAAAGTTGGAATATCAAAATTTACCAAATCTTGAAAGGAATGTTACCACTAAATGGTCTCCCCATTCATTATGTGTTTAGTTGTAGGTTATTACAGTTCTATTTCAACAATTGGTTGAAATGACTCATCATCTCTTTTTGCTATCCTTTTAAAGCATCTTCAATCAACACCTTGAAGGGCTAGTCTAATGAGTCACCTCGTTATTTAGCTATTTGCAATCATGTACACCTTAGAGGAAGGTAATATGATGGATCTCTTATTTTCAATCTAAGTTTTTGATACCCCAACTATGTGTGATGTGACATATAGGAGTGAACAAGCTTTGATACAAATGATCTAGATTGGTTTGGAAATTCAGAGGACAATACCTAGTTATGAACTAGTTGTATTGTAAATAATGAAACAATAATTGAAGAAATACAAAATAGCTTTTTATTCAAAATGAGTATTTCATATAACTTGAAAAATTCTATATGGAAGAGATGCATGCCTTCAAATTTGCACCTTGGCTTCAAAATGATCCTAGCCATTTATACATTTGCAAAAGAATCTAGAAAACTATCTAAAAATAGTAAAATGTGGCTTCCATTAGAAATCCAAGGGTAATTGAATGGATGTGCCCTTTAGAAGTTGAAATTGATAGCCAAATGGGGACAAAGTTAGTTACAAAATTAAAATATAATAGGAAATCATTTAATTTGGTTACTCCAGCTTGGTGGGGTCATAACTCCCAACTTGTTGGGCAAAAAATGGACTACTTGTATGCATTGAAAAGATCTAGACAAGAGAACTAGTTTGAGTTCCATGTAATTTTAGTTGATTGTCCCCTACTTAAAACATTAGAATGAGGGAAATCTACAAAATTTCATCCAACCACTCATATGAATTAGTCACATTCAAAGATTAAGTGACATGGATAAGATAAAACTTTACAAAAGTAGATTATTAATAGATGTAAATTATATTTGCATTAATATATATCTAATCATGAAAAAAAAATGAAAAAAAATTCATAACACAAACCAATTTTGAAGGAAATTCAAGATCTTTCAAATCTAAAGATAATTTACAAATTATACAAATTGTTAGTCCCAAACATCTCTAAAATCAAATGTATTAAATTAGTTTTCAATAAGATCAATATTTAATTTACATACTCTAAACTAAAAATATTAGAAGTTCTTATCTAAGATGATGATTTAGAGAGAGAAAAATGACAAATAAGCTTTCCTCTTATAAATAATAGCCTATTTAATGTAGGCTTGATATCAAAGCGTACAAATGTAAAAAAATGATAAAATGAAACATGTGTGGAGCTACTAATCAAGTGATAAACCTTAATTTTTTTCAAATTATAAAATTTAAATTTTAATAGAGACCTAATAAACATTTAATGTAACAAATAAAAATCAACAAGTAGAATGAGCAACAAATGTATAATACTATTATGTAACAATACCTCTTAGTCGACCCATGTCTACAACTTCCCAACACTAATGTATATCAATGTTGTAGTCCTTCATTACATTTTATAGGAGATTCACAAAATTTCTAGAGACATCCATTGTCTCTAGAACCACCAAAAATGCCAACAAAAATGGTGGATGAAACTCAACTCTAATAAGTAATAAAATTAAGGAGAAAAGACTCAACACTCTACTTTATGGTAGGGATGACTTTTCCATAGTCCATGAAGATAAATTTAGAGAACTTTGGGATTTGACTATGAGTTTCTTTTGCATCAATATTTTGGATCACACTATGATCCACCATTAGGAAGGAAACATAATTAGTTAGATTACAAAATAGAATTTTAAAAAGAGAGATAAGAGGGAGGTACAAAAAAATGAAAGCCCCAAAGTGAGGATAAAAATAAATAAAAAATAAAAAATAATAACGGGTCTTGTTTTTCACCCTTCTCTCTAGGAGTTTATTATTTATTATTTTATTTTTATTTTTATTATTTTTAAAGTAATAAAAGGAAACTGAGTAGTTTAAAGAAAAAGTGGCAACAAATGGAGTAGACATGTGTTTAGGCAATAAATGAAGTAAAATATGTTTATTGATTTGTTAGGAAGAGAAACTAAGTTATTAAAGTTTAATTCAAACATATAAATTAGAATTAGTGTAGTCTCTAATTCTTGTTATTATAATATATTTTAAAAAATAGTTGATAGTAAATAACTAAAGAAGAATATTTGATAGTTGAGGAATTTTCATAATATGAAATTGGATGTATTAAATATTTATTAGATTTTATTTTAAGAGTGAACATAATAGTTGATTGATTTTAAAGCATTTATGTTGGAAATAATGTTTATTTAATACATTGTAGAACATTCCAACATGTGCAACTTGTCCTTAGCTACTGTCTTCTATCTAGATTATTCTTTTCTAGAGGCTTCTATCAGCAATTCTAGGTTCCTCTAAACTTTCATATATGAAATATATAAATATAGCAATAGTCCACCATTGTACAACAAGGAAGTAGGCATATTTTAATTTATTCTATTTCCATGTAATTTATTTGTTGTTGATATATAATATATTTGTGTTCTTTGTATTTTCTTCACTTTCATTTTTTTTATTTTAGATATTTTATTTCCTCCAATCAAGTATTATAGCCCATCAAAATCTCAGGCTGTGAAGCTATTTGAAATTATGGAACTAGATAGAATGGGTAAGGATTTTTTTATTGTAGAAATGGATAGCACACAATTTTTACATGCTTGATGTTGAGTTAAATGAAGGTAACACAATTACACTTCCATGAGTGATTTATTTCTTAAAAGCTTGTTGTAGCTTTTTCTATTCACTAATCAAATTCATTTTATGGATTTCTAGGTGGTAGATAAAAGGTGATTTTTTTTCTATCTTAATATTTCTCATGAGAAACCTTTCATGCTAAATCCATTTAATTGACAACTTTTTATAAAAGAGAGTAAGAGGGGAATCGTTATTTTGGACAAATTATTTTTTGAGTTTGGTTTGAAGACGTTTCATATAGGTGCTTCAATGCTTTCTCTAAGTTAGAGAAAAAGTGATATTTCTATGCAAGGTAAAACGTATTAGAAATAAAGGCAACTACTATATATGGAAATATGAAATAAAATATAAATATGATCTTAACCAGTGTATAACCAAATGAAGATCACAAGAAAATAAATCAACACAAAGAAATATGAAACATAAGAAATACACACATAACACAGAGTTTACGTGGAGAAACCCTTTTGGTAAAAAACTCCACCATGAAGAGAGGCCCAAACTTTTATTATCTTCAGAAATAAAGATTACATACAATCCTTCCTTCCGCCTCTTCAGTATTCACTCCTTTGGTACCTATAAATAGAGTTTTCACTCTAACTCATAATGTTTCATTTCTACCACCATAACCCCTATTTATATAGCATTTTCACCTTCTAAATAAATTAACAAAGTTGGTTATCATACATGCCAACACCTCCCTTGGATAAATCCAATCATTTAATGCATAAAACAATATTAGTTGCAACTCCATAACTTACCTCTTACACATGGACAACTAATTTGTCCTATCTTGCAATGCAGTTATTGTCTTCATGTGGAGGTGTTATAACCAGCAACAAAAACTTAAAAATTGTTCAAAACAACCCCATGGGAGGTTGAACATCCCAAACAACTTTAATCTCCAAGATTCCATTCTAGTAAATGGTAACTTCATGATTGTAAAAAATTAGTTATCGACCCCTAGTAAAAATTAATTGCCGTAGTGGTAAATCCTGATGGTCAAAAATATTTACTGATGATGGTGAATTTCTCATCTCTTTTGAATGATTTACAAATAATATTAGGCATAATTAAAACATAGGATTTATAAGGTTGATGGCACCCTTATCTTAACATTCTCCCAATTGACATCATACATTTAAATACATCCATCAGAAAACATAAGTCAACTAAGCACTAGGAACATGACCCATGGCCTCCCTACACCATGTAAACTTTTTTTGTGTTCACAGGTTTAGTAAGTAAATTTACAACATTCTCTTGAGTGTCAATCTTCTTCAACTCTAAGATATCTACCCATTAGTGATTATTTCATGAACAAAATGGTATTGTACATCCATATGCTTAGTCTGTGGATGATACATAGGATTCTTGGCCAAACAAATTACAGTATGGCTATCACAACCAATCTAAATAGTTGCAATCAAAACCAATACCTATATGTAACCTCTGTAACAAAACTGCCTCTTTAGATACATGGGTAGCATCCATATACTATGCATCTATGGTGGATAAACAAATTATAGGATACTCATCTAACTCACTGCTCCTCCAAATAAAGTAAACACATACCCACTAGCGGACCTTCGACTATCCAAGTCACCTACCCAATCTACATCACCAAAACCTTATATGTCTAATGTCTTATTCACAATGTTAGTACTAGAATTAAAAAAATTCAAATGTACCATGCAAATATCTTAGCACCCTTTTCACATAATTCCAATGTTCTCGACCAGGGTTAGACATAAACTTGCTCAATATTTCCACTACTTGGGCAATATCTGGCCTAGTGCAAACCATTGCATACATCAAACATCCTACTGTACTAGCATGTCACATTATACATATCTTCTAAATCATCTTCATTCTTAGGACACATATCTAATGAAAGCTTAGTACCAATTGTTAAAGGAATTCTAACTAGCTTACAATCTTGCATACTTACTTTGCGATAACCAAAGCATTCTATTTACCTAATCTCTTTTGATTTCCATTCCCAATATGTACATTATTTCCCCTAGATCTTTCATCTCAAATGGACCTGAAAGTTGAGCTTTCACCTCACTAGTCATACTCTTGGTGTTACTGAAAATAACATGTAAACACAATCATCCTCTTCGGTTCTCTAAAAACATAATTTCAAAAAAAATGAATCAAATTTTTAATACAACACTCGAGGTGATTGCTTTAAACCATAAAGAGGTCATTTTAACCTGCAAGCCAAGTGTTATTTTCCTTTTATATCAAAACCTTTAGGTTGTTGCATGTTAGTTTCCTCTTCTACATGTCCATGCAAAAATGCATCTTTAACATCCATTTACTCAATTTAAAAATAATGAGCAACAACTATGGACAAAATAAATATAATTGGGGATAATTTTGCAATAGGAGAGAATATTTCACCAAAATCAATTCCTCTCGCTAGGAGTAGCTCTTGGCCACTAGTCTTGCCTTGTACTTTTCCAATGAATAGTCTACTCCAAGCTTCTTGTAGACCCACTTACATCCAATGGTCTTCCTCCCTTTGGGAAAATGATCAAGATATCAGGTGTTATAAGAATCTAAAGTCATCATCTCCTCTAACATGGCTTGTTACCATGACTCACTATCATCTACTAAGGTAGATTCCTTATAGGATCTAGGTTCATTATCAGTACTTAATAAAGAAAATATACAATGAAATCTAGTGGACTATAACTATCAACTAGATTCGGTTGTCTTGTGGATCTCCTAAGAATAGGATTAAGGGGATTTGCCTGTTCTTGAGCGTGCTCAACTTCTTATTGGTTATCTTCCATAACCTCTTCGGTTTGCTCACAAATCTCACCTAAACCTCATTCTCATCCTCTTCCTCATCCCCAAATCCATCTCTTTGTTCTTCCTGAGGTGCATCTCCCTGCTTAATCTCAAAATGCACTCTCCTTGCCTTTTCTTTGTCAGTTCATTTTTCAGGATCAGAAATAGCTCTAAGTTCCCTAAAAATCACATCTCTATAATAGATAACTGTCTTGGTTAGTGGATTCCAAAGATTATAACCTTTAAAATTCTCACCATATCTAATGAAAATACATCTTTCTACTTTGGGATCCAACTTAGATCACTTTTTTTTAGGTACATGAACATAAGCCTCATAGCCAAAAACCCTTAAATGTGAAACATAAGGTTTCTTACCTATCCACACTTCATAAGTTGTTAAATCAAGAGCCTTAAAAGGAGATCTATTTAACAAGTAACAAGAAGTAGTCACAAATTTTGCCCAAAAACATCTATGCAACTTGAACCACTTCTAGCTCTTTCCATAATTGTTCAATTCATCCTTCTATTTATGGAGTGTACAATTATGATAGCTATAAGACATGCCATGAATATGTTAAATATAGCTAGGACGACCAAGACCAAGAAGATGAAGTTGGAATTTGGACCCAAGTTTGGGTGTCATACTTCTTGTTGTTTTGCTAATGATTTTCTTAAATCATTTTTGGTTTCTAGTTTAAATTCTTTTCTTTAAATTGGTGCTTGGAGTTGTAGTTTATATGGTGAAATTTGTAGGTACTAAAATGTTGTTGGAATCACTTCAGAATTTATTGTTGGTGCTACTCCTATAAAAACTTGCTTTGCGAGTGTATTGTAACCTTATTTAGATTACTGAATAATATATTGGGTTACTTTGGAGTATGAGTTGTTTTCTCTCAAAAAGTTTTTTCCTACATACACCTTTGTTATGGTATATTATTGTTTTATGTTAATCTTTTGTTTCTATGTCTTGTAATTGTAAAGATTGAAAATAATTGCACAATACACTTCTCATTAAATTAGTGTAGTAAAAATTTCCACATATCTTACTTCTTTCAAAAAATAATACAAGACTTAAAACTACAATATATACACTTTTCTCTTACAAAATCTATATTAAATATTGAATATTGAATATGACAATAGGGGTTCTTTATATTTTATATCCTTCTCAACACGCGACACACTACTAGTCTATTTGGATGGTCAATAAGAAAATGTTTCCTCGAATTTGCATCTCAAGCATGACATTAAGATATGACCACACGCAATGTGGTCTCCAAATCATCCTTTGTCTCGTTTCAAAGGTTTCTTATAACAGCAGGGATTATTGTTGGTTATAATTTAAAAGGAATGGGTAAAAATGATGGGAGAGAACTCTTTTGTTGGCATGCCTTCGGCCAACCTCATCCAGATAGCAGGTACGAGAAACTGGTTAATTCCTTCGTAGAGTTGTGTGGATGCTTACCTCTGTCTCTTCAAGTTTTAGTCAGGCACGTTCACGGTAGAAATGAGGAATATTGGAGGTCAGAATTGATTAAAGTTAGAAAGACACTGCCTCGGGATGTAAAGCAGAGACTGAGAATAAGTTTTGATGCATTGGATGGTGAAGAAAAGCAGGTTTTTATGGATATTGCTTGTTTTTTTTGTGGGCAAACCGAAGAATATAGCCAAAAGAGTATGGGAGGGGTCAGGATGGAACGGTCAACATGCACTGGAAACACTCAAAGATGAGTGTCTTGTGGACTTTTTGGTGGATCCGTATTTAGATGGAGAAACTGTATTTAGAATGCATGACCACCTGAGGGACTTGGGAAGATAAATGGCAGTTGAGCTTGGCCCTCCTCATCGTCTATGGCGTCCTCAAGTTCTGAAATCTTTGGTATGCTTGTTATCCCTCCAGATTTCTCCTTAGTATTGTAATATTACAAATCTTAACTTGTTACTATATTATAGAAAACTGAGCTGCTTCTGTGTATGCAGGAGTTAATGGGTTTCAAAAATATCCTCACCAAAACCAATGTCAGGTGTTTCCATTCCATTTTCGACGTCTCCATGGGTTCTCAAGTTGCATTCTTCTTAGGTCAATCAGACTTTGGTAATGAGATGTCAGTTTCCTTACTATGGCTTCAGCTTGAAGGCAATTCCATAAAACAGCCAAGCATTCCTTCATGGATTCCTCTTCAAAATTTGCAGTATTTGGAAATCAAACGTGGACGACTGAAAACTTTGTGGAAGAATGACATACAGGTATTTTGATCTTCTCTCTCAAAAATTAAATCTCCATAGTACGATACATTAGGTCATGGTTATCTCCGGACTATTTTTTTTAACCATTGAAGCTTTACACAAATTTATCTTGAATTTCAGGGGCCCTCGCAGTTGAAGGAGCTGCAAGTTTCTCAAACCTCTTTGAACGAGTTTCCAGATTTATTAGGAATATCAAAAGATAGTTTGAAGAATGTGCTCTTATCAAATAGAGGAAAATCTACTAGTGTTGAGACTCCAATGAGTGGCCTTGAAAAGCTAGAGATAAAGATTAACAGTGAAAATTTTGTTTCCAAGTTCTTAATTAGTGGATTTCACTATCCAAACCTTAAGACAATCAAACTTCATGGCATGGAAAATCTTATGGAAGTGAATTTAATAAAGGTAAAGACATTAAATTGTCTTGATATTACAAATTGTAAAAAACTCAAAAGATTGACAGGAACATCTGATCTCACAAATCTTGTGCTGTTAAACATTAGTCAATGTCCAGGCCTTGTGTCTCCGGGGTATGAATTTCTGGAGAGGATAACCTTTGATAGAAATGTGAAGGTGAAATATTTTGAGTTGGATGGTTGTCAAAATTTAAAAACAACACAGTTTGGTTATGAAAAGCTTGTAGAATTAAGCATTCGGGGCTGTCCGGAGCTTGAGGAGTTGGCAGATATTGGAGGCTCAAGTTGCCTGGAGAGGATTATAATTGATGGATGTGGGAAGTTGAAACATCTTCAGTTGTATCGTTGCCAAAATTTGAGAAGTATGTCAGGTAACTTTGAGCTTGAACAACTGTGCATTATTAAATGTCCAGAGCCTGAGGCTCTTGCCAGACTGAGATGCTTGGAGCATATTGAGATTGAGTATTGTGGGAATCTACAGAACATTACTCTACCAACAACACTCATTAGTCTCACTTTGATATGCTGCAAAGGATTACAAAGAGTGGCAGCAACCTGTGATCTTACAAAGCTTACAAGGCTGATTATTAAACAGTGTCCTGAGCTTGAGGAGTTGCCAAGCCTTTCCAGATTGAGCTGCTTGGAGCATATTGTGATTGACTCTTGTGAGAAGTTGAAGAACATAGAAGGTATTGAAGAGTTGCATGCATTGAAAAATATGCAACTTTTTTATTGCAGCAACGCAACAATTCGGGATTGCATTTCCAAATTGAAGGTATTGATTTCAAGACTCCTTTTAATAGCCGATCATAAATAGGGAGTGTATTTTAACTTCATTATTGAGCTTCAGCTTTGTTTTTTCATTTGTTATGATAAGATAGTCCTATATTTTCGTAAGTAATGTTTGAAATGATCTGTAAATGAAAAGAATTTACCGTGGATGAACTGGGAGTTTTTTTTCTTCATGATGCTATTTTTTCAGTGTGTCCCGTCGGATTACACCCTTGTGATTGCAAGAGCAGTGGATGGAGCGGAGTCAACTTTAGACGAATATCTATTTTCTGAAGCTGCTATTGCCGCCGATGCAGTCACTGAAATTGGTACTCACAAATATGATGTCGGGAAAATGTGGTCAAATTTGAGCTTCGTTATCGGATACTTTCTGGTTCTGATTGATAGCTCTAATTCGGTAGAGGATATAAATGAATCACTACTAGACTTCAGACTAAAGGTGCGTCAAGGAGAATCGGTAATTACGGTGGTAACATATGATTCCTGGAGTTACCGTAATCATTTCAAGAAAATTGAAGATGTGTTAAGGGGCTATGGAATAATGAAGAAGGGGTTTGAGGTAGAGGTGAAGAAAGGGGAAGAGTGGAAAAGCATGGGTGTTTTACGTATAATTGCTGATAGGCTACATTATTGTTGCATGCAGAGTATTCTTCCAGAGTGTTGCAGTTTTCACTTGCCAAATATTATCCAAAAAGACTCAGTTTTTTGTGAGTTCTTTTAAGTACATGCACCCCCAAGCTCTCTTAATGTTCTCCAAACTCCTCGGAGTGTTCATGTTTGAGAATTTTAGTTCCTATTGGCATGGAGTGTATTGGGATCGTATTCTTTAAAAAGAATAAATACTTTTTATTTATTATTTATTTGTTATTGTCTATTTCTTTAAAATTAAAATATATCTTGTTTAAAAATAAAAATAAAAATTATATTTAATAGTAAAAGATATGTTAGTTTGTTTTCTGTTTATAATATATAAATTAAACTATTTAAATTTAAAAGCAACTTAAATTATATTATATTGGCATTAATTAAATTAATAATAAATTATAAGAATAAAATATAAATTACATATTAGGTCAATTAATGTTTGTATAAAAATAATGTAGACCAAAATAAAAGGATTCAAATATGCAAATTAAAATCTTATTCTACATTTAATGCAACCAAATCAACAATAAATGAATAAAATACTATTTTACTCAAGACGATCTCTTGTTGTACCAAAAGGTAGTTGTACTTGAGTTAATGTAATGTTGGAATTGCTACCCCAGTTGGCATTTTGGCAGTGATGTCAAACTTGGAGACGTCGTTTCTGTTTCTGGTCAGCATTTTCTATTTTGATTTTTGACTTGGCTAATGTGCTTTGCAAGGATATTGATGTCTAAGGCTATTGCAAGGCTATCACATAAAGTGACACAAAGTAACAAGTTATATGTTTTAATGTACCCAAGCATCATGTGATACTTCATTACATGGCAAAGTGACAAGTCTTTGTTTTGGCACCAAATGGCATTACCTAGTAAATATCTATGCGAACCCTTGGTTTAGGTGGCAAACTTTTTAAGCCACTTTGTATTGTTTATTTTTTTCATTGGGCTTATGATATAGATGCATTGGGTATTTGTTGTTTTGACATGTTGGAAGAGTATTTACAGAAATAAAAGGTCATTCCTCTATTTTTATTTCGAGCCCTCTTTAAAGCAAACTGGAACAGCCAGTTAAAGGACTCAAAAAGTATGAAGTTTGGTTTGGGCACTTCATTTCATCATTTCGCTGCATCTGACAAGGGTTTGAAATGCAATCATGGAAAATTGTGGAAAGTCTGTTGAATCTATCAAATAAGAAATGAGAGCTCGAAGGTTGACCTTGTGAAGTGACAAAGCTAATCACGGTTTGGCTGTAATCATGAGTTTGCAATGAAGAAGCTACTTGAATCTTTGCTTATTGACTGTCCGAGGTATCTCCAGAAGTGACAAAGCTAGACTAAAAACACTTAGCATCTTAGTTTGACTTGTTGGTCATCAGTTTCCGTAAGTATGGTCTGAAATTTTGTTTCATCTTTATTGCAGAGATTACATTTGTTCTAGGTTGTGCTTACAATTTGTTTTAAATTGATTTAATGGTTATATTAAGGGCTTTGAGAAATGAAATCTTTTTGGATTGTGTTTCTATGAACGACACTCCACAGTTCTATTTATTCTTGCATGGTTTGATCAGTTGTTTCTTATCAATAATATGGTTCTTTTATTATGAAACTCTTGGCAGTTATTTAACTAGGGTTTTTGAAGCCCTAGGGTTTCACTTGAGCAACCGACAGTTTTTTCCTCTAACCCTATCAAGGGTTAGTGGCTACATCTCCTTTAATGTGTTTCAAATAGTTTTTCAGTTTTGCTCTTTACTTGTCATGTTGTGAACATGGCAAGATGTTGATTATTCTTTTGATAAATGAAGGTGCAATTGTAAACTGTTGTTGGTTTTCAGTTTATAGTTATGAAACTACCTGTAGGAAAATGAAATGTTTTTTGAACAGAATGTAAAATGATGTATATATAAATGGTATAGTGTGAATGATGTATGTGCTTCTATGTATCTTGCTCATACATTGTTGACAGTGAAACAGAGTATCCCTCTGTATGAAAGTTATTCAAACAATTGTGATTGTTATAAGTATGCCAGTGAGGCAACTTGTAAGCCAATGAGGCACAATATTCAGTGGGATTGTAAGCGAGTGAGGCACAGTAATCAGTGAAATTTTAAGCTAGTGAGGCACTTTTTTTGAGTGGTTTTATGCTCGGGGCTTTCCACTCAAGACAAATCTCTGTATCTTTATTTTCTGTGGTATGCTTTCAATCTATTGTTGAATATTTTAGTTTTCATACTTACACATAATCATTCTAATTTAGTTTATTCTATGGTCCTATGCATTTAATCAATTTAGTTGAATATATTTAAGTGGAATACAAATCTGCAATATTCTTCACTAAGAGTAAAAAGATATCTAGATACTGATTCACCCCCCCTCTCAGTATCCTTACCACTCTAACAAGTGGTATTAGAGCCAAACCCTTTGTCTATAAGGCCTAATCAGTCTAAGGGGATTCCTAGTTGAGTGGTAACCATGTCTTTCCAAGATGGTCTTTCCTCATCCAAAGCACCATTATTTGATGGTACAGATTATACTTTCTAGAAATATAGAATGACTTGTCATATCAAAGCTTTAGAATATGATGTCTGGGAAGCCATTGAAACTAGCTGTACTGTTATAGGGAAACCATCTAATGCTGATGAAAAAAAAGGCCCTTGATTGTGACTCAAAAGCTGCTAGTGCTATTTGTTGTGGTTTGACTAATGAAGTCTTAAACAAAGTTATGGAATGTGATACAGCTAAAAGTATTTGGGATAAACTTTCAAATATTTATGAAGGAGATGAATGCATTAAAGAAGCTAAGTTACAAGCTCTTAGAGAAAGGTTTGAAAGAATGAGAATGAAAGATGATGAAAAGATAGCTAAATATCTTCAAAGACTTTAGGAAATTGTTAATAGTATTAGAGGTCTAGGGGAGAAACTAGAAGAGATAACTATAGTTAAAAAGGTCTTATGGACCCTAACTCCCAAATATGACTCCAAAACCTCTGTGGTTGAAGATAAAGACCCAAAGACAATAACTATTGATTCTATTCTTAGAGTTTTTACTGCGTATGAAATGAGAATGGAAAATGAAAATCCCAGTAAAGAAATTAAGGAAGCAACTTTTAAAACTATGAAAAAGGAAAGTGAAACCAATCATGAAACTAAAAATATTAGTGAAGATGAATATGTTTTTGTTAGTAAACTCAGAAGAGGCTCAGGTAGATATAAAGGAAAATTACCTTTTAAATGCTTCAACTGTGGAAAAATAGGACATTATGTAGCAAAGTGTCCTAATCTAGAACTTGACAATGAACAAGAGGATAATAGAAAACAATATAAGAAAAAACCTTTCAACACTAATAAGAAAAGTACTCTTAAGAAAATGAGTCTAGTTGCTGGAATAACAGATAGTGCATTAGAGAAATCTTCTGATGAAATAGATGAAACACTCTTCATGGCAGCAATTATTGCTGTTCCAGAAGAAGAGCAAGCAGAAATGTCTGAAAATGAAGTTGACTTAGAAGGAGAGTTAAAATGTGCTTTTGTTGAATTAGAAGGTTTAAAAAGGAAAATGGAATGCAAAGTAGGTTAATATCTCATCGAGAAAAATAGATTTATGATTTAAAACCAAGTCTTGAAGAAAGCAGAAAAATACTTTCAGATACTCAAGAATAGTTAAAATCTAAGGATAAAGAGTGTTGTTCCAAGGAGGCTAAAATAGTTAAACTAAGAAGAGAACTTGAAATGTGTAATAGCAATCATAAACTTGCTGATATGCTAGGTAAACAAAAAGAGTATAACGACATGACTGGTCTAGGCTTCTCAAAAGGCCAATGCTCTAATGATAATTAGTTTAAAGGTAAAATGCCTTTTAAATTCTCTAGTTATTGTTTTTACTGTTATCAATATGGGCATAGAGCAATTGAATGTAAGTTTGCATTTAGAAAGCAGCCCCATTTTCTTAAAGGCAGAGCCTTTAATTTTCTAAACAAAATAAGATGCTTCAATTGCAAAGAACTTGGACATATTGCCAAGTTTTGTAAATAAGAAATTGTTTCTCTTACTAAGATGAAATGGGTACCCAAAAACAGCAAGGCTATGATTGTTGAAGTTGTGTTTCATGCAAAGAAAAATGAAATCTGGGTTATAGATAGTGGATGTTCTCATCATAAGACTAGGGATAGAAGTAAATTTACTTTATTTGAAAATTGTTCAAGTGGGTCAATTAAGTTCGGTGATGATTATTGCTTACAGATCACAGGAAAAAGTACAGTTCTTTTAGAAGATAACACACCTCTAGAAGATGTTTATTTTGTTGAAGGACTAACTCATAATTTGTTGAGTGTAAGTTAGATTTCTGACAGTGGATTTGATGTAGTTTTCACATCACAAGGTTGCAAGATTCTCAAAAATTCAAAACAGGTCATTGCTTCAGGTTTGAGAACTAAAGGTAACATTTATAATCTGCATGGATTTGCTAATGAATGTGAAAATAATTTATGCTTTATGAGTCAAATTGAGGAAAGTAAACTCTGGCATAGGAGGTTGGGGCATATAAATTTTGATAACTTAGTTAAAATCAGTCACAACAAAAATGTTAGACATATGACTACTATTTCTAAGCCTGAAAATTTGATTTGTAAAGAGTGTCAGCAAGGTAAACAAACAAGAAATGTTCATAAATCTAAAGAACAATTTTTTGCAGAACCTCTCTAGTTGGTTCACACTGACTTATGTGGTCCAACTAGAACAAAATCTTTAAATGGTGAAAGATATTTTATGTTATTCATAGATGATTATACAAGAATGACTTGGGTCACTTTTTTAAAGCATAAGTCTAAGGCTTTAGAGAAATTTAAGATTTTTAAAAGAATGGTAGAGAAAGAAACAGATGTAAAACTGAAGTGTTTAAGGTCTGATAATGGAGGAGAGTATACTTCTACTGCTTTTCTGGAATATTGTAAAAAACATGGCATAAAAAGATAGTTTGTAGCTCCTAGAACACCTCAACAAAATGGGGCTAAAAGAAAGAATAGGACAGTAAAAGAGATGGCTAGAACTATGCTTTAAGATGCTGAACTATCAAATGCTTTTTGGAAAGAAGCAGTTCATACATTAGTCTACACCTTGAATAGGGTACAAATAAGAGTCAAAACCAGGTACACACCCTATGAACTTTGGTATGGTAAGTCTGCTAATGTATCTTATTTTAAAATCTTTGGTAGCAAATGTTACATAAAAAGAGAAAATCATCTAGGGAGTTTTGAATCACATTGTGATGAAGGGATCTTTCTAGGTTACTCTACTCATAGAAAGTCTTAAAAATGTTATAATAAAAGATTAAGAAGAATAGTTGAAAGCTCTAATGCCAAAATGGTTGAGAATTTGCAACAAGAACAACAACCTTAGTTTCAACAAATTGAAGAAATCATTTAAGAAGAGCCAATCACAAAAGAAGAGTCAGAGAAATCAGAAGAAGAATTTGATCCTAGAATGCCTCAAGGACAATTAGTAAGTCCTAAAACCAATACTCCTTCTAAATCTTCTATTTATACTCCTTCTAGAAGATTGTTGCAAAAGAATCATCCAAATGAACATGTTATTGGTGATTTAGACTCTGGCATACAAACTAGAAGAAAAACTACTCAAGCAAATCATCAGGTTCATATTTGTCTAGTATCTCAATTAGAACCTAAAACCTATGTTGAAGCTAGTCAAGATAACTTGTGGGTTTAGGCTATGATAGATAAGTTAGCCTAGATAGAGAAAAATAACACTTGGGAACTTGTCCCAAGACCAAAAGATAAAAATATTATTGGGGCTAAATAGGTTTTCAGAAACAAACTTGATTAAAATGGAGTTGTTGTTAGAAACAAAGCTAGACTGGTTTGTAAGGGTTATTCTCAGATAGAAGGTGTAGATTTTGATGAAACCTTTTCTCCTGTAGCAAGACTAGAAGCAATCAGACTATTTCTTGCATATTCTATTTATAAAAATTTTAAGGTCTATCAAATGGATGTAAAAATAACTTTTCTAAATGGAGACTTAGAAGAGGAGGTATATATGGATCAGCCAGAAGGTTTTGTTAGCAAGGACAAACCCCATCATGTTTACAGATTGAAAAAGGCTCTTTATGGGCTTAAACAAGCTCCTAGAGCTTGGTATGCTAAACTAGACAAACATGTACAGTCACAACGGTTCACTAGAGGTGGTGCCGATAGTAATTTGTACTTTATGACAAAAAATAATTCCATCTTAATAGTGGTTGTCTATGTGGATGACATTATTTTTGGTAGTGATGATGATGAACTCAGCCTATATTTTCTACAGGTTATGACTGCAAAATTTGAAATGTCAATGCTGGGTGAACTTTCATTTTTTCTTGGTTTACAGGTTTCCCAACTCAAAAAAGGTATATTTCTTTCTCAAACAAAATATGCAAAAGAAATGTTGAAACAGTTTTAGATGGATGAATGTAATCCTGTTAGTACACCAATGGAAACTGGTTGCAAACTTAGTGCTCATGTTGACAAGTCTAATATTGATCATACTTTTTATAGGTCTATGATAGGCAGCTTGTTGTATTTGACTGCCACTAGACCCGACATAATGCATGCAATTTGTTTAGTAGCCTGATTTCAATCTGCTCCTAAGCAAGCTCATCTAAACACAGTAAAAAGAATACTTAAATATATACAAGGAACACTTGATTATGGACTTTGGTATTCTAGGCATTCTGATTTTACTTTGACAGCATATACAGACGCTAATTGGGCTGGCAGTCTTGATGACAGGAAGAGTACCTTTGGTGGTGCATTCTTTCTTGGCGGAAGACTAGTTGCTTGGCATAGCAAAAAGCAAGATTCTATTTCTTTATCTACAGCTGAGGCTGAATATATTGCAGCCACTTCTTGTTGCACTCAAATCCTCTGGATGGTTCAAACTTTGAATGATTATAAGGTTATTATGTCTAAGCCTATCAAGATTTTATGTGACAATGTCAATGCAATAAACATATCTAAGAATCCTGTGATGCATTCCCGTACCAAGCATATTGATATCAGATATCATTTTTTTCCTGATAAAGTTCTCCTCAATGATGTTATACTGGATTATGTTCTTCAGCTGATCAAGTGGCTGACATATTTACTAAGCCACTTCCTAGAGTAGTTTTTGAGGGTCTCAAAGATAAGCTTGGGGTTCTCTCTTTTTCTTCTCTACATTAATGTTTCTTAGATCTTGGACTTAGGGGGAGATGCTTGGATATTTCTATGCCCTGACAGTTTTTCAGATTCATATATCAGTCATCTTGATTTCTCTTTTCTAGTCTTCTCAATTGTTGTTTGTTTCTACTTATCATTTGGTGATGATATCATCTTCTTGTTTCAGATATTCTAGATGAATCTTCTTCATAAGACAGTCATGATGTGTTTTGGCATGATCTTTGTGTATATGGTACACCTATTTTTGTGAAATCTCTCCTCATGGTGGATACCATGTTTGAGTTGTTACTCTTGGACTCTATGATAGATTTGTCGACAGCAATGACATTTTTTTTTCTCTCTTCAGTTGTTGGTTTCAGGAGGAGCCTTGACAGTTAGCATTTTTTTTTCTATTTCATGAATAATATAATAAACGCAGTTGTAATTTTTTTGTTATTTTGGTTCTGACGGCTTCTCGTGTGTTGGATTGGATCACTGATTAATATTACAGGTACCTTCTTCATGCCTTTGGCCTTGTTGTCAAAAGGGGGAGAATTATTGTTATTCATGGTGCTTTAGTTTTATCATATCTTATGGTATATTATGGTATTGCTTATCATATCTTATCATATTTATCTTATCTGGTATATCTTGTGATAATATACACTGTGGATCTTTCATGATGTGGATCTTTCATGGTTTTCAGAGTATATCTTGTGCTAATGGATACAATGTGGATCTTTCATGTTGTGTAGTTTGACGTCAATGCCAAAGGGGGAGTTTCTTACCCCAGTTGGCATTTTGGCAGTGATGTCAAACTTGGAGACGTCGTTTCTATTTCTGGTCAACATTTTCTATTTTGATTTTTGACTTGGCTAATGTGCTTTGCAAGGCTATCGCATAAAGTGACAAAAAGTGACAAGTTATATGTTTTAATGTACCAAAGCATCATGTGATACTTTATTACATGGCAAAGTGACAAGTCTTTGCTTTGGCACCAAATGACATTACCTAGTAAATATCTATGCAAACCCTTGGTTTAGGTGGCAAACTTTTTAAGCCACTTTCTATTGTTTATTTTTTTCATCAGGCTTATGATATAGACGCATTGGGTATTTGTTGTTTTGACCTGTTGGAAGAGTATTTACAGAAATAAAAGGTCATTCCTCTATTTTATTTCGAGCCCTTTTTATGGTAAACTGGAACAGCCAGTTAAAGGACTCAAAAAGTATGAAGTTTGGTTTGGGCACTTCATTTCATCATTTCATTGCATCTGATAAGGGTTTGAAATGCAATCATGGAAAATTGTGGAAAGTCTATTGAATCTATCAAACAAGAAATGAGACCTCAAAGGTTGACCTTGTGAAGTGACAAAGTTGATCATGATTTGGCTGTAATCATGAGTTTGCAAGGAAGAAGCTGCTTGAATCTTTACTTATTGACTGTCCGAGGTATCTCCAGAAGTGACAAAGTTGAACTAAAAACACTTAGCATCTCAGTTTGACTTGTTGGTCGTCGGTTTCTGTAAGTATGGTCTGAAATTTTGTTTCATCTTTATTGCAGAGATTACATCTGTTCTGGGTTGTGCTTACAATTTGTTTTAAATTGATTTAATGGTTATATTAAGGGTTTTGAGAAATGAAATCCTTTTTGGATCATATTTCTACGAATGACACTCCACAGTTCTATTTATTCTTGCACGGTTTGATTAGTTGTTTCTTATCAGACATATGGTTCTTTTATTATGAAACTCTTGGCAGTTATTTAACTAGGGTTTTTTAAGCCCTACGGTTTCACTTGAGCAACTTTCATGCCCACATTTCCCATGTGGTCACAACATGCATCACACGTGTCATGTCCACATGTGTCATGTGGTCATGACACGAAATATCAAAAAATTTCCCACGCTTCCCTAGAAACCCCCTCGCACGCATAAGCGTGCTCAGTGGCATACGCTTAAGGCATAAACAAAATAGTTGTCGGCAGGGTAATACAGACACGTGCGCATACCCAAATGTAGGAAGGCCAACAAGGGGGTCATCATGATGAGGTTAACATCGCTACAAGGGTTAAACTCACAAAACTCATAAACCCTAAATTCTAGAAAATTTCAGCAGCATAACGCCTCACGGGTGTGAGTGGCATTTATTACACTAACACTAATCTTGGTCACATGGTTTCTTGGTTTAGGTTAATCTCACTAATTACTTTGGTACAACAATTGATTAAGTTGATTGATCATTTTTCAACAAAGCACGATCATTTGTTCTCCTTCACGTTTTCTAAAATTTAATGTTAATTTCTCCTCCTTCTGATCTTAGCATTTTCAACAAAGCCTGTTCATTTTCCCTCTCTTCCATTTCTCTAAAATTTAATTTTGATTGTATTTCTATCACTTTCTCTTTCCCATTTTATAAGGTTTCTTTATGTTTATCCTACTTTTCTTCACATTATCTATCAATCAGAGTTATCAACGCATCATTTACATTATTCCTAATTTCTTGGTAAACCAGATCACTTAAACATGGTTTACTAACTTCTCTTGATCAAGTCCTAGGTTTTCGCTCTAGTTTAATTTCAACATTTGGGTTAATTTGACAGTTAAGTTGTCCCTAATCAGGTTTAATGGAAGGTCAGTCTTGCTTAGTTCTCTTAACCCATTTCGAAACTGCCGTGCATTTTATCCTCTTTGTTTTCATGGTTAACTTTGTTTTCTCTTTCTCTCTCATTTTTCTCAATTGGACGTTTTCTCAATCTATAGTTTGAGTTCATAGTGGCCACATATGAAATGCCTATGATGGCTTGTTTGCATTTATAAAGATACACATATCTATATAAATGCAAATAAGCATATATATAATGTATATATTTATGCTTATTTGCTTTTATAAAGGTAGGTATATTTTTTTTTTCGTTTTCTTATATTTAATTGAAAATTATTAAACTCTCAAAAATGCTATTTCCCTACAGATAGAATTCATATATATATTCTTATTAATTTATTTGATATATATATACTATTGCCCAAAAAAATAGAAATTCCTATTCTTTTCTTTTACAAAACTTCTTTCTTCAAAATATATCAATAATATATATATATATATATACACATATATATGTACATATATATGTATATATATATATATCTAAATATATATGTATATATACATACCTATATATATTATTATTTTAATGAAGTTAATTTACAAACAATATATATATATACAGATATATAAATCATTTATTTTATTTTATATTTTCCTCTATATAACAATGAATATTGTTATATCTCCATACATCCCTATCTTTTAAATTTTATTGGAGAAAACCCTAATATATATTTTTTTAATTGTTTGCTTTGGCTGGGGTCCAATGGATGGTGGTGGCTGCGGCACTTAGGGCAGAGGTCACAGGTAGCAATTTGGCCGCAGAGGTGGAGAAGGTCACGGTGGAGGGGTGGAAGGGAGAGTCAGGCGGCGGAAGGGCAGATCGCGGCAGAGGTGGAGCCACAGAGGGCACGGCAGCGGAAATATGGGGAGAGCGGTGGCGGTAACACAGCGGTCGTGGGGTATGAAGGCTATGGGTGGAGGAGTATGGAAAGGGGTCTGCGAGAGTCAGAGGTGGTGGGGGTGAGACCGCGCGGAGTGTAAGGAGACGGCGTGGGTGTGGGGAGGGGGCTGAGCCCCCACCCACATCCCACTTAGTGGGGTGTGGGTGGGGGCTACACCCCCTCCCCACACCCTTTTTGTTAACCACGGTGAGGGGGGTTCAATTCCCCCCACCATCTCTTGTATATTTCCTTTTTTTTAACTGTGTTTTAAACACAGAAAAACTGTGAATGACAATTTTATTTTATTTTATTTTTCTTTATTAATTTCAAATAATATTTATAATATATATAAAACAAATATATATATATATATGTATGTATGTATGTATGTATATATATATGTATATATATCTATATGTATGTATATATATATATGTATATATGTATATGTATATATGTATATATGTATATATGTACATATATGTATATATGTACATATATACATATATACATATACATATATATACATATATACTCCACAATCACTCACAGTAATAAAATTCTCAGTTTCATAAATAATCCATTTATCTTGTAAAACTACATAAAATGTAACTATATATATATATATATATAATTATTAAATAATCTCTGTCAATTAATTTGTAGGACAGAAATATTGATTTAATTTTATTGAGTTTTCAAACAATTTATTTTCATATGCACCTCTAAAACTAAAATTTTAATTTCTCTTTTCTACCATTTCACATGAACAATTAAATCTATTTCTCCTTTTTAATTAAATTTAAATTTCAAGTCACTAATTTCAATTTAAAAATAGTAAGCATAAAATCTAAAATAAAAAGAATTAATTGTATTTGCATTTATTCACAACAAAAAAAAAAAAATGTATGACTATTATCAAATTTCATTTCTTTTCTAATTGACAAAATTACAACTTCACATAATTTATTAAATAAATATTTTCACTAGTTTACAATGGAGTAAAATTTAACAAACTTTGTTTACATCAACTAATTTCACAACTTTTCAAATAGGGTTATAAGGAAATAAACAATTCTAATATCCTTTTAAAAACAAATTTCTTTTCATAATCAGTTCATAAATGGTAACAAAATTTAATAAACACTATAAATAAAACTTTTATTGCATTGAAGAGGATTTCCTCATAACTCAAAAATATCAAAATTACAACACTAGAAAGAGAAATTTCTCCTCTTGAAAATCAACCAGGATGTAGCTTTTAAAAGACCAAACTCTCCTTAAGAGTAAAGGAAAATAAAATATTTTCCCAACAAGAAAACTCTTCAACTCCATTCTAAGCTCCATGAAAACCTGCATATCACACAAGGGGAGAAAACACCACACAAACTGCCCTCCTCCCTACCATAGACCCGCAAAAGGGTCACCTCCGAGCTAGGGAGATCATCCACACACCTAGGGGATCCAAATCCACTTCACAACAAGGTGAAAACAACACACCGAAACACACTTACACCCATAGATATTTACACAACACAAAACTCAACCAAGGTGAGTTTAAAGAGGGGTAGGAGAGTGGACACACTCAACTCTAGAGTGCCACCCTTCTCAATATTTCAACACAAATTTTCTCATGGCCTCAAGCCAAACATATGAACCAAAATTCCAAAGGAGAACATATTTTGGCTTTCAAGCCATATAACAAAATTTCTCATAGTCACACAACTACCCTCAAGGCTTTCAACATCCCAAAAACAAGGAAGTGAACTCGAGGAGGATCACTCCCCCCCTACCCCACACTTGATGAGCATTTCTCCCAAGTGGAAGAAGCTATGTTAACACCCCAATAAAATTTCCCCACAATAACAAAAGTTACAACACAAGCAAAAAATGCATTTCACACATCCATCATGCAACAAAAGGAAAATACAAAGGAAGGGCCTTGAAATCCAACCTTAAAAATCTCTTTAATGGATGAAGTTGATGTAGAGCTCCTCTAAAGTCTCCTCCAACATAAGCCACCAAACTCCCTCTATGCTTTCTCCCAAAAAATAATTTCCAATAATAAAAATCCTCCAAAAAATTTAACAACCTCTCTCCCTATCCCAAGTGGAATTAAAATAACCCAATCCATGAGTTTAGAGAAATGGGGAGGTGACACTTGTCACCTCCTCACCCTTCCTCTCCACTACAAGCATGGCCTAAGGGATAAGTGTTGACTCATGTCACTCACCCATCCCCATGTCTCCCTCAACCCCTTACCACATGTCTCTTCTCCCACATATGGGAGAGAAAATAGGAGTTAAAGAGGGAAAGGGTGACACATGTCTCCCCTTCCTTCCCTCTCATGAAGGACCCCCTCAACTCCATGGGAGTTCTCACCAATTGTGAGAGAGACTTGAGGTCAAGTCCTCCACAATTGGTGGATCTTGGAGTCCTTTCAAGCCTTGGGAATTGAAAAGGGATGGGCTTGAGTGTTGGTACCACTCATCCTATCCCTCCCATACCTCCAAATTCGTCACTTAACTTCATTGTGAAGTTAAGGTGACCATACAGAGGTTAACCAAGGGTTACCCAAGTCAAAAGGGACCCTAGACCCATGGGGTATAACCCAGGATCAATTTTTAACCTATTTAGGACACCCAGGGTCATGTTAAAACATAAGAAAAGGGTCTCAAAAATTTAAAATTAAAAATGAAATTCAAAAGCAATTCTTACAACACAAATCATAATTCAAATTTACAAGAGGGTAGACCTATGTTGATAACTGAGAGGGGGGTGAATCAGTTATCCTAAACTTTCTTCCAATTCAAACATTCAGATCCACTTAGTTATTCATTAGCATAGCAATTAATCATCCATGAAAGCATAAGGCATAAACATCAGAGCAGATAAACATCAACACATTGAACACCAAGATTTTGACGTGGAAAACCTGGTTAAGGGAAAAACCACGGGGTGATTAACCTAAGGATTATTCTTTGTTAGAAGAATAAGAAAAAGATGGCACCTACCAATTAGGGCTCACAGCCTGAGCACACTGCTCACAAGAGGCACACTGCCTACAAAGAAACACACTGTCTACAGAGTGATAAGAATCACAATCTTGAACTGGAGAATGACATCATTACTATGTCCGGATCAGTTCCATTTAAGCCTGAAAACACTTGCTCTGCCTTTCGCACTTCCCTTCGCTATGACACACACATTCACACCAAGACGCGCTCAAACTGAATTCACAAACACTTATTTATATAAGGCATCAACTTAGGAACAATCATCTAAGTCTGCAAACATCCATAATAACATTTGCAAGGCGTGTAAAATATCTGGTCGGCTTGTCACAAGAAGAATACCAACAACCGGTGGTCATAACACCAAATCCAACTCTGACTTCAATGCAGACTGTCAACACAAATTGTACATGATCCAATAATCATCATAACCTTCCCTGAATCAACAAGAACATCCGTACTTCATCAGCTTACCAGAATTCTTCTCTTCATCATCCAAAAATTCAAGAACACAGTCTGTCGCCACTGTCACAATGCAAGAGGTACTTCCAGACCTGCAAATCATACACAAATTGAGATGACACATCACAAGGACATCCCAAACACTCCTTCCAATCCACAGAATAGGATAATTCAATACCAGATCTCACCGGAGCTTTCTGTGACCCTCTGTCACCTCTGAACACCTGCCGAAACTGGTTTCACACAAACAGCCATAACTTCTTCAGTTCCTTATGTGGAACTCTGAAATCTTAACTGGAGCATCTCAATACTCATATCTACAAACCCTTTAATCTACATCCTTTAATCCTCAACCTATTGAGTACATTTGCCTTCTTCTCATCACTGTTCTTCACTATTCGTGATTGAGACTAATTTTCTCAATATCCTCAGCACACAGCTCATCCAAACCTTCTTACCAATGCAATATGAGTGTGTTGACATCCATGACAACACTAGTTAACCTCATACTTGCAACAATCTCCCCCTATGTCATTGATGGCAACATATGATGTGAAAAACCATCAAGACAAGAACTTCTCTTTTCTGTCACAGCTCCCCCTATTAGCAACAACTCTTCACATGTCTTCTCTTTTTTTACTGCTGCCCCTTTGATCATCAACCACTTTTTTTTCACATGTCTTCTCTCCCCCTTTGACATCAATGGCAAAGGGCTCATACTTGCACTTGTAACACATCAGAATCATACCAGCTACTCCCCCTTAGTAGTAGCTCCCCATCATCAATCTGGATCACAAGATATGACTATGATATCCACCGGACTGATGCACATCAGTGCATCCTAGTTCATCATCGAAGGGGCCATGACCCCTAACGTCTCCCTGAGATACTCAAAAGAGTCTTTGGGAAGAGGTTTAGTAAAAATATCTACAAGCTGATCCTTGGAGGGCACATACTCCAATCTGACTTCACCCTTGTTCACTTGTTCTCTCAAAAAGTGAAATTTGATAGATATATACTTGGTCTTAGAATGCAATACAGGATTCTTGGAAATATTTATTGCACTTGAATTATCACAGAAAATTGTTATAGGCTCCTCATATTCTACTTTCATGTCTCTTAACATCTGCTTCATCCATAAGATTTGAGTGCAACTGCCTGCTGCTGCAATATATTCTGCTTCAGTTGTAAACAGAGATATTGCCTCTTGTTTCTTGCTTAGCCAAGAAACCAATCTCTTTCCCAAGAAGAATGCTCCACCACTGGTGCTCTTTCGGTCATCCACATCTCCTACCCAATCTGCATCTGTATATGCATGAAGAGAGAAATCATGATCTCTAGGATACCATAGGCCATACTCAACTGTCCCCTTTAGATATCTAAAAATCCTCTTGATTGCCATAACATGAGATTCTCTAGGGTCAGCCTGAAATCTTGCCACAAGACCAATAGCCTGCATTATATTTGGTCTAGTCTGAGTGAGATACAATAATCCTCCAATCATTGATCTACACTTGGTCTGATCTGTCTTAGGAGAGTCATCATCTTTGCTCAACTTACATCCGGTTGCCATAGGAGTGTTCATTGGCTTTGAATCTTCCATTCCAAATTTTCTCAACAATTTTTTCACATATTTGGTCTGAGAGATAAAGATACCTTTCTTTATCTGAGTAATTTACAGACCCAAGAAGAAATTCATTTCACCAAGCATTGACATTTCAGACTCACTTTTCATTTGATTTGCAAAGGTTTTACACAAACTATCTCTTCCTCCAAAAATGATATCATCAAAAAATACTTCAACAATCAAGATGTTTTCATTATCTATTTGGAAATATAGATTACTGTCAGCAGTACCTTTATTGAAACCAATCTGCACAAGATGTTTATCCAACCTTTCATACCATGCTCTTGGGGCTTGCTTGAATCCATACAATGCTTTCTTCAACTTGCAGACCATATCATCATGATCAGACAATTGAAATCCATCCAGTTGTTCAATGTATACTTCTTCTTCTAAATTACCATTTAGGAAGGTAGACTTGACATCCATCTGATAAACCTTGAAGTCTTTGAAGGCAGCATATGCAAGAAATAATCTGACTGCTTCAATTCTTGCTACCGGACCAAAGGTTTCTTCAAAATCAATTCCTTCTATTTGAGAGTAGCCTTTGCAGACCACTCTGGCTTTGTTTCTGATTACTTCACCAACCTCATTTAGTTTGTTCTGAAAGACCCACTTGGTTCCAATCACATTTTTGTTTCTAGGTCTGGGAACAAGATCCCAAGTGTGATTTTATTCAATTTGCATCAACTCTTCCTCCATTGCTTTGGTCCAGTTTTCATCATTGCAAGCTTCATTTATTGTCTTAGGTTCAATCTTTGAAATCAGACAGTATTCATTTAAATTTTGACCAATTCTCCTCCTTGTTTGTACCCCTTTTCTTTTGTCACCTATGATCTAATCTTCAGAGTGAATTAAAGTTACATACCTTGGAACTTTGGGAGTCTCTTGTACTGCTGTTTCTTGATCAGGTTCATTTAGACAAGCCTCTTCTTCCTGATTTACCGGATCAGTCTGAATCTGAATTTCAGGAAGGGATTGAGTACTTTGAATTAGAACACCATCCTGATCATCTTCATCATATTCATAAAACCTTGAGGGCTTCTCAATTCCTTCATCAACCTTCACATTTGTACTTTCTATCATCTTTTTCAGTCTCTTATTGTAACATCGGTATGCTTTTCTTTGAGTGGAGTAACCCAAGAAAATTCCTTTATCACTTCTAGCATCAAACTTTCCTAGATCTTCATCTCTTTTGATTTAACACTTGCTACCAAATACTCTGAAATATTTCACAGTAGGAGTTATACCAACCAAAGTTCATAAGGAGTCTTACCGGTATTGTTTCTGATTTGAACTCGGTTAAGAGTGTAGACTGCAGTGCTAACAGCTTCTCTCCAAAACATCTGAGGAACATTTGCTTCCATCATCATTGTCCTGGAAGCTTCCTAGATGGTCCGGTTCTTTCTCTCAACTACTCCATTCTACTGTGGAGTCCTAGGAGCAGACAACTGTCTCTTTATGCCATGCTTCTCACAAAAGTCTATGAATTCATCAGATGTGAATTCACCACCTCTATCAGACATTAGACACTTCAGTTTCAATCTGGTTTGATTCTCTACCATAGCCTTGAAGATTTTGAACTTCTCAAAGGCTTCTGATTTCTCTTTCAGAAAGGTAACCCACATCATCTGGGAATGATCATCAATCAGTAACATGAAATATCTATCACCTTGCATACTCTTGATTCTTGTCGGACCACATAGATCAGTATGAACTAATTCTAATAATCCGGTAGAGGACTGATCTTTGCTTTTGAAAGAGACTCTGCTCTGTTTACCTAACTGACATTCTTTGCACAAACTATTTGTAGGTTTCACCAATTTTGGAAGATCTCTTACAGCCTGAATATTGCTTATCTTGATGATGTTATCAAATTTTACATGACACATCCTTCTATGCCATAGCCAACTCTGATCAACTTGAATAAACAAACAACCTTTATTTGAACCAACCAGATGGAAGATATTACCTTTTATTTGAGTACCGGATGCAATCTCAATTCCGGAGCTTTCAAAGATCCCGCATCTTCCATTTTTAAACTGGAGATCGTAACCTTTGTCTACTAACTGTCCAACACTGAGAAGATTGTGCTTCAATCCTTCAACATACAGTACATTACCAGTTTTTCTCTTTCATTCAAAAGAAATACTTTCCCTACCTCTGATTCTACCTGCAAAATTGTCACCAAACTTTACCATTCCTCCTTCATACCTTTCCAAATCTAAGAACTTGCTCTTGTCACCTGTCATATGGTGAGAGCATCCACTGTCAATAACCCAATCATCCTTTTCTTCAACTTGGGCAGCCAAAGCTCTTTCCACAACCTTGTGATTGACAGATTTAGAGGATATTGAATCTTCTTCCTTGATGGCAATAAACACCCATTCATTTCCAGATTTGCTTCTTAGTTATGATTCATCATCTATTACTCCTTCATTATCATCTTCTTCATGAACATAATAACAGTTCTTTTGGAACCTTTGTCTGTTAGCATTTGATCTTGCAGATCTTTCCAGACATCTTGAAGCAAAATGACCAATCTTATTGCAATTGAAGCACTTAAAGGGTAGTTTTCCTTCATACTTACCAGATCCTCTTGGCAGTCTCTTGGCAATGAGGGCTTCAAGATGAGTTGTTTCTGCTTCTTCCTCTTCCATGTCTTTCCTTGCTTGATCATACCATGATAGCTTCCTTGAAGAGTTCTCTCCCAGATCAAATCTTTGTTTGCCTTTCACATAGGCACTGGCTTTGAATGCAGATTCAGTCTTGGGGTGATCATCTCTAAACTCAATCATTTCAAATGCAGCCAGTTTGCCAGCCAATCGCTCTCTTGTGACAGTTGTATGGGCTCTGAATTCATCAATGGCAGCAACCTTGATTTTGTAGGCAGCAGGAAGAGATCTTAGAATTTTGCAAACAATCTCATTTTCATCCAAGGTTCCACCAGCATTCCTAATTCCACACACTAGCTCATTCACTCTTGGCATAAAGGTAGTGATATTTTCATCATCTCTCATCTTCAATCTTTCAAATTTCCCTTTCAGACTTTGCAACCTTATATTCTTAACAAACTCATCTCCTTCATGCAGAAGTTCTAGTTTAACCTAGATCTCATATGCAGTTGGTAGGTTAATGACATTTGAGAGCTCTAAATCATTCAATGCGCTTAGAAGAGCTTCTTTGGTTCGCAAATTGTTTTCAGCATCTGTGATTTCATTCAAAGTTGTCGGACCACCCTGTGGAGGTACATATGGTTTTGAGACCATGGCCAAGTATGCTTTTCCCATACACTCCAAGTGACATTTCATGCGACCTTTCCAGAGAGTGAAGTTGGTTCCATCAAACTTTGGACTATCCTTCTTGTATGACGACATCCTGGATCTCCTCAAGCGGTTAAGCTCCTTTTAGAGGAACTTGGCTCTGATACCAATTGTTGATAACTGAGAGGGGGGTGAATCAGTTATCCTAAACTTTCTTCCAATTCAAACATTCAGATCCACTTAGTTATTCATTAGCATAGCAATTAATCATCCATGAAAGCATAAGGCATAAACATCAGAGCAGATAAACATCAACACATTGGACACCAAGATTTTGACGTGGAAAACCCGATTAAGGGAAAAACCATGGGGTGATTAACCCAAGGATTATTCTCTATTAGAAGAATAAGAAAAAGATGGCACCTGCCAATTAGTGCTCACAGCTCGAGCACACTGCTCACAAGAGGCACACTACCTACAAAGAGACACACTGTCTACAGAGTGATAAGAATCACAATCTTGAACGGGAGAATGACATCATTACTATGTCCAGATCAGTTCCATTTAAGCCCAAAAACACTTGCTCTGCCTTTCGCACTTCCCTTCGCTATGCCACACACATCCACACCAAGATGTGCTCAAACTAAATTCACAAACACTTATTTATACAAGGTATCGACTTAGGAATAATCATCTAAGTCAGCAAACATCCATAATAACATTCGCAAGGCGTGTAAAATATCCGGTCGGCCTGTCACAGGAAGAACACCAACAACCGGTGGTCATAACACCAAATCCAACTCTGACTTCAATGCGAACCATCAACACGAACTGTACATGATCCAACGATCATCATAACCTTCCCTGAATCAACAAGAACATCCGCACTTCATCAGCTTACCGGAATTCTTCTCTTCATCATCTAAAAATTCAAGAACACAGTCTGTCGCCACTGTCACAATGCTAGAGGTACTTCTGGACCTCCAAATCATACACAAATCGAGATGACACATCACAAGGACATCCCAAACACTCCTTCCAATCCACAGAATAGGATAATTCAATACCGGATCTCACCGGACCTTTTTGTGACCATCTGTCACCTCTGAACACCTACCGAAACTGATTTCACACAAACAGCCATAACTTCTTCAGTTCTTTATGCGGACCTCTAAAATCTTAACTGGAGTATCTCAATACTCATATCTACAAACTCTTTAATCCGCATCCTCTGATCCTCAACCTATTGAGTACATTTGCCTTCTTCTCATCACTATTCTTCACTGTTCCTAATTGAGACTAATTTTCTCAATATCCTCAGCACACAGCTCATCCAAACCTTCTTACCAATGCAATATGAGTATGTTGACATCAATGACAACACTGGTTAACCTCATACTTGCAACAACCTAACCCATTCAACCTCATGCAAATTAACATTACAACATTACATCATACACAAAGTTGATCTTGGTTCCTCATGGAACCAGATCGGCTTCACAGGGGATTACAACATAAGGTGCGGGATGATCTCCAGTGTCTGTGGTTTGTTAGCAAAACTTGCACACTCACTTTCAAGGTTAATTTCACATATAAATACCATAGCCGAAGCAACTTAAAACATGCATTACCATAACATACCATAGTTCTCATAAGCATAAATGAAATCACATTACAATTTTCTCTCTAGCATCACCCAATTTATTTTCTCTTAATGCAAACACCTATCTAACATCACCCAATTAGTTTTCCTTTAACATAATAAGGTTTAATAGTTTGAAAATCCAGGATCAACAGTCCCACAAATATAAAAGTATCAGCAACAGTAAGGTAAATAGTCACATGAACGGAAATGAACAATGTAGGCCTCACAGCAGCTCACAATTTTTTTCTCTAACCCTATCAAGGGTTAACGGTTACATCTCCTTTAATGTGTTTCGAATAGTTTTTTAGTTTTGCTCTTTACCTGTCATGTTGTGAACATGGCAAGATGTTGATTATTCCTTCGATAAACGAAGGTGCGGTTGTAAAATGTTGGTTTTTTGTTTACAATTATGAAACGGTCTGCAAGAAAACAGAATGTTTTTTAACAAAATGTAAAATGATGTATATATAAATGGTATAGTGTGAATGATGTATGTGCTTCTATGTATCCTACTCATACATTGTTGACAGTATATGATTTTAAGTGAAACAGAGTATCCCTCTGTATTAAAATTATTCAAACAATTGTGATTTTTATAAGTATGCCAGTGAGGCAACTTGTAAGCCAGTGGGGCATAGTATTCAGTGAGATTGTAAGCCATTGAGGCACAGTAATCAGTGAGATTTTAAGCCAGTGAGGCACTTTTTTCGAGTGGTTTTATGCCCATTTCAGTTTTCATACTTACACATAATCATTCTGATTTAGTTTATTCTATGGTCCTATGCATTTGATCAATTCAGTTGAATATATTTAAGTGGAATACAAATATGCAATATTCTTCACTAAGACTAAAAAGATATCTAGATACTGATTCACCCCACCCCCCTCTCAGTATCCTTACCACTCTAACAGGAATGTGGTTTCTCATAGTGATAGCATAATGTTGCTCTAATGGTTGATTCCTGGAAAATTACTCCTAAATGGGTCTATTTATAGGCTTGTATTTTGGATGATTCAGATCAAGTTTGTTAAGTTGTTAATGGATAGAGAGTGGAAAATAGAAAAGAGTTTTTTTTTTCATTTTTAGGTTTATGGGAGATAGTTATGAGATATGTTGTAAAAAAAATTAATTCTTTTATTCACTTTTTAAGTAGTTATGTGAGGAAAAATAAATGATTTAATTAATCAATCAATTAAATCATGTGTGGGAAGGGGAATAGGACATAGGAAAATGGGATTAGGACTTAGGGGAATGATGGAATGATTAGAATAATTTGGTGAAATGATTGGATAAATTAGTAAATTAGGACTTGATAATTGGAATAATTTAGTAGGTCATGACCTAGTACTTTTTAGGTGTCTACTTTTTTCTCCTATTTGAGACAATGTTGTGATTGAAAGAAGTAATGTCATTTCAAAGAAAAACAAAATATAGACTCTCAGGATGAGGACGGATTAAAAGGATAGGGATAATGAAAAGGATGGAGGATAGGATGATGCCCCCTCCATAGAATAGCTGGTTATGAAGGAACCAAGTATGCTCTCAAAATGAATAGAAAATTAAAGATGAAGATAGAAGATTGGATGTAAATAATGGAGGAAAGGATAGCTCTATTAGTTAGTGTGAGCAACTTGATGTTTAATGTATCACTTGGCATTATACACCATGATATAACGACCATGTGATGATGTGTCTCATGTAGAAAGTGTTAGAATACACACGACAACTGAGAGGGGGGTGAATCAGTTGTCACATAAACTTAACACTTTGAACAATTAATTACTTAGTCACTGATAATCAGGTTCAACGATGAAAGCATGAAAACATAAACTTAATCACAAACACACAAGAGACACAAGAGACACCATATTTTTACATGGAAAACCCTAAAAGGGAAAAACCACGATGGGTGTTAGCCCCCCCCAACACACACATATGAGTTATAACAATACCAAAAAATAGAGGCTCACTACCCAAAATGCTCACTACAAAGATTGGTTCACTGCCTGGGGTGGCTCACTACCAAGGGGTGGCTCACTGCCAAGAATTGTGAACTGATTGGATAGCATCTACTCCATGCCAAAATTTAGTTCCATTGAAGTGCAACAACTCTTCTATGCTCTGCTATACTTCGCACTTATCTCCGCATCTTTTTCGACATGCCTTTTCACATTTACATTTCATGTCTTTATACAATTCATCAACCTTGGAATGTACATCAAGGTCAGTATTACATTCATCAACCATTGGAACAATCTCCAAGGTTGGCATTACAAAGTGTACATAGAAAATAGGTCAAGACCTAATATAAAAATTAAGCTAAGGAAAAGATGTATAGATGTATGATGAACACACTACACCTTAGCTGGGACTCAAACACAATCCTCCATGCCACAAAACACTAGTACAATCTTCAAAACCTTCTTTGCAATTAGTGAAATCATCCAAGTCAGCCAAAACTAGAATTCACATTAAAACTTTAAGAATAGTCTTCTTCCTCGATCCAATTTTATCTGTGTGAACCAAATCAAATGTAGGAACACAATCATGAGACATCCACAAGCACATTGAAATCATTAGGAACAACCGTACAACTTCAAGTCAGTCTGTCAAGATGATTCTTCAAACTAGAGCACATAACCAACACTGCCAGCCATTGTCATAATGAAAAGATCACTTGTGGACCACCAGACCATGAACCAATGGAGTTGAAGGTGCATAACAACATCTCAGACTTAACTCTAGAACCATAGATAAAAATACTACAATGCAGAGGAATGAGAAGCATATTACTTTCTCCTTGTCACTGCCAAACATACAGAAAAAAAATAGTTTTCACTCTGGTGAACATAACTCACTCAAATCTTCATACCAGAGGCTCAAACTTGGAACATAGCATCTTCATACATGTATCTAAATAAATTTCAATCCACAGACAAAGATATTCATTCTTCAAAAAATGCAAAGTAATCTACTGGACAGTTCTACTGTAAACAAGGGCACAATTGACACTAATGACAACACCGATTAGGCACATCCTTGCAACAATCTCACCTTTGTCATTGATGGCAACATATGATGTGAAAAATTATTGTGACCATCATGACAAGATTCTCCCCCTTTCTCCTTACACATCTACATTCTTTTCTTTTCTGAGTTTTTCACATGATTCCTCTCCCCCTTTGACATCAATGGAAAAGGGCACATACTTGCACTCTGCTGCTATGATCAACTTGAACTTCTGCAATCAATTCTTTCTTTATCATAATTCATCTACTCCCCATGAGAGGTAGCTCTCAAAACATCAATCTAGATCAAAGAATGAATCTTTGTGCACCACTGGATTGATGCATTCCCATGCATCTTAGTTCAGAATAGGAGGGGTAATGACCCCTAATCTTTCTCTGAGATACTCAAAAGTATCCTTAGGCAGAGGCTTAGTGAAAATATCTATAATCTAATCTTTTATGGACACATATTCCAACTTAACTTCATTCTCTGTCACCTTTTCTCTTAGAAAGTGATATCTTATAAGTATATGCTTTGTTCTTGAATGCATCACTGGATTCTTTGAAATGTTTATAGCACTTGTATTATCACAAAAAATTGCAACTGAATCTTCATACACAACTCTTATGTCCTTCAATGTCTATTTCATCCATAACACTTGAGTACAACAACATGCTGCTGCAATATACTCTGCTTCTACTATTGATAAAGAGATTGAATCTTGCTTCTTACTCAACCATGAAACTAATCTATTTCCCAAGAAGAAAGCACCTCCACTTGTACTTTTTATGTCATCAATATCTCCGGCCCAATCAGCATCTATATAAGCACTGAGAGTGAAATCATTATCCTTTGGACACCATAAGCCATGATCTGATGTGCCTTTTAAATACCTCAAGATTCTCTTTACTGCCATCACATGTGACTCTCTTGGATCTGCCTGAAATCTTGCCACAAGGCAAACTACATGCATTATGTCAGGTCTAGTTTGAGTTAGATAAAGTAATCCTCCAATCATAGATTTGTATCTTTTCTGATCAGCTTTAGGTGATTCATTAGTTTTTCTTAGCTTGTAACCAGTCACCATAGGAGTACCTACCAGTTTAGAGTCTTCCATCCCAAACTTTTTCAACAGCTCTTTCACATACTTAGACTAAGATATGAAGACTCCTTTATCTGATTGATTAATTTGTAGACCCAAATAGAAATTTATTTCACCAAACATAGACATCTCAAACTTCATGCACATATCTTCATTTCCTCCAAAGATAATGTCATCAACAAAGACTACAACAATCAAGATCTATTTATCATTGATTTTGAAATACAAATTGCTATCAGCAGTGCCTTTACTAAACCCTAATTGCAACAAATATTTGTCTAACCAAGCATACCAGGCTCTAGGGGCGTGTTTCAATCCATACAAGGCCTTTTTCAATCTGCACACCATGTCACCTTGTTTTGATAGTTGAAATCCTTCTGGTTGCTCAATGTACACCTTTTCTTCCAGCTCACCATTCAGGAATGTAGACTTAACATCCATCTGGTACACTTTAAAATCCTTGAATCCTACAAATGCCAAAAAAATTTTGATTGCTTCAATTCTTGCCACATGAGCATAGGTTTCATCAAAATCTATCCCTTCAACTTGAGAGTATCCTTTGCATACCAATCTTGCTTTGTTTCTTACCACTTCTCCATTCTCATTCATCTTGTTTCTGAAAACCCATTTGGTGCCAATCACATTTTTGTTAGCAGGTCTGGGAACCAATTCCCAAGTTTGATTCTTTTCTATTTGAGTCAGCTCCTCTTCCATAGCTTTTACCTAGTTTTCATCATCACAAGCTTCATTCACAGTCTTAGGTTCAATTATTGAAAGCAGACAAAGATTTACCTATTCTTCTATAGCTCTTCTTCTTGTCAATATTCCATTGCTTTTGTCTCCTATAATCTGATCTTCAAAATGATTATTTCTTACATACATGGGAATCTTAGCAGTACCTTCCAGAGCCCTTTTTCCTTCACTTTGACCATCCTCCTATTCAATTTCTTCTTCATTTGTGATAGTGGCAGGTTCATCTGATTCATAGCCACTCAAGTCTGATATTTTTCCCTTGTCTTCATCGACCTTTACATTTGCACTTTCAATATTTTTTTGTAATCTCTTATTGTAGCATCGGTAAGCCTTACTCTTGGTGGAATATCCAACAAAGATCCCTTCATCACACCTAATATCAAACTTGCCTAAATATTCTTCTCTTCTAATATAACATTTATTGCCAAAAACTTTGATGTATCTCACAGTAGGAACTCTTCCATACCACAATTCATAAGGAGTTTTAGCACTATTACCATTTACTTGAACCCTATTGAGGATGTACACAACAGTATGTATGGCTTCTCTCCAGTACACTTCTGGTAATTCAGCTTCCTTCAACATAGTCCTAGCAACCTCTTAAACTATTTTATTCTTTCTTTCAATGACTCCATTCTACTAAGGAGTCCTAGGTGCACATAATTGTCTCTTTAACCCTTGTTCTTCACAGAAAATATTGAATTCATTTGATGTGAACTCACCTCCTCTATTTAACCTTAAACATTTGTTTCTCAAATCTAGCTCATTCTCAACCATTGCATTGAAGGCTTTGAACTTATCTAGGGATTCTAATTTTTCTTTTAGAAAGGTGACCTAGATAATCCTGGAGTAATCATCAATAAGCAACATAAAATACATGTCTCCTTGCAGACTTCTTGTTCTTGTGGGACCACATAGATCTGTATGCACTAGCTCCAATAATCTGATAGAGAATTATTCCTTGCTTTTGAAACTTGTTTTTGTTTGTTTTCCAAATTGACATTCCTTGCAAATGCTATTGGCTAGTTTCACAAGTTTGGGCAGATCTCTTACAACCTGTGTAGAGCTTATCTTCACTAAATTGTCAAAATTGATATGACACATTCTTCTATGCCACAACCAACTCTCATCAATCTGAACCAACAAACCATAATCATTAGTTCCTTTCAAATGATAGACATTACCTCTGATTTTCTTACTAGTAGCAATTACTATTTCAGAGCTTTCCATGATCTTGCATCCATTGTTCTTGAATCTTAGATCATAACCTTTGTCACACATCTAACCAACACTCAACAGATTATGCTTTAAACCCTTCACATATAGAACATCATCAGTATTGTGCTTTCCATCAAAAGAGATAGATCCCCTTCCACAAATCTTACCAGGCCACCATCATACTTTTCCAAGCTTACAAACTTACTTTTGTCGCCAGTCATGTGATGTGAGTGACCACTGTCAATAACCCATTCATCCTTATCTTTTTCAACCTTAATAGCCAAAGCACTTTCTTCCACTACTTTTTCTTCCTTTACACAACTAACAGGATTAGTAGACACAGGTTCTTCTTTAACTGCAATGAAAAAGCATTCATTTCCACTAGTACTAGCATTATCAGATTCATCATCTGTTACACCTTCATCATCAATATCTTTGACATAATAGCATTTCTTTTGGACCCTAGGTCTTCTCTCAAATCTTTTTCTATTCCTTTCAAATCTTTCCAGACACCTAGAAGCATAATGACCAACTTTACCACTTTAAAAACATTTGAAAGGTAGTTTGCCTTTGAACTTACTAGATCCTCTTTGTAGTCTATCAACAAAGTTAGCTTCAATTTCATCAAGATCATCATTAGGTTCCACCTTGTACTTTTTTTCTCTGGACACCTCTGAAGTACTAGGTTTGAACGCTGTTGGAAATAGTTCAAACAACTAAGGGGGGGTGAATCAGTTGTCCCTAAACTTTAACTTTAATATCTTCTTTACCACCAGATTAATGATGAAAACATTAAAGCATTAATCAACACATGAGCAGAAACAATATGAACACATAACACCAAAATTTTGACATGGAAAACCTAGTTAAGGGAAAAACCATGGTGGGAGTTAACCCACAAAAATGCGTACCCTGTTAAAAGTACTTAAGAAAATAGAAGGCACATGCCTTCAGGCACACTACCGAGAGCTCACTGCTCAAGAAGAGGCTCACTGCCTATAAGAAATCTTGATTTACATAGAGATAATGAACTAAGAAATAACATCTACATTCATGTTTGAATCAGTCCCTTTGAAGGTTCAAAAACTTTTGCTCCTATCTTCAAATTCTTCTTCAGTGACTTTTCACTCTATACTTGCTTTGCTCCACTTCTACTCTGATCTACCTTTTGATCCTTTCATCAGATTTAACTCATTTGTTCAAGAATACTTTTCAACGACTCCCCAACAAGTATTTATACACTTCATTAACCTTGAAATAATCAACAAGGTTGGCTAAACTCAACATGTATCTTCACACTATCAGCCAAACATCACTGAGACTTGAATCTTCCTCTATTAACACACTACGCTTCATAACATGCTCTTTAGATCATCTACAACACGCAAGGATCATCCGGTTGGCCAAGAACATGGAGGAATAGTAACCTCAAAGAGAAATCTTCAACAACAAGCTCAACCTTCAATGCGGACCTTCAATACAGTAGCCACACAATCCAGAGACCTCCACAAGCACATTAAATTCACCAATCACATCCACTCTATACCAAATTACCAGAATCATTTGTATCTTCCTCTGAAACCTCAAGAACACTATCTGTCATGACTGTCAACCTAGAAAGATTGATTGCAGGCCTCCAAACCACGAACCACTCCAGTTGAGGGAACAAACCATCATCCTAGACATGCCTTTAGATCCACAGATCATAGAGTGTTAATACTAGACCAATCCAGACCAACTTCTTGTCACACTGTCTCTACTGAATACTGCAGAATCCTGTTCTACTCAGATCACCATAACTTCTTCCAATCTTCATGCGGATTTCTCAAATCTTAACTAGAGCAACCTCTGACAATCCTCTACATGGCCATATGGTCTGCTTGCATTGATTGTCACTAATTTTCTCAATATCCTCAACAATTCAGTCTTCTATACAGACAGTAAAATAAGATATAGTTGACACTAATGGCAACAAGGATATGTTGACATCAATGACAACACCACTTAGGCACATATTTGCAACAATCTCCCCCTTTGTCATTGATGGCAACATTTGATGTGAAAAATTGAATTTAACCATCAAGACAAGAATTTCTCCCCTTTTCTCTTCTCACTTCTACAACTACATTCTTTACTACTCCTCCTTACATCAGCAACTAGTTTTTCACATGACTTCTCTCCCCCTTTGACATCAATGGCAAAGGGCACATATTTGCTATCTTTTCTCCCTTTTTGTTTGAGACTGATCTCAAAATTTGCATACTAACTACTCCCCCTTGGAGTAGTACCTCCTTAATATCAATCCGGATCACAAGATATGAATGTGAATTCCACCAGACTAATGCACCTTAGTGCATCTTAGTTCTGATCAGGAGGGGTAATAATCCCTAACTTTTCTTTGAGAAACTCAAAAGTATCTTTGGGAAGAGGCTTTGTGAAGATATCCGCAATTTGATTTTTGGAAGACACGAACTCCAACTTGACTTCATTCTCATTAACTTTCTCCCTTAAGAAATGAAACTTGATGGATATATGTTTTGTCTTTGAGTGCAATACCAGACTCTTTGAAGTGCTTATAGCACTTGAGTTGTCATAGAAAATTGTGTCTAGCTCCTCAAACACAACTCTGGTGTTTTTCAACATTTGCTTCATCTATAGAACTTGAGAACAATTATTTTTTGTTGCTATATAGTCTACCTCTATAGTAGACAAAAAAATTGGCTCTTGCTTTTTGCTCATCCAAGATACCAATCTTTTTCCCAAGAAGAATGCACCACCACTAGTACTTTTTATGTCATCAACATCTCCTGCCCAATCAACATATGTATATGCATGAAGAGTGAAGTCATTGTCCTTTGGATACCACAATCCATAATTAATTGTCCCCTTGAGATATCTAAAAATTCTTTTGACTGCCACAACATGGGATTCTTTAGGATCAACTTGAAATTTGGCAGTAAGTCCAACTGCATTCATGATGTTAGGTCTGGTCTGAGTTAGATAAAGTAATCCTCCAATCATTGATTTGTACCTTTTCTGATTTGCCTTGGGGGAGTCATCATCTTTGCTTAACTTACATCTAGTTACCATAGGAGTGCTTACTAGCTTTGAGTCTTCCATTCCAAACTTCTTTAACAATTCTTTCACATACTTGGACTAAGATATGAAGATACCTTTATCTATTTGAACAATTTGCAGACCTAGGAAGAAGTTCATCTCACCAAACATTGACATCTCAAACTCACTTTTCATTTGATCAGCAAATGCTTTGTACATGCATTTATTTCCACCAAAAATGATATCATCAACAAAGACCTCAACAATTAGAATGTCCTCATGATTTATCTTGAAGTACAAATTATTGTCAGCAGTACCTTTGTTAAATCCTAGCTTAAGCAAATGCTTATCCAGTCTGGCATACCAGGCTCTTGGATCTTGCTTGAGTCCATATAAGGATTTTCTCAGTCTACAAACCATTTCTCCTTGATTAGACAACTGGAATCCTTTTGGTTGTTCAATGTAGACTTCTTCCTCCAAATCTCCATTTAGAAAAGTTGATTTGACATCCATCTGGTAGACTTTAAAATCTTTGAAAGCAACAAAAGCAAGAAATAATCTGACTACCTCTATCCTTGCCACCAAAGCAAAAGTTTCTTCAAAATCAATTCCTTCCACTTGAGAATAACCTTTACATACCAACCTTACCTTGTTTCTTACAACCTCACCATCTTCATTTAGTTTGTTCTGGAAGAACCATTTAGTTCCAATCAAATTTTTGTCGTCAGGTCTAGGAACAAGATCCCAAGTGTGATTCTTATCAATTTGCATAAATTCTTCTTCCATTGCCTTAACCCAGTTTTCATCATTGCAAGCTTCATTTACTAATTTAGGTTCAATCTTTGAAATCAAATAAATCTCTTCTTGATCTTCAACAACTCTTTTCCTAGTTCGAACACCTCTATTTTTATCTCCTATGATTTGATCTTCAAGATGATTCATTCTTACATCCCTGGGAGTTTGGGGAATTATTTGAACTTCTGCTTCTTGACTTTGTTCCTCATCTTCTGCACTAATCTCTTGAGTTACTGATGTTACCGGATTAATCTAAATCCGGGTCTAGATTTGAACTTGTCTTCCTTGATTTTGACTTTCATCTTGATCATTTGAATCATATCTACAATACCTGGAGTGTCCTTCTTTGCTTTCATCAACTTTAACATTAGCACTTTCAACAATCTTTTGTTGAAGCACTGGTAAGCTTTACTTTGAGTTGAGTATCCCAATAATATTCCTTCATCACTTCTTGCCTCAAACTTGCCTAAATCCTCATCTCTTTTGATATAGCATTTACTACCAAAAACTCTAAACTATCTCACAGTAGGAGGATGATCAAACCAAAGTTCATAAGGGGTCTTACCAAAATTTTCCTTAATCTACACCTGGTTAAGAGTGTAGATAGCAGTACTCATAGCTTCTCTCCAATATATTTGAGGAACATTTGTCTCCATCATCATGGTCCTAGTAGCTTCTTGAATGGTCTAGTTCTTCCTTTCAACAACTCCATTTTGCTGAGGAGTCCTGGGAGTAGATAACTGTCTTTTTATTCCATGCTTTTCACAAAAAGAATCAAATTCTCTGGAAGTGAATTCTCTACCTCTATCAAATCTTAGACTCTTCAATTTCCCACCAATCTCATTTTCAAACATCATCTTGAACACCTTAAACTTTTCAAGGGCTTTTAATTTTTCTTTTAAGAAGATTACCCACATCATCTAAGAGTAGTCATCTATCAGCAACATGAAGTATCTGTCTCCTTGCACACTCCTAATTCTAGCAGGACCACAGAGATCAGTATGTACCAGTTCCAATCTCTCACTTGAACCTTGTTCCTTACTTTTGAATGAAATTTTGTTCTATTTACCCAATTGACATTCTCTACATATCCTATCTGGTTTCACAAGTCTTAGAAGATCTCTTACAACTTGAGTGGAACTGATTTTGACAATGTTATCAAAATTCACATGACACATCCTCCTATTCTATAACCAACTTTGATCTGTTTGAGCAATCAAACAACTTTTGTTTGAACTACTTAAGTGAAAGATGTTACCTCTAGTTTGAGTACCAGATGCAATTTCAGTTCTGGAACTTTCTAAGATTCTACATTTTCCATCCTTAAATCAGAGATCATAACCCTTATCAACCAATTGTCCAACACTGAGAAGATTGTGTTTCAGCCCTTCCACATACAGAACATCATTGGTGTTGTTCTTACCATCAAAAGAGATGGATCCTCTGCCACGAATTCTACCAGCTAAGTTGTCTCCAAATTTGACAAATCCTCCTTCATAATTTTTAAAACTCACAAACTTACTTTTGTCACCAGTCATATGATGAGAGCATCCACTATCAATCACCCATTCATCCTTTTCAACAACCTAAGCAGCTACGGCACTTTCCATGTTTGCACAGCGAGCAGATTTAGTAGATATTGGATCTTCTTCTTTAATAGCAATGAACACCTAATCAATTTCACCATGATCAGATTCATCATCTGTGACTCCTTCTCTAGCTTCTTTGACATAGTAACAATTCTTTTGATTTCTATATCTTTTAGGGTTTGGTTTTGAAAATCTCTCCAGACATCTTAAAGAAAAATGACCAATCTTATTACAAGCAAAACATTTGAGTGGAAACTTTCCTTCATACTTACTTGATCCTCTTGGCATCCATTTAGCAATGAGGGCTTCAAGTTTTGCAGTCTCATTTTCATCATCTTCAAGATCCTTCCTTGTTTAAATAAATCTACTTGATCTTCCCGAGGAACCTTCACCCAAACAATGCTTTTGCTTTCCATACACACTGGCCTTAAATGTCGATTCAGACTTAGGAAGAGAATCACCAAATTCAATTAATTCAAAAGTTGAAATTTTGCCAATCAAGTGTTCTCTTGTAACATCTGAAACAGTCTTGATCTCCTATATAGTAGTAGCCTTATGTTTGTATCAATTAGGCAAAGATCTGAGCACTTTTGCCACAATCTTTGATTCTTCCAAAATTCTGCCAGCACACCTGATCCCACACACAAGTGCATTTATCTTTTGCATGTAGATTGTGATGTTTTCATCTTCACTCATCGTTAGATTTTCAAATTTTCCTCTTAGACTTTGTAGTTTGGCACATTTGACATATTTATCTCCTTCATACAGATTCTCTAACTTCTTCTAGATTTCATGAGTAGTTTTTAGTCCAAAAACATTTGTCATTTCTGAATCAGTCAGGGCACTCAATAAGGCTTCTTTAGCCTAAAGGTTGTTTTCATCATCCTTGAGTTCATCCAGAGTTGAAAGACCTTTCTCCAGAGGTTCATACTTATCTTTGGTTATTAACCAATAGACATCACCCATGCATTGCAAATGGCATTTTATGCGACTCTTCCAAATAGTGTAATTCATTCCATCAAATCTTGGACTATCCTTCTTGTACGTTGACATCCTAGATCTCCTTGAGTGGTTAAGCTCCTTTTAGAGGAACTTGGCTCTAATACCAATTGTTGGAAATAGTCTGGATGACTGAGAGGGGGGTGAATCAGTTGTCCCTAAACTTTAACTTTAAAATCTTCTTTACAACTAGATTAATGATGAAAACATTAAAGCATTAATCAACACATGAGCAAAAACAATATGAACACATAACACTAGAATTTTGACATGGAAAACCCGGTTAAGGGAAAAACCATGGTGGGGGTTAACCCACAAAAATTTGTACCCTGTTAAAAGTACTTAAGAAAATAGAAGGCACATTGCTTTGGGCACACTGCCCAGAGCTCACTGCTCAAGAAGAGGCTCACTGCCTATAAGAAATCTTGATTTACATAGAGATAATGAACTAAGAAATAGCATCTACATTCATGCCTGAATCAGTCCCTTTAAAGGCTCAAAAGCTTCTGCTCCTATCTTCAAATTCTTCTTCACTGACTTTTCACTCTATACTTCCTTCACTCCACTTTTGCTCTGCTCTGCTTTTTGATCCTTTCTTCAGATTTAACTCATTTGTTCAAGGATAATTTTCAATGACTCCTCAATAAGTATTTATCCACTTCATTAACCTTGAAATAATCAACAAGGTCACATAAACTCAACGCGGATCTTCACACTATCGGGCAAACATCATTGAGACTTGAATCTTCCTTTATTAACACACTACGCTTCATAAAATGCTCTTTAGATCATCTGCAACATGCAAGGATCATCCAGTTGGCCAGGAACATGGAAGAACAAGAACCTCGAAGAGAAATCTTCAACAACCAGCTCAACCTTCAATGCGGACCTTCAATACAGTAGCCACATGATCAAGAGACCTCCACAAACACATTGAATTCACAAATCACATCCACTCTAAACCAAATTACTAGAATCATTTGTATCTTCCTCTAGAACCTTAAGAACACTGTCTGCCACGACTGTCAAGCTAGAAAGATTGCTTGCAGACCTCCAAACCATGAACCACTCGAGTTGAGGGAATAAACCATCATCCTAGACATGCCTCTAGATCCACAGATCATAGAGTGTTAATACCAGATCAATCTAGACCAACTTCTTGTCACACTATCTCTACTAAATAATGTAGAATCTGGTTCTACTCAGATGGCCATAACTTCTTCAAATCTTCATGTGGATTTCTCAAATCGCAACTGGAGCAACCTCTGACAATCCTCTACATGGCCATATGGTCCGCATGCATTAATTGTCATTAATTTTCTCAATATCCTCAACAATTTGGTCTTCTATACAGATAGTAAAATAGGATACAGTTGACACTAATGGCAACAAGGATATGTTGACATCAATGACAACACCACTTAGGCACATATTTGCAACAAATGTAGTCTCTATTTTTGGCAGAGCATCACCAAACTCTCTCATTTCAAAGGTACTAAGTTTCCCAAGTAACTTATCCTTGTTAATCTTTGTCACAGTCATTATTTCTTCAATAGCAGCCACCTTGTGAGCATAGGATTCAGGTAATGACCTAAGAATTTTCATCACAACTTCAGTTTCACCAACAGTTCCTCCCATACCTTTGATTCTAGTAACAAGATCATCAACCTTTTGCATAAAGGATGTTATGTTCTCATCTTCTCCCATCTTAAGGCCTTCATATTTGGCTTTCAGTCCCTATAATTTGACACTCTTTACGGATTCATCTCCTTCATAAAGATTACTCAGCTTATCCCAAACTTCTTTAGCAATTTCATAATCCATGACTTTTATGAAGTCAGAGTCAGTGAATGCACTCAAAAAAGCATCTCTATCTTTTTTATATTTATCTCATACCCTTTGATTTCATCTTCAGTTGTCAGACCATTTTGAGGCATGGTGTATTCAGTTTGTGTTGCTTGCCATACCATATAACCAATACAGAGTAGATGGATTTTCATGTGAATCTTCCAGGTTGCGTAATTCATCCCATCAAATTGCAGAGCCTCCTTCTTGTAAGACATCCTCGATCTACCTCAAGCTATTAAGCTCATCGCAGAGGAACCTTTCTCTAATACCAATTGTTAGAATACACACGACAACTATATTACTTCTATATTAAGAGGGGGGCTGAATCAGTTGTCACAGAAACTTAACACTATGAACAATTAATTACTTAGTCACTGATAATAAGATTCAACCATGAAAGCATGAAAACATAAACTTAATCACAAAAACACATTCAACACAGGAGACACCAGATTTTTATGTGGAAAAACCTAAAAGGGAAAAACCATGGTGGGTGTTAGCCCACAAATATATATGAGTTATAACAATACCAAAAAATAGAGGCTCACTGCCTACGGCGCTCACTGTCTAAAATGTTCACTGCAAAGATTGGCTCACTATCGAGGGGTGGCTCACTGGCAAGAATTGCGAACTAATTAGATAGCATCTACTCCATGCCAGAATTTAGTTCCATTGAAGCGCAACAACTCTCCTCTGCTCTGCTCTACATCGCACTTATTTCTGCATCTTTTTCCACATGCCTTTTCACAATTACATTTCATGTCTTTATATAATTCATCAACCTTAGAATGTACATCAAGGTTAGTATTACATTCATCAACCATTGGAACAATCTCCAAGGTCGGCATTACAAAGTACACAGAAAATAGGTCAAGACCTAATACAAAAATTAAGCTAAGGAAACGATGTATAGATGTATGATGAACATGCTATGCCTTAGTTGGGACTTAAACATGATCCTCCATGCCACAAAATGCTAGTACAATCTTCAAAACCTTCTCCGCAATTAGTGAAATCATCCAAGTCAGCCAAAACTAGATTTCACATTAAAACTTCAAGAACAGTCTTCTTCCTCAAGCAAATTTTCTCTATGTCAACCAAATCAAATGTAGGAACATGATTAGGAGACATCCACAAGCACATTGAAATCATCAGGAACAACCGCACAACTTCAAATCACTCTGTCAAGGTGATTCTTTAAACTAGAGCACACAACCAACAGTACCAGTCACTGTCATAATGAAAAGATAGCTTGTAGATCACCAGACCATGAACCAATGGAGTTGAAGGTGCATAACAACATCTCAGACTTAACTCTAGAACTGTAGATAAAAATACTACAATGCGAAGGAATGCAAAGCATATTACTTTCTCCCTGTCATTGCCAAACATACAAAAAAAAGTAGTTTTCACTCTGGTGAACATAACTCACTCAAATCTTCATACCAGAGGCTCAAACTTAGAACATAGCATCTTCAGACATGCTGGTAATGATGATGATGATGATGATGATGATGACGATGATGATGATGATGATGACGACGACGACGATGATAGCATTGTTGATGTGGGAACAATATATCTTGAGAACAATGCGAGGAAAGTGTTGTTGATGTGGGAATGATATATCCAAAGAACAACATGAGGGTTGTGAATGATATATCTTGATAATGATGATGAAGAAGAAGAAGAAGGATTGGTTTAAGTTGATTTAGTTTTACGATAAGATTAGGAATAAAAATGATGGATTCTTTAGAAGGATTGGCTTGATTGCTTGGCAAGATTTATGATCTGATTAAAATTGCTAGTAATGGATTAACTACTTTGGATTAATTAGGATGATTGCATTGGATTTCTTAGGATGACTACATTGGATTTCTTGGGATGATTGCATTAGATTTCTTTAGATGGGATTACACTGGACATCATTAGATGACTACACTAGATATCATTGGTTGATTGCACTAGATTGTATTAGATGATTGCATATGATTTCTTTTGGATGGAATTATTGTTTCCATATGATAAAAAGTGGCAAGGGTGTTAAACAAACCAAGATACTAAGAGGGGGTGAATTAGTATCTAAACAACCCAAGGAAGCAACTACTCCCTACAGACTTTGTTTTAGGGCTACAATCCAAAGAAGCTACTACTTCTTGGAAACTTTGATTTAGGGTCACACCCAAGGAAGCTATAACTCCCTGAATACTTTTTTTTAGGGTCACTCCCAAGGAAGCAACTACTCTATGAATTGAGTGCAAACTCTTAAAAGATTATAGTATGACAGTCCTTCTATTGTTTGAAAACTAACATTGAAATTTACACCTTTGATGATTGTAATTCTACATTTTCACACTTCCTTTTGATGATCAGATCATTTAGGCACACTCTATATTTGATCATTGTCACAGATATGTCTTCAAGATGAATCAAGACAACATCTACAAATTCTACTCTTTCTCCTTCAGTTGCACATCATAATGCATTCATTCTACTCCTTTTGCTTGCAAACCTTATCAATCAACTTGTAATCACACTTCCTTAACTCAATTTTATTTACAGTATATATATGATATTTCAAATTGATTACATTGCTTGTTGGCCAAGGACAATATAAAAATTACATTTACAAGTCGGTCAAACAACATACAACATGAAACGTGTAGGGGACAAGTCCTAAACAAGACTACATGCTACACTAGCAGAAGACCCATGCCTTGTAGACATTAACACTTGGTTAAACAGGTTCAAAACATCAAACATGAAGGAATTACATCTGCACACTCCACTCTTTTGAAAATTGGATAGCCTTAAACAAAGACCTATAAAACTTGAAGCATAATGTCCATAGTAACTTAAAAACCTTGTGCAATATTGGAAATAAAAAAGATCTTCATGAAGATTTTCTAGATAAGTCTACAACACTCATACAACATCTCCAAACACTCCTTTATCTCTGCACATCATATATTTGTGTCATACATCTTCAACCATGAACTCTAGGAGTAAGAAGTCATCTGGAACACATTGTAATAAACTGTCATTCAAAAACTGAGTTAGCAGATCACCAAGAACCTTAAAATTGCAAGAGAGCATGTAATATACTTCCATAAACATGTCCACAAAATTACAAAGAAAAACTTTCACATCTGGAGGAATGAAGAGCATCCCAACAAGCCTTCAACACCACCTTACTCTACCAGGACCCATGCCAGTACTCTATAACACATAAATTTCACAAAGGAAGGGCAGATGATCTGGAACTTTAGAGTTATCACCTTCACTGTACTTTGAACATAGTTCTAGAATCACATAGCCATAACTGCTAATGTAGAGGAATGCAAAGCAAGATCCTAGACAGTCTTCACAGGTAGTCATCTTATAACAGAAACTGTCACCAACTTCCGGAGGCCAAACCTTCTTTATATTAACACATGCATTCTTAGGAACAGTAGGAGAGATCATACAATATGCCTTAGGCAATCAACAACATATCTAATTATCTTAGTGCTTCTAATTCCCATATTAATGTGTCTTCTTAGTGCTTCTAATTCCCATATTAATGTGTCTTATTGATGCTTCTAGTTCCCATCTTAATATGACTTCATACTCAACTCTGTAGTGATCAAGGTATGACATCCAACCATGAACTTTAGTAACCACACTATATCGTAACATTAACTATATCTTCTTTGCTGGATGGGGCATGACATCCAACCATGAACACCATCAGACATTTATGATAGTGTTGACATCAATGACAACCTAGGGAACCATATGTGTAACAATCTCCCCCTTTGGCATTGGTGGAAACACATACCTAAACATTCTCCCCCTTTGACATCAAGGACAAAAGGCAACCACTACCTACTCATCAACAACCATATACTTGCCCATTCTTTCTTTTATACAACAACCAGACTCCCCCTATCATCAGCAACCACTACCTACTCCCCCTGAGAGGTAGCCACCATCAGTCCAGGAAAAAGGATATAACATGAACTCCCCCTAGAAAGATGTACTACTATGCATCTAGCAAGAGGAAGGAGGGGCAATTACCCCTAGCCTCTACCGAAGATCCTCAAAAGTGTCCTTTGCAAGAGCCTTTGTAAATATGTTTGCAATTTGATCCTTTGTTTGAACATATTCCAACTTCACTTCCTTTTCTACAACATTCTCTCTCAAAAAGTGATACTTGATTGATATATGCTTGGTTCTAGAATGCATCAGTAGATTCTTGGAAATATTAATCGCACTTGTATTGTCACATAGAATAGGAATAGGCTCATCATAAAATACCTGGATATCTTTTAGGGTCTCCTTCATCCATAACACTTGTGTACAATAGGATGCTGCTGCAATATACTCTGCTTCTGCAGTTGATGAAGATATTGAATCTTACTTCTTGCTCTGCCATGAAACCAATTTGCTTCATAAGAAGAAAGCACCACCACTTGTGCTCCTTCTATCATCAACACAACCAGCCCAATTAGCATCAATGTAGGCACTCAAATTAAAGTCATTACCTTTTGAATACCATAAGCTATAATCTAGAGTTCCTTTCAAATATCTGAATATCCTTTTCACTACTTTCTCATCCATTTTATTGGGATTAGATTGATAACTGGCAACCACACATATTGCATACATAATATCAGGTCTATAAGTAGTTAGGTATAACGATCCTCCAATCATAGATCTATAGGAATTTTGACACACCTCTAGAGACTCATCATCCTTGCTTAAGTGACATCTAGTGACCATGGGAGTACTCATTGGTTTTGAATCCTCCTTACCAAACTTCTTCAACATTTTTCTGACATACTTAGCTTTTGAAATAAAGATACCATCATCTAGATGAGTAATTTGAAGTCCAAAGAAGAAATACATCTCACTAATCATAGACATCTCAAACTCTTTTTGCATCTCCTCTACAAACCTCTTACACATACCATCATCTCCACCAAAGATGATGTCATCAACATATACTGTAACTATCAATATCATGTCTCCTTCTTCCTTGATATAACAATTGCTATCTATAGTACCTTTCTTAAAGACTTGCTAAAGTAAGTACTTATCCAACCTAGCATACCAAACTATAGGTGATTGCTTGAGACCATACAAAGATTTCTTGAGTCTGCACACCATGTCTGGATCTTCTAATATCTAGAAACTATCTAGTTGCTCAATGTAGACTTCTTCTTCTAGATCACCATTAAAAAATGTTTACTTGACATCCTTCTAATATACCTTGAAATTATTATGAGCAACAAGGGCAAGGAACATTTTGATTGCTTATATCCTAGCTATTCGAGCAAAGGTCTCCTCAAAATCAATGCCTTCAACTTGAGAGTAGCCCTTACATACCAACCTTGCTTTGTTCCTTACAACTTCACCATCTTCATTCATCTTGTTCCGAAACACCCACTTTGTTCCTATGATATTCTTGTTGGCTAGTCTAGGAACCATTTACCATGTCTGATTCTTCTCAATCTGATCCAATTCTTCTTCTATCACCTTTATCCATTCATCATTTTTGCTAGCATCAGCAAAAGTTTTGGGTTCTACTTTTGATAACAAACACAAATTTATTTGCTCATGTTTCTTAGCAAACCTTCTCCTTGTTTGCACACCTTCATTATGGTCTCCAATGATATGATCTACTAAGTGATCCTTTTGAACATACTTTGTTGGGGTCTTAGGCATGTTCTCTGGGTCTTGTTCCTTTTCTTATTTTACTTCTTCTTCATCTTCAATGCATGGAAAGATATCATATCCAGAGTCCTCTAAATCTTGTGAGATCTGTTACAAGTCTTCATCGAACCATTTCCCATGTCTAATTCTTCTCAATCTGATCCAATTCTTCTTCTATCACCTTTATCCATTCTTTGCTAGCATCAACAAAAGTTTTGGGTTCTACTTTTGATAACAAACACAAATTTATTTGCTCATGTTTCTTAGAAAACCTTCTCCTTGTTTGCACACCTTCATTCTGGTCTCCAATTATCTGATCTACTAAGTGATTATTTTGAACATACTTTGTTGGGGTCTTAGGCATCTTCTTTAGGTCTTGTTCCTTTTCTTATTTCACTTCTTCTTCATCTTTAATTCATGGAAAGATATCATATCTAGAGTCCTCTAAATCTTGTGAGATCTATTACAAGTCTTCATCTACTTTGACATTTGTTCTTTCAATCATCTTTCCCAACCTCTTGTTGTAGCATCTGTAGGCCTTGCTTCTGGTTGAGTAACCAAGAAAGATTCCTTCATCACTTATTGAATCAAAGTTTCCTAGGTCTTCTTCATCTCTTTTGATATAGCATTTGTTGCCAAAGATCCTGAAGTATCTAACTATGGGAGGTCTTCCATACCATAGCTCATTAGGGGTCTTAGTGCTATTGATCCTCAATTGCACTCTGTTAATCCGATAGACAACAGTGTGAACTGCTTCCTTCCAATACATATCAGGAAAATCTACATCTTTCAACATTACCCTAGACATCTCTTGCATAGTCATGTTCTTTCTTTTAGCTACTCCATTTTTCTAAGGGGTCCTAGGAGTTGACATATGTATCCTAATACCATGATCTTCACAAAACTTTGTAAATTCATTTGAAGTAAACTCACCTCCTCTATCAGAACTTAAACATTTGATATTAGCATCCATTTCTTTTTCAACCAAAGCTTTGAAAACCTTAAATTTATCAAGTGCATATAAATTTTCTCTTAAGAAAGTAACCCAAGTCATTCTAGAATAATCATCAATGAGCAACATAAAATACCTCTCACCTTGCTGACTCTTTACTCTTGTAGGGCCATATAGATCAGTGTGAATCAGCTCCAATGGCTTTGAAGAAGAATATTCCTTTCTTTTGAAACTTGTCTTTGTCTGCACTTTCACATTTGACATTCCTTGCATATTGTGTTTGCAGGCTTGATTATCTTGGGCATGTCTCTCACTGCATTAGTAGAGCTGATCCTTACCATATTATCAAAATTGTTGTGTCCCATTCTTTTGTGCCATAGCTAACACTCACTAGATTGTGCCAACAAACATGTTCTTCTATTTACCTCCTTCAGATGATAGATATCACCATATGACTTGATTCCTTCTACAACTAGTTTTTTGAACCCTGCCTTCCTGATTTCACAACCTTTAGCATGAAAGATAAGATTGTAACCTTTTCTGCACATCTGACCAACACAGAGAAGGTTGTGATTTATCCCTTTGACATAGAGGACATCCTCAGTATTGTTCTTTCCATCAATAGTTATAGTACCCTTTCCATAGATTTGTGCTGACTCATCACCACCAAAATTGACAGCTCCACCATCCCACTTTTCAAGGTTGATAAACTTCTCCTTGTCACCAGTCATATGATTTGAACAACCACTATCAATTACCCAAGCCTTAGCTTCTTATCTTGTATGAAAGGTAGTCCATACAACCATTGATCTATCATTGTTTTGGTTTGTTTGTAAGGCATCAATCTTCTCATATTTTCCAACATCACCCCTTTTGTCACCAACACTCAAGGCCATGAAAAGTGTTTCATCATTTGAATCATCATGATCCTCATCTTTTGAAGAACAACTTCTCTCTATGGAATACATAATTCTCTTGAACTTGTCTCTCTTGTTACTACCTCTTGATTCTTTAAAAGGACATTTAGAACCAAAGTGACCAACCTTTCGACAATTGAAACATTTGAAGGGTAACTTACCTTTGTAATTACTAGTACCTTTCTTCAGTCTTGTCACAAAATTTGCTTCAACTTCATCAAATTTATCATCTTCATCAGCAATTTCATCCTTTGTTTTCTTACTGATTTTGAAAGTACTTTCTTTCTTTGGAGCATCACTACCAAACTCTCATTTCAAAAGTAGTAAGGGTACCAAACAATTTGTCTATAGTGTATGTATACATGTCTGCAGTCTCCTCAATAGCAAATACTTTATGACTATAAGATTTGGGAAGAGATCTCAGAACCTTCTTCACAATCTCATCTTCTTTCACTTCTCCACCAAGACCCATGATGCCATTGACCACTTCATTCACCGAGAGCATATATCCAACAATGTCTTCATCCTCTTTCATTTTTAGGGTCTTAAATTTGCTCTTGAAGATTTGTATCATTTCTTTCTTTACTTTCTTGTCTCCTTCATAAATGGTCTCAAGTTTACCCCAAACTCCTTTAGAAGAACTACAACTCATTACCTTTGAAAGTTTTCAATCAACTAACCCACTCATGATAGAAAACTTTGCCTTGGCATTGTTATCATACTTCTTAACTTCATCTGAATCTGTAGGAATAGTAGAAGGAATAGTGTAACCATTCTTGATAGATTCCCAAACACCACACCCTAGTGAATTGATATAGGCCTCCATCCTTATTTTCCAAAAAGCATAATTTGTTCCATCAAATCTAGGTATCTTGCTAGATCCATTATGTGCCATCCCAAACCTTCCTCAAGCGATTAAGATTCCTTCAGAAGAACTTGGCTCTGATACCAATTCTTAAACACACCAAGATCCTAAGAGGGGGGTGAATCAATATCTAAACAAATTTCAAATCCTCTAGAGAAGATTGAAACTTAAGCATTACAGTATTAACATAAACATGAAAGATCAACACAATGCACATCAACACATAACACCATATATACATGGAAAACTCAAGAAGGGAAAAACCATGGTGAGGGTTAACTCACAATATATGAAGCTCAAATAACAACTTTATTTTAGGATGCAACTACTCCCTGCAGACTTTGTTTCAAGGCTACAACCCAAAGAAGCTACTACTTCTTGAAAACTTTGATTTAGGGTCACACCCAAGGAAGCTACAACTCCCTGAAGACTTTGTTTTAGGATCACTCCCAAGGAAGCAACTACTCCCTGAATTGAGTGCAAACTCTCAAAAGATTACAGTATGACAGTCCTTCTACTGTCTAAAAATTGACATTGAAATTCACACCTTTGATGATTACAATTCTACCTTTTCACACTTCCTTTTGATGATTAGATCATTTAGGCACACTCTACATTTGATCATTGTCATAGATATGTCTACAAGATTAATTAGGATAACATCTACAACCTCTGCTCTTTCTCCTTCAGTCGCACATCATAATGCATTCATTCTTCTCCTTTTGCTTGCAAACCTTATCAATCAACTTGAAATCACACTTCCTTAACTCAATTTGATTTACAATATATACATTATATTTCATTGATTACATTTCTTGTCGACCAGGGACAATATGAAAAATAAATTTACAAGTCGGCCAAAAAACATACAACATGTAGGGGACAAGTCCTAAACAAGACTACATGCTACACTAGCAGAAGACCCATGCCTTGTAGACATTAACACTTGCTTAAACAGGTCCAAAACATCAAACATCAAGGAATTACATCTACACACACCGCTCTTTTGAAAATAGGACAACCTTAAGAAAAGACATATAAAACTTGAAGCATAACGGCTATAGTAACTTAAAAACCTTGTGCGATATTGTAAACAAGAAAGATCTTCATCAAGATTTTCCAGATGAGTCTACAGGACTCATAAAACATCCCCAAACACTCCTTTATCTATGCACATCATATATTTGTGCCATACATCTTCAACCATGAACTCTGGGGGTAACAAGTCATCTGGAACACATTGTACAATATACTGTCATTGTAAAACTGATCTAGCAGATTACCAAGAACCTTAAAACTACAAGAGAGAATGTAATATACTTCCATAAACATGTCCATAAAATCAAAAAGGAAAACTTTCACATTCAGAGGAATGCAGAGCATCCCAATAGGATTTCAACACCACCTTACTCTACTAGGACCCATATTGGTATTCTATCACACATACCTTTCACTGAGGAAGCATAGATAATCTAAAAGTTTGGAGTTATCAGCTTCACTATACTTTGAACGTAGTTCTAGAACTACATAGCCATAACTGCTAATGTAGAGGAATGCAGAGCAATCACCCAGATAATCTTCATAAGTAGTCATCCTATAACAGAAACTGTCACCAACTTCTGGAGGCTAAACCTTGTTTATATTAACACATGCATTCTTAGGAATAGTAAGAGAGATCATACAATATACCTTAGGCCATCAGCAACATATCTGATTATCTTAGTGCTTCTAATTCCCATATTAATGCGTCTTTTTAGTGCTTCTAATTCCCATATTAATGTGTCTTCTTGATGCTTCTAGTTCCCATCTTAATATGACTTCATACTCAACTTTGCAGTGATCAAGGCATGACATCCAACCATGAACTTTAGTAACCACACTATATCATGACATGAACTATATCTTCTCTGCTAGATGGGGCATCCAACCATGAACTATATCTTCTCTAGGAGTATGATATCCAACAATGAACACCATCACACATTCGTGACATTGTTGACATCAATGACAACTTTGTGATAGTGTTGACATCAATTACAACCTAAGGAACCATATGTGTAACAAAGGGAAAACCCAATTTAGAAACATGGATTTGAGATAGATTGATTCAAGATGTGGGGTTGATGGATAGGCATGGATGAATTTAGGGATTGTCAATAGTGGATGGAAAGCATGATGGATGGTATATGGATGGAAGGGTGAATGATGTAATCTCTAAGGACTATGTTGTGTAGGAAAAGCATGCACCTATTCTAGAAATGTCATTTAGAATTCCAAACTAAAAAGATATAATATATTACATAAGTGATAATGAGATGGTTAGAGGATTTGTCGTAGGAGGATTTGCTATGTCAAGAGTTTGTCAAAGCATGTTTCAAAATTGTACTTCAGTCCTTATTAAGATCAAAGTCTTGATCAAGATCAATGTCAAGTAGGGATGATGAATGGGAATGATGGAAAGGATATATGGATATGATAGATCAATTGACAATCCAATAAGATCCTCTAGATAAATTAGTAGCTACATGGGAGGATACTACACAATTGAGGATTCTTTACCTTCACCTGTTTGAGGGTTTCTAGGAGTAGGCATAGTCCTAAGGGAGGGTGTAATTCCTTTGGCATATGTGTGTTATATGACTTCTTGCATATACCATATTTTTATACTATACCTATTATTGATGTTTTGTGTTTCCATTAATGTACCTTATTGATGATGTTCTATATTGGCATCTAATGTCTCACTATTATGGGATGTATATGTTGCAACTATGAGTGAGAGCACTATTTCAGTGATTTTTCACTTTCACTCTATATGTGATTTGATTATAATATATAGCTCAACACTATGTATATTAATAATTATCATTTGAATGTCTACATTTATGATCTACATTATATGGATTAGAATTGTTATCATTTGATGTAGCTATTGATGTATTTCCTTTATAGTATATCATGTTGCATGTTTAATTTATGCTTCAAATATCTTGTATGGAGTAGGTATGCTTGATGTTTTACTAAGTATGTAGGCATAGGTTTTATTCCCAATGGTGTTTATTTGGAGATAGTTCAATTTGGGTAAATATGTTGTCTATATCCCCTAGCTCACTTGATTGAGTGGTGGGACAAATCTTGTGAATCCTTATGAAAACCTAGACTTGAGTCGGGGTTGATTCTAGAATCTGTGTTGTGTTTAAACCCATAAAGTGAGTGGATTCTTTACATGTGGTTATTTTATCTTCTTGCATTACATTTAAACTAGTTCAAATAAAAAAATTGTCATGTTTTTAGAATATTTAATATGCTTGACTTAGAAAGATAATAAATTGTGCCTTCATGAAAAAGATCCTTTGCATTATTTAATTATATGTGAAAAGAAAATTTAAAATAAGTTGATTACATTAGGAAAGTAAAATATAGTTGCATATGGTAAATAACATTGCAATATAGTTAGAATTTAAAAGTTAATTTACAAAGTTTAATGGGAGATATTAATTAAGTTATTTGTATTGAATATCTTTACTAAAACATATTGGATGGAAAATATCTATTATTACAAAAGTTTTTTCTTGTAATATCCAAAAAAAAATGTGAAAGAGGGGAAAATGGAATGAATGATAAAAAGAAAAAGAAAAGGAATTTTGGAGGACTTTTTCATTTGGTGCTTCAAAAACAACCCTCTTCCTCTTTTGGGAAGAATTCTCTACATTTTGAAAGGAATTGTTTTTGAAATTGCTTGGACTTGGATTGTCTTTGGATGGAGATTAGTTGGAAGTTGGAAAATATTTATTGTTGCATTCCTACCTCTCAAGGAGAGATTCTTCATTTTGGGAGCTTTCTTGGAAATGTAATTTCCTTTTAATCATGTTTTTGAAATGAAATTTCTTCTTTTGCCATGCCCAAAATAGGTGGATGCATATGGCCTCTTCATTCATAGGAGTTATTGTAGTAGAATGCATGTTATTATATGTAGAATTAATTTATTTTAGAGCTTGTAAACTTATTTTGAAAAGTACAAAATAGAGCCAAGGTAATGGAATTTTTTTCTTATAGTCCCTTGTGAGTTGGCATACTTATTGTTGTGTATTTTAGGCATAAAATGGTGTATTTAAAATTTAGAAATTTTTTTATATTTCAGAAAAAAAATATGGAGGTTTTGGGTGATGTCATCAATGGTGAATTTGAGGGTTTTATGGATTTGAACCTTGTCATAAAAATATAAATTTGAATTCAAACCATGTTCTCTTAATTCACTTAATGGGATGAAGAGTCTCATGTTTCTTACGAGTTTCTCAATGTTTTGGATACAAGGATCATAAACTTCAACCTCATTTTCCATGGCTTGAATTTTTTAGGTTAAGGTTGACTTTTGGACCTAGGACTGATTTCTAAGGATAGGAGTGAAGTGGAACCATGCTACACTTGCAAAATTGGGGATGTCCCATATGGGTTTTTAATGCGATTAAATGAATTGGGGATCCAAACATTTAAAATGAATTAACTAAAGAACTTGAAAGTCAGATTGCATTAAAGGCCCTAAGGGAATCATGCAAAAATAGTACCATGGTTATACCTACACCAAAGGTCATGAGGATTTATCATGTAGGGTAGTAATTATATCATTACGTGTGCTAAAGGCCCTTAGGGAATCACATAGTGATAATGATGACACTCTACATCCAATGCTTAGTAGTCCACATCCTATTTTTGTTGGGTCATTGGTACCCAATGTATCCTTGTAATTTATTTCTTGACTGTGATGCTATGCTCTTTCCTTGCTTGATATTGCTAGTTGTTATCACATCTTCTTGTGTTCTTTGGTTGGAGGCAATGACCCTTGTTTGTAGTGTGTACTTGATTTCTAATGTATATGTTCTTGGTATGTGTGATGCCATGTTTGTGTTGTTAGGTCTCAAAAATGCAAGTTACTAATCCTAAGAGGATGCCAGGCTCTATATTTGGATTTGCAACGTTTTTGAACTAACTTGACGAAATCAACCTTCAAGGTTTGATGATTTCCTACACTTTAGGTCCTGCTACACCTAGGTGGGTGAACCTTGAAATATTAAAGTAGTCTGAGTGTGGATGAATGGACTAACTAGGTCTATCTACAATGGCATAGGATGTAGGATAGATGACAAAGCTGACTAATTAATTCTATGTGTAATGTTTAATAAGTGATTGGCAGAAATTGTATAAGCAATGTCAAAAAAGGTTTTAATTAATGAGTTGAATGAGACCAGTGCCTTGTTGGGTAACAGAGTCAATTTGAAGGACTAAGAACAGTAGTTTCTAAATGGTAATAATTCTAGATATTTGGCACAGTTCTGGTTTATAGCTTGTATAAACGTGCAAGTAAATGACTGACAGACTCTTCTTGATAATCCCACCAAATAAAATCAGATATCTTATAATTCACCAGAAGGTACTTTAATCCTTACTTGAAGGAACCAAATGAAATGAAAAGACAAGATTAACAGATAATATTTTATTGGAGACAGTGTGTCAATCCTAATTATATGGCTCTACTTAGTAATCCCAACTTACTACTTCCAGGCTACTGTGAATAAATCAGAAGGGTTTAATTCCTTAGGATGGACACCAACCGAATTAATCACACAGATACAGCGAATGTGTATTGACAGATTAAATATATACTTGATATCTTAATCTGAATAACAGGGAAATGCAGAAATGGAGACAGCCACACGATTGAATAATTTCAACAAATAACTAATACCAAAGTAGAAATACTGAATCAGAGAACTTCAAATTTCTTCCTCAAAATAAAATATGCAACACGGTCATTTTGGAATATTATGTATATGTATATATGAATACTTCTACTGCTGATGATTTTTCAGCATAGATTGTTTGAACTTATATAGATATTTTCATGAAGAGATACAACTCTTCAATAAGTCTCTTGGGATTTTAACCAATACAAACAATAATTACATAAGCTTAATTAGGCTCTGTTTAGCCATAAATAGAATTTTGTCAGATGATCTAAGTACTCCTGCGCACGGTGAGAATCAGCAAGCTCGACTGCACTCCTGGTGATTATATCAAGGGTGACCATTTCCTCCAGTTGTTTACAAACTTCTGTAGATGCAGAGGCTTTATCTTTTAGAGCTCCTGTGGCTTTGTGCAATATAACTTGACAATCAATAGTCCACTCTTCTTTGCTCTTTACCTCTCCATTATCTTTGAATATCCTGGGCACCCCTGCGTCTGATGCATCAGTCCCTTCCTTAGCATCAGCTTTGAGTTTATCATAATAATTCTGGTGCCGTTTGAGCAATGCTCTTGCATCAGAGATATCTGTGCTATCAGTGGCACCTCTGTTTTGCAACTCGATCACCTTTTCTTGTATCCTCTGATCAAGCCTTTCATGTTCTTTGACTGCTTTATGATTTTCCGAGTAGTTATCCCAAAACTGGTTTAACCACCGTACCATGTTTGCATACCTGCTCTGCAGTATTGTAACAAATGCATCTATTTGAATTTGTTTGGCTTGATCATGGGATATCTCTTGACTATTTTCTGAGCTCTCACCTTGAGTTATTCTCTTCGTAGATTGGCCAAAGGTGCTCTTAACAGCGTCCTTCAAGTAGTCATTCTCTTTTGTTAATCTTTCACAATTCAGCTTATAAGCATCTCTTTCCTTGATTAACATCTGAGCTTGTGCTTTATTCAACTTTGCGACATTGATACCAATGTCTGCAGTAATTATGGGGTCAGTTTCACCTGCTCTGAAAGTCATAACATGGCCAAAAGTTTTTTCAGTGTCTATGATGGCCATCTTCTTATGGGGAGGATACAATGCCCATATCATTAAAGAATTTTCATCATTATTGTATCTCGTTCCCATATAGACTTCATTAACTCCTTCTGGAGTAAGCTTATACTTATCATCAGCATTATTCAAAAAACTATCAAAAACCAGAGCAGAATTTAAATCCAAGCCGGGAAAAATCATAACCCCTGCATCTTTAAGCAGCTGTCTGCCTCTGCTTGGTGTCATGTCCTGCATTTCCTTGTCCACTGTCTCCTTTAACATCTCTAATAATTGTTTTTCATTGTCAGCAGAAACATTATCTACTGACTCTCTAATTTCTTTTCCCTTGTATTTATACAGGAATGATTTAAATTCCTTCGAATGAATGAATGTATCATCTGACACAAAAGAATCATAAGCCTTTTGGCGTGGATCTTCATCAGCAGACCCCTCCTCATCATGTATCACAACTGGAGGCTGATATTGTTGCATTTTTCTTTTAGACATTTCTATTGTCTTATCTTGTGGCTGTTCAGTCAATTCTTCCTCTTCAGAGGATACCACTTCAACTTCTGCCAACTACTTTTTCTTTTCATTCAAATCTCTGTTATATTTCTCCACCACCAAGTCGACTTCAGCCTCTTCCAAATTTCTAATGACATCATCATGTGGATAATGTATGTGCATGTATCCACTGAGATTTTGTTTTCTTCTTGCATAGTCAATGAAACCCTCAGGATCAAACCCTTTCCTCACCTCAGCAGTCACCATGTTATAATGCATTAGTTTATCCAAAATGAGATTGTATCCTTCTTTTGAAACCACAGTAAAATCTCCAAAACACAAAGTACTAGGCATGAATGATTGTTTATCATGCGAACTTAGATGCATGACATTGGAACAATGCATTTGCCTAATTATTTCCAAATATGCAATTCTGTCAGGGACAGTTTTAGGCAATATAAATGGAGCATCCTCAAAACCATACACTCTGATCATAGTAGCATCCTCAAAACAATACCAATCTCCCCAATTATGAGTGACAGTAAGGGGGCCACCAAAATCTTTTGGTCTGAGGAATCTTTTTATTTCATTTGAAATTGAATATTCACAGGGGTGGTTGAAATACCTATATAGCACTTTAACACAATGCTCTTCAAATTGAGCATAACTGGAGTTAGCATACCTGCTATCCCAGATTCTGGTCCACATTTGTACAGGTATCTTCTCCCCTTTCTTATCCGCAGCAACAACTTGAAACTCATTTGGCCACAATCCTACTTCCTAGCCATAGTATAAGACCATATGCATGAGCATCGAGTAATGCTCAAAAGAGCATGTTGGAGCATTGTTTCTTATTGCAGATAGACCAGAGTCTATTCTAGTAGCAACATAGGAGGCATAATCAAATTGTCTGGCATTGTGGCATTGAATATCAGAGGTTATGACCATTAGAGGAATAGTCATGAACTCAGGGACCTCTGAGCCAAGGACTTGGCCTACAGAATAGTAAGTATATTGAATGTATGGTTCAAAAATGGACACATGAAAGGGAGGGCCATCATTCTCAGTCAAGGGTATCACTTCTCCTTCAATCCTGGGTCTATGAATGGGTAACCTCCATCCATTGTAGGTTGTATCCATTCTCCAGTATTCTTTATCCAAATCTTCATAAACAATAGGGACAGTGCACAAATCATCCAAATCATACACCTCACAAATAGCATTTTTTGATAGGTGTACAATTGGTTCTCCTTGAGGGTTGCAGATAGCTTTCAGGCCTGAATTGTAATGCCTGGCTAACAGTTGCAGGAGTTCTACATTCAAGAATACATTAGGTACAACCAGTTTGCCTAAATTCATGTGCCATGGGTTTGATACAGGAGCATTTCTAAATCTTCTGTTGTAGTGGAATCTGAAGAGTTCATATCCCCTAATTGGGGTCCAAATATCTCCCAGGCGCTTATGTTTGTCTTCCAATTTCTCTACTTCTGCTCTGAGTTGGGCAGACCTCCTGGCCTTGGGAGTTGACCCAGGCAACTGATCAATCAAGTCCTGATTTAGTTTTCTGTCTTTGACTTTTTCTTCAGGGGTTTGATCAGTTTTTTGCTTCTTTGGTTTACTGGTTTCCCCTTGTGATTTTCTTCCTTTTCCTTTCCCCGGAGTTTCCATTTTTGAAAAATTTGGCAGGAAATTCAAATACAGGCAATATAGTGGTTTGTGTATGTGTACCTGTCGTTCGACGGCTGGAATTGGAAGCCTTTGCTTTTGCCCTGAGAATTCTCCTGTATTCTGCTCTCGGACGGTTTTTTTGCAATTATAATGATCGTATGAACTTCGTAGCCGTTTTGTATTAATTATTTGATCAATTCAATGTTCATCGCTGTGAAGTGTCACATCGCCATAACTCTTCTTATCGGCGTGATTTTTGAAATGTCTGGGCGACCTCAACGTTTTTTATGGCGCGGACAGTCAATCGGCGTGACCCCTCAACTGTATCCCCGATGCCATGTGGTATCATATTTCAAGTGGGTGCGACCATCGGCATGACTTCCTTCATCGCCAAGGGTTTTAGATCTCTCCGCGATATGGCAAGTCCCACCGATATGCTTTGCTTATCGGGAAGATTGAGACCATCGGGATACTAGAATTATGTTTCCCCGATCTTTATTGTCTTACCGATAGTCTCTTCATGTATGAACTTTTATCTTTATCGGAATGACATTCACTATCGGGATAACTTTCTTAATATCTCCCGATCCATATCATCTCCCCGATGTCCTTTGTTATATCCTTCATCGGGCAAAGTTTAGTAAAGTGTCACCGACACCTTTTGATCGCCGTGACTTATGAATCGGCAAGACTTGTTTCTTTTGTTCCGATATGTCAAGTTATACCGATAGAGGTGCATCGCTGTGAGTCTTGCCGATGGCTTTCTTATCGCCAGGACTCTTGATCGTCGGAGACTTACTTGTTTTCTATTCCGATGGTTCATTTCTCACCGATGATTATTGCTTTGTTACCCTCGCATGCTGTTCGGTGAAACTCTTGCCGAAAGTGCTTCATCGATATGATATATACCGTCGGGGCAACTTCTAAAAGATCATCCGATAGATATTTGTCATACCGATTGGCATGACCACTTGCCTTTCTTGCTGATGTAAAGTCATCGGTGTTGCTTACTCCATCGGTGAGCTCCATAATTCTTCTTCCGATCTCTATTTTCACGCCGATGGTTGTTTTCAAACAATTCCTTGTGTATCGGTGTAAGCCACACGACCTATTGCCGATGGATTGATTTTGATGAAATTTGACACTGCTCATCCCTAGACATTTTATGAGATACAAAAAATTTTATATTGTGGTCCTTTTGGGATATTCCTCAGAGTTTATTCAAATATGATGGAGTAAGGAAATAGTAAAATTTTCAAAATTTTACTGTGCTAACATGTGTCATCCATCATAAATGTTTTATGTGTGTGTTTGATTACTAAATTGACTATCTCTCAGTTCAATGGTGGGCCTAAGGGTTCCACTTGGTTGGGTGGTGTTATTTGACTGTTGGGGCTAGCCAGACTTATGGATATGCTTGGAGAGAAAATGTAGAGTTCTTTAATTCTTATGAGAGGGTAGGCCTTCTAGTATCATTGATTTTTAAATGTATATGAAGGAATTTCATCACTCATTGGCTTAGTGTTTTTTGAGGCCATAATTAAACTTGTGATCTAGGGTAAATTACCCTATTTGGGGATGGTGATTTCATTGCATACTTTTAGTTATCATTTTATGCTATGTGTACATAAGATTTGTTGAAATGAAATCACTTGATTATGCTCATTTTGATATGGTATATCTATGTAATTTACCTTCCATACTTGAAGACATTGATATCATGTTGTTCTCATCTTGTACATGTTAGAATAAGGGTTCATGTTTACCTCATTTCTTGGGAATCGTGTCCCTTCTAGAGGTTCTTGGATAGCCAATGTAGATCCCATAGGTGCTTGAACATTTGGTCCTAGTTCATATTTTGGCATCCCGATGGAATGAGGCCTAGGTTTCATGGCAAAGTGGACCTAGGAGGACCCCTTGACCTTAAACCTTCCCAAAATAGGGGGGAGGACTTGGGCACCCGCACACTAGTCTTGCCCTATTTTGGGTCAGGCCTTAAAGTTAAGTGTCGGTTTATGACCGTCATTTGGTCCTTTTGCAGACACGGTAAGTTTTAATTTTTGAAATCTTAGCGAGAGTGCTTGTAGTTGCATATATAATAATGTTTAGGCATTCATTTGTAAACTAGATGATTACTGGCAAGCTATTGTATTCTTAAGGTGATTAAAGGCTTTCATTGTGTTACAAGAGCAAAATTGTGTGGTTTATGTGTTTGTGCTTGCAGATTTGAGCATGCATTTCATCATGGAATGAAGAGCATCTTCCTCCATGATATCTTCACTACAAGGTGACACTATATTATGTTTTCATCATCATTTCCTTTGAATTTTTACCTCTGCCTCCCTAGGCATGCACTCTTTATCTGACAATAGTGTTCAGAGAATAAAGTGTCCTCTAGGGCTTCACTGAGGTAAGCATCTAAACACCACTACCCCCAAACCAAGTCTTGTGATTGCATGTTACAGGTGTCGCATTTGAAAAAAGTGGAGTTGTAGGAAGGCTTGGCAAGCATCAAGGATTTAGGATCTAAAGAAAAGTCATACAAAGGAGAACTTCCGGGACTTGGGCACTCACACTAGTTTCCTCCGCAGACAAATCTCAGGAAACAGAAGTTATAGGGTTGATCAGTGTCGAAAGGAGGTCTAGATTCCCCGAAAAAGTAGGTACCTTGGACTTGGGCACCCACACCTTAGTCCTTGACTATTCTGCTTCGGAACCCCAAAAATAGGTATTCTGTAATTTAGTATTTTACTCTTGTTTGCAAGAGCTTTTTCTGTCTTCCGTCTTTCATCAATTTGTTGTTGTATTTGCATAATTAGGGTTTTAATAGTTAATTGGACATAAGAGAAGGAAAATTAGTAATTAAATTCTATAATCCAAGTTTCCCTTCATTTTTAAGTGACCTAGGGTATGATAATGCTCGTCATTTGACCCTAGATCCTTTAATGTACGGTGGAGAGGCGGATTTAAACATCTAAAATCAAAAGATTAACAAATCCAATTTTCCACCTAAATATTTTGGTGAATCCGTGTTTTTATTGAATTTAGCACCTTCTTGATTATTTTTCTGTAGATTTGCATTGATTGCATTCATCTATTTTCATTGCATTGTAAAAATTACAAAAAAAATTAAAAATTTTAAAAAATTTGAAAAAAAATTGCTTTCTAGGGTTTGCATTTTGACATAGTTTAATTGCATCTAAATAAAATTCTAATTTTTGTATTAGATCTGAAATTTATTTTCATTTAATTCATAATTTTTATATTGCATTTGAAAATTTACAAAAAAATTGAAAACATTGAAAAAAATTGGCATTTTTAGCTTACATTTTGATTTAATTTGAATTAATTTTCACTTTAATTCAAATTTTTGCATTTTATTTAATTTTCATCTCATTGCATTTGAAAATTAACAAAAAATTGAAAATTTTGAAAAATATTGGCATTTTTAGCTTGCATTTCGATTTAATTTGAATTAATTTTCAATTTAATTCAAATTTTTGTATTAGATTTGAAATTCATTCATTTATTTAATTTTCATCTCATTGCATTTGAAAATTAACAAAAAAATTGAAAATTTTGAAAAAATTTGGCATTTTTAGCTTGCATTTTGATTTAATTTGAATTAATTTTCCCTTTAATTCAAATTTTTGCATTAGATTTAAAATTTATTCATTTATTTAATTTTCATCTCATTGCATTTGAAAATTAACAAAAAATTGGCATTTTTTTGGCTTGAATTTCAAATAATTTGAATTTAATTTAATTTAATTTAATTTAATTTCTGATATTTTTTAAATACACCATTATTTAATCATTTGCATTTTTCATATTAAAATTGCTAGGGTTTGTTGGAAATTTCAAAATTTTCTTATAACCTAGTAATTCCAAAAGCTAGGGTTTGTAGCTAAAATCTTGTTTCAGATTTTACTACTCATCTTAGGCACTCGTTCAAATCTGATTTTGCATATAGTGCCACATATTAGTGTGCTTTTGCATTCATATTTCAAAAAATTGCATTTACACATATTCAGTTTGAACAAAAAACTAGCAATTTTCATTGATTTTCACTAGGTTTTGACTTATCATCATCCTAGATTTGCATCAAAAGTGTGTTGTGAAGGATTTTAATGATGTATTGGACTGAAAATAGACTTATCATTTTCTGCCCTTGATAAAAATCCTTACAACACCTTTTCTTTCATATATTTGCATTGAAAAAGTACAAAAATCAAGCATTTTAGGTCATTTTTGCATATAGTTTGCATTGGTCTTTTGCATACTTTTGAGAAAGCTTTTAAAATCTGATTTTGCATCTCATTATGGCCTCTTCATGTTATTCATCTCTGAAATCTTTGCATGAGTATATCCTAGACTTTGAAAATTTCTCTAATTTCACTAATGAGAATCCTCGTGTTCTAGAGCACATAGCTTCTGCAAGTGGTATTGATGCTTCTATATGTTCTACATATGAGCTACAATTACTTTTTTATAAACATGATTTTAATAGCTTCACGCTATTCATAGGAGCATATCCTTTGATATTAGAAGATTTAACTAAATTCATCTCTAGGAATACCCATGAGAAAGATGAGAGTGAAAAGCCTTTTTTCGCCACAGAGTATGATGATGATGATGTACCTTCCCCTCATCCCATTGCTCTCCCTGGCCAAGATGTAGCATTAGTGGATGAGAAAATGTCTCTCACATTAAATACTTTAGGGATGGATATTGGGACCAATCAAGAGGGAAACAATGTTAATTCAATAATTGTTAATAGACTTCATAGCAATATTCCTAAAATGATTGTCTGAGGGGCACTTAGTGCACCCTCTTGCTTAAAACTAGTGATTACAGTTCAAGGTTTTCAAAATGTGTTACAACAACCACACCACAATGTAATTGCTCATACATACATCACCCGTAATAACAAGCAAAGTAACCAAGCACTGCATGTGCCTATCTCTCTTCCATGTTCTCAACCTATGCTCCCTCCACCACCTTGTCTTACTCATAAAAGGGGTCAAGGGTATGATCTTGTCAAATAGCTTCATGCTACTCTGACTAAGATCTCTCTTTGGGAGTTAATACAAACATCGCCTACATACAATGGAATGCTCCAAGAAGCTTTGCAAAAGGTGATTGTCCCACCTACTGTTAAGCCCAATGATGTAGCAGCCGTACTGGATAGTATGCATGCGACAAAAATAGATATTCTCTTTCAACCACAGGAATTACCGTCAATTGAAGTTCAAAACCAATTTGATCCTCTTATAATCTTTGTCACAATAAACAAAACATTGGTAAAACAAGTTATGATTGATAATGGATCGACTCTTAATGTTTGTAGCATTGACCTACTGACAAGGGTCCTTGTACCTCATCATTTAATCATATTTCAGATGTCAAATCCAGGGTTGTGTCCTTGTCTATCTGCAATTAGGAATCCTATAGTTTCTAGTTTTATCTAACTAATTCTAATGACTTTTTTTGATTTTAAGAAACTAATCTATCTGCTATGAAGTGAATTCCAAGAATACTGAAAATAGAACTAAACAGTAAATTACTTTAAGCAAATCTATAAACTGAAACATGCATCTATCTATGAAAATAGTAAGTATCTTTTAAAACAAAATCTGAAATAACAAAACAATGGTACTAGCCTTCCGCCTTGGTGGTGAGAGTGGGCCCTTGCTCTACACCCTTAGAGCTAAAGACTAAAGTAGAAATCAGAACAAAAGAATAGTATCATAATTCAACTCAGTCCAATTCCATTAGCTCTGTATTCAGAAAATATTGACATCAAAATGAGATTACACAAATCAAAATAATCGTCTCTTTTTTTGCTTCTTCTATAAGTTTATATATATGATTAGTGATGAGATATCACTTATCTTATCTAGTAGTTCTTCTATGAGATGACGTCCACCTTTTTATTAAACTAGTTGTCTAACTACAGAAAATGACCATGCAATAAAATAGATTGAGTGGAACAGAAGTCCACTCTGAATTTGAGTTTTAGTCTTAATACATTTGGGCAACGAGGCCCTAAAATATAGGCAATAAATCAATTTATCAATAACTCGTGCAAAAACTAAGAGAGATAAAAACTCCTAGCAGTTTAACTATAGATCACCCTTAATCACTCAGGTGATGATTTGAGTGATATTAGGAGCATTACGATCACCACTGAAAGTGTCTGACCGAGAGCTGTGATGGAAATCTGCACTGTTCTAAAGAGGTGTCAGAGATGTATGTTCCTACCTGTAGCTCCAGAGACGTAATTGTGGCCTTCTTGTTTAGCTCCGAAGATGCTCCAGACTTCAGTTCCGCTCTGGAGATACTTCACCTCTTTGTCCCAAAACTCCTGATGACATGGCATTCTGATATCAGCTTCAGAGATCATTAGGACTACCTCCAGAGATGCACAAAGTTGCCTACCCGAACACCTGTACCTGTTGATTCCAAAAAGAGAAGTTTTTCTACATATTTCCATCAATTCAATGCACATTAGTCCTTTAATTAGAGATCATGATTCTAAATAATTCATCTCTTATTAATCATTATTTAGAACAATCTTGTTAGCCTATTCAGGTGTAGTTATCAGGACAATGGGATAAGAAGGGAGAAAAAGAGAGGTAAAGAAGGTGTATTTTATGGGTGCTCCTTGACACTCATCACCTACTACTCAAAATCAAGGTTGACACATCACAAATCACACCAAACAACATTAGCATTTGTGGCTTTGATAATGTTGGATGACAATCCGTGGGCACTATAACTCTACCTATACAAGTAGGACCTGTGCTTGTGCCTACCTTGATTCATGTCATGCCTTGTTCTTTATCTTACAACATGATTCTTGGTAGACCTTGGATTCATGCATTGGGAATAGTTCCTTCCACCTTGCATCATTCAATCAAATTTATATTCAAAGGCAAACTTCATACTATTCATGCCGATCCTGAACCAAATAACTGCTTACACATTGAAAAACAAAAACCAGTTTACAATCATATGATCTTAAACACTTTACGAGATGGTTCATCAATGCCTCTAGACATGAATAATGTTGTGCAAGACTCTCAACCATTGAATGCACTTGTTGGTGATGATTGGGGTTCATTGGATTTTAATCCTTGCAGTATAGGGGAATATAAAATCAATAGCCTAGACACATCAAAAGTGACATCGACCTCACCTAAGCAATCTTTTGAAGCAGCTAAGAAACCTAAAATCCCCTTGGTAGAAAATAAAAACAATACCCTCACTTATACTACAAATTATGATATCTATGAGGCCTCACCTTCTTCTAAGGAACTGGACTCTCTATATGGTCATGGATTTCAAATTTTGTACAAAAATAATGACTATGTAGGTAAGGTATGTGGTGTAAATCAACAAGGAATTAGAGTACCTATAGAATCCGCTTCAACACATTACTCAAGTGGCATTGGATATAATCTTTTTAAAGAAAAGAAAGCTTTTTGTTGTCCTAAACTTAATGTTAGTTCTACATGATCAAAACAACATGAGAGATATCCTAAATGTGTATGTTCTTAACGATGGTGCTACCAGGTAAGTATTTCTAACCTTTTATTTCTCTCATGATGTGCTTCCCTCGTGATGTGTTATGTGTTGTTTAGGCCTCCTAGGATGACCCTTCATTCTCTTGTAAGGTCTAGGATACTAGGAGACCGCCTCTATTGTGACCTTCTATTTGTCTCATCATTCTTCCAAATTTCCTCTCTCTGATTTCATTGTTGTGTGTTGTGTCTAATGGACATAGCATCATAGTTGGTGACTTGGGGGCACCCTCCTACATGACTGTCCCTAAGACACTTGTTTCTCCTCTCTTATTTATTGTTTCCCTTCCTCTAGTGTTTCCATCTAGCGGACGGATGACGACAAACATTTATACTAATGTGAACCTAGTGTCCATTTTGAGAGCAACAAAAAAATGGACTTAGTTCCTAATATGATGATGGGGTTGTATATTTTATCCGACACTTGGCTAGTGGAAGCACTCATGCTTTTTGCATAGTGAATTTTATGATGTTTCTATTGCATTTACAAACCTTAAAAATATTGTTGCTCTATGCACCTTTGTTTGCCTTTGAATCGGGCCTTGGTGGTACTTGATTTGGAGAGCTTCGTGATATAGCCTCGCGGTTATCCTCGAACTCTGAATTCATCGTATAACCTTGGCTCTTTGTGTGGTAAATCATATGCATTGATGTTGTTGTTTATCATGATGTTGTAGACACTAACATGTTTCTTGCAGGGATGTGTTTGTGGGAACAATTGGCAATCGTAAAGTACATATCACCTCTGGGGGGCATGGGCTCTACGAGAGTCATTGTTCCCTTGTGTGTTTTATTCCTACCTTAATGTGCTTGATATCGACAACTGATATCAACCACCTTAAGGTGGGGGCATATATAAGGTAAGCTTCCTATTATAGATGTTAGCAATGTGCTTGTCCTCAGGTGTAGGCTAGTACAATGAGTACTTCCTACATCCTGAGTTTGCTTGCAATCAATCAATCAATCTATTGCATATACCTCCTTTCCACAGTAACGCATCTTCGTGATGTAGGTGGGGTTGTATACTTTTGAGCTCATACCTCCTTTTCACTGTAAGGCATCTCCGTGACATAGGTGGGGTTACATTTTCAAAAGTCCTTTGTGGAGGCAGGGAGCGATTCTGTGACTAACTCAACCCTTTAGTGTATCTTCGGCAATTGTTGTGGTGAAGCCCAATCGTCAGTGTGTGCCTATCATGTGCCTAAGATGGTGATGAACCTAGAAATAGGGAACACACCATCACTTGTCTGCCATGTTTTCTCCATGTCATCAAAGTGTGTGTGTTTTGGTGTGCTTGTTTTGTTTGGTGTGTCTGTTGTCCCATATGCAGTATGCATTTTGGGAGGTTTTGCATGTCTTGCATGTGTGTTGCCCCATATATACAAAGACCTACGCCCTATGGTAGTGAATCATGTATTATGGGAGGTTTGTTTACTTTCCAGTACTTGCATTTGCATTTCATATATATAAGAAAAAAGAAAAGAAAAAAAGCATGCCTATCTTCCATGCATTAATGTGTCTTCTATGCATTTACTATCTTCTCCGTGTTCTGCGTGATTGTAACTATCTTCTCCATGTTTTGTGTGCCTGTTACTGTGATTGGTGTGTCTTCTCCATTCTTGATGTGTTTGCTATGTTTGTGACCTTACTTTAATGCATGTAATGACCTCATGTTTATACATACATTAAAGTGGGGGCTAAACATAACATCAGAAAATGTCCCCTTGGGGGCTTTTCCCTCATAAGGTTTAATTCCCAGGGCTTTAGCATGCATTTAGGACATCTTAGTTCATATTTTGGTATCCCGATGGAATGAGGCCTACGTTTCATGGCAAAGTGGATCTAGGAGGACCCTTTGACCTTAACCCTGCCCAAAATAGGGGGGAGGACTTGGGTGCCTGCGCCCTAGTCCTGCCCTATTTTGGGTTAGGCCCAAAAGTTAAGTTTAGGCTTATGACCGTTATTTGGTCCTTTTGCCGACACGATAAGTTTTGATTTTTGAAATCTTGGCAGGAGTGCTTGTAGTTGCATTATAAGCATGTTTAGGCATTCATTTGTAAACTAGATGATTACTAGCAAGCTATTGTGTTCTCAAGGTGATTGACAGATTTCATTGTGTTGCAAGAGTAGAATTGTGTTGCAAGAGTAGAATTGTGTGGTTTATGTGTTTGTGTTTGTAGATTTGAGCATCCATTTCATCATGGAATGAAGAGCATCTTCCTCCATGATATCTTCACTATAAGGTGACATTATATTATGTTTTCATCATCAGTTCCTTTGAATTTTTGCCTCTGCCTCCCTAGGTATGCACTCTTTATCTAACAACGGTGTTCGGAGACTTAAGTGTCCTCTGGGGCTTGACTGAGGCAAGCCTCTAAACACTACAACCCCCAAACCAAGTCTTGTGATTGCAGGTTACATGTGTCGCATCTGGAAAAAGTGGAGTTGCAGGAAGGCTTGGCAGGCATCAAGGATTCAGGATATGAAGAAAAGTCATACAAAGGAGCACTTCCGAGACTTGGGTGCTCACACTAGTGTCCTGCATAGATAAATCTCAGGAAATAGAAGTTACAGGGCTGATCAGTGTCAGAAGGAGGTCCAGATTGCCCGAAAAAGCAAGTACCTTGGACATGGGCACCCGCACCTTAGTCCCTGACTGTTTCACTTTGGACCCTCGAAAATAGGTATTTTGTAATTCAGTATTTTACTCCTGTTTGCAAAATCTTTTTCTATCTTTCATCAATTTGTTGTCGTATTTGCATAATTAGGGTTTTAATGGTTAATTGGACATAAGAGAAGGAAAATTAATAATTAAATTCCCTAATCCAAGTTTCCCTTCATTTGTAAGTGACCTAGGGTATGATAGTGCTCGCCACTTGACCCTAGATCCTTCAATGTACGGTGGAGAGGCGGATTTAAACATTTAAAATCAAAAGATTAACAAATCCAATTTTCCACCTAAATAGTTTCCTACAAAAGTAGTTCAAGGAATGACTCCTAAATAGGCTTGGTTTTGAAACAAGATAGGTGTTTCTTATGCACACATACCGAAAGGAAAGAGGTCTATGTTAGATAATAAATGCCTCAGATATATTTTCATTAGGTATGGATCTTCAAATAAAGCTTACAAATTGTATTATCATGTAAGGGTTGGGATAGAATGCTCTATACCATGCAAGGTTTATCTATAGAGATAGCCACCCAAGATCTAGGAACTTCAATGAAAGCACAAGAGAGACTCACCATGAGAGAATAATTTTATTCTATCAAAAGATGCAAATATGCAGTATGATACATGAACTATGAATGTGAGATTACAATGAGAAAGTCTTGGCTATATATAGGCCAAGGTGAAACATAGGGTGACATAAGATTATGACATACATCTTAATCTTATGACTTGCGAAATAAAGTGAAAATGTCTTAAGAATGCCCTAAGTAAACTTAAGTAAACTAGTGTTTTTAGGCTAGCTACATAGAGTAACTAGCATTCGAGAAGAAACTAATAGTATGAACACAAAATCCATCAAATAATTAACACATTCATTCATAGACAATATAAAATCTAAATAAATGATAATTCTACAAAATGATTGGGAACCATGAAGCAAACTTTACATTGATTTTATTTTTTTTAGAAATTATCATCAATTTCCAACCCGTTTTAGCCAAAAGTCCCTTCTACAAATGAAGAATGACAATATATATCCCATGAAACATCAACAAGGCATCTTGATGAAGAAACCATGGTTGCCTATAAAAGAAAATGGCTTCCCATGACTATCCTTATCACTTTCACTTGGGTCACACCTAAAACTTTGTCCATTTGAAACATTGACCCATACCCTAGGTACATAAATTACATCACAAAGGGGTCCATTAATGTTCTGAGGTGTTTTAAAATCTTCATCAATTTTATAACATCCATCTAAGTCCATTAAAGGCAGCCCTAAGTTGTGCAGGTGAGCTAGTGGAGTAGTTGAGGTTTTTTAAAGAAATACAGAAATTCAACTCAAAATAGGATATGGAAGATGGAAACTCTATGGAGAGACCATGCAAAAATAAAGGCAAGAAGTGGAGGTGAAGTGAAGGGTAAAAGTACAAAGTTGTGTCACACTTTTATAAAGGAAATAACCAACATTGATCCAACTTTTAAACTTGAATCACTAAAAAGTGACATATATGTTTTGAATTTTGAAATGATGTAAACTAATAAAATTTTTATTTTTTAGTATATTTTATGTTTGTATTTTTTTTGAAAAAATTAAAAAATTATTTGAATATTATTTTAAATAAATTGACACTATAATTTAGTTGCTAATAAAATGCTGAAAAATGAAGTTGCATGAGACGTCAATCTTTATATAGTAATTTTTTTTCTTCAATTTTTTTGTGTGTATTTATAACTTGAAACTTTAGTACATGGATATATTTTTTCCAATTTTGATAAATATATATACATTTTTAAATAAATATTAAAATGTGTGTGTATTAAAACATAGTTTTTTCCATTCAACATCAACTTTCATATTAACTATTTATCTAAAATAGAAAAAAATTATACCATCTTGATATAGATTCTTTTATCTAGTGCATCATATTTTTCTAAAATTTTTCAATAAGTTTTACTATTTTTCCTTGACATGGTAATTGACCTAATGTTTTGTGCTGATAACCTACTTTTAGTAAATATAAAAAGGAAAATATAAATAATAATTAAACTATATATATATATATGAAAACTAAACTTATAGATCTACAAAAGGGTATTTTTATATTTTTAAAAAAATGTTATTTACATGAGTAGAGATTGTTGAAATATCAAGTTTTTCAAATAATTTTATTTTTTTGGTAAATTGGCCTCATCATGGTGTTACATATGGATTTAGCCAACAATTGTAGTTCGAAAAGTTGTGGACATATCTAACTTAGGAAGAATGAATCTTACAAGATCATATGTTTGACCAAAATTGATTTTTAGTTAAAAATACTTAAATTCACTTGTGCTGATAAGTTGGCTAAAAGTGTGACACAAATTTGTGCTTTTACCCTAAAGTGAAGAGGTGTGAAGGAAATATGAAGGCTATTAGGTTTTCACAAAGGAAGAAAATGAGAGAATTGAGTGATTAAAAGAAAAGAAAAAAAGAGTTGTAGAACATGATGCTACGATAGGATGTGGGAAGTGGATGAGCTTAGTGAAGGAGATCTAGAAGTGAGGAAAAACCCCATAACAAAAGATCAAGAAGGATGCAGATAAAGAAAGGGGAACAAGAGGCATGAAGTGGACATGTTTGGTTTGGAAGAGAAATTCTGCATATCAGGTTAGAATGGAAGACCAAAAAATGTAGAACAAAACCAAAGGTCAAGAGGAACTTCAAAAGTGAATAGATTCAAAAGGAAGGATGAAGGAATGAACGTTGCAAAAAAAGGGAAGGGGATGGGAGGACTGAATAGGAGATGAGAGGAAGACATATCTAGTAGACCACCAGAACTTTGTAATTCTAGAAAGAACTAAAAGATGACATTCAAACTTCCCACACTTAGAATTCTTTGGACATTTTCAAAACATTAGCATGTGATAAGAACATGAGTGAGAAAAGGCACAAATATGACCAAGGTAGAACCCATTTAAAGAATCCTCATATTTGTTATCAATGATGGGAAAAACACTTCACATTGGACAATGCACCATATCTACTTCTAATATGTCATCCCATGATGAATTGATCCTTTGAGACTGGGGTGACATCTATGAACTTGCATTTCATTTTCTTCGTCTCCACTCAACATTACCCTGCAAGACCAAAAGGAAAATAGATCCCTTAAAATTTCAAGAAACCTCAAGTTTAAATAACTTACAACATTTTGTGGGTTTTAACTAGACAACTAGACATGATATTAGTAGCTTAAAACTCCTCTAATTGAAGAAAATTATCATGAAATGAAATCTAAGCTTAAACCCATGTAAAGTGAAATTTGTAGTAAATTGATGTGGATCAAGATATAGCAATTTAGCAAAGAATCCTATAGGAAGGGTAAGTTCTGTGAACATTTTTATGTATATTTTTTATCTTCATACTTCTTTGAATAAAACTTATATTTAGAACAAGATAGTATATTTTAGGTATTTCATTGTAGTATCCAACTATAAAGAAAAAGTTAGCATTTTAGTTTTTTTTTTTTAATTTCTTCATTTCAATGTTATGAAGGTTTTGTGAGAAAGAAATATAGGACAAGAAGTAAAAAGATGGCTTTGCGTATTTGAGTCCTATATATCAAAATTCTACAAAAGCACTTCCTTTGGAAATTTTACCATCTTTTGATTAAGTCCTTCCCTCAAACTAAAAAGGATGCAGGAAAAACAAAGAGGACCTGATGACGGTTTAAAATATCAAGTTTCAATTTGGACTTAAAATCCCACAATTTTAGTGTTTTTCGAATTAGCCATTTTCATGGAGAATATGTACAATGGATGGGATATGGATACAATGTTGTTACTTAACTTTTGATTTAAAATCCCATATCTAAATTTTAAAATTTTTGTTTAAGTTTTCAAGTTTTGTGAGGATCTTTTATACTTCCAAATGTAAATTGATGAAGGCCAAGAACTTCGATCCTGGGCTAAATTTTGTAGCTCATCTTACTCAAGATTTTCAACATGTTTTCTCTACTAGGTCTTTAAGCATGAATTTGAGAAGAATAAGGAGAACAAGATGTAAGATCTGAATTTAAGAAAATCCAATCCTCCTATGAATTTATACAAATTGAATCTTGTAGGTTTAACATAAATTCCAAGTTTTATTATTTTGCAAGAAAATCTATGGGAAGTATATGCTTAAGGCAATTCCAACATATCCTACAACAAGAAGGGATCTACAAACCAAATTAAAAGACTTTCAGCATTGAAAAACACTTAAAAAAAAAGTGAAGTTGATGGGATATAGAACAAGTAAAATATGTAGATCCAATATGAAGTTGAGATTCTTTAAACTTCACACAAACCCTTAACACTTGCAACAAAGAATTCCATCCAAAAATAAAAATGGACAACACAAAGGACCAAGAAATATGCCATCTGGTAGCAGGTCCAAAGTCCACATTTTAGTAAAAGGGCAAACAATTCAAGATTTTTCAAAGGCAATTGCACTCAACTTTTTGCAAAGTAACCAAGGCACCAAATGACTTAAATCCATTTCCATTCAAAACATTGAAAACACTTCACCAAAGGGGAAGGAAGAAGGAAACCAACCAAAAAAAACCAAACCAAAGAAGAAACAATAGGGGGCTCCACATTTTGCCAAAATTAAAATGGGGTGTGTATGCAAGGCATAATAGGTCATAGCTAGAATCTCTAAAGAAAAGGGTTATGTCTAAAAGACATACTAGTCAATGGTTGAGATGATGTAGAAAGATTAGGCAATTGTTCTTGGATTGTCCCATGTTTTATATTAATTGATTAATTATAGGATCAATAGTATTGGGAGTAGTAGTAGTGGTGAAAGGTTGTGAAGAGAGTGGGTGGGAATTGGTTGATTCTCCAACTAGATATGTAAAGGAGAGAGGTTGAGAAGGTGAGATGTAGTAGTAACTAGAAATAGTATTAGTAGAACATCCTTGTATTCAATGTGATGAAGAAGGTCATGTGGTAGGAGGATGATGTAACAACTATAGAAAGATTATACATATGGGTGTTGGGATGGACATGGACATAAGAATTTGAGTATGTGCTAGATGAGAAGTAGTCTTTAGGAGGCTCAAGGGAAAGAGGGGTGTGATGATGTATGATGTGCCTCACTACTTGTAAGTAATTGAGGCCCTGTATATGGTTAATAGAAATGACATGGAGTAGCACGCATTTGATTTCTTCCCATCTCTTCTTTGGTTCCTTTTTGTAAGTTTTTTTGAGGTAATTTTTGTGACATTTTTGGGTCTTTGCAATTAATTTATTATAGTTTAAGTACCACTTTTTATTTTATTTTATTTTTACCACAAAGGAATCGATAAGCCGACGACCTATAGGGAGAGCCTCCTATAACCTCGGGTTGTACATGTTGCCAATAACGTATATAGTGGGCAAATTGGGTGACCATTATTCGTCTTTCAATGGCTCAACCATCTAGTCTACATTCGGAGGTTGTACCACTTTTACTTATATATTGTATTTCAATCAACTCAACGGTAGGGTTTTTATAAATACCCTCTTTAATATTATTTGAAAATACTATTTTTAAATACATAATTAACTATAAAATCTCAAAATGTCAATACTATATGATTTTAAAAAAATAAAAATAAATAATTAATTAATAATTTTCAAAAATCACATGATATTTAAAATTATATAGAATTAGTCTTTGACGCTTAACTAAAAAAATATCAGTCACTTTAAATTAGTAATTTTAATATTAACAAATTGCAAAAACAATCTGAATTTGATATAACTCCCACAACACCCTCCACTCTCAAAAAAAAAAAACATAAAATTAAATTTAATATTATAAATATAAAATAAATAAATTAAATTCAATGTCACATTAATTTTTTTTTTCAAAGGTGGGCTTCCCATATTTGAAAGAAAAAAGCAAGCACTAATTTTAAATCATTTATGTGTAATTTTCTACATGAAATATAATATTAAATTAAATTCAATGTCACATTAATTTTTTTTTTTCAAAGGTGGGCTTCCCATGTTTAAAAGAAGAAAGCAAGCACTAATTTTAAATCATTTATGTGTAATTTTCTACATGAAATATAATTCACACAATTATTAAATTTATTACTTAAAATCCTCTGCCTGCCCAGTGTGAAAAGGAAAGGCACTTAAAACAAAATCAGTCATCATCTAATTTTTCCTTGCGTTCGAGTTACGTTTTAAATAGATCACTAGCTGTTAGTTTTGGATCATAAAGTCTATAAAAACGAGTTAGTCGCCGACTCATGAGTCACAGGTCCCCCATTGTTTCAGACTGTGATTAAGACTTCACATGGAAAAACGAAGATGAAAAGGAATTTACATATCAGATGTCGGTTCTTCGATGTTTCCGCTTTAGACTTTTTCAGCACCGAACTTGATGGGCCAAACAAAAATAGACAGAGGGCTCAAATCACTATTTTTTACGTATATGTTATGGAATATTTATATATGATAACGACAGAGATTTTAATTCCATGGCACGGAACGATTCCACGCAATGAATTCTTTAACGTATGTTGTTATTGTGGGACAACTGGAAAGATTCCAAAGAGATAAGGATGCACCTAGGCTAACGACTGCACAAAACTAATGTGTGTCGTACCGAGGCAAATAACGTGATTCATCCGCACGTCTTGAAAGATAAAGATGTAGCTATTGGTCAACTACAGTAGAGAAAATAAAAAAACTGAAACGAAGTAGTGCTACACTACACAAACTGGTGGAACAGCGGGCCCTAGAAAAAGCCAAATCAACATCAGACCCATCAGATGGACTTTGCTAAGGAGGAGGGAGACCCCTCGTGGTTCACCTCACAAGGATCATCCTCTACTGGATCATTTGGAATAATGAAAATGATGGTAAGGTGTTGGATCTAGAGTTATCAAGTTGTTCCTTTCTTAATTAGAAATGACCACTTAAATTTGTTTTATTGCACTGAGAGGCTGAATGCTTGAGGAGGGAGAAGCACCGTCTGCATCTGATCTTCCATAATTAACTATTTGTTTTCATCTTCTATCTCCAATTTTTAGAGAAATTTCACTCGGAAAATGTAAAATTAGGTGAAGGTGGTGTAGGTTTTGCTAACAATCTCATTAGATATACTATAAAACTTCTTGAGAGCATTCCCACATACCACTAGCACTAAATTTTCACAATATTGTAGGGGTAAGTAAGGAAGCCTTGTCCAAATAAAATCGTATGAAAAGACTATGGTTGAGGCTCAAACACTGGGACATAATTTAATGCATAGGAAATCATCCTTTGAATCACAAGGCCCAAATTTTAAAATGAGCTCCTTGTCTCTTATTAAATTGAATTCTAGAATGAAAAACCACAAGTGCATGGGCGAATGTAAATTCCATCTTTTATATATTGTTTATATTTCTCTAAAATCCACCCATGTAGTTTAGTCAATTTGGGCCACAATTTCGCGATATTGAATTTAAGTGCATGCTCGAATAGACAATCTTCAAGCTTAGCCACCCTAGAATCCATGTTGATTTTAGGAATACAATCATATTTCTTAAAAGATGGATAAAAAACCCTACTAGCATCACTCTTTGACTATGCATTTCACTTATAGTGTAGGGAATCACCATTCAAAGAGGAGTTGGATTCATTTTCGTGGGAAATTGATGTCCTAAGAAAACCCACATCATGGGTTTGATGAAACACAAAAATCTTAATGGAAGAAAATTTCCCACCATTATTGAGCTAAGTTGTAGAAACAATTTGAGGGTCAAAAATGTAGAAACCCTCTTTCCAATGTCTGTGCTAAATGAAGATGAGATTAAAGACATTGAATATGAAGAAACCCCATTGAGATTTGTTGTAGATTGCTTACGATTGCCAACAAGCACATCATAGAAGTAAGTGTGATTACGGCACAAAGTTGTGTTGTCACAATGTTTAATGAAAGACATAGCAAATCCAATCAAATTTTTAGAATGGTATTTTTTTTTTATATTGAAGAAAAGCACTAAAATACAATAGAGAAAATAGTCAACAAGGGACAGTAAAAATTGAACATAAAACAACAGAAAAACCACATTGGACACATGCTGAAAACTTCAGCACCAGTGCTCTAAACCGATGCAACAACATCATCCACTGTTACAACAAAACCATGCAATCGGGCAACTCAAATTCATAACTGAACAATTGGGTACATACCCTGAAAACTCCACCATAGTGTCATATGACTCAAATATATAGACTGAAAATGACAAATGTATACCCTGTGAATAGAAATAACTTGAAGTACAGATGCAATGTTATCATACATAGAAAGACACCATGACTAAGACCTTCAGAATGAATCCTAGACTAAATGCTAGTGACCAGTAGCTCTTCAGAAATTGGATCGCTATTGTAATATCAACTCATGATCATTAGCAGTGGGGATGTGAGAATGAAGAAGGTCATTTCTTTCCCCTAAAATAGTGCAAAAATTTCAAACTATTAGTAATATCAAATCATGACCATTGCAATAGGGATGTGAGAATGAAGAAGACCATCATTATGACTCTCCACCAGTTTTGTCATTGTGAAGGCTAACACCAACACCCATTTGAAGTCATATAAATGCTGACAAAACTTCTCATCAACATCCATTTGCATCAGACTATCTAGAATAACCCCTAAAATATCAGAGCAAAGATTCTAGACTTCTTGTAGAGTGATCTTGGCATGCATACATTGTGAAGGCTACCTCCAAAGTGTTGAACACTCAAAATATTGAGAGGGGGGGTGATTCAGTGGTTGAAATGCACAAGACAATTGAGAGGTGGGGGGTGAATCAATTGTCACAAAACTTTAACCACTTGTAGACACCTAAAAATGTCTTCATCATCTAACTGACTTTTGACATCACTAAACACACCAATTCCCCTTCCAAACAATTAAAAATGTCTTCATCATCTAACTGACTTTCGACATCACTAAACACACCAATTCCCCTTCCAAACAATTAATTAATTTTTTATTTAATTAATTATCCTCTTTAACACCTATTTTTCCTCCTTTCACCCTGCCAAATTGAATTAATTTAATTAATTCAATAGTTCAACCTTACCCAATTAATTAAATAAATGTACAAATATTTATTTGATTAATTTTCCTTTTTACTAAACCCAATTAATTAGGAAAATCATGTTTATCTAATTAATTTAGCCTATTAATCAACCTATCCCTACCCTAGCTAATTAAATATCTATTATTTAATTACCTAGCCTAACCTACATGACCCTGGACCTATGATTAATTAAATAAAACCTTATTTAATTAATCTTAATCCCTCAAAAATTAAAAACTCGAGTGCAATAAAGACATCCAATGGTGAAAATCACTTCGGTGACACCTTGGATAGGTACCATGGTGAAAACCTATCTTAGGAACCATGTGTACTGACCAGTTTCACCATCTGATAAGTCCTCTTCCCATCATAACATTCCATATTTCATACTGTTAGGGTAAAATAGGATCAACAATGAATATGCAATGATAAACAGTATCAAATACCCATAACTCAATAGAATAGTGAAACTAAGAAGATTAAATAAAATGAAGCAACGAATCAAACAATGCAAAACTTCCTTAGATCGAAACTTCCATTGATTGCCTATCAAAATCGTCCTTGCTTGTATGAAGTAGGGCCCTCAGAGAGTGCACTCCTTTGTTGTGTTCAAGAATGTCGATAGTGAATGGCTGTGGTGATGAATGTGCTATGAAGATGAGCTTCAAAGCAATGGGGTGATCTCAAGCAAATGAATAGTAATGGGGTGCCAAAGGCGCGCTAGTAAATTCCTGTAGAGTCACAATACTAAAAGCCTGGATGCATAGAATGGAAGAATAAGGTTCCATTTATAGACTTGGGAGAATGAAGATCAACGGTTGAGAAGAAATAAGAAGATCAATGGTTGAGAACGGTTGAGGAATGTGCGACGAATAGAAAGAGGACAAGTGTCCAAGCTCCATCATGCAACAGGGAAGTTAACAAAATTGATTGAAGAGTTAACATAATAGACCAATCAGTTAAGTGAATTGATTGGGGAGTTGACTAAATTGATTGATCAGTTAACTGGGTTGATTGAGAAGTCAACAGAATAGATTGACCAGTGAACTCAAATGACCAATTAGTTAACAGATTTGATTGATGAGTTAACTAATTTTGATTGGATGATAAATAGGACATGTGGTTGAGGGAATATTAGCTAATTAAATATTTAAAATATTTAATTACATGTGCAACATGGTGAGGTGGAAAAGGTGAGGTGGAAAGATGAGGTGGATTTATGAAATTAGGATTTAGGATAGAGGAATTTAGGATTAATTAAATAATGTAGGATTATTTAATTATGTGAGACATTAGAAGAATTTAGGGAATTTAATTAAATAAATTGATTTTATTTAATTATAGGATAATGAACCAATCAAATAAACTTAAAATATTTATTCAATTGATAGACGAAACTAAGAAGGGAATAAATATTAAGAATAATTATTTGGACTGAATCGTGTCATTTTTAGGCGTATACATTTTGCCCCTCTTTGATGCAATGCAGTTTACGACGTTGGTTCAAAGAATAAATTTTCTGATAATGATACATGCCCCAGTTTGCCCCTAGTACAGGTTATGATGATAGGATGCCCCCTCGGGAGATTGGATGGGAAGAAGGCAGAAGGTGTGAGATGGACAATCTCATGAAGAAGGATGAAGAAAGAGCTGAATGATACGCCATGCAAGATAGAATGAAAACACACACAAGCAAGTAAGCAAGTATGCACAAATGATACAAGAACAACCAAGGTATTGCCCCTATCGAGCGGTAAACCAATGATATACTGATAACGATATACGACAGTGTTGTCATGGTGGGGAACGATATATCCCTAAACCAACACGGCAGATGTGTTGTCATGGCAGGGAACGATAGATCCCTAGAGAAACACGAAGGATAGTGTCTAGTTTCAGGAAAATGGAACATGTCGTGTAAGATGTGTGTGTTGGTCTAATTTCGACAATGTTACATCCTGTATAAGACAATTGAATGATTATAATTGATTGAGTTGGTTTACGACTAGACAAGGATCAAGACCACTGATTATGATTGGATCATTTGACAAGATTGACTTGACTTGATTGGTATGGATTAAGGATGGACCTGCATGTGGATCATTGCTCGAATTGACATTTAGAACTGTTGAGGAGAGATACAATGAGAGATAGAAAGTTGATCGATAGAAGAATGACTCGACAGAAGGAATCACAAGCTTTTGTTTGTAAACATTGATACTCTGCGGTTTGAATCTTTTATTGCATGGGATATGGATGCTTTGGAATTTTTTATTGCATGGGATATGGATGTTTTTATGGATGTATAATGGATGCGAATGGTGTTTGCTTTTGACATCTTGATAGTACAAGTATTTTGAAGTGCTTATTTCATCATTGGGCGATTTTTTTTTTGGGTACTTTTTTTGAAATGTTGTAAGTTAATACAAGCATCTAGGTATAATTGAACCAAGATGACCTGAGTATTGCTTACATGGATTTTGATTTAGCAAGTTAATACAAGCATCGAGGTATAATTGAACCGAGATGACCTGAGTATTTCTTGCGTATCAACAAACAAGGATTGCCCCCGTTCATGTTAGACCTTTGATGTCCTCGATGATCTTTTGCCGATCATGTCTTTAGACAAGGCATCACATTACTAAAGTTTAATCCACAAGCAGCAAACAAAGAAAATAATCATGCCCCCATCATAGCATCTCTAGCTTTTGGCATCCTCGAGTAGCATAGAAAGGCATGATAGCAAAAATCAAGACTCCGTATTTTAACCTAACCAACACAAAACATTTTTTTGCATTTAGATGTGTTTGTTTCTTGCCATAATTTGGGTAAAATCATTTAGAAGGCCTTAGGTGTTTTTCTGCTTTGTCTTGGATAGGTTAATGTTCTGCGTCAGGATTTTTGCTTGAAAAGAGTGGGTTTTGCTTGCGCTTGCTTGCCTGGTGACAAGATTCCACAATCTTTATTGGTGAGATGGACCCTAAGGGACTGACCTAGTGCCTCGAGGGCTCATTGCTAAATGGCCGTGCCTACGTGACAACGTAGAGGCAACATAGTTCGAGGTAAACCCTAACGGACCTAAGATATGGATTGGATGAGACACGATATGGAATAGACATGGATCAAACATGGAACATATATGGATCAAATAAGACACGATATGGAACAGATGATACCGATGACAAGGAAACACCACGGATAGGTAGATGTATGGGTGAATGGAACAGGTAGGTATGAGGATGGGCAATAGTGGATAGAAGGAAACAAGGATGTGATCCCCAAGGACTATGTCGCATAAGAGTAACATGCCCCATTGTAGGTAGAATACTTAGGATTTTTCATGGCAATGCTTACGATGATAGGAGGATGAGAGGGTAATGAAGGATTTGCATGGTTTGGAGGGATAAGGTATGTCAAGATACATCTAAAACATTTGTCAACATTGTGCCTCCAATCTTTATCAATTCTAAAGAAATAGAGGAAAGGAAGATTACGATGGATAGACTAGATAGTATAGGTAGGATAGGATAGGAAATGGTATGAAAGGAAACTTGTAGGAGAAAAGTGATATGCTGATGAGACAAGGTGCCCCCAAGTGTAGGTGACATAGAAGATCATCTTACACATGATGCCTATTTGCCAGGTTTTCATCACAGTACATATCCAAGGCGTCTGTTTGCCAAATTTTCACCATTGGACGAAGGGATTTTTCTCTACTTTTTTTTTTAAACAGTTTGGATAGGAGAAGGTGGATATGGAAGGGAGAGACTCAAGTATCTAGTTCCCTGAAAGGTGATAGTCCCACTAGAAAGATGTTGTCGCATGGACCATGTCGAGTGCTCTCATAGATGTTGGTAGGAGATTGCATGACAGTGAGATGGGGAAGGTAGATAGAAAATTGCAGAAGGTGCAATAGTGGATGATGATGCAGAATATGGAGGGAAGGCTTATGCAAAAGCATGGACCATAGGAATAGGATGAGGAAGACATGTAGGATAATAGTGGAAGGAAGGGGAGATAGAGGTATATGAAAATGTTGCGAAATAGAAGGGAATCATGACCAACGGTTGCACATACCGTGATAAACATTGAAGCTAGTGATGGGAAATTAGTGTAGGAAGCAACGGAGACTTTTGCTTGTGGATGAATGACTTAGGCATGTAGGGATCCACATAGATTGAGTATTTTGCTGATTTTTTCTTGTCATGTGGGATGGAAGAATTTGAGACTTTTGGATGGAATGGGAGAAAGTGGATCGTTGAGATTCTTGAGAGGTAGATGCCTCATGTAACTTGAGGGCTTTTTGCTTAGGTACCCAAACCATTTTATTTTTAGATAGTACCTGTGAAGGTATGAGTTTGGGTGTATGCAGCTTTTGTGCAGCTTTTGGAGTAATCATTTGTTGGATGTGGACCCACACCTTTTTCAGCTTGGCGTATAGGTGTGTGGGTGTATGCAGCTCTTGAGAAGGATGTTTCTTTAATTCTTAGTTTTTGTATCCTAGGTCATGAGGACTCTTAGAATTTTTGACTTGATAGGTAGAGGTATCCAAATTTTTATGGTTGAATTCTCTTGAGATGGTGGAAGTGGAGTTTGAGGAAGTTCTTTGTTTAGACAACATGTGCATTGGTTGGTCATGATTGGATTTGTTAGAGGATTCATAGATGGATGGATAAGGTGTTGGAAGAAGTGGTGGTAAAATGTATGGAGGGATGTTAGGAGTTGGAAGTAGCGAAGGTAGATTGGATGGTGGAAGGTGTATGGTCACATGCTTTTGGGATGTGTATGATAAGGGAGGTGGGATGGTGACATACGTTTTGGGGATATGATAAGTTTTGCGATGGAAAATGGGGGATGTAAGAGGAGTGGAGGAAATACCAACATCTTGAGTTTGTTCACCTTGGGGTACGTATCCAAGGTCGTATGAATGAGGAGGAACATTGACATGGACAGGCTCCAAAATACCTTGTTCGTGGAGGCCTAAGCCTTTACCTTGGTAGTTCATATGTTGGAGCATGCGGTGGACAGCGGGATTATGTATAGGTGGAACACTAGACACAAGTTCCTTATTAGATGGAGAAGGTGAGATAGAGGATAATGGTTGCTAGTGTTCAAGGAGGAACACTCATTAATGAAGACGGTAAGACCAAGGATATATGGTGGGGGATTTGCAACATGGTCGATAATGGATGGAGGAGGAGTATTACTAGTTTGATCTTCTATGCTTTCTTGGGAGGCAAGTGTCTCATCAAAGGAAGAGGAAGTTGTTGAATCCTGGATAGGGCTAGATGGGGTTTTAAGCTCAGGACCATGGAACGCATAAAGTGGGCTAAGAGGATCATCATGGTCTGCTTGATCATAGATAGACTCTTGATCGTAGGTGGGATCTTGATCATAGATAGGATTTAGCGTGATGGAATTAAGGTGCTCTTGTATAGGTTCGTCATCAACAATAATATCTTGATCATGGAAAGGATATAGGCCATGGAGAGGTTGGAATTTGATCTCTTGTTCATGTATAGGATCAAGTTGCTCATGGATAGCTTCTTCATCAAAGGTAATATCTTGATCATAAAAGAGATATAGGTTATGAATGTTTTGAAATTGGACTTCTTGCTCATGTATAGGTATAGGATCATCGAAAAGATAAAGGTTATGTAAGGGTCAGATGGGAGTGCTTTGATCTTGATTTAGACAAGGGGTTGATGTTTCCACATGTTCTAAAGTGTGCTCTTGACATAACTCTTGGGTTGTTTGAATTGAAGTTGAGGTAGAAGACCCTTGGATAGGATCTCGATCAACAACATGAAGGTGTGACAAACCTTGACTTTGGTACATGGTAGGAGGTTCTTCAATAAGCTCAAGGGGTTGTCGAATACATGACGAGGTTAGAGTAATGGACATGCTTGAAGGTTTTTTGATAAGGTCAAGGACCAGAATTTGGGGACATGGTTGACTCTCTGCTAGTAGCCCTTGGATCACATCCTGCGTAGGTGTACGGGTAGATGAATGAGGTAATGGATGAGTGGGTTTAGATTTCTTTTGCTGTGTAAATTTGGAAAACATCTTTCCCAAAAATCATCTGAGGCTTTTTTGGTTGTCCATTTAGAGCTCGAGGAACTCGATGGCGGTGTTGGTGTAGGATTGGTATGCTTTGGGATATGTGTCTTAGAAGATGGTGAAGGAGGACTAGTAGACAAAGTGGTATATGATTTCCAACTTGAGGTGGTGCTTGCCTTGTCATGAGAATCATTAAGACGGGAAACAAATGTATGAGTTTGGGGCGAGGCGTAGCTAGTACTGGTCTGTTCAGCTTGCAAGATTGTCATTTCTTGTTGTATGACAACTTAACTTTGGACTAGGAGGACCTGATAGAAGGTGAATAGGATGACCAACGAAAGAGAGATTTTGACGTGAAATGGATGAAAAACTGACTGCAAGGTAGGATCTAATCTCTAATTTTGGAACTAGACTAAAATGGGTACCCATAACTGGTGAAATTTTTCTCTCAAAAACTATGCAAGTGCTCACTGGCATGCATGCGCCGAAATAGATGCACTGAAAGAATCGGTAAATGCGCTAAAAGTCGCAGTAAATGTGCAGTAACAGAAAGTATATGCACCGAAGGTCTAAATAAATGCACCATAGGTCAGCACAAATGCACAGGAACAGAGGACGGATGCGCCACTCTGGCTTTTCTTAGTATTTTTGTAATTTTTGGAAATTTTTCTGATGTTTTTGGTACTTTGGTTGTAAAAAGGTCTTTGGTCTGATTTTCTGAAATTATGGCAAGAAGACACAGCAAACACAAAGAATATTTTTATGGTTTTTTATTTTTTTGTGATTTTTTGACTCTTTTTTGACTAAAAAAAAAGCAAGTACAACCCTAGGCTTCAAATGGATTACAGGGGTTTTTGGCCACTAGAACAAAGGTGTTTAATGAAGGCAACCGTTTGAGTGGTTATACATGCGGCAACACTACTCTCCATTATGGAGTCTCCCAGCCTGCAAGGGTTGCGCCTTGGAGGGTTTTGGGGGAGGTTGGTTGTTGGTATAACACAACTGCACTCATTGTTGGAAGCTTTCACTCCAAACACAATTTATTTATAGTGGCTTGGAAGGGCTTGGCGTCTAGCCTGTTACCACTTAGGGTTGTTCCTACTTGGATGAACGGTATCCAAGAGCAGGCCCCTCTAAAGAAAAAACACATGCAAAAATGATATGTCTGGTATTTTGATCACCCAAGATAGGGGAGAGCATAGGCCTGGTATCATTCCCAAAACACAGTATACAATTGTTCTTTTCCCCTAGTTAAAATAAAAAAAACTAGATGAGCTATCTACTTGGGCAAGCACAGAACTTTGAAGTGATTAGCAAGATAGCAATGGTCCAGTTTTAACCAAGATAGCAATGATGAGCTCAAATTTTAATCCACGTAGCATGAATTGTTAACTTTGAAATGATAGTCAATCGATATAGCAATGGTTCAATTTTAACCTAGATAGCGATGATGAGTTCAATTTTTTTTTTTAACCATGATAGCACGAATTGTTAACTTTGAAGTGATGGTCAATCGAGATAGCAATAGTTCAGTTTTAACCCAGATAGTAATGATGAGTTCAATTTTAATCTAGATAGCAATAACTTTGAAAAGATTGTAATGTTGCAATGCAAGATAGCAATGATTCAATTACCACTTTCCTAGTTAAAACTATGTGAGATTTGCATGAGCATCAATATTACTATCCTTTTAGAAATCAAAGTGTGAACTAATCGAATGTAACTATATGAATCTAAACCAGTGCCTAACCTGCAAAACAGATCAAGAGTATTCCTACAAAGACATCAGCATTAGTGAAAACTTCAAGAAAACCCTAGAAATCACTGTCAAAAATAGATGTGCCGCTTCAGAGACTGAATGAGTAGAAACAGTCAATAGAAGCACTACAATACATATGCGTTGAATCAAAGGACATATGCGCAGAAAGAAACAATCGATCTGCAGAAATTTGCATTTTTCTAACCCTAGTTTGTTACGATTTGGATAAAAATGTGTGTAGATGATCTCTTAGCTCAAATCTAACCTCACCATTGCATCCGGGGGGCATTTCCATAAATTTTGAGTACAAATTTGCCTAGATTTCATGAAAAATAGAGCGTTTGGCAAAGAAAACAATGTTCTAAAAATTCACTGCAAAATAGATGCGCTCCAGGATGTAACAGATGTGCTGCAGGATGTAACAGATGCACTGCAGGATGAAACAGATGCGCTGTAGTATGTAACAAATACGTAGAATCAGTAAATGCACCATATCAGAGGTCAGATGCGTCGAAACAAAGACTGTATGCGCAGAAATAACAGATGCGTCGTATCATAGGGTAAATGCATTGGAACAATGGACGTATGCACTGCAGAAACAGATCCACCGTGACAGTTAACAGATGCGTGTTAGGATGTAATGAATGCGCAGTTTCCTCCTGTGTACGGCTATCTGAACACAAAAGCTCAGTTTTTGGTTAAATTTGGGGCAAGGCCCCATGGGGGGTGCCAAAAATGTTAGGGTAAAATAGGATCAACAATGAATATGTAATGATAAACAGTATCAAATACCCATAACTCAATAGAATAGTGAAACTAAGAAGATTAAATAAAATGAAGCAATGAATCAAACAATGCAAACCTTCCTTAGATCGAAACTTCCATTGATTGCCTATCAAAATCATCCTTGCTTGTATGAAGTAGGGCCCTCAGAGAGTGCACTCCTTTGCTGTGTTCAAGAATGTCGATAGTGAATGGCTGTGGTGATGAATGTGCTATGAAGATGAGCTTCAAAGCAATGGGGTGATCTCAAGCAAATGAATAGTAATGGGGTGCCAAAGGCGCGCTGGTAAATTCCTGCAGAGTAACAATACTAAAAGCCTGGATGCATAGAATGGAAGAATAAGGTTCCATTTATAGACTTGGAAGAATGAAGATCAACGGTGGAGAAGAAATAAGAAGATCAATGGTTGAGAACGGTTGAGGAATGTGCAACGAATAGAAAGAGGACAAGTGTCCAAGCTCCATCATGCAACAGGGAAGTTAGCAGAATTGATTGAAGAGTTAACAGAATAGACCAATCAGTTAAGTGAATTGATTGGGGAGTTAACTGAATTGATTGATCAGTTAACTAGGTTGATTGAGAAGTCAACAGAATAGATTGACCAGTGAACTCAAATGACCAATTAGTTAACATATTTGATTGATGAGTTAACTAATTTTGACTGGAGGATAAATAGGACATGTGGGTGAGGGAATATTAGCTAATTAAATATTTAAAATATTTAATTACATGTGCAACATGGTGAGGTGGAAAAGGTGAGGTGGATTTATGAAATTAGGGCTTAGGATAGAGGAATTTAGGATTAATTAAATAATGTAGGATTATTTAATTATGTGAGACATTAGAAGAATTTAGGGAATTTAATTAAATAAATTGATTTTATTTAATTATGGGATAATGAACCAATCAAATAAACTTAGAATATTTATTCAATTGATAGACAAAGCTAAGAAGGGAATAAATATTAAGAATATTTATTTGGACTGAATCGTGTCATTTTTAGGCATATACAGATACATCCCATGGCTTGGAATTTAGAAACATCAATCACCCACCCCATCTCATCCCACCCAAAGTCAACCCACCAAACAAGGATTCTTGTAATCTTCCTTCTGTACATACGAAATCCAAAAAATCCTTAAAACAATAGAAAATCCAAAAATCCCAAAAATAATAGAAAATCAAAAAAATCCCAAAAACAATAGAAAATCCAAAAAATCCCAAAAATAATAGAAAATCCAAAAAATCCAAAAAATAATAGAAAATCCAAAAAATCCCAAAAATAATGCAAAATCCAAAAAACCCCAAAAACATCAGAAAATCTCAAAACAAATTGATTGTACAGTATACAACATAGATGCACAAATATTTGAGAAAGATACAGTACCTGAGTTCGACGTTTTCCTAGTCTAACAAATGAATTCTACCATCAATCAGTTTAATCAACTCACTGTAATATACAGAATACAAGGAACATGTGTGACAAATTAATATGTAATATTTTTGATTTGTAACAGTACTCCCTTCTTGACATCGACCTAAAGTTTTCTAAACAAATTGCGCGCATATCATCACCAATGGTCCACGCATCAATCCGTAACAATACTCTGTAATTCACGCATATCATCACCCGCAATCAATATCTCCATCTCAAAACTATTTCCACATCATCAAGTCTTGCCAGAACTACATATTCATCTCACCTGCATCTTGAAAGTACCTTGATCTCATGGACATAGGGTATGTAGGCAGTCTGGAATACGAAGGAAGTATCCAGTACTCAGGTACATAAGATGCACCCATTCAACCCGTTTGGATGGTCCCTAGCTACTAAGCTTGCTAAATTTCACAAGTGATAAACACGCTAAGCATACACCTAAAACACTGTGCCTCACGAAAAATCATCAATTAACATTCCAACTGCAATCAGCGCATATGATCAGAATGTCCTTTTGCCCACCTTTCAAATTTATCCAACAAAATCCAAAATGATTCGCATCCTAGGATATATCATTCCTACAATGGACAAGAATCCCTCATCCTATCAACACTTATCTTAGCAAGAGAACACAATGGCTATTTGTGCTTTTGGGTTGATCTTTTTTATTCTTGGTTTTTATCTTCTTGTCTTATTCTAGGTCATTTCCAAAGCTACCTTGGTCTCATTATAGCATGGTAAGTGGCGGATAACCCTTGGAATAGACATGGTCACTATTTTTGTATGCTGTGCTTGTGGGTTGATTTCATTACTCCAAGAATAGTATTCATATCTTGAAGATTGGGTTGGTTCTAGCATGACACACCTCATTTGCATAGACAGGTATTTATACCTTCTATGTACTATGAGCATTCATGACTATGAGTCCCCTTCCCCCAGTTGGGCAAGATTTTTCTACCTTGGGCATGCATGAAATCAACCTATTGTTTGTGAGTCTAGTCCATGCAATTGTGGGATAAATACCATCACCTAGGTTATCTCATACCTTCGTGAAGTGTATCCTACATTACTATAATAAATCTAGAAGTGCTCTCAATAAATGCAAATACTATGCCTAGCTCAAATCATTTTCTATCATCCATCTAACCATCTTATATGGGCCTAGAATTTTAATCCCCTCAACCACCCAACTCTCCACCTAACCCTCTAACTAACTCTAACCCATTCAACCAACCTCACACATCTAATCCAAACCCCCCCCTAATGACATGGTGTCCCATGACCTAGCACTTCCTAAGCTATCTAGCCCCCCTAGCCAATCCCCCCAGCCTATCCCCCATCACTTGGCTCCACCACCCAGGGTTTTAAAGGAGCATGTTTTGTGTCATGACTTGTTGGTTTCAACATTCACTGCACTAATACATGATCATAATCATCTACCCATCATCACATCATTGCATGCCCATCAAGAATAGGTCAAGAAGATGCACATCCTTCCATTTAATTGTTCTTCACTTCATCTACCTAGTTCCACTCACTTCTCTTTTAGCCCAATTGAACATCATTTTCTCTGTAGATTTTCCATTGGATAGAGTAGGTCACCCCAAACCCCCTATTTTCTGACAACACTTTTCACAATTAGGGCTCCCTACACTCATTCCAACAAAATTTCCATCGTAGAGAGATGTAATCTCACATCTCACATAGGGCATCTTCTGTGTTTTCAGGATTACAACAAAAATCATTCTAACTAGTAGCAAATCCATGATAGCCCAACCCATCAAAGGTTGGTGACAACATAAAATAGCTGGCAGTTTGAATCCATGGGCTAAGGAGTTTGTTCCTTCTCCACTATATCCATATTGTGCACACCTGATCAAACATCCCATTTCATTAGTATCATACATAATCCATAAACATTATCACATTAGCATAAGAATAACAAACCATCATCATATTACATACATGATCCATACATTACAATGCATATCATATCATTCATCCACAAAAACATGATATTAGCAAATCATAAATCCATAATCAACTCATAACATGATAATGAAGACATGAGGGATACAACCCACTGAGTACCACCTATAGTGAATCACGACATCATAATAAAACAACCATCCATAAACCATCCATAATCATAATTAATATCTGAATTAAACTACCATTAATAAGAGATTGCTCATAAGCCCAACAAGTATGATCATTGTAATCATTGATTATACCATCACATAATAAAACATAAACAAGATCATCTATCATATCATCATCAAAAAAATAAATCTTAACATCATAACATAATTAACATATCCATCACATCATCTGCATCATCATCCTAACATGCATAAAACCATAAAAACATACATCACATAAGGCATCCATCACATAAACATCATCATAATCCATAATGCATCGCATCACATAATAAAACCATAATATGCATAAACATCATCATCATATATCACCAAATGTCATCATACATCACCAAAACATAATGTACATCACTTGGAATAATACAAGTCGTGATGCAAAATGCTTCTAAGGGCTCAAAATACATCAGCATATATGTATCCCATCACTAGAGTGATGAACCTCTGCCTAAGTCAGTAGGTGACCCTAGCCATGGCTATGACTATGGTTGTGGCTACTGCTATGGTGGCTGTGGTGGAGGACCCATGGGATGCCGCACTAACTGAATAGATCTGGATCTACGTGACCGAGACATTCGTGAACCACTCTGCTAACTGTAACTAGGGATCCGTTGACCCTCCAGAAAAGCTGAACAATAGGCTGCGTGATAATAGTCAGCTCGGCCTCTCTGCTTCACAACCTGTCCCTATAGCTATGTAATCTATGTCTATGCTAACACTAGACCCATGCTTGTACCTACTGCAACCCCCTGCAAACTCACCACCTGGGCCTCTACCTGTTGGGCCCTCACCTCTGTAGCCTACTGCAGGGCTCTCTTTGAGTCCCTCTCACATGTCAAGGTTGCTAACTGGGCCTGTGCCTGCGATAACTACGCCTGTAGCACACCCACCTACCCATCTGCTCTATCTAATAATGCAGCCACTCCCCGTAGCTGCACTAACTCCTATTGATGCCTCTCTAAGCTATCCTCTAGACTGGCCACCTAAGCCCGCAAGGTCTGTATCTCCTCCTCATCCTCACCTCAGGGGCACCAACGAGATGAATGCTCTCTCAGAGCTGAACCTGTTCCTACCCCCAAGCTGCCTACCTCTGTCTGCCTAGTCCCTGTGAATCCCATGGTAGTCTCAGGAATGTGATGGTGCATAGACCTATCTCTCACCTCTAATCTAGGAGTATGCTATGCTGTGAGGGTACCTGTGGGGGTGGCATCAAACCCCTAACTCCTCCCTATCCTCACTGGGTACTCTGTCTGTCACTACGCTATCGAGGTGCTCGCTGACTTGGTACTTGTCCAACCTATACCTATTGTGCAAGTACGTGTTGTTGCTGTAAACCCTGTTGACTCCTTGTCTCTGTGATGATACCTACAATGGCGGTGTTTATCTCCCTCTCCCTCTACCTCGCCCTCCAACCTCCACCTACCCAGATACCGCTGCTACCAATACCCCAATCAGATCATCATCCCCTACCTCAACCTCCTCCACCACTATCTCCTCCTCAACAACAACATCCTCCTCTGCTCCCACCTCTACATTCATATTTGGCTCCTTGGCTAGATCTATCATACGAGTAGGTTGCCACATCTGTCACCATGTGTCATATGCTGGCGTGGTACCTACATCTCCACCGTACTCCTCCAATCCCACATCAATGGCTGTAAAGCCGTAAAGTGCATGGGTGAATGTACATTCCATCTTTTATATACTGCTTATATTTCTCTAAAATCCACCCATGTAGTTTAGTCAGTTTGGGCCTCAATTTAGTGATATTGGATTTAAGTGCATGCTTGAATAGACAATCTTCAAGCTTAGCCACCCTAGAATCCATGTTGATTTTAGGAATACAATCATATTTCTTAAAAGATGGATAAAAACCCCTACTAGCATCACTCTTTGACTATGCATTTCACTTGTATAGGGAATCACCATCCAAAGAGGGGTTGGATTCATTTTCATGGGAAATTGATGTCCTAAGAAAACCCACATCATGGGTTTGATGAAACACAAAAATCTTAATGGAAGAAAATTTCCCACCATTATCGAGCTAAGTTATAGAAACAATTTGAGGGTTGTCATAAATGTAGAAACCCTCTTTCCAACCTCTGTGCTAAATGAAAATGAGATTAAAGACATTGAATATGAAGAAACCCCATTGAGATTTGTTGTAGATTGCTCATAATTGCCAATAAGCACATCATAGAAGTAAGTGTGATTAGGGCACGAAGTTGTGCTATCAAAAAGTTTAATGAAAGACATAGCAAATCCAATCAAATTTTTAGAATGATATTTGTGATGGACATATTATTATTTTTAGATTATGTAGTGAGGCTTGGTAATGGGACCCCCATCCATTACAACTAGGGGGATTAATGCTTTTATTAGATGCTCTCCTAGCAAGGATATCATTGGACTTACAATACTCTTACCTACACTCCTATAAATTGAATGCCTCACCTAGTTCTCACCTCCTTTCTCCTCTTGCAAGGCATCCACTTTAATTTTCTCCATCTTTTGTTCCTATAACTTGATTAATATAACAAAGTAGTGATGACATGTAATTATTTGGTAATGATAAGAATATGATTAGGTAATTGAAATCTTAGCATTCATTATAGTTTGAAATCAAAAGACTTGGGAGATACTAAGTTTATCTTAGGGATGGATATTAGACAGGATATAAAGATAACAAAGAACTTTGGTTGGGTCAAAGGAAGTATGTTGACTCTAATTTGAGATAAAGAGAGGCATAGATATAGAGATAAAGATAGGGAGAGATATAGAGATAGAGAGAGGGAGAGAGGGAGAGATGTGGATATAGGGAGAGAGCCTGGGAGAGAAAGAGAGGGGAGGAGAGGTAGAAAGAGAGGGAGAGAATGGGAGAGACAAACACACATAGGGAGAGATATAGATAGTGGGAGAGAGATAGAGAGTGATGGAGAGATATTGATATAGAGAGATATAATTATGATATAGAGATAGAAAGAGGGAGGAAGAGAGATAGAGAGGAGGATAGAGAGACAGAGGAAGTGTAGATAGAGACATAGAGGGGCGCAGATAGAGAGATATGGATAAAGAGAGGGTAAGAGGGAGAGATGGAGAAAGATAGAGGGGGGAGTTAGAAATAAATAAAGGTAGAGATAGAGAGGGAGAGATAAAGGGAGGGAGGTATAGATAGATAGACATAGAGAGTGAAAGAGAGATAGACAAAGAAGGGGGAGAGATACAAAGAGATAGAGAGGGGGAGAGATCTAGAGAGAGGTGGGGAGATAGAGAGGAATAGATAGATAACAATAGAGAGGAGAGATAGAGATTGAAAGATATATAGAGAAAAGGAGAGATAGAAAGATAGAAAGAGATCATTCACTATTTATCTTTCATCTTTATGGGTTCAACATTTAATGTTTAACATTAAGATTTATTGTTTGTGTTTAATGCTTTAGTGTTGATGTTTAGGGTTTTGGATTTTAGGTTCACATTTAGGCAACTTAGATTTTAACATTAAGGAAGAGGAAAGGATGGGGAGAGGGAGAGACAAGGGGGGAGAGACAATCAAAGACATAGAGAGAGAAGGGGGAGAGAGAGATAGAGGGAGGGAGAGATAAAGTGATAGAGAGTGGGAGAGGGATAAGAAGAGATAGAGATATAAAGATAGAGGGGGAGAGAGTGAGGGGGAGATAGAGCTGGAAAAAGGGAGAGAGTGAGGGAGTGATAGAGAGATAGAGCTAGAGAAAGGGAGAGATAGAGAGAGAGTGAGAGATAGAGAGATAGAAAGAGGGAGAGGGAGACAAAGAGACATAGAGGGATAGATATAGAGATAGACATAGAGATAGTCATAGAGAGAGTGATAGAGAAAGTGAGAGAGATAGAGAGAGATAGAAATAAATAAAGGACTTGAGTGGAAGAGAAGGATAGATAGAGGGGTGGAGAGGGATATATAGAGATAGATGGGAAGAGAGATGGAGAGAGGGAGAGGGAGAGGAAGAAATAGAAATAGGGAGAGGAGGAGAGTGTCATGCCCAAAATTACACATGGATATGAAAACTATCACAACAAATGTTTTTGAATAAAGAATCTCTAACAAGCTTCTAACACACTACACATGATAGTATAACATGTGCACTCAATGACATTGCATGTGCATCACTATGAAGGGCATGCTGCTCTAGCAAGGAAAGGAAAAATGAAGTAATGGGTGTGTGAAAAACTATTTTGTACACCCTATGATGATAAAGATAATCCTAATTAGGGTATGGCATCACTATGTGTGATGTCTCAAGGGAGAACCTCCACTTGAGGTAAAAAAAGTGAAGTAGATGGGATATAGAACAAGTAAAATATGTAGATCTAGTACCAAGTTGGAATTCCTCAAACTTCACATAAACCAATTAACACTTTCAACAACGAATTCTATGCAAAAATATGGACAAGATAAAGGACCAAGAAATATGCCATTAGGTAGCAGGTCCAAAGTCCACATTTTAGCAAAAGGGCATGAAATTCAATATTTTTCAAAGGAAAATGCACTCAACCTTTCGCAAAGTAACTAAGGCACCTAATGACATAAACCCATTTCCATTCAAAACATAGAAAATACTTCACCAAAGGGGAGGGAAGAAGGAAACCAACTAGAAAAAAAACAAACTAAAGAAAAAACAAAAGGGGGGTCCACATTTTGTGGAAAATAAAATGGGGTGTGTGCAATGCATAATAGGTCATAGCTAGAATCTCTAAAGAAAAGGGGTTATGTCTAAAAGACATACTAGTCAAAGGTTGAGATGATGTAGAAAGATTATGCAATTGTTCTTGGATTGTCCCATGTTTTACATTAATTGATTAATTATAGGATCAATAGTATTGGGAGTAGTAGTAGTGGTGAAAGGTTGTGAAGAGAGTGGTTAGGAATTGGTTAATGCTCCAACTAGTTATGTCAAGGGGAGAGGTTGAGAAGGTGGGATGTAGTGGTTTAGGATTAGTCGAACATCCTTGGGTTTGATATGAGGAAGGTCTTGTGGTAAGAGGATGGTGCAACAACTATAGAAAGATTATAAATATGGGTATTGTGGTGGACATGGACATAAGAATTTGGGTATGTGCTAGATTAGAAGTAGTCTCTCTAGAAGGCTCAAGGGAAAGAGAGGTGCGATGATGTATGATGTGCCTTACTACTTGTAAGAAATTGAGGCCCTCCATATGGTTAACAAAATGGCATGGAATTGCACACATTTGATTTTGTCCCATCTCTTCTTTGGTTCCTTCTTGTAATGCTTTTTCTATGGTATTTTTTGTGACTTTTTTGGGTCTTTGCAATTAATTTATTATGGTTTAAGTACCACTTTTATTTTTATTTTATTTTTACCACAAAGGAATCAGTAAGTCAATAGCCTATAGGGATAGCATCCTATAACCTTGGGTTGTACATGTTACCCATAACATATATAGTGGGCAAAGTGGGTGACCATTGTTTATGTCTTTCAACAGCTCAACCATCCAATCTACATTCGCAGGGTTTTCTAATTTTACTTACATACTGTGTTTCAATCAACTAAAGCGTGGGGATTTTTATAAATACCTTCTTTAATTTTATTTAACATATTATTTTTAATTACATAATTAATTATAAACTATCAAAAGTTTAATACTATATGATTTTAAAAAAATAAAAAAAAGTTAATTAATATTAAATAATTTTCAAAAATCACATGATATTTAAAATTATATAGAATTAGTCTTTGACTCTTAGCTAAAACTTAGATATCAGTCAGTTTAAATTAGTAATTTTAATATTAACAAATTGCAATTTGAATTTGATATAACTTCCCAACACCTTCCACTCTCCAAAAAAATTACACAAAATTAAATTTAATATTATAAATATAAAAAAATTCAATTCAATTCAATTCCATAGTAAATTTTAAAAAAAAGGTCTTCCCATGTTTAAAAGAAGAAAGAAAACACTAATTTTAAATCATTTATGCGTAATTTTCTACATGAAATATCTTCACACAATAATTAAATTTATTACATAAAATTCTCTTGACCAGTGTGAAAAGGCTTGCATTCAAGTTACATGTTAAATGGATTACTAGCTATTAGCTTTGGATCTATGGTCTGACAGGGTCTTGGTCATAAAGTCTATAAAAATGAGTCACGGGTCACAAGTCACCCATTGCATTTTACAATCTTTGGATGGTGATTATGACATTCACATGGAAAAATGAAGATGAAAGGAAATGTACATGTCAGACATCGATTCCACGCAATGAATTCTTTTATGACAACTGGAAAGTTTTGAAAGAGATAAGATGTACCTAAAAAATGGTTCGAAGGCAAATAATATGATTCATACACACGTCTTTACGCTGAAGGCGTTCGCTCTATGAGGTGAACCAGCCTGGTGAGTGACATTGGTGGCTCAGAGTCATCTAGCAAGTGTGCAAGATATGAAATCCATCGTAGTCATTCATTAGTTTCGGGTTGCCTTTTGTCATTTTTCACTGGTTTTCAATTTTGCTACTCACTCAGAGGCATCTGAAGTAAAGCAAAACATGACTTTTTCCTCATTTAGAATATTATGGTTGTTCATCATCATCAGTTTGCTTCTTGGCAATATTTTCCATTCGTGCCATCAAATTTGTCGTTGTCTTGCACCGGTTGTTTTTCATCCGCCGGATTTTTTATCAGTTGCTGCTAGGATTATATACTCAATTTTGTGAACGACGGAATAGGGCGGATGCCACACAAACCCCTATCTTTCACTGTCAGAACCTTGTTCTCCTTTGTGTTCGATTAAACTCTACAGGGATATATTAAATATAAATAAAAGTTCTTTTCAAATTATTTCCTAAATTTAAAAGGGTTGATAAGATGCCCTTTTATATAAAATGTAAACAAATGTTCTTTTCAAATTACTTTCTAAATTTAAACGAGTTACACCTATAGGAGGTTCAAGGAATATGCCGATATGAACAACTGATGAGTTTAGAAAATTTACCGGCGTCAATTTTTTTTACAGCGTGAGATAATTTTTGAAGCACTATGATGCTCACATATAAAAGCCTATTGGCTAATTATTATTTACTAGCAATCGCACCTTAGTGTGCAATGGGCATGCCAAAATTGAAAGAGTATTAGAATGGTTGACCATAACCTTAGTTTTGTAATCCCATGATGGGTAATGATTTTGTGTTTTAGGAAATGTCTCTTCAATTGTGATGGGTGGTAAAGGTAAAATTTGGAAATAATTATTCATAGGAAGGTTATGCATGTATCCATGTTCTCTACATGAAATTGAAAGGTTCTCTCTCTCTCTCTCTCTCTCTCTCTCTCTCTCTCTCTCTCTCTCTCTCTCTCTCTCTCTAGGTCTATATATATCTTTGTCTCCCTCTCTAGCTCTCTATTTATTTTTATCTCTCTCTGTCTCTATTTCCCTGTCACACACTTCCTCTCTCTAAGATTTCTCTCTCTCCATGTTTCTCTCTCCTCTCTCTAAGATTTGTCACTCTAACTCTCTTTTTCTCTATCTCTTTCTCTCATCCTCTCTTCTCTCTCTGACTCTCTACCTCTCTCTTTTTCTCTATCTCTTTCTCTCTTCCTCTCTCTTTTTCTTCATCTCTCTGTCCCTCCCTCCCCTCTCTTTCCCTATATTTGTACCTCTCTCTCTCTATGTTTATCTATCTCTATCTCTCTCCCCTTGTATGTTCCTCTCTCTCTCTCTCTCCAAATAACATTGTAAGGGTAAATTGATTAAGATGGAAGATGTGCAGAATTTGACAAAAGAAAGACTTGATGAAATTACTAATTTAATTGGAGGTATTGATCTGATAATAGGTGGAATCTCGTTTAATAATTTAATAGGAAACACTAGTATCTCTCTACATATGTTTCTCTCTCTCTTCCCTCTCTCTATCTCTCTCCTTTTCTATTTCTCTTTATCTCTCTTCATCTTTTTCTCACTCGCCCTTTCTCTCTCCCACACTTCCTCTCTATGAAATCTCTCTCTCCCCCTATGTTTTTCTCATGTTTCTCTCTTCCTATGTTTTCAAAATGACACTCTAAGAAGACTATTGGTGCACTAGAGAGATTCCCAAAGAATAAGTCAATACTCTTGTATGGAGTTATGATATTCGTATTATTTTCTTCATTGCTTATTAGTAAATCAAAATATTATTTTCAAATACAAGTAAGTAAATTAAACCATTAGTTATATAATTTTATTAATAATTATATAAATAATAATAAATGACAACACCTGGTAACAAGAGATTTCATCCAATCAACCTATACAATGACAATATTCTACTCATGTTATTCTTCTAGGTGTGTTGAAAGGAGTGATGTGTTGGTTCTTTTCCCTTGGTCCATATTTTTCTTTCTGGTGTATCAGAAATCCTAGTTAATTTATTGGCAATCACACTTCTTTGTATCCCTAGATATTAGAATTGCCTCTTTGTTGTCTGTTGTGACATTTTCTATTTTTCCCTGAAGACTGTTGTTAATTATGAAGAATTGCTTTGATTTAGTTTCTTTTAGGAAGACAAAGAGTGAAATAAAAGATAATAAAATTTGCAAATAATAACCTATGTATCTAGTTCCTCCATTTACAACTAGCTGACCATAGATTTTCCTTTCTTTTTAGTGGAAAGATCTATTTCTTAGAAGTGTTTTTTCCATGATAATAAGTAGTTAGGAATTGAGGGGATTTTCCTTTTGGATATTTATTCGTGATGGAGAATGAGGGAGTGCAAATACAATATTGTATCCAATTGATCATTTGTTTGTTAAATCTAAACTCTCATAGATTCTTTAGATATGTCAAGCATTATAACCATCCCCAACCAATGTTGTTTTGGTTGAGTGGAGTTGGCTAAGATCACTTCCTTCATATTGCATGTACTGGTTGTTCTTCCACTTACAATAACTTTATAAATTAGTGAATTTTCTAGCTCCTCCTATCTCCATTTTTTGTAGATACAACATAATTAAGTGGTATACGCAAATGATGCAAATTAAATTTTGCACCCCCAGTTCTAGAAAATAGAGATTTAGGATATTGATCACCTTTCGATAAATAGGCTTAAAAACACAAAAAATGGCATCCTATAATGAACAATTTTACATCTATGCAAGCCAGTTTTTAAATGTTTGGTTACAAAGTCTCCTTCATGAATTGAATGTCCATAGTCCTAGCCCTTGATCATGTTAAATCGAGCTTGTTGTCCTCTGTCATGTGGTTGCCTTATTTATATATAAGAATAAATATATTTGGAAAACAATATATCTAATATATTAGATTTTAATATTTTTAGCATAATATTTATTCTAAAATTGAGCATTTAAATTATGTTTATATATATATATTGGAATTATGTATGACACATGAATTAAGAGTAAACATATTTCTAATAGAATATATAATATATTAACTTTGCTCTCTCTCTATTCAATTCCTTATTTCTTCCCCTATGTTTCCTTTTTCTCTCTTGCTCTCTCTTGATTCTTGATTAATTTGTATCAATCTCCCTCTCTATTATTCTCTCTTCCTCTCTCTCTAGATCATGAATCTAGATCTATGTCCTTCATATTGCATGTATTGGTTCTTCATCCACTTTCAATAACTTTATAAATTAGTGAATGTTCTAGCTCTTCATATCTCCATTTTTTAAGATATGGTATAATTGAGTGGTATTACCCAAATGATGCAAAGTAACTTCTACACCCCCAATCCTAGAGAACAAAAATAGGATATTGATGTTAGGGTTAGCCAGCAAAAGATATCAATTAAATGCAAATAAAGATTAAACAAAGAAATAAAAATACACAGAATTAATAATAGCGAGAGACAAGTTTTAACGTGGTTCACCCAAACTCAGGCTATATCCACCAAACAGAGAGTCCAATATTATTATCCAGTAAATCAAACCAATTACAACCAGCAATCCCTGCAACTCAATATAGTTGCAAAATGCTACAATACCATATATAAACCAAAACCCTGACCCTTAGCTGCTTTTTATCAAGCCTTTTTATCGGTTACAAAAATAGGGTTTTTTATGTCGGTTACAAAAAATAGGAATTTTTATGTAGGCTCTAAAATTTTTTTTTTGAATAATCTTTTATGTAGCCTCTAAAAAAAGTTTTTTGAACCCCGGTGAGGATACATGGCTAGTGCATAGTACTTTCTTGATCAGTCGCCACCTACCAATAATTGATCTCCTTTAGATAAATAGGATTCAAAATAAAAAGATGATACTCTCTCTCTCTCTATTTGTCCCTCTCTATCTTCTTGCTTTGGTTGAGTGGAGTTGATGAATCTAGATCATGTCCTTCATATTGCATGTATTGGTTGTTCATCCAAAGTACAATACATTTATAAATTAGTGAATGTTCTAGCTCTTCCTATCTCCATTTTTTGTAGATACAACATAATAATTGAGTGGTATAACCAAATTATACAAAGTAACTTCTGCATCCCCGATTCTAGAGAACAAAGAAAGGAAATTGATCCCCTTTAGATAAATAGGCTTCAAAACAAAAAGATGGTATCCTATGATGAACAATTTTACATCTATGGAATCCAAGTTTTAAACATTTGGCTACAAAGTCTCCTTCATGATGCTTTAAAGAATACAAATTTTTTTTCAAAAATAACTTATTTACAAGACATTTAGTTTGATATAATGCAATAATATAAAATTATAACAAGGTTTTGAAATAAAACATTATTTAAGACTGAATTAGAAAGACAACCTAATAGTAGATCCATCTCTTCTATCCAATTTGTCCCATTCATCTTGATCCATTGCTCATGTATTTGTTCATATGTTTCTCTCTCTTCTCTCTTTATTTGTCTCTCTACTCTCTCTTTTTCTCTTTTGCTCTATCTCTTTCTCTCTTCCTCTCTCTATCTCTCTACCTCTCCTTTTCTCTATCTCCCTTTTCCCTCTCTAGTTCTCTATTTCTCTTTATCTCTCTTTATATTTATCTCCCTTCTCCCTCTCTGAAACACTTCCTCTCCTATATCAATCTACCCTCTCTCCCCCCTCTCTCTATCTCTCTATATCTCTCTCTTTCTATCTGTGTGCCTCTCTCTCTCTCTCTCTCTCTCTCTCTCTCTCTCTCTCTCTCTCTCTCTCTCTCTCTCTCTCTCTATATATATATATATATATATATATATATATATATATATATATATATATATATATATATATATATATATATATATATATATATATATATATATATATATTTGTGTGTCTCCATCTCTATCTCTATATTTCTCTTAGTCTCTTTGTTTATGTCTTTATACCTCTCTTTCTCTCTATCTCCCTATATTTCATATATCTCTTATATCTCTTGATCTCTCTATCTGTCTATCTCTATCTCCCCTTCTTTGTTCCTCTGTGGGTGGGAAAGCCACATGAATCTCTCAATATCCTCATGTTTAAAGGATTGGAAAAGGCACAATCCATTTTTGTTCTGAGTTTTCCATTATGTGTCACATAGAAGGATTTTTTTCATGTTTATCATTAACACAAATAACACAACTTTGGCATTTAAATTTGACATTTTACTTTTTAACAATTAGTTATTAATAAAGGGATTAATGCAATATGACTATTGTGGTAGGGATTAAGGGATTTATTTCTTTAAAAAAGCAACAAAGAATTGAAAGGACATTGAAATCATCATACATTACTCGAAGCACGCCACTATAGCCTTTTCATTCCTAGATACAATCCAATCTTAAAAGAATGAGAGATTAAACATTAAAGGAGAGATTATATACTTAAGGCTTTTTAAATTCAATTTTTAAGAGTAAAACATTATTGTTTATATAGGATATGTTTGTACAATTATAGTATACATAATATTATGAGTTTTTAAAATTGTAGGTTTCAATGTTTTACCTATTTTATATCTTAGTTAATTTTAATGTTTATTTTTAGGCTTTAAGTCGCGAGCTTGAACACATATCTTAGTTAATTTTAATGTTTATTTTTATGCTTTAATACATATTGTAGACACCCAAAATTGTCCACTTATCATAATGTTGCATCAGTTAGACATCTTATTGTTTTGCCCTAGGTACCCTTATCGCCATCATAACCCATATTATAACCTAATCTAGTATTTTCCTCTATTAAATTAAATAAATATGACATTTATTTAATTTAATCCCATCCCTTTTACTATTGTTAAATAAATAAATTTTATTTATTTATTTACCCCACTTTCCTCTTAAATAAAATAAAATAAATATTTTATTTTTTTTAATTTATCACTTTTAATCCTCACATGCATCATAAATTAAATAATTTATTTTTAAATTATTTGAATTATGACTCACCAACCTACCATTTCTATCTCTCAACATGACTCTAATCTTCTTAAGTTAACTCAATCACTTTCTAATTCTCTCTCTCGAGTTAACTTGGCCCATCTTCCAATTTCCTCTCAACTCATCTCTTACACCTTACCAATTTCATCTCCCAAATCACTCATCCACCTTCCATCTTTCTCTACCAAGTTGCATAGCAACTTTCTAATTTCATTATCACTCATGAAATGGAAGGTTTATCCCTCCCTTCTCTCATATTTCTCTATAAATTTGCTCATTTTCATGCCATTTTCATGGATGATCTTTTAAGCATCATCACTCTGCCAAAATTCCTCCTCATCCATCACCTACCTATCTTCTTCTCATTAATCTACCTACCCTCATCCATCAAATCTCTATCATTGTTGTGCTGCGAAACACAAGCAATCAAGAATCCACAATTGAACCAAGGAATCGAAGCATCTAAGTGATCTCGTTTATGTTGCATGTTGTTTTAATCACTTAGGTTGGATTTCTTGAAGGTATTAGGGTTTTAATCTCGTTTGTGTTGTTTAATCTACTAACTTAGATTTTTCCCTGATGTGACCAATCCATACAGCACATGTCTACTGTTAGGGTCTGATCTTAGTTTTGACAATAATCTTGTACGGTGTTGTTGGAGTATTGGTGTAATCGTTTACAGGTTTGGCTACATTATTCGCTACCTTACAAATAAATGAAAGATAATCATGTTCTTTTCAAAGATGATCCATTTTCTCAACACAATAGTCTTGTAATCCATAATGATATCGTAGTGCCATTCTCTGCATTCTGAACCACTGAATCAAATGGGTGAAACCCATCTGTGTTACTATTATTATGTAAATCCACACTGTTGTCTTGGGTTGGGCTTTTTGACGAGATTGGTTCATAGTCTGAGATCCTCAAGTATTCGATGCCATCGTCATGATTCGTGTCATTTGGGTGTGTCTTCTGAAGAAGAAGAATTGTCAAGTGTTATAGGCATTGTCTATGTCTAGTGTTGAAGTCTTTCATTCCTCTTGACCTTGTCGCTGGTTATCTCAACTTCACATTCTCTGGTTATTCCAACCTCACTGTCGGTACATCTCTGTGTCTAGTGTCAAAGTCTTAGGCCAAGGTCTATGTTAGAGATAGAGGAAACAATTGCTGATTAGCCCAAGCTCCTAATTCTGAGGTATTCAACCTTTCTCTCCACGTCTGTCTGTCAGTTTTAAATCTGATGGCTGAGGTACCTCCTGAAAGGTCACTTTCAGAGCGGCAGTTAATTCGTTGAGAGTAGAGACTCAATTGTCGAAACCATGTTTATCTTAAATACATTTTTCTTTGATTAAAGATGTCTCATCTTCGATCACAGTCGCTTAAATATTACTCTTATCGATGTTTAATTCACAGTCGCTCTGAATATCACAGTCGTCGCTTTATTGCCTCATAGTCATCGACCTCATCTTTCTCTATTTATCGCTGTCGAAACCTTTGTACTCCCCAGCCCGTCGATAGCTAGATTCCACTATCGACATCTAACACTTGGTCGCTTTGGTCACTTTGGTCAACATCTGAATCCCTCGTCACCCCTTAAATCTCAGTCATTGTTGCAGTCCAATTCCAGATCACAGTCATAACTATTAATTGGTGTTGAGAAACTTTTTAATTAGCATTACAAAACCAAATGGTCGCTGTCCTATGTCGAAGTCGCAGTCTTAGTCACAGTAGTAGTCTTAAGTCAAAGGCATGAGTCTTAAGTCGGTATCATGAACTTTTAGGTCGACATCTCAAAACTATTAGGTCAGCTTCATTTAAACCTTTATAGTCGGCATTAAAACTTTGAGGTCAGCATTAAAAGCACTCAGGTCGACATTTAGGCCTTAGGTTGCCATTTTCAAAAGTTGGGGATCAGTATTAAAACTTTAGGGTTGGTGTTGCAACTTTATGGTCAGCATTAGGGTGGCATTCAAAAATCCCAAAATCTTGTCAAAACCCTAAGTTTTTGATTGAAACCCTATGGAAATATCTAGTTTGCATGTCATAAAATTGTAAATGCTAGGGTTTGAAATTGTATGTGACCACATCCCTTAGCTTTCAAAGGTCAAACTTTCAGTCAAACAATCAACTTTAATCAACCAGGTTTCTTCTATATGCCATAAGGGGGGCATTATTTTTCTTATCGTTATAACGGGAGCATACGACATCCAAATTGCGCCAATAAACACTTGTTGGAAAGCTGAGAGTAAAACTTTCATAAGGTAATTGCATCATTTCAGTAGGTAATTACAGTCAAAGTTCAGTTATTTTTCAGGCTTTAATCTATCATTTTTTTTCTTGGAAATTAATGATTTCTTGGTGTAGCTTGTCACATATGCTTGTCAAAGAATAGAGGATGAATACATACTAACATATCTTTTGCAGCCCCAATTGGTCCAAGACATAAACCAAATTTCTTACTAGAGTAGGCACACTTCAATTTGGTGCTCTAAAATGAACTATCTGTTTGCATTGTGTATGCTTTTCATTTCTTGAGCTTGCTTACTGAGTCTATGTGTTACCTAATTTGGCAATGAAAGTATCCTCTCTCTCTACCTAACTAATGGATCTGGGGTGCACGAGAAATCATTGCCAACTTTAGAGGGCCTGCCTTCCCATTGTGAGAAGGGGTACGACCCAAGCAGAAATATGTCAAAGCCAGACCATTCCAATCCACTATATAAATAATGCGTTTGTGCTGAAAGTCACAAACGACAGTTGTTGTTCCGCTATACCAATGAATGTTTCCTCAAAAGCCCTACAGAGCCTAACCTTTACAGGCTGGGAAGCCTTCTTAACAGAGTGAATTGCCGCATGTATAGCCACCCGAATGGAAACCCTAACTAAAAACCTCTGTGTAGAAGCCAAAAACCCCTATCTGTTGGTACAGGAGGAAACTTTGATAGCCGTCCCACATTTTCATGGCTTATGGCAGATATAGCAAGGTACCTCAAGATCTGCACGTCTTGAGGACCTAGAACTTGGTGTGCCTGAGAAGTGAGTGCACTGTAAGGGGGGGGCCGTGCCCCAAGTTCTTGGAGCTATACACCATAAGTAGGCACAGCTAGGTAAAACCAAGTGGGAACCCAACAAATATTGTCTTTGCCTAGCCTAGGGTGTACACATTGATCATTGTGTTTGGTGTGCATGCATGTGTATGTGAGATCTTGTGTTTGATATTGCCCCATAATCCTCAATCCTACTTGTCATAACACACATTTCCCAATCATTACACTTCATCCAATCACATCATCCTATCATCCTAGTCATCCAATCAACCCCATCTTGATCAATCTGAGTCGTCTACCCCCATCATTACACATTCATCCTCTTTCTAATCCAATCCATACCATTTTCCACCATGTCAACTTTAGAGGACCTAGTACAAGACCTCATTGACCTACTTCACCAAGTTCAAACAAGCCGATCACCCTCAAGCCAACAAATGATTCAACATGTCCATAACACAATCCAACAACTTCAACTTCAAGCAAGCCAATCAACTCACATGCAACATCTCATAGCACAGGCCCAGTTGACACCTCATAGCCATTTGCCAATCATAGACCCAACAAGTACATTATCATCATCCTTTATCCATTCAACACCAAATAATTCCATCTCACTCCTATGTGGCATCCCATTCCGTTTCACACCAATCTAGTCTACCCACATATCATTATAACTCCACATCAGCTTATCTTATTCCTTATCAATCTAATCCATCCACATTTCAAATCACTTCCACATCACCTTATCTTACATCTTTTCATACCAATATCACATCACCTTATCCTACATATTTCCATAACAATTCCCCATCACCTAATCCTACATCTTTTCATAACAATGTCACATCACCATACCCTACTTCTTCCAATATCTACCATTATCCACAACAAACACATCCTACCATTTCATCTCTTCATCAAACACATTCACAGGACTATCAATGGCCCCCACAACATGAACATGCAAGTCCGAGTGGCACTTTGTACATAAATCAAGTGAACCCAAGTCCACTCTTGCAACATGACCTAATAGACTTAAGTCCACTTGAGCAATAAGACCTAATAACCTTTGACTCAAATCTAAGTGACCCTTTGTACATAAACTAAGCATCCTTAAGTCAGCCTATGCTACAAGACTTAATAACCTTTGACGAGGGAGACTACAACCTAGAGCAAGCATCCTATGAACATCCTCTATCACCATCTGATCACATGCCAGTACATGAGCCTACTAGTCCCATTTTGACACCATCATGTGATCTCATTCCTAGTCTATTGACCCACCAACCATCTAATCCATCTCGTCCTATCTTGGCACCTCCATCCGATCATACTCCTAATCCATCCAACCCTCCTATCCCTCCATCCAACCCTAACATTCCTCCATCCAATCCTAATCCATCTGCCCTCACTATCCCTCCATCCGATCCAAGTCCTACTTCTAAGCCTATAACACCATCTACCATTATCATCCATCCCCTATATTATCCATCCACCCATACACTTGCAGAGGATGTGATCCATTGGCTATTAGCGAGGAATAAATCATTGCCATGTCATCAAAGTCCCATTCATGAGCCTATCAAAGAATCCACCAATACCTTCCTTATTCCTCCAACTCCACCATGTGGCCCACAAACCATTAAGCCTATTAAGAAGACTTCTCCCATGAGTCCACATCAAGACCTATCATATTCTCATGTTGTTGAGCAAAAGCCTATCCATGAGTCATCCCCTTCCATCCAGGTAATCTAAAAGCTATGTCAAGAGTATAATCCAATGCATGTGGAAACATCAACCCCCCATCCAAATCAAGGTCAAAGCATCTCTAAGTTCAAACTATCCATGACCTATACATTTTATGCGATCAAGATATTAGCTATGATCATAACCCTATTTGTGAGCAAAGTGATCCCATTCATAGCCAAATTAATCTTTTTTATGCTCACTTTTATGATCAAGATTCTATATATGATCATAAAAACCACGATGAGCCTCTTAGCCAAACTTTATGCAACTCATGATAAAGAGGTTATCACTCCACCTATCCCTACTGTCGTACCCATCCATGAGCAAGATATTCAAATTTCTCCTATCCATCCTCCATCTAGCCCTACCTGTGATCCCCAAACATCTGCCTGTCATGATGAGACACATGTCCCCCACATTAGAAGATCAAACAACTACCTTGGATCCTAATGAGCATGACCAAGATCCTAATGATCCTTCCACCTCCACTATTGATCTTATTTCAAATCCACAATCATATCCTCTAGGCCTATCCACCTTTATCCACGAGTTTTCTTCCTTAGGAACACAACAACTATCGTCTACCATCTCACCTTCTCCATCCAATAAGGAACTCATGTCTAGTGTTCCACCTACACCTAGTCCCATTGTCGACCGCATCCTCCAAAACATGAATTACCAAGGTAAAGGCATAGGCCTTCAAGAACAAGGTATTTTGGAGCCCATCCATGTCATTGTCCCTCCGTGCTCATTTGGCCTTGGATACACACCTCAAGGTCAATAATCTAATAATGTTGGTAATCCTTCCATCCCTCTTAAGTCCACCACCTGCCATTGTAAACTCCATCATATACCCAAAACATATGTTGCCATTTCACGGTGTGTGCAGCCGTTGGTCATGGTTCCCTTCCATTCCATGACACTTCCACATATATCCATCTCCCCACCTTTCGTTCACTATCCTACATATCTACCCTATCACCTTCCTATGGTCCATGCTTTTGCATAAGCTTTCCATCCATCTTCCATCCATAAGTCCTACATAATCCACATCATAATCCACTATCACACCCTCATAATCTGTTATCTACCTACTCCATCTCACTTTCATGCAATCACCCTACCAACATCTATGAGCGCACTTGACATGGCCCATGTGATGATATCCATCTAGTGGGACTATCACTTTCATCAAACCAGACACTTGAGTCCCTCATATCCACCTATCCTATTCAAAAAGTCAAAAAATTAAAAAAAAAGCAAAAAAGCAAAAAAGCAAAAAAAACAAAAAAAGAAAAAAAATAAAAAAAACAATCCAATAGTGAAAACCACTTTGGTGGCACTTTGGGTTAGCATCCAATGGTGAAAACCTGGCAAACAAGCGTTATGTGTAACTTGATCTTCTATGTCACCTGCACTTGGGGGCACCTTGTCTCATCGACACTGTCATTCTCCACCATTGTGTCCTATCTTGTTGTATCCTATCCCACCATCCTTATCCATCCACACACACACACACCTATCCCATTGTATCCATTCATCCTCCCTTCCTCCTTTTGATCTTGATAAAGATTGGGGGCAAAATGTTGAAACATGCTTTGGTTATCTCTTGATGTACTCCATCCTTTTCAAACCAATCCATCCTATCACCCTATCATCATCTCATTGTCATAAGTCTAATCCTAGCATGAGTCCTATCACCATAAGCGTTGTCATGACAAATCCCAAGCATACTATCTAGAATGGGGCAGGTTATTCCTATGCGACATAGCCTTTGGAGATCACATCCTTTCTCTCTTATGCATACATTCGATATTGCCTATCCCCTTATCCTTCTACCTATTACGAGTATTCCGTCCCATCCACTATTAGCCTATCCTTTTTACCTATCTATCTTTCATAAGCTTTCCATTTTATCACCCATCTTTCATCCATCTATTCCTCTATCATCCTTGTGCCTAGACTTGGTTTTCTCCCTTGTCATTGGTATTTTGCATAAAGGATGCCGAAATGGTAAATCCATTTGACATCCCAAAACATTCCAAAAATAACAAAAAAATCATAAAAAGCCCTAAAAAATACCAAAAAAATCATAAAAAAGTTGAAATTAGGGCAGACAACTGAGAGGGGGGGTGAATCAGTTGTCTCAAAATTTTAACAATTTCTACTTCTTTACCACTTATTAACATATTACTGATATAGCCATGAAAAGCAAGAATCAATAACAAATGAGCAGAAACATAAATAACACACTTGACATCAAGATTTTAACGTGGAAACCCGGTTAAGGGAAAAACCACGGTGGGGGTTAACCCACAAAGATACTCTATTAAAAGTATTACAAATGGGGAAGGCACATGCCTTATGGCTCATTGCCTAGAGCTCACTGCTCAAAGAGGCTCACTGCCTACAAGAAGATTACAAAATGTTTGAAGTGATGAACATCATCTCCCAATGTAGGAATTCAATTCCGGTTAAGCACAGAACACTGATCTTACACACTTCATCCTTACTTTGCCCTGTTTATTGCTTTTCCATGATCAGGACCTTAGATCTCTTCTCCTTCACACTTCTTTCTACTCTCTTTCACACTTACACTATCATCTTTTCTCACACACACCCCAAAACATTCAAATTCACTAGCTATATATATCCACATCAAGAAATTCAATCAACTGTAGTCGACATCAAGAAAACTTAGAACATTTATTAAGACCTCTGCTCTGTCGGCTAAATCCATGCACAAATATCAACACAGACCAAAAACTTGTGTTCCCAGATCATTGATTGTGTTGGCCAATACCACTAATTGCCACTAATTGCTTATCCAACAACATTTTTGCATCCGAACCAAGATCAAATACTAGGTCGCCCTGTTCTTCTTCTGATTGTGTAGACTAACTGGAACCCGATACTCAAATCCTTATAACTTTTGAATCCTTTATCATTGGAGGCTAAATCTTTGGATTTAGGTAGTCCTAACAATCCTTATCACTCCTTCAGATCCGCAGCACATTGTGAATTACCACCAGAGAGATCCGGACCAAGATACCAAACCCTGTCTCATGCTCTATTTCTGACTACCCAGACATAGACAAATCTTCACTTGATTTTCAGTATGAACAACTTATGTAATGCAAATGTGCAAGATAGACTTAGTTGCCATCAATGACAATACCTATCAGGCATAGCATTGTCTCTTGCCAACAATCTCCCCCTTTGGCATTGATGGCAACACTTAGTGAAAAATGACTATGACTAAGTGTCAGAACACTCCTTACTATGTACACTTATGCTTTTCACTGTTCACCAATGCTCCCCCTTTGTTGGATTCCTCAGTTTTCATCGCTCTTCACTCCCCCTTTGACATCAATGGCAAAGGGTGGGGTTCGCAAACCAAAATTTACACAAAAATACCAGGCTGCATATGTACAAACAATCCTTAAGTCTTATTTACATATAGTTGAGTACATCTCCAAAAATGTTCTTCAAATGTGCTAGCTCACTATCCTAGCTCTTCTTTATAGTATTCAAAATTGAGATGTGACCACTAAAAAGAAATGCTTGTGACTCTATCGTCCACACTGTTGGTGTTTTTCCCAAACTGGATGATTCCCAGTTATCCCTACAAGGTAGCCATCATTGATCAATAGGATTTCCGGGCCAGGGGCCAACGGTATAGGAGATAGACTCTGTAAATATATCCTCTCCTTCTTTAGGCTCTGCAGAACCAAGGGGGGTATTCCCTATTCAACATCCATCAGATATGCATATGAACTTACTGGGATGTTGACACAAAGCAGATAAATCCTCTTTTATGCAAACCAAAACTATAAAATAACTACAAAGGGGCTAGCTTTGGGCCTATGCTCAGTTGTGAATCAGAGAATTCTGGTCCTAAAAACTGCTTCTAATGTCCTAAAGGTTTGTATTTGAAGTTTGAGTTTATTTTTGTATTTGGATGCAAGACTGGGACCTTGGGTTGTAACCTCAATACAAGACCAGACTGGTGCCTATCTTAGGGCTCAGAGTCAATAACTATATGTATGTGAATGATTACCATATACTTAAAGCAATAATCAAATTTCAAGGGGGTTTTGTAGTGTCTGCCTTACAGATACTACCCAAGACTAAGTATTCAGTTATCTCTGCTTACAAACATCCTCACTGCAATATATTCTTCCCAACACTTAACCCAAAACATTTAATCTACTCCTTGAGCAGAAGTAAAAGATCAAGCATTTAACATAGCAAACCCATATCCTGGAATCTTAAACACCCCTTAGCTGCTTAGATTCAGAAGAAGAACACATTCAACTTGGAGACAAATAACAGAATACATGCAATGAAGCATTACTCATTTAAATCAACATGAAACTGATGAATCGTATGCATAAAACATTCAACATACAACTCATAAACTCACAAGGCACCAAAACAGAGCCACCAGCCAAATTGTATCTTATTACAACACCCAAAATTTGTCCAGTGTTCAACAACCCAAAAATGAGCGACATAGTCTTCATATACAGCAAGACTGTGTACTCAACACTAAAGTACAATGGTCAACTCAAAATGCCAAAATTCTGCCAGATACAATGCACCAAAAAATGGCGCTCAAAATAATCAATGCAGTAGGGAGACAAAGAGGAAAGAGCAAGTGAACTTGGGATGTGAGCCGCCGACTGAAGGTTTTCTTCATTGAAAATGTTAGGTGGCATGTCCACTCATCGACCATGCTCTTGCAACTCTGCCATTAATGGCATACCAACTCACGGCCTCTGGAAACACAGCAACTGTGCGCCTTGCAAATTTTCCCACCAAGAATGCCACTGTAGAAGCATGGAAAACCCTCTGTTTGAACAGAGCCGTCGATTTCTCTCTATCGCCAAGATCTGCGGTCTGAATTTGAATAGACGAGCCAATCACTAGCCTTGAAAAGTCATCCACCAATGAGAATGTGCCACGCAAATGTATATTCACCCCTTTGACTTTTCGTGGCATGCATATACTTTCACCCTTTTCAACCATTTGCCTTTTAAATCCTTGTATATGCAGTTGCATATACATACAATAGCTCTCAAACACGTGTCATCCCCTGATTTGTTATCCATCGCTGTGAAATTGCATATCCATCGGCTGTCGAGGAGAACCTAAACTGAGCTGCCGATGACCTTTGTCTTACTGATGAGCCGTTGCATCTTCCTTTGCATCTATGGTTAAAATGAGATTGTATGCATGTTCAATCACCTTCATACAATGGCGCGGACTCCAAATCTTCAAAAAACAAAGTGCAATCATTACTGAGTCTGGGCTTTGTATCTTCGCTTTGTACATATGCATATACATGCATTTAACATACAAACCGCAGACTTCAAATCATTATGGAGCAAATTGGAACAGCTTTGAAATCTGGCCTTTATACTTTTTACCTTTGCACTTTTTATTTCGCACATACATACAATGTGAGATATACAACTACACGGGCCCACCACTTTTTGGAAACTTTGACTTTGACCATACCCTCCTTGTATGTTTCATTTGCATATGACCCTTGCATGTCTAAATGTACATTGGGAACATACAATCCCAACATACAATGGCGGACTTCACCTGCTTCACAGATGCTGTTAAATCTTTGGCCGCATCTGCTTTGTACATCACTACTTGTATATCTCACTTGTATGTGCGAACATACAATTGGTGGACCCCACCGTTCACATCTTGCCTTCATCTGCTGCTTGCATAATTCTCTTGTATATGCAAATGCATGTCACATATACAAACAACTTGACATACAAGGAAAAAACCTTTGTATCTAACCTTCTTTGTACATTACATTGTATGTCCGCTTGTATAATTCATATACAAAGCGACTTGCATATCAGAGATACAATCACCTTTGTATGTGCATCGGGCCCCACCTTTAAATTTTTCTTTAGCATATACAATGTGACCCATGCATGTTGACTTGTATGTGCATCGGCCATCGGGGAAACCTTAGACCTAGCCACTGATGCACTTGTCTAGCCGATGCACCTTTTCACTGTAGCAAATGTATGTCAGCCTCATCATACATTTTCCAATGTATATACCCGATGTATATTTTGCTTTGCAAATCTTCCTTGTATGCCGCCAATGTATCTTTTGCTTGCATGTGGCAAATGTACAAGACAATATACATGCAAACCCTCACATACAAGCAGGGAATATTCTAGGAATCTGCGACGGAATATGTGATATACAAATGCATAATATTCCAGGAATGTATCTAAAAAGCACATGCAAACCTGATATGCAAGAAAAGATGTATACAATCAATTTTTTCATTTTTCAAAGGCCGATTGAACATTTTTAGGGCCCGCCAATGAACATTCGCACTTGTACATCACAAAGGTACATACATACAACAAAATTCACCGCCACATAAAGTGATTTTGGACTTGGTATTTTTTCTCAAGCGCGACGGGAGAAAGTGGTAAAGCAATGCATAGGGACCGGTCAACCTATGAGTGCAAAGGCATGAACATGTAACTTAAGTGAAAGATGACTTGCAACAGGAGGTCAACGACGAAACAGAAAATACAAAGCAGGAAGCCGTGGGAAAACAAAATCTAAGGGACTAAGGGTTTGAAGAAATAAAACATAAGCTTGCAAACTTGATTCAGAACCCTAACCCTAGGTGAGCACCACCATTGGCTCTGACTGGGGACGTGCAGGCGCAAGACTGCAGTGAGAACCAGACCACTTCGGGATAAACCAGGCAAAACACAAAAAAAATGCAAAACACCGATGACTATACAAGGCATGTACATACTATTCACACCTAATTTACAATGTGCACACAGGATATTCATTTATGAAAAGTAAGGTTTTAGGAACTAACCGTGCACAAGCAATTCCAGTAGTTCACCACTTAGGGCCTGGAGAAAGTAGGAATCTTCTCCATGAGTATTGCTGATATGATATGGGCCCATCCACAAGGGCTCAAATTTACCATGCTTGCCCTTATCCTGGCTCTTTATATTCCAAACGAGGACCAAGTCACCTATCTAAAACTTCCTTTCTGTAGCCCTTTTATCAAACAAATATTTGACCTTTTGTTGTTTCTTGATATTTGTCTTATGTGCCTCTCTTCTAATCTCATCTAGTGCAACTAGTTGATTTATCCTTTCATTCATTGGATCTTCAATCTCTTTATCATTTTCTTGTATGAATCTATAAACTGGTAGGAGATTATTCACAGGCAACTTAGCTGTTGTGCCATACACTAACTCAAAAGGTGACCTTCCAATTACTTTCTTCACTATTATCCGGTCAGCCCATAGTGCCATCTTTAACTTTGAATCCCATGCCCTTTTGTTCTTGCTTACCATTCTTTTGATGATTTTCATGAGGCTTTTGTTACTTGACTCTGCTTGACCATTTCCCTATGGATGATATGGTGATGCATATAACAAATTAATCCCATATTTGTTGCAAAAATCAACAAATTCACCAGATCTGAAACACATGGCATTATCTGTGACCACTTTGACTAGCACTCCAAATCTGATAATAATGTGTCCAGAATAAAATCCATCACCACCCTGCTTGTAGCTTTCTTAGTTGGAATGGCTTCAATCCATTTGGTAAAATAGTCCATAGCAACCAAAATTCATCTATGTCCTCCACTTGATTTTTCTGAAATTTCCCCTATAAAATCAATTCCCCACTACTGAAATGGAGCTTCTACAGTTACAGTTCTAAGGGGTAATGCACCTTCATACTTGAGTTTTCCTGAAAACCTTTGGCAGGAATCACATCTTCTTATCATCTTTTGTGCATCTGAGAAAAGGGTTGGCCACCAATAACCTGCTTTAAGAGTTTTGTGAGCTGTTGTCTAGGCAGTGTAGTGTCCACCACATACTCCTTTATGCATGTCATTCAAAATATCTGCATCTTGATTTTCACCCACACACCTAAGTAGCACACCATCAGGATTCTTCCAATAAAGTTCTCCTTAAATAATAATGTATTTGACAACATGTAACTTTAAGGTCCTTTTTTGACTATCATTGAGATGGGAAGGACAATTTAGATTCTAAAGATAATATACAATATCCTTGTACCAATTAGATTCTGACATGTTAACAACCTCATCCTAGACTGCATTTACCTGGCATGCCTCCAAATTTGATTGTATCATCAACTTAGCTAAACCCTATCCCCTTACCAATTTTGTAATTTGTATCTCAATGTTGAACTCCTGCAGCTTGTTAATCTACCTGCATCTTCTTCCTATCACTTCTTGCTAAGTGAAAATGTCCTTAACTGCTGCATGGGGCACATATGCTACTATTTGAGATCCTACCAAGTATGGCCTAAAGCTTTTGATTGCTCTAACTAATGCATATGCTTGCTTTTCCATGATATCATACTTCAACTTGGCTGACTACAATGACATGCTGAAGAAAGCAATAGGTTGCTCAAAACCATCTTCATTTTTTGTAGTAAATATGCAGCAATAGTGTGGAAAAAGGCAAATGAGAACAACTGAAATGGCTTAGAAAAATTAGGAGATTTCAACACAAGAGCCATCTTTATAGCCTCTTTGATGTTCTAAAATGATCTAATTGCTTCACTTTCCCATTTGATGGTTTCACCCTTCTTCAACATTTTAGAAATATCTTTTGTAATTTCTGCAAAGTTGGGAATGAATCTTCTAACAAAGTTAATCTACCCAAAGAAAGACTGAATGCCTTTCACTGTTTTAAGGATTTGAATTCTGTCAATTGCAGCAACCCTCTCAGGATCAATCCTAACTCCATCCTTGGAAACAATGTGTCCCAATAGTTTTCCTTCAACTACCCCAAAAGCACATTTCTTTGGGCTAAGTGAAATGTCATATTCCAATGCTCTAATAAAAATTTGTTCTAGATGCATGCAATGTTGCTCCTCCTTTTCTGAATAGGTAGTTAGATCATCCTGATATACAACCAGAATTGAGTCAATCAATCCTGCAAAAGCAACATCCATAGCCCTCTTAAATGTAGCACCTACATTTGTTAGTCCAAATGGCATTCTTACATATACATAAGTCCCCCATGGAGTGGTGAAGGTAGTCTTGTATTGTTCAGATTCTTTTACCTTCACCTGATTATATCCTGAAAATCCATCCATCATGGATAAAAGCTCACAACCAATCACTTTTTGTAACATAGCCTCCATGTTTGGCAGTGGATAATTATCTTTTAAAGAAGATAGATTCAAATTTTTGAAGTCCACACAAAGCCTTATATCACCATTTTTCTTTCTAACTGGGACAAGATTAGACACCCAAGTTGAATGTCTGATAGGCACAATTATTCTAGCCTCCCTAAGCCTTACATGCTCTTCCTACATTTTTGGAGCCAAAGTTGGGTTAATAGGTCTTTGTTTCTGTCTGAATGGCTTAGCTCTAGGCTTCAATGGAATCTCATGCTGGAATAAGTCTTCTCTATAAGCTTTTAGGTCTACATATGACCATGCAAAGACATGCTTATATTTTTTCAACAATGCAATCAACATGCTCCTGATGTGTGGCTTGAGCTGTTTGCCAATATACCCTTTTGGGGGCATGGCATGTCCCCAAGTTTATCTCCTCCAAGTCATCCTTGTTTGTAGGAGATGCCTTTGTAACAAACTGGTCTCTATTATCAAATGCTCTTTCTAGAGCAACTAGTCCTCTTGGGATTTTATTTATTTTAAGTTGAATCACTTCTTTCCCCAAAAGAGCTTCTTTTCCATTCACAACTTCTACAAAGTTCTGAAAATCAATCTCCTGGTTCTCATATTCATCTATGCAGTGAAGGAACCTTAACAAATCTCTATCATCATCAAATACCTACCAACTGCAGGTCTAATTTTAACTTCAACATTTGTAATATCAGACAAAGTGACATCATCTGGCCTTATGGCCACATTAGCTAAAAAATCTGCCATGACATTTTTTGATCTTTCTATCCAAATTATTGAAAAAACATCAAATAATTCAATTGTATCTCATACAGCATGCTTATACTGTTTTAACCTTTTATTTTTTGCAGCATATTTATCTCTTACTTGGGAAACAATTAGTTCTGAATCTCCAAACACTTTTAGCATCTTAATCCCATGCTTCAAAGCAACATTCAATCCTAACAGTAGAGCCTCATATTCTAAAATATTATTTGTGCAAGCAAACTTTAATAGGAAGGCACAAAACAGATATGCTCATCTGAATCTTGATCTTCAACTATTTCTGGTGACCTTTCTTCTCTGACCAGCTTGACATCTCTACCATTCATCGGGATCATGGCATATGACAAATCTAACTGCATACTTCCTCCAACCAAGGCTACCCATCTTCTTGATAACAACATACCATACTGTGGTTTATGTCAACTACTGTTATATTCATTCTGTAAGTCTTTTCTGGATATGTCGCTAGCATAAAATCCACATCCTTCATGATTCCTATAACTAGTACCTCCCTAGCATCCATTGTATAGCATTTTCCACATGCCTTGTCTATTTTCAATCAAGCTTGTTGCATGATAGCCAGAGGCATAATATTTATTGATGCTCCTGAATCAAGCATACAGTTCTTGATTACTTTTCCATTGATAACAAGGGAGACACAAAATGGTTCAACCTATAAAGGACATTTTCTCATGGTCACCCCTAGATAAACTTCAAGAACCTCATCCTCATCAATACACAAGGCTTGTTTCCTACCCTGAGTCTCCACATTTGGGTTGGCCTGACAAGCTACTCCTAAAATCAAGGACAATGCTTTATTTCTAAATTCTTCAACTTTCATTAGCTCCATCAATGGAACAGAAACCTGTATCTGAGATAAAACCTGAGTTATATCAAAGGGAGCATAATTTTGTATAACATTTGTAGCTTGAACCATGGTTTTGTTCTTATCCTGAGCTGATCCAGCCTTAATTGTAATGGCTTTCTGACCATCATCCATGACCTGAGAATTCTTATTTTGATCCTCGCCTTGGGGAACTTCATTTTCTAGTCTTTGAGAATCATGACTTAGCTTTTTCTTAGAATTTTTCTTATTATTGTTCCATCGTGCGTTTTGTGATTCAGCCCCTTTATGATTATGCATTGGTTGATTCACAAAGGTGTCCTCTAGTTGACATGGATCACCAACCTGAGCCACTGCCACAACTGTGAGAGCTCTAATCTCTTCATCAGAAGGCCTTCTCAAGTTATTCAGAAAGATGCGTGAGTCCTAAGCATAAGCATAGTTGTCTTCATCATCTTCATCACAGGAATTCTGCTGGTAGATCTGAGTCCCATAATTCGTGCTTTTATCAACATCATAAGAAGAGCACTCCCTATTTGTGAACAACATATTAACACTATCATCTTCCATACAATGTGGCTCATTGCATTCATCACAGGCAACAACATTATTATACAAAGATTGAGCAATCATGCATTGTGACTGTGAATGAGGCATTTGATAGATTATGCACCATGGAGTATCATCAACAATATTAACAGCTTTTTTCAAAGGATCAGGAGTCTCCTTAACATTTTGAGCTCTTTGATTAGTGTTACTATTTGGGAGAATAGGTTTACCATTATGCCAATTAGTGTTGTACGGCATATCATGCAATGATGGTCTCTTTTCTTGTCTTTGGTAGACTTGCCTTTCAGGACCAACCCCCTTTTCATTTTTAGCAATTCTATAACTAAGGTCCTTAACAATTGTTGTCAATTTATCCAATTTCCCTTCAAAAGTAGATGCATTACCTAGAGTACTTTGAGACTTATTATTTGGATTTTGTAGAATCTTTATATCATCCCTTCTATTTGTCTTACCAGACGCTTTCCTATTGTTTTCAATGTTGGTCACAATTCTGAAGGCATCCCTGAGGCTAGTAGGACCCTTATCTCTTAACCCATAAGCTATTTTTGCATCAAAAACATTTATGTACAACACCATGCACATTGGTTCATTAGGCCTCATGTGAAGTGGCAATTTGTTCAACACTCTAGTGAACCTAGCATTAAAACCTGCAACCTGCTCATTTGATCCCTTAGTAATACTAGTGAATTCATTTATAAAAAAGCTTGGATCAGTCTTGTCACCATATTGTTCCTTAAAAATTCTTCTGAAGTCATCCCATGATGAGATACTCTGGTCAGGCAGACCTTTATACCATTCTCTAGCTTCATCAGCTAAGGACTGCATAAACAATTTCATAAAAACATCTTCATGTTCAACCTCAAAGTTGCCCATGACATTCTGAAAAGCTTTCAAATGATCTTCCACTGACATAGTATTATTTCCTAAAAACTTTGGTATCTAATCCCTTACATGCTTATCAATGGGGTTAGGGTAACTAGGAATACCATTAAAAACAAGCTGCCTAAATCTATCCAACTACATAGGCTATCTACCAAACTGATTGACATTTGCATTCCTATTAGCATTCTAATTTTGTACATTGTTCAATGGTACCCTAACATTATTTGTATTTTGTCTCTGATCATTCTGTTGATTCTGAGCTTCATTTCTTTGTTGGTTTCTCAGTACATTTGCATTATGAAGGGTGGGAACTGAATCATGTTGAGTAGTTCTCAGAGCTTGCACCTTTTGTCTCATATCATCTCTAATCTTCATAGCCTACAAATATTCTAATTCGGCCCTTAGGCTCTTGATTTCTTCAGCTAATTCTTCCTCTTTGGGCATAGAATAGGATGGTCCCTTTCCATTTTGGTCATCATCATCATCCCTTGGGGAATCAGTTTCTTCAAATCTATCAAGGGGATCTAAGAAAGGGCATTCCTGAAACACTTCTGATCTCATTCTCAAATTAACACCTTGTTGTCTTTCATATACATCTTGGATTTCAGCTTCTGTGTTTGAAAAGTAAGGTGATGTCCACTCTAAAGACCCTGGATTATCTTGGGTACTATCATTATTTCTAGGGCTGAGAGAACCCTCTTGACTGACATGAACGGTCCCTTTTCTCCTATACATCATTTTTTTGGGTAATTCTTCAAACAAAGGATTATGCAGGGATCTTCTCCCCTGCATACAAATTTCACTTCACCGGTTGAGAGATTTGTTCGGAGTCACACCTACAACTAGGAATTAGTTTTCATCAAGGTTCTTACACAAAGCACTCCCCAGTAGAGTCGCCAAATCTGTTGGTGTTTTTTCCAAACTGGATGATTCCCAGTTATCCCTACAAGGTAGTCATTATTGATCAATAGGATTTCCAGGCCAGGGGCCAAGAGTACAGGAGATAGACTCTATAAATATCTCCTCTCCTTCTTTAGGCTCTGCAAAACCAAGGGGGGTATTCCCTATTCAACATCCATCAGATATGCATATGAACTTATTGGAATGTTGACACAAAGCAGATAAATCCTCTTTTATGCAAACCAAAACTGTAAAATAACTGCAAAGGGGCTAGCTTTGGGCCTATGCTCAGTTGTGAATCAGAGGATTCAGGTCCTAAAAACTACTTCTAATGTCCTAAAGGTTTGTATTTGAAGTTTGAGTTTGTTTTTGTATTTGGATGCAAGACTAGGACCTTGGGTTGTAACCTCAATACAAGACCAAACTGGTACCTATCTTAGGGCTCGGAGTCAATAGATATATGTATGTGAATGCTTACCATAGACTTAAAACAATAATCAGATTTCAAGGGGGTTTTGTAGTGTCTGCCTTATAGATACTACCCGAGACTAAGTATTCAGTTATCTCTGCTTACAAACATCCTCACTGCAATATATTCTTCCCAACACTTAACCCAAAACATTTAATCTACTCCTTGAGTAGAAGTAAAAGATCAAGCATTTAACATAGCAAATCCATATCCTAGAATCTTAAACACCCCTTAGCTATTTAGATTCATAAGAAGAACACATTCAACTTGGAGACAAATAACAGAATACATGCAATGAAGCATTACTCATTTAAATCAACATGAAACTGATGAATCTTATGCATAAAACATTCAACATACAACTCATAAACTCACAAGGCACCAAAACAGAGCCACCAGCCAAATTGTATCTTATTACAGCACCCAAAATTTGTCCAATGTTCAACAACCCAAAAATGAGTGGCATAGTCTTCATATACAGCAAGACTGTGTACTCAGCACTAAAGTACAATGGTCAACTCAAAATGCCAAAATTCTGCCAGATACAATGCACCAAAAAATGGCGCTCAAAATAATCAATGCAGTAGGGAGACAAAGAGGAAAGAGCAGGTGAACTTGGGCTGTGAGCCGCCGACTAAAGGTTTTCTTCATTGAAAATGTTAGGTGGCACGTCCACTCATCGACCATGCTCTTGCAACTCTGCCATTAATGGCATACCAACTTGCGGCCTCTGAAAACACAGCAACTGTGTGCCTTGCAAATTTTCCCACCAAGAATGCCACTGTAGAAGTGTGGAAAACCCTCTGTTTGAATAGAGCTGTCGATTTCTCTCTATCACCAAGATCTACGATATAAATCTGAATGGACGAGCCAATCACCAACCTTGAAAAGCCATCCGCCAATGAGAATGTGCCACGCAGATGTATATTCACCCCTTTGACTTTTCGCGGCATGCATATACATTCAACCCTTTTTGCCCATTTGCGTTTTAAATCCTTGTATATGCAATTGCATATACATACAACAGCTCTCAGACACATGTCATCCCCTGATTTGTTATCCATCACTGTGAAATTGCATATCCATCGGCTGTCGGGGAGAACCTAAACTAAGCTGCCAATGACCTTTGTCTTACCGACAAGCTGTTGCATATTCCTTTGCATCTGTGGTTAAAATGAGATTGTATGCATGTTCAATCACCTTCATACAATGGCGTGGACTCCAAATCTTCATAAAACAAACTGCAATCATTACCGAGTTCGGGCTTTGTATCTTCGCTTTGCACATATGCATATACATGCATTTAACATACAAACTGTGCACTTCAAATCGTTATGGAGCAAATTGGAACAACTTTGAAATCTAGCCTTTATACTTTTTACCTTTGCACTTTTTATGTCGCACATACATACAATGTGCGATATACAACTACATGGGCCCACCACTTTCTGGAAACTCTGACTTTGACCATACTCACTTTGTATGTTTCATTTGCATATGACCCTTGCATGTCTAAATGTATTGGGAACATACAATCCCAACATACAATGGTGGACTTTACTTGCTTCATAGATGCTGTTAACTCTTTGGTCGTGTCCGCTTTGTACATCACTGCTTGTATATCTCACTTGTATGTGCGAACATACAATTGGTGGACCCCACCATTCACATCTCGCCTTCATTTGTTGCTTGCATAATTCTCTTGTATATGCAAATGCATGTCACATCTACAAACAACTTGACATACAAGGAAAAAACCTTTGTATCTAACCTTCTTTGTACATTATATTGTATGTCCTCTTGTATAATTCATATACAAAGCAACTTGCATATCGGAGATACAATCACCTTTGTATGTGCATCGGGCCCCACCTTCAAATTTTTCTTTAGCATATACAATGTGACCCATGCATGTTGACTTCTATGTGCATCGACCGTCGGGGAAACCTTAGACCTGGCCGCTGATGCGCTTGTCTGGTCAATGCACCCTTTCACTGTAGCAAATGTATGTTGGCCTCATCATACATTTTCCAATGTATATACCTAATGTATATTTTGCTTTGCAAATCTTACTTGTATGCCGCCAATGTATCTTTTGCTTGCTTGTGGCAAATGTACAAGACAATATATATGCAAACCCTCACATACAAGCAAGGAATATTCTAGGAATCTGTGACAGAATATGCGATATACAAATGCAGAATATTCCAAGAATGTATCTATAAAGCACATGCAAAGCCGATATGCAAGAAAAGATGTGTACAATCAATTTTTTCATTTTTCAAAGGCCAATTGAACATTTTTAGGGCCCGCCAATCAACATTCACACTTGTACATCACAAAGGTACATACATACAACAAAATTCACCACCGCATAAAGTGATTTTGGACTTGGCATTTTTTCTCAAGCGCGACGGGAGAAAACGGTAAAGCAATGCATAGGGACCGGTCAACCTATGAGTGCAAAGGCATGAACATGTAACTTAAGTGAAAGATGACTTGCAATAGTTGGTCAATGACGAAACAGAAAATACAAAGCAGGAAGGCGAGGGAAAACAAAATCTAAGGGACTAAGGGTTTGAAGAAATAAAACATAAGCTTGCAAATTCAATTCAGAACCCTAACCCTAGGTGAGCACCACCACGCAGATCAATAGGATCACTTGACTGAGCTGTAGCTTGAGCTTCGGTCAGAGCATTGAACATTGCTTCCATTTTGGGGGAAATTAGACCCCGGAGCTCACTCATTCTTGCCTCTATGCTCTCTTTCTCTTTTGTAAATTTCTTTATATTTTCAATTAAGATGATCACTTGACCCTCCTTACTTGCTACTGATGTTTTCACCAAATCAAAAGAATTGGATACACTAGATATTTTTTGCTTAGACACTTTTATTTTATCTTCTATATCCTCTATAACTTTAGGACAAGATAAGAAAAATTTGTATACATTTCCTCCTTCTATAAGAGCATTTTGAATACTCTTTACACTAGCATCTAGCACCATTCTATCTACTCCAATCAATCCTTTTAAAGCATCAAATCGTTTATCATTAAATTCCTTTTGAACCTTGACCTCTGCAGACTTGTCTAGAGACTCAAAATGAGAACTTACTGAGTTTATAAGGTTCTTTAACTATCTGGAGGGGGATGTTGAAGAATCCTTCTAGTATGTTGGCATGATTTTCTCTAGAATCCCTAATGCCAGACCAAGTAGCTCACTGTCATCTATGTGAGACTTCAAAATTTCTTCTCTAGCCTTGGCTTGAGCAATAGCAGCCAGCTTTATCTTTTGTACCAGAGATAACGTGTCAAAATTTATTGGACCTTGGATTATGTCTTGTAACGTCAGAAAATGTCCCCTTGGGGGCTTTTCCCTCATAAGGTTTAGCTCCCGGGTCTTTTAAGTGCATTTAGGACATTTCAGTTCATATTTTGGCATCCCGATGGAATGAGACCTGGGTAACATGACAAATAGGACCTAGGAGGACCCCTTGAGCTATACCCTACCCAAAATAGGGGGGAGGACTTGGGTGCCCACGCCCTAGTCCTGCCCTATTTTGGGGCAGCCCCAATTTCTGGGTGTCGATTAGTGACCGTTATGAGGTCCCTTTGCTGACATGGTAAGTTTGAATTTCAAATATCTTGGTAGGAGTGCTTGTAAATGCATATATAAGCATGTGTAGGCATTCATTTGTAAACTAGATTACAACTAGATGATCAAGAGATTTCAAAGGTGATTCAAGGCTTTCTATTGTGTTGCAAGAGTAGACTTGTGTGTTTTGTGTTGATATTTATAGATTTGAGCATCAATTCCTTCATGGCATGAAGAGCATCTTCCTCCATGAAAGTTTCACTACAAGGTGAAATATCATTGTGTTTTCTATCATTACTTCATTTGGATGTAGCCTCTGCCTCACAAGGGCACACTCTCTCTATCTAACAAAAGTGTTTGGAAGACTTAAGTGTCCTTCCGGGGCTTGACTGAGGCAAGCTCCTAAACACCACAACCCCCAAACCAAGTTTTCATGATTGCAGGTTACAGGTTGAGGAGATGGACTGAGAGAAGTTGCAGAGGAGCATCTTGAAGTGTCAAAATTGTAGAATAGGAAGAAAAATAGCACCCTGGACTTGGGTGCCTGCTCATTAGTCCTCCAACTTCTATGACGGGAAAATCTCTGGAACAGCAGGAAAGAGTTGCAGACAGATTTTTTAGATCCGGACAAAAAGTAGGGCATTGGACTTGGGCACCCACTCTTTTGTCTCTAACTTTTCCACCTCAGAGCCCTGAAAATAGGTACTTTGTAATTTTGTATTTTACTCCCGTCTGCAAGAGGATTTTCTATAATTCATTAATTTGTTGTCGTATTTGCATAATTAGGGTTTTAATGGTTAATTAGACATAAGAGAAAGAAAAATTGATAATTAATTCCCTGATCCAAGTTTCCCAACATCTGAAAGTGACTCTAGGGTATGATAATGCTCGCCATTTGACCTAAGATCCTTCAATGTTTAGCAGAGAGGCAGATTTTAACATCTAAGCAACAAAAGATTAACAAATCCAATTTTACCCTAAACATTTTGGTGAACCCATGTCATTGGACTTAAATTGCAACTTGATGAGTTTTTTTCTACAGATTTGATGTGATTTCATTCATTCATATAGGCATTTACTTTATTGCATTGGGAAAATTTCAAAAAAATTGAAAAATTAGAAAAATACAAAAAAATTGCATTGTTGGGCTTACTAAATTGTGTCAATTCGTCTTAAATTTTCCTAATTCATGATTTTTGCGTCAAATATGATATAAAATACAGTAAAATATAAAAATTCTAAATCTTACATTGCATTTTCATCATTTAATTGCTAGGGTTTTGTGGAAATTTTGACAATTTTTAGATAACCTAGTAATTCCAAAATCTAGGGTTTGTAGGCAAAATATTTTATCAGATTTTTCTACTAATTTTAGAGGCTCATTAAAATTTGCATTTGAATTTAGTCTTTCATTTTAGTGTGAATTTGCATTTAAATTTAAATTATTTACATTTTTGCATTGAAAATTTCAACAAAAACTAGCAATTTTGGTGCATTTTCATTAAATTGGCATGGGCATTTTGCATGTTTGAGCTTGAAAATCATTTTCAGATATGAGATTATGTAATTTTAAACAAAAATCAGACTTCAAACAATTCATATAACATTTTGTCTCAAGATCTAAAACCTAGGGCTTCAAAAACGATAATTTTCACTAAAATTAGCCTTATTGACTCTCCAAACTTACACTATAGGTGTGTTGTGAAAGATATTTTTTTATTAATTAGATTTTATTAGGGTAATAATTTTCTTCCCCTCATAAAAAGTTTCACAACACCCATTTAACGGGCTCTTGTAGTGAAAAATTGGCGAAAAACTACACATTTTGATAATTTTTGCCCTAGGGTTTGACCTAGTTTGCACTCCAAGTGTGTTGTGATCAATTTTATGGATTGAGGTGACTGATATTACTGATATTATTTACTTTCCCTCCTAAAATTTCTTACAACACCTCTTTTTCTAGGTCTTGGAGTTGAAAAACCGTGAAAATAGCTTATTTTTGCTATATTTTCACTAGGGTTTGACCTGAAGTTGCACTAAAAGCATGTTGTGTTGGATATTTTGGATATAAGAGGTTGTTATTTCTGGTATTAATTTATTTCCATCATCATTTTCCTCACAACACCCTTTGTTATGCTCTCTTGCATTAAATTTTGGTGAAAAAAGTGCATATTTTGACATATTTTCACTATAATCGACTTGGCATTATCTTAAATTTGCATCAAGAGTGTGTTGAGAGTGAATTTATTGCTGTTTTGGACTGATATCAAACATATAACTTGCTTCCCTTGACTTAAATCCTTATAACACCCCTTGGGTCATTCATTTACATTTGAAAAAGTACAAAAAATCAAGGATTTTAGGCTATTTTTGCTCTTGTCCTTTGCACCAATTTTGAACAAGATTTCAAATTTTGATTTGGCATTAAGTTGAGAATATAAACATGGCCTCTAATCATAATAACAACAATAGGTTCCCTCATAGACCTTACATGAAAAGAAAAGCACCTAAGCCTGAAATTGTCTTTACACCTCATGATAGAACAACTGGAGACAAAGAAGGACCTCTTTACATCACCGTGAAAATAATGGGAAACCTTGTGGATAGAACTCTTATCGATCCTAATTGCATGACTAATGTTGCCACTAATAATTTCCTCTTTTCACATCAACTAATGCAAGGTTCTTATGACCTCTTGAGCATGATGATTAAGACACATACGAGAACCTTTATCAAGCCTTTGGGAAAGATATTATTGTTAGTAATGCTTTCTAGAAAACATGTTGAACAATGGTTTGATGTTGTCCCTGTTTCTGACCTTTTTCACATAAAATTGGGACATCCTTGGCTAAAAGAAATGAAATCTATCCCTTCAACAATACACCATTGTCTAAAATTCCCTCTGGATGGCCGTATAATCACTGTCCCTCGCAACAAGTATAGACCTTTGGGTCATAAAACACATTACAAGTTGAATTACTTTTGGGATAAAACTAAAATACCCAATCCTCCTACACAAGAAATGACAAAAGAGAAACAACCTGCATGTGAAGAGCACTTTAGACCGAAAGGACAAGGTCCCTATGCTAAGGTTCCTCCCCCAAAATCCTTACAAATATCGGGGGATCATTGTCAACAACAAAATGTTCCACCGCGACAAGTGAGGTTTGATCCCAGTGCTTCAACTTCTAATTTACAACAACCTATGAAAGAGCAAGACCCTACCTTACAAAAGATAAGTGGTCGAACAAAGAGATATAGAAAAGCAAGAGAACGAAGAAAAAGAAGACAAGAGTACGCTATAAACCTTGCCTCTCAACAAGAGAACATTCATCCCAACATTCAACTAAACAAAGACAATCCTAACAATGAACAACATGATGAACAAGATATGAATTTGGCTATGCTACCATATGTCCCACTATCCTCCATCATTAGGAAATGGGACGATGACGACAACAATTTCCTTATAGACAACTTCTAGCCTGCAGGGGCCCTACAGGTAAGTACCTCTAACCCTTTACCTCTTGTGATGTTCTTCCCTTGTGATGTGTTATGTGTTGTTTAGGCCTCCTAGGATGACCTTGGATTCTCCCATAAGGTTTAGGATACCAGGAGACCACCTTTGTTGTGACCTTCTTCTATTTGTATCATCATTCTTCTATATTACCTCTCTCTCTGATTTTATTGTTGTGTGTTATGTCTTATGGACATAGCGTCACGGTTGGTGACTTGGGGGCACCCTCCTACGTGATTGTCCCTAAGACACTTGTTTCTCCTCTCTTATTTATTGTTTCCCTTCCTCTAGTGTTTCCACCTAGCAGGCGGATGACGACAAACATTTATACTGATGCGGACCTAGTGTCCCTTTCGAGAGCAATAAAAAAATGGACTATAGTTCATAATATGACGATGGTGTTGTATATATTATCTGACGCTTGGCTAGTTGAAGCACTCGTGCTTTCCGCGTAGTGAATTTTATGATGTTTCTATCGCATTTACAAACCTTAACAATACTACTGCTCTATGCACCTTTGTTTGCCTTTGAATCTAGCCTTGGCGGTACTTGATTCAGAGAGCTTCATGATATAGCCCTACGATTATCCTCGAACTTCGAATTCATTGTATAACCTTGGCTCTTTCTATGGTTAATCATATGCATTGATGTTGTTGTTTATCATGATGTTGTAGGCACTAACATGTTTCTTGCAGGGTTGCATTTGTGGGAACATTTGGTGATCGTAAAGTACATGTCACCTCCGAGAGGCATGGGCTTTGCAAAAGTTGATGTTCCCTTGTGTGTTTTCTTCCTACCTTAACGTGCTTGATATCGATAACTGATATCAACCACCTTAAGGTGGGGGCATATAAGGTAAGCTATCTGTTATAGATGTTAGCAATGTGTTTGACCTCAGATGCAAAGACTTGCGCCAGAGTAGTGCATCTTGCACCCTGTGTTTGTCTGCAATCAATCAATCAATCATGTAAGCCATCTGCAGAGGTGGGATATCATGCATATTCATTTTCTTAAGCCCTCTGTGGAGGTAGGGATGGTGTACTTCTCAGAGCATATTGCATCATCCTGTCATTTTCAAAAGTCCTCTATGGAGGCGAGGAGTGGTTTTGTGACTAACTCAACCCTTAAGCGTATTTTCAGTGATTGTTGTGGCGAAACCCAATCGTCGTTGTGTGCCTGTAATGTGCCTAAGATGGTGATGAGCCTAGAAATAGGGAACACGCCATCGCTTGTCTTCCGTGTTTTCTCTGTCTTCAAGTGTGTGTGTTTTGGCATGCTTGTTTTGTATTGTATGTTTGTTGCCCCATATGCATAGACCAACGCCATTGAGTAGTGCTTCATGAATTTTGGGAGGTTTTGCGTGTGTGTTACCCATATGCAGAGACCAGCGCCATCAAGTAGTGCTTCCTGCATTTTGGGAGGTTTGTTTACTTTCTAGTACTTGCATTTGCATTTCATATATATGAGAAAAAGAAAAGAAAAGATATCATTTCTGTCTTCCATTTATTAACTATCTGCTCTATGTTCTGCGTGACTGTAACTGTCTTCTCTGTGTTTTGTGTGTTTGTTACTATCTTCTATGTGATTAGCATGTCTTCTCCATGTTTGATGTGTTTGTTGTGTTTGTGAGCTTACTTTAATGCATGTATTGGCCTCGCGTTTATACATACATTAAAGTGGGGGCTAAATGTAACGTAAGAAAATGTCCCCTTGGGGGCTTTTCCCTCATAAGGTTTAGCTCCTGGGTCTTTTAAGTGCATTTAGGACATTTCAGTTCATATTTTGGTATCCTGATGGAATGAGACCTGGGTAACATGACAAATGGGACCTAGGAGGACCCCTTAAGCTATACCCTACCTAAAATAGGGGGGAGGACTTGGGTGCCCGTGCCCTAGTCCTACCCTATTTTGGGGCAGCCCCAATTTCTGGGTGTCGGTTAGTGACCGTTATGAGATCCCTTTGCCGAGATGGTAAGTTTGAATTTCAAATATCTTGGCGGGAGTTCTTGTAGATGCATATATAAGCATGTGTAGGCATTCATTTGTAAACTAGATTACAACTAGATGATCAAGAGACTTCAAAGGTGATTCAAGGCTTTCTATTGTGTTGCAAGAGCAGACTTGTGTGTTTTGTGTGTTGATATTTGTAGATTTAAGCATCAATTCCTTCATGGCATAAAGAGCATCTTCCTCCATGAAAGCTTCACTACAAGGTGAAATATCATTATGTTTTCTATCATTATTTCATTTGGATTTGGCCTCTGCCTCACAAGGGCACACTCTCTCTATCTGACAAAGGTGTTTGGAAGACTTAAGTGTCCTTCTGGGGCTTGATTGAGGCAAGCTCCTAAACACCACAACCCCCAAACCAAGTTTTCATGATTGCAGGTTATAGGACGAGGAGCTGGACTGAGAGAAGTTGCAGAGTAGCATCTTGAAGTGTCAGAATTGCAGAATAGGAAGAAAAATAGCACCTGGACTTGGGTGCCCGCTCATTAGTCATCCAACTTCTGTGACGGGAAAATCTCTAGAACAACAGGAAAGAGTTGCAGACTGAGTTTCCAGATCCAGACAAAAAGCAGGGCATTGGACTTGGGCACCCGCTCTTTTATCCCTAACTTTTCCACCTCGGAGCCCTGAAAATAGGTACTCTATAATTTTGTATTTTACTCCCGTCTGCAAGAAGATTTTATGTAATTCATTAATTTGTTGACATAATTAGGGTTTTAATGGTTAATTGGACATAAGAGAAGGAAAAATTGATAATTAATTCCCTAATCCAAGTTTCCCAACATCTGAAAGTTACTCTAGGGTATGATAATGCTCACCATTCAAGCCTAGATCCTTCAATGTTTAGCGAAGAGGCAGATTTTAACATCTAAGCAACAAAAGATTAACAAATCCAATTTTACCCTAAACATGTCCTAATCTTCTTCAATTCGTTTGTCCCTTTCCAAAATTTCCTTCACTACCTCTACAGTGTCTCTTGCCCAAGATGATGATGTATCTACTTGATTCTTACCGGTATTGTCAACCAGATTGTCCTGCTTGTGCTCTTCACCATTCTTTGCAATCTCTTCTTCTTTTTCATTTTTCTCCTTGATCCCTTCTTCTTCTTGGTCCTTTGCCTTTCCTTTTTCATGCTCTTCAATCTTTAATGAATCATCTTTAATTTGATCATTTGTTTCTATATTCATCTCTGTATCTGCTTTGTCAGAATGATTCGGAGGAGTTAGAATACCTTTTGCATCAACAGTTTCATCTGTCATCTTTTCATCTTCCTTGCTTATTGTTTATACTGGGACAGAGGAGTCATCTATTCCAAATTGTTGCTCATCCTTCTGCTACTCTTCTTCATTCGGAACTAATGTGTCATTAGTTGGTTCATTTGCAACCACATACTACTTGTTTTTGTCCAATGCTTTCCTCAGAATTTGCTCAATTTCTTGGACAACTTCTTTTGTGTCACCAATCATCAATTTGTTCATCCTTTTCTTGCTTCTAAATTCCTTTTTGACCTCCTTAAAAATTTTGTCTGCTTCTTTGCTGGAGATCATCGGACATAGAGTGGTTAGCATATGTTCTCTCAGCTCCATATCTTTTGTCTTGGCAGCTTCTTTCCTCATTTCTAAAATATCTCTCAAACCTCTTGGAACTTTTGACAAAATCTCTACCAATGCTCGATTAAATATATTCAATTATTTGATAATGGCTTCCTTCAAAAGTATTTTGTTAGCATCATTGTAAAGATCATAGAACTCAATAATTGGTTTGAGATTTCCATCAACAGTGATTGTTTTGATACTATCTTCCACATAAGGGATTTCCTTCTCAACATCAGCCTCTACTTTTTACTTCCTGTTTGTCACTTTGCTTTGCTTCTCCCTAGACACTTTGACTGCTTTAGTGCTTGTGACCTTTAGTTCTTTAAGCTCAACATCAGAATCTGTCTTTTCTTCATCCTCTTTTTCCATACTGCTATATGATCTTTTTTCCATTACTTTAGTTCTTTTCTTTTCCTTACCGGATGATTTGTCTTCCAATTTTGCAGGTTTAGAGGGAACAGAGGCTGCAGCAAAGCTCCTAGTAGTCCTTAAAGTGGAGGAGGATTCTACTCGAGTACTTCCTTGTTTCTTATCCTGCTTCTCCTTCTTAGCTTTTTCTATTCTTTCTCTGTTCTACTTCATAGCTTCCTTGGTTATGCCAATGCTTTCAGCATACATTTCTACTTGTCTTTGAACTCTTCTCTTATTTTTTGGCTTCCAGAGTTCAACATGTAGCTTCAAATCAAGCTCTTCATAAGTTCCAAATCTCTCAACAGAATCATCCTTGGGTTTGCTCAAGAGATGTTAAGCATACATATTCAATATTTTCTCATCTACCTCATAACCCATGGGTATAATCCAAATAGTTCTGGGTTCTACAACTTCCATTAGGCACTGATCAATGTCTACCATAAAACAGATTTTATCCTTGTATTTCTAAACTACTGATTTAGGGATTCTTTCCCTAGAATGCATCATACTCTGAAACTTTTTAAATTATCCCCAAATTGTAGTTTTATGTGCTTTAGATTCTCCAATGCTATATAGATGTTCTCTTATTTGCATTGCAACTGGCCTGTCATTTGTCTAGTGCACACCCTTTACTCTAGGCACTTCATTCATGAAGTAGAAAAATAAGCATATAACCAAAGAACCATATTTGAAGGTGTTTTTCTTGTTCTTCTTGATTTTGCTCAAGTTCTCAATTAGTTGGTTTTGTAACAACTCACACAGGTCATAATATGTTTTTTCTTTCAGCATTTGATATGCGCACATATATGGCAGTTCTGGACACAGAGTTCTCCTAGCTAGAGTGATAAATCTTGTAACCAATTACCATTGAGGAAAAATTAACATTCGGATCAATAATATCATTGATGGCCATTGCCCTTTTGTCAAACTTGGCACCGATTGCATCGGTAACAGTCTGGTTTTTCACAGATTTCAACATGGGTAAACCACTGGTTGAATTTAACCCAGTTACAATCTTGATAACATTCTTTGTAATTTTGAATGGTTTCAATAGCCATATGAACTCATCATGCATTCATCTCAAGATATATCGAACCCACTCACTCTCATCAAATGTCAGAAATTCAATGACTTGTAGAAAATGTTTGCTTTCCAGGGCTTTGTATTCTGGTTTCAATTCATAGTTATCATCCTTTAGGTAGTTTTCAAATAATTCCAGCAATTTTAGATTCCCAAATTCATCTATGTTACAATGGATGTATGCCCTAATATCCTCAACATGCAGTACTTTGTATGGGACACCAGAAAATGCTCCTAGTGGTTCAACTTTGACTGACTTGTGTGGATACTTCTTGAATTTTGTACGGGGCCTTTCAATAATATCAATGACAAGAGGAGTAGCCATCTCAAAAGATTACAGGTTCGAAGCTTCACAGAAAAATACCTTTTTCTTCCGTGGAGTTAGGGTTAGCTGATGAATTTATCGGTCAAATTCGTTCTTTGCGCTTCAAGTCTATATTTTTAGCTCAGAGGCTCTTCTCCTTGTTGTCTTTGAATGTAATGTGATTCAAATGATGGAAGAATGACTTTTTATGCTCTGCAAAACCTAATTTGTCATTGTAATAAATGTGTTTCCCTAACTTCATCCGGTTGCTCTGTTTTGATGCAGTATCTCATGAATCACTTTGCAGATTGCTATATCAACTTCTTTTCTTTTGGAAATCCTTCCAAATAATCTGTAATGACCCAAAATATCTTCTCTCATGATGCCAGATTCAGGAACCCGCTTACTGGCTGGGGGAATTTGATTTTTAATGTAGCTCCCCCTAAGCCAAAGCTCCTAATTCAATTCCCGTAGGAATTATCAGCACCAGATTTCGGTGCAGACCCATCACCATTGTTCATTGCACCTTTCTTCACCCATGTCTTGTTCATTTCATTCTAGATCTCATTCAAATCAACTTTTCCCTTACCTTTCTCTTGTCTCTACTCATCCAGTTTTTTGTTTACCGGACCTCTTCTTTCATTATTCCTGCTTCTGCAGAATCTTGCAATATGACCAGATTTGTTGCAGTTGAAGCACACAATCTTATTTTTGTAACAGTCACATGTTGGAATAGGTTTGGATTTGCATTGCATTGCAATATGCCCAATCTTATTACAAGTAAAACATCTTCCATTGAACACTTGCTTGTTCTTAGAAGGATTCATTGATCCATTTCTACATTCCTTGACCTTATGACCTATTCTCTTGCAATTAAAGCATTGACTGGAGAAAGATGATGCATTTTGATTCACTTGACTTCTACATTGATTAGCTCTATGACCATATCTATAACATTTGAAACAATTGCCATTGAAAGATGGGTACCTTTGAGCATTAGGTTGTCTTACCAAAGGTCTTCTAGGTCTGTTTCTCCCATTCCTTGATTGAAAATTTCTTTGTCCAGATCTGGAGCTTTCACCTTTTTCATACACAAGACCATACTTATCATCAGCCTTCTTCTGACTCTCAAGCAACACTTCAAGTTTAGCTAAGCTTATCTTAAACTTCTCCTTATATTCATTTGCAACTTCTAGGTCATGTCTGAGAATGACAATTTGCCTTTCAAGTTCCTCCTCATTATATCTACATTCTTGTAGGTCAAATTTAAGGTGACCAATTGTTCTGTCCATTTTGTAGCATTCTTCAGTTCTTTCCTTCAGAGTTTGATTCAATTCTTCTTCAGTCTTCTTCCTTTGCTCAATTTCTTTGGTTAGCCTCATTACCCCAGACTCCATTTCATGTTTTAGAACATAAACTTCTTTTGTCAGCTTCTCACATTCCTTAGTCTTTTCTTCCAAAGCTTCATTCAAGCCATTTTCTTCAGTAAGATTAGATAGCTGTTGAAGTAGCTCCTTCCTCTTTTCCATAGATTTCTTAAGTTTCTCTTTTAACATCTCAATGCAATCATCAGCATCTTAATGTTCTCTTTCAGTTCTCTTACTTCTATTTTGGATTGATCAAGATCTTCTAAGGCCAATTGAAGTTGATCTTGGAGTGAACCCATTGAAACTCTTTCCCAGATCTTCCTTCAACTATTAAGCTTCTTCCAAGGAACCTTGCTCTGATACCAATTGTTGAAATTAGGGTAGACAACTGAGAGGGGGGTGAATCAGTTGTCTCAAAATTTTAACAATTGCTACATTTATTTCTTCTTTACCACTTATTAAAAAATTACTAATATAACCATGAAAAGTAAGAACCAATAACAAATGAGAAGAAACATAAATAACATGCTTGACACCAAGATTTTAATGTGGAAACCCAATTAAGGGAAAAACCACGGTGGGGGTTAACTCACAAAGATTATACTCTGATAAAAGTATTACAAATGGGGAAGGCACATGCCTTCGGCTCACTGCCCAGAGCTCACTGCTCAAAGAGGCTCACTGCCTACAAGAATGATTACACGAAGATTACAGAATGTTTGAACTGATGAACAACATCTACCAATGTAGGAATTCAGTTCTGGTTAAGCACAGAACACTGATCTTACACACTTTTTCCTTACTCTTCCATGTTTACTGCTTTTCCATGATCAGGACCTTAGATCTCTTCTCCTTCGTACTTCTTTCTGGTCTCTTTCACACTTACACTATCATCTTTTCTCACACACACCCCAAAACATTTGAATTCACTAGCTATATATATCCACATCAAGAAATTCAATCAACTATAGTCGGCATCAAGAAAACTTAGTACATTTATTAAGACCTCTGCTCTGTTGGCTGAATCCATGCACAAATATCAATGTGGACCAAACACCTATGTTCCCAGATCATTGATTATGTCAGACAATACCACTGATTGCCACTAATTGCTTATCCAACATGTCTGCATCTGGACCAAGATCAAATACTAGGTCACCTTGTTCTTCTTCTGACTATGTAGACTAACTGGAACCTGATACTCAGATCCTTATAACTTTTCAATCCTTTATCACCGGAGGCTAAATCTCCAAATTTAGGTAGTCCTAACAATCCTTAGCACTCCTTCAGATTTGTAGCACACTGTGAATTACCACTGGAGAGATCCGGACCAAGATATCAGACCTTGTCTCATGCTCTATTTCTAACTACCCGGACTTAGACAAATCTTCACTCGACTTTCGGTATGAACAACTTATGTAATGCAGATATGCAAGGTAGTCTTAATTGCCATCAATGACAACACCTGTCAGGCATAGCAGTGTCTCTTGCCAACAAAAAAGTTCCTGAAAAAGAAATCTCAAAAATTATAAAATATCCTAAAAAATTTATAAAATGTCCTGAAAAATACAAAAAAATTAATTATCCAACAAAAATCCAAACAATCAATTAATCATTAAAATCAATCAAATTATTCAATCACCAAATCCAATTCTTCCAATCAGTTCAAATCAACTCAAATTTAATCATTAAATCAAACCCAATCATCAAATTTGATCATCAAAGTCAATTATAAAAAAATCAATTCATCAAATCAAATCCATCAAAACAAATCTAATCAAATCATCAAACCAACCTACTAATCAAACCAGCAATCAAATTGAATCAACAATCAAATCATCACATCATCAAAATCAAAATCAAAGAAAATCCCATCAAACCTATCAAATCAAAGCATATCAATCAATCAATGAAAATCACATCAATCCACTCATCACTCACCCTCATCGTCATCATCAATAAAACACAAATCAGAACTACATATCATGTCTATTGTTAAGTGCCTTGATCCTGTGGATATAGGTATGTAGGCAATCTGGTGTATGAATGAAATACCTAGATCCAGGCACAAGATGATACCCCTCCTCTATCTTTCATCTTTCATCTATTCGTCTTTCTCATCATTCATCTCATTTTCTTCTTCCTTTCATCTCTCACATCATCAATAAAAACACAAATCAGAACTACATCTCATCTCTATCGTTAAGTGCCTTAAATGTAGGTAGTCTAGAGTATGAAGAAAGTGCCCAGATTCAAGCACAGGCGATATTCCTCTTTCTTCCATCTCTCATCTTCTTGTATCATCTATCTCCGCGAATTCATCAATCTTTCAAAACATTTCTTCCAATCAATCTTCCTCAATCAATTCTTCAATCACTTCTCCCCATCATCTATCAATAAACTCAAATGCAAGTCATCTTTTATCCATACCACTCAAGTCAATCAATCAAGTCAAATTATCCAACCACAATCACATCCTTGGTCTTGATCCTAATCTTGTTGTAAACCCAATCAATCAATCAATCCATCCTTGTGTTGATCTAGGGATATATTGTTCCCCGCCATGACAACACTATCTATCAATCAATCATCAATCATCAATCAATCAGTCAATCCATCAATCAGTAATCAATCGTTGGTTTACAACTTGACAGGGGCAATACCTTGTTTGTTTTTTAATCATTTGTGCATGTTTGTTTGTGTGTGTTATCTTTTTATTTTGCATTTACATCTGTATCTTCCTATCTAATATTCATATCTTGTATTTAGACAAGGTTGTATTACACTAGGGCATGAGACACATCGTCACCTTGGTCCTTATACCTTGGTGCATAACGTCTCATGCTATATCAAACATATGGTTGCTTACTTTCATTGCAACATAACACATCCTTCCTTTCTTCTATCTATTTCCTCCTCTTTCTTCCTTAACCAATCCATTTCATTTTGAGAGGATACTCGTGTTCTTTTAACCCGCCTATCCTCTCAAGGGGGCATCATCATCCTATCATTTCATCCTCATCCTATCTTTTTCCTCTATCCATACCTTAGCTTCTTTGAAATGATGTTACTCGACATAGATATCATCATCTCAAAGAGGGGCAAAATGTAGACACCCAAAATTGTCCACTTATCATAATGTTGCATCAGTTAGACACCTTATTGTTTTGCCCTAGGTACCATTATCTCCATCATAACCTGTATTATAACCTAATCTAGTATTTTCCTCTATTAAATTAAATAAATATGAAATTTATTTAATTTAATCCCGTCCCTTTTACTATTGTTAAATAAATAAATTTTATTTATTTATTTACCCTGCTTTCTTTTAAATTAAATAAAATAATTTTTTTTTAAAATTTATCACTTTTAATCCTCACATGCATCATAAATTAAATAATTTATTTTTAAATTATTTGAATTATGACTCACCAACCTACCATTTCTATCTCTCAACATGACTCCAATCTTTTTAAGTTAACTCAATCACTTTCTAATTCTCTCTCTAGAGTTAACTTGGCCCATCTTCCAATTTCCTCTCAACTCATCTCTTACACCTTACCAATTTCATCTCCCAAATCACTCATCCACCTTCCATCTTTCTCTCCCAAGTTGCATAACAACTTTCTAATTTCATTATCACTCATGAAATGGAAGGTTTATCCCTCCCTTCTCTCATATTTCTCTATAAATTTGCTCATTTTCATGCCATTTGAATGGATGGTCTTTTAAGCACCGTCACTCTACCAAAATTCCTCCTCATCCATCACCTACCTATCTTCTTCTCATCAATCTACCTACCCTCATCCATCAAATCTCTATCATCGTTGTGCTGCAAAACACAAGCAATCAACAATCCACAATCGAAACAAGGAATCGAAGCATCTAGGTGATCTTGTTTATGTTGCATGTTGTTTTAATCACTTAGGTTGGATTTCTTGAAGGTATTAGGGTTTTAATCTCGTTTGCATTGTTTAATCTGCTAACTTGGATTTTTCCTTGATGTACAAATATCTTAGTTAATTTTAATGTTAATTTTTAGGCTTTAACCTGCGAGCTTGAACACATATCATAGTTAATTTTAATGTTTATTTTTAGGCTTTGAGCCACGAGCTTAAACACCTTTGGAATTCAAACCCCTGCATTAATGCTTAGGGAAAGCCTATGAACTTGTTGGCCTTAACGACTTGACCACTCAACCATGCCCTTCACAGCATGAGTTTTTTAAAATTTTAGGTTTTAATGTTTTAGTGATTTTATATCCTAGTTAATTTTAATGTCTATTTTATAATAAAATAAATATATTTCTAAATTAATTAATCTCTGTTAAGTTTCTTATTTAAAAGATTTGATAAATTATATTTATTTTGTTTTAAATCTTACTTGACAATTAAATATATAATGTTATATATTACAATGTATATAAATATTAAATATTTAATATATATATAATTTTTTATTTTACATAATTGAAAACTTGTTAATATAATATTTAATTAACTATAACATTAAATATCTAACATTGTTGTATGTTTAAATGTATAAAAATATTAAAATTAATAAATATTAAATTAAATTAGATAAAAATCTAAATAAATATTATATATACATTATTTAATTAACTATAATGTTACAGATATAATATTGTATATTAAAATGTATATAAATATTTACATCAAATAACAAATATATATAAATATAAAATACTTAACTAACTATAATATTCAATATATAATATTATATATTACTTTTTATAGTATTTAGTATTATTTAACATATTATAATACTAAATAAATAATACTATATAAAATATTAAATACTAAATATTTAAATAACTATAATACTAAATTTTATATAATAATACTTTTTATAAAGCTAAGTAATAACCCTAAGTTTGTAGGTTTGTTGGAAACTGATTGTGGTTCATACTATAAACTTTAAAATTTTATTAAGAGTGCTCACAACTACAATCTATAAATAAAAAATAATACAACCAATCTATATAAATGGTAATTAATAACCTTATATTTTAAATTCATAATCACATTTAATATAATTTAAAGATATATGAAGATTGAATCACATTTGATATAATTTAAAGATATACTATGGATTATAGTAGTCACATATTATATTTAGCCCTAAATCTAAATAATTTGTTAAAGTAATCTTTTTGCTTTGGCTAAAACATATGGTTTTCCCTATAAATAATGATTTTATATTGCAGTCTCAAAAATATTGCCCTTAAACTTTTTCTTTCCTGAAAGTAACATCAAATCTTGAAAATCCTTGTTGACAAATAGTGAAACGGATAAAAATGAGAAGAAAAACAACAACGATTGAAACAGATTCTTGGAGTTTTCCCGACCGGAGCTTTACTGTACGAAACAATCTGAAAAGTATCTGGCGGGGGACATTTAAACGACATCAGACTTTTTCTGACACAATTTTTTCCTGGCTTGAAACAACCAATGAGTTTAGAAAAGGCCGAATAAAAGGATTTCTGACTGAGGCTGTGCTCACTGCTCACCTCCTCTGCTTTCCCGATGACAGGGAAAGGATAATGCAACAATCGAACAACAAAAAAATGGCGACAAGAAATTAGAGGGCTAAAATAGTTTCAATCATCTTGCCGACTGATGTGGACAATTTTTAAACGTTGATTTGCCAAGTCAACCATGTTGTTCACAAAGGGAATGCCTTTGGCGTAATAATATTTTGAGAGATTTAAAAAAATCTAATTATTATTTATAATATAGTGCTTGATCTCAGTCTAAAAAATTATTTATAATATTTTTGAGAGATTTTAAAAAATCTAATTATAACAGTTCAAAATTAAGTTTATTTTTATTTGTGTTTTTAATTTGTAAAAGAAATAAAATATCTTTTATAATAGATGTTTAAAAAAAAAATCAAATAAGCGTTCTCTATTTGAAACGAATGCCCTGACTCGGTTTATCGACAGTTGAGGATGACGTATAGACATGTAGGACGATTCAAACACTTTTGGCTGTTCAATTTTGCTAATGATTTTCAAAAGGAAAGAAAAGATACAGTGCCGCCATCTCATAGAAGCTAACTCATTTGTGATTCAACAAATGCAGTTGGTGAAAACAATAGTTGTGATGATGTGCAACCTGATATAGCATATGGTGATGTGCAGCCTGATATAGCACATGGTGATGTGCAGCCTGATATAGCACATGGTGATGTGTAGCCTAATATAGCAAATGGTGATGTGCAACCTGATATAGCACATAGTGATGTGTAGCCTAATATAGCACATGGTGATGTGCAACATCGTGATGATCTCTTAGCACAAAGTCTAAGAGAGATTATTGAAAAACATCAGAGCAAAGGAACAATAGGTCTACAGATGATTTATTCAACATTAAAGGATGTGTTTGAAGTGAAATCTATGGAGACCGGTATTGATCTACCTACTCATGCCACACCTAATGTGGCTAAGGAGCATGAAGTTCTGATTAATGGAAGTCATGAAGAGAGACCGTTTGCATCTGATGTGCCTTAGAATGCACCTGTTGCATCTAAAACTTTTGATGGAACTAGTTGATTAGCCAGAAATACTGGTAGTGGTTTAATAGAAGATGTGTTTGATTTTCTCAAATGACAAAGATTGAGTCAAGATTTGTACAGATCTATAAAGAGGAATGCAAAATAAAGAAAATTAGAAGGCAAAAAGCCATTCTTGGTTGACGTATTGAGAGATGGTGAGCCCATTGGATCAAATGCTACAAAGTAGGGCTCCAAGTTGGGTGTAAGATGTAGGGCCCATTTGGATATTTGCAAATCAAGTTTTGTAGAGCAAGATCCACAAACTACGGAAAATGTTATACAAAAAATGGAAAATGCTTTTGAGACTACTGGTGGACAAATCTCTAGAAAATATTACAAGCAAAAGATGATAATTTTGATGAACAATTTTAGATACAATTGTAGAAAAATAATCATGGAGGGAAAAGAGAGGTTAGACTCCACTCTATCTCCCAAACAGTGGGAGGCATTTAAAGAAAGTATGCATTCTGAAGAATATTTGGCAAAGAGTAACAGAGGCAAAAGAGCAAGAGATAATGTGAGGGCTAGATATACATTTGGCCGAGGCAGGTTGCAGGGCAAAATGGACAAATTTGTAGTAAGTGCATGGCTTTTTGGTTCAATTTACATTGTGTTATTTATTTCAATTTTTTATTGAACTGACTATTGTTGAAATTGACATTGTATTTTAGGTGGAAATTAGCAATAGAGAAGCAGGTGCAGAAGATATTGTTAATTATATGGCGGCACTAGGTTGACCTAGTAAATCTAAGAGTAGGATCAAGTGGAAATCTAGTTCATCAACAGAGATTTCACAGCCATCTATTAAATGCCCAGTAGGAGCCTCTCCAGATCATGTCAACTCAAATGAAGGGTACCAACAGGTAATGAGTTGCATATTCGGTCTCACTCAGCAAGTTTCGTAGTTGGTTGCCTCTGTTAACCCTATAGTTTCTGCATGGAATGAGCATAAATCCATGGATTCAGATGAGGTAAGATGCTCTATTGATCTCATTTCTTCTTGTTTGGCAATTCTGTATACAAATGCCTCTTAATATGTAGATTATTGAAATCTGAGCATAGGTGAATCCAACCTAGTTTCTTTATTGTTGGAGTAATCTAGAAAATGTACTTTTGGACAAATTTATAGCTTGCATTCATTACTTAACTATTGAATGCTTTGTATAGTTTTTTGCGTGATGGTTAAACCACATGCAGACCAATTTTATCAAAGTAGCAAGAAGAAAAATGCCTTCATGATGTCAACAGAGCTGCCAATATTGATAGAAGAGATCTTGGATAGCCATGTGGGAAGAAGTACTCAGAACAAGCAATATGAAGAATATTTGGTAAAATGGAAAGGAAGGCTTGTTGAAGATTCTTCTTGGTTGTCTAAGGTAGAGGTTGACCATTTGGGTTTTCCTCACACAAACATCTGAGACATGACAGGGTCACTTCTCAAATTACCCTGGGTGTCTGATGCAGGAGCATCCAATGGTGTAAGGGCAATCTTGCATCACCCAAAAAGAAGATAATTCAAAATCATTGTAGTTGTTTTCATTTCTTTCCATAATTAGTTTTTTTGGTTCCATAATATCCAAAATAATGATGTAGGACTCTCAGTTTTTCCAAAACTGCTAAAAATAACAATCTGCCTATTTTGGAAAGTGTACCTACTATTTTAGGAAAGTTTACATTTGGGCACGGATTGAAGTGAAAACTTACAAAAAGTTGTATAACAAAAATATAAGACCTTTGCCAAAGGAATCAAGTAAAGATTATTTGTGAGCTAAAAGATATTAAAGTTTTTGTTTTCCAAAAAGCCCCTGAAAATTTTTGAAATGAGATATGAGGCACTAAAACATCCCATAACATCCCAAAAAGTTGATAGAAATCCATTTATGAATTTCCAACGTGATAGTTCACATCGCGAGCTTTCTGGCGCTTAAAACGATTCGTCAATCAGACACCTAGATCAAAAGTTATGCTTCCTAGAAGTTGACCTACTTTTGGAGGGAGTTGCAAATTTCAAAATTTAGCTGGAGGCCACCAAAAAGTGCTATTTATGACTATTTTGGGAACCCTGGGCAGTAGTAGAGTTAAGGAGTGAAGTGTAGAGTCAAGAATAGGTGGGAAAATAGAAACCCTAGCTGATTTAGGGTTACAAAAGGCTGAAAATTCTAGAGTCTTGAGGTTGGGAAAGCTGTAATGTGTTGCAGCCAGTAGAGGATTCATCCTCTGATTGTAACTAAGCTTCTATAATGTAATGAGTTGCCCAGATCAATAAAAGAAAGTTCTATTTTCTGTGTTCAATTCCTGTTGTTGTGTGTTTTGTGATTTACCCCCTTCATTAAGTGGTATCAGAGCAAGGGTTCCTGAGTGTGTAGACAGATCGCCGACCGTGAGGCAGTTTGCACCAGGACCTGAGGTTGTGGGTTTGCTATGGAGATCAAGATGCCTCCATGAAGAAATCCTATTGGGAGGAATACTTTGACAGAAGAGGGTTTTAGAGCCCTACAAAGGCAAATTGATGCATTTCAAGAGGAGCTACGAAGAGGGTTTGACCCGAGAACAAGAGAAGAAAGCAAAGATGAAGCTGAGGAAGAACAAGAAGCTGCGGGAGATCCTGTAGAAGTTAGGTTCTTGAGGGCCATTTCAAAGATTGGAAAGAGGCCCAAGATCGAAGTTTCTACATATTCTGGAGATTTGAATCCAGAACAGCTTATTGATTAGATCAATGACATGGAGGAGTATTTTGAGTATGAAGATGTGGAGGACCCAGATTGGGTCAAGTTTGCAAAAACAAAGTTGAAGGGCCATGCCCTGCCAGTATTTGGTGGAAGGAGGTCCAATTAGAGAGGAATAGAATGGGAAAAGGAAAGATCACCAGATGGGATCAAATGGTGGAGAAACTGAAGAAGCAGTTCATTCCTGTGGACTATGAGATGGAGTTGTTGAAGAAGCTGCAAGGACTAAAGCAAGGTAACAAGTCTGTCAAGGAGTATACAGAAGAGTTTTATGAGATTACTATCAGGATAGGCCATGTAGAGCCCAAGAAGGAGAAGGTATCTCGTTACATTAATGGGTTGAGGCCGAGTATTCAAGAGGAGTTGAGCCTAGTCAGAATGACCACCATAGAAGATGCATACCAGTTTTCCCTTAAAGTGGAAGAGAAGCTAAATAAAAGATTTGACAGCAAGCAAAGGGGAAAAGGTCAAGGCGGAAGGACTAGTGGAAGACCCTATGGGGGCCAAAATTAAGATGCAAAGAAAAGTGAAGAAGTTGGCACCAGTCGAAATCAGAGAGGAGATAATACGTACAGCCCTCGTGACCAAAACAATGGTGAGTAAAGAGGAAGAGGAAGAGGCAAACCTGGGCAAGGACCTAGAAGAGGAGGTTTCAGAGGAACTTGTTTCCAATGTGGAGAAGAAGGGCATCGAGCATATGAGTGTCCGTAACATCAAGGAAGGACAAATAGAAGACCTGAAGGTAATGCATGAGTTGCACATGTAGATGAGGATGCGCAATCTGAGCATTCTGAAGATGCTAAAAGGGGGGAAACCCTAGTTATCAGAAGAACTTTACTAAATGAGGAGAAAGAACCCAATAAGAGGAAGAGTTTATTCCACATAAGGTGTAAATGTGAAGGTAAGTGTTGTGACATTATTATTGACAGTGGAAGTACTGACAATCTTGTTTCAGAGGAGATGGTTGACAAGTTGAAGTTGACAAGAAGAAAGCATCCACATCCATATTGAACTACATGGTTGCAGAAGGACCACCGAGCTTTGGTCAATGAGTAGTGTTTAGTGAAGTTCAAGATTAGGGACTACCATGATGAGGTGTTGTATGATATCATACCGATGGATGCATGTCATATGTTGTTGGAGAGGCCGTGGCAGTATGATAGGAGTGCTGTCCATGATGGCCGTGCAAACACATATTCCCTAACAAAGGATGGAGTTCATCACAAGTTGAAGCCCTTGAAGGAGGTGGAAGAAAAGGTATGTAGTACTGCCAGAATTTGCTTGGTAGATGGTAGAAAAATTTTGGAAGGTATGAAGCATGAGCGTCATTGCTTTGCATTGATTCCTAAGATCAATCAAGAGAAATGTGAAGATGTACCAATAGAAGTCTCAAATATGTTGGAAGAATTTCAAGACATTATCTCTGATAATGTACCAGAAGGTTTACCACCAGTAAGGAAGATAAGTCATCAAATGGATTTGATACCAGGAGCTAGTTTGCCAAACAAGGCAGCCCATAGAATGACTCTAGCAAAGAGTGAAGAGTTGAATAGACAAGTTCAGGAGTTGTTGAGGAAGGGATTGATAAGAGAGAGCCTAAGTCCATGTGCGGTACCTACAGTACTAGCACCAAAGAAAGATGGAGAGTGGAGAATGTGTACAGACTCTCGATCCATCAATAAGATCATGATCAAGTACAGATTTCCATTGCCCAGAATGAATGACATAATGGACTGTTTGAGTGGAGCCAAGTACTTCACGAAGATTGATTTAAAGAGTGGGTATCACCAGATTTGAATCAGAGAAGGAGATGAATGGAAGACAGCCTTCAAGACCAAGGAGGGTTTGTATGAGTGGTTAGTCATGCCATTTGGGCTAACCAATGCATCGAGCACATTCATGCGGCTCATGAACAAGGTACTGAAATTTTTTTTGGGAAGTTTTGTTATTGTCTATTTAGATGATATTTTGATTTTTAGTAAGACTTGGGATGAGCATCTGATGCATATCAGAAGAGTTTTAGAGAAGCTAAGGGAGGAGAAGTTGCTGATTAATCTGAAGAAATGTAGTTTTGCAAAGAAGGAGTTGGTATACCTGGGATTTGTTGTCTCAGAGGAAGGTCTTAAGATGGACCTTGAAAAAGTAAGGGCTATCATTGAATGGCCTACGCCAAGGAGTGCAACGAAGGTAAGATCTTTTCATGGTTTAGCAAGTTTTTACAGAAAGTTTATCAGGAATTTTAGTAGCATTTGTGCACCCCTAACTGAGACAATGAGAGGAGATAGAAAAGAGTTTAGATGAACTAAAGGAGCAGACAAGAGCTTTGATACATTGAAGCAAAAAGTCATAGAACAACCTGTTTTGGTACTTCTAGATTTCAATAAGGTATTTCAGGTAGATTGTGATGCTAGTGGTAGTGGTATAGAAGCTGTTTTGAGTCAAGAAGGCAAGCCCATTGCCTATTTTAGTGAGAAGCTTAATGATGCCAAGAAAAAGTAGTTTGTTTATGATTAGGAGTTTTATGCAATAGTTCAGGCTTTGAAGAAATGGAGACATTATTTGTTGCCAAAGGAATTTGTTTTATATACTGATCATCAGGCTTTGCAGTATCTTAATAGTCAAGGAAAGTTGAACCAAAGACATTTGAAATGGGTTGAGTTTTTGTAGAGCTATACTTTTATTTTGAAGCACGGGAGTGGGAAGTCCAATAGAGTTGCAGATGCCTTGAGCAGAAGGCAAAATTTGTTGATAGAAATGAAGATAGAGGTTGTTGGGTTCGATGAGCTCAAAAGTTTGTATCCAGAAGATCCAGATTTTGCAGAGGCTTGGAAATCTTGTTTGGAACCTGTTACTTTGGACAAGACAAAATAATTGGATTTCATAATCTAAGATGGCATGTTGTTTAGAGGAAGCCAGTTGTGCATTCCAAGGAGTTCCATGAGAGAGAACCTGATTAAGGAGAAGCATAGTGGGGGATTGGCTGGACACTTTGGTCGAGATAAGACCATTGCTATTGTTGGTGAAAATTATTATTGGCCACAGTTGCAGCAGGATGTGAGGAAATTTGTGCAGAGTTGCAGAGTATGTCAGATGGCGAAAGGAGCAAGTCAAAATACAGGTCTATATTAGCCACTACATGTACCTAAGAAGCCATGGGATGATATTAGTATGGATTTTGTTATTGGTTTACCAAGGACACAGAGAGGACATGATTCTATTTTTGTGGTGGTGGATAAATTCTCGAAGATGGTACATTTTATTCCTTGTAAGAAGACTAATGATGATGTTCATATTGAAGAGTTATTTTTTAGGGAAGTGGTGAGACTACATAGTCTACCAAAGAGCATAGTTTCAGACCAAGATACCAAGTTTGTTGGTTATTTCTGGAGGACATTGTGGAAGAAGTTGAAGATAGACTTGAAGTTCAGTTATGCACACCATCCACAGACTGATGGACAGATTGAAGTGGTGAATAGGAGTTTGGGTAACCTGCTATGATGCTTAGTAGGAGATAAGCCCAAGGGATGGGATTTGATTTTACCACAGGCATAATTTGCTTACAACAATTTTGTCAATAGGAGTACTGGTAAATCACCATTCTAGATTGTATGGGGCAATAGCCTGAGAAATGCTTCTGAGTTAAGGAAGCTAGACAAAGGAGAAAAGACAAGTGCTAAAGCTGAAGACTTTGCAGAACATCTAAAGAATTTGCATGAAGAGGTGAGAAAGCACATTAATAAGATGAATATTCAATACAAAGCTAAGGCAGATCAGAAGAAGAGGTATAAGGAGTTCTAGGTAGGAGATGAAGTCATGGTTCACTTGAGAAAAGAAAGGTTCCCAATTGGAACATACAATAAGTTGAAAATGAAGAAATTTGGACCATGCAGAATCCTAAAGAAGCGTGATTCAGGAAATGCATATGAGGTAGAGCTGCTGAGTGGGATCAATATTTCCCCTATTTTCAACATTGTTGATTTATCAGAATATCATGAAGGTGGAATAGAGGATGGACCAACAGAAGCGTAGTGGAGTATTCCGGCATCTACTTTAATGGAGGAGATAGAAGAGATCTTGGATAGCCATGTGGGAAGAAGTACTCGGAACAAGCAATATGAAGAATATTTGGTAAAATGGAAAGGAAGGCTTGTTGAAGATTCTTCTTGGTTGTCTAAGGTAGAGGTTGACCATTTGGGTTTTCCTCACACAAACATCTGAGACATGACAGGGTCACTTCTCAAATTACCCTAGGTGTCTGATGCAGGAGCATCCAGTGGTGTAAGGGCAATCTTGCATCACCCAAAAAGAAGATAATTCAAAATCATTGTAGTTGTTTTCATTTCTTTCCATAATTAGTTTTTTTGGTTCCATAATATCTAGAATAATGATGTAGGACTCTCAGTTTTTCCAAAACTACTAAAAATAACAATCTGCCTGTTTTGGAAAGTGTGCCTGCTATTTTAGGAAAGTTTACATTTGGGCACGGATTGAAGTGAAAACTTACAGAAAGTTGCATAATGAAAATATAAGACCTTTGGCAAAGGAATCAGGCAAAGATTATTTGTGAGCTAAAAGATATTAAAGTTTTTGTTTTCCAAAAAGCCCCTAAAATTTTTTGAAATGAGATATGAGGCACTAAAACATCCCATAACATCCCAAAAAGTTGATAGAAATCCATTTATGAATTTTTGGCATGATAGTTCACATCGTGAGCTTTCTGGCACTTAAAACGATTTGTCAATCGGACACCCGGATCAAAAGTTATGCTTCCCAGAAGTTGACCTACTTTTGGAGGGAGTTGCAAATTTCAAAATTTAGCTAGAGGCCACCAAAAAGTGCTATTTATGACTATTTTGGGAACCCTGGGCAGTAGTAGAGTTAAGGGGGCAAGTGTAGAGTCAAGAATAGGTGGGAAAATAGAAACTCTAGCTGATTTAGGGTTACAGAAGGCTGAAGATTCTAGAGTCTTGAGGTTGGGAAAGTTGTAATGTGTTGCAGCCAATAGAGGATTCATCCTCTGATTGTAATTGAGCTTATGTAATGTAATGAGTTGGCCAGATCCATAAAAGAAAGTTCTATTTTCTGTGTTCAATTCTTGTTGTGTGTTTTGTGATTTACCCCCCTTCATCATTGTAATAAAGTACATACATAGATTTTGACAATGCATTAGTGCATTGTGTTCGGGGATGTCATGGTCCTCAGTTGGGGGAACTTCATTGCCAATCCATCTCTCTTTATGGAGTACTCATACAGTCTAGCACTATTGTAGTCTTGCCCTCCATTTGTTTGTACCTCGCAATGGGTTAGTCTTTTTTTTTCAGAGTAAAAAATTGCTTCTTTGGTATTCAATGAAATCAAAAAAAGCACATACAAAAACTGATTTGTTCCAAGACATAAGACATTACATACAGCTATCAAAAGCAATATAATGTTTGTTTTATATCTCAATATAATGTGTATTTTTTTGTTTTTGCAGAAATTTATTGATAAACTCCAAGAAGGGGATAAAGCTGGGGTGTTGGATCTGTTTGATGGTGTTGCTGTGGGCATTGGGCAGATTCACTCACTATCTATTGTACATGGAGTTAAATTGAAAGGAACAGAAGATGTAAATGTAAATATTTTAAATGTCACAAGTAACATACCCCTTGCTTATGAAGACAATAGATGGAGTTGTCCGTCTGAAAGAGAAAGAAGGGACCATCACACAGTGGCCACTAAAATTTTTGAAAAAAATGACATAGTTGACATTTATCATGTACTAGCTATTAGATAGCTTGGCCCACTACCTTATGCAATAGTTTGAATGTGTTGTTCAGGGATCTTAGTGTTTTTTGTCTGTTTTGGAGCTGTATAAGCAAAAAAAGTCATTGTAACTCAATTTTCTCAATCACATCACTGAGAAACACACATTGTAACACATTTTTCATAGCAAGGACACACATTTAAGTATTATGGGTTTTTTGGACTTACTTTTATGTTTCTTTTCCTCCCTAAACATTTAGCATCATGAAACTCCTAAACTAGTTGTTCATAAGCAGAGTTATCTTGCAACTTGCTTAGATGGAATTTGAAATGCATAGTGCAACACTCTGAAGGATAGAGTATTCTAAGTAGTATAAAACAAATGACCATATCCTTCCATCTCTACACTATCCAAATCTACATCTTGTCAATTGCTAATTTGATGATATTCATGAGAAAATGAATAAAATTTTCAAATTTAGATGAAGTTTTACTATTTTAGTAAAAGATGTCAAAGAACCTCATCCACCTAGTGAAGAAAATTCTCTCCTATAGAATTTATCTTCAATTCCTAGGATTAAGCTTGCAATTTCAATAGGCAAATTCAACTTAAAATGCTCTACTTTTGTCTGGAATATGAGGTGAGTGTTTGTATGCACACAGTAGATCATTTTCCCTAGAAGATAACAACTAATTCTTACTAAATGAAAGTTGCATGCTCTGATTTTTCTTTGCTTACTGAAGAATATATTATTTGGAAAAGAATATGAATGGCAATGAATTGCAATTCGTGTTTTGGAACCTTAACTAGATCACGATTTAGGGCTCAGCAATAAGCAACAATAAATAAATCTGGTCACAGAGTACTCACACGCATAGACATACATGAAAATGTGGAAGCATAGACAAGGCAAGTGAACTATTTCAAAAAATGCCTCAAATAAATGTGATATCATGGAAGGCACCCGCTCTCCCACAAACTCTTCAAGTCATGCCAGCGGTGATGCGAGAAAGCCCAGGCTTTCCCGCATCACCGCTGGCATGACTTGAAGAGTTTGTAGGAGAGCGGGTACCTTCCATGATATCACATTTCTTTAAGGATTTTTTGAAACACTTCACTTGCCTTGTCTATGCTTCCACATTTTCATGTATGTCTAGCAGGGCACTTGTAACTACAACATATGACAAAAAAAATCCCTGTTGTTATGCATTGATGGATGTCCCTTCATTATTACTAGATATATAATGTAGTGAACATTATTATAGTGCAAGCCTATTTTTTAGATTGTTTCATTTAGCATCACCAATATTCTACTACTCTTGTCAAGTGTATACATTAAGAGAGAGATTCAAATGACAGAGGAGAAGGTTATATAATGGTTTTGTTTTTGCATGATTCATGGTTTCCTTGCAATGGACTAAATATGTTCAAGTGATAGAAGTTTGTTTGAGTGTGAATGTATTGTACTGTAAACCCCTATAACAATGCTCAAGATATGCAAATGTTCATGTGAATGGAGTTTAGTAATGTCAAGGGTCTGTGATTATCATAAGTGTGAAGATCATTGTATTGCATTTACTTGTGCACAGAGAAGATAATTGAATCACGGTACTACATAATGCCATTGTATTAATCTGTTCTTGGAGTGTGATTTGTTTTGGTTAGTAGTATTCTCTAACTAAGATCATTGACACTTGAAGGTTGAGTGAATTTGTCAATATTCATGTGACAGAGGTCTTGTTGTGTCTTGGATTGATTTATGATTCTTAGGATATCTATCTATGTTTAGTCAATGTTTTGATTACAAACAAATAACATAATTTCTTGTTGCATTTATCACAGAAACAAAGGCCTCTTCTAATTGTAGCAGAGGATGTAGAGAGTGAAGCATTGGCTACTTTGATCTTGAATAAGCTTCATGCAGGGGTGAAGGTTGGTGGATTTTTCTATTTAAATCTTGTTTACTTTTTAAATTATTTTTTAACTTTAAATTCTAAATCCTTAGCATTTTAAAAATATATTTGTGTCTGAGTCTAGTTTGTGCTATTAAGGCCCCTAGTTTTGGTGAAAATAGGAAAAATAACTTGTAGGATCTTGCTGCACTTACTGGTGGATAGGTTAGGTTTATGTTTCTATGTATCTACTCTCTTTTTTGGCTTTGGAGTTTCTTGTTTGTTATGCAAGTTTGGCTTCTTCATGTGACACCTATTGAACCAATGTGTTTCTCAATTGAGTTATTTTCCATGTATTTTTCCATTTTGTTTTCTCCACTTCTCAAGGAAAAGTAGTTATGGTTGGTGGTTATCTTCAGGTCATATCAAAGGATCGTGTTACAAAGCTTGACAAAGTAGAATTTGGCATGCTTGGAACAGCTAAGAAGGTAGTTAAATATAGTAGTATCCTTATATATATGTGTATAATATTGTTGTCATCCATGGACAAGGTTTTTGTTGTGTTGTTACTCAAATTCTTTTTGTCATTTTAATATTTTGTTGTATAATAAGATTAGTTGTTCTTTATTCTAGGTGACTATCTCTAAGGATGATACTATAATTCTTGATGGAGGTGGTGACAAAAAAGCAATTGAAGAGAGATGTGAGCATGTGAATTTTATTAGAGTGAAGCATGATAATATTTTTGCAAGACTATAATGCTTGGTGACAGTAGAGCTGATAAGAGATTTGTGTTGGTATGCTTTGCATGACTGACAAAATATTTTGTCACAAATCTATACTAATATTGAGGCAAGCACATCTGATTATGACAAAGAAAATCTCCAAGGCAAAGCTATTAGGAGGAGTTGTTGTTCTTAAGGTTTAACTTATAATCAAACTGTGATTAGTTGTCTGAAGATAATTTTCAATATTTTCAAATTAGGATGATACATTGTATCTAGATTTATTTAACTTATAAGGAAAAAATAGAGCATTGTAACTCAATTTTCTCAGTCACAACATTGAGAAACACACTTTGTAACACATTTTTCAAAGCAAAGACGCATATTTAAGTCTTGTATTTGCTGTAAGAACACCTTTTCTCAATAAAATATTAGTATTTCACCTTCTTGATTATAGTTATTTCATTACGTGCAAATGAATGATTGATTATGTTTTTTTTTCTGTGTTTTATGTTTAAAACTCAAAAGCATTGTCTCATTTCCAGCACTTTTAGGCAGAAATTAGTGAACAAAAACAATTAAATAAACTACCAATTGACTAAATATACTACCAATTGATAGAGCAGTGAATAAATATGACTAAATATAATGATTATGCAATTAATAAACAATGTATCAATATACTACCAGTTGACAGAAATCACTGAACAAAAGCAATTAAATAAACTACCAAATTGATTAAAATTAATGACTAAATACACTACCAATGGATGGAAATCAGTGAATAAAAATGACTAAATAAGTGATCAATTAACAACAATCAATGACTAAATTAACAACTAAATATATCAGTGAATAAAAAATGACTAAATAAGTGACCAGTTTACAACAATCAATGACTAAATATACTAACAAATTGATCAATCAAAATAACCAATAAATGACTAAAAATGGTTTAGTCATCAATTTGGTCATGTTATAAATGACTGGCAATAAACTACTAATGGTCACGTGACCATGTTCAGTCATTTATATGCAATTTTTAGTAGTTTTTTTAATCATATATTATTGTTTCTGTACTAGTATCAAGGTTGAAATCTTGGATATAAGATCATCTGAGGACTACAAACAACATACTAGATCTGCATGATCTGATCTTCAACTATGGACCAATTTCATCCATTGCACTTCTACTTTGTCGATGTCCTTTGTATACTGCCAACACTTAGTCAAAATGACTAAGTCTTCTTTACCGAACCAAAAATTTGTCTCAACCTTATTTCTTTTCTTGTTGCCATCAATGACAACACCCTCAAACATCATGCATACTTATTCATCATCATACCAGTAGTGTCTCTCTCTTAAAGATGTTTGCCAAGTATCCAACAATCTCCCCCTTTGGCATTGATGGCAACACTTGATGTGAAAAACTATTACATTGCTCCCCCTAACTTCATGCTTCTCTTCTTACTTTTCAAAAAGTTTTTCACATGCTTCATTCACCCCCTTTGACATAAATGGCAAAGGTGTATAATACAAAACTATGTACAGGTTGCTAAAACTTCAAAACTATTTTTCTATACTCTGCATATTTACAAGTGAAATCAAAAGCAAAATGCCTTATTGTTTTGCTTGGAGGATTTCTAAGTAAAGTTGCCTGAGCTAGGCTACATCTTGATGCCATCAGAATTTCACATCACTCAAAACTAATGTGTCCATTAATCTGAGACACTATATCTTCTACTTTCTTTACCGTAGAAGGGACCTCAGATATTTGCTTTATCTATTCTGTAGCTTCTACTAATCTAGCCATTGATTCAATTTTGAAGCTCATAATTTCCCAAAGATGGCTCATTCTATGCTTTATAACCTCTCTTTGCATTTGTACCTTATGAATGGTAGAGTGAATAGTCTCTACTTCAGCCCTTTGTTGGCCAACAACATCTTTCACTGGATCATATGTTTTGGAGATATCCATTATTTTGGCTTCTAGTCCACTTATCTTTTCCTTCAGGTCCTTTGTTATTTTAGGCCAAGTGAGATAGATATGATATATTTCATTGGCCTCTTTGATTACAGTCTATGCATACTCTTTACTCTTTTCTAAAAAAATTCTATCTTGAGAGATTTTGTCATTCAGCTTTTCTGACCTTTTATCATCAATCTTTGTCCTTTCATTTTTGTAGCTTTCTCCAGGGACTCAAAATGAGAACTAATTGATTCCATCAACTTTTTCATTTATACAGTAGGAGACAAGGATGTATCTATTCTAGGCATTACTTTTTCAAAAATTGTTGTTGCATCTCCTAACAACTCACTGTCCTCCATGTGAGATTTCAATATCTCCTCATGTGCAATGGTTTGGAAAATTCTCCAAGTCTTAACTTCTCTAGTGGGGACATAGTGGCTAGGTTAATTGGACCCTGTAATAGATCAGGTGTAGTCAAAAACTAAGCTTCCTTCTGCTTCTCCAAAAACTCTTTTAAAGAGTCAGCAGTGTCTCTTTTCTCTTGAGATGCCTCAGCATCTTGTCTCTCTGGAGTATCTTGTTTTTGTTCTTGTTCACTCCCTTCTGGTTTCAGAGCAAAATTATCTATCATTTACTCATCTATCTCTTCTCTCTGATCTTCTTGCCTCTCAGGTGTCTTCTCTTCTGGAGCTACTTTTGCTTCTTCAGATCCCGTTTCTTTCTCAAAATCTTTCATTTCTTCATCCTTTACTAAACTTTTCAGAGGAATGAATGTGCTTTGTTCCATGTTATGTTCCACATTTATCTCTAAAAATACATTATCTGCACCAGTATTTTGTTCTTCTTCATCAGTGTCAACAATAGTTGAAATTTGTAGTTAATGTAACACCTTTAGCATTATTTCTTCAATCTCCTTCACAAGTTTCTCAATGTCACCAGACATCAAAGCATTGACTCTCTTCATGGTTCTAAATTCCTCTCTAAGCTTCTTAGTGACTTTGGTTCTTTCCTCAGGAGTGATGTCTTGATAGAGTTTTATCAAGACATATTCTTTTATCTCAACATATTTGGCCATAGCCCCTTCTTTTCTTGATGACATTATGCTAGCCAACCTATCTGGTAACTCATCTATAAGTTCAATCAATGTTTTACAAAACATATCTAAATATCTTACAATTATTGTTTCAATGATTACTTTGTCTGTATTATTCCTTTCATCATACATTTTAGCAATGGGTTTTAAATTCCCATGTTGAGAAAACACATTGACCAAGGTTTCCAAGGACAATGTTGCTTCGCTTTTAGACTTCTCATCTTCCTTCTTCTTATTAGTCTTATTGAAGGGCTTCTTCTTTTTACTGGGAGTAGTTTCCTCTATTCTTGTCCTTTTTGTTTCAATCTCCTCATTTGTCTTTGTTTCCTCTCCTTCTTCTCCTTCACCTAGGCTCACATAAACTCTTTTTGTTGCCTTTGTTTGCTTTCTTTTCTTCTTCTGTATAGGTTTCTTCATAGGTGATTGCTTTTTAGTATCTGCAATCTTAGTCTTCTCTAGAATAGAAGGTCTAGAACTCTTGGTGGTAGTTGTAGAGGTGGAAGCTCTTGTTCTTCTTAGAGGACCAGATGCAGGCTTCTCTTTCTCAGTTTACTCTGCTTTCTTCTTCTTTAGATTTTTTGAAGTTTGCCCTTCTGGAGCACTTGCATCCTTAGATGCCTTTGCCTTTGCTCTTGCTTCACTTATTTGTTCATATGTGAACCCTTGGCTTTTGACAAACTCATCTACCATTTTCCTTGCATTTTCCTTTATTTTTGGTTGTTTGTGCTCCAGATGAACTTTGCGAAATAGTTCCTTAAATGTGACAAAACCTTTCTTCCTTAGGATCCTTGGGTTTGCTCAACATTAATTCTACCAAACCAACCAAGATTTCTTCTATCACTTCATATCCCATAGGTGGGACCTGTTGTCACATAGAATTGCACCCTGCTTGGAGAGAGTCCAAGCATTCTAATGACACAATGGGAATGATCTTGAAGTGTGGGACCTTGCGAACTAAGATCAGACCTCCAGAGAAGGCCAGTTCCTCATTCTAAACCTAATGCTTAGAGGAATATATCTAAACCTAGTGCTAATGCTACAAGGGAAAAGGGGTAGAAGGAAACATAAATAGAAATTAGGTGATACACCATGTTGAATAAAAGAACCCTCACAGAACTGAGAAAATGCACAAAATGACTAGATACAACCAATAAACATACACAGATCAAGCTGATTTTAACAGAGGCAAGGAGAAAGAGATGATTAGAAGGAATTAAACATTCACAAACACATCATTCTTAGATTACACAGAGTCAAAATAGCATGAAGAGGTAAAATGACTAGCATGTATTTAATTAGAAGGCAAGGTTACAGTAGAGGAATGCTCTATTTGGAATCAAAAGCATAGATTACTAAATCTCCCAACCCTTTTTTACATCTCATGTTTATGCATATATCATATTTTGCATTTGACCCTAGTCAGTTAAAATGAATTCTCCCAGTGGGCTCTGTCAGAAAATATCATCGCTAGAAGGGACGTCCAGCTGCAAGAAGTTATGGAATAAAATATCTAGAATAGGGCAGGTGGAAGATATTTTGGGCCTTGAATGTGAGCAGCTCAAACATCTATCTTCAATAATGAATACACAAAATATCTAAAGCATGGCATTTGAGAGATCAGATCTGTATTGATGGCAGATGGGACATATCACCCCTTGACAAAGCTTGTACAACACTTTAAATCTCTGCCCCTTTAAATTCTATGTATTTTCATCGATTTTGTGTTTAAGGGATCTTTGTAAAACTTAATTTGGCTGCTAAGAGGTCTTGTCGCCAAACACATGAAGATCTGCCAGCAAGACACAGAGCCCATACGCATTGAAGAGTGAAGCCATCTGCCATGAATCCACCTGCAAAGCCTACCAACTGGAATAAATGAACAATATCAGTCCCTACATATGCCAAATCAGTCACTGAAACATCCAGTTGATTGAGCCTACAGATTTGCATCAAATTCTAAAAGTGAAGATATCCTCCTCAAAGCCCGCCAGATGAAAGAGGAGGCAAAAACAAGCACATTTGCTTTTTGGAGTGTGCAGAAATTCCTCAGGATGAAGGAGATATGGGCAGTCAAAGTTATAGTCAACTGCATCTTGCATCTGTATATCACTTTGCATCTGCAATTGAATTGGCCTTTGAATTTTCCCTTTTTGACCAAACTTGCATTTTTGGCTTCTGAGTCAGCGACTATCAATTTTATCCTTGTTGCCAAGAGAACCGTTGTTTGTATGCATACAGACATACAAAAATGGATACACTGTAAAAACCATGATGACATCAGCATCATATAGAACTTGGGCAAAAAATAGGCCTAGATGATGCCATCATGCTATCGGGTCCTTCAAATCCTTCAATTTTGCACTTATGTGATTTCTTCATTTTTTTTGTATTTTGCATATCAAATTGCTTTGCATATGTCTTTGAATCTCCCTTTGTATATGCTTTTGTATGTGCAATTGTATATACAATACAATGGCCAACATACAAAAGTGGACCTTAACCTTTGTATCACCTTTTGTATATCTACCCTTGCCACGTGTCATCACTCCATTGGTCGCTGAGCTGAACCTGGGACCCATCGCTGAACATTTACATCTTTATCGGTCATCGGAGAGACCTCAAACTAAGCTACCGATAAGCCTGTCTCGCCGAAAATCCTTTGTATGTGTCTTTGTACATTGCAATTGTATATAGGAGATACAATCGCATGTACATACAACTGGCAGAACTCAAAGGATTATCAACCATATTGGATCATTGAAATAGGTTCGACCTTGTATCTTTGCCTTTTGCATATGACTTTGTATATGCGATACAATTGCATGTACATACAAAGGCGGACCCCAACATTTTATAAAGCAAATTGAAATTAACATTGGGTCCAGCCTTGTGTCTTACATTCTTATATATTGGCATATACATGCACATCAACATACAATCTGCGGACCCCACCACTGAGTTTGCCAAATTTAATTTTCCAGTCAGGTCCGCATTGTATATCCCTGTTGTATCTAACTTTTGTATATGCAATTGTATATAGGATTGTATATGGGATGATACAATCACATATACATACAATGGGTGGACCCCAACTTGAAATCTGCCACATTTGATTCTTCATTCACGTCTAGATTGTATGTATCTCCCTTTGCATCACCTATTGTATATCGCATATACAATGCGAATATACAAACAAAACTGCATACAATCGCTTGAACATACAAATATTGCATCTGACCTTTGCATGTGACTTTGTATATGACCTTGTATCTACCCTTTATATATGCACTTGTATCTGCCCTTTGTATATGCACTTGTATTTGCCCTTTATAAATGCAAATATACATACAAAAATGCATACAAAGAGACTAAGCATCAGACCGAGAAAACCCTACGATGGAAGATACTTGAAGCTAAAAGGTTTCTGGGTTTTTGGCAAGGATTCTCCAGGCAAGTTTTTGAGATTTTTGGCAAGGCAGCGCATGGGTAATTAAAGGATTTAATCTTTGTAGGGTCATTTTCTAAAGGATATTCAAGGAATATACAAGGTGAACTATTTAACAATGGACAAAGGAAAATAGATCAACATTTTGGTGACTTCTCAGGGATGTTTGCTTGCTAAACATTAGACCAGTGGCCTTATACATCCATTGGGCATGGAGTCAAAAGAGACTGCAACAAGAATAGAGGAGATGGAACACTGAGCAAGCTACCAAGCCAAAACAAAAAACAACAAGGAAGCATGTATCTCCTAATGAGAATAAAACAAAGTGCAAGGGCACTTATTGAAAGGAAACCTAAAACTGAAATAAAACCTACTCTAATCCTAAACTAACAAGTCAAAGGTGACCTTAAACAAAGCCATTAACTGGTTCTTGAAAATAATTGCCCTTCCTTAACAATTTACAATGTTTCTCATGCATGTGGGCAGTTAAAAAATGGTGAGGGAGGGATGGGCATATGACAAATTGATAAAACATCCCCCACAAAATGGAGATAAACTCACCTATCCACCTGGACTAATTGCTGATGCTGCTAACTTGTGGTGAATAAATAGGCTGATCCCACCCATTTTGATGCTCAACTTCATGGTTAGAGGTAAGCATGACAAGTGGTGACTCCTCTTGATGTGTCTCTAGCTAGGCTAGATACCTGATTGGGCATCCCCTTGAAGTGACATGCAAATCATCATGGTTGATCTCATGTCTCTGTTCTGATTCTTTCTCTTCTTGCTAGTCTGAATACTCTAACTCTTGTATCTCATTTAGAGATATGGTTGTCTCCACCTCATGAACAAGGTGCTCATGATTTTCTAACTTAGGCTCAGAAAATGAGCCATGCACATGCTCAAAAGAGAAGACCTCCCCACCAAGAAGCTGATATCCCTACTGGATAATAAAGAACAAATCTTCAATTTGCTCTTGCCCATGTTCAATCTCCTCATTATTTTCAATAAAGCATGGAAGCTCCTCAAGCATATCAGCATCATCAACCTCAGCATCATCTAGCATAGGGCAACATGCTTGACCTTCTTTATGGTTTGGAACCTCACTATTGTGCTCAGCCTCAAACTGCAACAATCTGCCATCATTTTCATAGTCCCCATGTTGTTGCATATCCACGACCAGCTGCCCATCCTCTTCATCTTCAACATAATCAGGTAGCTCATGAAGTAGGGTAGCATCATCCACTTCTGAAGTGACCTTAACAACTTTTTCCCCTATGCCTCCATCCCTTGACTGCAACTCCACTGGATTGTGTTTAGGTTGCCTCTGCAGCTGAAGGTTTTCCCCATGCACTCTTTGCATTTCAACCTTGTTTGCCTAATCGGATGCATGAGAAAAGGCTTCAAAAGAACTAAAGGCTAGAGGGCTCATTCCCTTATTTGGGTTAACAGTACTCATAGGTGCAATAGGTTCAGGAACAAACTGCTCCTTATTAGTTTTATCTTCTTCCACCTCTTTTGGCTCATCTTTCCAATTATCTTGGTAGACAGCAGGTCCACCCTTGAGGATTGGAATAGCATCAGGGAAAGAGGCTTGAATATCTTCTTGAATTTCTTGGAAGGGAGAGGGTTCTGGAAAAATTTGTTTCTGGGGAGTGATAATTTGAGTTTGCACATGAACAGGGGCTTGTGAAGGCTGAGGGCCTCTAAAACTTGGGATTTTAAAACTGGGAAGTGGTTTTGGAGGCGCAGATGGATTATCCTGCCTAAAGCTTGGAAGATTAAATTTTGGGGCTTCTTCTGCAGCAGGCTGAGCAGGTGTGAAAGGGAGAGGACATTTGAAACTGGGAATGGAGGGGATTGCTTGGATTTTACACCCTTTTTGGCATTGATAATTTGAGTAAGCTCGACTACTTTTCACCTGAGCAGACAAAAGCTTCATTTTCTCCTTTTTAGCGGCTATCTCTCCCTCAATATTTCTTTCAAACTGTATTCTTTTTTTACCCACTCTTGATTATAAATAACTAATTGCTCAACCAACTCTTGCTGCTGCAAGGTAATCTCTTTTTGCTTCTCAATTTCAACCAACATCTAGTACATGTGTGAGAACTCCTTACTAATATCACTGATCTTCATCTGTTCAAGCTTTTGGCTCAAATCCCACAAAAAAAGTCAAACTTTTGGATCAGATCCAATACATTCTGGTAAGGGTGCTCTCGAGGTCGACTGTGTGAATAGTCATGTTGTTTGGCATCAAAAACCTCCTCTTGGGGTTGAACTTGATCATATATCAGTTGATATTGAGGTTGAGCAGGGATGGGAGGATGGAAAACATGATAGGACTACTAGTAATCTGCTGTTATAGGGTCATTTGGAATAAAACCAGTAAGTTGTTCTATGTGATATGATTGGTAAGAGGATATACATGCATGATGTTCATGGAATGGAGGTGAAAAACCATCACAGTACTGATAACTAGACATTGCAAGAGTAAAACATGAAACATAGGCAAGTCTAGATAACTGATTTGGAGTGTACATAGGCAACAGGGTTTTGAGACACTTAGAAATGAGTTATAACACCAAATAGAGTCACCAAGTGCTGAGAAAATAGTTTCAAATGGTAGGAAACTAACAAGTAGCACCAACCTCATTAGTTGCTTGTACTTGGACTGCTGAAACTAGTTGATTCTTCACTTATAGAGTTGCCAGGTGTGTGAATATTACCTCTACAGGCTGATGTTGTTGACATACACACCAAATATCAACAATGAATAAAGAACTTGTGGACTATGATAGTCCAATCTGTCCCACCGGGCATGCCAGAAACTGCTGTCACATAGAATTGCACCCTACTTGGAGAGAGTCCAAGCATTCTAATAACACAATGGGAATGATCTCGAAGTGTGGGACCTTACGAACTAAGATCAGGCCTCCAAAGAAAGCTGGTTCCTCATTCTAAGCCTAATGCTTAGAGGAATATATCTAAACCTAGTGCTAATGCTACAGGGGAAAAGGGGTAGAAGGAAACATAAATAGAAATTAGGTGATACACCAGGTTGAATAAAAGAACCCTCACAGAACTGAGAAAATGCACAAAATGACTAGATACAACCAATAAACATACATAGATCAAGCTGATTTTAATAGAGGCAAGGAGCAAGAGATGATTAGAAGGAATTAAACATTCACAAACACATCATTCTTAGATTACACAGAGTCAAAATAACATGAAGAGGTAAAATAACCAACATGTATTTAATCAGAAGGCAAGGTTACAGTAGAGGAATGCTCTATTTGAAATCAGAAGCATAGATTACTAAATCTCCCAACCCTTTTTTACATCTCATGTTTATGCATATATCACATTTTGTATTTGATCTAAGTCAGTTACAATGAATTCTCCCAATGGGCTCTATCAGAAAATATCATCGCTAGAAGGGACATCCACCTGCAAGAAGTTATGGAATAAAATATCTGGAATAGGGTAGGTGGAAGATATTTTGGGCCTTGAATGTGAGCAGCTCAAACATCTATCTTCAATAATGAATACTTAAAATATCTGAAGCATGGCAGTTGAGAGATCAGATCGGTATTGATGGTGGATGGGACATATCGCCCCTTGACAAAGCTTTTACAACACTTTAAATCTCTGCCCCTTTAAATTCTCTATATTTTCATTGATTCTATGTTTAAGGGATCTCTGCAAAACTTAATTTGGCCGCTAAGATGTCTTGTCGCCAAACACATGAAGATCTACCAGCAAGACACAGAGCCCATACGCATTGAAGAGTGAAGCCATCTACCATGAATCCACCTGCAAAGCCTACCAACTGGAATAAATGCAACAATATCAGCCCCTGCATACACCAAATCAGTCGCTGAAACGTCCAATCGATTGAGCCTGTAGATTTGTATCAAATTCTAAAAGTGAAGATATCCTCCTCAAAGCTAGCTAGATGAAAGAGGAGGCAAAAACAAGCACATTTGCTTTTTGGAGCACGCAAAAATTCCTCAGGATGAAGGAGCTATGGGTGGTCAAAGTTATGGTCAACTGCATCTTGCATCTGTATATCACTTTGCATCTGCAATTGAATCGGCCTTTGAATTTTCCTTGTTTGACTGAACTTGCATTTTTGGCTTCTGAGTCGGCGACTGTCAATTTTATCCTTGTTCCTAAGAGAACCGTTGTTTGTACACATACAGACATACAAAAATGGATACACTGTAAAAACCATGATGATGTCAGCATCATATAGAACTTGGGCAAAGAACAGGCCTGGATGACATCATCATGTTATCGGGTCCTTCAAATCCTTTAATTTTGCACTTATGCGATTTCTTCATTTTTTTGTATTTTGCATATCAAATCACTTTGCATGTCTTTGAATCTCCCTTTGTATATGCTTTTGTATGTGCAATTGTATATACAATACAATGGCCAACATACAAAAGTGGACCTTAACCTTTGTATCACCTTTTGTATATCTACCCTTGCCACGTGTCATCACTCCATTGGTCGCTGAGCTGAACCTGGGACCCATCGCTGAACATTTGTATCTTTATCGGTCATCGGAGAGACCTCAAACTAAGCCACCGATAAGGCCTGTCTCGCCAAAAATCGTTTGTATGTGTCTTTATACATCGCAATTGTATATAGGAGATACAATCACATGTACATACAACTAGCGGAACTCAAAGGATTATCAACCATATTGGATCATTGAAATAGGTTCGACCTTGTATCTTTGCCTTTTGCATATGACTTTGTATATGCAATACAATCGCATGTACACACAAAGGCGGACCCCAACATTTTATAAAGCAAATTGAAATTAACATCTGGTCCGGCCTTGTATCTTACCTTCTTGTATATTGGCATATACATGCACTTCAACATACAATCTGCGGACCCCACCACTGAGTTTGCCAAATTTAATTTCCCAGTCGGGTCCACATTATATATCCCTGTTGTATCTAACCTTTGTATATGCAATTGTATATAGGATGATACAATCGCATATACATACAATAGGTGGACCCCAACTTGAAATCTGCCACATTTGATTCTTCATTCGCGTCCAGATTGTATGTATCTCCCTTTGCATCACCTATTGTATATCACATATACAAACAAAACTGCATACAATCGCTTGAACATACAAACATTGCATCTGACCTTTGCATGTGACTTTGTATACGACCTTGTATCTGCCCTTTGTATATGCACTTGTATCTGCAAATGTATATGCACTTGTATCTGCCCTTTGTATATGCAAATATACATACAAAAATGCATACAAAGATACATACAAAGAGACTAAGCATGAGACCGAGAAAACCCTGCGATGGAAGATACTTGAAGCTAAAATATTTCTGGGTTTTTCTAGGTTTTGGCAAGGATTCTCTAGGCAAGTTTTTTGGGATTTTTGGCAAGGTAGAGCATGGGTAATTAAAGGATTTAATCTTTGTAGGGTCATTTTCTAAAGGATATTCAAGGAATATACAAGGTGAACTATTTAACAATGGATAGAGGAAAATAGGTCAACAGGACCCAAACAGTTCTGGGTTCTACAGCCTCCATGAGGCATTTGTCCTTGTCCACCATGAACACAATATCCTTTACATACTTCTTCACAACCTTTTCAGGAATCCTAGCCCTGTCCTACATTTTCTTTTCGATATTCTTGAAGTAACCCCATAAGGCTGCATTTTGTTTGTTGGAGTTTCCCAAACTCTACAAATGATTTCTAATTTGTGCAGCTATAGGTGCATGACCAAACCAACCAATATTCTCCATACTAGGTAACTCTCGCAGAAAATAGAAGAACAAGCAAATGATCAATGTTCCATACTTGAAAGGATATTTCGTTTCCTTTGTTCTTTTCAAATTCTCCATTAGTTATTCTCGGAGCAACTCACATAGGTCATAGTTTGTGTTGTTCTTGACCATATCATATGCTGTGTATATGGTTGTTGTAGACACTAAATTTTCCCTATTGGAGAAGTGGACTTTGTACCCAATAACCATTGATGCAAATCTGACCGCTAGATCCACAATATCATTCACAATCATTGCTCTCTTATGAAATTTTGCTCCTGTCAACTGCATTACAACATTGTTCTTCATTGTCTTCAAAGTCAGAACCTTTCTGGTGGAGCACATGCCAGTTACAGCCTTGATGGCATCTTTTTTTATCATTTGGGGCACATCAAGCTAGAAAAATTCATCATGAATCTTGCTCAAGACATATCTAACCCAAGGATCATCCGAAACTACAGGAAAATCCAACTAGGTATCTAGGTTTTTCTCATGCAGAACCTTGTATTCTTCTTTCAATACAATATTGATAGTGGTCAGCTCATCCAAGTATAAATTCCCTAATTTCATGTGATCATATTCCTCTAGGTTTGCTTGTATATATGCCCTAACATCTTCCGTATGCATAACACCATGTGGAACCTCAAAAAGTGCACCATCCGAATCAGTCATTATCAATTTAAAGGGACGTTTCTTGAATTTAGGATGGGGCCTTTCAGTTATATCAACTACTTGAGGTGTTGCCATGTTTACAAACTCAACACAGAAATTTTTCAAACAAGAGAATGATAAATACCTTTTACTTCTGTTAGGGTTTCTTTACATTGATAGCTTTGAATTCACTCTGGTTTCGTGGCTCAGGTTTCTTGGTCACTTGAATGTTTGAAAGCAAAGTGCTTTTTCCTTCAAATGGATCCCTTATATCCTCTTTTCATCAAGACTTAATCGCCATAAATGCTTGTTTCAAAAAACTATCAAATCCTTTCTCTGTTACTCACAGTCAAACAAGATTGCTCTGCAATTCACTGCATTAGGTTCTTTCCTACCGGAATCTTCTTCAAAAGATTTTTCAAGATGTTCTCTAACTCATATCTCTGTTTTGAATGTTAGCACAACATTTTCTGGTTGGTGAAATAGAATATTCATGGAAGATCCCCCTAAGATGGAGCCCCCAATTCACTTCCTGGAGGAAGTATCTGCACCATAGTCTAGTGCGGACCCATCCTTGACTTTATTTACTTCCTTCTTATCCCACTTCTGGTTCATCTCCTTCTTAATCTCTACCGAATCCATCTTTTCAACTAGTTTTCTCAACTCTGTCTGATTGTCCTTCTTCATGCTACTTCTGCAAAACCTTGCAATATGTCAAGGCCTATTGCAATTGAAGCACACAACAATCCTCTGTCTATTGTTCATTTCATTCATTCTGGATCTACATTAGTTAGCCTTGTTGTCATGACCACATTTCCCATGCGGTCACGACACTCATCACACGTGTCATGTCCACATTTGTCATGTGGTCATGACACGAGATATCAAAAATTTTACCACGCTTCCCTAGAAACCCCCTCGTACGCATAAGCGTGCTCGGTGGTGTTACGCATAAGGCGTAAACATGACAGTTGAATGCGAGGTAATGCGTTCACTTGCGCACACCATTTTGCAATGAAGGCAAACTAGGGGGTCGATGCGACATGGTTAACGTCGCCAATAGGGTTAGGATCAACGATCGAAACCCTAGGTTAACCTAAGTGAATGATGGGATTTTAACGTAAGTCAAAATCAAAATCCAAATTTAAGTGCATGAGTAAATATAATTTAATACCAAAACCTAATGTTGATAACCGGTAAAAACAATAATTTAATCCTAAGCAAGGTTAAATTTCACTAACTTACCTAAACCCTAAATTCTAGAAAAATCTGGCAGCATAACGCTTCACAGGCATGATTAGGGTTTATTATAACAAAACTAAATTTGATTGAAAGCTTACTGGGTTGGTTTTAAATTACCTAATTACACTAGTTAAATTGGTAGAACAGTCAAATAGGTTAATTAAAATATTTTTCAACAAAGCTTGATCAATTTGTTCTCCTTCACGTTTTCTATCAATCAGAGCTATCACTGCATCCTTTACATTATTCCAAATTTCTTGGTAGACCAGATCACGGAAGCATGTTAGACTAACTTCATTTGGATAGTTTACTAGGTTTCCAAGTTGGATTAAAATGATGTCTTTATTATACTAATAAAATCGCTCTAGATTAATTAAATTAATTACTAAACTAATAACAACTGAATTTCCACCAGGATTAAGTATATATCGCAAATAAATCACAAAACTAAAATTAAATAGATAAATTTAAATTAAAACCTCATACAAATTTACTCTAACTTATTCTCTTCACCTACAAAAGTTTCTCCAAATAACATTAAAAAAAAACTTCCACAAACCCCAAATATATGTATTTTAATTTTCCTTCTAACATATAAAACATTTCAACCCACATGATTAAATTAAAACCCCAACTTAAAACAAATCAAGAGAGGGAAAAAGGGAAAAAGAGAAATAATAAAAGAACTAATTTAAAATCCCTCTCTTGCCCTAAAAGCCATCCTATTAAAAAAACAATATCCTTATGGAGAAGGGAAAATAACCCTAGCCTCCATTCTCACCTCATTTCTCTCCTTCTTCCTCTCACATATTTCACATGTGAAGCTATCTAGTTCCAAGAGGAACCAAGATCAACTATGTTGCATGATGAATTTTTGTAATGTTGTTGCATGGTGTTAGTTGGGTTAGGTCTACCCTTCTTTTATTTGATTTCTAATTGGTGTTGTAAGTTGTTTTGTCATTTGAATTTCATTGTTTGAGTTATAATTTTTGTGACCCCTTTTTATGTGTTTTTACTCAACCTTTGGTGCTCAAAATGGGTTAAACTTGACCCTGGGTTGTATCCCTAGGGTCTAGGGACCATTTGGGCTTGTGTAACCTTAGGTAAACTTCCATTTGGTCACTTTAACTTCACCCTGAAGTAAAGTGACGAAAATGGAAGCTTGGGAGGGGGAGGATGATCAACCTCTTCCTTTCCTCTTCCCTAGGTTGGGGGAGTCTTCAAGACCCCTTAATTGTGGAGGACTCTACTCCAAGTCTCTCCCACAATTGGTGAGGGTACCTTGGGGTTGAGTTGTCCTTCTTATGAGGAGAGGATTGGGGCACATGTGGCACCCACTCCTTAAGCTCCACCTTTCTCTCCCACATGTTTATGAGAGGACAAGTGGATGGGAGAGAGACTTGGTAGATGGGTGAATGACATGTGTCACCACCCCATTCCAAGAGTCTTGCTTGTAGTTGGGAGGAGGAATGAGGAGGTGACATGTGTCACCTCCCCATTCCTCAAGGCTCATGAGAAGAGCCTATTTTAATCCCTCTTGAAGGGAGGGATAGGGTTGTTGAATTTTTGGCAATTTATTTGATTTTAACTATTTTGGGAAAAAAGTTAGAGGAAAATTGGTGGCTCAACTTGGAGAAGGAGTTAGAGGAGCTCTTCTGAACTATCTTCCATTTGGGCTTATAAGGTAGGATTCAAGGCAAATGCCTTTCCTTATATATTTCTTTACTTGCATGTTGTGTGTGTGAGTTCATTTTGTTGATTTTACTTTGTGTGATGGAAAAATTGGGTATGGGAGTTGTGAGAGCCTCTCCTACTTGGGAGAAGATGCTCAACATGTGTGGGGTGGGGGAGGAGTGAGCCTCCTAGGGCATCCTTGGTTTCATAGAGTTTTAGCCTTGAGGGCAAATTTGTGAATTTGAGCAATATGTGTATAAGAGAAAGTTGTGAAATCAGGTTTGTATGTGTGGGCTTGAGGCCTTGAGGGATATATGTTTTGGGAAGTTTTTGGAGTGGCACTCTTGAGCTGAGTGATGTCCACTCCCCTACCCGATTAAACTCACTTTGAGTGAGTTTTGTGTTGTGATAGCCATGGGAGTAATTTTGTGTTTGGTTGTTAAATGCATTGTTGTGTTGTGGTTTGAGTTTTCCTAGTGTGAGGATGACCTCCTAGCTCGGGGGTGACTCATGAGTGAGTCAATGGTAGAGAGGAGAGCATGTTGTTGTGGATTCTTTCCCAAATAACATCATAATATAAACCATATGTCTAACATCAATAGTGAACCAATATCAAGGTCTAATCACATCGTAATCCTGCTAAACATAATAAATCCACATAAAACATAAAGTCTAATAGTCCTAAAATTTAGGATCAACAGTTCCACAAGTCTAGTAAGTATCACCAACAGTAAAATAAAGTAGTCAACTATAAAGGAATGAAAAGGTAGGCCTCACACTTGTGTCCAAATTTATTACAAGTAAAGCAATTTCCATTGAAAGATTAAACATTCCTTCCATTATTATGATTGTTCCTTATCTGACTTCTTCATTCACTAGCTCTATGACCAAATCTCTTGCATGTAAAGCAATTACCTTTGAAAGTTTGAACATTCCTATTGTTGTAACCATTTCCTGTCTGACTTATGCATTTAATGGCTTATGTCCTACTTTATTGCAAGTAAAGCACTGACCAGAAAAAGATGTAGTGTTCTAAATCACTCTGCTCCTACACTAAGTAGCCTTATGACAAAACTTATTACATGCATTACAATAACCATTGAAAGAGGGGTACCTTTGAGTATTTGGTTGCCTAACTGATGGTTTTCTAGGTCTTCTCCTTTGATTCTGACTTTGTTTGCCTTTGTTCTTCTTGATCTCAACATTCCTTTCTTCTCCGGTCTTAAAACTTTCTCCTTTCTCAAATCCCAAACCTTCTTTGTCATCAGGATTCTTCTAATTTGCAATCATCTCATCAAGTTTTGTAGAGATTATCTTGAACTTCTCTTCATAACTTTTGCTTTAGTTAGGTCAGTCTTTAGAGTCACAACTTCTTGTTCAAGCTTTGTACATTTTTTAGATTTATTTTTCACCAATTGGCTTAGGTCATCTTCTGCTTTTACTCTTTCCACAACCTCCACCTTTAGATCATTCAAGGTTTCATTTTCTGATTTCAACTTTTCTTTGAATCTCTTGACTTGCTCCTTTAATTTTCTGATGCATTCATCTACTTCCTTAACATTTTATTTTAAATCCATGTTTTCTAATTTAGTCTTTTCAAGATCTTCAAGGGCAACCTTTAGTTCTTCTTCAATAATAAGCAAGCAATCTTCTTCAATAGTTTCAGTTGCATCGATTTCATCAGGAGGAGTCGAATACTTCTTGCCTTCCATGTGTTCAATCTCCAAGATCGTTCTCAAGTTGTTAAACTTCTTCTGAGGAACTAGGCTCTGATACCAATTGTTGAACACCCAAACTACTAAGAGGGGGGGTGAATCAATAGTCTATTAAACTTTTTCCTTATTGAACTAATAATCCATTTATTGCATGCAATGATAAAGTAAATTAAGCATAGAAGAAGTAACAACAATGCATCCCAGAGAGAAACCAAATCCAAGGAAGCAACCAAGGAGATAGCCTATGGGAGACAAAGCACACTGGAGGCTCTCTCCAAAAGATCACGCAAATGAAGATTATCACTTGGAATGTGAGAGGGATCAATAGCCCCCACAAATAGCTTATGATAACGAGCTGTATTTTTTACAATAGAGTTGATTTCATTCTTCTCCAAGAAGTTAAAATGTCTGAGGAAAATTTTAGAAAAATAGCCAACAATTTCTGGCCTATGGCTGACTACATTATCAGCTCCTCTACGGGAGCTTCTAGGGGACTGGTTACCATGTGGAATAAGTACAATTCTTTGGGGTGTTACTACTCACATATTAAGTATAGTCTGGAAATCAAATGCACATTAAATTAAAAAACCTAGAAGCTGATCAACATTTATGCCCCCAACACCAAAAATAGTAGGAAGGAACTTTGGGAAGGGCTGAGCTCCAAAATCAATGATGAGAGGACTCTATGGATGGTAGGGGGAGATTTCAACACCCCTCTATACCCCTCAGAAAAATCTAGGGGCAATATGGATTACTCTAACAGTATGGTGGACCTGGCGGACTTCCCGAGTCAGACTGGGCTTATGGACCTAGAAGTTAACAATCAACTTTATTCATGGACTAATAGAAGACGGGGTGACCAGCTAATCTAGATTAAATTGCATAGAATGTTGGTTTCTTCTAACTGGGATATGGTTCATAAGCCCAATTAGAAGAAAGGAATGAAAAAGGATGCAGCAAGGTTTGTAGCAAGCTGCTTCAAGTGCCAGAGAGTTAAGGCTGAATATCAACACCCCACAGGATTGCTGCAACCCAACACATTACCTAATTGGAAATGGCAAATAATTAGTATGGACTTCGTCCAAGGATTGCCTATGTCCAGAAAAAAACATAACACCATATTGGTAGTAATAGACAGACTTACCAAGGTAGCACACTTCATACTAGGAAACATAACAGATGGTGCACCCATTATTGCCTATAAATTTGTGCAAGAAGTATTTCAATTGCACAGAGTACCCAAGAAAATAATATCCAACAAAGATGCTAGAATGACATCTAGATTTTGGCAAACCTTGTTTATAGCCCTGGGTACATAACTGAACAATAGTTTTGCCTACCATCTTGAAACAGATGGTCAAACATAAAGGGTCAACCAGATACTAGAGGATCTTCTTCGATCCAAAATCCTGAATCACATTCACATCATTTCTCTATATGTGAAATCCTAGGAATTTGTTGATTTCATATGGAGAAGCAAAAGGGATGAGTATAAGAAGAGATTAGAAGATAAGAAGGTTAAAGCCCCCCAGGATTTAGAAGAGTAGATTTTTCAAAGGGTATTGGCACATGTGTAAGCTAAGATAGGGGGTAACACTCTTGATGATGGGAGGTGTATGGGTAGAGAAAGTGGCATCCTTTTGCTCCCTGATTGGGATATTGCATCTGCTATTGCCCTAGATACTATAAGGAGATAGGATTATTCATGAGATATGCACTCTGAAAATGTAATTCAAGTAAATAAGTTAAGAGATTGCATCAAAAGGAAATGAATACTAAACATGTGCATGATCCATCCAAGAGACAAATATAATTATAATAATATATATGTATATGCCATAATGTTTTATAAAAGTCTTTTGAAACAAGAAATATAAAGAAATAAATGAGTCATAGATTTGACTCATCATATGGTTAAGTATACCAGCTGATCTAGGTTAAGTTGCAGAGACTTCATAGTTCAGGACATGAACTTGCAACTTTATGATTAACTTAGATGTAATATACTCATAAAAGATTACATCTAGCTCTAGAGTCTTTAACAAACCAATATACTCATATTAGAATGAGACAAGAAACAAGAACTATCTACCTTATATCATTTTCATTAGTTCTCTTAAAGTTTCGCATAACGAAATCATGAGGTCTAACTCAAACTAGCAACTCACCAAATATCACCATCAACTATGCTTATCCATGAAGCAAAACACAATGTCTATATTCAAAGCTACTTACCATTAATTGCATAATCTCATTTTCATACATGAATGAGTTAGAAAACTAGTTCCTTATTTAGACATAAACTCAACCATACCATTCCCTTGCACATGCTTAAAGAGAACAATGATCATGCATTAAATGAGTTTTTATCATCTTAAAGTATTTTTTCCACATGCATCTAATACAATTTACTATTTTCCAGAAGAAATATCGAACAAATAAACTTAGACCCAAATGGATGTCACAATACAACCATTAGATAATACATCTCACATATCATGGATAATATTGTTTCCTCTCTATAAGGATATATATCTCACATGGATAAAGATTAGAACAAATCACAACTTCTACTCACAAAATCATTTATTAAATCTGCCTCAATGTCTGCAACAATTTCTTTATTTTCAGTCATAGCCTCCATCTGCACATTTGTTACTACTCCACTTGTTTGTACACCTTCAAGCTTGCCATTCCACCCCTCTTCAATTACTGCATACCTTGCCCATAAATCTCTTCTTTGTCATCAACTACTATTCCTTTTTCCCTACTCTTTTCGGCAAGATCTTCCTCCTCACTCTCTTGTTTATCTTCACCACTTTGGACCTTGACTGTCCCACTATCTACTGCATTCTCATTCAATTTTTTCTTTGTGTCCTCCCCTTCATGAAGGTTATTGTCTTCTACATCTATTTCAATATTTAATAACTAAGCCTGTGATTACTACGCTTGTAGCACACCCACTGCCCATCTGCTCCATCTAATAACACAGCTCCGCCCCACAATTGCACTAACTCCTGCTCTTGCCTCTCCAAGGTCTCCTGTAAACTAGTGACCTGTCCCTACAGAGTCTATATCTCCTCCTCATCCTCACCTCGAGTGTGCCGACGAGAGGAACGCTCTCTCGGAGCTGAACCAACCCCTGTCCTTGAGCTGCCTCACGTAAAGCACCTTCAAATTTTCCATAATGTATGTGCAAAGATACAAAACATTAAAATAGTTGACACCATTTTAGAACTAAAGCTCATTACAGATTATACTGCTTATAGCCAAGGAGGAGTGAAAATCCATTTCACCGATCAACTTTATAATACCTACTAATATAAGGGTCGTATAAACAATACCCTATATTCTTGACATTTTAAACCAGCATTTAATCATAAAGAAGACAAAAGCACTCAAAATCTTTTGTGGAAAGTGTTTGAACTACCTTTCATAAAAATGAAAACAACATGAGCCTATGATAATTGCACCTGTAGCGCACCCACTTGCCCATTTGCTCCATCTAATAATGCAGTCGCGTCCCGCAACTGCACTAACTCCTGCTCTTGCCTCTCCAAGGTCTCCTATAAACTGGCAACCTATCCCCACAGAGTCTGTATCTCCTCCTCATCCTCACCTCGGGTGTGCCGACAAGAGGAACACTCTCTCGAAGTTGAACCAAACCCTGTCCCTAAGCTACCTCACATAAAGCACCTTCAAATTTGCCATAATGTATGTGCAAAGCTACAAAACCTTACAACAGTTGATACCATTTTGGAACTAGAGCTCATTACAGATTATACTGCTTATAGCCAAGGAGGAGTGAAAACCCATTTCACCAATCAACTTTCTAATACCTACTAATATAAGGGCCGTATAAACAATACCCCGTATTCCTAACATTTTAAACCAACATTTAATCATAAAGAAGACAAAAGCACTCAAAATCTTTTGTGGAAAGTGTTTGAGCTGCCTTGCATAAAAAATGAAAACAGCCTGAGCCTGTGATAATTGTGCCTATAGCACACCCACTTGCCCATCTGATCCATATAATAACACAGTCGTGCCCTGCAACTGCACTAACTCGTACTCTCGCCTCTCTAAGGTCTCCTAGAAACTGGTGACCTATTCCCGCAGAGTCTATATCTCCTCATCCTCACTTCAGGTGCGTCAACAAGAGGAACGTTCTCTCAAAGCTGAACCAACCCCTATCCCTGAGCTGCCTCACATAAAGCACCTCCAAATTTGCCATAATGTATGTACAAAGCTACAAAACCTTACAATAGTTGACACCATTTTGGAACTAGAGCTCATTACAAATTATACTGCTTATAGCCAAGGAGTGAAAACCCATTTCACCAATCAAATTTCTAATACCTACTAATATAACGGCCATATAAACAATACCTCGTATTCCTGACATTTTAAACCAGTATTTAATCATAAAGAAGACAAAATTACTCAAAATCTTTTTTGGAAAGTGTTTGAGATGCCTTGCATCAAAAATGAAAATAGCCACCTCTCCCTTGCACCGTTTCTGATCATAACGCCCTCCTACTAGACTAGGCTGAGCATGGTCCTAAGGAACCCTTCTCGTTCAGGTATGAAATAATGTGGGCCACCCACACATGCTTTAAAAACTACATAGCCGAATGGTGGAGAGTCCTCGTTCATGGATCCCCTATGTTCAGACTCACCCAAAAACTTATACATGTCAAACATAAAGTCAAGAGCTGGAACAAATTTTGCTTTGGCAATGTGATGAACTAGAGAAAACACATCACAAAAAGTCTTCTGGATGTTCAAGATAAGATGGCTAAGGGGGACGGGAGTGAGGACACTTATAAAATTGAAAAGGAATTAGTCAAAAACCTGAAGGACATAATCAGCAAGGAAGAAATCTTTTGGAAACATAAGTCTAGGGTTCAATGGTTGAAGGAGGGAGATATGAACTCGACCTTCTTCCACCAGTCAGCTATGAAACACAGAAAGAGAACAAAATCACTAGACTACTAGATGAATAGAACAGAGAAGTGGATGATGATAGGGAATCGGGTAGACTTGCCTCCAATTACTTTTGAAACTTCCTAGCGGAGTAAAATAACAGAACTGACAGTGTTAAGGAAAACAATCTTCTGGACAGTATTCCCCCTATCCTTTCAGAGGAAGATAACAATGGGCTGTTGAAGCCTATAACTGAAGAGGAAATTAGGGCGGTCATGTTCTCGATGGGGTCTTTCAAAGTGCCAGGGCCGGACTAGTTCCCTCCTACTTTCTTCTAAGAATTCTAGGGAAAATTGTGGGGTATGATGTCACGACTGATGTTAAAGACTTCTTTAGGATGGGTAAGTTTCTCAAGTAGATCAATGCCATGTTCATTGCGCTGATACCAAAGAAAAACAACATTGAATTCATGGCCGACTTTCGCTCCATTAACCTATACAACACCATATATAAAATTATTACCAAAATGTTGGTCCTCGGACTCCAACCGTTGTTGGACAGTCTCATCTTGGATTGCAAAAAGCGCTTTGTCCCAAGGAGACAGATTTTGGATGCTTCTATCTCGACCCATGAGATCATACACTCGATGGAAAGAAGCAACAATCTGAGTATGGCCCTTAAACTAGACATATCTAAAGCCTACGACAGAGTCTCCTGGGATTTCCTGTTCAAAGTCCTTAGGAAATTTGGGTTCAATGACAGAATGCTCAATCTGATAAAAGAGTGTGTCACCATAGTCAAGTATTCAGTTTTGGTTAATGGTACGCCTCGAGGGTTTTTTTATACTGGTAGGGGTATTCGACAAGGGGACCCCATGTCCCCTTACTTATTCATAATGTTGGCCAAGGTCATGGGAAGAAGCATCCTATCCCACTTGGATTGCCATTCCCTCACTAGTGTCAAAGCGGCATCCACCCTGAGACCATCTGCTATCCAACAGTTCATTGACGATACCATGCTTTTTGGGGCGGCTTCTATGGTGGAGGCCACAAGATGGAAGAACATGCTCAACACTTATGCGGAGATGTCTGGACAATGCATTAATTATGAAAAGAGCAATGTGTTTTTCTTCAACACTAAGGTGGACCTGCAAGTTAAGGTAAGAAATATACTTCAATGCAATTAGGCTAATCTCCTGGCCACATATCTGGGTTTGCCCCTCACAGTCAAAGATGTGACCCTGAGTTTCTGGAATACAGTCCTAGAGTGTATCCAAAAGAAAATGGAGGGTTGGAAATGTAAACTTCTTAGCCAAGCTAGTAAACATCAACTTCTAAAAGCTTATTTACAAGGCATCCCCACCTACTTCCTTTCCCTGTTTAAAATTCCCATACACATGTCAGATAAATTAGAAAGGATCCAGAGAACTATTCTATGGATAGGAGTGGAAGAAAAGAAGAGGATCTCGCTGGTTGGTTGGGATAGAGTCTACTAGCCCAAGGTGCAAGGGGGACTAGGAATCAGAGAAATTCAGGGGATGAATAAAGCCTTACCAAAATTGGATGGACCTTCCTTAAAGAGGAGAAATACTAGGGTCAAATTATGAAAGCCAAATACCTATAATATGACCCCAAATTAGATATTCTTGATAGAGATTCCCTTCCCAAAGGCTCTATCATTTGGATTAGAATGACCAAAACCAGGAACACACTCTCACAAGGCATCAAATGGAAGTTGGGAAAAGGAGATAAAATCAGGTTTTGGGAGGATAACTGGCTGAGGGATTAACCCCTATCTGACAGAAGGAATAGGACTATTAAGGAGAGAGTGGTTAGTTTTTTTGGTAGTCGATCTGCAACTATATTACTAGTCATTCCCATAGACAAAGGAAGTGGAAGAACCTTTTGGATTTCTATAATAACCAATCTGAGAAGCTAGAGTATCAGATTCTACAAAATGAGTTGGACAAGCACAGAATTCTAATTTTTCAAAGGGACTCGATGAAATGCTATGGGGGTAGGATCAAAAAGGAAACTTCTAGGTTAAATCGGCTTACCACCTACTAGCAAATAGTGGACAGCTGAATCAATTCTGGAAGAACATTTGGAATAACAAATTGTTACCCAAAGTCAACTTTTTCTAGTGGGATGTGGCACACAATAAGGTTTTGTGCATTGATAATCTCAATAAAAGGGGTTTCCAATTGGTTAATAGATGTGTCATGTGCCTTAAAGAGCAAGAGACAATGTAATACCTTCTCTTTCATTGTGAGTTCTCCAAACAAATTTGGGGGAAAACTCTTCAGAATCTTAAATTGGAATGGGTATTCTAGGAAAACTTAATGGACTTTCCCAAAGCTGGATCAACCCCTTTACTTACCCCAGGATAAGAGAACTATGGAGACAGATTCCCCCCACTTTGGGTGGAGTGTGTGGAAGGAAAGAAATAATTGTATCTTCAAAGAAAAAGCTCATACTGATAATGAAGTTTTTTTCTCCTTTTGCAGAGCAGTTGCTGAAAAAATGTCCTTTTGCACTCTAGAAGTGGTCGAGAAACCCCCTACCCTAGTGGAAATTCATATTTCCAAGAACTAGTGGCTGAAGGTAGACATGAACAAGGTTGACAATTCCAAAATGATGGCCAAAATTAACACACATTAGACCCCCCAGAGGTTGGATCGAACTCAACTTCAACTGGGCGGAAAAAAAAATATTGGCCTTGCTAGCGGTGGTGGGATCTTCAAAGATTGCCATGGCACCTTCATTGCTACCTATGCGGGGGGTATCGGTTTTCAATCTAATAATGTTGCCGAGGGGATGGCGCTGTTAAAGGGTCTAAAAATTGTCCACTCTATAGGAATTAATAAGCTACAAGTTGAAGGAGACTCACAAATTGTTATAGATGCGGCCCTTGGTAGGTCTACCAGTGGATGGAAAATGAAGAGCATAACGGAAGATATTATCTGCTTACTATCTGGGTTCAATCAGAAGGAGGTCGGACATGTGTACTGCAAAGGCAATAAAGTGGCGGATGGGCTGGCTAACTTGGGTCAGAGCCTGGACACTTGGCGATGCTAGAGAATAGAAAATAATCTTTCGCATTAGATTCAAAACCTTATTGGTAAGGACCTAAGCCCCGCCCCTGGTCGCTCATGTTTATAAAACCTTATCGGCCTAGGGAGAGATTAGGTAGCCAGCAAAGATCTTGTATCTATTGCCAGCTGGACTCTAGTTTCAAAATGTTGGGTGCCACGAAGGTAGCATGCCAGCTCAATAGTACTTGGTCACGTCTTTTTAACAAGCGTTGCATAAGTACCATGCTGAGATGGAGACCCAAGGGGAAGTCTCACATGCCTAGGCACGTGAAGTTTCGAGACTACATCTTGACGCCGCTTAACATGAAATATAATGATGAACATTTATTGTTCTTTAATTATGAAAAGAAAGGGATTGATTGTTCACTCATGGTGAATAATAGTAAGTATGCCACCTCCTGCATTGGAAAGGATGCGAAAATCATTGCTTTGAGTTTAAACAGAGAAGTGGGGGATTTGGACAGCAGTGAGATATTTGCCAAGTTATGTCCTGCGACTTGCATTGCTAAGTTTCTTTCTGCTGCTTACATTGCCAATCCGACTGTGATACACTGGTGTAAAATGGGAGGGGATAGGTCTCACATGGAGCCGGAGTCTTATGAGGAATTTAAAAGGAACGAGATCCTTTGGCATATCTGTGAAGAGGGAGGGGTTCCTTCATACCTTGAGTGTTTACGAGGCCATGATGAAAACCTATCTGTTCAGTTTCTATGCTCCTACAAAGGCAGAAGGGTCAAGGTGGGAAATGTGGGTTTTGACATATCAGAGGAGGTGATTGGGTTGGCGACTAGGATATCCACCAAAGTAATTAAACACCCCAGGAAAAGTAAAGTGTCTAATTTTGACGGTATGAAGGCATTTCTCAAAAAAGGAGAGGTTCTGCATAGCCTCCAGGGGGATTAGACAGATAGCTCCTACCTCAAGCCTGGGATAACGTATGTTATATGATTATGAAATACTTCACTTTAGAGGGAAGATTTGGGAGGTTTTTCCATTATCACTTTGCACTGCTCAATCATTTTAGGTGTAGTAAGATCATAAGCTTTCCTTTTTATCTTCTCTCATCTTTGGAAACCTCCATTGTTACTACTAAAGAGCAACATGCTTTAGAACCTAGCAAGCCTGAGATTCTGCTCCACCAGGAGCTTATCATGAGACTTTACAAATTTCATCTCTCCCTCTGTCCCCTAAAGCCCTCACTCCTATTAGGATGGAACAGCCTCAGTCGCCTAATCCTGCCGAGGGGAAGGATGAACCAATCATTATAATAGAAGTCACCCCTGAATCTTATGCCACCTCCATAAATATTGGCAAGAAAAAGCCCTCTATGGCCAAAAGCCTTGAACCCACTATGGAAGATCTTACCCCCAAGTCTCCTACAACGACCCCTACTAAAAGAAAAATTCTTCAAGGCAACCCTTCCCAGGTGACCCCCAAAAGAAGATATCGAGTAGCCTTGAGGAAGAGAGTGACACTGACAATGGGATTAAGGCTTCTAAAGCTACTATGGTGGTGGAGGAGGTTAGTTCTGGGGAGGGAAGTGGTGATTCGGACAATGTTGGTGACGAGGAATTTACTATCTCTAATAGCAAACCTCGGATGTCGTCGACAAGGAGGTCATTGAGGCTTACTGCCAAGCCTGCCTCCACTCCCCAGAGGAGGGTTGTCTCGAAGGTGAAAGTTGATACTGAGGAGCCGCAGGTGGAGGAACAGTCTAAAGAAAAGAACAAGGTGCATTCTGTGGAGCCATAGAGAGATGAAGGTTTTGAAGATAAAAATAAAATGGTTTCTATTGAACAGCGGGGTACTGGATCGAAGGGCAACAACAAAGTGGATATGGTTGTGGCTGAAACGAACCAAATGGGGGGTGAATTTTTAGTGAACAAGGACAACAAAAATGATAAGATGGAGGCTAAAGATGAGGGTCCCAACAATTTCCCAAAATTCAATGTTCAAGGTTCGGACTCCATCAGTTCAGAGAAGGGGAAAAAAGGAACAGGTAAAAAGAAAAAAGGTGGAAAGAAGAGTAAGGACAAAGAAATAGAAGCCCTTTCGGCGAGACTCAATGAACTAGAGTGGAAGTTCAGCATACTGGCTAAGTTTTTCAGCTAAAGTGATGCATAGGTTTGCCACTACTCTAGCAGTTCTTCAAGAGGTGGAGCTTACGGGCCAAGAGAAGAAGGCCAAAAAATTGGAAGAGTACCAAGATGTTTATTAGTTCCTGGTGGATGACTGGGACAAGATGTTCGGTTAGCCTTCAGAGGCTTGGGTCTGTTCTGTTGTCGGTCTGTTGTCTATCTACTGTGTCTGTGGTTTCCTGTTACTTTGATCTTTAAGTTTTTTTGCTAAAACTATGATGGTTTTGTCTAAACTATAATAGTTTTCTGGTGCACCTTTTTGGCTATTCTGTACTAAGATCGGCACCCTTTTATGTCACTTATCTTATCAAAAACAATGCATAACACATGAACATCAAGATTTTTAAATGAAAAACCCAAAACTAGGAAAAACCATGGTGAGTGTTAGCTCACAATATATTATGTAGGAACAATACCAAATTACAATGAAGGCTCACTACCTTAGAGCTCACTACCCAAGGCTCACTGCCCAAAGAAGTGCTCATTGCAAGAAGGCTCACTACCTATAAAAGAAAGAAGGAAGGAATGGCTCACTGCCAAAATGAACTACTCTGATTGCATCTACATATGCATGATTGCAGCTCCAATGAAGCACTAAAATACTAATTCAAAACTCTTCATCTTTAACTGCTCTATTTCACTACTCTGCTTCTACATGAGAATAAAATCTCTCTTCTTCTGCTTTTATCACTCTCAAAAACTCATTCAACTTCATTTGTCGCACCCACACACTCTTACATTCGCACATCATTATTCAAACACTGAAGCTGATCTCATATATATATCCGCATTACTTGAAATCTTCATATTAGTTTGGCATACTAAGATGTAGCGTGTAGTCATGCGTTAAGTAACTTGTTGGCCAAAATCATACACCAAAAAGCACTGCAGACCAAAACATCACTTGAATCATATTCACATATGTCGAACCCATCTATACAGCCTCTTAGAAAAAGATTTCAAACAACAGATCTTACCGCACAAACTTTACACTGTCATGTCGGCCTCAAACTTCAACTGTCACTAACTTAGTATATCTATCAAACTACATCTTTTACTGTAGACCACAAGACCTTCTCAAAATCATGTCAAAGAATCTTCATACATCCCCAAGCTTATCTTTAGAACTACAAGGCATGATATTATCTTGTGGCAAAATGCAAACTTCAAGAACACATGCTCTGTCACAGTCAAACTTCACCAAACTAAGTGGCGATAGGCATTCATTACTAGCTCTCTGGTGGATCTTAGAGCCTGCAACTCTGGATTTAGACACTTCATATAAGTGTTTACATCACCTCAAAACTGCATAATTAGATAGGCATCACTGGAGGAATGCAAACCAAATCAATTGAGTGTTCTTCTCTGAATCACACTTTACTCTGCTCTACCGGACTTAGACTATTTGTAGATATGCTTTAGGTACTCATCAAGGGTTGAAATCTTGGATATAAGACCATCTGAGGACTACAAACAACATACTAGATCCACATGATCTGATCTTCAACTACGGACCAATTTCATCCATTACATTGCTACTCTGTCGGTGTCCCCGGTATACTGCCAACACTTAGTCAAAATGACTAAGTCTTTTTATCGGACCAAAAACTTTGTCTCAACCTTATTTCTTTTCCTGTTGCCATCAATGACAACACCTTCAAACATTATGCATACTCATTCATCATCATACCAGTAGTGTCTCTCTCTTAATAATGTTTGCCAAGTATCCAACACAGAGAATTTTAAATTCTCCCAAACTGTGTGGAATTTGACCATGAAATCTTTTGTATTAAATGTGGAATGCATCTAGTAATATTCTTGTTAGAGGGTGTGTCCATAGCTTTCCAGAAATAATTGTTTCTATGAAATTGCCAGTGGAGTGTTGAAATCTAAATATGGTGAAAATTGAATTCCTACAAATCTGATTGTGCAAAGTGTCCCCAACACTGCGAGATGCCAATAAAGACACAAAGCAAACTAGAATTGAAAGAAAATAAACAAGAACTTTTTTTGGGTGATGCTGATTACCTGTCCACCTGGATGCTCCTGCATAATTTAGTATACTAAGTGAAAAATATGAAGAGAAAAGGGTCATGAATGTAATTTATGGATTGGTGTGAAACTATGTTTAAGAGTTTTCAATTGATGCAATTTAATATGGAAGGTTCAAAGAAGATGGAGAGAAAATGCTCAATATTTTATTTCATGGATTTTTACAAGATTACTAATTCATGTAATAGTTAAGAAAAAAAATCAACATTACAATTCATGAGTTGGTGCAAAATCATTATGTGACATTAAAAGTGATAGTTGGGCATGGCATCATGAATATTTTCTAATAATTTTCTTTTCCTTGACATGACAATAATATACAATAAATAAGATCATGTCATCTCAAGTCTAAAACAATTAATGATTTTTTAATGTTTTCTAAAAAGTACAAGCATAAAGTGAAAGGTATTTGAAAAATGGAGAACAAAATTTTAAATGATAGGTTATTTGTCCATGGGTATTAATATTATATTAATATTTCGTATTCAATATAAGAGAGAGAATTCAATGTATGCATAATTAAAGGAACCTACTAAATGATAGACACAAGTTTAAAGAAAGATAAAGGAGCATTGTTTTATTCAAATAAAATCATTTAGTAAAAGAGTTTTAAACCCTCCAAATACAAGACGCATTCTTTTGGAGGAAAAGTTTTATGAAACAGGGGATACAAAATAGAATTTCTATATAAATTATTTTGTTAATTTAATTGTATAAAAAAACTTTTCAAGGTAATTAATGAATATGTTTAGAAATTAGATTTTATAGTGTTAGTTTTTATGATTTGGAAGGCATTGTATTTGTATTTTATATTATAATTTTAGATTATATTTATAATTTGTATTTTATTTGTGTTGGTATTAGTTCATTATCATTTTTTTTAAATATCATACTCTTCAATTTTTAATAGGCAAAACTTAATAGTAATTTTACATTTCATCCTTATCAAAAAGTAAATAATTATCCTACTTTTATTGACCAAAATTTAACTTTAACCAAATTTATTGATATTTAAAAAATAGACATTAATTATAATATATTTATTCTCTTATATAACTAAAGTGTTTATTTGGTAGAGTATATAAATACATTCTTTAAAAAATCTTTATAATCAATTTATTATAATTTATTACCCGTGCTACGTTTTTTCTACATTTCTTACTGCATCTCATTTGAACAAATAGTCTCAGAATTGAGATAAAATGAAGACAGATTGAATTTCAGCTTGTCATCATAACATAACTTTTACTTTGTGGGAATTCAGGCGCCCAAAGCAAAGTATATAATTACCATTTTAATCTTGGCCGACAGTGACAAAGACTCCGATTAAAATGCTTTTGACTACTGGCCAGACAATTGTTAGTGGATGTCTTACTCTTATTTCTCCACAAAACATTACTGTCAGAAATAGCGGGAAGACCCGGAGTGAAAGTTGAGAGGCAGCAAGTAACGAAACTGCTTTTGTCAATTTGATGGGACCAGAATGCCACTCCTTTTCTTTTTATACCTCTTTGTCCCGTCTACTTTGCGCAATGATGGCAACTTGGCAAGTTATGCCAAATAATCCATTTCCTTTTGATGAGCTCTATTTGTGTACCTTCCATCACTTTTTTCGTGATGATATTGATGCGGTCTGCCATTTTGAGCAAGAGAAAAACCTCTACCAATCTAGAGCCATGTTCGGTGCCAAGGGATGCAAAAATTTGATCTTTCGAGTTGAGGATGTCTACCTATGAAGGCAAACAACATGCAACAAAGGGACCTTATGCCTTACCTTCCTTCCATTATTGAGTGCATAGCAATACCTCATATGCCATGTATTTAGAGCTATGTTACCACTAGGGACCTTATGGTTAACTTTGAGCATTGTGTGTGTGGATGGCGCACTGAAGGCATATGCATTTTCTAATGTTTTATGTATTGTGTGCTTGCATGTTTAGATGTCACATTAGGAGCATATATATTTTGTAGTGTTTTATTTATTTTTATAGGCGTGTCTATACTTACATAAGTGTGTATGGATATAAGGGTTGTATCACCATCTCCATTTACAAATACTAAGAGCGAAGTTTACATACTTTTACAATCATCGCTAGTCCATATGTTTTTCACACATATTATTTGATATATTTTACTTTCTTATTACATGTGATACATTCACTACACTTGTCACATTACATGATTGTTATTCTTACATGCTTAGACTACATTTAAATTCCATCAATTATTTCCCTCTTCTCCAATTCCCTGTTTGATGGATGCAATCAATTGAAAAGGGGTCATATCCTATCACTAAAACTCTTTACCTTGAGATTAATTTAATAGTTACAAGTTCCTACATAACTAAACAAAGAATCATCAACATGTCTAGATGGAGCTTGATCACATGATGTGGCAGTGCCATCATCTAATATTACATACCACTTTTACTATATGCAAAAAAAATTCTAAAACCCTCCTCTCATTTTTATAGATGGTAAAATTAGCTTGCAGTTGTATCTATATTTACTTTCATAGAAACTACTCATTGCACATATTTTCTCTATTTTACAGGCTCCGATGAAAATTGCATGCCAAGAAAGAAGAACATATGAATATATGGATTTAGGCTCATTACTTTAAATGACCTTAATATTTGTATTCCTAGTTATTTACTTTACAAGCATATATGTGACTGCTCATCTACTTTTAAATACGTGTTCATGTTAGGATTCACATGCACCTCAAAATGTGGGTAAAATGTAATAGTTTAATTTGCATACTTACATGTCAATTCCCATTTAGTTTTGAGCCCATTTTGATGAATGCCTTAATACACTTATATATCGACAAACGACACACTCTTATGCAGAGCTAGGCCCATTCCTTAATTTTTCACCCCTCTCCATTTACACTCATTCCCCTAAATTTGATCTTATTTTATCCCAATCCACACTTATCCTTACATATTTGTCATGCATGACCTATTTATTACACCTATCTCTACACATAATTTCTTGTATTCATTCATTACCTTAAGATTCCATATAAGAATTTAGTAATTTTCTCAATTTATTTTCATGGCATGGAAGAGCAATCTTGCATGGCATAGATTTGACCCAAAATTTAAACTTATACAATTTAAATATTACTCACTTTTACCTATTTCCCTAGTTGTTATGAGCTAACTTGGTATACATTTCATGTGATTAGTTGTTATGTCTTGGTATTTATATGCATTCAATGTGCATCATTTCACATCAAAGGAATCCAATCATGATTTCTGCATATCTTAAGAACTTCAAGGAGAATCATTCTAAGAACACTTCTTTTGGAGCACCAAAAAGAATAATAATTTGCATTTCATTCATCTAGGACACCTCTATGACTAAGATTGTTGTCTTTCGTCTTCTTACATGACCATAAAGCTAGTAAAATAAGGAGTTGACCTAGGAGAACTTGACTCTTGTGATCTATTATTTCCTCAAGATATTTTTCAATATTACCACTCCTTATCAATTAGTGAAAACACAAAGATCATAGAAAATGAGATAGAAGAATTTCATACTTCACCAAATTAGATCCACAAGTTATATAATAGATCCATGTTGTGTGAAATTTATCCAAATACATGGGATCAAACTGTGCACATAAATTAAAGACCATGCTAGTTCTGAGACATTTTTACAATATAATGGGCATCTAATTTTTTGTACCTAGGAAATAAAATCTACATGATATTTTCTCATCTTAATTCCAAAAACTAAGCACATCTATTCACTTAAATTAAATTTTGTAAAATGACATTAATTCTTCCATATTCAATTAATTTTAATTAATCTAAGTTGATTAATTGTGTGTATACATTTAGTTGGCCTAAATTAACTTACAAAAAGTTATTTTCTTTTACAACTTCTAATAATACAAATTTTTATTATATTTATTAAATTATTAATCATCTCTTATATAATTTAATAGATTTATAAAATTGATTTAGGATTCATTTTTATGTTTGCATTTAACCATACTAATTTATGTTTTTTTACTCACTAAAAGTTTACTTGTGGGAAAGATATTATTTATCCAACATTAATACTATTTTTCAAACAATATTCATGAATTTTTTTCTAAAATTTGATAATATATTGAATTCCTTATTAATTAACCTTTTTTTTGTTAAAGATCAAGGTATTGGATTAAACTCCTTTTTATTTTATAGCAAAATTATGTGGTGTAGTTTTTAAAATTCTTTTTGTTTTACAACTAGAAAAATAATGCTTGTGGTTAATTGATCTCTCCTTTAAATATTGGAATGAAGGGAATTTATAGAAGTTTACCCAACAATTTATGTAAATTAATCACATTCACAAATTAGGTAACATGGATAAGATACAAATAAATACATATTATTATATTATTAAGTGCAGAAAAACTATGTGGGAAACAATACATAAGAGACCAAATTTGAAGGAAATTGAATATCTTTATGTAACGTCAAAAATTGCATACCCTTGCAATTCCATGCTATGTTTCTCAACCACCTTAGTGCTTGCACCTTCTCTTTACATTATAGGCTAAGGTTTGTTTAATTTAGGTGTCTTTCTCTCATTTTCCTCAAATTTCATTATGATGCACAGATAGTCATATGATTCCAAGGTATCCTATGTGACTAGGAGTTGGTTTTGCTTGGACTTGAGTGTTGAGCATAGATGCCTACGTGGAACGCTAGCGTCCTGCATCCATTTGTTGCTAGGTGATTGTTTTGGGGTGTTACTAGATGCCTCTAGTGATCATGAGCCTTTCTGGTAATGCCTCCTCGAGGCGTAGAATGTCTCTTTGCATGTATTTTTGGGATTTTTCCCTCTAAGGGTTGGATTTTGAATCAATCTTAAGGAACTGGGCAAACTCTTATACTTTCTTCTCACTCTCTCAAGCTCACAACACTCTTTTGGCTTTGCAAATTCACTCTCCATAGAAACTACACAGATTTGGACACTCTTTCTTAGTGTGAAAATATTTTCATTGGCTCTTAGAGATTTGTGGGTTTGTTTGACCTACTCATTTGAAGCTCTATCTTGTTGGGGTTTGGACTTGTGCAACAGATTTAAGCTCAGGTAATTATGTAGCTTCCTTCCTTCATCAAATTCGTAAGGTTGTTTATTGTTTTTCTCCATAAGCTCTCATTTCAATTTGTTTTATATTATATATCATTGTCATGGTGTAGACCACCATTGTGATATCTTGCACTGGTTGCATGCTTGTGGATTCCTTCTCCGTAGACTAGGGAAGTAAATCCTTTAGTCAATTTGTTGTATTGTTGCTCTTAGCTCCTAGACACACTTAGGGTAAGAGCACACATGTATGAAGTGAGCTTCTCTCTCTAGATACAAGTTCTATCTTTCTATCCCTTTCTACCTCTACTATCAATTTCTTTCAATTGTGCTTACAATAGTTCAATTTTGAAAGGAAGCAAGGCATGCAGAAACGCTTCATATACTGATCTACTGAGGAAAGATTTATGTAAATTTTAACTTTTACAATTATAGGTTATTAGATGCACATTAACACAAAGGTAATAACAATATCCAAAATGTAAATACAAAACTCACAACACAAGATATACATGGGGAAAACCCTTTCAAGTAAAAAACCCCACACGCCAAAATCTGCACAATGTATTATCAAATCAAAAGATGATTACAACACACTTGCAATGCAAGTTCTTTCAAGAGTACACAATGTTGATTCTATTCGCATCCCGTGACCTTTCACATTCTCCAATCGCTTATTCATCAAGCCTCTTTGGTGGTTATCTAATGTCAATTTATTCATGTTGGCCAATAATAAGATAACTACCAACACCTTTATTATAGGGCATTTTTTGCTTTGGGGGCGCTGCCCCTAGCAACCCTTGCTGGGGGCGTTGCCCCAGACCCCTATTGTGGGCTTTGCCCCTGGGCCCTCACCCGGGGGTCATCCCCCCGGGCTCTATAGGAGGAGCTCCAATCCCTCGTTAATTATTTTTTTTGGGGGGGGGGAACCATGGCTAACAAAGTTAGCAAAATTTACCTTACTGCATGTACACAAGGTGCCAACTATGGGATCCTACAACATAGTGCTAGATAAATAAATATAACATTAAGAACTTGCAAAGGTTGAGACACCTTAATTCCCAAAAAAATTGTAGTATTTCATTATTTTCCCTTCATTGTCAAATAACTAGTCTAGTTCATTTTGCATTGATTGAGACATATAATGATTCTGTTGCAACCAAGAGTAGGTTCTTGAATATCTAAAACCTTAAAACAACAGAATCTGAGTGTGGTGTTAGTGGAGAATTCACTTAATTGAAGTCATTCAATTGAGGAGAAATTTTTCCTACACTACATTTTAGTGAACCTGACGTGCTATAAACTCTTTTAAAAACCTTTCTCTTTAGTTCTGTGGTTCACTCTATGCTTTGGTGAACCTGCTTTGCTCAAATAGAAACAAACAAAAATTCACATTTCTTTTCATCACTTCAAGCTATGTGTTGTGAAGTTAGAACATAGTTTATGAGTTTCATGACCCGGTCTTCTCATTTTGAATATGTGGTGTGTAGGTGCTTGAGGAATTTGACTACTATGGATTTTTTTCTAATCCTACACACCTATTCATTCTACTCCCAATTTTACATATTTCTCTTCTAAACAAGTACACAACTCTAGTTCTTCTCCTAATTCTTCTAGAACGGTGTCGATGACTACTTTTCATGATGTGGAGCAAGCCTTCAACCATGAAGCAGTCGTTATCTATGTCACATAGGAAAGAATCAATGACCTAGATTTCAACTTAGATGATTATCAACACTTTCTAAGTCATGAGGACATATCTAGCTTTGTTATCCATCTAGTTGACACTCTTTGCATTTTGCTAACTGATCATCCTCATGGTATCACTTTCCTTCATGGGATTGATCACATAGTGCATAGAGATACTCCACCATTGGTGAGCTATGTTCTAGGTTCTTAGGACTCTCAATCCAACACTCTTAGCAATCATCTCTCTCTTGCTCTACCTACTATAGGTGTTCAAAATTTCATTTTCTTCAAGTGACTACCAATTCTGCTCACTTTCGTAGTGTTGGATTAGGTCTGGACAACTGAGAGGGGGGGTGAATCAGTTGTCACACATTTACAACTTTTTCTTCCTTTAATTTGTCTTTACAACTTATAATCAAATTAATGAAATAAACATTTCAGCATCACATAAGCACAAATATAAATAACACACTTGACACCAAGATTTTTTACATGGAAACCCGGTTAAGGGAAAAACATGGTGGGGGTTTACCCACAAGACTTAATACCCTGTTAAAAGTATTTTACAAATGGGAATGTACATGCATTTGAGCTCACTGCTCAAAATGGAGGCTCACTACCTAGGAAATTATTACAAGAGAACAACAGAGATTTGAACTGATTAATAGCATCTTCCTATGCATGAATTTCAGTTCCAGTTAAGTACAAAAACTGATCTTACACATTTCATCTTTGCTCTGCTCTTCTTACTGATTTGCCCTCATTCACTCTTTGAATTTTTGCTCTTTACACATATACACCTTATTCGCATACACTTATCTAATTACATCGACTATATATATATAGTCAACATGATCTTCAATCATTCTATCAGTCAGCTTCAACAATACTTAGAACTTTTGTGAGTGCTCTGCTCTGTCGGCTAGATCTATTCATAACTTAAGGTGTGGACCAAAAATTGCTCTTGGAAATCATTACTCATGTCAGCCACAATCACTGATCACCACCATTTGTCCAACAAGCAACTTTCATCCATCCAGAATCAAGATCTTTTGCAAGGTCTGTCTGTTCTACTTCTGTCTGTTCTGATAAACTGGAACCCGGTACTCAGATGCTAACATCTTTTGAATTCTTCATCACCGGAGGATAAAACTCTAGATTTAGAGTGTCTTTGCAATGTTGTTAACTGCCTTAGATCCATAGTAAACCATGCCTTTCCACCGAAGAGATTCGGATCAAGATACCGAACTTTGTTATTGTTCTGTTCTTAACTGCCCGGACTTGGACAAATTCTAATTCTAACTTCCGGTATGAATAAATCGTGTTATGCAGATGTTTGGGATGATCTTAGTTGCCATCAATGACAACACTTATAAGTTCTAAGTAGTGTCTCTTGCCAATAGGTAGCACAGGATTTGTCTTGTCTGTTGGTGCAATGAATCTTATTAATCAATATGGATTCATTCTTCCCTTGAGGCCCTTATAGTTCATTTTTCCTCCCAATGCCTTTGAAGTTTCACAATAGCTTTCACAACCTCTTACTTCCGCTCCACTTCTTCCACCTACACACACTGTTGATCCCGTCATAAAACAACTTTTGTAAAATTTTGTCTCATTGCAACAATAGTTTGCCACCCTTTCCACCTACACATCACAACCCCATGCTCTTGCATACTATAGGCATATCTCACTCTCATTAGCTATCCTTGCTGCTCCATTTCCACGAAACTTTGAGGCATCATGATTTGAGAAGTACATTAGAAAAGGTGATCCGCAGACACACATCTCTACATCCATTACTCTATGCACTAATTTTCTATCTTAGGATGCTTTGCTGGAAAAACTATTCTCATGATCCCTTAAGGATACTGTGTTGCATTGGTTTTTCTCGCTGCCTAACCATTCAATCCTTTCTTTTGATCATCTTGTTAATCAATTTTTCCAACACTTCCAAGAGAACATAGTACCATAGACCACCTTTATAGACATTATCCATTGCAAGCAATGAAGTGCTGAGAAGGTAATGGACTTCATTTGTCTTTATAAATCTTTGTTCTCTTAGATTCCCTATGCTCGGCCAGATTCTAATGTACAAAGGGTTTTCATCAAAAACCTTTAGCCTCAGATCTGTGATATGATTCTAGTTATGAAATATTCTTCATTTACACATTATACATAGCACTCCATGATTATTAGCAGACACTTAGCCAGTTGGGAGTGATATCACTCTCTTCAAATCAGTAAAATCCTATGATGAAGGATCTATCCAGGGGGAGCAGATCAAATAATATTGTTCATCCCTAGTTGACAATGGCTACCTCTAAGGGGGAGCAGGTAGATAGAAGACAATATAGATTATCAAGTTTGATGTTGACATGGGCAGTTTCATACAAAATAGAAAGAATCACATCATGAAGGAAAGAGGTTTGTTACATCCCTTTTGCCATTGATGTAAAAGGGGGAGAAATTTTAGAAGTTGTGTAGTAATAGTTTTAGAAGTTATGTAACAGTTCAGGTAGAGATACAAAAAGTGAACATTCAGAGTTTATTTATTTTTGGTTGCCATCAATGACAAAGGGGGAGATTGTTGGAAATATTGTCATTTATGTCAAAGGGAAGTTGATGTCATAGAAGAAGAATATATCAAAGGGAAATGGATGTCACAGAAGAAGAATTATTGATGAACCAAAAGTTTCCAAGGCATGTTTTATGCCTTTAGTCAGTGAATTGTCTGGTTCACGAACTCTTAAGTTCATTGATGGCTAGTTTTTTCAACAACCAATTTGTCGATGAAAATATGACAAAGAAAGTTTCTAAGGCATAATTGATTTTAGCCTATAGTCGGTGATTTGCTCAGTTCATGAACTCTTAAGTTCGTCGATCGATGATAACTTTCTTTGACAGATAGTTCACTAATAGGAGAGTTTAGCGATTAAGGCTTGAAGAAGAAAGTTTAAAGGTTAGAGTATCTTTAGTTTGTTGAAGACACTTTTTTCCAGCAAGGGATTGGCAAAATCTTTGGTGAACGTGAACTCAAAAGTTCATTGGTGGCAAAGTTCACTAATAGACGGTTTCCTCAACAACTAGTTCACCGATTGACTATTTTTCTGATAAGAGAAAAGAATGGTTCATATGTCACCTGGTTTGCCAATTGATCATTTTATCGACAAGGGAAAATTGGTTCATGGTTCCTCAAGTTTGTCGATAAGCGATTTGTTCGATAAGGAAGTGGAAAAAGTCTTGGTTCGTGAAGTCTTTAGTTCGTTGATGACAAAGTAAATATTGATTGATGATTTTTCCGATAGTGAATGGAGAAGAGTCCAAGGTTCATGGAAAGGCACTTTTTGTGATATTGAATGGAGAAGAGTCTCAGGTTCGTGGAGATATAAAGTTGCCTTTAGACTTCTCTATAAGGCCATTAATAAAATACATTGATTATTGACTTGGGCGGACTCCCTTGAAATTAAAGTGAAATTAGTTATTGCAAAATATTTGAAGCTAGCCTACTTTCTAAAAAGGAATAAAATAAATATTGAAGTGGTTGACTCAGTTTGTTTAAATTGGGCCCAAATTCAAAGTGTAGGAATTCAGGTTGGGTTGACCTAAGTATACATTGAAATTCAAAATACTAAGGTTGACTTTGGAAAATGTTTTAAGTCGATGCATTATAGCCAACATAAGGATTGTATCTAATTGTACAAATTGATATTTAAAGCAGATCATTTTTCATTTTTGAAGTGTGTTTGGAGATGTGCGTGTAAGTATCGAAGCAAAAGTGTGTATACATGCAAATATGAATTCCCACACTTTGTTGGATGCATCTGAATTTGTTAGATTTGTGTTTGCTAGCCATATCTCCTTCCCCTAGTTCTAATTTTTTTATTTTTTGTCCTTTAAAAGTTTTTTTTTGGATTTAAGGGTCTAGTGGTTTTTCAAAAATTGAAGTGCCTATGTATTCCCACCAATTTGGGTTTTTGGGGTCCGGGCCTTGACACATGTGACCGGTTGCCTCTCAGTTACGGTTCCACCCGAGGCATTTACTCCTCAGCCAGGAGAATTAATAGCTGAGTTTGGTGGGGAGATTAAGAATGAATATGGTGGCAGTATTGATGGACTAGCTGCAGGTAAGATGTTTAAGGAGGCCCTAGACATTAGCCATGCTGCCCCTCTACCTGAAGATGCGAGCTTCTCGACGTTTGAGGAGGGAGAAGAGGGTGGTGCAGGATGTGGGGGTGGTAGCGATGAGCATCAAGGAGCGAAAAATGGAGCCAAAGGAGGTAAGAATCCTGCAATGCCCCGAAGGTTGGTCCTCAATCCTATTGTTGGAATGCTAAATGGAGTGAATGCCGAAGAAAATAGATTAAAAAATGTTGCCCTATTTTTTGTGTGCTTGGATGTGGATAAACTACCTGCTAGGAGGTTTTTTGATAACTAGTTATTTTCAGTCTAGGGAAAAAAATGGGTGTGTATGTCTCTTTTTGTAGAATGATATCGAAAGGCATTTTTGTGATCATTCCTAAAAATCACTCTATGCAAAAAAGAATTCTGGAAAAGGAATTGTGGAATGTTGGTAGATCTCTTTTTAAAGGATTTAGTTGGAGCCCTATGGCCTCGATGCAGGATATTAAGTTTTGTTCTATTCTTCAGTGGCTTTTGGTCCAAAGCCATCCAATACAGTTATGGGCTTTTTTGCCTAAGTTGTTAGAGCCTCTGGGCAAAGTTTTAAAACTAGAAGACTCTAAGATGACTCTTCCACATATGGATTCAAGGATTAATATTTTAGAAATTCTACAAGTGAATCTTGAAAACATAACATTTGATTGTTCTATAGTTGGCCTAGGTGGGCTTAATTCTTGTATTCTCTGTAAAACTGATGGTCATCAAAAAAAGGATTGTCTAGTGTTGAAAACTAGAAATGGAAATATACACTTCGAAACTGTTAATTCTACTAAAGATGGCTTGGGCCTAGGTGGGGAGTGCATAGAACTGTCCTGGTGGTTGAAGTTGAGGCCCCTTCTCTTTCTATTCCCGTGCCCTCCTCCTCTCCAGCCTGGACCTTGCCCTTTGGATGGGGCTCTAAGAGAATTAGAAATAGCCTTGAAAAGCTAAAGTTGGAAGAGCTTCCCTTTAGAGTTGATGCTTCTGAAGCCTCCGAATGTGTGGAGGAGACTCCCTTCTCTTCCCCCTCTGCTGATAAGGCCAAGATGGTTTTTGGCATTTGCAGTAGCTTGGAAGTTGGAAAGTCCACTCCGGTGGCCTCGCCCCATGTGAGTGAGGCTATGGAGCTCGAAGCTTTTTGCCTTGTTGCTCCTCTTTCAGAAGAGGGGAAAGAAATTTGGAATTCGGTACTAAACAAAGATTCTAATCCTATTGATAAGAGTTTGAACTTTTTTAAAGCAGTTGGGGATTCCAATTCCTTTTTGCAACCTATTAATGGTGGCACCCCTGAAGAAGAATGCTCAGCAGCTTTCTCTAATGAGAATTAGAGAGGAGATGCTAGCAAAGAAAATGAGTGATATTGTTGAAGGTATTGGACTCATGGTGCCTTCAGAGCCACCAAACCCGCTGTTGACTTTGGGTGAAACCTCCTTGAAGGTGGTAGATGATAAGGGGGCTATTTCAGAAGATGTGGAAGAAATGATGGCTTGTCCAAAAGAAGATTGGATTAGGAAGAAGAGGAAATATGTCAAAAGGAAGGTGAGTGAATGTAAGAGAGTGAAAGGTGGTAAGCTTCCAAAATGTTTTGATAAAATGGGGATCTCTAAAGAAGAAGCTCAATAATCAGATTTATTGTTCTACAACAAGCTAGCCAATTTTTTAATATGAAATGCATAAGCTAGAATGTGATGGGGTTGGAATCCCCTAATAGGAAATACATAGTCAGAGATCTTGTAAATAGGCACAAGAACATTGAATTCTTATTGCTCCAAGAAATTAAGGCTGCAAATTTTCAACTAGACAATGTTCTTAGATTTATCTGGAAGGACTCTCATAAAATTCATACTCAACACAATAGAGGGAAAGGGGGTACTACAATTTTGATGAGCCCTAAGTGGGGGCAGTTGATGTCCCAGTCTAGGTGCTCTCCTTGCAACTGGGTGGCCTGGGCCAGTTTTGATAATAATGGAGAAGTTTTTAAGATTTGCTCTCTTTATGCTTCTAATGATTATAGAGAGAGAGAGGAGAGCTCTGGGAGTGGCTTTCTTCTAACCTCCCTAAAGTCCCTTGGATAATCATTGGGGATTTCAATATGGTGGAATGTAGAGAAGATAAGGTTGGAGGGATTAGGGATGAATGGAAAGACAATGAGAAATTCTTCTAGCTCAACTTGAAGAAGTCCCTCAATCTTTTTGACCCCTTGGAAGGAGTGAAAAGAAGGTGCAATGGTATTTGGTTTTCATGGTGTAATGCCCAGTCGGGCAATAGGAGAATATATAGTATGCTAGACAGAATGTATGCTAATAAGGAATTTTTTCAGTTCAAGTCACCTCAAGGAGGTAATGCAGTCAAGGTCTTGCCCAATTCCCTTTCTGATCACCATCTTGTGGAAGCGGACATTCTTTTCATTGGTCAAGGCAGATGTTCTAACATAAGGCCTCTAATTCCTTCAAGCTCAATATTAGGTTGTTAGACAAGGAAGATTGTAAAATGGGTATTTTTGCCATCAGAAATATCATTAAAGTTTCCCACTCTCAAAACAGTGCTATCCAATACTAGTCTAAACTCATTAAAGCTTGTCAAGAAGTGTATCAAATCTGTGGTAAAAAATTTTCTATGGATAGCAGGAAAGAAGAAAGGGAGCTGCAGAGAGCGTTGATAGAAGCTAAAAAAAATTTGCAAGTTGACCCTTTCAATGAGAATTTGAGCTCTGGATTGAGTGTTATAAGGAATAAACTTAGATCTTTTGAGACTCTTAGAGCCCAAGGTGCCAAACATATGGCTAGACTGAACTGGATTAAAGAAGGAGATAGAGGCTCAAAGTACTTCTTTAGTATGCTCAGGACCAAGTAAAGACAAGAACATGTTGAGGCTCTTTCAGAGGATGACAATACCTTCTCTGAGATGACTGATATTAAATACCTGGTCAAGAATTTCTTTGAAAATCTTTTTAGAGCCGAAGATGGAAATGAAGGTTGTGTTGAAGCTCAGAATTTATGCTCGTTAATCTACCCTAGAAAAATTGATAATCAAATGGCTGAAAAGTTGAAGAAGAAAATTAGCAAGGATGAAATTAGGGGTGCCATCGTGTCCATGAGTAATTGCAAATCTCCTGGTATTGATGGTCTCCCAGTTGAATTCTACAAAGCTAACATTGAGTGGGTTACAGAGGATCTACTGGAGATATACCAAGAGGCAGATGAAAATGGCTCCTTGGGGGAGAAAATCAATAGGGGTATCATCAAGCTCCTGCCCAAGGGTGGGGATAAGTCCAATCTGAGGAATTGGAGGCCAATTACCCTCCTTAATGTCTCTTACAAAATTGTAGCCAAAGTGTTGGCTAGGAGGCTGGTTGAGATTTTACCCTCCATTGACTCAAACTAGATTTATCAAAGGCAGATATTGTTGCAAGTATGGGCCTAATTGGTATTGTCATTGATGTCAACATACTTCTGTTGCATTAATGATAAGGATTGGATGAGTTATATGTTGAGGATACTGAGAAAATTAGTCTCAATCAAGAACAGTGAAGAACAGTGATGACAGCAAGGTAAAAGCTCAAGACAGGTTAAGGATCAGAGGATGCAGATTAAAGGGTTTGTAGATATGAGTCTTAAGATGTTCTAGTAGAGATTTCAGAGGTCCGCATGAAGATATGAAGAAGTTGTGATCTCTCAAGTAGAACTGATTCCGGTAAATGTTCAGAGGTGATAGTGTTACAGAAAGGTCTGATGAGATCCGAAAATGCATTATCCCATCTTGCGAATTTGTAGGAGTGTTGGGGAAGTCCTTATGATGTGTAATCTCAATTTGTTCCTAGTTTGAAGATCCAAAAGCATCTATTCCTTTGTGACAATAGTGGCAGACTGTGTTCTTGAGGTTTCGGATGAAGAAGAGAAGGATTTCAGTAAGTAGAGGAAGTGCAGATGTTCTTGAAGATTCAGGAAAGCTTGTGGAGGTCCTTGGATCATGTTTAGCTCGTGTTGATGATCCACATTAGAGTTGGGGCCCGAAAATGAAGAATAACTTCCAGATAATGGTGTTCTTTCTGTGACTGGCCGACCGGATGAATTATACATCTTGCGGATGTTCTTATGAGTGTTAGCCAACTTAGATGATCATTCCTAAGTTGATGTAGCGTATAAATAAGGGATTGCAAGGTCATTTCAAGTGTGGGTGTCGAAGATGAGTGTGTGGTAGTGAGGAGAAGAGCGAAAGGTAGAGCAGAAGGTTTGGGCTTAAATGGAACTGACTCAAGCATGGTGAAGATGCTATTTACCAGTTCAAGTATGTGATACTTATTCTTTTGTAGACAGTGTGTCTCTTGTAGGCAGTGAGCCCTAATTGGCATGTGTCATTTTGTTCTTTCTATTCTTCTAACAGAGAATACAATCTTGGGTTAATCACCTCGTGGTTTTTCCCTTAACCGGGTTTTCCACGTTAAAATCTTGGTGTCTCATGTGTTGATGTGTTTCTGCTCTTGATTAAATGCATTAAGTTTCATGTTTGATTTATTGTTATATTGCTAAGTGAATACAAGTGTTGAAAAGGAAGAAAGTTTTGAACAACTGATTCACCCCCCCCTCTCAGTTGTCTGCCCTAAATCTAACAATTGGTATCAAAGCCAAGTTCCTCTAAAAAGAGCTTAACCGCTTGAGGAGATCCAGGATGTCATCTTACAAGAAGGATAGTCCGAAGTTTGATGGAACCAACTTTGCTCTTTGGAAAGGTCGCATGAAATGTCACTTACAGTGTATGGGAATGGCGTACTGGTCCATGGTTACAAAACTGTATGTACCTCCACATGGTGGTCTGACAACCCTAAATGAAATCACAGATGCTGAAAACAATCTGCGGACCATAGAAGCTCTTCTAAGTGCATTATGTGACTCAGAGCTCTCAAATATTATTGAACTTCCAACTACTTTTGAGATTTAGAAAAAATTGAAACTTTTGCATGAAGGAGACCAGTATGTTAAATGTGCAAGGTTACAGAGTCTAAAAGGGAAATTTGAAAGACTGAAGATGAGAGATGATGAAAATATTACAACTTTTATGCCAAGAGTAAATGAGCTGGTTTGTGGAATTAGAAATGCAGGTGGAATCTTGAGTGAAGATGATATTGTTGGCAAAGTTCTCAGATCCCTTCCTGATTCCTATAAAATCAAGGCTATTGCAATTGAAGAATTTAGAGCTCACACAACTATCACAAGAGATCAGTTGGTTGGTAAATTGGTTGCTTTTGAGATGGCCGAGTTTGGAGATGATCCCCCAAAGACTGAATCTGCATTCAAAGCCAGTGCCTCTGTAAAAGGAAAACAAAGGTTTGATCCAGGAGAAAACTCTTCAAGGAGATCATCATGGTATGAAAATGCAAGAAAAGACTTGGAAGAAGAAGAAGCTGAAACTACTCATCTTGAAGCTCTTATTGCAAAAAGACTGCCAAGATGATCTGGCAAGTATGAGGGGAAATTGCCTTTTAAGTGTTTTAACTGTAATAAGATTGGTCAATTTGCATCAAGGTGTCCGGAAAGAGTTTCTAGGCCAAACATTAATAGACCAAGATTCCAGAAGAATTGTTACTATGCTCATGAAGGAGATGATGAAGGAGTAACAGATGATGAATCAGAGAAAGGAGACAAATCTAGAAGTGATTGGGTGTTCATTGCCATCAAGGAAGAAGATCCAATGCCCTATGAATCTGTCAATGATAAAGTTGAAGAAAAAGCCCTGGCTGCCCAAGTTGAAGAGAAGGATGATTGGGTCATTGACAGTGGTTGCTCTCACCATATGACAGGTGACAAAAACAAGTTCATAGATTTGGAAAGATATGAAGGATGAGTGGTAACGTTTGGTGATAACTCTGCTGGTAGAATCAGAGGTAGAGGAACTATTTCTTTTGATGGAAAGAACAAAACCGGTAATGTATTATATGTTGAAGGATTGAAGCACAATCTTCTTAGTGTTGGATAGTTAGTAGACAAAGGCTATGATCTCAGATTCAATAATGGAAAGTGCAAAATTTTTGAAAGTTCCGGTACAGAGATTGCATCTGGTACCCAAACAAAAGGTAACATCTTTCACTTGGCTGGTACTGGTAAAAGCTGTTTATTTGTTCAAGTTGATTAGAGTTGGTTATGGCATAGAAGAATGTGCCATGTGAATTTTGATAATATCATCAAGATAAGCAATACTCAGGCTGTAAGAGATCTTCCAAAATTGGTAAAACCTACAAATAGTTTGTGCAAAGAATGTCAGTTGGGGAAACAAAGCAAAATCTCATTCAAAAGCAAGGAACAATCTTCTACCAGATTATTAGACTTGGTTCATACTGACTTATGTGGTCCGGCAAGAATCAGGAGTGTGCAAGGTGATAGATACTTCATGTTGCTAATTGATGACTATTTCCGGATGATGTGGGTAACCTTTCTGAAAGAGAAATCAGAAGCTCTTGAGAAATTCAAAATATTCAAGGCTATGGTGGAAAATGAGACCAGATTGAAATTGAAATGTCTAAGGTCTGATAGAAGTGGTGAATTCACATCCAGTGAGTTCATAGATTATTGTGAGAAACATGGAATAAAGAGACAATTGTCTGCTCCCAGGTCACCACACCAAAATGGAGTGGTTGAGAGAAAGAACTGGACCATCCAGAAAGCATCAAGGACCATGATGATGGAAGCAAATGTTCCCCAGATCTATTGGAGGGAAGCTGTCAGCACTATAGTCTATACTCTCAATCGAGTCCAAATTAGAAGCAATACTGGTAAGACTCCTTATGAACTTTGGTTTGGTATTACACCCACTGTAAGGTATTTTAGAGTGTTTGGTAGCAAATGTTACATCAAGAGAGATGAAGATCTAGTCAAGTTTGATGCTAGAAGTGATGAAGGAATATTTTTGGGTTATTCTACTCAAAGCAAAGCATACCGGTGTTATAATAAGAGATTGAGAAAGATTATAGAAAGTACTAATGTGAAGGTTGATGAAGGAATTGAAAAACCCTCAAGGTTTTATGAGTATGAAGAAGATGATCAGAATAATGGTCTGATTCAAGGTGTTCAAGTCTCTTCTGAAAAACATATTGAAACTGCTCCGGTAAGTCAGGAAGAAGAGATAAGATTCAATGAGCTTGATCAAGAGTTAGAAGTGCAAGAAACTCCCAAAGTTCTGAGGTATGTGAGACTGAACCATTCTGAAGACCAGATCATAGGTGACAAAAGCAAAGGTGTACAAACAAGAAGAAGAATTGCTCAAGATTTAAATGGGTATTGTCTGATTTCAAAGATTGAACCTAAGACAGTAAATAAAGCCTGCAATGATGAAAACTGGACTAAGGTAATGGAGGAAGAACTGATGCAAATTGAGAAGAATCACACTTGGGATCTTGTTCCCAGACCTAGAAACAAAAATGTGATTGGAACCAAATGGGTCTTCAAGAACAAATTGAATGAAGCCGGTGAAGTGATCAGAAATAAGGCCAGATTAGTTTGGAAAGGTTACTCTCAAATAGAAGGAGTTGACTTTGAAGAAACTTTTGCTCTAGTGGCAAGAATTGAAGTAGTCAAATTATTTCTTGCATTTGTTGCCTTCAAAGATTTCAAAGTGTATCAGATGGATGTCAAGTCTGCCTTCTTGAATGGTGATTTGGAAGAAGAAGTGTACATTGAGAAACCAGATAGATTTCAATTGTTTGACAATGGTGACATGGTCTGTAAGTTGAAAAAGGCACTGTATGGACTAAAGCAAGCTCCAAGAGCCTGGTATGAAAGACTAGATAAACATCTCTTGAAGATTGGTTTCAACAAAGGTATTGTTGACAGTAATTTATATTTCAAAATTGATCATGAAAGCATCTCAGGTGTTGAAGTGTTTGTTGATGATATCATTTTTGGAGGAAAAGATAGTCTGTGTAAAACTTTTGCAAATCAAATGAAAAGTGAGTTTGAGATGTCCATGCTTGGTGAAATAAATTTCTTCTTGGGTCTGCAAATCACTCAAACAAAGAAAGGTACCTTCATTTCTCATACCAAATATGCAAGAGAATTGTTGAAGAAATTCGAGATGGAAGACTCAAAGCCAATGAACACTCCCATGGCAACCAGATGTAAATTAAGCAAAAATGATGACTCTCCTAGGGTTGATCAGACAAAGTACAGATCAATGATTGGAGGACTATTGTATCTCACTCAAGCTAGACCAGCATTATGCAGGCTATTGGTCTTGTTGCAAGATTCCAAGCTGATCCCAGAGAATCTCATGTCATGGCGATCAAAAGGATTTTTAGATATCTAAAAGGGACAGTTGAGGATGGCCTGTGGTATCCTAGAGATCATGATTTTTCTCTTCATACATATACTGATGTAGATTGGGCAGGAGATGTGGATGACTGGAAGAGCACCAGTGGTGGAGCATTCTTTTTGGGGAAGAGATTGGTTTCTTGGCTGAGCAAGAAACAAGAGGCAATATCTCTGTCTACAACTGAAGCAGAATATATTGCAGGAGCAAGTGGTTGCACTCAAGTATTGTGGATGAAGCAGATGTTAAGAGATATCCAAGTGGAGTATGAGGAGCCTATCACAATTTTTTGTGATAATTCAAGTGCAATAAACATGTCTAAGAATCCGGTGTTGCATTCAAAGACTAAACATATATCTATCAAGTTTCACTTCCTGAGAGAACAAGTGAACAAGAATGAAGTCAGATTGGAGTTTGTGGCTTCCAAGGATCAGATTGCAGACATCTTTACAAAACCTCTGCCTAAGGACTCTTTTGAGTATCTAAGGGAGAAGTTAGGGGTTATTGCCCCTCCGGTGATGAACTAAGATGCATCAGTCCAGTGCATATCACAGTCACATCTTGTGGTCTGAACTGATGATGGGGAGCTGCTACTCAGGGGGAGCAGCAGATATGATTCTGAAGTGGTAGAATTGCAAGTATGTGCCCTTTGCCATTGATGTCAAAGGGGGAGAGAAGACATGTGGAAAACAAGTGGTTGCTGATCAAAGGGGGAGTAGTAATGGGAGAGAAGAAATGTGAATAGTGGTTGCTGATAGGGGGAGTTGTGACAGTAAGGAAATGTTCTTGTCTTGATGGTCAAATCAGTTTTTCACATCATATGTTGCCATCAATGACAAAGGGGGAGATTGTTGCAAGTATGGGCTTGACTGGTATTGTCATTGATGTCAACATACTTCTGTTGCATTAATGATAAGGATTGGATGAGTTATAGGTTGAGGATACTGAGAAAATTAGTCTCAATCAGGAACAGTGAAGAACAGTGATGACAGCAAGGTAAAAGCTCAAGACAGGTTAAGGATCAGAGGATACAGTTTTAAAGGGTTTGTAGATATGAGTCTTAAGATGTTCTAGTAGAGATTTCAGAGGTCCGCATGAAGATATGAAGAAGTTGTGATTGCACAAGTAGAACCGGTTCCGGTAAATGTTTAGAGGTGACAAAGTGTTACAGAAAGGTCCTGTGAGATCTGGAAATGCATTATCCCATCTTGCGGATTTGTAGGAGTGTTGGGGAAGTCCTTATGATGTGTAATCTCAATTTGTTCCTAGTTTGAAGATTTGAAAGCATCTATTCCTTTGTGACAGTAGTGGCAGACTATGTTCTTGAAGTTCTGGATGAAGAAGAGAAGGATTTCAGTAAGTAGAGGAAGTGCAGATGTTCTTGAAGATTCAGGAAAGCTTGTGGAGGTCCTTGGATCGTGTTCAGTTCGTGTTGATGATCCGCATTAGAGTTGGGGCCCGAAAATGAAGAATAACTTCTGGATAATGGTGTTCTTTTTGTGACTGGCCGACCGGATGAATTATACATCTTGCGGATGTTCTTATGAGTGTTAGCCGACTTAGATTATCATTCCTAAGTTGATGTAGCATATAAATAAGGGATTGCAAGGTCATTTCAAGTGTGGGTGTCGAAGATGAGTGTGTGGTAGCAAGGAGAAGAGCGAAAGGCAGAGCAAAAGGTTTGGGCTTAAATGGAACTGACTCAAGCATGGTGAAGATGCTATTTACCAGTTCAAGTATGTGATACTTATTCTTTTGTAGACAGTGTGTCTCTTGTAGGCAGTGAGCCTCTTGTGAGCAGTGTGCTCAGGCAGTGAGACCTAATTGGCATGTGCCATTTTGTTCTTTCTATTCTTCTAACAGAGAATACAATCTTGGGTTAATCACCCCGTGGTTTTTCCCTTAACCAGGTTTTCCATGTTAAAATCTTGGTGTCTCATGTGTTGATGTGTTTCTGCTCTTGATTAAATGCATTAAGTTTCATGTTTGATTTATTGTTATACTGCTAAGTGAATACAAGTGTTGAAAAGGAAGAAAGTTTTGGACAACTAATTCACCCCCCCCTCTCAGTTGTCTACCCTAAATCTAACAGATATATTATTGAGAATCTTCTCACTAGTTGGGAAGCTACTCACTGGGCCAAGGAAACTGGTCAGCATGCAAGGATTTTATTGCTTGATTTCAAAAAGGCATACGACAGAATGGAATGGTCTTTCATAATTTGTGTTCTCAAAGCTTTCAGGTTTCCCTCTAAATTTGTGAGGATGGTGGATATGTTATTTAGAGATGCTTCTACTCAAGTGGAAATTAATGGTGATCTCACCTCTCTTTTTCTTATGGGAAGGTCCATAAGATAGGGTTGCCCCTTGGCTCCTACACTATTTGTCATTGCATCTGAAGCCTTATATTACCTTTTAAGAACTGATAAAATTCTTGGATGTTTTAAAAGCATTGTACTTCCAGATAGTAAATCCTTGCTTAATATGTAGTTTGTAGATGATACTGCACTTTATCCTATCATAGAGAAAGAAAATATAGACAATCTCAAGCTTAGGTTAAATATGTTTTGCAGAGCTTCTGGGCCAGGGTTTCTTTCAGTAAATCTATTCTGCTTGGATGGTTTGAGTCCCCTCCTGAGTGGCTTGGTGGAGAGGATTGGCAGTGGGGGGGTCCTAAAAATCTGGTTAGATTTCTTGGTATTCCTTTTGCTATTGACCCCTCTCTTAAGCATATGTGGAATTGGCTTTTTACAAAAATTGATTGCAAACTAAAGAATTGGAATAAACAAGCTCTGTCCCTAGCTGGGAGATTCCAAGTGTGTCAAAAAAATTTGTCTACCTATACAGTCTACTATGCCTCTATGTGGCTTTTTTCTAATCTTCAGATAGATAGTATTCAGAAGGTGATCAGGTCTTTCCTTTGGTCTGATGGCAAAGGAAGGAACAAGAGGCACTGTGTTAAATGGAACTGGTGTTGTGTGAGCAGAGAGTTTGGTGGCCTTGGATTGAAAGATCTGAAGATTCAAGGGTTGGCCCTTGTTGCAAAATCGATTGTAAATTCTTTGGAAGGTGAGGAAACTTGGAAGGTTTTAGTAAGGAATAATGTCAAGCTCTCTTGGCCTAGAGGCTCCTCAGGTTGGAAAAATCTGCATCCTTTTAATCTTCTCTTTGGAGACTTTAAAGTTAAGCCTTTTGGGTCTGTGGTGTTTGCATCCATTTGGAAGGCCTGGGAAGGTGTAAAAGGTCTAATCTCCTGCTCAGACAGGGGCAGTTTGCATTTGCAATGGGGTTCACATAGTTCTATCTAGTGGGCTTTGAAACATAATGGGAAGCCTATTGCACTCATTCAAGGTTGTTCAGGTCTTAAGTGGCATAAGATGGGATTTTCTCAAATTCAAGATTTTATTTCACCTTCTGGTCTCAAATCATGGGAAAGTATTAAATCTAAATTTGGACTAAAAACTACTCAAAAGAGAATGTATTATATTATGCTTTCAACTTATTCAATCAACCCTAGTCTACAAAGCATGCTGGGTGGGCAGGACTAGCTGGATAACCTAAAATGGAATGATGGGGCTAACATTATGAATTGTGAATCGAAAAGGATATATAGAATGTTGACTAACTCAGAGGTGATTTATGAGTATTGTGTCAAGGTCTGGAACTATAACTTAGATGTTAAAAAACTAAGGGGTATTTTTAAATCTTTTTGGTCTACCTCCCTTGAGCCTAAAAAAGGTTGCTTTAGATGGTTACTTTGCCTGAAGAAACTGCCTTTAGGTCTTAATACCTATATGTGTAGGATTTGTAACACAGTTGAAGATTATGACCATATATTTTTTGAATGTCCATATGCCTCTCAAATCTGGAATTTGTTTGTGGATATGTGTCCTAAATGGTTTTCTTGTTTTCCCTTATATAAGTTTGGAATCATTTATGGTTTTCATTCCTCTCTTGATTCAAATTCTAACTTATTTTGGCTTGTATTAACAATTGAAGTTTTATGGACTTTGTGGAAAAAGAGGAATGAAGACCATTTTCAAGGCATAACAAGGATTCTTACTGGGTCTGAATCTAGACTCACATATGCTAATGTTTTTATACAGGTGGCTCTAAATGTGGAAAAATAGATGACTTTTAAAGAAATGGTTGCCGAAAATGAGGACCTTTCGTCTTAAGAATATAATGAGGTTCTGCCAGAGTGGGGTTCTCATAGCTCTGCTGTTGCTTGTCAATCCTTCCATCACCGGTTGAATGCCAACCTCAGTAAACTGCATATTCATGATTTTGAACCAGTGAACACTTCTCTAGACTCAGGCTTCAGTGTGGTGGATCCCTACAGTTCTGATTCCCTTAGGATAGCTGTGGACAGAGAGGGTATTGGACATATTGTACCAATTTTAGGGGCTACAGATGCAACCCTAGTGATGGAAACTATTGATGTAGGGGCAGAAGCCGTTGCTGCTCTTGATCATCTTGTTCTGCACTAAGTTCCTTGTTTATTTCACATAGACTCCTTGATAGTAACTGTAATCTATGAATCAAAATAAAAGTCAAAACATAAATCAAATGCAAAACATAAATGATACTTTTCACAATGAGTCACAAATCCAAATAGGGTGGAAGGAGTTACACCCAAGCTCCTTAGAATTTACCCAAGTTGATTGAGATGTGGATTGCTCAAATGCATTCAACACAATGTAGATAAGGCATTGGATGATGGATTGATAGGGATGAGAGATATGGCTAGAGTGATTTTGGCATTATGATGTTGGGATGATAAGACTTTGGAGAGATTTTGGCAGAGTTTGGATGCAAGATAAAGTCCCTCTTTAATGGCTTATAGAAGGGTCTCATTTATAGACTTCTAAAAAGAGGATGGAGGGTGAGGATCAAGAGTTGAGATCAAGGGCTAGAAATGAATGAGAGTTAGGGTTAAGATTGAAGCCATAGCCTTGTGACAAGTGTCACAAGGGGAGTGGATGAGAGAGATCAAGGGTTGAAGCTTGGTCAATGGGATTGGAGGGCTCTCATTATTTGTGAATTTTAAATTCACATGGGGAAAGGTGTGGGGGATAAAAATGAATTAAAGATTCATTTTTGAAAAGAGTGGATATGACAAGTGAATTAAAAATTCACTTTTATGTGGAGATGTGAAGATGTACACTTACATGTGTAAGAGAGTGATAAATGAGATGTAAGGAGGATTTGACCATTTGAATAAGAAATTGATTTTTATTCAAAGATGTGTGGAAGGATGGGCTAAGCAAGGTTAATTAAGTGTTTAGCTTAATTAACCTAGGTCTAGGGAATAGGTAGGCTAGGGTAGATTGATTAGTAGGGTAGATCAACTAGATAAGAATGATTTATCTAATCAATGAGGATTAGGGAGATGGACAAAATCAACTAAATAAATATTAGAAATATATATTAAATTGATGAGGATAGTGTTGTAAGGTCTAGTGATAAATTAAGTGAATTAATTGATCACAAAGGATAGACAGATGGTTAGGGATAATTTTTTTTTTTTTTATAATGCGCCTGATAAACTTTTTAACGTGACCGGCGACGCTGGTGCTACACGCCCTCCGGCTCCATGCGAATGCTTTTGCCCGGAGCAATGAACCGGTGAGGCCACAACTAGGGGACCTCATCCCTTAGGAAGAACACTTCAAACCCGCGAGCTCATTGGCCCAGTGAAGGCGTAAAGCCTTGCGAGCTCGTTGGCCCAGCAGGGGTTTGAACTCTGGTGGCCGCCACTACAACCGAGCGACTTAACCACCGAACCATGCCATCATCGACGATGGTTAGGGATAAATTAATCAAATAAAATGAATTTATTTAATTAATAGGAGGGATAAATTAGTGTAGAGGTACAAGAAATTGGTTTGTAGAGCAAGTCAATTTTAGGTGTCTACAGTAACTGTTAATATTATGATATGTAATACATGGTAATATGAGGTAAACTGTGAGCTTGAATCTGGTGGCTAGCTGGCAATATAATGAACGATCTTTGATCCAAAAAAAAAATTGTATAAAAAAACATTTCAAGGTAATTAATGAATATGTTTAGAAATTAGATTTTATAGTGTTGGTTTTTATGATTTGAAAGTTATTATATGTATTTGTATTTTATATTATAATTTTAGAGTAATTTATAATTTATATTTTATTTGTGTTGGTATTAGTTTATTATCACTTTATTTAAATATCATACTCTTCAATTTTTAATGTACAAAAAGTTAATAGTAATTTTACATTTCATCCTTACCAAAAAATAAATAATTATCCTACTTTTATTAACAAAAATTTACCTTTAACCAAATTTATTGATATTTAAGAATAGACATTAATTATAATATATTTGTTCTCTTATATAACCTAAGTGTTTATTTGGTAGAGAATATAAATACATTCTTTAAAAAATCTTTGTAATCAATTTATTATAATTTATTACCCGTGCTATGTTTTTTCTACATTTCTTACTGCATCTCATTTGAAAAATAAGTATCAGATTTGAGATAAAATGAAGACATATTGAACAAGGCCGCATTGCAGCGAAGTTCCTGCCAAATGCTGGCAAAGCGGTTCTTCGTAAAAAATTTTTTGTTTAACCAGAAAAAGGTGCAGAAGCACCCATAGATTAATTATAAAAATAATACAGATAGTCCACCTAATCAAGAGAAAGTAACAAAAGAGGACTATCTGAAATTAATATTTATGATTTGTAGTTTTGTCCTTTGTAAAAGTTGATGGTAGGCAGTAACATTTTTAGATAAATATGTAAATCTGAAATTAATATTTATGATTTTTTCAATAAAACAACTTTTAAAATTAATGGTATAAATTTGATTTTACATAACTTTTTCAAAATAAAAGACATTTTCAAAATAAAAGACAATCGGAATGGTTACAACTAATTTTATTGCTTGAATTTTGCAGAAACAATCTAATGCAAATAGAAGTGGACTCTGAACTCTGAATTTATTTTATTTTTAGAAAAGACATAACAGAAATGCCCCAAATGTACATTTGTTTTTATTCTAGCATCCTACCAAAGGAAGAAGGGAAACTTTATTGATAAGAATTATATGAATAAAGATACAATTTTGAACAATACTTTTTTTATTAATAGTTTACACCATTCCAGGCTCGATAAGGTTAAGCTATTTTGGTTTTCTTAATTAACTAAACTTGGCTCCAACCCTGAGGGAGCCTGTTCAGAAAAGCACTGCATAGTGGCAACCGTTCTCTCATGTATTCACCAAAGAATGAGCTGTCTAGTTAGAAAATATTTTACATTAATTCTCAATAAGATTTGATTATTAACTATAGCTCTTATACCTGCTATTACTAAGAATCGGCTTGGATCTCAGTTTATTGAATGCTGCAACAACAGTTATGACATGTACTCCTATATCAGGCCCTGTATAAATAATTGTAATCCATGAGACCACATTTTTTGTCTTAAGCTTACGTTATGCTAACATTTCCACTCAGATGGCATGCTGAAGGATTTCCCTCTGCCATATCTACCTCTTCTTTTCTTTAGCACTGCCATCATTAGTCAGCTTCTCTTGGGATTGTTTGACCTTAGGCAAGCTGCAAGAATGGATAATTGAAAAACTGGACCATGACCAGACAACTTTGCCACTTGAAATGGGAAGAACTCAGTTGATATTGATTGCACAATATCAAAAAATAAAACTGCTCTGAATATCAGTAGGTACCTTTAAGAGCCTATTGGGCATATCTTAAACAATAGTGTAGGAAGTGGCCAATAGTGAGCACTTTCATTATATAGTGCGGTGATCCAAAAGTAGAGTAGATGGGACCTCATTCAATCTCTAATAGAGGATTGAGTTTCATCACCCTCTTTTTTGCTGGTCAAGATTCTGTAAAAGGATCAGTTTATGAGCCTCAAAACAGGGAGTTTTCATTAATTAGCACAATGCTCAACCGCTTTTTCAAAAGTAAGAGTGTGTTCACAATTCCTACGGACCAAATTGATGCTTGACAGACAAACACCCAATTCATGATTGAAAACCTTACATATATATATATATGCAACATTTATTTTAACAAGGACAAAGGTAATTTTGCTCTGATTCATTATCACAAGCAGTTCTAGTGAAAGCATGTTCACGAGAAAATTGTATATCCATTACACCCATTACCTTGATAGTAGATTATGTAATATTACTTAAAAGATTGATGTAAAAAATAAATACATAATTTTCATTCTTAAAATATCATTGTTATGGACTCTAAAAAATAAGATTTGAGAAATGAGGCGGAAAAAAAAAGCTTGAAAAAACAAGTAATGGCCCTCAAATTGAAACTCTGATTATCGTCCGGAAACAACAGGGGAAAAAACACAAAGATAGATTCTTAAAATAAAAATTTATAATGTCCCCTAATAAACGTATCTGGTTAATGGGACTGCAAGAAAACTTGGTGAGAAACATTAACCATGTGTGATGTCTGATATACCAAACAAAAATTATGATGAGAATCCATTATATTTCAAGACTGAAGCTGTATATTTAATCTCACAACTGATAAACATAAATCCAGAGGGAAATGCTTATCTATTTCCTTGTGTCTGCAATTCATTGTCATGAGCTTTTCCTAGCCATTTGTGGGCCTCGACCGTCAAGGGAGGGCTACATGTGAGCATGAGAACACAAAACTCATTTTGGTCGAGAACCCCATCGCCATTGAGATCAACTGCTTCAATCATGGCTTGCAATTGATCATCACTCACCGCCTCCACCCCCAAAAGAACAGCATTCTTCTTCAGACTCTGCAAAGTTATCTCACCTTTCTCTGCATTGGCTAGCAGATGGAACCCATTGCACAACTCTCCCATAAATTCCTCTTCCCCCAATTTCTCCGCCATCACTGGCAAATAATCCTCAAACCCATAATCTCTTCCTCACTCTCTGTCATTTTCTCCATCGTCCAAACTCCTCCAATATCTTTGCCCTGCTAAGAACCCATTTTTTCAATCCCCGTTTTAAATAGTTATGCAGAAGCATTGCTTGCATTAAATAAGGATTCAATGTGAGCAGTTGGGAGCCAAGACACCAACATCTGTTCACGCACAAAAACTATTTGTTGGTTGCGTGTCCTCAAACAAAAATGCAGCAGAGACGAAAATGCAACAGAGGTTCTCTGCAATCGTGCCTTCTCTTGCATCGGGAAGCATGAACACCTCTGCATCAACCAACGAGAATACGACGAAATCAAATGTTAATTGGTAATCGTTAAAAATTGGTCAGTTTCCATGTATTAGACATTGCAGTGGAATTTAAAACAACAAAACTCGAGAATTTGATTGGCTGCAGAACAGCAGATTAATCACACGTTAAAAAAAGCCCCTCCGCTATAGTTCCATTGGCAGGAACTAATAAATGGAGGATGGAATAGCGGTGACGGCCTGCCAAAAGAGTCGGTGGTCAGGTTGTCAGCATAACATTACTTTTACTTTGTGAGATTTCAGGCGCCCAAAGCAAAGTATATAATACCATTTTAATCGTGCCCGACTGTGACAGAGACTCTGATTAAAATGCTTTTGACTACTGGCCAGACAATTGTTAGTGGATGTCTTACTCTTATTTCTTAATTGATGTGACCATAGTGCCACCCCTTTTCTTTTTATACCTCTTTTTCCCGTCTACTCTGCGGAATGATGCCAATCCATTTCCTTTTGATGAGGTCTATTTCTGTACCTTCCAATTCCATCACTTTTCTCGTGATGATATTGATGCGGTCTGCCATTTTTAGCAAGAGAAAAACCTCTACCAATCTAGAGCCATGTTAGGTGAATCACCAAGGGATGCAAAAATTTGATCTTTTGAGTTGAGGATGTCTAGTTCTTCCTATGAAGGCAAACAACATGCAACAAAGGGACCTTATGTTTTACCTTCCTTCCATTATTGAGTGCATACCAATGCCTCATATGCCATGTATTTAGAGCTATGTTACCACTAGGGACCTTATGCATAACCTTGAGCATTGTGTGCTTGGATGGCACGTGAAGGCATATGCATTTTAATGTTTTATGTATTGTGTTCTTACATGTTTAGATGTCACATTAGGAGCATATATATTTTGTAGTGTTTTATTTATTTTTATAGGCGTATCTATACTTATATAGGTGTGTATGGATATAAGGGTTGTATCACTATCTCCATTTACAAATACTAGGAGCGAAGTTTACTTTCTTACATTCATCACTAGTCCATATGCTTTTCACACATATTATTTGATATATTTTACTTTCTTATTACATGTGATACATTCACTACACTCATCACATGACATGATTGTTATTTTTACATGCTTAGACTACATTTAAATTCCATCTATTATTTCCCTCTTCTCCAATTCCCTATTCTAATGGATGTAAGCAATTGAAAGGGGGACATATCCTATCACTAAAACTCTTTACCTTGAGATTAATTTAATACTTACAAGTTCCTACACAAAGAATCATCAACATGTCTAGATGGAGCTTGATCACATGATGTGGTAGTGCCATCATCTAATATTACATACCACTTTTACTATATGCAAAAAAAATTCTAAACCTCCCCCTCTCTCATTTTTATAGATTGTAAAATTATCTTGGAGTTGTATTTATATTTACTTCCATAGAAACTACTCATTGCACATATTTTATCTAGTTTACATGCTCCCATGAAAATTGCATGCCAAGAAAGAACAACATATGAATATATCGATTTAGGCCCATTATTCTAAGTGACCTTAATATTTTAATTCCTAGTTATTTACTTTACAAGCATTTATGTGAGTGCTTATCTACTTTTAAATACATGTTCATGTTAGGATTCACATGCAGCTCAAAATGTGGGTAAAATGTAATAGTTTAATTTGCATACATTTCAATTCCTATTTAGTTTTGAGCCCATTTTGATGAATGCCTTAATACACTTACATATCAACAAATGGCACACTCTTATGTAGAGCTAGGCCCATTCCTTAATTTTTCACCCCTCTCCATTTACACTCATTCCCCTGAATTTGATCTTATTTTATCCCAATCCACACTTATCCTTACATATTTGTCATGCATGGCCTATTTATTACACCTTTCTCTAGACATAATTTCTTGTATTTATTCATTACCTTAATATTCCATCTAAGAGATTTAGTAATTGTCCCGATTTATTTTCATGCCATGCAAGAGCAATCTCGCATGCAATAGATTTGACCCAAAATTTAAACTGATACAATTTAAATATTATTTGCTTTTACCTATTTCCCTAGTTGTTATGAGCTAACTTGGTATAATTTCATGTGATTAGTTCTTATATCTTGGTATTCATATGCATTCAATGTGCATCATTTTACATCAAAGGAATCCAATCATGATTTGTGCATATCTTAAGAACTTCAAGGAGAATCATTCTAAGAACACTTCTTTTAGGGCACCAAAAAGAATAATAATTTGCATTGCATTCATCTAGGGCACCTCTATGACTAAGATCGTCGTCTTTCATCTTCTTACATGACCATAAAGCTAGTAAAATCAAGGGGTTGACCTAGGAGAACTTGACTCTTGTGATCCATTATTTCCTCAAGATATTTTTCAATATTGCCACTCCTTATCAATTAGTGAATAGACAAATATCATAGCAAATGAGATAGAAGAATTTCATACTTCACCAAATTAGATCCACAAGTTATATAATAGATCCATGTTGTGTGAAATTTATCCAAATACATCGGATCAAACTGTGCACATAAATTAAAGACTATACTAGTTCTCAAACATTTTTACAATATAATGGGCATCTAATTTTTTGTACCTAGGAAATAAAAAAACATGATATTTTCTCATCTTAGTTCCAAAAACTAAGTACATCTATTCACTTACATTAAATTTTGTAAAATGACATTAATTCTTCCATATTCAATTAATTTTAAGTAATCTAAGTTGATTAATTGTGTGTATACATTTAGTTGGCCTAAATTAACTTACAAAAAGTATATTTTTTTTTACAACTTCTAATACTACAAATTTTTATTATATTTAATAAATTATTAATAATCTCTTATATAATTTAATAGATTTATAAAATTGATTTAGGTTTGGCTTTTATGTTTGCATTTTGTTTTGTAATGAAAAAGGGGGGATCTTGTGAATGGGGTTGATTTGGTTTAGATCCTCCCTTCTCACCAAACATTCAAGGACATATCAACCGATTTGAATCTCTACTAAGCGCGAGAATTTACCTAACAGGTTGGGCTATCACTTGGAACGATGTGGAAGCTCATATGTTAGCAATCAATATCTCAATTTGATGCTCAAGTACTCTTAAAACCTTAAATATGTAAAATAGTAAGCAAATTGATAAATTATGACAAATCCCTGTAGATTAAGATGAAGGATAGAGATTAATAACTGGCCGTCTTTCAAAGTTCGGGGTGCAGAATAGTCGGGGACACCTCCACTAGCACCCCTGTCCAAGGTACTATTTTCTGTACAAAATCTAGATCTCCTGACACTAATCTTCACTGTATCTTTCGTTTCTACCTCAGAAAAGGTGGAGGACACTACCACTAGCACCCTAGTCCAATGCCAAATGTTTTTTAGGGTGTCAAAAGCTCTTCAGTTGTTGATCACCACTGTTCAGTTTGTTTTTGTGTTTTCAAGTCCGAAGGACACTGCCACTAGTGCCCGTGTCCCAAAATGTTCAACTCTATCTTCTTTCTTTCAGATCCAAAATCATTGTTGTCTGTAACCTCTTTCTGCAACTCCACTCCGCAGAACTCGGTACTTGTAACCTGCAATCACAAAGGAGTGTGGTTGGGGGTTGTGGTGTTTAGAGGCTTACCTCGGTCAAGACCCGGAGAGACATTCAAGTCTTTCAAACACTGTTGTTAGATGAGAGTATGTGTCCCTGCAGGATAGAGGCAAAAATCCAAATGATAGATGATTGAAAACATAATTGATATCACCTTGAACTATAGATCTCACATAAATGAAGGCTCTTCAATCACATGAGAAGATGAAGTCAAATCTACAATCACAAACACAATAACAATGCTTCGCTCTGCAGCAATGAATATCTTGAAATCACAAATATGCCTAAAGTTTGCAATCATCTTCTAGTTTACAAACGAAGTCCTAAACATGCTTATATATGCAACTACAAAGATTCCCACTAAGAATTTCATAATTCAAACTTGAGATGTCGGCATAGGACCTAAACAATGGTCATAAAACTGACGTTAAAATTTAGGATTGACCCAAAATAGGGCAGGACTAGGGCACTAGCGCCCAAGTCCACCCTCCCATTTTTGTTCAAGGATCATCAAAATGGCACCCCCTAGGTCGTATTTGCCATAAGACTTTAGGGTTTTCTCATCAGGATTCACAATTAACATGCAAGATGCTCTAAATGTATTCTAAGGACCTGTTAGGTCTCAAAAATACAGGTTGTAAATCCTAAGAGGATGCCAGACTCTAGATCAGATTGGCAACGTTTTTGAACTAACTCGATGGAGTTAACTTATAAGGTTAATGACTCCCTGCACTTTAGGCACTGCTATACCTAGGCAGGTGGACCTTGAAAGTTGAAGCAGATTAGATGAGTGTAAGTGTTTTGACTAAGTTAATGGATCTACCCACAGTGGCAAATGGTGTGGAATAGATGAAAGCTTGCTAATTAGTTCTATTTCTAATATCTGAAAGATGATTGGTATAAATTGTATAAGCAATATCAAGGTAAATTTTATAACTATGCTTAATTAATGGATGGGTTTTGGATAAAACTAAATAATGAATCGAGATAAGACCAGTGCCTTATTGGGTAAACATAGTCAAATGAAAATCTAAGACTAGTGGCTTATATTAGGCAATAACTCTAACTGTTTGGCACAATGCTTTGGTTTATAACTAGTATAAACGTGCAAGGAAATGATTGACAGACTCTTCTTAATATCCAACTGACATAATCAGGTTTCTTGTTATTCACCATAAGGAATTTTAATCCTTTCTTGAAGGAACCAATTGAATGAACTATACAAGAGCAACAGATAATGTCAACTTGGAGACAAAATGACAATCCTAATTATGTGGTTCTTCTTAGTGATCCAAATCAATACTTCCAGATTACTGTGACTGACTAGAAGGATTTTAATTCCTTTTAAGGAAATCAATTAATCAAAATCACACTAATACATCAAATGTGCATTGACAAATTAAATATATACTTGATATATCAATTTGAATAATAAGGAAATACTGAACTGGAGACAACCAAATAATTGAATAATTTCAACAAACAATTGATGCCAGTACAAAACCGCGGAATCAGAGATCTTCTATTAACTTTTTTAATATAATACTTGCAACATGGTCTTTTAAAATATTATGAACTTCCTCTATTATCTCCTACTGTTGATGCCAATTGATCATCATATGTCCAACTTATATAGAAATATTTATGAAGAGACATAACTCTTCAAAATGTCTTTTGAGAATTAAAAGATTAACATAACAACAAACAAAGATAATGACCCTAAGCGCTGCTAAGCCACAAGTATATCTGAGCAACATGATCCAGGTATTCTTGGCTTTGATGTGTATCAACAAATTCAATAGCATTTCTTATAATCACATCCATTGTCACCATCTTCTCCAGATGCTTGCAGGCCTCCCTAGATGCCAAGTCTTTATCCTTGAGAGCTTCTAAAGCTTCATGTAATATCACCTGACATTCTTTAATTCATTCATCTTTGCTCTTCAACTCCTTGTCATTTCTGAACAACATGGGTATACCTGCCTTTGAAGCCTCAACACATTCCCTGGCATCATTTTGAAGATGGTCATGATATTTTTGATGTTGTTCTATCAAGTCTTTGGCACTAGAGGTACTTGTAGTGTCAGGAGCATCCCTACTCTGTATCCCATGGAGTTTCTCTTGAAGCCTATTATTTAACCTTTCATGTTCTTGGATTACCTTATGGTTCTCAGAATAGACATCCCAAAATTTATTCATCCAATGTATCATATTGATATGCCTATTATGTAGTACTACTGCAAGTGTGTCAATTTGAACTTGGGCTATTTGATCAACAGATGGTGACTGGGCACTTTGTGAACTCTCTCCTTGGGTTAATCTTTTAACTGATCCTCTGAAGGCATTCTTGACAGTATCTTTTAGGAAATCATTTTCTTTTGTCAATCTTTCACAACTCAGCTTATATGCATCTCGTTCCTTGATCAGCATTTGAGCCTGTGCTTTATTTAGTTTTGCAACATTTATACCAATGTCTACAGTAATCAAAGGATCAGTTTCTCTTGCTTTCAAAGTCATAACATGCCTAAAGGTTTTTTCAGTATCTATGATGGCAGTCTTCTTATGAGGAGGGTATAAAGCCCATATCATGAGTGAGTTTTCATCATTGTTAAATACTTGGTACCCATGTATACCTCTATGACACCCTTAGGAGTGAGCTTGTACTTGTCATCAGTATTGTACAAGAAACTATCAAACACCAAGGTAGAATTTATGTCAAGTCTAGGAAATATCATGAAACCCACTTCTCTGAGCAACTATCTACCTCTGTTAGGAGTCATAGCTCTCAACTCATTGTCTACTGTTATCTTTAACATATCCATCAATTATTTTTCATTATCAGCCGTGACATCTTCAACTAATTCCCTGAGTTCTTTTCCCTTGCATTTATACAAAAATGATTTAAATTCTTGAGAATGAATAAATTGATCATTTGCAATGAAAGAATCATATGCTAACTATCTAGGATCCTCATCACCAGGCCCCTCTTCATCCTGCTCTCTATTAGGAGATTGATAATATTCCATTTTTCGTTTAGAGATTCTAGTTGCCTGTTCATGTAGCTCCTCTTCTCCTACAGATTCCTCATCACCAGAAGACAACAACTCTATTTTTGCAAGTTGTTTTCTCTTCTCATCTAGTTCTCTATTAAACTTCTCAATTACCAGTTCAACTTTGGCTTCTTCCATGTTCCTAATAATATCATCATGTGGATATGGAATATGTGTATATCCACTGAGATTTTTTTTTCTTCTAGCAAAATAAATGAAACCCTCAGGATCAAATCCTTTTCTTGCCTCTGCACACCTCATGTTGTAATGCATCAATTTGTCCCTGATGAGACCATAACCCTCTTTAAACACCACAGTAAAATCCCTGAAGCACAAAGTACTAGGCATGAAGGATTGTTTGTCATAGGCACTTAAGTTCATCACATTAGAATAGTTCATTTGCCTGACTATCTCTAGGTAAGCAATCCTATCAGGAGCTGTCTTGGGTAATATAAATGGGGTATCTTCAAAGCTATAAATTCTGACCATGGTTGAATCCTCAAAGCAATACCAATCTCCTCAGTTGTGGGTGACAGTTGGGGGACCACCAAAATATTTTGGTCTGAGAAACTTTTTTATTTCATCTGATAGTGAATATTCACAAGGATGGTTAAAATATCTATACAACACTTTTACACAATATTCTTCAAAATGAATGTAACTGGAGTGGGCAAACCTACTATCCCATACCCTTATCCACATTTGCACAGGCGACTTTTGTTCCCTCTTGTCTACTTGAGCAATTCTGAGTTCACTTGGCCATATTCCCATTTCCTGGCCATAGTATAATACCATGTGCATGAGGAACGAATAGTGCTCAAAAGAGACTATTGGGGCATTGTTCTTAATTGCAATTAAACTAGAATCAATCTTTCTAAAAATATAAGCAGTATAGTCAAACTACCTAGCAATATGACACTAGATATCTATTGCTATCACCATTAATGGAATTGTCATAAAATCAGGAACCTCTAACCCTAGGACTTGGCCAATGGAATAATATGTGTATTGCATATACAGTTCAAACAAGGACACATGGAATGGAGGTCCATCATTGTCATCAAAAGGTATTATTTTTCCCTTTGCCCTAGGCCTGCAGAGAAGCAATCTCCATTCATTGTACGTGGTGTCCATCCTCTAGTATTCTTTGTCCAAATCTTCATATATTATGGGAAGTGTACACAAGTCATCCAAATCAAATACTTCACAAATGGCATTTTTGGATAAGTGTATAACAAGCTCTCCTTGTGGATTGCATATGCCTTTCAGGCTGGGATTGTAATATTTAGCCAAAAGTTTTAGGAGTTCCACATTCACAAACACATCAGGGACAACCAATTTGCCCAAATTCAAATGCCATAGATTAGACACTGGGACATTCCTAAATCTTCTATCATAATGGAATTTGAACAATTCATAGCCTTTGATTGGTGTCCATACATTTTCCAGGTATTTACATTTGTCTTCTAACTTCTCTACCTCCACCCTAAGTTGTGCAGACCTTCAGGCTTTAGGGGTAGACCCAGGCAATTGGTCTATCAAATCTTGATTTATTTTTCTCTCTTTTATCTTTTTATCAGGGCTTTTATCAATTTTATGTTTCTTAGGTTTACTAGTTTCACCTTGTTTTCTACCCTTGCCCTTTACTGTGTCTCCATTATAATTCTGAATAGCAAATTCAAATTGTAATCCACCACACAGAGGTTTTTATGTATGTACTTGTTGTCTGAGATGATCACCAAACTCCTTTGTTCTCTCCTCCAGGTTCTCACTTATGTGCTCTTCTCAGACAATTCTTTTGAACCCAATTGCAATGATTTAGAATGACTCTTCAGGGGATTTCTTCTCAGCCTATAATTAATACTTGCAGTGCATTAATTTCCATAATCGTTGTGAGATGTCACATCGTCATAACGTCCTTCATTGGTAGGAATTTTGTAATGTTAGGGTGATCTCATAGCTTCTTATGGCGTGAACATTTGCAAATGACTCAATCATTGTGACCCTTTGTTTTGTCTCCTCAATGCCACCTTTTATGAAAACATATATACGTCTATATCGGCAAGACATTTCAAGTTTTATCTGATATAAAAATGAGCAAAGGAGCTATTGTCGGCCTGACTTACATTATCATTGTGAGAACAACATCCTACTCCGATACTTCAAATACCTTTGATATTAATATCAGCATGAGTCTTGTCGAAATGTTTATCAGCTTCTCTTTACAGGGCAGGTTAGTGAAATCGGTAAGACCCAAGAAATGGATACCGATATCGCTTGTCTTTATGACCTATTAGAAAGAGTCTCATCAATGTGTGTGGTCACTATCTTCATCAGAACAACATATGATCTCAAGATGACTTCATTCGAATTATCTGATCCTGATTGTTTCCCTGATGCCTTCCTTTCTATTCTTCATCAGAATTATCACAATCACATGTCATTGAAATCCTTCATCGTTGTGACTATAGATTCAGCAGGACTTGTAAATTCTACTCTGATCTGTTCCCTTTTTACCAATGAGTCATATTCTCCATATACATCAGTGTGACTTAGGCTAAAAATGCCCTATGGCCGTTGAGACATCATAAGGTTGGAGACACATTAATCTCTTGCTCTGATGTGCATTTCTTCCCAATGAATCGCTAGTTCCATCCATTCCATGGGTTGTTCGGTAGGACTCTTATCGAATTCTCTCGTGGGTGTGATCTATGCTGTCAGGGGAATGTTCGGAGTATTCTCCGACAATGTTTTTTCATCCCGATGGCCCTTATATTTGATTAATTCAGTATGACTGGGGACTCTCCCTCCGATGAGGGGTCATCGGCATCACTTCTTTCATCAGAGATTTTTGAAACTTTCATTCCAACCATACTCCTCATGCCGATACACATCTAGCTCGCTTCAAATGGAACATGGGTCAGTATAAAAAAACTAAGGTCTTGCCGAAAACAAAGAACTAAGGGTTTTTTCAAACTACAGATTGAGAGGTGAGACAAATATTTGTGGTAAAATCATGTTATGTTTATGGGATTTATCGATTGTTATTACGATTTTGGGCGTATAATGTTCTAATTTGGTTGGACATGGGGTGGATAAGAGTATAGAAAAATTTCAAAATTTTCTTGTCCCAACAGGAACCGGGAGCTAAACCTTAAGAGAGAAAAGCCCCCAAGGGGACATTTTCTGACATAACATTTAGCCCCCACTTTTATGTATGTATAAACATATGGCCAATACATGCATTAAAGTAAGGTCAACAAACACACCAAGCATAGTGAAGACACGCCAAACACATTGAAGATAGTAACAGGCACACAAAACATGGAAAAGACAATTACAATCACGTGAAACATAGAGAAGACAACATTGAAGACATGCAAAACATAGTGAATGCAATGATTATTTCTTTTTCATTTTCTCATTTATGAAATACAAATGTAGGTGCAAGGAAAGTAAACACACAACCCAAATGTAGGAGGAGCTCATCACCACCAATCTTGAAACTGCATAAGGGGCAATAGGTATGCCAAAAAAAATCTCAAAGTGTAGGAGGAGCTCATCACCACCAGTCTTGAAATTACACTTGAGAACAAACATGCCATACAAATCCCAAAGCATGGGAGGAGCTCATCACCACCGGTCTTGAAACTATGCTTGGGAACAAATACACCATACTCAAACATGGAAGACACAGAGAAAACATGGCAAACAAGTGATGGAAGAAACCTATTGCTAGGTTCATAGCCATCTCAAGCACATTACAGGCACACATCGATGATTGGGCTTCACCACAACAATCACCAAAGACATGCTTAAGGGTTAGGATAGTCTCAAATCCGCCCTGCCTGCTCAGAGGACTTTTTAGAAAATGACAGGATGTATAATCTACTCAAGAAATACACCATCCCTGCCTCTATAGAGGACTTAAAATAAAAAGGATATGCATGATATCCGACCTCCGCAGAGGGCTTAAATGATTCCAATGTAGAAAAGAAAGATGTGCACTCGCTCAGAGATACAACATCTCGTCTTCGTAGAGGGCTTACGAACATCTCAATTACCTTTATTAGATATCAATTGTCTTATACATAATGTGGCATGGTCGAAACCAGACTCGACATATTATATGGCATGCTTCATTTCCTAAAACCACACCCTATCATCACACATCAATCATATCATAAGTCTTATACAGATTGTCACACTCTCAAAACCAGACTAGGCATCTTATATGAGGTGTTGCATTTATGAAACCAGACTCAATCTTATCATTTGCCTTATATAGGTGGTTACATTGTTGAAACTAGACTTGACATCTTATATGGCATGTTTTCCTTCCATGAAACTAGGTGTTATCCTACAATCCTATCAAGCAAACACTCATTATCTGGCAAGAAGATCTCAATGGATGTTGACTCTGTGGTCTAGTTTGTCTTATCTTTTTATTTTTAATCTTTGGTCATGTTACTATGCACTTCAAGGAAGTCCACAAGTGATGAGAGGAGCGATGATGGATCTTGACCTATTTCTCTTTGATTTATATTTGTGGTTTGTCTTGGCAATATGACTGGGGCAACTAAGTTCCTTGTGTGTGATTGGGATTCCATTTGGCATAATCAAAATATCTGGTGCAAGTGAAAGGTCATCTAATGCTTTCTTGTACTAGGACTAACATGCTTCATGGTTACTTCCTCACATATTCTGACAGGGCTCTATGGTTACTAGTCTGCGTCATGGCATTCCTTGTTTGTCATGTGCCTGTTTCACAAGGGATCACATCTTGTGCCTTGGCCTATATCATGCCATGGTTTTCGTTATCCATTGTCGTAATAAAGCTCTATAATGATAATTATGCATTGAAATTAAAGCTCAAAATCTATCAAGCAAGATCTCATTCCATTTCACTTATTCAATCATTCTTCATTTCTTGCTAACATCATTTCTTCAGCATTACCATTTTCTTATGTCCATCAATGCAATCATCTTGATGGTGTGCTATGACACACAAAAATAAATGCATTACTTTCTGATTTGTGCCTATTAAATTGACTTATCGGTAAATTTACCAATTTTTTTGGATTTTTTTCAAAAAATTGTCAAATTTCCTGAGGGGGCACCATGCCATCATGCTTTATCTGGCGCACACTGGGGCATGTACTGAGCCAATTTTCCTGTTTATTGTTTAACACAATGCTCAAATTCACATTGTATCAAAGAGGGGCAAAATGTAGACACTTAAAAATATCGTGAGCCTATGAATAACATTTTCACACTAATTATTTCCTAATGTTGCATTCTTCTATTATTTAAATAATTCTTAATTATGTAATTAATTCACCTTTTCTATTTTCTAATCTATAATTAAATAATTATTTATTTATTTATTCATCTCTATTTTCTCCTTTTTTACTTCTATAATTAAATAATTATTTTTAATTATTTGATTAGTCATTATCTATTTCTTCCATTATCCAACTAATTTAAATAAAATATTTAAATTAGCCCTCACCTTTATCCTCATCATAACACATGTCCCTCTCTCATAATTTAAGTAATTTTTTATTTGAATTATGTGTCATACTCCAACCATACTACAACTTTCATTTAATGCTTTGTCACACTACCAACTAATTTAAATAATTTTATTATTTAAATTAGGTCACCTCTATTCTTATCCGCATACTTGTCATACCACTACCTTTTATTAAATGAAAGGGCCTTTTCTTAAAGGATCTTTTAATCTTGGTCATCCACATCACACAATTCACCTTTCAATCCTCACCCTTCATTCAAATCCAAGCCCTCTATAAAAGCAAGCCTTCATCTTCATTTTAAGGCTAATCACAATCATAATCTTCAAGATTTTTCTATCATTCACATTGACCTTATCATATCTCTTGCATGTTGCAAATCTGAGAGCAATCAAAGCAAAATGGAGAAAATCAATAGACGAGAATCAACTTTGGCATAGGAATTTAGATATTATTGCTTTTATCATTTGATTTCTATGTTCATCTTGTGCTTCATTTTTGGATTAGGGCTTTGTGCCTTGAATTTAGATAGTTTTGTGGTTGTTATTGATGATTCATGCATGTACTCTGATTTTCCTTGATCTATAATTTGGTCTCACGGTTTGGAGGTTATGTGGAGCAAGGTAGGAGGCATGTCATATCCGAGTTTCAGAAGTTATGGATCACCGCAAAGATATATGGAAGCATATGAGTCAAGACTATGTAATTGGTCATTAGGGTGTCATTGGAAACCCCCGCATTTCAACACAGTTAGCTTTCTGGTCTTGCAGTTGGGAGGATAAATGAACTAGTCAGGAGGTATGCTTGATCCAAGTATTAGGAGGCTTGAATTACTGGACAAATGTCTAGAGGCATCAGAGTGAAGACTATGTTACTAGGCTGCATGAAGAATGATTATATAGAATTCTGGGAGCTTACGCCAGTGATTTGGGATTGTGCGCCAAGAACTAAGATTGTGCAGAGGTAAATTGTTTCCAGTAGAGATTATTATATGAAGCACAGGGTGATATCTCATTCTGACATCACCACATATGATTTGGGGCTGACTTGTGTATACAGGGTCGACTACGCATTTCATGTAACATAGAGTTATGCGCCACCCTATGGCTGACACAAATGATCTAGGAAGCTAGCATGGATGATTTGGAAGACTTGCAAATGATATATAAGCATGGTTCAAGATGGTTTCAAAAAGGGAGGGAAGTAGAGGATAGAGCGGAGAGTAGAAGAAGATGGAGAGAAAAGAATAGAGAAAGGAAAAGAGGGAAGACATAGGACATGGAATAATTGTTTACATGCGATGTATTTTTGATTAAACAAGTGGCAAAAGAGGGTGCCGATCCCATAATAGTAAAGCCAAAAAGGTGAACCAAAAACTATAATAGTTTAAAAGAAACCATCAAAGTTTAAGCTAAAAACCAGAAGACCAAAACAAACAGAAACAACAGAACTAGCACATTGACAACAGACCAAAAAAAAGACACAAACAAGCCACCAACGGCTAATTAAACATTTTGTCCTAGTCATCAACCAAGAACTGGAACACATCCTCGTAGTCCTTCAACTTCTTGCCTTTCTTGCCTTTGTCATTCAGCTTTGCCTCCTGAAGAACAGCCAAGGTCGTGGCAGATATGTGCATCACCTTAGTAGAGAATTTGGCCAGAGTGCTAAATTTTTGTTCTAGATTGCTAACCCTCACTGTCAGGTCTTCAATCTCTTTGTTCTTACTAATTTTGGCACCTTTTTTCTGGATACCTTTACCTTTCTTCCCCTTCTCAGAACTGACCGAGTCTGATCCTTGAACGTTAAGTTCTAGGAAGTTGATGGGTCCCTCATCTTCCACCACCATCTTATCATTTTTAATCTCTTTGTTAACAGAAAATTCACCAGCCAAGAATTCAGTCTCTACCACCTCAATGTCAACCTTTTTCTTTCCTTCATAACCAGTGCCATGCTACTCAACTGACATCCTTTGGTTCTTCTCCTTTGACTCTTCCTCACCTTGCTACCCCTCCAAATCTAACTTATTCACTTCCTCAGTTTGATCTTCCCCCTTGATGCAGAGCGCACAGTGGAAGCACTCAAAATAGGGATCAATACCCATCTAACCCACGGTACAAAGGGCTTAAGGCTCAAACATCTTTAAATATCCTTCTCAAGGTCCAAACAAAACTGAAACACACATACTCCTTCACTATTGGTAAGATAACATATTATCAGCGAGCCTAAAAATCCATTGGCCGATAGGCCAATGCCACCATGCAACTTTGACTTCTCGCTTGTAGACTCCCATCGGCCAGAAAAATATCATCGGCCTTTCTTGAATGGGTCACCCCGATGTTGTGACTCATGCCAATGAGAATCTCCAGACTTCTCACTTGTCGGTAAGACATTTGTTATCAGCACACTTGAGAGCTTTTCCACCAATACACCGATACACATTGACTTCAATGTGACCCTGGCTATCAGTGGACACTTCTAATCTCTTGCCGATACACTGATGAACTTCGACCATTGGTGTGACATCCTACATCGGTGAAGTTTTCAACTATTCTCCCAACGTTACCACTCACGCCAATATGCCAAACTATCGTATAAGCATAACATGACTTGTTATCACCGGTTCTCTTTACCATTCCTACCAATCATCTTTTGTATCCAATACAATGTACCTTTCCAACATACATTCTTAAGATACATTTGCGATATGCATTCGCAATATGCATTCGGTGAGACAATATGAACCTTACACCGATGCAAACTTCTATCGGTCTAACTTCATTGATCAGTGTAACTTTCACAAGCTTTTCTGAAGGTTATGTTACACTAATGACAACCTTAGCCACTTTGCAACCGAACAACTTACTACAGAAACAACCCACACAGAAATAACAAAAACTCAACAAAATGGAAACAACCTACTCCTAAGGAAGTCATTCCACTGATTTTGAAGAAATCTCAACTAGTGGAATGCTTTCGATCTACATCTCCGCGATTAGACCAAAATAGAACTTCTTTATTGCCTCCCCTCAGAAATAATATACATACATCAATCTTTTCCTCTCTCTCTATCTGCTTTTCTTAATGAACACAGACCGACTATATAGACTCTCATATCGGCAGTTACACAAGATGGAAGGCGAATCGCCCTATAACCACCTCTGTCGTTCGGTTACACTCATTTAGTTCAGTTACAAACTTTATTAACACATATACAGACTCAGTTTTATGCCATTACTCGGCCAAGTATGACTCCATATGGTGCTAAGACCTTACAACATGACTCTTTGGACAAAACAGAAAATCCATGGAATCCTCCAGATTCTCAGTGTCTCAGGGTGCTTCTGCACCATACAACCAACCAACAAAGATTTCCAAGTCCCTTGGAAATGTACCTGCAAAACAAAACTACCTTTTCCTCTGTCTGTCATCATCTTTTACTATGTCTCTTCAACTTCAGCCTTCAAATCTTCAGATCAATGGAACAGTGACCAACCAACCAACAATGGCAAACTACCATCAACATTTCAGAGTTTCTTCAGGCTCCTTCTACTCCTAGCAATGGAGTACTTCTCAAACTAATCAAAGCTTCAACAACTACAGCACAATGCTCAATCAGATGTCCATCCTACATGCTGCTACAGACCCATTCCTCTCGTCCAATAGCAGATCCTAGAGATGCACTACAACTCTCTCTCTCATTTCCCTCACTCTGCACCCTCTTACAGCCAAATCTCTATTGGTGAATGGTCTTGACAGACCTCATCATCGTCTGCCCACACACTATAGGAATCCTATTCCTTCTCGCAACTAGATGGCACGAGCATCTGCAACAGTCTAACAACTACTGTCAGCCTTCAAAATACTTTCTATGATCTTTGTTTCTAAAATGGTCACTGACCAAACATTTTGCTTTAGCTTCACAGTTTTCCTTCAACTCTTCACCTGCCTTCTCAGTGACAGAAATCAAATACACAACACCTAGACCTTTCGCCAACTCTGATACCAATTTGATGTAGAGCGCACAGTGGAAGCACTCAAAACAGGGATCAATACCCATCTAACTCATAGTACAGAGGGCTTAATGCTCAAACATCTTTAAATATCCTTCTCAAGGTCCGAACAAAATCGAAACACACATACTCCTTCACTATTGGCAAGATAACATATTATCGGCGAGCCTAAAAATCCATTGGTCGATAGGCCGATGCCACCATACAACTTCTACTTCTCGCTTGTAGACTCCCATCGGCCAGAAAAATATCATCAGCCTTTCTTGAATGGGTCACCCTGACGTTGTGACTCATGCCGATGAGAAACTCCACACTTCTCACTTGTCGGTAAGACATTTGTTATCGGCACTCTTGAGAGCTTTTCCACCGATACACATTGACTTCGGTGTGACCCTGGCTATCGGTGGACACTTCTAATCTCCTGCCGATACACCGATGAACTTCGACCATCGGTGTGACATCCTACATCGGTGAAGTTTTCAACTATTCTCTCGACGTTACCACTCACGCCGATATGCCAAACTATCGTATAAGCATAACATGACTTGTTATCACTGGTTCTCTTTACCGTTCCTACCAGTCATCTTTTGTACCCGATACAATGTACCTTTCCAACATACATTCTTAAGATACATTTGCGATATGCATTCGCAATATGCATTCAGTGAGACAATATGAACCTTACGCCGATGCAAACTTCTATCGGTCTAGCTTCATTGATCAGTATAACTTTCACAAGCTTTTTCGAAGGTTATGTTACACCGATGACAACCTTAGCCACTTTTCAACCAAACAACTTACTACAGAAACAACCCACACAGAAATAACAAAAACTCAACAGAATGGAAACAATCTACTCCTAAGGAAGTCATTCCACTGATTTCGAAGAAATCTCAACCAGTGGAATGCTTCCGATCTACATCTCCGCGATTAGACCAAAACAGAACTTCTTTATTGCTTCCTCTGAGAAATAATATACATACATCAATCTTTTCCTCTCTCTTTGTCTGCTTCTCTTAACGAACACAGACTGACTATATAGACTCTCATATCGGCAGTTACACAAGATGGAAGGTGAATCGCCCTATAACCACCTCTGCCATTCGGTTACACTCATTCAGTTTAGTTACAAACTTTAATAACACGTATACAGACTTAGTTTTATGCCATTACTCGACCAAGTATGACTCCATATGGCGCTAAGGCCTTACAACATGACTCTTTGGATAGAACAGAAAATGCATGGAATCCTCCAGATTCTCAGTGTCTCAGGGTGCTCCTGAAACATACAACCAACCAACAAAGATTTCCTAGTCCCTTGGAAATGTACCTGCAAAACAAAACTACCTTTTCCTGCATCTCTGTCTGTCATCATCTTTCACTCTGTCTCTTTAGCTTCAGGCTTCAAATCTTCAGATCAATGGAACAGTGACCAACCAACCAACAATGGCAAACTACCATCAACATTTCAGAGTTTCTTCAGGCTCCTTCTACTCCTAGCAATGGAGTACTTCTCAGACTAATCAAAGCTTCAACAACTACAGCACAATGCTCAATCAGATGTCCATCCTACACACTGCTAGAGACCCATTCCTCTCATCCAACAGCAGATCTTGGAGATGCACTACCACTCTCTCAATGGCCTCACTCTGCACCCTCTTCTAGCCAAATCTCTATTGGTGAATGGTCTTGATAGACCTCATCATCCTCTACCCACACACTACAGGAATCTTATTCCTTCTTGCAACTAGATGGCACGAGCATCTGCAACAGTCTAACAACTACTGTCAGCCTTAAAAATACTTTCTATGATCTCTGTTTTCAAAATGGTCACTAACCAAACATTTTGCTTCAACTTCACAGTTTTCCTTCAACTCTTCACTTGCCTTCTCAGTGACAGAAATCAAATACACAACACCTAGACCCTTTGCCAACTCTGATACCAATTTGATGCAGAGCGCACAGTGGAAGCACTCAAAACAGGGATCAATACCCATCTAACCCATAGTACAGAGGGCTTAATGCTCAAACATCTTTAAATATCCTTCTCAAGGTCCAAACAAAACTGAAACACAAATACTCCTTCACTATTGGTAAGATAACATATTATCGGTGAGCCTAAAAATCCATTGGCCGATAGGCCGATGCCACCATGCAACTTCAACTTCTTGCTTGTAGACTCCCATCGGCTAGAAAAATATCATTGGTCTTTCTTGAATGGGTCACCTCGACATTGTGACACATGCCGATGAGAAACTCCACACTTCTCACTTGTCGGTAAGACATTTGTTATCGGCACACTTGAGAGCTTTTCCACCGATACACATTGACTTTGGTGTGACCCTGGCTATCGGTGGACACTTCTAATCTCCTGCCGATACACCGATGAACTTTGACCATCGGTATGACATCCTACATCGGTGAAGTTTTCAACTATTCTCCCGACGTTACCACTCACGCCGATATGCCAAACTATCATATAAGCATAACATGACTTGTTATCACCGGTTCTCTTTACCGTTCCTACCAGTCATCTTTTGTATCTGATACAATGTACCTTTCCAACATACATTCTTAAGATACATTTGCGATATGCATTTGTAATATGCATTCAGTGAGACAATATGAACCTTACGCCGATGCAAACTTCTATCAGTCTAACTTCATTGATCAGTATAACTTTCACAAGCTTTTCCGAAGGTTATGTTACACCGATGACAACCTCAGCCACTTTGCAACCGAACAACTTACTACAGAAACAACCCACACATAAATAACAAAAACTCAACAGAATGGAAACAATCTACTCCTAAGGAAGTCATTCCACTGATTTCAAAGAAATCTCAACCGATGGAATGCTTTCGATCTACATCTCTGCGATTAGACCAAAATAGAACTTCTTTATTGCTTCCGCTCAGAAATAATATACATACATCAATCTTTTCCTCTCTCTCTGTCTGCTTCTCTTAACGAACACAAACTGACTATATAGACTCTCATATCGGCAGTTACACAATATGGAAGGTGAATCACCCTATAACCACCTCTTTCATTCGGTTACACTCATTCAGTTCGGTTACAAACTTTAATAACACATATACAAACTTAGTTTTATGTTGTTACTCGGCCAAGTATGACTCCATATGGCGCTAAGGCCTTACAACATGACTCTTTGGACAGAACAGAAAAAGCATGGAATACTCCAGATTCTCAGTGTCTCAGGGTGCTCCTGCACCATACAACCAACCAACAAAGATTTCCAAGTCCATTGGAAATGTACCTGCAAAACAAAACTACCTTTTCCTGCATCTCTGTCTATCATCATCTTTCACTCTGTCTCTTCAGCTTAAGGCTTCAAATCTTTAGATCAATGGAACAGTGACCAACCAACCAACAATGGCAAACTACCATCAACATTTCAGAGTTTCTCCAGGCTCCTTCTAATCCTAGCAATGGAGTACTTCTCAGACTGATCAAAGCTTCAACAACTACATCACAATGCTCAATCAGATGTCCATCCTACACGATGCTACAGACCCATTCCTCTCGTGCAACAACAGATACTAGAGATGCACTACCACTCTCTCTCTTAGTGGCCTTACTTTGTACCCTCTTCCATCCAAATCTCTATTGGTGAATGGTCTTGACAAACCTCATCATCATCTGCCCACACACTACAGGAATCCTATTCCTTCTTGTAACTAGATGGCACGAGCATCTGCAACAGTCTAACAACTACTGTCAGCCTTCAAAATACTTTCTATGATCTTTGTTTTCAAAATGGTCACTAACCAAACATTTTGCTTCAACTTCACAGTTTTCCTTCAACTCTTCACCTGCCTTCTCAGTGACAAAAATCAAATACACAACACGTAGACCTTTCGCCAACTCTGATACCAATTTGATGCAGAGTGCACAGTGGAAGCACTCAAAACAGGGATCAATACCCATCTAACCCACAGTACAGAGGGCTTAATGCTCAAACATCTTTAAATATCCTTCTCAAGGTCCAAACAAAACAAAAACACACATACTCCTTCACTATCAGCAAGATAACATATTATCGACGAGCCTAAAAATCCATTGGCCGATAGGCCGATGCCACCGTGCAACTTCTACTTCTTGCTTGTAGACTCCCATCGGCCAGAAAAATATCATCGACCTTTCTTGAATGGTTCACCCCGACGTTGTGACTCAAGCCGATGAGAAACTCCACACTTCTCACTTGTCGGTAAGACATTTGTTATCGGCACACTTGAGAGATTTTCCATCGATACACTGATACACATTGACCTCGGTGTGACCCTGGCTATCGGTGGACACTTCTAATCTCCTACCAATACACTGATGAACTTTGACCATCGGTGTGACATTCTACATCGGTGAAGTTTTCAACTATTCTCCCGACATTACCACTCACGCTGATATGCCAAACTATTGTATAAGCATAACATGACTTGTTATCATCGGTTCTCTTTACCGTTCCTACCAGTCATCTTTTGTATCTGATACAATGTACCTTTCCAACATACATTCTTAAGATATATTTGCGATATCCATTCAGTGAGACAATATGAACCTTGCGCCGATGCAAACTTCTATCAGTCTAACTTCATTGATTAGTATAACTTTCACAAGCTTTTCCGAAGGTTATGTTACACCAATGACAACCTCAGCCACTTTGCAACTGAACAACTTACTACAGAAACAACCCACACAGAAATAACAAAAACTCAATAGAATGGAAACAATCTACTCCTAAGGAAGTCATTCCACTGATTTCGAAGAAATCTCAACCAGTGGAATGCTTCCGATCTACATCTCCATGATTAGACCAAAGTAGAACTTCTTTATTGCTTCCTCTCATAAATAATATACATACATCAATCTTTTCCTCTCTCTCTGTCTTCTTCTCTTAACGAACACAGACTGACTATATAGACTCTCATATCGGCAGTTACACAAGATGAAAGGTGAATTGCCCTATAACCACCTCTGCCATTCGGTTACACTCATTCAGTTCGGTTACAAACTTTAATAACACGTATACAGACTCAGTTTTATGTCGTTACTAAGCCAAGTATGACTCCATATGGCGCTAAGGCCTTCCAACATGACTCTTTGGACAGAACAAAAAAAGCATGGAATCCTCCAGATTCTCAGTGTCTCAGGGTGCTCCTGCACCATACAACCAACCAACAAAGATTTCCAAGTCCCTTGGAAATGTACCTGCAAAACAAAACTACCTTTTCCTGCATCTCTGTCTGTCATCATCTTTCACTCTGTCTCTTCAGCTTCAAGCTTCAAATCTTTAGATCAATGGAACAGTGACCAACCAACCAACAATGGCAAACTACCATCAACATTTCAGAGTTTCTTCAGGCTCCTTCTACTCCTAGCAATGGAGTACTTCTCAGACTGATAAAAGCTTCTACAACTATAGTATAATGCTCAATTAGATGTCCATCCTACACGCTACTACAGACCCATTCCTCTCATCTAATAGCAAATCCTGGAGATGCACTACCACTCTCTCTCAATGGCCTCACTCTGCACCCTCTTCTAGCCAAATCTCTATTGGTGAATGGTCTTGACAAACCTCATCATCATTTGCCCACACACTATAGGAATCCTATTCCTTCTTGCAACTAGATGGCATGAGCATCTGCAATAGTCTAACAACTACTGTCAGCCTTCAAAATACTTTCTATGATCTCTATTTTCAAAATGGTCACTAACCAAACATTTTGCTTCAACTTCACAGTTTTCCTTCAACTCTTCACCTACCTTCTTAGTGACAGAAATCAAATACACAACACCTAGACTTTTTGCCAACTCTGATACCAATTTGATGCAGAGGGCATAGTGGAAGCACTCAAAACAGGGATCAATACCTATCTAACCCACAGTACAGAGGGCTTAATGCTCAAACATCTTTAAATATCCTTCTCAAGGTCCAAACAAAACCGAAACACACATACTCCTTCACTATCGGCAAGATAACATATTATCAGCGAGCCTAAAAATCCATTGGCCGATAGGCTAATGCCACCATGCAACTTCAACTTCTCCCTTGTAGACTCCCATTGGGCAGAAAAATATCATCGGCCTTTCTTGAATGGGTCACCCCGACGTTGTGACTCATGCCAATGAGAAACTCCACACTTCTCAATTGTCGGTAAGACATTTGTTATCGGCACACTTGAGAGCTTTTCCACCGATACACATTGACTTCAGTGTGACCCTGGCTATCGGTGGACACTTCTAATCTCCTGCCGATACACTGATGAACTTCGACCATTGGTGTGACATCCTACATCGGTGAAGTTTTCAACTATTCTCCCGACATTACCACTCACGTCGATATGCCAAACTATCATATAATCATAACATGGCTTGTTATCACCGGTCTCTTTCCCGTTCCTACCGGTCATCTTTTGTATCCGATATAATGTACCTTTCCAACATACATTCTTAAGATACATTTGTGATATGCATTCGCAATATGCATTCTGTGAGACAATATGAACCTTACGCCGATGCAAACTTCTATCGGTCTAACTTCATTGATCAGTATAACTTTTACAAGCTTTTCTAAAGGTTATGTTACACCGATGACAACCTCAGCCACTTTGCAACCGAACAACTTACTACAGAAACAACCCACATAGAAATAACAAAAACTCAACAGAATGGAAACAATCTACTCCTAAGGAAGTCATTCCACTGATTTCGAAGAAATCTCAACCAGTGGAATGCTTCTGATCTACATCTCCACAATTAGACCAAAACGGAACTTCTTTATTGCTTCCTCTCATAAATAATATACATACATCAATCTTTTCCTCTCTCTTTGTCTGCTTCTCTTAACGAACACAGACCAACTATATAGACTCTCATATCAGCAGTTACACAATATGGAAGGCGAATCGCCCTATAACCACCTCTGCCATTCGGTTACACTCATTCAGTTCAGTTACAAACTTTAATAACACGTATACATACTCAGTTTTATGTCGTTACTTGGCCAAGTATGACTCCATATGGCGCTAAGGCCTTACAACATGTCTCTTTGGACAGAACAAAAAATGCATGGAATCCTCCTGATTCTTAGTGTCTTAGGGTGCTCCTGCACCACCCCTGCAGCTCACCATATTCAATCTTCTGCATGTCCTCAGTCATCTCCTTTGCTTGTGGCTCCTCAGTAGTGGTTTCCCTTTTCAAGGCCATCAACTGCTGGGGTGTGGGAGCCGGCTTAGTAGCAAACCTAGAGGATCTTCTTGCTGACAGAACCCTAGGTTTGCTGTTAGTAATGGTGTAGTCTTCATCCACACTTTCAATATTCTCACTTTCCTCCTCCAAACTTACCTCCTCCACCATCATGGGCTTAGAAACCCTAGTACTATTACCAGTGCCCCTAACATCCACTATGTCGCTATGAAATTTATGAGTGGGGGTAACCTGATCAGGAGTAGCTTGCAAAGTTTTCCTCTTTGCTAGGGTAGCCACCGGGAATTTAAGGGTAAGGTCATCAGTGGCGGGATCAGGTCTAGTAATCACTGAGGGTTTCTTTTTACCAATTTTGGCATAAGACTCTGGGGTAATTTCAGTAATGACCACCGGATTGTAAATTTCCTTGGTGGCCTTGGGCAATGGGGGCGGCTCAAGTCTGGCAAGGGTGAGGGCTTTGGGAGGACAGAGAGAAAGGTTGTATTTATACAGCCTCATAATGAGCCCTTGGTGAAGCGGGAGTTTAGGCTTACTAGGGTCCAGAACGTGTTGTTCCTTAGCAGTGATAATGGATAACTCCAAGGAGGAGAGAAGGTAAAATGGGAAGCTGATAATCTTACTGAGTCTAAAATGATTTAAGAATGTGAAATGGTAGTGAAAAAACCTTCTAAACCTTCCTTCCAAAGTAAAGTATTTCATAATCATGAAACATACCTCATCCCAAGGTTGAGGAAGCTTTTGCCTATCGAAACCCCCTTGAAGGTTGTACATGACCTCATCCTTCTTAAGGAAATCCTTCATGCCCTCATTATCGAAGACTTTGCTTTTCCTAGGGTGCTTGGTACCATTAATGGGCATGCCAGTGGCCATACCAATCCCCTCCTTAGAGATGTCAATAGCCACATTGCCCACCTTAGCCTTTATGTTATTATACAAATGCAGGAACTAAACTGAGAGGTTCTCGTCATAACCTTGAAGGCACTCCAGATAAGAAGCAACACCCCCTTCTTGACATATATGCCATATAGTCTCATTTTGTTTGAACTCTTCGTACGACTCTGGCTCCGTGCGTGTTCTATCCCCCCATCACATAATAGGCAAGGTTAAGCTGAAAAATAATGGAGACAACATACTTAGCAGAGTAGGAAGTGAGAAAAAACTTAACAATTAAGCTTCTGTGATTCCCATTCTCAACAATCCTATTAAAAATGGTAGTAATGATTTTCACAGCCTTGCCATCGACAGAGGTGGCATACTTGCTATAATTGACCTTAAGCGGACTATCAAAACCTTTCTTCTCATAATTAAGGATCAATAAATGGTCATCATTATTGTTCGTGCTGTACAGCATCGAGAAGTCCCAGGACTTCACATGCCTAGACAGGTGGAACGTCTCCTCGGGCCTCCAACTTAGCATGATTTTAGTGCAATCTTTGATCTGCAAGCGATAGCAAGTACAAAAAAGAAGACACATCAAAGCCTTCGTAGTACTACTAATAATATCTAGCTGGCAGGGGATTCTAGCTCTTCGCTGAATACTCAAGTTAACCTTAGTGCGATGAGGGTTTAAGTCCATGGGTAACTAGGGGTAGAACTAAATTCTTTGTCAATAGGATTTTGAATTTTCTGTGGAAGATTTTTATTTGAATGAACCTTTTGAATGAGCCTTGTGTTGTGTTTCTATTTGAATGAACCTTTTGTGAACCTAGGCTACGACTGAGCATATAAAAATTCGTAGAGGTATATGTAATGAGATTTAGAAATTTAATATAATGAGAAGTGATCTTTAGGAGGCTATGTTTTTCCATTTAGGGCTTTCCCCGGATAAATCTTATGTTCTATGGTTATGGATCTTAAGTCGTGCAACTATTATATGTGTGTTTCCATTATGTTTCTGTTGAGATTGTGAGATTTATTGTAATAGTATAGATTGTGAGATTGTTGAGACTGTGAGATTGATACTCATTCATTGGACCCTCCATCCCTAACCGCATCAACCTTGCATTTTCTCTTTTACTATTGACAATATTTCATTCTTCATCTTATTGGTATCTTCCCAAATTTGTCTCCTTATAGATTCATTATCTCTGGGACCAATCTCTTTAATTTCCACATCATCATTGCCTAGAGATTTTCCAAGTAAGAAAAAAATCTTTTTGTCCCTTGTTGCATGCCGTACCATGATGGGAAAAAATAAATTTTCAATAAATCACACAAATAAACTTAAATGATCTATAAATTTTATTGTAACTTACTTGGGCCTAAATTTCGTTTTTCAAAATAATCTCCAAGAAATTTATTGATTTACAACCTTCAAGTGAATTTGGGGCAAACCCTAAGTTTATAATAACTTCCTCAAATCTTCTCAAAATGAAGCCTTTGTCAACCTTACATAATTTAGATAAAAATTCATTGATTTGCAACCCTAAGAGAAAACTTATGGAAATTCTAATTCTACAATAACCGCTTTGATTATGCTCTAGATGACCTCAAATCAATAATGTAGTAGCTTCAAAATGGCCTTAAAAACCCTTTAAAAATTAGGAAAATATTATTGCCTTGTTTCTTGCTATCATGGTGCCAAGATTATGCTTTGATACCACTTGTAATGAAATAAATTACATAAGATAAGAATATAATATGAAATATGTTTCAAATACTTGATAATACTTGAGAATACTAAGCTACTTCAAGGGAGAAAACCTCCAAATATATCCAATGAGAACCCAATTCACAATATGATAATGATAAACTAACCACTAGCTCCTATATATACCCTACTTATGACTTGCATGCCAATCATACTAACTTAGATACCTAAATATAGTACCTAGGATGTGTTGATGGGTGTTTTTGCACTCAACAACGTAGGTATGATTGCTGGTATCACACCTCTCTTGAAAAGTATCCTACCCTAGGTAAGACTACTCCAAGGTTTCTACAGCTAGGTCTTATCTTGCTTGAAATGACTCAGTGGTATGTCTAGCTGTGCCGACAAGGGGTCTTACATGCAATCTAAAGATTTTAAAGTTGGGACAGCAATACATATAAACCCTTCATGATTTCAGCTGATAAACAATGTGAATTGCTACTAAAAAATCCTAAACTAACAACTATTTTCAAAGAAAATGCAAAAGGGAGTAGGATTTTAGAGAAATCCTAAGTGACATTCACAATATGCAGATTGCTATAAGTAGACAAACACTCTAAAATTTAACTAGTTTTCTGAGTTACCAAACTAAAAATGAATGTTATAGCACTATAGAAAATGATGTTATCTTCAATGGAAATCAAAAGATTTTCAGATTACATTCATTCATTAAATACACAATCTATGGCGCAACTTAATTTATGAAATGTAATTGACATAAGCATAATTAAAAGTATGGACTAGAGTATTCATCAAATACCTTCAGCAAATCATGAATATTACAAAAGCACAACTAACTAACTATGGGAGAGCAAGAAGCGAACCATGAAAACCAAGTAAGCAAAACAATACACAAATTCTTAGAACAACTGCAGAAACTTGCTTGTATTACTTGAATGGTAGAATGCCTACAATTCGGCATCAAGAATTCTCTCTTACAAATGATAGAAATGGTAGCCCTTTATATAGGAAAGCGACATACCGAGTTTTTGAATGGACAATGGAGATCAACTCAACACCAACGACCCAGATTACATGACATTTAATGAAGTACAACAGTTTGTTACATTTTTGGATTTACACTTGTCTTGTAGGAAGAAGACAAAATATAACTTGCAAATACATCGAATCTGGACAAAATGGATACCCATTTGGTTGTACATGATGAAAAGTCAATTTTCAATGCCTAATGAAACCAAAATATAGTCACATGATGCTTGAAAACTTGAGCTGGTGTGGATTCATGGGATTCCAAGTGCTGACTGGATCCAAAGGAGTATTTTGGTGAAGGTATATGCAACTAAATGCTTGCTGGACTGATTCTTGATGACTGGACTGTTGGAACAACTATATGCATGTCTTGGACATTGGACTAGATTTGCAGGAACAACAATGAAATAGACTTGATCTTGTATGTCTTTAGCTCTTGTAGCTCATCTCCATCATATTGGACATCATACTGACTTTCTCTTACAGGTGTAGCAGTAATTTGGTTGATAAAATGTCGATTCTGTAGTTCTGGGTCAGCATTGTACCTCTTGTGTGTTCACCTTCCAAGACGGCTTCATTTGGCTCCTTTGTCCTCTTAGATCTGCAAGCGACAAGACCAAGCATCAATTTCATCTTAAAAAATCATTTCCCATCATTTTGAATCAAAATATGTTCATTTGCAGTCATGGATCAGTCAAAAACAACTCATTGTCAATGCCACCTTTTTATAAACAACCTCTTAAATCTAGTATTTTTACATGATTTTCTGAGTTTTTTACCATTTTCAAGTACCCATTTGGCCAATATATTGATCTAGGAAGTTTTTACATTCATTAGGATCCATTTAGGAACTTTTATTTCATATTTTTCTAGCCTTTTCTGTAAAAAGTGAGATTTTTGGGGGTCATCGACCTTTTATGTGCAGGGGCATTAATTGTCGTAAAACGTCCCAAAAATCCACATAAACTTGGTAAAATGTTCGTCATGATATGGTAAATAGATATGCAATTCAAATCCATCAAGAAAATATATAGAGGATGTTTGAGATAGGTACCATAGGATTAAGAGTACATAGAGGAGTAATCATATCTCTTATACTTGTGAATTGCTACCTTTTTGTGACTAGTGCTATCTCCTTTGATATGTGTGCCATGACAATATTATTTGATATAGAACTTGGATTAAACATGTACACCTCATGTTGGATGTGATCCTTGAGCCCTCCTAGAAATAAGTCATTCAAATTTTCATCTATGATTATTTCTACTCACAATGATAGATTTTTGAATTTTTGAATATAATTCCTTGACAAATCCTATTTGGCACAACTTTTCTAATTTATTGAAGTAGTTCTCTATAATGTTATCATGATAGTGCAAATACAATTCATCTAGTAAAAAATGACTATTTAACACTAAGACCCTTCTTATTTTTCTAAGCATAAACCTATCAATACCAAATAAACTACTCAAGTTTTAATAATACATATGGCACTACTATCTTCTATCCATATTGGATCTAATGTACATCGAATAAGTTCTCCATTTGGCTGATCCATGTGCGAGGATCCTTACCATCCAGCTTATGCATTTCCACTTTTGACATCAAGTTACGTAGTCCTAAATGGGTACTAGCTAAAAGCAATGGCTATGACATATTGGGGATTTCAATGGGTTTTATATTAGTGGCTAGTGGTTGAATTGGTCAATTCTATTACAAGTTCAACAATTGATCAATTCTTTGCATGATCGAGCATCCAATTGGTTGTTGATGTTGGTAATATCAATTTGGAGGTTATGTGCTCTATAAGTGAGTTGTCTCACTTTGGAACAAAGAAAACCCTAGAATAAAAGATCCCTCAATTCTCATTTTTGGCTTCACATCCTCTTTGTTAGGAGTTTTTCCTAGTGTGTATGATTTTTTCCCTTGGCCCCTATTTTATGGCCTTGTCATGATGTGGCAAAATAATTTTTCAATAAATTATACAAAAGAAATCCAAATAAGTTAAAATTTTTAGTATAACTTACTTGGTCTTAGATCTCATCTTTCAAAAAATATCTAAGAAACTAGTTGATTTGTAATGTAGAGAATGAATTTGGTGAAAACCCTAATTTCACATTAACTCATTCAAAACTACTTCAAATGATCTCAAATCTAGATTATAGCAGCTCCAATATGTCTCTAATCAACCCTCCAAATTTTAAAAAACATCACCAAATTGAGGGAAAAATGTGCTTTACAATTTGACATCCTAAATAAAAAAAATCTTCTTTTTTGCCTTCTAGATGCCAACATCATGCTTTGATACTACCTGTAATGAAATGACTTCCACAATAAAAGAATCTAATAACAAATACTTGAAAATATAATAAGAATACTTGCAAATAATTGATAATAAAAAACCACTTAGAGGGGGCAAACCTCCAAAAGTCTTCAACAAGAAATAGATTTCACAATATAATTACCAACTACTACTCACTACCTCTTGAATATACCATACTATATAAATGATTTTGTAACTTGATTAATGGTTAAATGCTAGCCACAAGTTGACTATACATATCCCCCAAGACAATTAATTGGTTAAGGACAAAGCATGTCCACAAATTCCCAACACTAATGTACATCAATATTGTTGTCCTTCACGACAATGTATGGGAAATCCATTGCATTTCTAGAGATAGTCTTTGTCTGTAGAACCCCCTAAAATGATGTAGAAATGGTGCATTAAACTTGACTCTAATAAGAAAGAAAATTAATGAGAAAATAACACTTTAATTTATAGATGAGTGCAAGACTATTATTATTAAGGTCTTGGAATTGGTCCTCTAATACGTAGAAGAAAGACTATAAAAAGAGGTTTGTAGACTACAATTGATATATTATTGCAAGGTATTGCTTTCATTTTGGTTAGTACTCTCTAATAACTAAGAAACACAAGGAGAAATGCTAAACACTACACATAATGGATTGCTACAAGTCTATGCTAAGATATTGAAAGTGGTTTAGTATACTAGGTAAAAAGTTGAAGAGAAAAGGGGCATGAATGTAATTTATGGACTGGTGTAAAACTATGTTTAAGAGTTTTCAATTGATGTAGTTTAATATGGAAGGTTCAAGGAAGATGGAGAGAAAATGCTCAATATTGCATTTCATAGATTTTTACAAGACTACTAATTCATGTAATAATTAAGAAAAATAATCAACATTACAATTCATGAGTTGGTGAAAAATCATTGTTTGACATTAAAATTGATAATTTAGCATGACATCATCATGAATATTTTCTAATAATTTTCTTTTACAACATGACAATAATATACAATAAGAGCATGTGATTTTAAGTCTAAAACAATTAATGATTTGTTAATGTTTTCTAAAAAGGACTAGCATAAAGTGAAAGGAATTTGAAAAATGGAGAACAAAATTTTAAATGATAGGTATGTTGGTTTTTTCCCAGACTGGATGCTTACTCCCAGATTTCCCTACAAGGTAGCCATCAATGATCAACAGGATCTCTGGGCCAGGGGCCAACAGTGTAGGAGATAGACTCTATATTTTATCTCCTCTTCTTCTTCAGGCTCTGCAAAACCTAGGGGGGTATTCCCTACTCAACATCCATGAGAATATGCATACAAAGGCTGGGATGCTGACAGAAAGCAGATAAGTCCTCCTGTAAGTAGACCAAAACTGCAAGATAAGAGCAAAGGGGCTGGCTTTGGGCCTATTTTCAGTTGTAGACAGAGGACTTGGATCCTAAAACTAATTCTAATGTCCTAAAGGTTGTTTTGGAGTTTGATTTTGATTTTGTGTTTGGATGCAAAGCTGGACATGGTATATAACACAAACACAAAGCTAGATCGGTGCCTGTCCAGGGCTTGGAGTCAGTAGACATACACCTGTGAATGATCAGCATGAACAGCTAAAACTGGATTTCAGGGGGATATACATGATATCTGCCTTACAGATATCTCCCAATACAGAGTGTTAAGCTGTCTATACTTATGGCATCCCTACTGCAGTATACCCTTCCCAATGTTCAATCTGAAAACAGTTTAATCTATCCCTTGAGTAGAAGTTAAAAGATCAAACATTCAACACAGGAATTCTATGTTCTAGAGTTTCAGACATTCCTTAAATATCCAAACTCAGAAGAAAGATACATGTAATACTGGAGACAGAATCAACAAAACACATACTAACATAGCATTTCTCATATAAAATTAACCATGAAATCAGTGGATTCATGCAAAAACATACAACAGGAGATACATAAACTCACAAGTTTAGCTGTACAGAGCAACCAAATTAGCTATATTGTATTACAGAGCCAAATGTTCAACTTTCAACCCTCCAAAATGGTAACACAGTCTGCTTATATTAGCCAGAAAGTGTACCACAGCAATTAATTACATGACAAAATATCAAAATTTGCCAGATATAGATCCCACAAGGAATGGCGCTCAAAATTTATCAATGCAGTAGGCAGGAGAGTTGACAGGGAGGCCTCGAGCCTTTCACCACCGTATGGAAGTCCTCATTCACAATCGAGCAGTTTAATCACTTATACAGTCACCCATATCCCTGCTATAGTCGCCGTTGATGGCTCAACCACCCGCAGCCATCGAGAAAACTGTCGCAGCGATCAAAATGAAGTTCCCACCAAAATGCGTTTACCATAGGTTCAAAATAATGCAGGGAGATTCCACATGCAAGGTGAAGGGACCACACTAGCACTTTATAAACATGGTCGCATACATAATAAGTGTCGAGCGCCTTTTGCCGCACTCGACGCATAAGCCTTTGTCCAAAGCCTATCGCCAAGACCTGAGCCATCGACACACTCTCAAATCCTCCTGCCGATCTATCAAGTCTCGCCGACGACACCTCCCGAAAGCCTACAACTTCCATATCGGCCAGGGAAGAACCATCGGCCAACTCCACAAAACTCATCCCGACATCAATAGTCTAGCCGATGACCACAAACTACACTCTGCACCCCCGTCGGCGTGACTCCCTCCATCGGAGCATCCAAAAATCCTCTGGCTGACCTCAATAGTCTCGCCGACTGCTTCAGTACATTCCCCTCATCGGCCAGAGACTGATCATCTGGCTAACTCTCCAGACTCCCACTGACAATACGAGTCTCCCCGATGGCCACCAAAACATACTTCGTCGGCCGAACAACAAACGTCGGGCTAGCCCAAAATTCCCTCGCCGACATACTAAGTCATCCCGATGGTCCTCTCCAAACACACCCGTCGCCAAGACATAGACCATCAGCGCAACAGAAAAGATGCTCACTGACAACACAACTCACGCCGATGGACCCTGGCCTCCTCCTTCCGTCGGTGTGATATACACCATCGGGCAAGTCAAAAACTCTTCGGCCAATCGCACAAAGTCACACTGATGCTCGTTCCAAATCCCTCCATCGGCGATATCAACACTATCGGCCAAACCCAAAGCTCCCCAGCCGATGGACCAAACTCTCACCGATGAAGTCTCCACATTCCTCACCTGTTGGTATGACCAAAGCCATCGGCGAACAACAAAATGCCTACACCGATAGAACTTGTCACCTCGATAGACACATCCTCCTTGGTCATCGACAATACAACACACGCCGATAACATCCATCGGCCAAACACAAATGAAACCTGCCGACGATGAATATCACACCGATGGCATTTCCATCGGCCAAACCAAACACATCGGAGGGAACAAAAAATAGCTCGCCGATAGGCCAAGCTCTTGCCGATGGACAAGAAGACCTAGGGTTTAAATGAAGAAACCCTCCAACATGCAAGCTCAACCTCTAGGCCAAAATGGGTACCAACATTGGCTCTGTCTAGGGACGTGCAGGTGCAAAACTACAGCGAGGACCCCAGAATCTCTGGTTTGGCAGATTGGGCCATATCTATTGGGCAACAGAGTCAATCATTGCACCAACCTGCACAAAAACTATATTTTAGTCATCACTTGGGTGGCCCCGGGTAGCCAAAAAGGAAGAACCAAAATTTTTTCCTGCCAAATGCCTGATTCCAAACTGAAAGATCCCAATCCCAACTGAAAAAATTGGCATAGTTTGTCCATAAGGTCATTTGCTCAATTAGATATTCCACCACCTTTGATAGCTTGCCACTTGTAGTACTGCCTCTGTCACTCTGCATTTCAAAATCAAACATGCAACCATACATGCTAAAAAATCCTTCAGCATTAAGCAACATATGCATGTTATACTCTTCAGATGGTACATCATATTGCTCTTGGCAGTCTTCATCATTTATCTGGCTACTGCACACCATCAAGCACTCATCCAGCTGATCCAAAAACTCAAAATACTCAGAAAAAATGAGACCCCCAATATCTACTGATATTAAAAACAAATCCTGATCCACACACCCAATGTTGTACATATCTAAACCAGGTGATGATGAACACCCATCATTCACAGTTTGCAAATCCATAGTATCTTCACAAGAACTGAAGATATCTGATTCATATGCCCCCCACTCACAAACTGATGTAACACCAAGGTCAACAGTCTCCTTATATTCATCATCATCCTCAAAAAGAGGATTAATCCTACACCACTGAAAGTCAAGATTCACAGCATCAAAGGCATCTGTAGACTCATCATAAAGGGGATTAACACTCACTGCAAAGGCCTCTGCTTCTTCTTCATGATACTCCAATTCTTCTTTAGTACTATCAGATCCAGAGTCATAAGAAGAACAAACCTGATCCATGAATTGATCATGGATATCATCTCTATCAACTGATTGCCCCATATACAAGATTTTTGCTGTTTCAATGCATTCTGAAGTTGAGCTATCTGCATCATTCTCCATCCCTCTAATACTTCCTGATGAAACTGATACTGACTGTTGATCCACATGATCACAACCTTGCACAACTAGATCATTTAAACATGATGGCTCTTTGATAAGGGCTAGTATGTAAATATTACTTGAAAAACCATTGCTTTCAACTTCATTTGTTGGGCAAAACAAGACATCCTCCTTTGTAACAGAAACATCATCAACTTGGAATGATGCAAAAACTAGGACAACAGGGGTGTGAATACTTTGACATTCATTGTCAACTCCTGAATTAAATCTTTCATTAACATTGGGGGCTGCAGGACAACAAATTTTTTTAGAAAAATAACCCTTTTGTATTCCATACCTCCAATTGTTTTCAATATCAATTGCAAACTGATGTGCCTGATGCAATGTGGTGGGCTCCTTGTCTCTTAATCTATAACTCATTTTCTTATCAAAAGCTCCCAAATAGACAACTAAGCACAGTGCATCATTAGGTCTCATACATTCTGGTATTCTATTCAATGTAAAGGCTGGGATCAACTCATCTTCTTCAATATGGATGTACATGAAGTCACTAATAGCTGCATATTCAGAAATTCTTTCACCATATTGTACTAGAAATGCAGATTTAAAACCATGCCAAGAGCTGACAGAGTTAGCTGGAAGGTAGGAGAACCAATCCCTTGCATCTTCATCTAGAGATTGAACAAATAATCTCATAACCACATCTTCATGGTCAATCTCAAAATCATCTATCACATTTAGGAACTGCTGCAAGTGTCTTTCAGCTGATTCATCCTTTATACCATTGAATTTTGGCAAAAAAATTCTGATTTTAGGTGGAAGAGCATTTGGATAGCCACAAATGCCACTGAAATTTATGGGCTTATATCTGTCTATGTTGAAACTTCTTTTATTACATTGTTGGGACTGACTACTATACATTTTTGCACTTGACACTTCACAAGGGTGCATAGGCTGATAATACATCCTTTATGTTTTTGCAACCCTCCTCTCTACTCAGATTTTCTACAAACAATGACTTTAGGCACTCAAAATTTAGACTATTTTTTTAAACTTTCCTAAAGTCCTTTAAATGAGTCTTTTTAGCAACATTGCATGCCCTTTGAAATACAGAATAAGTTCTAATAGAAGCATGCAAGCTCTGCTTTCACCAATGTTTCCCTTTTAACCAGTGCTATTTCACCAAATAGGGAGTCTTTCAAACAATATGAAATACCTGGATATGTTGCAGGAGCTGCAAATTCTTCTCTGACTGATCTTGTTCTTTTATCAGGTTCTTTGATCCAAAGTCGCCACCTCCTTGAAGAGGAATGAGCTTCAAACAAGCTGAAGCTGCAAATTGATTTCCTTCTTTCTGGGTCATCCACCAGCAGAGTCACATATATAACCCTTTTCTCTGCTGCAACAAATAGTTTCCAGGTCTGATTTTTCAATCTTGTAGACTCAAACTTTCATGGATATGACATTGATCTCCCCAGTAGAGTCGCCAATTTCTGTTGGTTTTTTCCCAGACTGGATGCTTACTCCCAGATTTCCCTACAAGGTAGCCATCAATGATCAACAGGATCTCTGGGCCAGGGGCCAACAGTGTAGGAGATAGACTCTATATTTTATCTCCTCTTCTTCTTCAGGCTCTGCAAAACCTAGGGGGGTATTCCCTACTCAACATCCATGAGAATATGCATACAAAGGCTGGGATGCTGACAGAAAGCAGATAAGTCCTCCTGTAAGTAGACCAAAACTGCAAGATAAGAGCAAAGGGGCTGGCTTTGGGCCTATTTTCAGTTGTAGACAGAGGACTTGGATCCTAAAACTAATTCTAATGTCCTAAAGGTTGTTTTGGAGTTTGATTTTGATTTTGTGTTTGGATGCAAAGCTGGACATGGTATATAACACAAACACAAAGCTAGATCGGTGCCTGTCCAGGGCTTGGAGTCAGTAGACATACACCTGTGAATGATCAGCATGAATAGCTAAAACTGGATTTCAGGGGAATATACATGATATCTGCCTTACAGATATCTCCCAATACAGAGTGTTAAGCTGTCTATACTTATGGCATCCCTACTACAGTATACCCTTCCCAATGTTCAATCTGAAAACAGTTTAATCTATCCCTTGAGCAGAAGTTAAAAGATCAAACATTCAACACAGGAATTCTATGTTCTAGAGTTTTAGACATTCCTTAAATATCCAAACTCAGAAGAAAGATACATGCAATACTGGAGACAGAATCAACAAAACACATGCTAACATAGCATTTCTCATATAAAATTAACCATGAAATCAGTGGATTCATGCAAAAACATACAACAGGAGAGACATAAACTCACAAGTTTAGCTGTACAGAGCAACCAAATCAGCTATATTGTATTACAGAGCCAAATGTTCAACTTTCAACCCTCCAAAATGGTAACACAGTCTGCTTATATCATCCAGAAAGTGTACCACAGCAATTAATTACATGACAAAATATCAAAATTTGCCAGATACAGATCCCACAAGGAATGGCGCTCAAAATTTATCAATGCAGTAGGCAGGAGAGTTGACAGGGAGGCCTCGAGCCTTGTGCCACCGTATGGAAGTCCTCATTCACAATCGATCAGTTTAATCACTTGTACAGTCACCCATATCCCTGCTACAGTCACCGTTGATGGCTCAACCACCCGCAGCCATCGAGAAAACTGTCGCAGCGATCAAAATGAAGTTCCCGCCAAAATGCGTTTACCATAGGTTCAAAATAATGCAGGGAGATTAATCCCACATGCAAGGTGAAGGGACCACACTAGCACTTTATAAACGTGGTCGCATACATAATAAGCGTCGAGCGCCTTTTGCCGCGCTCGACGCATAAGCCTTTGTCCAAAGCCTATCGCCAAGACCCGAGCCATCGGTACACTCTCAAATCCTCCTACCAATCTATCAAGTCTCGCCGACGACACCTCCCGAAAGCCTACAACTTCCATATCGGCCAGAGAAGAACCATCGGCCAACTCCACAAAACTCATCCCGACATCAATAGTCTGGCCGATGACCACAAACTACACTCTGCACCCCCGTCGGCGTGACTCCCTCCATCGGAGCATCCAAAAATCCTCTGGCTGACCTTAATAGTCTCGCCGACCGCTTCACTACATTCCCCTCATCAGCCAGAGACTGACCATCTGGCTAACTCTCCATACTCCCACCGACAATACGAGTCTCCCCGATGGCCACCAAAACATACTTCGTCGGCTGGACAACAACCGTCGGGCTAGCCCAAAATTCCCTCGCCGACATACTAAGTCATCCCGATGGTCCACTCCAAACACACCCGTCGCCAAGACATAGACCATCAGTGCAACAGAAAAGATGCTCACCGACAACACAACTCACGCCAATGGACCCTGGCCTCCTCCTTCCGTCGGTGTGACATACACCATCGGGCAAGTCAAAAACTCTTCGGCCAATCGCACAAAGTCACACCGATGCTCGTTCCAAATCCCTCCATCGACGATATCAACACTATCGGCCAAACCCAAAGCTCCCCAGCCGATGGACCAAACTCTCACCGATGAAGTCTCCACATTCCTCGCCTGTCGGTATGACCAAAGCCATCGGCGAACAACAAAATGCCTACACCGATAGAACTTGTCACCTCGATAGACACATCCTCCTTGGTCACCGACAATACAACACACGCTGATAACATCCATCGGCCAAACACAAATGAAACCTGCCGACGATGAATATCACACCGATGGCATTTCCATCGGCCAAACCAAACACATCGGAGGGAACAAAAAATAGCTCGCCGATAGGCCAAGCTCTTGCCGATGGACAAGAAGACCTAGGGTTTAAATGAAGAAACCCTCCAACATGCAAGCTCAACCTCTAGGCCAAAATGGGTACCAACACTGTATTTTGCCCATGGGTATTAATATTATATTGATATTTTGTATTCAATATAAGAGCAAGAATTCAGTGTATGCATAATTAAAGGAACCTACTAAAAGATAGACACAAGTTCAAAGAAAAATAAAAGGAGCATTGTTTTATTCAAATAATATCATTTAGTAAGAGAGTTTTGAACCCTCCAAATACAAGAGGCATTCTTTTGGAAGAAAAGTTTAAAACAAACATGGGATACGAAATAGAATTTTTGTATAAATTATTTTGGTAATTTAATTGTATAAAAAAACTTTTCAAAGTAATTAATGAATATGTTTAGAAACTAGATTTTATAGTGTTGGTTTTTATGATTTGAAAGTTATTATATGTATTTGTATTCTATATTATAATTTTAGGTTATATTTATAATTTATATTTTATTTGTGTTGGTATTACTTTATTATCACTTTATTTAAATATCATACTCTTCAATTTTTAATGGGCAAAAATTCAATAGTAATTTTACATTTCATCCTTGCCAAAAAAATAAATAATTATGTCGATAGGCATTCTACAATCACAGCAGGGGTGGAGTTGAAGAGCTAAAAGATTCCAAGATTCCATGTAATTTTATAAGATTCTAATCTAAAAAAAAGTTTTATATGTATGAGATTATTAAGATACAACATCATAATGAAATGCCACAATAAATACACCATTAAACCTCACACCACTCTCAAAAATGCTTTTACTATTTTAAACTAAAATGCAAATATTAATTAAAACCAAAAACTAAAAACCAAAAATTAGAAGATATCTCTCAGCATACTTTAGATATATTTTTTTAAAATATAAATATACTAGTTATCCTACTTTTAAAGAGTCGGTGGTCAGCTTGTCAGCATAACATTACTTTTACTTTGTGAGATTTCAGGGACCCAAAGCAAAGTATATAATTACCATTTTAATCGTGGCCGATAGTGACAAAGACTCCGATTAAAATGCTTTTGACTACTGGCCAAACAATTGTTAGTGGATGTCTTACTCTTATTTCTCCACAAACATTACTATCTGAAATAGTGGGAAGACCTGGAGTGAAAGTTGAGAAGCAACAAGTAACGGAACTGCTTTTGACAATTTGATGTGACCAGAATACCACTCCTTATACCTCTTTTTACCATCCACTCCATGCAATGATGGCAAGTTATGCCAAATAATCCATTTCCTTCTGTCAATTTCTGTACCTTCCATCAATTTCTATTGATGGAAGGTACAGAAATTGGCTCTAGATTGGTAGATGTTTTGTCTGTACCTTCAGTCAATTTTTTCTTGATGATATTGATGCGGTCTGTCATTTTGAGTAGACAAAACATCTACCAATCTAGAGCCATGTTTGGTGAATCGCCAAGGGATGCAAAAATTTGATCTTTTGAGTTGAGGATGTCTCCCTGTGAAGGCAAACAACATGCAACAAAGGGACCTTATGCCTCACCTTCCTTCCATTATTGAGTGCATAGCAATGCCTAATATGCCATGTATTTAGAGCTATGTTACCACTATGGACCTTATGCCTAACCTTAAGCATTGTGTGCTTGGAGGCACACAAGGCATATGCATTTTCTGATGTTTTATGTATTGTGTGCTTGCATGTTTAGATGTCACATTAGAAGCATATGTATTTTGTAGTGTTTTATTTACTTTCATAGGCATGTCTACACTTACATAGGTGTGTATGGATATAAGAGTTGCACCACCATCTCCATTTACAAATATTAGGAGTGAAGTTTACGTACTTTTACAATCATGAGTAGTCCATATGTTTTTCACACATATTATTTGATATATTTTACTTTCTTATTACAGGATACATTTCCTATACTCATCACATTACATGATTGTTATTCTTACATGCTTAGACTACATTTAAATTCCATGTATTATTTCCCTCTTCTCCAATTCCCTGTTTCTTATGATGTAAGCAATTGAAAGGGGGACATATCCTATCACTAAAACTCTTTACCTTGAGATTAATTTAAGAGTTACAAGTTCCTACACAAAGAATCATCAACATGTCTAGATGGAGCTTGATCACATGATGTGGCACTGCCATCATCTAATATTCCATACCACTTTTACTATATGCAAAAAAAAATTATAAAACCCCCCTCATTTTTATAGATGGTAAAACCAGCTTGCATTATATTTATATTTACTTCCATGATAGAAACTACTCATTGCACATATTTTCTCTATTTTACAAGCTCCCATAGAAATTGTATGCCAAGAGTAAAGAACATATGAGTATATCTATTTAGGCCCATTACTTTAGATAGACCATAATATTTTTATTCCTAGTTATTTACTTTACAAGCATATATGTGAGTGCTCATCCACTTTTAAATACATGTTCATGTTAGGATTCACATGCACCTCAAATTGTGGGTAAAATATAATGGTTTAATTTGCATACTTACATGTCAATTTCCATTAGTTTTGAGCCCATTTTGATGAATGCCTTAATACACTTACATATCAACAAATGGCACGCTCTTATGCAGTGTCACCCCTCTCCATTTACACTCATTCCCCTAAATTTGATCTTATCTTATTCCTATCCACACTTATCCTTACATATGTGTCATGCATGGCCTATTTATTACACCTATCTCTACACACAATTCCATGTATTCATTCATTTACTTAACATTCCATATAAGAGATTTAGTAATTGTCCCGATTTATTTTCATGACATGTAAGAGCAATCTTGCATGGCAAAAAATTGAACTTTTAAAATTTAAATATTACTAACTTTTGCTTATTTTCCTAGTTGTTATGAGCTAACTTGCTATACATTTCATGTGATCAATTGTTATGTCTTAGTATTTAAATGCATTCAATGTGCATCATTTCACATCCAAGGAATCCAATCATAATTTGTGCATATCTTAAGAAGTTCAAGGAGAATAATTCTAAGAACACTTCTTTTGGAGCACCAAAAAGAATAATAATTTGCATTGCATTCATCTAGGACACATCCATGACTAAGATTGTTGTCTTTCATCTTCTTACATGACCTTAAAGATAGTATAATCAAGGGATTGACCTAGGAGAACTTGACTAAGATTGTTGTCAAGGGGTTGACCTAGGAGATCTTGACTCTGTGATCCATTATTTCCTCAAAATATTTTTCAATATTGCCACTCCTTATCAATCAGTGAAAAGGCAAAGATCATAGCAAATGAGATAGAAGAATTTCACACTTCACCAAATTAGATCCACAAGTTATATAATAGATCCATATTGTGTGAAACTGATCCAAATCCATAGGATCAACTATGCACATAAACTAAAGACTATGCTAGTTCTAAAGCATTTTTACAATATAAAAGGCATATATTTTTTTTACCTAGGAAATAAAATGTACATTATATTTTCTCATCATAGTTCCAAAAACTAAGTATAGCTATTCACTTATATTAAATTTTGTAAAATGACATTAATTCTTCCACACCTAATTAATCTAAATTGATTACTTGTATGCATACATTTAATTAGCCTAAATTAACTTACAAAAAGTATATTTTCTTTTACAAATTATAATACTACAAATTTTATTATATTTAATAAATTATTAATCATCTCCTATATAATTTAATAGATCTATAAAATTGATTTAGGATTGGCTTTTATGTTTCTATCTAACCATACTAATTTATTTTCTTTTACTTATTAAAATTTTATTTGTGAGGGCAACATATTATTTATCAAACATTAATACTATTTTTCAAACAATATTCATGAAATTGTTTTCTAAATTTTGATAATCTATGTAATTCCTTATTTATTCATCTTTTCTTTGTTAAATATCAAGGGTATTGAATTAAACTCCTTTTTATTTTATAGTTAGGAAAATCATGCTTGTGGTGTGGTTTTTAAAATTCTTTTCTATTTTACAACTAGAAAAATTATGCTTGTGGTTAATTGCTCTCTCCTTTAAATATTGGAATGAAGGAAATTTATAGAATTTTACCCAACAACTCATATAAATTAATTGCATTCACAAATTAGATAACATAAATAAGATACAATTAAATACATATTATTATATTATCAAGTGTAGAAAACATACAGAAAACAATACATAAGAGATCAAATTTGAAGGAAAATGAATATCTTACAAGTGTGAAGATAATTTACAATGCACAATTTGTTAGTCCCAAACATCTCTAAAATCAAATGTATAAATTTAGTTTTCAATAAAATAAATATAGATATGGTAAATTCTTGTATAAATATAAAATGATTCTGGAATAGCAGCGACGGCTTGCCAAAAAAGTCGTTGGTCAGCTTGTCATCATAACATAGCTTTTACTTTGTCAGAATTCAGGCGCCCAAAGCAAAGTATATAATTACCATTTTAATGGTGGCCGACACCGACAAAGACTCCAATTACAATGCTTTTGACTACTGGCCAGACAATTGTTTGTGGATGTCTTACTCTTATTTCTCCACCAAAGATTTCTTCACAAAATTAATCTTCGTCTTAGTCTTATTGTTCATGGATGTCTTAGTCTTATTGTTTGTGGATGTCTTATCGTATTTCTCCACAAAGGATTACATATGAATTTCGAACCATTGCACAAGAAAACACTATCAGAAATAGCCCGAAGAGCCGGAGTGATAGTTGAGAGGGAGCAAGCAACGAAACTTCTTTTGTCAATTTGATGTGACCGGAGTGCCAGTCCTTTGATTTTTATACCTCTTTTTCCCGTCCACTCTGCGCAATGATGGCGAGTTGTGCCAAATAATCCCTTTCATTTTGATGAGGTATATTTGTGTACCTTCCATCACTTTTTTGGTGATGATATTGATGCGGTCTGCCATTTTGAGCAAGACAAAACGTCTACCAATCTAGAGCCATGTTTAGGGAATCGCCAAGGGATGCAAAAATTTGATCTTTTGAGTTGAGGATGTCTAGTTCTTCCTATGAAGGCAAACAGCATGTAACAAAGGGACCTTATGCCTTACCTACCTTCCATTATTGAGTGCATAGCAATACCTCATATGCCATGTATTTAGAGCTATGTTACCACTAGTATATTTATATTTAAAAAATATATTTCTTATTCTACACATTTATAAATAATCTCTTGAGCATTGTGTGCTTGGATGGCATATTGAAGGCATATGCAATTTCTAATGTTCTATGTATTGTGTGCTTACATGTTTAGATGTCACAGTAGGACCATAAGTATTTTGTAGTGTTTTATTTACTCTCTGTTATGTCATAAAATATCCTCCTAGGACTTTTACCTCATAAGTTTAGCTCCTGGGTCCCTTAGATTTAATCATGCATGTTAAAAATGAATCCCGGAGCAAAATCCCCTGAAACCCATGACAAATGAGACTTATGGGACGCTCTTGAGCTTAATCTAGACCCAAAATAGGCCCCTGGACTTGGGCGCCCGTGCCCCAGTCCTGCCTTATTTTATTAGGGTCCCAAATTTGAATGTCAGCTTGTGACCGTTAAAAAGGTTTCCCTTGTCGGTATCTCAAATTTGAATTATGAAAGTTTAGCGGGAATGCATATATAATCTTGTTTAGGACTTCATGGATAATGCGAACTTGTGATCTTATGCTAAAGATACTCAAGGCTTTCATTGCGTTGCAAAGTAGTATTGTGTTGTTTTTGTACTTATTTCTTGCAAATTTGTCTTCATCAATCCATCTCCTCATGGCGTGAAAGATCTTCATCTCTCTGTGAGAGACTCACCTCTAAGGTGATATCTACTTTGTGTTTCAATCAATTTATCATATCATTTGCTTTTTCCTCTGTCCACCAAGGACATGCACTCTCTATCTAACAATGGTGTTGGAAGGCTTGAATACCATTCCGAGGCTTGACTGAAGCAAGCTCCTAAACATCACAACCCCAACCTCTCTCTTATGATTGCAGGTGATAGGTGTTAGATCTTGTGCAAAGGAGTTGCAGGAGATTAGTGTAGAACATAAAGATTCCAAATTTGAAGAAAGCAGCAAAAAATATCCCTAATTGGGCAACGGCGATCCCTCTTTCGTCATCCAGTTTGTCACTATTAGAAATCTCTGAGCAAGGTATAGTCTACAATATATTTGGCTCCCGGTCTTCAGAAAAAGTGCTACCTTGGACAAGGGCAATCCCTCTTTCATCCCTGAAGTTTCTGCTTTCTGAAATTAAAATCCTAGTGTGTTTCTAATTTGTATTTGTATGCTCAAAATTGTGACTCTGGTTGCCTAACGCTGTCAGGTCAGATTTCGGCATGCACACGGACCCTTCCCTCCTTACCACGAGGTGATCCACCATGTCACTCTTGCTCACGTAGAAGTAACTAGTCAAGAGGAGGCGAGACACGATGGGGGTTTGGCTCGTTGGAGAGCTAGACTTTGCGGAGAGGGGTCAGCAAGTACTGTGGCCTTTGTTGTTATGTGCTAAGTTGTATGTTTTGTTTGCTTGAAGTTGTAGTTGAGATAACCCTATGACCTGAAGGGTCACTAGTTTCTCTTCTCATGTTAGGGTTTCTTAGATTCCACCTCTATGTGGGTAAACGGTTCTATTTGTTTATGTCCTCATGTCTTTCTATGCGTTGAACGAATTCTTGTTGTATCTGGTGTTGTCTAGTTTCTTCTAACAATAAGAGGATGAATGGGTCTTCTTGTGGTAGAACAAATGTTTCTTGTTGTAGTCTTGGATTGATCTCCTCGATCTTATCACGGATATCCCTCACCTACTCTCCTCTCACTCTTAGGCATATTCGAGAGCCAAGATAGAGGTAGTTGTGTGGTTACTAACCTTAACTAGATTTAGGGTTTTGACCTAGGGTTTGACTTTGTTTTGACTAGTTTTTACCTCGTGATGGTATCAAGGGTTTGATTGGATCATTTAACTGTGGTTACCTCGTGATGGTATCGAGGGTTTGCAATATTGTCTATTATACTTGGTTGAACAAATAAAGCAAAAGGCACCTTTGTTCTGTGAGAGCATTTGAATGCTAAGTTGGAGAGCAAAAAAATTGGCAAGAGCTATGTGTACAATGAATTTGCCTCCCTTTATGCTTGAGGGAGGGGGTATTTATAGGTTTGAGGAATGGGATTGATTGAGAAGTTAACTCATTTGATTGATGAGTTAACAAGGATGATTGGAGAGTTAACAAGGTTGATTATGCAGTGAACTCAGCTAACTATGGAGTGATAAATCAATTATAGCTTATCACTAAAGAGGAAATGGAGGTGAGGGAATGCATGAAATTGATTGAAGAGTTAATTTGAGATCAAATGGAGCTAATTATGCATGTGTGGGTGCATGAAATAGTTAACTCTATATTAGGCATCAAAAATCATGCAAACTAGAAGAAGAATAGGTGAAAATGGAGCAAAAACAAGTGAGAAACTCAAGTTTTTCCACGATTATGAAAATGGTAGGGTCACCCCTTTTTCCAGTAGGGTTGCCACTAGGCGACCCTAGGTTGCCCGGGGGAGATCTGAGCTGGATAGAGTCTTTTACAAAAAAGTAGGTTGGGAGATGCAAGAAGAGAAGAAAAGGAGGGGTTTTGCATCCAGAAATAGGTCAGTCATGTACAAGAATCCAAATCTCCACTTGCACCTGCAAGATCTCCTGGTGGAGATCTAGAAATAATAGGGGGAGATTTGGATCGGTTGAGTAGAACTAAAAACTGAAAGTGGGAGATGGATAGGGGGACCACTAGAAGGCTTCTAGAGGTGCACAGAATGAAAAACATAGGGGAAAGGTGAAAACTCACCTACAAGACACTCACAAGGCTTAGGAGCAAGGTCAAAAGCCCAGAAAATGCAAGTCGATAAATGTCGCAACAAGTGTCGAAAAGCGTCGCAAACAGGGAGAGAGAGAAATTGACAAAGAGGAAACAACACAAGACAAGAAAGAGGACACATCATCAAGAGGTTTGCTACTCAAAGGACATTATTTCACACTTACATGCATATGGCAAGGATTCGAATCATCATAGGGGGCCTCGTGGAGGTTGTGCGTAATTTTTGTGCTTACATATTTGCCCCCTCGGGGACGATAGTCTACATGAAAGGTAGGTACCGTTCCTAAACTAGGCCTTACCTATTGTCAATTTTCCTGCAATTTGTACCTGCAATAACTAGTATTAGTCTGGCATTTAAATATATCAAAATAAATAATGAAAACTGAAATGACAAACATACCATGGATCATTCAAGTTTGACTAGTTGTTTGCCTTTGTTGGTTTGGATATGTAGGGATGAAAGCATGCAAAACGATGCACGAAACAGATGCATAAAAGAAAAGAACTAATCTAAAAATGCATAAATGAAACTAAGCTAAGGGCAAACAAAGCAAGCCAGATTGTGAGATTGGAGCGAAACGGCGACTGAATCATTCGTGTGAGTAGTCGTTAGAAAGGTATCATCGAGGAGATTGTAAAGATGGCCGCCTCTTCTTCAGCCATGGGGAATTGGGTATGCAATCAATGAAAAACCCTTCTCTAATCCCTAGTTTGAATTTTACAAAAAAATCTCTTGAATTGCCTGTTTGAGATGATTTTCTCTATTGCATTGTATTTGTCTTGTTGTTTAGAGCAAGATTGTTTTTTCATTTTCTGAAATCGGTCGAAAAATGAAGTTTTTAGAGCAATTTTTGGTTGAGGGATCTTCCTCTAGGGTCACCCTTTTTTTCAGGCAGGGTCGTCGGGGGGAGATCCTGTTTGATAGTAGGGTCGCCCAGGGGAGATCCAGAAAAATAGCAGGGTCACCCAGGGGAGATCTTGCAAAACACCTGGGTCACTCGGGGGTGACCCTGTTGGGCTGATTTTGACTAAATTTTCATGTTGTTTAATACTTGTTTCACTCTGATCTGACATGTTTTGGATGCTGTATTTGCCTGTTTATTGCAATTTTGAAGGTTTATACACTTTTTTTTGTGTGTAAGGTTTTTCTGCAGTTTTACAAGTTTTAGGGATTTTTACGAGTTTATGAGATCTAATCTAAAGTTCTCTTCTGATTTTGTAGGACATGCATATCCGATGGAATGCTTACCGAGAGCAGGGATGGCTCTCATGGATGTTTGCTTCATTGAGTACTGAGGATCATGCTATTCTGAAGAGGGTAGGTCTAGCTAGGGTTTGTCATGTGCCTGTGATTCATCCTATATCTTGTATATGCTGTGACATTTTGACCTACTAGGATGCGGACAGAAACACATTCAAGTTCCCACAGATCTCTAGAGAGTGGACCATCACTCATTATAATGTGTATCGTATACATGGGGTTCCTGTGAGAGAACAGCCTTTGGTTCTTCTAGTTAGCAAGTCCTATGAGGACAAGGCTTCTTAGGCTGCATTTATGGGGGGTTAATCACTCTGGGGATTAGACAGGAGTCCAGCTTACTTATATGCCATGTCTTCACATTTTGCTCATGAGGAGATTCTTGATTGGGTTGATTGCATCGAGGCTGTTGGGAGACAAAGCTTCGGCTCATTTGAGATGGTGTTTGGAACCCATCATTCATGGTATCGAGGAGGGCATAGTTTTGCTTGGGGACCAGACATCTTGGCCATGGTTTACAGAGACTTCTATCAGATTTCACAGCGAGGGGCTCTAGATTTTAGCCACTCTTCTTTGATCATGACATGGATATTTGAGCACATGAAGCCCTACTAGAAGCTCATTCTGCTTCTAAATAGATGCTTACCTAGAGCAGTGAGGTGGATGCATGTTGGTCACTTTGATGCTTCTTTACCCATTGTTGCTACTCTTACTGATGAGGACATGATCTTCGATCATTATCGTGACATGGAGGGATACTGGACCCAAGATGGCAAGATCATAGAGTATTGTCACGGGGTATCAAAGATTTCAGACTGTAATGGTCTAGTTGAGGCAAATTGAGTTGATTGTGTCTTGCAACAATTTGGTGATGATATCCTTGAGGACTTGCCCCCAGTATCTACTTGCTACCAGATTATCCAAGAGATGGGTGAGATTGGGCAGAGGACAGTCATTTGGACTCCTTTGACTCTGGGAGTCTTCATTACCAAAGTTTTGAGACGAGGATAAAGGGGAGGGAGAGGGATTCCTTTTTGATCTTTGATTGTGACTGTGGGCTCAGAGTCTACTGACAAGGACTATGTTCCAGATGATGATGATTTGTCAGATGAGGTCCTTCTCAAGGATGAGGATTTTGATGATATTGATGATTCAAGTGATGTTCCTGATATCCCTGAGGGCCCTCCTATTGTTCCTCGACCTCCTCATTCAGATGAGGTGATGCGACAATTTGACCCTAATTAGCAGCCTGGTGATCCACTTGAGTTTAGTCTATTTGCTTTTCATACTTTGTCTTTTCTCTTTTCATGGGGAGCTGACTTGTCCTTCTTTCGATTTGCTCTTTTAGGTAATGTTAGAGAGTGGAGGGACTTTGTTCACGAGATTAATGTTGGATTAGCTTCTCCTTCACTAGGATGACTCATGATCTCTTTTTAGATGACCCTAGTGTGACCCCTACTGTGGGGTGACACACTGGCATTTTTGCACCTGTCTATCATGGATGCTAGATAAATACAGAGTTGAAGACCCAAGTTGACACCCTTAAGGGTGAGAATTAGGTGCTCCGAGAGATGGATCACCTTAATTTTGGATGACGTGATACTAGTATGGTGGGGCCTTCATAGTCACATGCTCACAGTAGAGCACCTCACTCTCATAGATCTCATGGAGCGACGACTGGTATTCGTAGATGGAGGAGCTGAAGTCCTGAGGGTTCCAGTGGAGGGAACTGCCCTTGACTTCCTTTCTTGAAATCGTGCCCCCTTGCATGGGGAGCCTCTACTTCTTTTGAGAGCATTTTGTCTTAGCTCTTTGATACCTTTGTATATGTAAACTTTGGATGTTTCTATGAAAGTTTATCCTTTTATGGTTTTCTCTTATCAAATTTGTACTCATTTCTTGTGCATGTTTGGATGTTTGGGAACTCTTTGATTATGTGCGATCTTTTCAACTCTTTTAATGATGCAAGTGTGATGACAATGACATATTTTTGTGGTTTTTTGTGGCATATATATGAGATGTAGTTTACGATATGATAATGCAAGAACACAAGAAATGATGAAATGAAACTTTTACTCTTACTAAACATCATGAGATATGACATTTGACTTTATTGCTTTGAGACTTTTTTTTTTCTGATTTTTGGCATGAATGCATGTGGAACAAACAATGTGACTGCTCTAAAATACGATTTTCAATTAAGGGGATTGCGAGTTGTCCTGATATAAGAGACCTATTTAAGGCTATGAGATAGGATTTAGGAAAACTCAAGTGGGGAGTGGGAATGAATATGGAGCATTTCTAATTTCTAGAATTTGGTTAAGGCTAAACACTGATCCTTATCTAGATAAGACAAATTGATAAGCTTTCAACTTTCGACAAGTAGCAAATTTTATTGGTGTTCGCTAGACTTAGATCACAGATGGCAAGCAAAGTAGACCTGGGGTAAAGGATAAATGGGAAAGAACAAGGGTCCCTAGATAGAAGATGATCCTAGAGACTACTAGACCCTTAGTTTTGCTCAGCTAATGTGTGTGTGCTCTTTTTTTGTTAGAATGTCACCCTTGAGGCTTCGAGCTTAGACTGATCTCCACCTAAGAGTACGGACATTCAACAATTTTCTCTCTTTCACTCTTTTTTTTCTTTTTTCTTTTGCTTTTTTCACTTTTTTTATATTTTCCTCACTTGATTTTATCATTTTTTTGGATTTTGACTTTTTAAGAAATGAATGCTTTTTGGAACTTTTGATATGCAATGATTTGATCTCTCAATTCTCACTTTTTCAATGCTCTTATTTTGATCACTCTTTTTTTTTTATTCACTTGGATCTTAGATTGCTTCCTTCAGAGTTTTGATCTTCCTGACATTTTTGGCCAAGAAAGATAATGGGTTGAGTGCCACCTAAAGTTTTTGTAATCTGTTTGGACTTCTCTACTACTAGGGGAGAATTGGGAAGGTCTACTTGCAATCTTTCTTTGATCATTTTAGGTTTGAATACTAACTTTATTTAGACCTAACATCTTGACTCATTAAGACTGGGATCAGTGTAAAGCTAAAAGCTAGGTTTTGATTAGATTTACTAGGAATGAAAAGGGAATAATGGTGATTTGTGAAAATGGAGAATCTCTAGGTCCTGAAAGGATGATGTATATCTAGATGACATTAGAATCCTTATTGAAAAGAAAACAGCACAAGAGCAAGTCACTAACTATAATGCAAGATGAATAGAATGATACAGAAATGCAAGAAACAAATTATTTTTGACATTTTTGATTTTTATAATTTTTTTTGTATTTTTATGTTTTATGATTTTTTTGGTTTTTTAGACATAATATTTCTTGATAGGCACCGTTTCCGATGTCTTCTTTGACCATGTAAAGCCTATCCAATTGGGTCTAGATTTTTGTCTTCACCAGCTCTTTTATCAATCAGATTATCTATCCTGAGCACTAGATCTCCCACTTGAAAGAGTCTTCGGACGACCTTTTTGTTATATTACTTTTTCATTCTTGCCAGATAAGAATCATGTCTTTGAATGACTCTTAAGCGTGTTTCATCCATCATTTCCAATTCACCCAGCCTGACTACTCTATATTCCTCATTATCTAGTAATCCTTGTAACGACACTCTCAAGCTAGGCAACTCTACTTCCAATGGTAGTACCGCCTCTGACCCAAAAGTGAGGGCATAGGGGGTGGTTCCAATTGGATCCTTGACACTTGTTATGTAAGCCCACAGAGCTGGAGATAGTTGTAAATGCCAATCTCTCTTAGAATCTTTCATGATTTTAACCAGTATTGACTTCAAAGTCTTATTGGTAGCTTATGCTTGTCCATTTCCTTGAGGATAATATATCGACGGGGAGTTGTGATTGATGTGAAATCTCTCACATAACTCTCTTACTTGTGGATTTTTGAATGACAAGGCATTATCTGTTACTATCACTTGGGGAATTCTGAACCAGAAAATGATTTGATTCAATATGAATTTAGTGATTACAGTCCCCAAGTCTATGGTGAGAGGCATCCACCCATTTTGTGAAATATTCTATTGCAGTGATGATGAATAGGTGTCCATCTATTGTTGGGGGAGATATCTTCCCCACCAGATCTTATCCCCATGTGGAAAAGGGCCAAGGGGTAACGATTGGTTGCAAATCTCTTGTTGGTGTGTGGTGAACATGAGCATAAGCCTGACATTTCAGACACCTCTTTACGAACTTAATCGCATTCCCTTGTAAACAGGGCCAAAAGTATCCCATTCTATGTATTTTTCTTGCCGTGGCGTGACCACCAAAATGTCCTCCACAAATTCCACTATGACACTCTTCTAATATCTTGCATGCTTCTTCCTTGTCAACATATTGAAGAAACATTATGTCTAGGGCCCTTCGATAGAGCGCATCATCTATTAAAACATATCTTGTGGTGAGGATGCGTAATCGTCTTTTTCCCAAAGGGGTAATGTTTTCTAGGTAAGTCTTGTTTGCGAGATAGTTCACAATATCTTTGTACCAGTACGAGGCTGCATATTTCTCGAGATCTACCACACAAATTTCTTCATCAAGGAAATCTTCACTCATAGGTTCCTCTTGGGGAACCAGATTATTTGCTTGCCAATTTGCTATTATTTGTCCTTTGACTACTTTTTAGTTGATGTGGGTTAGCTCAAATTTGCTCAATAAGGTTATGAATCAGCCGACTCTTCTTGAGAGCATTGGTTGATTCAAAAAAGTTCTCAATTGCTCAGATCATATCATAACTTTAGTTTCTTGATTCAGCATGTAGTTTCGTAGCCTTTAGGTTGCAAAGACTATATCTAGGCATTCTTTTTCAACTTGGGTATAATTCTTCTCATATTCCAACAAGGTTTGACTTATGAAATAGATGGCTTTTTCTCTTCCACCTTCATCATCTTGAGCTAGCATGCATGCCACAGAGATATTAGTTTCTCTGAAGTATAAGATGAAGGGTTTGTCATGTTTTGGTGGCATCAACGTGGGTGGGGTTAATAGGAATTTCTTTACTTGCTCAAATGTGTTTTGATAGTCCATGGTCCAGATAATGCCAACTTTTTTTTTCAATAATTGATTGATTGGATGAATTTTGAAAGTCATGTCTGTTATGAATCGTCTGATTGCATCTAACTGTCCCAAGAAGGCTCTTACTACCCTCTCACTTGTTGGTGGGGTTGCATTTAAGACCACTTTGACCTTAGATGGGTCAACATCTATGCCTCTTCGTGAGACAATGAATCCCAACAACTTTCATGCAATGACTCCAAAAACACACTTTTTAGGATTCAACCTTACTTTATATTGCCGAAGCCTATTGAAGATTTTGTGAAGATCCTCCACATGTTTTACCCTTTGTTCTAACTTGGCCAGAAGATCATTGATGTAAGTTTCAACTATCTTGTGTATATAATCATGGAAGATATGTGTTATTGCCCTTTGGTAGGTTGCTCCTGTGTTCTTCAACCCGAATGGCATGACTATGTAACAGAAAGTTCCCCAAGGGGTAGTGAATATCATTTTGTTTTGGTCAACTTCTGTGATCTTGATCTGGTTATATCTTGAAAATCCATGTATGAGAGAGAGGGTCTCATAACCTGCCATTGAATTGATAATTTGATCAATGGATGGTAAAGGGAAGTCATCCTTTGGGCAAGCTTTGATTGATGTCTCTAAAATCAAGGCATATTTGAATTTTTCCATTTTCCTTCAGGACTGGGACAATGTTTGACACCCAATTTGAATAATCCATTAGTTTGATGAAACTGACATTTAGTAGTTTTTTTAGTTCTTCCTTCACCGTTTCAGCTACTTGTGGCTTTATGGACCTTGGTTTTAGTTTCATAGGTTTTGCATATGGTTTTGTCACTAAATTGTGCACCATAACCTTTGGATCTAATCCTGGCATGTTTGAATATGCCCATGCGAATATATTAGAATATTTGATGAGGAATTTTGTGTAATCCTCTAGTTCTTCATCATTTAGCTCCCCTCCTAGTTTCAACATCCTAGGTTTTTCAGGTGTTTCAACATTGATGTCGATTGTGTCTCCCATTAGGGATGGGTCTCCTTCCTCAAACTTTTGAGGGGCAGGCGGTAAATCTAAGTTCGCTTCAATCTGAAGGATTTCTTTTTCATTTCCAAAATAGTCCTTTAGATGAGGGAGGAGCATGTATCCTTTTTTGTGGTGTACTCTTGGAAGTCCATCATAAGCATGTAGATATTCCAAGATGGCTTCGTCATTCTCAATGTAGTCCCGGGTTGGTCTCTCTTCTTGACCCATGACGTAATTCAGGATATTTGGTAATTCTTTGCTTTTCAATAAAGGTTCTCTGCATACTGAGACAATATATTCTAAAGTTTGTAATTGAGCATGTGGCAAAAATAATGCGGCCGACATGGCCATTGAGTCCGCCACTTAATTTTCTTCTCTAGGTATGGCTTTGATAGAGAAGAAATCAAAGAACTGAACTAACTTCTTGATGGTTTCTTTATAGGGTTGCAATCATTCTGACTTCGTCTTGTAATTTTCTGCAACCTGGTTGATTATCAACTAAGAATCTCCAAAGGCGAAGATTTTTTTGACTCCCATTCTCATGGCTAGCATGATTCCTAGGGATAGGGCTTCATACTCGGCGATGTTGTTGGTGCAAAAGAAATCTAGTCTAAAGGCAAAGGGGAGGACTTTTCCTTCGAGAGATGTCAAGTTTATCCCCGTTCCTGCCCCTATTTTGCAACTAGCTTTGTCAAAATGTAGGGTCCACAAGCTTTCATGGTTTTGTAAGTGAGATGTTTCTCCAAACTCATAAGTGGAGGTCTGTTTTTCTTCTTTTTCATCTCCCTCTTTGATGATTTCAGTTGTTCCAACCAAGAGGTTTTTGATATCCCATTCATTGATACATGGAATGGCTGCTAAACCGAAAGGTGCATGGGATTTAGTGGTAAGCGGATCAAAGGGGAATCCCCTAAGATCATCCATTCTTTGGTAGGATATGTTGAGTGATCGTATTCGTTTAAACATCTTGAGTTTCCTCTTTTTGTTTCTCTTACATTTTCAACTTCTTATCTTTTCTTCCTATTTCTTTCTATAGATACTGAAAGGATCAGGGTCCGCTTTGACGACAGTGACCTTTCTGAGATGATGGAAATGTATTTCTTGGAATAAAGTGGAGGTGATGGCCTTCATGGCATGAATCCAAGGCCTCCCAAGGATCATATTATAATTGGTTTCTTGATTGATAATATAGAAATCCATAGAGATAGTTTTACCCATCAAATTGAGTGGTAGGCTAGTTTTTCTGATTATTTTAATGTCATGACTGTCGTAAATCCTCAATGTGGAAATTTTTTGCTTGATTCCTATTTTGTTGTATCCCATCCTTCATAGGAATGACATTCACAATAGATTGACTATCGATCCTTCATCCACCACTACTCTTTTTATAGTGACCTCTTGACTTGAATTTGTAAGTATAGAGGTGAGTCTTTCTTCTTCCTTCACTTTGGGGTAGTTTAGAAACGTCGAATGTAAGAGGAGGTGATTCCTCTTATGTGGAGCATCCTACTTCTAATACTTCTAGGAATATCTTACGATGTGAGGGAGAGCCTCTCAACAAGTTTATTACCTATGAGAAGATCTCTGTTTGATCTATTTGTTCTTCTTCATGGATCACGAACACTTCTTGGTTTAGTTCCACATTGTTGGAATTATTTTGATTGGTCTTCCCTTTCTCAATTTGAGGTTCCTTCTCCTTTCTTTGGGATTGGAGAAGTTTTAGGAAATTCCTTTGTTAATCCGGAGTAAGTTTGGAGATAGCTTTATTATACCCATAACAAGTTTTTGTTTCATGACCCTTTGTCTAGTGGAACCAACAATAAGTATTGGGGTCGTATGAAGGTCAGTTTGACCCTTGATTTCCTTGTTGTCACCTTTGTCATTACTAGGATTAATTTTTATGATATTGATATCCTTCTCTTGAGGCACATTGGATGTGGTCTTTTCTATTCCCTTGGATGTTCAAAGTTTTCCATTGGTATCGTAAGTCTTTCAACCAATATCGATGGCGTCTTGGTTAATCCTTAAAGCACTTTCTAATGCCTCTTCGTAGGATTTGTATGGCAACTTTTGAACATCTTCTCTCATGTCTTTGTTAAGGGCATGCAAAAAGAGGTCACACAATTCTCGATGATCCATGTTCGGAGCACTAGTCAAAGAATAAAGGATTTGCCTCCATCAGGTGACAAAGTGTGCTATGGATTCGTTTGGCTCTTGTTTCATTGTGAGGAATTCTTTGATCCCTGTTTTAATGAGTTTGTTCATGTTGAATGCCATGACAAACTCTTTGATTAATTGTCTGAACGAATGGATTGAAGCTTCTGGTAAGCGATAATACGAATCCAGAGCGATGCCTTCAAGAGTTTTCAAAAATTGTTTTGCTACAACCCCATCCCAAGGGAGGAGTTCTCTTATGGCCATGGTGTAGGCTTTAATGTGTGAATTCAAATCTCCTTCTCCTTTGAACTTTGGGAGATCTAGCAATGGCTAAGGTAATTGCACGCTTCTTATGTTTTGGTCTAAAGGCTCTTTCAAATATTTGAGATATGTTCCTAGAAAGGCACTTTGAGATTGCGGGGTTGATAGTAATAACCTAGTAGGTGGGTTTTGATAACCCATTGTTGGATTTGTTTGATTTTTCTGAACATGAGGATTCCCATTCAGACATGAGTTGTTACTTGTGTTTCACGAATAATAATTGAGGTAGGGGGATTTTGAGATGCCCCCTGGTCTTGTTCATGAGATTTCTACCTTCTTTCTGGAGCAACTTGCTCTAGTTCCAAGATTCTAATTCTTTGCACTAGAGTTATGATGAAATATGCAGGAGTAGTAGCTCTAGGTGTTTCTTCATTTGTAGGATGTTCTCTTCAAGTATTTTCATGGTGATGTGCTTCTTTGCATGTAGTTTTTTCTTTTTTCTCTTCTTGCAAGGCAATCCTTAATGCCTCTTGAGCGTCTTTGGCTTCTTGTAGATGTTTTTCCAACTATTTAACTTCCTCATCAAGATGAGTACTCAATGTGCTTGTGGAAGGTTGTTCGGGTCGATGTCTCTCTGACCTTATCCTTCTAGCTTTATGTGGCACATTTGGTATGGCTGGGTTGTTTTCCCAAGTTGGGTTGTTGAAAGATAGAGAATGCCTAGATTCTCTTTGATCTTATTCATAATCAAAATCTTTGTAGTCATAATAATTGGTGATTGGCACATCAAGATGTAGAGGCACATACCTATCAAAGGAAGGATTTTTTGGTTCTCTTGAGGGAATGTTCCCTTGGTTTAAGTCAGGTTTCATCATATTCGAGGTTGCCACAGACACCACAGGATAAATGGAACGGATGATGGTGTAAGTGATAGAAGCTAAAGTGGCTATGTAGAGTAGTGAGAGAATGTTTTGAAGTTTCTGCCAAATGTTTTGAAATTTTTGAAATGGGAATGCAAACTACAAAACCAAAAGGTTCTGCACTTCATGCTGGGTTCACCAAAATATGTACACTCAAAATTGTGACTTTGGTTGCCTAGGGCTATCGGGTCAGATTTTGGCACGCACACAGACCCTTCCCTCATTTCCATGAGGCAATCTACCACATCACTCTCACTCACGTGGAAGTAGCCAGTTGAGAGGAGGAAAGACACAGTGGGGGTATGGCTCATTAGAGAGCTAGACTTCATGGAGAGGGTTCGGCAAGTATTGTGGCCTTTGTTGTTGTGTGTTAAGTTGCATGTTTTGTTCGATTGAAGTTGTAGTTGAGATAACCCTATGACCCAAAGGGTCACTAGTTTCTCTTCTCCTATTGGGGTTTCTTAGATTCCACCTTTGTGTGGGTAAGCGGTTCTATTCATTTATGTCCTCTTGTCTTTCTATGCATTGAACAAGTTTTGTTGTATCTGGTGTTGTCTAGTTTCTTCTAATAATAAGAGGACGAATGTGTCTCCTTGTGGTAGAACAAATGTTTCTTGTTGTGGTCTTGGATTGATCTCCTTGATCTCGTCATGGATAGCCCTCACCCACTCTCCTCTCACTCCTAGGCACATTCGAGAGCCAAGATAGAGGTAGTTGTGTGATTACTAACTTTAACCAGATTTAGGGTTTGACTTTATTTTGACTAGTTTTTACCTCATGATGGTATCAAGGGTTTGATTGGATCGTGTAACTATGGTTACCTCGTGATGGTATCGAGGGTTTGCAATTTTGTCTATTATAGGGTTTCTATATGCATGCAAAGCTAAATGATATGCAAAAAACATTTTGTGCTTTTTCAGTATTTTAGAAATGAAAAGTGCTTTTAATCTATGAAAGGGAAATATGTATGCAATCTAATATGATTTTCCTAATGTAAAGTTAATCTATGTTTTTTGGGTTTTCGATTGTTTTGAAGTAATCTAATCTAGAAAGGGAAAATGCTTCTTCTAATAATCTAGATCTAGAAATATGAAAACAACTAATCTAACATGCAAGATCTAATTATCAAGGAAAAAACAATGTTTTGTTGTTCCCAAGAGCAAATTTAGTTTTCAAATTACTATTTAATTAAACAAACAATGAAGGAACCTAAGAGAAATGAAGATTTGTGTGACTCCATTACCCTCAAAAATCCTTGATAATGGCAACCTCGAGTCCTTTTATAGCAGCGGGAGATCCTCTTGATGATAAAATGACATAAAGAAACAAAAAGAAGCTTTGATGAAGCTTGAATGAGCTCAATGAGAGCTTTAGTTGAGCACAATTTGGCATAGAATGAAGCAGTGTAATGATGCTTGGTTGAACAAATAAAGCAAAAGGCACCTTCGTCCTGTGAGAGCATTTGAATGCTAAGTTGGAGAGTAGAAAAACTGGCAAGAGTTGTGTGAACAATGAATTTGCCTCCCTTTCTGCTTGAGGGAGGGGGTATTTATAGGTTTGAGGAATGGGATTGATTGAGAAGTTAACTCATTTGATTGATGAGTTAACAAGGATGATTGGGGAGTTAACAAGGTTGATTACCCAATGAACTCAACTAACTATGGAGTGATAAATCAATTATAGCTTATGACTGAAGAGGAAATGGAGGTGAGGGAATGCATGAGATTGATTGAATAGTTAATTTGAGATAAAATGGAGCTAATTATGCATGTGTAGGTGCATGAAATAGTTAACTCCATATTAGGCATCAAAAATCATGTAAACTAGAACAAAAATAGGCGAAAATGAACCAAAAATGAGTGAGAAACTTGAGTTTTTCTATGGCTATGAAAATGGTGGGGTCACCCCCTAGGTCGCCTGAGGGAGATCCGGGTTGGACAAGGTCTTTTGTAGAAAAGCAGGTTGAGAGATGCAAGAAGAGAAGAAAAGGAGGGGTTCTGCCTCTGGAAATAGGTTAGTCATGTGCAAGAATCCAAATCTCCACTTGCACCTATAGGATCTCCTAGGGGAGATCTGGAAATAATATTGGGAGTTTTAGATTGGTTGAGCGGAACTAAAAATTGAAAGTGGGAGATGGATAGGGAGACCTCTAGAAGGCCTCTAGAGGTGCACATAATGAAAAAGATAGGGGAAAGGTGAAAAATCACCTACAAGATAGTCACAAGGCTTAGGAGCAAGGTTGAAAGCCTAGAAAATGTAAGTCAACAAATATCGCAACAAGTGTCGAAGAGCGTCGCAAACGGGGAGAGGGAGAAATCGACAAAGAGGAAACAACATAAGACAAGAAAGAGGACACATCATCAAGAGGTTTGCTACTCAAAAGACATTATTTCATGCTTACATGTATGTGATAAGGATTTCAATAATCATAGGGGTCCTTGTGGAGGTTGTTCATGATTTTTGTGCTTACAGTAGTTAATGCCTTCTTGCGAGCATTTGTCGGGTTTCATCCGTTTGTTTATGATTTTGCATAATTAGGGTTTTAGGACTAATCAAATTAAGGTTTTAACAAAATATCAATCGATTCTATCTTTCCAAGCATCTCATAGTGACATCAAACTTGTAGCTGAGTCCTCTATTGCAGTTGTGACTTAGCTCGATCTATGTCCTTGAATGTATGTGTGAAAGAAGGGTTTGATTGAATCTAATTAACACACCATCTTATCAGTCCCATTTTCATACATAAAATTTTGGTGAACCTATGTTTTTCTTAACATTACATCTTGTTGAGTGTTGTAAATCAGATTTGCATTCATACATATCATATTCATCATTCTACATTCAAAAATCTTGCAAAAATTTGAAAATTTTGAAAAAATTAAGCATCCTAGGTTTGCATTAAGGCATAGTTTGCACTATTTTCATTGCATTTCATCTAAATCATTTAAATTTCTAATATTTACATCAGATCTGAGATAAATTACAGCAATTCATCATTCTATAATCATTTAGTTTGCATTTACACATTTTATTTGTTAGGGCTTGCTTAAAACTTTGCATTTTTCACATAACCTGGTAATTCCAAATGCTAGGGTTTGTAATTAAAATCTTGTTTCAGATTTTATTACTCATTTATATCTAATTTTGGGTTGTGGTGTTTCATTATAGTGTGTTTTTGCGTCTACATTTCAAAGTTTGTGCATTGAGTGTTGTATGCTTTTGTATGAGTCTTAAAACCTGTTGCCCTAATAGAAATATCCCTCTAAGGAGAATTCTTAGATTAATGGGTTCTAGTGCTCCCGATAGCAATGGTGTTCCTACATCAGAAAATCCATTGAATACCTACTTTACAAAAGGAGAAACACAAACTTTGCAAGATATCATGCCTCCTATAATTGCAATGGAAGAACAAAAATTTCATGATTTTGAAGATCCTATTGATGTGGTAACACATATACCCGATGAGCAAATAAACAAACTTAATAAAGAATTCACTGATTTCCAAGCATTTATTGAAAAAGAAAGGATAACGGAAGAAGCTGTGCCTATTGTTCATAATATAAGAGAGTTGTTAACAGAAGGACAAGATGGTGTTAATATGCTTCGTAGCCTAGCACATATAGTGAATCATAATGTTATGCCTGTGACTGAATGTGCGAATCTTATCAACAATATGTCATCACCGACTCATACACAAGTATCAACACCTATACCAACTACTAGAATGTCTACTTTACATCATCAATCCTTACTACTAATGCACTAGCTTGCAGTAATGTTACCACTAGTATTGGAGTATTTAACAACATTAATTCCTAGAATTACAAGGTTGTGGGATTCAATTATCAAAATCTACCACCTAGGGTGACTTCTTATATGAATAATCACTCTCAACCATCTATACATTCTACATATTCTCAACTGTTGAAATAAGGGTAGACAACTAAGAGGGGGGGTGAATCAGTTGTCTCAAAACTTTAACTTTTACTACATTTAATCTTTTTTACCACTTATTAACAGATATATGATATAACCATGAAAGCATGAATCAACAACACATGAGCAGAAACATAATCAACACATATAACACCAAGATTTTTACATGGAAACCAGGTTAAGGGAAAACCACGGTGGGGGTTAACCCACAAGATTTATTCTCTATTAAAAGAATAGAAAAATGGGAAGGCACTTGCCTTCGGGCACACTACCTAGAGCTCACTACTCCAAGAGACTCACTGTCTACAAAATATTCACAAGATTAACATAGAAATGTTTAATTGAGAAACAACATCTTCTCCATGCCATGGTTTAGTTCCATTGAAGCTCACAACACCTCTGCTCTGCTCTCAAAACACTTCTTCATTTCCTTTGCATCATTACTGCTTTTTCTTCTTTTGCTTTTCCTCTTCTTTGCTTTGCCTTTTTACCTTCCTTAGAATTTAATCATTTTCGCTTAAGGACAACTTTTCCATGACTCAACTACAAGTATTTATATGCTACATCAACCTTGGAATGAATCATCAAGGTTGGCATTACATTCATCAACCATTGGAACAATCTCCAAGGTCAGCATTACGAACATTTACAAAAAGACTTGACTCAATACAAAATACTACATGCAGATCACTACACTATCGGCCAAACATAACTGAGACTCAAATCTTCCTCGAACAACATGCCATGCTTCATAGAACTTATCTTTGATCATCTGCAACACACATGAAACATCCAGTCGGCCAAGACTGGAAAGAAAAATAATACCCAAGGAGAAATCTTCAACTACGAGCTCAATCTTCAATGCGGACCACTGACATAATAGGCACATGATCCAGAGACCCCCACAAGCATAATGAAATCAACAAGAATAACCGCATCACCTCAAATCACCAGAATCACTTACATCTTCACACAAGAACTTAAGAGCACTAACTATCATGACTGTCATGCTAGAAAGATTGCTTGCAGACCTCTAAACCATGAACCACTTGAGTTAAGGATACACACCAACATGCCAAACATACCTCTAGAACCGCAGACCATAATATTCCAATGCAGAGCAATCTAGACAAAATTCTTGTCACTCTATTACCTCTGAACAACTACAAAAACCTGGTTCTACTCAGATGGCTATAACTTCACCAATACTTCATGCAGACCTCTCAAATCTTAACTAGAGAAACTTCAGACAATCCTATACAAACCCTTTAGTTTGCAAACTCTGATCTTCATTTTACTGGAAATGTGAAGCATTCTACTTTACCGATCCGCACTGTCTTCACTATCTCTAACAAGGAGATATGTTGACATCAATGAAAACACATCATAGGCACACATTTGCAACAATCTCCCCCTTTGTCATTAATGACAACATATGATATGAAAAACTGATTCAGCCATCAAGACAAGAACTTCTCTCCCTTTCTCAACTATCACACTTGCAACCACTTTTCTTCACTACTCCCCCTTTCACCAGCAACTGCATACTTCCAATTTTTTCACATGACTTCTCTCCCCCTTTGACATCAATGGCAAAGGGCACATATTTGCAGTCATCTCTCTCCCCTTTTGTTTTTGAGCTCCAGAATTAACATACTGACTACTCCCCCTGAGTAGCATCCCTTCACATCAATCCGGACCACAAGATATGACTGTGAGTTCCACTGGACTAATGCACACTAGTGCACCTTAGTTCTGAACAGGAGGGGTAATAACCCCTAGCATCTCTCTGAGATATTCAAAAGTGTCTTTAGGTATAGGCTTAGTGAAGATATCTGCAATCTGATCCTTTGAAGAAACAAATTCCAATCTAACTTTATTCTCATTTACCTTCTCTCTCAAAAAGTGAAACTTGATGGATATGTGCTTTGTCTTTGAATGCAACACCTGCTTCTTTGAAATGTTTATTGCACTTGAATTATCACAAAAGATTGTAACAGGTTCTTCAAACATAATTCTCATATCCTTCAACATCTACTTCATCCACAAAACTTGAGTACAATTACTTGCTACTGCTATATACTCTGACTTAGCAGTAGACAGAGATATTGCCTCCTACTTTTTGCTCAACCAAGAAACTAATCTCTTTCCCAAGAAAAATGAACCACCACTAGTACTTTTCCTGTCATCCACATCTCCTACCCAATCAGCATCTATATATGCATGAAGAGTGAAATCATTATCCTTAGGAACCATAAGCCATAATCAAATGTTCCCTTTAGATATCTGAAGATTCTTTTGACTGCTACAACATGAGATTCTCTAGGATCAGCTTGAAATCTAGAAACAAAGCCAACTACATTCATAATATCAGGTCTAGTATGGGTCAGATAAAGTAGTCCTCCAATCATTAATCTATACCTTTTATGATCTACCTTAGGGGAATCATCATCTTTACTCAACTTGCATCCGGTTATCATAGGAGTACTCACTGGTTTTGAATCCTCCATTCTAAACTTTTTCAACAATTCTTTCACATACTTAGACTAAGATATGAAGATGCCCTTATCTGACTGAATGATTTACAGTCCTAAGAAAAAATTTATTTCACCAAGCATGGACATCTCAAATTCACTTTGCATCTGATCAGTAAATTTTTTACACATGCTCTCATTTCCACCAAAGATGATATCATCAACAAATACCTCAACAATCAAGATGTGTTCATGATCAATTTTGAAGTAAAGATTACTATCAGCTGTGCCTTTGCTAAAACCTAAATTTAGTAGATACTTATCTAGTCTTACATATCAGGCTCTTGGGACTTGTTTAAGTCTAGAAAATTCTTTCCTCAATCTGTAGACCATATCTCCTTGATCAGACAACTAGAATCCTTTTGGTTGCTCAATGTAGACTTCTTCTTCCAAATCTACATTTAGAAATGTTGACTTGACATCCATCTAGTAGACTTTGAAATCTTTGTAAGCAACAAAGGCAAGAAATAGTCTGATTGCTTCTATTCTTGCCACTAGAGCAAAAGTTTCTTCAAAGTCAATTCCCTCTACCTGAGAATATCCTTTGCACACCAATTGTGCTTTGCTTCTCACAACTTCACCATCTTCATTCAATTTATTCCAGAAGACCCATTGAGTTCCAATTACATTTTTATTTTCAGGTCTAGGAACAAGATCCCAAGTATGATTCTTTTCAATTTGCATTAATTCTTCTTCCATTTCTTTTACCCAACTTTCATCATTCTAAGCTTCATTCACTGATTTTGGTTCAATCTTTGAAATCAAATAGCACTCCATTTGTTCTTCAACAATTTTTCTTCTAGTTTGAACACATTTATTTTTATCTCCTATGATTTGATCTTCAGAATGATTCAACCTTACATACCTGGGAGTTTTAGGATTTTCTTGAACTTCTGATTCTTGAACTTGTTCCTCAACATTTGCAATGACTTCTTGAGTTACTGGATTCTCTGGAGGAATCTAAATCTAAGTTTGAGTTTGAGCTCACTTTCCTTCATTTGGATCTTCATTTTGATCATTTGATTCATATCCACAAGACTTGGAAGGTCTCTCCTTGCTTTCATCAACCTTGACATTAGCACTTTCAACAATACTTTTCAATCTTTTGTTGAAGCACCGGTATGCCTTTCTTTGGTTAGAATAACCCAGAAATATTACTTCATCACATCTTGCATCAAACATGCCTAGTACTTCATCTCTTTTGATCTATAGCATTTACTACCAAAAACTCTGAAGTATTTAATTGTAGGAGCAATACCAAACCACAATTCATAAGGTGTTTTACTAGTATTACCTTTGATATGCACTTGGTTAAGAGTGTAGACAATAGTACTCATAGCTTGTCTCTAATAAGAATATGTAACATTTGCCTCCATCATCATGGTTCTAGCAACCTCTTGAATAGTCTGATTCTTCCGTTCCACAACTCCATTCAATTGAGGAGTCCTAGGAGCAGATAACTGTCTTCTTATTCCATGCTTTTCACAAAATTCATTGAACTCATCGGAGGTAAACTCTCCACCTCTGTTAGATCTTAGACACTTTATCTTCACACCAATCTCATTCTCCACCTTAGCCTTGAACACCTTGAATCAGTCAAGATCCTCTAATTTCTCTTTCAAGAAAGTGACCCACATCATCTAGGAGTAATCATCAATCAGCAACATAAAGTATATGTCTTCTTGTAAACTCCTAACTCTGGTAGGACCACACAAATTAGTGTGCACAAGTTCCAACAATCCACTTGAAAATTGTTCTTTACTTTTGAATGTAGTTCTACTCTATTTGCCCAACTAACATTCCTTACACATGCTATTAGCAGGTTTTACAAGATTTGGAAGATCTCTCACAGCTTGAGTAGTGCTTATCTTGACAATGCTATCAAAGTTTACATGACACATTCTCCTATGCCATAACCAACTATGATCAATTTGAGCAATCAAGCAACTTTTACCATCACTAGTTAAATGAAAGATGTTACCTCTAGTATGTGTACCAAATGCAATCTCAGTTCTAGAGCTTTCCAAAATTTTGTATTTTCCATCCTTGAATCGGAGATCATACCCTTTGTCAACCAGCTATCCAACACTAAGAAGATTATGCTTCAATCCTTCTACATACAAAACATCATTGGTGTTGTTCTTACCATCAAGAGAGATGGATCCTCTGCCATGGATTCTACCAGCTGAATTGTCTCCAAACTTCACAATTCCACCTTCATATTTTTCAAAACTTATAAACTTACTTTTATCACTGGTCATATGATGAGAACATCCACTGTCAATCACCCACTCATCCTTTTCTTCAACCTGAGTAGCCAAGGCACTTTCCACATTCACACAGCTAGTGTATCTAGTAGGCACTAGATCTTCTTCTTGGATAGCAATGAACACCCAATCATTTCCAGAGGTACTTCCCATATTAGATTCATCATTGTGACTCATTCATCATCAGTTTCTTGGACATAGTAGCATTTCTTCTAAACCCTAGGTCTGTTAGGGTTTGGATTTGAAACCCTCTCTGGACATCTTGAAGCAAAAGGACCAATCTTATTTCAAGCAAAACATTTGAAAGGAAACTTTCCTTCATACTTACTAGATCCTCTTGGTAATCTTTTGGCAATAAGGGTTTCAAGTTCTTCAATCTCAACTTCATCTTCTTCAAGTTCCTTCCTTGCCTTCTCATATCTAGTTAATCTTCTTGAATAGCTTTCACCTAGATCAAATCTTTGCTTTCCAAAAACACTGACCTTAAATGCAGATTCTGATTTAGGAAGAGAATCACCAAACTCACTCATTTCAAATGTTGAAATCTTGCCAACCAGTTGATCCCTTGTAATAGTTGTCACAATCCTGATCTCTTCAATAGCAGAAACTTTATGCTTGTATGAATCAGGTAAGGATCTGAGTAGTTTTGCAACAATCTCTAATTCTTCCAGTTTTCCACCAGCACTCTTGATACTACACACAAGTTCATTCATCTTCTGCATATAGGAAGTGATGTTTTCATCTTCACTCATCCTTAAACTTTCGTATCTACCTCTCAGACTCTGTAACTTAGCACATTTGACATATGCATCACCTTCATACAGATTTTCCAAATTCTTCCAGATTTCATGTGCAGTTTGTAGTTCCAAGACATTTTTCATTTCTGTATAGTCAAGGCACTCAACAAAGCTTCCTTAGCCCGAATGTTGTTTTCAGCATCTTTGATTTGATCTAGAGTTGTAGGACCACTCTGCGGAGGCTTGTACTCATTCTTGGTTATCAACCAATAAGGATCACCCATACATTGCAAATGACACTCCATTTGACTTTTCCAAAGAGAGTAATTTGTTCCATCAAATCTTGGACTGTCCTTCTTGTATGTTGAAATCCTGGATCTCCTCAAGCGGTCAAGCTTCTTTTAGAGGAACCAGCTCTGATACCAATTGTTGTAATAAGGGTAGACAACTGAGAGGGGGTGAATCAGTTGTCTCAAAACTTTAACTTTTACTACATTTAATCTTCTTTACCACTTATCAATAGATTAATGATATAACCATGAAAGCATGAATCAACAACACATGAGCAGAAACATAATCAACACATATAACACCAAGATTTTTACGTGGAAACCTAATTAAGGGAAAACCACGGTGGGGGTTAACCCACAAGATTTATTCTCTGTTAAAAGAATAGAAAAATGGGAAGGCACTTGCCTTCGGGCACACTACCTAGAGCTCACTACTCCAAGAGACTCACTATCTACAAAATATTCACAAGATTAACATAGAAAGGTTGAACTGAGAAACATCTTCTCCATGCCAGGGTTCAGTTCCATTGAAGCTCACAACACCTCTGCTCTGCTCTTAAAACACTTCTTCATTACCTCTGCATCATTACTGCTTTTTCTTCTTCTGCTTTTCCTCTTCTCTACTCTACCTTTTTACCTTCCTTAGAATTTAATCATTTTCGTGCAAGGAGAAGTTTTCCATGACTCAACTACAAGTATTTATATGCTACATCAACCTTGGAATGAGTCATCAAGGTTGGCATTACATTCATCAACCATTGGAACAATCTCCAAGGTTGGCATTACAAACATAATTTACAAAAAGACTTGACTCAATACAAAATACTGCATGTGGATCACTACACTATCGGCCAAACAAAACTGGGACTCAAATCTTCCTCGAACAACACACCATGCTTCATACAACTTCTCTTCGATCATCCACAAAATGCATGAAACATATGGTCAGCCAAGACTAGAAAGAACATCAACACCCAAGGAGAAATTCAGACCAAATTCCTGTCACTCTATTACCTCTAAACAACTACAAAAACCCAGTTCTACTCAGATGGCCATAACTTCACCAATACTTCATGCGGATATCTCAAATCTTAACTGGAGAAACTTCAAACAATCCTATACAAACCCTTTAGCCCACATACTCTTATCTTTGTTTTATTGGAAATGTGAAGCATTCTACTTTACTGATCCACACTGTCTTCATTGTCTCTGACAAGGAGATATGTTGATATCAATTACAACACATCATAGGCACACATTTACAACATCAACCACCTATTTATTCTACATATTCTCAACCACCTTTTACTCATTTTTTCTCATCCATCTTCCACTTACAATTATTCTCAACCACCTTTCATTGCCACTCACAATCAATCACCTCAAAATTTCATGACCATAGCCTCTAATTCTGAAATTGCATTTCCTAATGATGCCCTCTTAAATCAACTCTTACAAGGCATGACCTCTTTACAACAGAAAGTGACAAACTTGACCAATGCTTCATCTCAACCTAGCATACCGACATACTATGCTCGAAATCCCCTATCCTATGCAATTCTAAGAACTCATATGCCTAATAAGTTTGAGACTACTCGCTTTGAAAAATATGGTGGAAAAGGTGATCCTAATACTCATGTGGCAACATTCATGACTATGTGTACTGATTTCTTCTTTGAGGAGGACTTGTTAGTAAAACTCTTCCCACGATCTCTCAAAGATACTGCTTTGGAATGGTTTTTTTCTTTACCTTTGAATTCAATACTTTCTTTCTCAAAACTCGTTGATCAATTCCTATAGCATTTTCAAGAAAAATTGGACCTCAAGTCTCATTGATTGATCTCGTTCATTGCAAGCAAGGTCTAAAAGAAAAGTTAACTAAGTTTATCAGTTAATATCAATCTCTCTATGCACAGATTCAATACCTACAATTTTCATCTTTCTCTGTGCACTTCAATGACTCTTTCAATTTCTTCTTCTTCTTCATAAATTCAATCTTCAATAATAATATCTTCAAGAATTAAATCAGATTGACATGAAATAATTTATTTCATCTTCAAATTCCCTTTTTCTCGTATCCATTCACTTCACCTACAAAAACATTTTCATCTTCTCTATAAAAATTTGAATGATATTCATCATATATCATCAAATAAAACAATCTGCCCTTGAAAAAAACTTTGATCATATGCATGAAGACTTTTCATATTCCTCATCTCCATTTTGCATTTTCATTTTCCACCTGTAAAATAAAACTTGACTTTTCATTTTAATTCTCTTCATATTTTTCTTTTCATATTTTTCTTTTCATAAATCATCTCCTCAAACCTGCTGCACAAAAAAAAACTTCTTACATAGAAACTCTTTAGACACAATAAAAACTCCTCATTACATAGAAACTTTCTTATTAAAAAAATAATAAAGCTTCCTCTTTATCTCTTCTGCCACTGACATGTATTAAAATTAGAAAATAATCTTTTTTAAAATCTCACAAAAAATCTTTTAAAAGCATTTTTAAAAATCTTCAAAAATTGCCTTGTAATTGGGCTAAAAATAGCCTTGAGAGATCACTAATTTTGCAGTCAATCTGAATTGACATTTAAATGCATGTTAATGTGCATACATGAGTGAGGGAGACAAACTTTAAATGTCAGCCACTTATCTTACAAAGCGTGCCCATTCCACTTTTAAAGAAAGCCTTTGATTTAGCTTTTCGTGCCTATGCTTTCAAACGGAGACCAATGGTATTGGTCATGTTTAGATAAAGGGGATGGTTACCAAATGTGCTAAACACCCTTTGACAGGTCACTTTAAGTGACAGACCTGTTATAACAGGTCAACATTATTTAATAACAAAAGTGCATATATCTATATGACAGGCAGAGAGAAGCTAGTGCATGCCTTGTGATAGGGTTTATTAATGATTTTAACTCTCAAGAATTCTAATCAACATGATTCCTTTAAAAAAATCAAGAACATGTTGAGCATATATCTACCAAGAATTCCTCTGATGTACAATCAAGATTACTTCAATCTTGATGTCTTGTATGAAAACAAAAACCAACATCACTAAATTCACAACCTTGTCTTATGGACATAAAATGATGATCAATCAAGTCATGATGATGATCTTATTATAAAATACCTCCTTATGCAAGTATAAACATAAACCAGTTCATCACTCCTCATAACTCCTAATTATGACATTAAAACACACATCATAACTTGTGCTTGAAACAGAAAGCATCCACTACATAGAATGATCTTGATGTCCTGCATCATCATTGCTTGAACTCCTGCATGATCAATATCATCTCTTGAACCATCTACCATAAATATGAAATGAATAGCCTCTTTGAACACAAGCTTCAAACTTTTGTCAACTTTATGAACCCAAGACAAACATGAAAGCATTATTCTCTTGATTTGAGTTGAAGACAATACAAAGAAGTAACATTGTGAAATACATTATGCCACCATGAAGAATGATAACAAAAATCCATGACAAACCAGAATGAAACCTCAACAAGATGAACTGAAACATAATCCTCTAACATGAAGTATGGGCATCAAACCTTCTTATTAACATGATGAGAACCAATACCAAGAGAATACATGTCCATCATAACCATCTTCTGAAGCCACAACCTGATGAAGACACAACCCATGACAATCATGACATAGAGCATCAAATATTGTTCAACTGAGATCCAACTGAGATCCTCTTGTCCAACCTTTGACATTTTCATAACTTATATCTGAGCACATAGTACCTGATGACATCACCTTTCCACAATATGTGAGCATCAACAAATGATGTGATCAAGCAGATCAAACAAGTCCTGTCATAAACATGAATCTTGTATATGAATGCACAGGAAATGCATGAAAGCACACAAGAACATGAAGCAACTCCAAACAATATTATGAATCCATGATCAACTCCAAGCATAATCAATCATACTATAAAGTCCTGATAACCCCAAAAGAATGACCTTTGCATTAGACCCATGTGGTCAACCTGTGAACATCATGAAAGCAAGAAGCAACACACTTTGTCAACCAACATTGCATCATAATAAAAACATCAATGGAAAACTACACAACACCTTTTTGACATCAATGACAATTAGTCACCATCAGAGGGAATGTACGTGAATAAGAAGAGGACAAGTGTCCAAGCTCCTTCATGCACCAGGGGAGTTAACATAATAGATTGAAGAGTTAATAGAATAGACCAATCAATTAAGTGAATTGATTGGAGAGTTAACTGAATAGATTAAGGAGATAACTCAATGGACTAATTAGTTAAGTGAATTGAATGGGGAGTTGACTGAATTGATTGACCAGTGAACTCAAAAGACTAATTAGATAACTGATTTGATTGATGAATTAACTAATTTTGACTGGAGGATAAATAGTACACGTGGGTGAGAGAATATTAGCTAATTAAATATTAAAATATATAATTACATGTGCAACATAGTGAGGTGGAAAGGTGAGGGAATAATTAGCTAATTAAATATTAAAATATTTAATTGTGTGTGCGACATGGTGAGGTGGAATTATGAAATTAGGACTTTAGAATAGAGGAACTTTAGGATTAATTAAATAATGTGAATTATTTAATTGTGTGAGACATTAGAAGAATTTAGGGATTTTAATTAAATAAATTGATTTTTATTTAATTATGAGATAATGAACCAATCAAATAAACTTAGAATATTTATTTAATTGATAGAAGAATAAGAATTAAGATAAATATTGAAATATTTACTTAATTCAACATGAGCCAATTTTAGGTGTATACACCTTCAACATCTGCTTCATCCACAAAACTTGAGTACAATTACTTGCTGCTGCTATATACTCCGCCTTAGCAGTAGACAGAGATATTGCCTCCTGCTTTTTGCTCAACCAAGAAACCAATCTCTTTCCTAAGAAAAATGCACGACCACTAGTACTCTTTCTATCATCCACATCTCCTGCCCAATCAGCATCTATATATGCATGAAGAGTGAAATCATCATCTTTAGGATACCATAAGCCATAATCAGATGTGCCCTTCAGATATCTAAAAATTCTTTTGACTCCTACAACATGATCTATTCTCTAGGATCAACTTGAAATCTAGCAACAAGGCCCACTGCATTCATAATATTAGGTCTTGTATGAGTCAGATAAAGTAGTCCTCTAATCATTGATCTATAGCTTTTGTGATTTCCCTTAGGGGAGTCATCATCTTTACTCAACTTACATCTGGTTATCATAGGAGTACTTACTGGTTTTGAATCCTCCATTCCAAACTTTTTCAACAACTCCTTCACATACTTAGACTGAGATATGAATATGCCCTTATCTGACTGAATGATTTGCACACCTAAGAAGAAATTTATTTCACCAAGCATGGACATCTCAAGTTCACTTTGCATCTAATCAGCATATTTTTTACACATGCTCTCATTTCCACAAAAAAATGATATCATCAACAAATACCTCAATAATCAAGATGTGTTCATGATCAATTTTGAAGTAGAGATTACTATCAGCTGTGCCTTTGCTAAAACCTAACTTTAGCAAATACTTATCTAATCTTGCATACCAGGCTCTGGGGGCTTGTTTAAGTGTATACAATCCTTTCCTCAATCTGCAGACCATATCTCCTTGATCAGACAACTGGAATCCTTCTAGTTGCTTAATGTAGACTTCTTCTTCCAAATCTCCATTTAGAAATATTGACTTGACATCCATTTGGTAAACTTTGAAATCTTTGTAAGCAGGAAAGGCAAGAAATAGTCTGACTGCTTCTATTCTTGCCACCAGAGAAAAAGTGTCTTCAAAGTGAATTCCATCTACCTGAGAGTATCCTTTTCACACCAATCTTGATTTGTTTCTCACAACTTCACCATCTTCATTCAATTTATTCCAGAAGACCCATGTAGTTCCAATAACATTTTTGTTTTCAGGTCTCGGAACAAGATCCCAAGTATGATTCTTTTCAATTTGCATTAATTCATCTTCCATTGCTTTTACCTAACTTTCATCATTACAAGCTTCATTCACTGATTTTGGTTCAATATTTGAAATCAAACAATACTCCACTTATTCTTCAACAATTTTCCTTATAGTTTGAACACCTTTATTCCTATCTCCTATGATCTAATCTTTAGAATGATTCAACCTTACATACCTGGGTGTTTTGGGATTTTCTTGAACTTGTTCCTCAACATTTGCACTGACTTCTTGAGTTACTGGTTTCTCCGGAGCACTCTGAATCTGAGTTTGAGATTGCTTTCCTTCATTTGGATCTTCATTTTGATCATCTGAATCATATCCACAAGTCCTGGAAGGTCTTTCCTTGCTTTCATCAACCTTGACATTAGCACTTTCGACAATTCTTTTCAATCTTTTGTTAAAGCACCGGTATGCCTTGCTTTGATTAGAATAACCCAAAAATATTCCTTCATCACATCTTGGATCAAACTTCCCTAATTCTTCATCTCTTTTGATATAGCATTTACTACCAAAAAATCTAAAGTATTTGACAGTAGGAGCATTACCAAACCACAGTTCATAAGGTGTTTTACCAGTATTACCTTTGATATGCACCCAGTTAAGAGTGTAGACAACAGTACGCATATCTTCTCTCCAATAAGCATATGGAACATTTGCTTCCATCATCATGGTTCTAGCAGCCTCTTGAATAGTCCGATTCTTCCTTTCCACAACTCCATTCTACTGAGGAGTCCTAGGAGAAGATAAATGTCTTCTTACTCCATGCTTTTCACAAAATTCATTGAACTCACAAGAGGTAAATTCTCCACCTCTGTCAAATCTCAAACACTTTATCTTCACACCAATCTCATTCTCCATCTTAGCCTTGAACACCTTGAATTTGTCAAGAGCCTCTGATTTTTCTTTCAAGAAAGTGACCCACATCATCCGAGAGTAATCATCAATCAACAACATAAAGTATCTATCTCCTTGCAAACTCCTAACTCTGGTAGGACCACACAAACTAGTGTGCACAAGTTCCAATAATCTGCTTGAAAATTGTTATTTACTTTTGAATGTAGCTCTACTCTGTTTGCCCAACTAACATTCCTTACACATGCTATTACCAGGTTTTACAGGTTTTGGAAGATCTCTCACAGCCTGAGTAGTGCTTATCTTAACAATGTTGTCAAAGTTTACATGACACATTCTCCTATGCCATAACCATCTTTTATCAATTTGAGCAATCAAACAACTTTTACCAACACTAGAATTAAATGAAAGATACTACCTCTAGTCTGTGTGCCAGAAGCAATCTCAATTCTGAAGATTTCCAAAATTTTGCATTTTCCATCCTTGAATAAGAGATCATACCCTTTGTCAACCAACTATCCAACATTGAGAAGATTATGCTTCAATCCTTCTACATACAGAACATCATTAGTATTGTTCTTACCATTAAGAGAGATGGATCCTTTGCCACGAATTCTACCAGCTGAATTGTCACCAAACTTCACAATTCCACCTTCATATTTTTCAAAACTTATAAACTTACTTTTGTCACGAGTCATATGATGAGAACATCCACTGTCAATCACCCACTCATCCTTTTTTTCAACCTGAGCAACCAAGGCACTTTCCACATTCACACAACTAGTATATCTAGTAGGTACCAGATCTTCTTCTTGGATAGAAATGAACACCCAATCATTTCTAGAGGTGCTTCTCATATCAGATTCATCATCTGTGACTACTTCATCAGTAGCTTCTTGGAGATAGTAGTATTTCTTCTGACCTCTAGGTCCATTAGGGTTTGGCTTTGAAACCCTCTCCAGACATCTTGAAGCAAAATGACCAATCTTATTGCAAGCAAGATATTTGAAAGGCAACTTTCCTTCATACTTACCGGATCCTCTTGGTAATCTTTTGGCAATAAGGGCTTCAAGTTGTTCAAGCTCAGATTCATCTTCTTCAAGTTCCTTCCTTGCCTTTTCATATTTGGTTGATCTTCTTGAAGAGCTTTCACCTGGATCAAATCTTTGCTTTCCAAAAACACTGGCTTTAAATGCAGATTCTGATTTAGGAAGAGAATCACCAAACTCACTCATTTCAAATACTAAAATCTTGTCAACCAACTGATCTGTTGTAACCGTTGTGTCAGTCCTGATCTCCTCAATAGCAACAACTTTATGCTTGTATATAGCAGGTAAGGATCTGAGTACCTTGGCGACAATCTCTAATTCTTCCAATACTCCACCAGCATTCCTAATACTGCTCACAAGTTCATTCACCTTCTGCATAAAGGAAGTGATGTTTTCATCTTCATTCATCTTTAAACTTTCGTATCTGTTGTGATGTTCACAACACGCCCCATTTTACTCCTTAGCAAAATGAGGACCCCTGCTGTGGCTTGCTCCCTTGCTTTTTGTGTTCTGGACGGTAATGGTAAAAATAGTTTCAATCAGTATACAGCGGCATCATGTCAGGTGCATTTGTGATCCTCAGGTCTGAACCCAAAAATTCAAAGTCTGAATCTTGCCTTAGGAAGCTTGCCATGTGATGGAGTGTAAAATTCTAGGCAAGTTTGCCTTTTGCATCACCCTGAAATTCAGCCAGGTAAGAAAGTTACGGCAGGTCAAAGTTCTGGTCAAACCTGATATTCCTGGGGGGGTCATATTTCAAATATTGGTCACCTTACATTAGATCACCCCAATATCGGTTCATCACCTGATCCATCATTTCATTCGCATACTCTGGATGTCAATTTTAAGTGATGGTGGTTTCTGTCCGTCAAGCAGCTACATATATTTTGCAAGGGGGGGTCATATTTCATTTATCACCCGATCTTATTAAGATCACCCCCTCACCAAATATCACCCCGATATTTTCGAGATCACCCGATCTTTTGTGCATCCCTAGATCTTTTGAATATCACCCTGTCGCAGAATATCACCCCCTATGCCAATATCATGATGATGTCACCTAGGCTCGATAAACAAAGGAGATCAATATGACAATGATGTCATCGCCCTTTCACCCCGCAGAGGTATGTTTCCAGTATCTCCCCATCCTATAACATGATGATGAGGTCATGATAACTGCAGCAATAAAATGAAGACATCAACATGCTGACGTCATCCCGATCTTTTGAAAGAGAGGTCATTTTACTTACAGGGGGTCATCTTCCGAATATCACCCGATCTTAAAACATGACCCGATGAACAAAGCCCGACATGATGATGACATCATCCTTTTGGAGGGTGATATTCTTCAAGGTTCTTTCCTCGGGGTCATGTTCCTTGGACCCCGATTTCCTTCAATATGATCATGGCATCATCCTTTCACATTCTAATGAAGCTCGCCCATGATGATGACATCATCATCATATCTTGACTTAATATGAAAGTGCCTGGAAATCTACATGCAGGTGGCAGAACCGAAAGGTTATCAAAAGGAATTAAATACTCATATGCATGTGGATTTTCATAAGATCATGACCTGATACATATATGTTTGCATTTTCAAAGCATGATTTAACATAAATGTTTGTCCTCCTGCTGTCTTTTAAAAAATGATGCCTAACTTCTATATGATGACCGCAGATGCGCAGAAGAAATGGAGGTGTGTTGGCCAACAAGATGAGGTTGTTGAGACATTTTAGGGTCATCCTGATGATCAGGATGACGTGCATCCCGTGATACAAAAGGCAAGAAAAGCAGGGTAGGTGGATTTTGAATCCATTCCAAAGCCTAATGGTGTGCAAGTGGGGATATGACGAAGCTTTAATGGTGGGGGACATCTCAGGTGATGGACCGGATCCCGAGAGCTCACAAACACACCAAGAGGAGACAAAGCTTTCAATGTGGAGAAAATATTGGTGGAAACATTATTGAGGGAGCGGTGCTCTGTTTGGACGTTGCTTGAATTCTTGGCGGGATTCATTTCCCACCGTTTGATGTTGCATTTCAAGATGCAGAGCATTGATTTGCTAGGGTTTCCTAGGCACTGTGTCAGGGGAAAAACAGAGAGATATATTCAGCCCCTGCACTCAAAAAAGGAAGAGGTCAATCATACAATATCGGACCTGTAGTAATTTCATGTAGGAGATCGGATTACTGAGACTAGTGGGGACTAGATTGTTGAAATAATCAAGGTCCTTTCCTCAGATCATTGTAAATGTACCTATTTTATGAACATACTATATGGAGATGAAGCTTTAGATTACATCCTAATTGTAAAACTTAAGTAATCTTCAAGTTGACTCCTGGATATGTACTAGTGAATGTTGTGTTCTATAGAAGCGCTTTCATTTCATTGCATGTTGTTGTCAACCTTACCCCTGAAGATTTGCACTAGATCATGCGGATTTGTGGAATGTCCTGGTGAAGTATGATTCTAGTTTATTTCTCTTCATTGTTGTATGGGAACATGTATGTGGATCAGTGATCTTAGTCAAGTAATTTTAAGAATCTCACTTTCTCTAACCTTTTTCTCATTTTAATTTCATAGAAATCACTTTCATAACTGCATATGATGATAAATATTAAGCAGAACAGAGGAATATGCTGACATCCCATAGACAACTGAACATCATTAGCATATTTCTTGAGCTAGATGCATGTATTGTTGAAAATATCATGCAGAAAATCACAAATAAGGGTAGAACTCATGCAAATATCAACTTAGACACATCCTTTGGAGATATATGTTGTGTAGAGTAACCTCCCTATATAGCATAGTTACAGGAATAGAAATCTACTGATCTATGTAAGACCCCAAAATGGAAAACAACAATACACATCAACCACTGAGTAACATCAGCAGATTATGAACTAATCATCAGAGACTTGGGATCATGAATTCTATGAATTCATCGTATCTTTCAAGATAAACAAGGGTTGTTGTGTGACTTTTGTTTAGTGTGTTTGTGTGTGACCAACATCCACATCAACACATAAACTGGCGCTAGAAGAAGGGCTCGAGCAAGGAAACTGTGGATTCCTGTAAACATTGCTTGAACATCCAGTCAGTTTCAAGTTCTGACCATAAACCAGCCATTTTGCCTTGAAAACTTGAGAAATCTTGGCTTTTAGGCCAAATACCAGGTCCAGATCTAGTGGACTCTTTGAAGAACTACCTATCAGGGGATTTAGACCCAGGACTGTAGACATCCACCACTCCCCTGATCCTAGTGCATCCAGAGCCTCACCAAAGTGTGCTCCTGTCACTCCTATTGGCTTACAAATACCTACAAGACCGCTTGTCACACCTCAGATCCAACCTCCACCAGTTGTAATGTCATTTTTCACAGCAGAGTCGCCTTTGACCTTCAATGCATATCATGCTTTGCCTAAAAATCTAGATAAAATTTGTTCTAGGTATCATCCGTATCAGGATGCTGATGATCATATCAGAACCTTCAAGGAAGCCTATTGTAGGGCTAGAATTGAGTATGAAGATGTGGTATGTAGGTTGTTCCCATTCTCCTTAGGGGAAGAGGCCTATAACTGGTATATCAGTCTAGGTCAGGGTTCAGTCAATTCATGGGATGCCTTGGAGAAAGCTTTCAAGGATAGGTTCAAGGTGCCTATAGATCCTTCAATGAACTATCATCTATTTGCCACCATCAAGAGATGTGAAGGAGAACCTATTGCAAACTTCAACGCTAGATTCTAGAGGATGCTATCTAAGCTAGTTGCTCCCTATGTTGTAACGGATGAAGCTGCTAGGAGCATTTATTACTTAGCCTTAGATCCCTTGACTTCCATGTTTATCAGGAGAGCACATCCTGGGGTAACAACTTTAGCAGAAGCTTTTGGGGGAAGCTATCAAGGTCAGCCAGCAATTAACTCCTGCTCCCACACCAAATGTTGCCTTCCCTACACTTCTAGGTTATCCAACGTATCCTTTACACCAACAGACCAATGGAGCCATGATACCTTCAGCTATGATGCCAGCCCCTTTGCAGATACCTCCACTCAATGTCATGCCACCACCAAGTGGGAATAGCCAGATGTTACCATATCAAATGCAAGTGCCTCAGGCTGTAGAACAATCCAACAATAACAATGGGTCTTCCTTTTTCAAGCCCCAGATAGAGAATGTAGTGGCCAAGGTCCAGGAAGAGAAAGAAGAAATCAAAGAAATATCAGCCCAGTTAAGGAAACTTACCACTAAGGTCACTCATCTGAGAAATCAGAACTTCTATTCTCAGCCTATTCAAAACAGAGGTTATGCCAATGACAAACCTAATTATCCTGACAGGGGGTACAACAATAATTACAACAATAATGGCAACAATAATCCTCCTAGACAGCCTAGAGTGTGGAACACTAGGCCAAACAATGGTTCCTTGCCATCACCCCTGGACAATCAGCCTCCTGGTGAACCTAAACAGGCCACCAGAGTAAACCTTACAGAGGCAGCACTTACAAACTGGTGCAAGATACATAACACCAATGCTCATGCGGAGCTAGATTGTCCTCAATTTAGGATTGCTGCCAGCATATTCCAAGCGGAAGTGTCCAATACTTCAGGAAATCCACCTTATGTAGAGGGAAATGAAATTGTCCCCTGTGAGTATGATTCTGCCTTAGTGCTGGAAAGATTCATGCATCATCCTTATCAGTAGACAATCTCATCACTTCACGATTACACCTCAGCATGTGAGGAATCAGCCATGGCTTTTGAGTCCAACTATGTTTTCCCCTTTGAGGATGAGAATGATCCATCAGCTGAACATGAGGAAGTCAATGCTTATCACAACAACCTCAGGGTAGGCATAACTACAACTTGAGGAATAATTCAAACAGGTCTGCTGATCCTCTGACCACCTCCTTGCCTCCAAACAACTTCAATACCCCACCTGATCCCAAGGCAAGTAATAACCCTGGACTTCCCAAGGTCAATGCTCAGTATTTGGCACCATAAAACACATCACCAAGAGCTAGTAATCTACCTCCTAGATCTGACAAGTTGGTCACTTATCTGACTAATGAAATGAAAAAGGTTAAAATTAGCCTACCATTGTTAGAATTGCTTAAAACCCCAGCTATCAAAAATGCTTTCATGAAATCATTAGATGATCCTGCTCAAAAGGAAGATGGTCATACCTCAGGCCAGTTTGGAAATAAGGATCATACTGCTAGGGATGTGAATGTCAAACATAAAACCTCAGCTACTATTCAAGCTGTAGAGACCTCCTGCATGACCCTATACAAAGACAAGAGTGAGTCACCTCCCTTCCTCCTTACCATAAGGATGTTCAGTAAGAATTTACACAACTGTTTAGTAGACTCAGGAGCATCTACCAACGTGATGCCCCTATCCATATGCAATGCTTTAGGGTTACATTCTGCTAAATCATTAAAGAAAGTAACATAGTTGGACAAAACAAAGGTAAGTGTGGTAGGAGAGTTGACTCATATTCACATGCAGCTAGCATCGGATCCTAGAATCTAGCACTATATTGATATTCAGGTAGTCGATATACCTGATACATATGGGATGTTGCTCAGCAGAGATTGGTCAAAAACCCTCAATGGATACATGTCTACTGATTTTAGTCATATGTGGTTGCCCTGGAGAGGGATACCAAATCAAATAAGGATCGAAGCTGAACCTCACATGAAACACATGATCACTGAATATAACAAAACCAATGAAATCATGTACGTGGATGTGGAACCTGGAGTTTACTCCATCAGACCTCAAATCACCAGCATAGAGGAGATCCTGATGCTTGACATACATGATCATGATGATGACCCTCGGGGTGATGAAATAAATTAAGAACCTGATTGTAATCTTGGAAATAAAATAGGACTAGATCATTTCAAGAAATTTGAGATGCATTTATTTAAACAGGTGAAATGATGTCAATTATTAAAAATCCCTATTCATGATATCTTGATTGATGGATAGTGCAGGTTGCATGATGAGGCTCATTCTGAAAAAACTTGTGATGCCTGTTTAGATATGTTGGAGCTAGAACAAGCATATAATGAGGTGTCTTCATCATCGTCTGCGGTGAGTTCTACAAATAATGATAATGATACTAATTTTTGTTTGCTTCCTGCAGGAACAGGAGGATGCACATATCATGATGAGGATTCTATTCATATAACAGAAGAGATTTTGGTATGCAACAGGAGTAATGATACGAACCAGAGGAAAATCACCCCTAGGAGTGATTGTTTAGTGGAATCGGATTACGAGTTATTTGATGAAGATAGGGGCAGCAATATGTCCAAATTTGAAGAGTTTCTGTCAAAAGAGATTCAAAAGATGATACAGCAGCAAAGACCTCCGCAGGATGTCTTGATTGAGAGGTGGTGCAGGTTACATGAGGCACCTCATTCAAAGATGTCTTGTTCATTATGCCTGCATATTCTGAGAAGGTAGATGCTGCCTAGTCTAGAGGATGTTCCTCTTGATGATAAAGAAAAAGAAGAAATATCAGCTTCCCATGGGGCTGATAAGGTGATGTCTGAGAAGGCTGAGATACCGAAGTTAAAATGGATATCCGGTGGTGCAGCTGCCAGAGCTAAAAGGAAAAAAGAAGGCCCAGACAAGCTTTTAAATGAAGATAAGCCATGGATACTCAGGTTTGATGGATCCAAGTCAAAACAAGGAGCTAGAGTAGGAATAGACCTCATTGACCCATCTGAAAAATCCTACTTGGCAGCATACAGGTTGCAGTTCCCATGTACAAACAATGTGGCAGAGTATGAAGCTCTAATTCATGGGATACTGTTTGCACTTAGAAAGAAGGTGAGAATTCTACATGTCTATGGGTACTCAGAATTAGTTGTTAGATAGGTAAGAGGTATATACTCCTACAATTACAAGAGGCTGTCCAATTATAGACACAGGGTGTGGGACTTAATAGAAGATTTTGATGCATTTAATATCACCCATGTACCTAGAGAACAAAACCATAGAGCAAATGCTTTGGCCCAGGCTGCCAGTACTTTAGAACCTCTGTCCATATCAAGTTTAAAAAGATTCTTAGTTGAATTAGTATCAGTGCCTTCAGTACCTGATAATGTAACTAATCTTCAAGTATTTGATGATGATCAGCATATATTAGATTTTATTTCCAATAGAGATGTTTTTGAGGCACATATCATAGATGAAATAAATATGGAAGATTATGTTTAGGAAGAAGGAGAAATCCTAGAGTTGCCTGGCATAGGATCCCTAAGGGAATGATAGAGCTAGAAAGAGCATTTGATTTGGACAACATGCTAAAATAGAAGGATCTTCCAAAAGCTGATGAGGGACAGTAGTCACAGGTTGACATTGGGCAGGGTGATAAAAAAAAGAAATGTCCTGATTGGGAAGGTTTGTACAGAGGAGGAATTGAAAGGAATAACCCAGGCCCTCAAAGATTACATCCATGTCATTGCCTAGACGTATGATGAGCTAAAAACTTATGACCCATCAGTCATCACCCACACAATCCCTTTGAAGCCAGATGCCAAGCCTTTTAGGCAGAAGCAAAGACCTGTCAATGCCTTGCTAGAGCCCATCATCTTTGAAGAAGTGAAAAGGCTGCTCAATGCCAGGATCATATTTCCTGTGAGACACTCCATGTGGGTGGCGAACCTGGTCCCATGTAAGGAAAAAGAACGGCGACATCAGACTGTGCGTGGACTTCAGGAACTTGAATAGAGCTTCTGAAAAGGATAATTATCCTTTGCCTTCTCTAGATGAAGTCCTGTAGATTGTGAATGGTGCCAAGATGATGTCCTTCTTGGACGGTTTCTTTGGTTACAACCAGGTGATGGTGGACAGAATTGACAGATTAAAAACCACTTTCACCACAAAGTGGGGCATCTTCGCCTACAGGCGCATCCTGTTTGGGTTGATAAATGTTGGAGCCATATTTTAGCGAGTAATGGACATAGCCTTCAGAGGCTTGATTGGTAAGTGCATAGTAATATACATGGATGACTTAACAGTGTTCTCCAAAGATAGAGGAAACCATGTGGAGGACCTGAGAAAGGTACTGAAGAAGTGCGAGCAATACGGGATATCCCTGAACCCAAAGAAGTGCATATTTGGGATGACCACAGGGAAATTGCTAGGCCACCTGATAACTAAGAATGGGATCATCATTGATCTTGACAGAGTAGAATCCATCATAAAAATACAATTGCCTGGAAGCAAGACGGAGCTCAAATCTTACTTTGGTAAGATTAATTTTGTTAGGAAGTTTATCACCGGCTTTGCAAAGATAGTCAGGCCCTTGAACGCCATGCTTAAGAAGGACGCCAAGATTGAGTGGACACCGAAAGCTAGAGTAGCTTTCGAAGACATTAAGAAAGCCATATCAAATGCTCCAGTTCTGATCAGTCCAGATTATACCAAGGACTTCTACATCTATTCATTTGCTTCAGAGCATACTTTTGTAGCAGTGTTGACACAGGGAAATGAAGAAAAGGAGGAAAAGCCTATAGCCTTCATGAGCTGCCCTTTCAGAGATGTAGAGCTCAGGTACATGGACATTGAAAGACATGCACTTGCTCTGGTTTGAGCAATCAAGAAATTCAGGCATTACATCCTGAGAAGTAAGGTGATTGTTGTAGTACCTGATGCAGCAGTGAAAATGTTGTTAATGCAAAGTGAGCCACATCAGAAAAGGGCTAAATAGATCACTGTCCTCCAGGAATATGATATGGATATTACACCCATGAAGTTAGTAAGAGGACAAGCATTGAGCTAAATGATATCAGAGATTGATCCTAATATCCTAAGCCAGCAGTTTGTTGTGAATGCAAAGGAAGATGGAGCATGGTACTCAGACATCATACACATCCTAATCACTGGAGGATGTCCCTCAAGATTGCAGGCCTCACATAGGAAAGCCCTAAAAGTAAGGTCACTGAAATATATGATAAAAGGAGGAGTCCTTTTCAGGAAAAACTATGAGGGGATATACCTAAGGTGCCTGGAAAGATCAGAAGCAGATAAGGTGCTAGCAGAGTTGCATGATAAATTTGGGACTGCACATGGATCATCCTTAGCCACCACTCATGCTATCCTCAGGGCAGGGTATTATTGGCCCACAATTTTTAGAGACACTGCTGAACACACTAAATATTGTCACAAGTGTCAGGTTGCTGCAAATAGAGAAAGATATGCTGCTCAACCTTTGCAGCCGGTGATGGAGATGCACCCATTTGCTCAATGGGGAATGGATTTCATAGGACCTATCAATTCTCCATCATCCTCAGGCCACAGGTATGTTTTAACTATTACTGACTACTGTACCAGGTGGACTGAAGTTGTCAACAGCAAAACATGCAATGCTGAGGATGTCATTAAGTTTTTGGAAAGCAATATAGTGACCAGGTATGGAGTTCCATATGCTTTAGTATGTGATAATGGTCCTGCTTTTGCTTCAATGAAACTATCAGGCTAGGCTTTTGATCATGGGGTCATCTTAAAATTCTCCTCCAATTACTATCCCCAAGAGAATGAATTAGCAGAATCCACAAACAAAAACCTATTGAACATCATAAAGAAATTAATAGAGAAGAACCCAATGGAATGGGACACTCTGTTGAAATATGCCTTGTGGGTAGATAGAACAAGGAATAAAGCTGCATTAGGAAATTCACCTTTTCACCTAGTATATGGGGTGGATCCCATCCTCCCTGTTAACTTAAAGATTCCTACACTGTAGTTTGTACAAGAATACCTAGGCATAGATAATAAACAAGAAGTTAGGTTGTTGTAGCTGATGCACCTAGATGAAAAGTGAAGTGAAGCAATTAATTAATTTGCTAAATGGTGCAGAAGCACCTACCTGACAGCTGGCCTCCTTGAGGCAGTTAGTTAGTTTGAGTCTTGGTTATGTTTTCAAGAAGGTCTGATAAGACCAAATGCATGTAATAAGGTCATGCTGATCATGATAAGATCATGCTGACCATGCTTTTACTATTTTTAGGTAGTTTGTTAGACAGCTGTCATGATGTATGTTCGGTTGGACCTCCCAGCCGCCTGGAGAGTTCCCAGCCGCTTGGAGTCGGGTCAGTAGTACTCGTAGGAAAATCTATTTAAGCATGAGGATCGGTTGATATTACATACAGATAGAGATATCATCGATCGAGCTAGGTTGCACAGAGTGAGACAGAGAGAGAGACTGGTCATTGTAATTGCATCTTTTGAAAGCAATAAAGAGATCCTGTTTGTGTTCTTTATCTGGTTGGATTCCATTGTTTAATCGTTTTGCTGATCTGGTGGTTTCATGGACATGCTGATCCATTCCACCGGTTGATTCGTCGAATCGGTGGAATGGTTGTGTACAGTAGATTAGGAGGTAGTTTGTTTTCTGTTTGCATGCAGGTGTGCAGGATCGTGGTCGACAGATGTTGAAGACCCTAGCATGGGTATGTGCTAGGTCGAGTTGATAAGTTTGAGTTGGAAGATCACCCTGAGAGTGGATCGGGTCATCCCTGGAGGATCGGCGAAGTGAAATTTCGCCAAGGTTGGGAGTTCGTCAAAACGGCTTCATCAGGATATTTCGGTTTATATCCTGCAGTCGCTTTGGACGTCGTCATCCGGATAAGTGAAGAAGAACATGATGCAGTTGAGTGCATGAAGTGAATGTGCGTCGGGGTGATCATCATCAGGAGTTGCCGAAGAGGAGTGCATCGGCATAAGGTAGAAGATCGGGTCAGGAAACTGTTGGAGTTTGCATATTTCAAGTGCATCAGGATGTTGTAAGTCAGATATATACTCAGTGTATATATCGCCGTCAGGATCATCTTCTGTGTATGCCCATCATCCGCATATCGCTAGCTGATGCGGGAGTGAAAGTTCAGTTTTTTTGACTAAGTGTTGAAGAGGTCATCAGGATATTGTGTGACGTCATCGTCATCAGGATATTAAGATATCTCCCTATGCAAGTTTATCCTGCTGTCACTAAGGGTTTAGGTATCGGCGTAGGCTCTCGGCAGAAAGTTGTGTTAACATCATCAGGAGGTTTCGAGAGAATCGGATAAATCATTTCATGATGCTGTTGCTTGTGTCGTCGGCTATCGGAGCATCGAAGGGAAGGTGCTGAAGTGGTCGTCATCAGGATATTTGGAGCAACCGGATATTTGATATCCTGCTGACGAAGGTGGTGTCGCATATCATGATGATGCCGCTAGTGTTTGGCGCCCGATGAACAGTGCAACAGGAGGATGTTTGCGCCCGTTGAGTATCATGATGATGATGATAGACGGAAGACAGAGGAAGTGAACAGTAGTCGGCAGGAGGATAATTGTGATCGTCCGAAATATGATGATGCTGTTGTTGTTTTTAGGAAATATGATGATGATGCTGAGCCGATAGGGATTTTTATCATGCTGTTTGTATTGTTGGCTCCTCCTTCCTGTTAGTTAGCTTCCATTGCGTTTCACTCTGCATCACTAAACATCAAGTTGTTGTCAAGCATTGGTTTGACAAAAGAGCCAGGATTAAGGCTTTCAGGATCTCAGATCTAGTCCTAATGTGGGACAAGGCACATGAAAGGAAGGGTGATCATGGTAAGTTTGACAAACTCTGGATAGGCCCCTTTCAAATTTCTAAAATTTTAGGAGACAGCACCTACAGGCTCAAGACCTTAATAGGTGAGGATGTTCCATTACCAGTTAATGGATAGTTCCTCAAACACTATTTTCAAGCCTAAAGTAGCACCATGACAATCATGTGTATCATAATGTACATCTGTTGTATAGTTGTTTGTACAGTCTTTTTGTTTTGTTTGGTTGCTTTGTTTCTTCAGTAAGGATCTTTATTTTGATTTAGAGTATGAAGGAGCAGATTAACAACCATTGAAAACAATGGAAAATTTAGATCATTCAGGTTAATTGTTTGAAATTTATGCATAACTTGTTGTGACTGTCATGAATGTAGAGAGTTGTTTGACTTGTGAAATTTTGTATTCAATAAGAATGGGTTGAGTATTCAAAGAATGTTTCTCACAATGACACACCTAAAATCCTTGGGTTTGTTGAACTTACCAGTGTAGATATTAGGTGAAAAATCAGAGGTCACCCTTGCTACCATTACAATTCTCAGCTTAATTTCAGCAAGTGGCCACTCCTTGCATCACGAAGTTACAAATGCAATATCTTATGACGTTTTATCAAATACAAAAAAATATAAAGTAATAAAATAGATTTTACTGAAAATCTAGGTTAAGCCATCTAAGTAACTCTACCGGGGCTATAGACACTTGCTGGCAGTGGGCCTCTATTTAGGAGAATTGTAACGATAACCTTGCCAGGGCTATGGATGCCTGCTGGCAGCAAGGCTCTATCCGGTTGGCTATGAGGGAACATCCTCACCTACGTAGGCTAATATCAGTAACTGGTTTGTTCAACCGATCTTCAAGATGAGGATAATTAATCACATGCACCCACTTGAACTGAAAGGAAAATTCATGCACCTTATTGAATACATTGAGTCTCAAGTTAGATGATGATTTGCAGGAAAGATAGTTGGAAGTTATGAATTTATTTCATTCAGTTTTCTTTAATGGTTAGTTTTTGATTGTTTTGTTTGGTTTCTAGTTGTTGTGATATTCACAACACGCCCCATTTTACTCCTTAGCAAAATGAGGACCCCTGCTGTGGCTTGCTCCCTTGCTTTTTGTGTTCTGAGCGGTAATGGTAAAAATAGTTTTAGTCAGTATACAGCAGCATCATGTCAGGTGCATTTGTGATCCTCAGGTCTGAACCCAAAAATTTAAAGTCTAAATCTTGCCTCAGGAAGCCCGCCATGTGATAGAGTGTAAAATTCTAGGCAAGTTTGTGTTTTGCATCACCATGAAATTCGGCCAGGTAAGAAAGTTACGGTAGGTCAAAGTTCTGGTCAAACATGATATTCCTGGGGGGTGGTCATATTTCAAATATTGGTCACCTTACATTAGATCACCCCGATATCGGTTCATCACCTGATCCATCATTTCGTTCACATACTCCGGATGTCAATTTTAAGTGATGGTGGTTTATGTCCATCAAGCAGCTGCATATATTTTGCGGGGGGGGGGGGGGGGGGTCATATTTCATTTATCACCTGATCTTATTAAGATCACCCCCTCGCCAAATATCACCCTGATATTTTGGAGATCACTCGATCTTTTGTGCATCCCCCGATCTTTTAAATATCACCCTGTCGCAGAATGTCACCCCCTATGCCAATATCCTGATGACGTCACCTAGGCCCGATAAACAAAGGAGATCAATATGACGGTGACATCATCACCCTTTCACCCTGCGGAGGTATGTTTCCAGTATCCCCCATCCTATAACATGATGATGACGTCATGATAACTGCAGTAATAAAATGAAGACATCAACATGCTGACGTCATCCTGATCTTTTGAAAGAGAGGTCATTTTACTCATAGGGGGTCATCTTCTGAATATCACCCGATCTTAAAACATGACCTGATGAACAAAGCTCGAGATGATGATGATGTCATCCTTTCGGAGGGTGATATTCTTCAAGGTTCTTTCCTCAGGGTCATGTTCCTTGGACCCTAATTTCCTTCAATATGATCGTGGCATCATCCTTTCACATTCTAATGAAGCTCACCCATGATGATGATGTCATCATCATATCCTGACTTAATATGAAAGTGCCCAGAAATCTACATGCAGGTGGCGGAACCGAAAGGTTATCAAAAGGAATTAAATACTCATATGCATGCGGATTTTCATAGGATCATGACCTGATACATATATGTTTGCATTTTCAAAGCATGATTTAACATAAATGTTTGTCCTCCTGCTGTCTTTTAAAAGATGATGCTTGACTTCTATATGATGATCACAGATGCGTAGAAGAAATGGAGGTGCATTGGCCAACAAGATGAGTTCGTTGAGACATCTTAGGGTCATCTCGATGATCAGGATGACGTGCAACCCATGATACAAAAGGCGAGAAAAGCAGGGTAGGTGGATTTTGAATCCATTCCAAAGCTCGATGGTGTGCAGGTGGGGATATAATGGAGCTTTAATGGCGGTGGACATCCCAGGCGGCAGACCGAATCCTAAGAGCTCACAAACACACCAGGAGGAGATAAAGCTTTTAATGCGGAAAAAATGTTGGTGGAAACATTATTGAGGGAGCGGCGCTTTGTCTGGACGCTGCTCAAATTATTGGCGGGATTCATTTCCCACCGTTTGATGCTGCATTTCAAGATGCAGAGCATTTATTTGCTAGGGTTTCCTAGGCGCTGTGTCGGGGGAAAAATAGAGAGATATATTCAGCCCCTGCACTCAAAAAAGGAAGAGGTCAATCATACAATATCAGACCTTTAGTAATTTCATGTAGGAGATCGGATTACTGAGACTAGTGGGGACTGGATTGTTGAAATAATCAAGGTCCTTTCCTCAGATCATTGTAAATGTACCTATTTTATGAACATACTATATGGAGATGAAGCTTCAGATTACATCCTGATTGTAAAACTTAAGTAATCTTCAAGTTGACTCCTGGATATGTATTGGTGAATGTTGTGTTCTATAAAAGCGCTTTCATTTCATTGCATGTTGTTGTCAACCTTACCCCTGAAGATTTGCATTAGATCATGTGGATTTGTGGAATGTCCTGGTGAAGTATGATTCTAGTTTCTTTCTCTTCATTGCTATGTGGGAACATGTATGTGGATCAGTGATCTCAGTCAAGTAATTTTAGGAATCTCACTTTCTCTAACCCTTTTCTCATTTTAATTTCATAGAAATCACTTTCATAACTACATATCATGATAAATATTAAGCAGAACAGAGGAATATGCCGACATCCCGTAGACAACTGAACATCATTAGCATATTTCTTGAGCTAGATGCGTGTACTATTGAAAATATCATGCAGAAAATCACAAATAAGGGTAGAACTCATGCAAAGATCAACTTAGATACATCCTTTGGAGATATATGCTGTGTAGAGTAACCTCCCTGTATAGCATAGTTGTAGGAACATAAATCTACTGATCTACGTAAGACCCCAAAATGGAAAACAACAATACACATCAACCACTGAGTAACATCAGCAGATTATTAACTAATCATCAGAGACTTGGGATCATGAATTCTATGAATTTATCGTATCTTTCAAGATAAACAAGGGTTGTTGTGTGACTTTTGTTTAGTGTGTTTGTGTGTGACCAACATCGACATCAACAGTATCTACTCTTCAGGCTCTATAGCTTAGCACATTTGACATATGCATCACCTATATACAGAGTTTCCAACTTCCAGATTTCATGAGCAGTTTTCAATTCTAGGACATTTGTCATTTCGGTATAAGTTAGGGTGCTCAACAATGCTTCTTTAGCTTGAATGTTATATTCAGCATCTTTGAGTTCATCTAGAGTTGAAGGGCATTTCATCGGAGGCTTATACTCATCCTTAGTTATCAAACAATAAGAATCATCCATGCATTGCAGATGACACTCCATTCGTTTCTTCCAAAGAGAGTAATTTGTTCCATCAAATCTCAGACTGTCCTTGTATGTTGACATCCTGGATCTCCTCAAGTGGTCAAGTTTCTTTTAGAGGAAACGACTCTGATACCAATTGTTGAAAAGAAGGGCAGACAACTAAGAGGGGGGTGAATCAGTTGTCTCAAAACTTTAACTTTTGTTGTACTTAGTCTTCTTTACCACTTATTAATAGATTAATAATTTAACCATGAAAGCATGAATCAACAACACATTAGCAGAAACATAATCACCACACATAACACCAAGATTTTTGCATGGAAACCCAGTTAAGGGAAAACCATGGTGGGGGTTAACCCACAAGATTTATTCTCTGTTAAAAGAATAGAAGAATGGGAAGGCACTTGCCTTCGGGCGCATTGTCCAGAGCTCACTGCTCAAAGAGACTCACTGTCTACAAAACATTCACAAGATTAACACAGAAAGGTTGAACTAAGAAACAACATCTTCTTCATGCAAGGTTTAGTTCCATTGAAGCGCACAATACCTCTACTCTACCCCCACTCACTTCCTCGCTCCATCCGCATCTTCGCTCCACACCACACATTTCCATGACTTCACAACACTTATTTCTAAATGTCATTGACTTTAGAATGAACATCAAAGTCAGCCAACTAATCATCTATCTAGAACATTCTCCAAGATAGGCATTACAAAGAATTACAATCACAGGACTTGACTTAATACAAAATGCTACATGCGAATCACTCCTCTATCGGCCAAACATAGCTGGGACTCAAATCTTCCTTGAACAACATGCCACGCTCCATAGAACTTCTCTTAGATCATCCGCAACACTCACCAAGCATCTGGTTAGCCAAGACTGGAAAGAACAACAACACTCAAGGAGAAATCTTCAATCACGAGCTCAATCCTCAATGCGAACCACCAACACAATAGACACATGATCCAGAGACCCCCACAAGCACAATGAAATCAACAAGAACAATTGCACCACCTCAAATCACTAGAATCACTTGGATCTTCATACCGGAACTCAAGAACACCAACTGTCATGACTGTCACACTAGAAAGATTGCTTGCGAATCTCCAAACCATGAATCACTTGAGTTTAGGATACACACCAACATCCCAAACATACCTCTAAAACAGCAAACCATAATATTTCAATGAGGAGCAATCCAAACCAAATTCCTGTCACTCTGTTACCTCTGAACAACAACACAATCTGATTATACTCAGATGGCCATAACTTCACCAATACTTCATGCAGACCTCTCAAATCTTGACTGGAGGAACTTTAGACAATCCTCTACAAACCCTTTAGTCTGCAGACTCTGATCTTCATTTCACTAGAATTGTGGAGCAATCTACTTTACTGAACTACACTATCTTCACTGTTCCTGACAAAGAGATATGTTGACATCAATGACAACACATCATAGGCACATATTTGCAACAGGGTTGACCTAAGTATACATTGAAATTTAAAATACTAAGGCTACCTTTGGAAAATGTTTTAAGTCGATGTATTATAGCCAACACGAGGATTCTATCTAATTGTACAAATTGATATTTAAAGCAGATCATTTTTTATTTTTGAAGTGTGTCTAGAGATGTGCATGTAAGTATCGAAGTGAAAGTGTGTATACATGCAAATGTGAATTGAGTGTGAAGGAAATGAACATAGGATAATTCAGGAGTCGCACAGTATGTATCCAAGGTTGCAAGAGCATATTGTTTTATTTTGAATGGTAGAACAAAAGGGTTGTGAAGTGTGATAGTGAAAATTTGAAATTAGAATGTGACTCTGTTTGTGCAAATCATGATTGATCATTCATAGTAGAGGTGATGATTGTATTGTGCAAAGACTATTATTGATAGTGTATGTATATCATTTCTTTTATAATCATTTCAGAGATTCCAGAGGTTGGTGCTTCTTGATCCTTGTGAGGTTGATGTCTCTCTTTATCTGGGTTGGTGCTCAGTTTAGGGGATTGTAGTCTCCTTTGGTTTGGTGCCCATAAACCTTGTATTGGCTAGGAGATTGGTGTCTCATGAGGGTTGGTGCCTTCAAATCATATTGTAATAATCAATTTTCTTTGTGAAGCTTGATTCGAACAGTAGATCCAAGCAACTTGCTCACTGTGGTTTTTCCCTTCTTGGGTTTCCACGTAAAATTTGGTGTTGTGTTCTCTTGTGTGGATGTGTGGATATATTTATGTCTGCATAGTTCTTATTTAATTTGATTGATGCGATAAAGATCATGTTGTTGCAGTAGAATTGAAGTAAAAATTGGTATATATTGATTCACCCCCCCTCTCAGTATATTTGTGTGTTCTATCAAGCACAAACTTCAATGCCTCCCTTTAGTCTAAGTCTTCCAAACGATTATTGAATTATTCCTTACACATTGTCATAGTTATCACAACTTGTCATATTTGACCACCCAACTTAGGTGTTGCAATTTGGTCCATCATGCATTCAAAAACGCTCTATGACATGCATTATAAACTATCATAATATCAGTCAAGATTCTAATGTAACTCCCATGTAATCATGTTTTTACACATCATAGAATCCAGTATAAATAAATCCCATCTTACAATGTTATAAGATGCTCTTACAAATCATAATAACATTAAATTCTCTTACAACTTCTTACACACTTTACAAGGTAGCTAACACATAGCCAAGATTGTCATCTCAAAATGGGAGGCCCTATTTCCCATATGAAACTAAAATAATTAATAAAGACAAACATTAGAATGCAAAGTTTATGACACTTTCCAACCAACTACTTTTTGTTAGATCATTTTTGTGAGGCACAATTTGGATTGGTGCCTCAAATCATATCCACATGATGTAGGGTCAAACTTGAGGGGCTCGAAATTGAACCATATACAAATATGAGCGTATATTGTCTCTATTGAATCCATTAAACTACATGAACAATAATTTTATGTACCATAGAAAATAACTACCACATAACATCAACATTAATTCTTCACCATTATTCTTGAAACTAAATACCCTAATCCATTATATTTAATTTTCAAATATTCATTTTTAATTATCAACCACCACAACTCTAATTAATCTAGATTAATTTTACTTAATTGAATCGCATTTGTTTAATCAGCTTAGATTGTTGATGTGAGAACAACTTCTTGTGGTCTTTTTGATGGGAGGGAGCTGTTATTTGGCAATCTAGTTGTGAACAAGGAATCGCGACGTCATGGCACTTTCACACGGCTGCCGATTTTTTTAAACAAGAATTTTCTCCTTGTTTGTTTTGTTTTATTATTTATTTATTTTATTTCAGGAAGGAGCTAAAAAGTAACGTTTTCTTTCCCCGTCCTTTCGAGGAAGGAGAGTGGATCAAACCTCTCGGTTGCAGTCTTCGTCTTTCTCTCAACATTTTCCTTCTTATTTGCAGTCACAAACAAACAGGGAACGCCTTCATTCACTGCCATCTATTTATATGCAGGCCTTGATCTAACTCCCATTCACGCCATTCTTCCTCAAAACATATCCATCGTTTCAAAAATTTGCTTAGCTTTTTTGTTTCAGCCCAAACTTGCATTTATGGCTTCATCATCCTTATCTCACCAACAAAATGCTTTCACTGGAATTGAAACTACCAACAAAAGGAGAGAAGTAGAACAATCTTCCAGAGTGTTTGATGTGTTCATCAACCACAGAGGCCCTGATGTCAAACTCACTCTGGCTACTCAGCTTTACAACTCCCTTAAGGAGCGAGGCATACAGGCATTTCTTGATTCGCAAGAGATGGAGCTTGGAGGCTCGTTTCCTTCAACCATTGAGACCGCGATTAGATCTGCTTCGGTGCATATTGCCATTTTTTCAAAAAAATATGCAGAGTCATCTTGGTGTCTGGATGAGCTGGTTCATATGTTACAAAGTAAGGCCAAGATTATTCCTGTGTTTTACCAAGTGGAGCCGTGGGAACTGCGCCACATAGAAAAGGGAGTATACGCTAATGCATTTCTTAAATATGAAGAAAAGAACAGGTATCTGGACAAGATTAAGGGGTGGAAGGAAGCCCTTCAACAAGTTTCATATACCACAGGCTACGAATTCAAAGATTCAGAGTAAGTTTTCTGCCCATTTTCAATCTACTTGGCAACTCAACTTCTATATTTTCTTCTAGCAAAACAGGTTAATTGTAATGAGCAAAATTCGTTCTCATAAAATTCCCCTTTCTCTTGCAGTTCTAGTGACTGCAAAGCCATAGTGTCCGCTGTGGAAATAGAAGTAGAAAGGACAAAACTTTTACATGTTGCCATGTATCCAGTCGGACTTCATAAGCTTGTTCAAGAGTTTGAAAGGCGGTGCCTTGATGAGCTTGTTCAAGATTTTGAAAGCCAGTGTGGAATGAAGAAACCAGCAAAAGGGAAAGGTAATGTCGTCGGCATTTTTGGTATGGGCGGGGTTGGGAAGACAACTCTCTCTAAAGAGTTGTTCAACCAAAATAAATTAAAATACACAAGAGCAAGTTTTCTGTTTGACGTGCGTGAAGCCTGTGCCAGCGGTAAATTACCTTCATTGCAAAATCAGCTCCTCAAAGAGATATTCTGTGAATATAATCACAGTTTTCAAAGTACTGAGGAAGGGACTAACTGTCTTAGGAATCGTTTGGAAAGGAGCAGCTCTTTCAGTTTCCTAATTGTTTTAGATGACATTTATCATGTGGATCAGTTAGATGCCCTATTAGTCATGGATATATTAAATAAGTCTGGTAATAATCTTGTAATTATTACAACCAGAGATGTAGGGGTCCTTGTAAGTGCAGGAATTGACATTGGTTATCATTTAAAAGGATTGGATAGAGAAGATGGGAGAGAGCTGTTTTGTTGGCACGCTTTCCGCCAACCCCAACCATGTAGCGGTTACGAGGATCTAGTTAAGGCCTTCGTTAACCTGTGTGGAGGCTTACCTCTGTCCCTTCAAGTTCTGGGCCGGCATGTTTTTCGTAGAGATCGGAGATATTGGCAGGACGAGTTGATAAAGGTCAGTAAGACTCTGCCCGGAGATATAAAGCAGAAACTGAAGATAAGCTTTGATACATTAGATAATGTTGAAAAACAGATTTTTATGGATATAGCATGTTTTTTCATTGACAAATCTATCACCGAGGCCATGAGCATCTGGAAGGGATGTGGATGGAGAGCTCACCATGCTTTGAACACACTAAAAGAGAAATGTCTTGTTGAAGTTCAAGTAGGAATATTTAGCTCAGAGTGGTATGCTTTCAGAATGCATGACCACTTGCGGGACTTGGGAAGAGAAATAGCAAATGAACAGAGCGATGCTCGCCGTGTGTGGCATTCCCAGCATCTTAAATCATTGGTATGCTTACTCCTCCTCCATGTTTTCATTTAGTATTGATATTTAAATTCTGAAATTTCTACTACTACACAAAAGTAAGCTACATTCTATGAATGCAGGAATTAAAGGGATTCCAATACGTCCTGGCACAAACCAAAGGCAGGTGTTTCCACTCCATTTGGGACGAATCCATGGGTTGTAGAATTACATACTTTTTAGGGGAACCGGAAGATGGTTCTGATACTTCTCTGCTATGGCTTCAGCTTAAGTACATGCGTTGGCGTCCACTTGACCGGAATTCAGATATAGACTCAAGCATTCCTTCATGGATTCCTCTACAAAACTTGCGGTGTTTAACAATCAGCAATGGGCGTTTCAAAAAATTGTGGCAGAACGATATACAGGTATTTTGTTCTTCTCCATCGAAAATTAGGTCTTCATTAATGGTATACTAGATGCGCATTATGTTATGGTAGTTTCCTGAATATTGTTTATACCCGAAAGTTTGAAATAAATATATTTTGAATATCAGGCACCTTCCCATTTAAAAGAGCTGCAGATTCATGACACCATTCTGGAAGATTTTCCTTCTTTGTTAGGAAAAGTAAATAATATGGAAAAGTTATTCTTACATGCTAAGGACATGCAAATGGATATTTGGTGTTTATTAGGATCCCTCAGAAAGAATCTCCGTAGTTTAAATGTGATGGGCTCGGAAATAACAGGGGACCTGGCTTCCAATGATACTGCAGAGGGGACTACTTTTAAGTCCTTAGTTATTTCCGATTTCAAACTACTCTGGAAGGGGGAAGTGACTTTGAATAATGAGGGGTGGTCTAGATCAGTAATGAGTGACGTTGAAAATCTGGTGATTAAAGGCCATAGACTTGTAACGAAGATTTTAATTACTGGAAATTGCTGTCAACGCCTTCAATCTCTCAAAATTTGTGAAATGGAAAATCTTATTGAAGCGGATTTAGCAAGGATAAAGACATTGAATTGTCTTCAGATTACCGGCTGTGAAAAACTCAAAAGATTGTCAGCAACACCTGATCTTTCCAAGCTTGTAGAATTGAAGATTAAGGGGTGTACAGAGCTTCAGAAGTTGCCAAGTCTTTCCAGAATGAGCTGCTTGGAGCAAATTGAGATTGACTCTTGTGAGAAGCTAGAGTTTGAGTCCTTGCGTCTCAGTCATATGAAATATCTGCAGAGGATAGCATTTGATAGAAATGTAAAGGTGAAATATTGTGAGTTGAATAATTGTCAGAATTTGAAAACAATAAAGTTTGGTTGTAAAGAGCTTGTAGAATTAAGCATTCATGACTGTCCGGGGCTCGAGGAGTTACCAGATTTTATAGGTCCAAGTTGCTTAGAGAGGATTATAGTTGATGGATGTGGGATTTGCAAATATCTAATATTGAAAGAGTGTCGAAATTTGAAAAGTGTGTCAAGTAATGAGCTTAGACAGTTGTACATTAGTGATTGTCCTGAGCTTGAGTGGTCACCAAGTTTTGCCAGATTAAGCTGCTTGGAGAAAATTGAGATCGACACTTGTAAGAAGCTACAGAACATTATGCTGCCAACAACAATCAACAGTCTGTCTATACAAGGTTGCAGAGATTTGCAAAGAGTAGCAGGAACCGGTGATCTTACAAAGTTTACACAGCTGATTATTAAACAGTGTCCTGAGCTTGAGGAGATGCCAAGTCTTTCCACAGTAAGCTGCTTGGAGGAAATTGAGATTGCCTCTTGTAAGAAGCTACAGAACATTACGCTGCCAACAACACTCATCAGTCTGTCTATACGAAGTTGCAGAGATTTGCAAAGAGTAGCAGGAACCGATGATCTTACAAAGCTTACAAAGCTATACATTGCTAAGTGTCCTGAGCTTGAGGAGTTGCCAAGTCTTTCCAGAGTAAGCTGCTTGGAGGAAATTGAGATTGTCTCTTGTGAGAAGCTACAGAACATTACGCTGCCAACAACACTCATCAGTCTGTCTATACAAAGTTGCAGAGATTTGCAAAGAGTAGCAGGAACCGGTGAATATCTTACAAAGCTTACACGGCTGATTATTAAACAGTGTCCTGCGCTTGAGGAGTTGCCATGTCTTTCTAAACTCAGCTGCTTGGAGCAAACTGAGATTTACTCTTGTGAAAAGCTGCAGTATTATGTTCTGCTTACATCAGAAGTTATGAGACTTTGTTATTGCGGCAATGCAGGAATACGGAATTGCATCCATAAGTTGAAGGTAATGATTTCAATACTCCTTTTTAACAGGCAATCATAAATATTATTTTTAACGTAAGTGTTGTGTTATTTCGTTATTGACCTTCAGCTTTGTTTTGTCATTTGATCTTACAAGATAGTCTAAATTTTCGTAAGTAATGTTTGAAGTAAAGTGCAAATGAAAAGAATTTACCGAGGATGAAGTGAGAGTATTTTGTTTTTTATTTCAGAGTGTGGCAAAGTCTACATGTGTGATTGGAAGAGCAGCGGATGGAGCGGAGTCGACTTTAAACGAATATCTGTTTTCTGACATTGTTACTCAAATTGATGATGACGATGATTTGGTCGATAAATGGCAAGTATTGAGTGCAGTTATTGTATGCTTTGTGGTTGTGATTGATAGATCTACTTCGGCAGCAGATATAAATGAATTACTTTCCCCCTACTATGACTACAGATATGACCCTTGCCATGGTCTTAATGTGCTTGAAGGAGAATGGATAATTACAATGGTAGCATGTGATGATTGGAGTTACCATCTCATGAAGAAAATTTCAGATGTTTTATTGGGGTATGGAAGAGTGAAGAAGGGCTGTTGGTTAAAGGTGAAGAAAGGTGAAGAGTGGAAAAGTGTGGGTGTGCTATGTACAATTGTTGATAGGCTACATCATTTATGAATGGAGTGTATGGAGATGGTTTTCTCTAAAGAGAATTAATATTATTCATTGATTATTGTACAGTTTTTTTTTTTTTAAATTAAAATAATTTTCATTTATAGACCGGAATTTTATTTCTCACATTTAATACTAAAAGATATGTTTATTTCACATTTAGTTTAACAACTTTTTAATTTAAATAATGCTTTAATTTAAATTATTATAAAAAATAATATTTTTAATTAAGAGAGTTTAATAGATAAGAAGTTGGAAATGATATTTTTAATAATTATTAGGCATCTACAAGATGCCCTTATAACCAACCCATAAACTCTATCAAAGCTAAAATACAAGTTGTGGCAATCCATAACTATCAATTATCTATTGACTTTTTTGTTTTAAGGTTTCTTTTGTGGATGATATCTTACTCTATATTAACTTTGTAAATATGAGTTTTTAAAACTAAAATGACTTCTAATGATAGAAGAATGGTGAGAAACTGATTGAGGAGCAAGTGAGGCTTCTTTGGTTTGAATGCCTATTTCCTTGCTTTGATTTTTATCATAATGCTTAGCAATATTATAGCAAGACTTTTAATCTTGCCTACATTTATTGTGGAAGCTCTTAGGATTTCTTTCCCTTAGTTTCAATTGGCTATTTTATGGTGTTCAAACCTTTCCCTTTAGTTGTTGATGTCAAACTGGTAGGGATTAGAGAAAACAATGTCACCTCTAAAGAAACAATCTCACAAGTTTGTCCCACAGGTGTTGCATGATGCATGGATTCTACTAACCCTCCAAATGTTATTCTTCTAGTTTTTAAATTTCATAATGCTTGCAAAACCAACCGTAGTAGAAGTTGGTGTCAATGGGGCTTCGTTTTCCTTAACATTCTTCACGGACCCTTGGATTATTGAGATGGATGGTCAACAGAAGCTCCTGGCATCAAAAGATAAAAATGAATACACTCTCTATGAGTCATTAGATAAATGAAATCAATGGTTTGTGGGAGCCCCAAATCAAAAAAAAATTCATCTACTTGCATGCTAACTTAAAACATGGAGAACATGACGTCCTCACCAAAACCAAGTCAAATTTGCAAAAAAAAATATATTTTTTAATATAGTGAGAAATCACTAGTTTCTAGAAACTCGCTTGGATTATATAAGTCATATCACTTGGATGTATTTCCAAATCTCTTTAATTTTAGCAAGAAGGGAGTTGATTCTACAAAGATTGCCATCGTTTCCAAGACCATCCAAAAGTACAGTGAAGGTTATGACATCAAGAAGAAGGCATTTCATTAGGTCTAAATAGAGGAGGTCTTAGGCCTTATTTGTTTTGCCCAATTTACAGAGGGCATGAATGAACTAAGCGAATTGCACAAGATTAATTTTGTGGGCAATGCGATGAGGGACTTGTTGCACCTACTTATGTTTGTGTGCATTTTTGGATGCAGTGTTGTATTGTTTTGTAGAACAAGTAGAAGTTACCTATTTATATGGGGAGCATGCCAATTTCAAGTTATGCACCATCTTCATCTTGATATTGTTTGCATAGTAGTGCAAAACCTTGAAATATCTTCTCTCCTCTAAATCTCCACTTAGAAAGAAAATAAAATTCTTAACTTCATTTAGTCGATCCTAATATCCTATCTTTGTAAATTTCTTTTTTCTAATGGTGAAAGTTGCATACCTTACATTTTTCCCCTTCGTTTTGGGCTCACTATAACCCCATTGTCCTTTAATTAACCCTAGCCTTATCTAATCCTATATGAAATCATTCTTATGAACTTGTTTAGGCCCTTAGTTTATCCATTTCCAATCTCGGTTCAGATCCTTAATTTACAAGATTAACACATGTTAATATTATAAATTCCAATTATAATATCTGACAAAAATCCCCCTTCCATTATGCTTTGATGGATGTCCATTCCCTGCTCCAAAGCTCCTATTTTGGCATAGGCGGGGAGGATGCTAACTTTACACCTACCAATTTCATTTGCTTAAAACTTTCTAAAGCCTTGTCAACAAATCCATTTTGTGCATATCCTGCAATCATGGCATTCCATGAGAGCACCTTTCTTTGAGGCATTTTGTCAAACAGTTCACGTGCCTTGTCTAGGCTTCCACATTTTGCATACATTTGCGACTACAAGATCTGAAAAAATTCCTCTATACTTTATCCTTTGATGGAAGTCCATACCTTGTTTCAAAGTTCCCATTTTGGCACAGGCAGGGACGATGCTGGCAAAGGTTGCGGAGTCTGGCTTTACACCTGCCAATTGCATTTGTTTGAAATTTTTTAAAGCCTTTTCAACAAATCCATTTTGTGCGTATCCGGCAATCATGGCATTCCATGAGACCACATTTCTTTGAGGCATTCGGTCAAAAAGTTGACGTGCCATGTCTCTGCTTCCACATTTCGCATACATGTCTACCAGAGCATTTCCAACTACATCATTTCATAAAAGTCATCTGTCCTCCTTGCTTTCACAAATGCGTATACCCTGCTCCAAAGTTCCCATCTCCTCAATCGGTGAATCAAAGCAGTTCATTGGCCCTGAATCATTCGTGGATCCACCCCTAACCTTCGGCACAGGCTGTGGCAAATTAAACTGATCGCAGGTTGGAGACCTGTCTATTGTAAATGGTGAAACAGCGCGATTTTCTTCCATGATACGCAATGGCTCTTGTTTTGTTTGCAATCAAACACTTTACCGGTATCCACCAAACTTACTGCGCGGGAAGAGAATTTGAATTGGGCGTTAACGGCGACGGTTTGGAGACGGAGATGGACGTTTGCAAAAGGAGCGGGCCCACATGCCACCTAAGCAGTCAAAGCTTTGGGTGTGCTGTTTAAGCCCAACAGATGGAGCGGAGTCAACTTTAAACGAATATCTATTTTCTGACGCGAATATTGGCGTCGATAGAGTCACTGAAATGGTACTACTTCTGATGAAATCTATCTGAAGTGGTCAAATTGGAGTTCCGCTATTGTATGCTATGTGGTTGTGGTTGATAGCTCTACTTCGGTACAGGATATAAATCAATCAACCCTTTAACATTCAGGTGCGTGAAGGAGAGTGGATAATTACAAGGGTAGCAGGGGTAGCATGGTTTTATTGTCGGCAAATTTCAGATGTACTAAGGAGGTATGGAATAATGAAGAAGGGGTTTTGGATAGAGGTGAAGGAAGTTGAAGAGTGGAAAAGTGTGTTATTTACAATTGTTGATAGGCTACATCATTTATAAATGGAAGGTATGGAGATGGTTTTATTTATTTACTACTTTGTGGTTTTGAAATCAAAATAATTTTAGTTTATAAAATATAATTTCATTTTATATATTTAATATTAAAAATCAAAATAATTATAGTGTATAGAATGGAATTTCATTTCATACATTTAATATTAAAAGATATGTTTATTGCAGTTTTATCAGTTTTTTTTTTTTGCAATTTCTTTGTTGCATTATTTTTATATATTTGTAATATTGTTTTGATCAATTTTAAAAGAAAAAGATGATATGTTTATTTTACACTTAGTTATGTAAAGTTTCATTAAGTTTAGTAACTTTTAAAGTACAATTATGTTTAAAAAACAATATTTTAATTAAGAGAAGGTTTTGTAGATATGAATTTTGAAGTGATTTTTAATAATTATTAATTATTCTTTATATATGTGGTAGGTAGGTTGTCATAATATTTTATTGAATGTAAATAATTTTTTCGACATTGATTAAATGATTAATTATATATTTGTTTTTATTATTTATAAATAACTATCATTTTTATTTATTTATTTATTTTGGTGGAGAGATAGAACACATGGCGGGACCCACAATGTGAGGTCCTAACACATGCTACTATAACCTTCGTCTACATGAGCTACCCTCCACCCTGTGCGACGTGTAAATCTAGGGGAATCAAACTTGCTACAATCATCCATGTTTTCCAATAGCTTGACCTAAGGACTAAGTGTCATTTTTATTACTTTATATAAAAATAATAATTCTTCACTTTTTAATGTTTTGTTTCATATTAATACTATTTTGTTAGCCTCTTAAATTGTAATCTCCTCCTAAGGCTGATGGAATGGATTTTCAAGTTCCATTTCATCTATAATTTCAACTATAAGTGGGGGAGATGGTCTTGGAAGAGCTTTCCCAAAACATAATTGGAGGTTATTCAAATGAATAGCATTTATACAAACCATATTTTCCTGCTCAGTCATATATACAGTTGCTCCTTATTTATTAGGTGGGTTTGCTATAGGTTGAGCAGGTAGGGGTGGCTGGTTAACTAGATCATTTTGAAAGTGTCCTTGTATGTGTTGGTTCAGTTAGAAGTGCTTGTTATTGGTTTGGGAAGTGTCTCAGTTGTCCTTGGAATTGTTGGTTATAGTTCTGATGAGGACCTCGCTAAGGCTGCATATTCTATGGTCTAAATTGTGATGGAAATGGTTGTGGCTATTGTTGATTGATCCAAGGTTGGTTTGGCCATTGCTGGTTTTGCAACTGTTGGATTGACCAGTCTTGTGGTACCCATGGAGGAGTGTTTTAAGGTTCATGCCATGTTGAATTCCATTGGTTATTTCCCCAATTTGAAGGGCCTCTATACGAAGCCTGAGTTAGGTATTGGTTGTAAGGGAAATGACTGACTTGTTTCTGTCCTACATAGTTCAACTCCTCTTCTATTTGAACATTCCTTTTAGTCAGCCTCTTTAAAGCTAGGAGCTTATCACAGTGGTTAGTAGGGTGCTCTTTATCACAGATCTGACAAATCTCAAATTTATCCAATGATATTCTCTCAAAAGGTGTTTATTTTTGCACCTAGGGCAGTGAATTGACAGGGGTTCACTAATTCTATTTTTTTTCCTGTATCCCATCTAAGGTAGTATTCAATTAAACTAGGATGTTTGTCTTTAGGTTTGCAAACTCTTCCATCAACTGCCTATATCATCCTTCCTTTTGAGAGACCTTGGTTCTCTTACTCCATCTTGTGTCTTGGAATAGTTTCTATAGATTTCCTCAATTGCGAGCATGTCCATCTTGTTTATATTCCCCCTTCCCATCAAATCTAGTACTTGCTTTGATTCCTTATCTAACCCTCTTATCAACAAGGTTTTGGCCAAACTGTGTGCTATAGGGTTGCCATACCTTCTAAGGGAAAAATTGAATCTATCCAAGTAGTCTTCTAAGCTCTCCTCTTCTTTTTGCTTAGTTCTAAACAACTCTTCTTTTCTATCACTGATTCTACAAGAGTCCTAGTATTTGTCTAGGAACTCTATTTCCATTTACTCCCATGAGCGTATAAAATCTAGGGTCAAGCCCATGAACCATCTCATGGCAAAATCCTTCATTGTAGATGGGAAAAGCGTGAGTTTTTGGTTGTCAGATCCATAGTCATATGTTTGACATAAGACTTTGAACTCAAAGAGGAATGGATCTGGATCCTCAGAAGGAATTCCCCTAAATGTTGGAATGTTTGAGGGGGAAATATTTTTCATAGGTGCATTTTGCCCAAGGTTAATGACTATGGGATAAGAAAAAGTTCTTGCATTGTCTTGGAGAGGGCCTGCTTGATCATGATTGTCCCCCATGGTTAATGGATCTTCTTGTGATGCTTCTTCTTTTCAAAATTCAGGTTGAGTTTCTTGTAAAGTGGATCCTCTTAGAAGATATGTTTGGTATTTCTCTTGTAATTCTTGGATGTATTCGGAGAGTGTAAGGTGTTGAGGGCTTGTGGAATATCTAATTTTTGAGTGATTTCCAAGGTAGGTATTTAGTGTTCTTCTTCCTTTTCAACAAGATCTTGTCCTACCCCACTGCTTTCACCTATAGGTTGTGGTTGGGGCGTCTATTTGATATATATACCTCTTGGGTCTCTAGGTCTAACCATACAAAATTGATCTGATCCTAATTGGAGCTATAAACTAGAGTTGCTATTAACACAAAGTCCCCGACAACAACGCCAAAATGATAAGGGTCGTTCTACCTTGGCATTTAATCATATTTAATGTGTCAAATCCAAGGTTGTGTCCATGGCAGTATGCAATAGGAACTTGACAATCAACAATCCTTAACTAATCTACTAAATTGAACTCTCTTAATTAATCAAAATTATATGGATTTATTTCAATTTTTTATTTGGAGGATGTGGGGAAGGGTGTTAAACTAGGTCTCTGTATTAGCGGGATTTTCATAAACTAACTTTGTTGTCTGTGCAGGGACTGACAAATGTCTTGCAGGTCATCCACATCATCTTGAAGACACTAACAAGTTTTTGCAAGGTTTCTTCATCTTTTGTTTAAACAAAACACTTCAATTGGAACTTAAAATGAACCCTCACATATTAGCTTAGACAAACACTTTGATTTGGTGTTATAAAAATTAATCAAACAACAAACAAATCTTTGTGTGTGTGTGTGCCAAACATTTGAATTTGGTGTTCTAAAATTCACAAGTGTGTGTGTGTGTGTGTGTGACAACAACTATCAAAACATTTCAATTTTGGGCTTTAAAGGGAACCACAAATTGCATCAATCAAATCAATGGACTAAAAAGAACAACAATCTATATTCTTCACTCATATAATCAAGAAAACTAAGCTAATTTGTGTGAAGTGCTTTCGTGGTTTGTGTTTGTAGTGTGAAAAGTGTATGCTCTTCCTTGACACCATTTGGTGACCTTGAGAATCAAAAGCTTTTTATGACACTTGGACAAAACACCCCCAACATAATCCAAAGAACTAAAATGAACCATGTTTAGTGTGATGCAAGCACAAAAAATACGTATGCTCTTCCCTCGCATCTTTGTATGAACTTGGCGATCAAAAGTATTTTTGTGGTTGTATTGCTTTTGTTAATCTTTAGAGGGCCTGCCACCTCGCTTCGAAAGGTGGGAATGACCCAAGTGGCAACAAACTAAAGCCAAAATCTTCCAAGCCGCTATATAAATTAATGTGTTTGTGATGAAAATCATAAGCAACAGGTGTTGTTGTGTTATACCGACAGCCAACCTCCCCCAAAACCCTCCAAGGCGTAACCCCTGGAGGCTGGGAGACTCCATAACGGAGAGTAGCGTTGCCGCATGTATAACCACCTGAACGTGCCCTTACTAAGAACCTTTGTTTAGCAAGCCAAAATCCTTCTATTTGTTGACGCATAAGGGAAACCTTTGAAACGGCCCTAATTCATGTGGTTCTTAGCCGAGGTAGCAAGGATAATCCAAAGGTTTGGTGAGGGACAAGCCTTATAGGAAACCTAGATCTTGGTATGCGTGAGAAGTGTGTGCAATTGTAAAGAGAAGCCGATGCTACCAAGATCCTGGAGCTACCCGCTTTGAATAGGCGCAGCTAGGGGATTCAACAAATACTGTCATATCTTCACCTTAGGTTGTGCAAGGTGCTTGTTACAAAAATAAATCACATGTCCTTTTTCAAAAAAACAAAATCTTGATTATTGTGTGATTTTTTTTGCTTGAATTGTTTTTAACAAAACTTGCTAAGAGATAATCCAAATCATTTGTTCAAAACGTCAAACCAAAACAAAATTGAAATTTTCACCAAAATCTATCTTTTTCAGGACCTCGACCAACATTGCCCTGTATCAGCGCCATCTCTGTCTGATTTTGAAGCCATTTCACCTGTGGATTGGCGCTATTTTTAGATTGACTTGCCTAAGACTAAGACCCATTTAGTTGTGATCTTCACCATCTGCTCTGCCATAATCCATATTCACATTCCAAAAATCTGTCAGTACCCCATCCATTTTCTCCTCAAAATTTCTAAATCATACCTTCACTTTGACCTTAGAGAATCAACCATCATCATTATTGGACCCTTTTGTTATATCAAAATCCTCTCATCCATTCATCCCCATTAACCTTTGCATACCTTTTCAAACCAAACAAATATCCTTGTCATAAGAAATCATTCCAAAATCCAAAAACATATCCCAAAATTTCCAAATCTAAACACTCATCGAAAAATCACCAATCAAAAACTCGTCATCCCTTTGAGCTAAAAGCTAGATCTAGATCTCATCACTCACATCATATTTTGCTTGAAAAGTCATTAGTATACCTTTCAAGAAAAATAATCATCCCTCTTTGTGTAAGGTCATTAGTCTACCCCAAACAAAGAAAAACATCCATTTGTGCCAACACAAAATCTAGATCTTACCTAAGCTCAACTTGTTGACCATCATATCCTTTGAAAACATCATCCTAATCAACATCAAAATCAAAACCCCTTTTCATCAAAACCATCCTCAAGCAAACATCATCCATCATCTATCTTTTGATCCAAATTTGTGCAAAACAATCACACTACCGCCCATTTTTATCACCCTTAGGTTAACACCTTTTAAAAACCTATTGATCTTTCAGCATACTACAAATCACCCATTCATCTTCTTCTCTACTCCATCTCACTACCACATCCATCTTTGGGTCCAACAATTTAATCCAAAATTCTCTAAGGTCTCCATCTCCATTTCACTACACCTCAAAATCAAACCCATACACGTGCATGCCCATAACTAGATCACAACAGAAAAAGAATCAAGAAATGGCAGAATCTGGACAATATGGTGGCATAGGAATGCCTAACACCAACAACAACAACATACCCATTAATCAAACATACAACCCACCTACGTTCTTTCACATCCCCACATATAATCCCAATGAAAAACCCTTCTATTTCTTGCAACAACCACCACCACCACCACAAAATGTTCCCACCATGTCCCAAGATGATCTAGATGTCTTGAGCTTTACGCAAGATGCCGATAACATGGACATGCTTGACAAAGTCCTAAGGTCAGATCCAAATAGATATCTTGATTATCTCCTCAAAATAGGTGCTCAAACATCCACGACCTCATCACAACCATCCACCTACAATCAATCCTACCACATCAAACACCCAAACATCTACATCCAACACCCAATCTCTCATCTCACAAACATCAACACCCACTATATCTACCACCCCCACAAGTTCTACTGCTACCACATCTACAATTCCCACAAATACCTCCAATCCTACCACCTCCCAACCCATTACTACATCCGCTATCACAACAAACGTAATCTCTTCCATCCTACAAATAACCTTAGGCATACAAGGAAACATCACGCATGCAAGTACCTCCATGAGTGTGCCTCCACCTAACCCCCAAACCATCGCTTACCTAAGACAATTATTCTCACAACCACCCTACAATACGACCACCTCATCTAACGTCCACCCATCTAACGTTAATCCGTCCAATGTCACATATCTACAAAACCCCATAACGTCATCAAACCAACATAATTCCCAATCCCCAAATACCCCCACATGTTCTCCAACAAATCTACACATATCAACAACATCAGGCACAAATCAACCAAAACACTAACCCGCAATACCAAAACCTCAACCAAACAAACCTCCAACGTCAAATCCCACCCCATCTCCAACATCTCACCAATCAACAAGCCTACACAACCCAACCACAACCAACACAGGATCTCACAACCATTGTACGGGCCTTGATCCAAAAGGTAGATGACATGCAAACTGGGGGCAAGCATAAACACTATTCTTTTGAGGATATATGTCCCTATCCATTTGATCAGACATTGTACATGCCCCCCTTCCCCAAGAATTTTGAAACACCAAAATTTGACAAATATAAGGGGAAGGGAGACCTTAGGGACCACCTTAGGGAGTTCTACATCGCTTACCTAGAAGTCTCAAATAACGATACCTATCTAATGAGGCTATTTCCAAGAAGTCTCAGTGGTCAAGCCGTTGAATGGTTTGCACATCTTCCCCCAGGCATTAGGTCTTTTCCTGAGCTTGCAGAAAAATTTGTAAACCATTTCTCCTATAACTTCGAGCATGAAATCTCTATGACAGACCTTTGCAACACAAAGAAAAAAAGCGTAGAAGCCTTCACTTCCTTCTTGCAGAGGTGGAGAAGCCTAGCAAGCAAACTCCCGTGGACCATTCCTACAAAACAACTCGTCACGATGTTTGTGACTAACCTCAATTAGGAAATGGGGTTCCATTTGCAAATCCTTTGTGCATCTACCTTTGAAGAGGTCATCAACAAAGGTACAACCATAGAACGGGCCCTCATCACCAAGGGCTCCATCAAATTGTACGACAATAAATCCAACAACCACAACAACAATAACAACAACAACAACAACTATAACAACAACAACAAACTCCATATCAACACCCCCAATACAAACAACAATGCCAACACTCAATCAAACGACAAGCCATGCTATTGGAGAAAGAATAAAAACACCTTGAACGATGGCGTCACAGATGTAAAAGCCATCCAACATGTATAGAACCAAACACCTGCACATACATATGCAACCAATGTAAATAACCAAAAGGGGCAAACTAAACCACGCAAACCTCAAAGACAATTTACACCCTTAAGGGAACCCATCGAGGACATCCTCAACAGATGTCTCAAGAAAGGTTTGATCACACTCCCACCTATTAGACCCGTCAAGAGAACGAGCTTAAAGCAGCATGGTACAATGAAAATGATTATTGTGAATACCACCACGTTTTAGGTCATAAAACTGATGACTACATGCAACTAAAGCATTGTGTCCAAGACCTTATAGATCAAAATCAAGTCAGCCTTTACCAAACCACCCAACCATTGCTAAATGCCAATCTCAGAGCTTACAAGGATCCACTGCCTAACCATAATAAAGCCTCCTCATCCAATCAAGCGTATAATGTCACCCCACCGCCCGCGTCCTATGACTCTATCATAGGGTGGGTAGAGCTATCATCTCACTATGTTAACACAATCACCATTCGTGCACAAGCACCCGATTGTGCTGTCACAACCCGTTGTGGCCGTGTATCCATCCGCACAGTCCCTCCCACTGAACAAACACCTGCATCCACATCAGATCCCCTCCCCCTCGTCCAAACACACACCCATCACCTACCAATCAGTACAACCTCCTAGAGCATCTAGGAAAGACGCCCGCACAAATATCCATACTTGAGCTACTCTGCACATCCCCCCTTCACAAAGATGTCCTTGACAAAGCACTCTTGGAAACTTGAGTTCCCGCCAACTTGAATGTGACCCAATTCCAAGCCATGGTAGGACGTATCGTTGCACCTCACCATCTCACATTTTTAGAAAAGGACCTTCTCGCTTCTGAACACTTACACAATGACACCTTACACATTGAAGTCCATATCCAGAAACACATCATTAAAAGAGTCTTAATAGATGGTGGCTCTAGCCTAAACATATGCAGTCTTAAATTATTAAAACACTTGGAATACTCAGATGTGGTTGTGGACACCAGTGAGTGCATCACAATCAAAGGATATGATGACACCGAATGGCTATCTGAAGGCACCATCAAGCTCCCTATTCAAGTGGGATAGAAAATACTAGAAACAAAATGTTAGGTCCTTGATCTTGACCTCCCCTACAACATTCTTCTTGGCCGACCATGGATCCATGCCATGCAAGCGGTCCCATCCACATTCCACCAATGCCTCGAGTTCCCTCACAACGGCATGGAGGTAACCATCTACGCTGACCCCCGCCCCTTCCAATACTGTAGTTTCTTGGAAGGCCATAACCACACCTTCTGCCCATACAACAAAGCCACTACTAAAGCCAACCTAATAGCTTCCACCTCATACATCGATCCTGCAAACATTGCTACCACTTGATCCCAAGCACCTCCACCACCTGAGGTCAAGATCAAGCTCACTAACATAGGATGTGGGGAATATGACCTACACAGTACCTTTTGTGTGGGCACATTACCCAATCCTAAAACATTTGGCATCCCAAAGACAAAAGCAGCCAACACAGTAGTCATCAAGTGTAAACCATCACCCATCTTTGAAAAGAATCATCTCCTGGATCAAGATGTGCTAGAAGATATCTCATCCTAGCTGTACAAAGATGAAGAAACTGAGCAAGAAGCTCCCACCATATCAACGTAAATCTATGGTAAAGGGTCCCAAATGGTCAAAAACATGGGTTACAAAGGACAAGGCAGTATCGGCCTTCATGAACAAGGGATCGTGGAACCACTCGAAGTGACAAGAAACCCCTATACTCAAGGGTTAGGATACGGTCAACAACAATGCATCCTCACTACCGGTGAATGTATCTGAGCCGAGGTCGCTATGGTCTTCCTTGAAGTCGACAACGTCAACGAAACAGGCCTTCAAGACTCCTTTAGTGACTTTTCTGATTTCTTTGACTCATCTATTTGCACCATCTACATAGTCACCACTCTTACCTCATCATCCAATGACTTACCACTGGTATACCTCGACCTCATAGACTGGGACCAACGGGGACCTCCTGTATTTGACGTAGCACCAAACGATGAGGCCATCACCAAATGATGGGGGTTAGAGATCACTTCCCTCTAGGAGATCACAGAGCAGGATACATCATGGAATGTGATACGTAGGCCTATTTCGAGGAGACAACTCCTGCTTCCAGTCATAAAAACATAAAAATTAAACAAGGATCTGATGGTGAAAACCATTCTGCGGTAGTGTCAGATCCCAAAAAAGTAAAAATAAAAGACGTATCTCCTCATGAAAACCTCAATGAGGTGCTAGGAGCTGGAAGCATGGGCCTTCCTGAGATAGACAAGGTTTATCTAGAAAGGTCACCCATCCTAGTAGAGCCAGCCCAAGAGATGAATCTAGGGACAGAAGAAGAGCCAAAAATCACTTTCAGGGTGGAATCTCTCAGCACAGTAGAGCAAGAAAACTTCCTAGCTTTCTTCAAACATAGAAATCACAATTTTGCGTGGACCTATGCAAACATGCCAGGGCTTGATCCCACCTTGGTCATTCATCACCTTGCAGTATGCCCTGATGTGAAACCAGTAAAGCAGAAGCTTAGAAAAATGAACCCTCAGGTGGCCCTCCTCATCAAAGCAGAGCAAAAGAAACTACTAGATGTTGGGTTCATTCACCCAATTGATTATCCCAAATGGGTTTCCAACTTGGTACCAGTAGCCAAACTTGATGGCTGCATCCATTGCTGTACTGACTTCCAAGACCTCAACAATGCATGCCCAAAGGATGACTTCCCATTGCCTAACATTAACATGATAGTGGATCTCACGGTAGGACATGAAATGTTATCCCTCATGGATGGCTTTTCAGGGTACAACCAAATCTAGATCGCAGAAGAGGACCAACATAAGACAACCTTCATATGTCCATGGGAGACGTACTGCTGGGTAGTAATGTCGTTCAGTTTAAAGAATGCTAGAGCCACGTATCAAAGAGCCATGACTGTCATCTTCCATGACCTTTTCCACCACATCATGGAAGACTATGTGGACGACTTGCTAGGGAAATCGAAGACACGAGAAGAACACCTAAATGTCTTGGCAACAATCTTTGATCGATTAAGGCAATATAATGTCTACCTCAATCCAAAGAAATGTGTCTTCGAGGTCACCTCGGCAAAACTCTTGGGATACAAAGTCTCCAGATGAGGAATTGAAGTAGATCCCACAAAGGTCAAGGCCATCATTGAAATGCCTCCTCCAAAAAGACTCAAGCAACTAAGAAGTCTATAGGGAAAACTCCAATCTATTCATCAGTTCATTGCTCAATTGGCTGATAAATGTCAACCATTCCAGCACCTACTCAGAAAAGATACAGCTTTTGTCTGGAACAACCAATGTCAGGATGCCTTCTATTAGTTGAAAGACTACCTAGCAAATCCCCCTATTCTAACTCCACCAAGGCAAGGAGAACCCCTCCTATTATATATCTCAGCCACAGAGACAGCTATTGGAGCCTTGTTAGCACAACACGATGAGCAAGGAAAGGAAAGAGCCATCTATTATATTAGCTGCACTCTGATATCCTATGAGCTCAACTACACACCAATTGAACGAGCATGTCTAGCCCTAGTCTTCACCTCACAAAAACTAAGGCATTACATGCTTAATCATAAAACCAAGCTCGTCGCCAAGATCGATCCATTGAAATATCTGCTAAATAGAGATGCTCTTACTGGGAGAATGGCAAAATAGGTCATGATTCTCACTGAATTTGACACTGAATACACTAAAAAAAAGGCCATCAAAGGATAGGTTATAGCAGATCAACTGGCTGAAGCACCCATTCCTGCAAAACATCCTACACTGGCAGAGTTTCTTGATGAAGCTATCTTTACAATCACACCAGCCACAGAAACATGGAAGATGTACTTTGATGGATTGTACACACACAGATGCTCGGGGGCAGGCGTCCTGTTTGTTACCCCTCAAGGTGACACAATCCCCAAGTCATTCAAAATCACATTTCTATGCACCAACAACGTGGCAGAATATGAGGCCCTTATCACAGGCCTCCAAATGGCAATCAAATGGAAAATTGAGAAACTGACAGTACATGGAGATTCTCAACTGGTCATTCGATAGGTAAATAATGAGTACAAGACCAAGGACGATAAACTACTGCCTTACAAAAAGATGGTTGATGATTTCAAAGACTATTTTGATGACATCCACTTTGAGCAGATCCCAAGGTTAAATAACAAAGCTGCAGATGCCATGGCTACCATCGGATCCCTGGTCAACATGAAGAAAGACAACAAGAGGTGTGAATTCTTGATCAAACAACTCCCTATCCCTACATATGATGTACCTCAATCAGAGCTAGTGTGTGAAGTCATTGGTCCCCTATCCTTGTGGTATCAAGAAACCTACCTATACCTCCATGATAACATCATTCCTCCCAAACTATCTACCTCACAACATAAATCTTTCATCCACCGAACCCCCCGTTTCACCCTTGTAGTAGATACCTTATACAAAAGGAGTCTTGAGGGCACGCTTTTATGATGTTTAGACTCTAGGGAAGCTGAAGTGGCCTTGCAAGAGGTACATGCATGTATTTGTGGGGCACATGCAAGTGGACCCGCTCTGGCTAAAAAGATCTTAAGGACCGGTTACTAATAGCCAACCATGGAACGAGATGCCTACCAATTTATCAAAAAATGCCTACCATGTCAACATCATGGCGATCTTATCCATGCACTAGCACAGGAATTGCAACCGATCATGACGCCATGGCCTTTTTCACAGTGGGGACTCGATCTCGTAGGGAAAATCCATCCCCCTTCATCCAATGGCCATAAATTCATTATCACCACTATTGAATACTTCACCAAGTGGGTGGAAGCAATACTACTCACATTCACCAATGGCACCCAGATATCCAAATTTATCCTCCATTACATCATCTGTTGCTATGGTATCCCTCATTCCATCATCACCGACAATGGAAAGCCATTCAAGAACCAAGAAGTTCACACCTTGTGCAAAAAATTTGAAATCAAACACCACTTCTCCACTCCCTATTACTCTCAAGGAAACGGTCAAGCAGAGGCTTCCAATAAAACCATTCTCCGCATTCTCAAGAAGACAATTAATGAAGCTGGCTGTGACTGGCACCTCCAACTCAACCCTACCCTATGGGCCTATTGCACTAGCATCTGCACCCCTACCGGAGCCACTCCATTTTCCCTAGTCTTTGGATCCGAAGCCATTTTACCTATTGAGGTCGAGCTCCCATCCTTAAGAGTATCCCTACAAAACATAATCACTGATGAGGAATACTGGGTCACAAGGTTGCATCAACTAGAACTACTGGATGAGAAATGTCTGAATGCATTGAACCACCTGTAGGCCTATCAAAATCACCTCAGGAGAAGCTATAACAAAAGAATCAGAACTTGAAAATTTGAAGTAGGTGATCTTGTCCTTATGGAAAATCAGAAGAACTTGCAAGAGTGCACTAAGAAAGGCAAGTTCAAACCCAATTGGCTAGGACCCTATGTCATTACAGCTAGCTATGGATCAGGAGCATACTAGTTTGCAACACCTGAGGGGCAGCCTCTAGATGAGCCAATGAACATTCTGCATCTAAAGAAATTCTACGCATAACCCATCGAGTATCCCAATCAAAAAATCCAAAAAAATTAAAAAAATCAAGAAAAAGCCAAGTGCAATAAAAACTTCCAAATGGTGAAAATCACTTTGGTGACGCCTTGGATAAGTACCATGGTGAAAACCTATTTCATGCACCATGTGTAGTGGTTGTTCTACCATCTAATAAGTCCTCTTTTCATCGCAACACTCCATATCACACACATCCCATGGCTTGGAATTCTGAAACATCAAGTCCTATCACCCATTTCACACTATCTCACCCAAGCCCAATCCATGGAATGAGGATCCTTGTAAGCTTCCTTTTGTACAACTGAAAATCAAAAAATCCAAAAACATACAAAATCAAAAAATTCAAAAACAACTCAAAATCACAAAATCCAAAAAACAATACAAAATCATCAAAAATCCAAAAACAAATGCAACATCACCCTCACACATTGATCGCTCCAATCCATCAATCCTCATCACATCACACCCATCCTAAACCCATCCTAAACCATTCCCACATCATCAAGTCATACCAGAACTACATATTCATTTTGCCCGCATCTTGAAAGTACCTTGATCCCGTGAATACAGGGTATGTAGGCAATCTGGAATACGAAGGAAGTTTCTAGTACTTAGGTACATAAGATGCACCCATCCAAAGATGTTTTGGATGGTTCCCATTCACTGAACTTGCTAGATCCATTATATGATACAATGCTAAGTATACACTTGAACCATAGTCTTTAAATGCAAAAATCATCAATCAAACACACCAACTATAATCCTACACATGGCCAGACTGTCCTTTTGCCCACCTTTCAAAAATTCTCCAACCAAATCCAACTGATTTGCGTCCTAGGATATATCTTTCCCACAATGGACAAGAATCTATCATTTTATCATCACGTATCTTGGCAAGAGCACACAGGCTATTTGTATCTTTTCATTGGTCTTTTTGATTATAGATTTTTATCTTTTTGTCTCACTCTAAGTCATCTCCAAAGCTACTTTGATCTCATTATATCATGGCAAGTGGCGGACAACACCTAGAGTAGACATGGTCATTGTTTCTGTATGCTGTGCTTGTGGGTTAGTTTCATTACTCCAGGAATAGTATTCATATCTTGAAGCCTAGGTTGGTTCTAGCATGATGTGTCCCATTTGCATATATAGGCATTAAAACCTTATATATATTATTCACACTCATCGCTATGAGTCCCCTTCCTAGGCTAGGAGATTATATTACCTTGGGCATGCATGAAATCAACCTATTGTTTGTGGGTCTAGTCCATGCAATCGTGGGATATATATCATCACCTAGGTCATTTCATACCTTTGTGAACTATATCCTACATTGCTATAGTAAACTAAGAAATGCTCTCAATTAATGTTATGCAACTACTGTTACTAGCTCAAATCATCATCCTAATCAACTATACCATCTGGGCCTAGATTTCATAACCCCCCCAACCTTACCAAATCCCCTCACTAATCCCACTCCTCTAACTAACTCTCACTGAACACATCCTGAACCACATCATACCCCCCCCTCAATGACATGGTGTTTCATGACCCAACCATCCCCTCATTTCACTCCTCCCAATCCTATTTGTACCCCATCCATCCACCCTTATCCTCTCCCCACCTATACCTCTATCGCACAGCTACCCACCCAGGGTCGAACAAAGAACATCATGTGTATCAGGACTTGATCATCTCACCTATCACCTAGCTTGCATCTCACATATCATCTAGCCACATATCACAATCATTTAATATCATTTCATTAGAATCTTGTAGTTGCATATCATTTCATTAGAATCTTGTAGTTGCATATCATTTCATTAGGTTCATTTTAGAATTGTGTAGTTGCATATCATTTCATTAGGTTCATTTTAGAATCTTGTAGTTGCATATCATTTCATTAGGTTAATTTTAAAATCTTGCAGTTGCATATCATTTCATTAGGTTCATTTTAGAATCTTGTAGTTGCATATCATTTCATTAGGTTCATTTTAGAATCTTGTAGTTGCATATCATTTCATTAGGTTCATTTTAGAATCTCATAGTGGCATATCATTTCATTAGGTTCATTTTAGAATTTGTTAATTTGCATATCATAATCATTTAGGTTCATTCTAGAGTCATTTAGTTTTCATACCATAATCATTTAAGTTTGTAATCACATAGGTGCATTTTAAAATCATTAATCATGACATTGCATTCTATATATCATCTCATAATCATTTAGTTACATTCACTTACATAGCATAATCATATAATTACATTGCATAATCACAGTCATAATCATTTAGTTGCATTTTATAAATCTTGCCATACATAACGTGTCTATCAAGATAAACATACATTTCCATTATATTGTGCATCCATAATAAATGTTTATTAATCTAAACATTTATTTTTCATTATACATCATACAATCCATAGATCACAAACCATGCATATATCAAAATAAGAAAACCATCATTGCAATCATCTTAGTTGCATCCATAACATCAAAAACATAATTGCATAAACACAACACATCCATAGCATATAAATCCCTAAAGCATACTACATCCACCAACATAGGCATCATCATAATCATGATAGAGCATCATAAACAAACACATAGACCATCAAAAAATATCATATCATATATCATCATCGCAAAAAATGTACATCGCTCATATATACACATCAAAAAATATAGTGTCCTGATACAATGCCTTTAAGAGATAACATGATATAATTGTCACCTAGAGGACCCTCTATCTGATTGAGTGGGGGATCCTGGCCCTGGTGGTGCCTGTGGTCCTGCTGGCGGCTGCGGCGGTGAGTGTGGCTGTGACTGAACTTGAACCTGTGGAACTTGCTAGGGCACATTTGATGGCGGACCCATCGGCTGCTGCACAGACTAAACTGATCTAGATCTATGTGACCTAGATGCCCTCGATCCACTGACCTGGCTATAGCTTGGCACACGCTGCTCTGCCGACACTGTCGCATTATAGAGGCCCTAATAATACTCCAACCACCCTCTGGCCTCTGCCAAATCCCCCTGTACCTGAGTTAGTTATCCCTGTAACTGATAGGACAATGTTTGTGCCTATGACAACTGAGTTTGCATCACTATCAACACTGGGGCCATACCAACACTAGAGGCTTGCAATGTAGTCTCTACCTGCTGTGCTCTCACAAGGGCAGCGTCCCGCTCTCTGGTCAAAACCGCTATATCACCCTAAGCCTAGGCTAGCTATGCTTGCAATGCCACCACCTGTCCATCTGACCCATCCAATAAGGCCACTATGCCTAGCAACTGAACCAACTTCACCTCACGGCTCTCTAATGCATCCGACAGGCTAGCCACCTGTGCTCGCAAAGTCTCAATATCCTCCTCCTCACCCCGTGGCCACCGACAAGGTGTGGACCCTTGAACCTTTGAAGGGCCTGCCTCTGCCTGCTACCCTGTGGCGACAGCCTGCTGCTGTGCTACCTATGGTGGGGGAAGACCTCCCTTGTCCACCCTCAGCTGTCCCCCATGCTGTTGAGGCCCTCTCTGTCGCTACCCCACCCCAATCTGCACCTGCTCAACAGGGACCTGCTATACAGGGGCCTGCTATCTTGCCTGCTGTTGGGGCACATGTAGAGCTGCCACAGATGCTAGTACATCCATCGGCTCACCAACCTCCTCCTCCTCTCCATCCCCTCCAACCTCCACGAGATAATCTACAATAATCTCTTCCCCCTCCTCCAAGAAATCATCCCCATCAGAATCATCATCTCCCTCATCCTCTGAACCATCATCATCTGACCCTGATGTCTCCTTCGCAAGAACTGCCTCTGCTGGGTTCATAAACCAAGTCAGCTACCACATCTACCACAATATATCATATGCAGGAGTAGTGCTTGCATCAACTACTGTGCTCCCCCAATCCCACCACACTGGCCGTAAGGCTACAAAATCATCTAGAGTGACCTGTGTCTGTATGGCTGCAGGCCAGAGGTGCGCATCTCGAGGAGTGCGTACAAAGATCACCATCTGTTGTGGGGTATCCTAGCACATGACTCGCGAGGGTAGATACATGTCTATGGTGTGGTCTCCTCAACCCATCAGGTATCATTGTTGAAAAGTAAAAGGCATGTGCAAATCATTATCAGGCCACAGCACCACTCTGATGTATGGTCGCTAGGTCACTCGAATAACATCATCCAGCATGCATCGCCAATATCGAACCTGTCCTATATACGTGTACTCAACATCCCGATATAAAAACACAAAGGCCTCAAATGGCTAGCGATAGTAACCACACCTCGATTGAGTAACTGTAATGTGCTTCCAAATCCACACATGTAACAGAGTCACCCCAGCTGACAACGTTGAATCATACAGATAGACAACTGTATGCATCTCATGATACAGCTGCCCTAGCATCATTGGTCCCCAGGCATAGACAGTCTCAGCCCTGACCATCCCCTCGATCATCTCCCCCCAGCCAACTGGAAAACTCTTGCCTCTCCTATCACGCATCACCACACCACCAATCCAAGCGCACAGGAATAAGGCAAAAGAATCTACACCCATCGCCAGTGTCCCCTCGTAGCTCATCTCCCACCCATTTGCTAATAACACAATGTGAGCCTCGCAAACACTCTGATGAGGGCCCTCTATCCCCTCATGCCATATCTCACTTGCCAGCCACGAATAGGTAGCTTGAGGATGCGATAAACATCCTCAAGCGTGACAGTGATCTCACTAGTTGGCAATAAAAAGCTGCATGTCTCTGAATGGTATTGCTCCACCATGGCTATCATCAAAGCTCTATGGGCTCGTAGCATTGGCATCGATGCCACTGTCAAAAGCCCCAACCTAGCTAGTCGGGTCTGTGTGGTATCATCAAACTGGTAGAACAATGCCATCACAGATGGTACACGTCGCTCCCATGAATACACTATAAATGACCGCGTATCTTGCATCCACAACTTTCTGGTCAGAAATATACCTATCTTTTTTCAAATCGCCCCTTTCTTCTAATGTTCAAATGCCAAAATCACTTGGTGCCGAAACACTCCATGCTTTGCGCCGTTTTTACAAATAGCGCTACTACTTCTTCCAAATGGTGCTATTATAGATAATACCACCATTGCGCAAGACACTTTGCGCTAATCGCACACATTGCGCTACTGTGTAGCATAGTTAGCACCATTAGACCAAATGGCATCGCCCTGTCACTTGGCGCTAATCCAGTGAGTAGCGCCAATTCTACCAAAAGTGCATATATCATATATTGTGCTAATCCCCTATATAGTGCTAAAATTCCAAATAGTGCTACTACCCAAAATGGTGCTATTCCAGAATATAGTGCTACCCTAACACCTATTTGGTGCTAAAACACCAAAACCCTATTCTTCTAAAACATTGCGCTACTTCAGAAGATAGCACTAAAATACCAGACATATGGTGACAAACTGCCCTAATGCTACCCTGGCGGATAGCACCAATCCAGAGGATGGTGCTAATCCACTTTACTTTTAGCGCTGCGCGATCTAACCCCAATTCCCAAACCCCAAAAAGTGACAAAAAACTAAAAATTGAAAAGTCAGGGTTAGACCCTACCTGGGGTCCAGCCTCCGGTGCCTGGCCAAACAATCAGAACTGCTCAGAGATGTGTCGAAGTCGCAGGAACTAAGGGTTGCACTTTGCCATCTCTCCTCTGCTTCTTCTTCTCAAAGGTCAATGTGTGCAAATGTGGCACTCTAGGGCCCACTTGTCCTAATATAACATGCCATGTCATCCCCCCACCACTCTTTTTCCCCTCCAGGGTGCAGATCCCAACCTTTTTCCTCTGTTTTTCTTCTTTTCATCTTCTTTTTCCATCCCCTATCCAACTTTCACTCCCGTCGTGTCTTTTCGAGAGGTCGCCCTAAAAAAATTTATTTTTTTCCGCCGACATCTCGAGGGGGCATCCCTCACCCATCTTATTCCTTCCCAACAGCTGGGGCATATTTTTCTTCAACCTGACACCACTTCCCTCCTAGGTCCTGACACCACGTCAAAGAGGGGCAAATGTAGACACCTAAAAATGTCTTTTACCACCAAACCAACTTCTGACATCCCTAAACACATCAATTTCCCTTTTATTCAATTAATTAAATTTTTATTTAATTAATTATCCCTTCATCGTCTAATTTTTCATCATTTTATCCCCAACAATTGAATTAATTTTATTAATTCAATAGTTCAAGCCTTAGCCAATCGATTTAATAAATATGCAATATTTATTTATTCAATTTCCCTTTCCTCACTAAATCCAATTAATTAGCTAAATCATGTTTAACTAATTAATCCAACCTATTAATTGACCTATCCCTACCCTAGACAATTAAATAGCTATTATTTAATTGCCTATCCTAGCCTACCTCATCCTAGCCTAGGGTTAATTAAATAAAACCTATGTTTAATTAATCCTAAACCTCTCATTTGGGTGGTCAAACCTAGTTTAACACCCTTCCCCACATCCTCCAAATAAAAAATTGAAATAAATCCACATAAGTCAATTTTTTATTTAAATACATCCCACATCACATTTAATTCTCCTTACACCCCCATACCTCATTTATCTCCACTTATCCCCAAATAAATTTTTAATTCATTTTATATTCCCCAAATAAATTTTTAATTCACTTTACATTCCCCATATGAATCTTTAATTCAAAAATAATCCTTCACACCCATTCTCATTTAATTACCCCTTTTCCAAAATGAATAAAAAATTTACTTTTATTCCTAGCCCTCCACTCCTCCAAGATCTAATCTAGGCCCTCCACATCACTTTTATCCTCCACCATTGATCTTCCAAAGCAATCTCCACCCTTGGATCAAAATCCCTTCCAAAAATCTATAAATAGAACCTCTCCCAAGCCATTTACACATCCAATTTTCAAGTAGAGTTATAATACCAAAATATCCAATGAGCATAGTCTTTTAGTGAGTTGCAAATTAATATAGCATTTCACATTTGAATCATTATCTAGGGATTGTCATGTCTTAGGAACTCTTGGGTGCAAATTTCCTCTTCCCTTGATGAGATTGGGATTTCATGTTTGAGGTATAACTCTTTGTGTTATTTGCATTTAGTTTGTATTTTGAATTCAATTTGATTTCCTAATCTACAGTGTCCCCTCAAACCACTAGAGTTATCTTCTTAAACACCCTAGCCTTGATGTGCAAAACTTCGTACCTTTACAACAACTTCGGAGACTTTGGCAGTGAAGAAGCTCTGAAGATTATGTGCAACTCCAAAGACTTTGTGCAGTTACTAGGAGCTCCAAAGACTACTACAAGACTTGTTAGGACACAGCTCTAGAGGTCTTCATGATCACCAACCTTTCTTGTCCTGCTGCCTCAACTCTAGAGAACCTCCAAACATCCTGGAAAATGTTTGAGTGCTATGTAGTGTACCTATTGCTCAACTCTGAAGATAATTAGGATCATCTCGGGAGTCTCCCAAAATCATTCTTCACCTAAGAGATAGATACCTATGAAATAAAAAGAGATATTTCTGCATAATTCTATCAGTTTCACTCTAAAACATGGGTCCTTTCATCATAACAATAACTTTAGCATTTCATCTTTTATTAACATAATTAAACAAGATTTCACAGCTTCTATAGTGCAATTAACAGAATAGGTAGTGCATGAAAATGGAAAAAGGGAACAAAAGGGTATGTCTGGATGAGTGCTACTTGCCACTCATCAAACCCTTACTCTGATACCTTTTGATGATGGTGGACTCCACCAAAAACACATATAACAACAATTTAAAGATTTCAAATAGACATGAACAAGATCTCAAGAAACATTAGTTAAGCAAACTGCAAACTATTTCATAATTTCTTCATTAAACTTGTCTGTAAAAGGCTACAAATCTGAAATAAAATTTGCATGGTCATATGCCCTCTTATTACAAAATATCCAGGTTGTCTTACAACAAAAATGTCTGACTTACAAAACCTCCTAGAGATATCTTCTAATATCTACTGACCTCTTTATTCGCATGAACATGACTTTCCAATAACTCCCTTCCTCCCCTGCCTTCGGAACTATAGGCTATAAATACACATCAGCACCACTTAGTGTAATTTCCCTAATGTCAGCTTTCTTTAAAATTTGTAACTCCCATTTGGGTGGCAAAACAAACCCAACTATCCCTTTTTCCCACCCAAGAAAGAATTTTAAAATTTTAAAATTGAGAAACTAGGTAGCACAACATTTGAGAGCCATAACTTTTGAATCGGGTGTCTGATTGGCAAATTATTTGATGCATTAGAAATCTCATGAAGAGATCTATCAAGATATAACTAGATTTATAGGTTATGACAACTTTCAAGTTGTTTAGGGATGTCTGTGTTTTTCAAATTGATTCCAAATTTCTTTTTAGAAAACTCAAAAATGGAAACTTTAATATCTTGCAATCTAGACATGATCTTGGGGGTATGTGCAAGATCATCATGGGCCAAATAGTGGCAATAGAAAAATATCATGTTTTTACTTAGCCAAATGCATGACTTGGCCAACTTTGACTTTCATAGGTTTTGAAACAGATGTCCATTTTGGTTTGGATTTGTCCAAAACAGATATCCATTTTGTGCAACATAGTAGTTTATTTATTTGTTACTTAGTGATTTTTGTTCTACTTGATGTTTGAATGCATGACACACACATATATATAGAATGTTCATGTATGATATGATAAGCACACAAGTAATTATACTTGTGTGGTGCAATCTTAGAGTTATCCCTAGACAATAATTAAGGTAATCAGATTGTGTTGCAAAAGTTGAACTCTAATACCATATGTGGAGGCTCTTTCAATATAATAAATTCTCTAAATTACTTATCTTTGGAAAGCGCATTATGATAATCATAAATATCATTAGGTATTATCCTCATTGCCCTCATTTTCTATATGTGGTCCAATGATGCTAACTCATGGGAGAAGGGAGAAGTACTAGAAATATGTTGATATAAAAGACATTCTTCTAGTAAAGAATGCTCACATTTACATACACTAGCACATAATTTTTCAAATAAACAATAAACCTTGGGAAACACTTGTGGACTTTGATGATGAGAAGTAAACCATCAACAAATATACATTCAACATCCCATAACAAAGATCTCATATTAGTAATCAAAGCATGAAATCTCATGATATAATCTTGAATTGGGTCATGTTCTTGTTGCTTATATTGCATGAATTATGTGATAGAAAACTCAGGCTCAATATTGTAATGAATATGCTTCACAAAAGTAGTATCCAACTCCCCAAAATAATTGATAGAAGCATAAGATAGAGAACAAAACAATGTAAAATCATGACCACTTGAGCTTATTGGAAATAATTTGGCAAGTAATTGGTCCTCATGAAAATAAGAAAATCATGTAGTAGTGAAAGTCCTTAGATTTAGAATTGGATCACCTTGACCATCACACTTTGTAAAAAAAGGTGCCACCAATCCACTTGGTGAATAATAAGTTAAAATTTTATATGCCAAAGGATTATAAAATATTTTACTAGTATCATCTTGTGGTTTAAATCTTTGCACATAATCATCAATATACCATTCCTGATGGTCAATCCTAGTGATGAGGTAGTTTATATAAGGTGAAGTATCATTATCAACATGTAGCATATTCATGTGTGTTTGCATATTGTCATGTGTAATAGTGGTGGAGGATGTGAAAGATGTATCATCATCTAATGGTACATTATCCTCACATATACCAAGTAAAAATTGTAAAAGATCTACATGTTTGTCATCCTTAGGTATTCCTAAATCATATGTTTGTTCAATAGAAGATGTAGAAGAATGTACTCCATGATCACTTAAGGATACATGATAAAAAGCATAAAAGTATCCAAAGAAGGGTCTCAATCAAAAAGTTGTATATCATCATGATGCATAGAAAAATCAATGGAATCCACTAAGGAAGGACCAATAGATTGTATGTGATACAAAGAGTTATAAACTTCATTGTGGGAAGATAAAAAATTCATCATGTTCATCACAATACATATCAACAATAAGCCATGAGCCACAAGATAGCTAAGATGTACTAGTAACCTCATGTGAAGGTGGAACATGTGTATCAATTTATCATTAGGATCCTCAAAGAAAGATGAAACAAGAGAGACACAAGAAGGAAAATCCATAAGTGAACAAGGAAATATATCATGAGATGCATAAAGGATATGTTCACTAGGTATACCATCATCACATGAATGATCATCATCATCACAAGGCATAACAATGTCATGAAGGATTAAAGAAGGTGTAGCTTCACCAAATAAAGTATCATTCATAATTTTATCACTAGAGGGTAAGGGTATATCATGTGTATCCTTCTCAAGCCATGTATCATGAATCAAATCATATGAAGGAAAAGTGCTCAAAGGTAAATTATCGCTATGCTCAAGCACATTACAAGCTTTATCTGTAGGAGAAATAGAAACATGAGGTTTGTTGATAAGTTAAATGGGGTATACAAGGGAAGTAAGGGAAATAACTAAGTGAATGGAGGAAGAGGCACACACATGATGGAACAAGACCTTCATAGACAATATAAGGCCATGCATGTGATAAAAGGACATGAGTGAATCAAGGATAGTGGGATCAAATATCACAAAGTGTATAAAAATATAAAATTATGTAATAATTACATGAATAGAGGCTAAAAATAATGGAATATGGCAATCCATGATAAAAAAATGTATCAATGAAGCATAAACAAGGGTGGTTGGGTACGAATCAAGAAGAGATGATATAATAAAGGTCCAAACCCTAATAAAGATAAATTAATGACACACAAATAAAGCATGGAGTCAAACCCTAATCAAAACTAATATAAAAGAATGTAAGTTCTAATATAAAATCAAAAAAATAGCAACCACTTATCTGTGAGAATAAATTAGCAAATGAAATCCTAAAGGCAAAAAGGAAGGGTGGGTATGATGGGTGAAAGCAATAGCACACAATGGATCACAAAAACCTAAAGGAAGACATGTTTATGAAGCATGTAAGTAAAAAGGGAATCCAAATGATAAACCCTAATGAGATCTAGAAATAAGATTATGCAATTTAAAAAATCAAATTTGAAAACCCTATCAAGGAAAGAATAATAAAACCTAAGTTGTGTAGGAACATCAAGTTCACCAAAAATGTAAAGGAATAAAATCCTTTTTACATAAATCTATGGTAATTAAACAAATGTAATCATTTAAACATGAATTAACATAGATATATAGATTAATCAAAGTTGGGACAAATAATTGCAATAAATACAAAACTTAAAGGTGAGGGATATCAGTACTTTGATCTAGAATTGATGATAGAAGAATGATGTTAAGGATGTGCTAAATTGATTTGCCACCTCTAGAAAATAAATGACATCAATCCAATGATTGTCTTGGAATTTGAATCTGCATAGAAAAATGATGGAGGTTGATCCAAGTGTCACAAGTTTGATCTCAATTGTTGACACAAATATCATCTAATATGTATTGCGTGAAATGATTCGTTACAATTTACACCAAAGCTACTAGCGTTTGCCTTCTTAATAGTTGAATTTGTCAAGGTGGTGTTTAGGGCACCATTTAGGAGTTTGTTGACTTGATAGGTGAATGGGTTCAACTAGGTCAAACCCTTTGGGGAGAAAGATTAATGATGTTGAGCTAGATATTAAAGGCAACATACACATGCATGCATATGGCCTATATGCTGATGTAGATTAGATTATTTCTTGTCTTTTACAAATCAAAGCATGCTTTGATGATTTTCTCTTTGATGTCCTCTTCTTGTATCTATAATTCACCTATGGAGAGTTCCTAATTTTATATGGAAACTATTGAACAATGATAAAATGTAATGTGGTAGGATGTGGTGAGGTTTAGATGTTGCGATATAGCATGGAGATATGTCTACATGTGGTGATGTTATGGAAATTTAACCATGAGTCATTTAAAGTACTCACAACTACATATTTAATTGTGCTAGTAGAAGCATAAATAGTAATGTAGGTGGACTTGTAGCAGAGTTGAAGTTCATGTGGAACAATCTAGAGGCTTGGTTATGTTAAGAGAGTGTTCTACAATACTACAAGTTGAAAGAATTGGTGAGATGGTTGTATGTGTTACCACAAGCTTATGGTTGGTAGTGGTGGTTATACAAGAAGACATGAATACATTGAATATAGTTAGTAATTTAAACTATTGATATTTAATGTGTAAAAACATATAGTCATCTATAATGATTATCCACATGGAGGCATCATGTTTGGTGATATATGTGATATATTGATTTTATGATATGGTCAACATATAGCTTTGTGACTTTTGGTATTCCATGGGTTGGTTGGATAATTAGACAATTGGTATTCTGTGACGACGCATATACCTATCTAATCATGTGAATAGAGAACAGTTGGATTGTGATTAGTTAGGTGTTGGGTGCACGAAATGTTGAAGAAAAGTGTTGAATACAAAGAATACTGAGAGGGGGGTGAATCAGTATTCTGTAAAACTTTTCTTTCACACATTCATTAATCCATTTGCCAAATTCAATAACATGAAAGAAAAATAAACATAAGTAGAACAACCATAAAGACATAACACATGGACACCAAGATTTTTACATGGAAAACCCAAAATGGGAAAAACCACGATGAGTGTTAGCTCACAATATATTATGATATGATTACCGAATTACATGAAGGCTCACTGCCTAGGGACTCACTATCCAAAAGAAGTGCTCACTGTAATAGGCTCACTGCCATAAGAAAAGAAGAAAAGATAGAGAAGGAACGGTTCACTACCAAGAGATGATTGCTACAAGTGCATCTACAGAATGCTGAAGTGCAATTCCATTTATCACTCAGTATACAGATTCAAAAATCTTCACTATGTTTGCCCTACTTTTTCTGCTCTACTACATATATTCTGTTCTTTTGCCCTTACTATCCTTTTCTAATCACAAATCTGCCTTGGATCGCACACATTAAATTTGCACTACACACACCTTCAATACCGAAATCTATCGAGTATATATATATATATATCCGCAACATGAATATCCCAAAAATAATGTCGACATGCAAAGTATGAAACTTGTCTACCAAAGTTATACCTTGTCGGCTTGATCCTTTGCACAAATAATAATGCGAACCCATACAATCATTCAGGAATCTTCATATAGGTCTAGACCTGTAAAGGTGTAAATTAAGGGATATGTTTTGTTTTGGATTGTTAAGGGTTTATGCCTATCGTCCTTTCACCAATTACATTTAAGGACCTTAGGATTGAGTGGCATTGCACTATCAGGTCCTTGGTCACTTACAAATGTAGGGAAGATTGGATTAGGGTGGTTTGATTGTCAATTTTCTTCTCTTATGCTCACTTATACATCAAAAACCCTAATTATGCAAATACGATAGTAAACAGATGAATTATTTAGAATCTCACTATAGAGCGATGTAAAATGATAAATGAAAGTGCACCTATTTTTGAAGCTCGAGATGCAGAATAGTTGAGGACTAAGGAGCGGGTGCCCAAGTCCAAGGCCCTAGTTTCTATCAGGATTCAGAAATAAGATTTGCTACATGTGCCTGCTTTATCTGAGATTTTCTCGTTGTGGAACTTTGAGGACTAGGGAGTAGGCACCTAAGTCAAGGGTGCTCTTTTTTGCTCTAATCTATAATTTTGACACTCTGTGGTACCCTCCTGCAACTTCACTTTGTCCATATCACCAACCTGTAACCTGCAATCATGAAAACTTTGGGAGGAGGTTGTGGTGTTTAGAGGCTTGCTTCAGTCAAGCCCCATAGAGACACTTAAGTCTTCCAAACACTGTTGTCGGACAGAGAGTGCATGCCCTTGTGAGGCAGAGGAAAAATCCAAATGATAAATGCTCAAAAACACAATAGATATCACCTTGTAGTGAAGATCTCATGGGAGGAAGAAGCTCTTCATTCCATGAGGAGATGGATGCTCAAATCTACAAACACAAATCTACTCTTGCAATTTACAATGAAAGCCTTGAATCACCAATGCTCATGCAAATTTTCATCTAATGAACTTCTAATTGTAATCTAGTTTCAAATGAATGTCTAAACATGCTTTTATATGCAACTACAAACATTCCCACCAAGAATTTCGTAATGCAAATTTACCATGTTGGCATAGGACCTAATTAAAGGTCACAAGCTGACACCAAAAATTTGGACCTGACCCAAAATAGAGCAGGACTAGGGCATGTGCGCCCAAGTCCTCCCTCCCATTTTGGTTAAGGGTTAGCTTCAAGGGATTCCCCCTAGGTCCTATTTGTCATAAAACCCAGGGTTCATTTCATTGGGATGCCAAATTATGATGCAAGATGTCCTAAATGCACACTAAAGACCTGGGAACTAAACCTTAGGAGGGAAAAGCCCCCAAGGGGACATTTTCTGATGTTACATTTAGCCCTCACTTTAATATATGTATAAATGTGAGGCCAATACATGCATTAAAGTACAGTCGACAAACACAGCAAACACGCCAAGCATGGAGAAGACACACCAATCACAGAGAAGATAGTAACAGGCACACAAAACATGGAGAAGACAACATTGGAGACATGCAAAACATAGTGAATACACTGAATGCAAGGAAGACATAGATGATTCTTTTCTTTTCTTTTTCTCATATATATGAAATGCAACTGCAAGTATAGGAAAGTAAACACATCTCCCATAATGCAGGAAGCACTCGGTGCACTAGTCTTTAGACTGCATATATGGGGCAACACACACGTAAGACATGCCAAACCTCCCAAAATGTAGGAAACACTCATCGCGCTAGTCTTTAGACTACATGTGGGGCAACAGACACGCCAAACAAAGCAAGAATGCCAAACACACACACTTTGAAGACATGGAGAAAACACGACAGACAAGTGATGGAGTGTTCCTATTTCTAGGCTCATCACCATCTCAGGCACATTACAGGAACACATCAATGATTGGGCTTCACCACAACAATCATTGAAGACATGCTTAAGGGTTGCGTTAGTCACAGAACCGCTCCTCGCCTCCGTAGAGAACTTTTGAAAATGACAGGATGTGCAATCTGCTCTGAGAAATACACAATCCCTGCCTCTGCAAAGGGCTTAAGATGATTGATTGATTGATTGATTGCAAACAAACTCAGAATGCAGGAAGCACTCATCACGCTAGTCTTTAAACTGCATTTGAGGCCAAGCACATTGCTAACATCTACAACATACATCTTACCTTATATATGCCCCCACCTCAAGGGGGTTGATATCAGGTATTAATATCAAGCACGTTAAGGTAGGAAGAAAATACACAAGGGAACATAGACTCTTGCAAAGCCCATTCCCCCCAGAGGTGACATGTATTTTACGATTGCCAAATGTTCCCACAGACACATCCCTGCAAGAAACATGTTAGTGTCTACATCAACATGATAAACAACACATCAATGCATATGATTAACCACACAAAGAGCCAAGCTTATACGATGAATTTGGAGTTTGAGGATAACCATGGGGCTATATCACGAAAATATCTAAATCAAATACCACCAAGGCTAGATTCAAAGACAAACAAAATGTGCAGAGCAGTAGTATTGTTAAGGTTTGTAAATGAGATAGAACACTATCAAAATCACTACACAGAAAGCATGGAGTGCTTCTACTAGCCAAGCATCGGATAATTTATTACAACCCTATCATCATATTAGGAACTAAGTCCAATTTTTGATTGCTCACTAAAGGGACGCTAGGTCCGCATTAGTATAAATGTTTTTTATCATCCACCCTCTAGATAGAAACATTAGAGGAAGGGAAATAATAAATCATAGAGGAGAAACAAGTGTCTTAGGGATAGTCACGTAGGAGGGTGCCCCCAAGTCACCAACCGCAATGCTATGTCTGTAAGACACAACACACAACGATGAAATAAGAGAGAGAGGCAATATAGAAGAATGATGATACAAATAGAAGAAAGCCACAATAGCGGTGGTCTCCAGGTATCCTGGACCTTACAAGAGAATTAGGGGTCATCCCAAGAGGCTTAAACAACACAACACATCACAGGGGAAGCACATCATGAGAGAGATAAAGTGTTAGAAATACTTGTATGATCTCTGTATCAGATTTTGGAACTTACTAACCTCTTAGAGAGGTACTTGATCATGTTAAGTGCAAAATTTGAGTGTTTCTTATGAAAATCTTGCTGATTGGCATTTGATGCTTGTTCTGTAATTCCTTGTGTAAATGAGACTTTTTGTTGCTTATGATGAGGGGAACCACTATTTTCTCCAACTGCTGACAATCGTCTTACTCTTTTTTTATTTTTAGCAAGTTTTTGTTGTTGAATCTATCTAACATAGTAACATGAATCATCCTATACCAAGTTTCCACGTAAAAATCCTGGTGTTATATGTGTTGATTTGTTTCTACTCATGTGTTATATATTCATGCTTTCATGGTTATATCATTCATCTGTTAACAAGTGGTAAAGAAGTTTAGCTTACAATAAAGGTCAAAAGTTTTTGAGACAACTGATTCACCCCCCTGCTCTCAGTTGTCTACCCTATTCTCAATAATTGATATCAGAGAAAGGTTCCTTGGAAGAAGTTTAACAGCTTGAGGAAGATCTAGGAAGGTATTACAATGGATTCATACAAACTCAATGAACAACTTCAACTTTCTTTAGAAGATCTTGATCAGTCTAGAGCAGAAGTCAAAGACCTGCAAGAGAACCTTAAAGATGTTGAAGACTTCATTGAGACCTTAAAATAAAAATTGAACAAATCTAATGGAAAGAGGAAGGAGCTACTTCTTCAACTAGGAAATCAGAATGGAGACAATGACATAAATGAGGCCCTGAAAGAGAAGACAAAAGAATGTGAGAAGTTAGCAAAAGAAGTTGTTGTTCTAAAACATGAGATGGAATCTGGGGTGATGAGGCTAACCAAGGAAATTGAAGAAAGGAAGAAGACTGAAGAAAAATTGAATCAATCTCTAAAAGAAAGAATTGAAGAATGTTACAGATTGGACAGAATAATTAGCCATCTAGAGTCTGATCTATATGAAAGCAGGGGCAATGAGGAAGAACTTGAAAGGCAAATTGTCATTCTCAAACATGACCTAGAAGTTGCAAATGAATATAAAGAGAAATTCAAAATAAGCTCAACTAAACTTGAGGAGTTGATTGATAGTCAGAAGAAGGCAGATGATAAGCATGGTCTTGGGTATGAGAAAGGTGAAAGCTCCAGATCCAAACAAAGAAATTCTCAATCAAGGAATGAGAGAAATAAACCTAGAAGACCTCTGGTAAGACAACCTAATGCTCAAAGGTATCCATCTTTCAATGGAAATTGTTTCAATTGCAATAAATTTGGTCATAAAGCTACTTAGTGCAAAAGTAGAATAAATCAAAGTGGTCCATCCTTCTCCGGTCAATGCTTCAAGTGTAAGAGGTATGGTCATAGATCCAATGAATGCAGAAGTATGATAATAAATAACTCTAACAATAGAGGAAATGGCAATTCTTTCAATGGCAAATGATTTGCATGCAATAGATTTAGACATATGGCTAATCAGTGCAGATCAAGAGGAAATCAATCAAATGGGCAAAGAAATGTTGTATGCTTCAATTGTAATCGATCCGGTCATATTGCAAGATTCTGCAGAAGTGGGAATAATGAAAGAAGATGTACAGAAAATAGAAAACTGGATGAGCAAAGTCAAGACAAAGGCAAGGGAAAAATTGATGTAAATGAGATCTAGAAAGAAATGAATAAAATGTGGGTGAAGAAAGATGCAAACAATGAAGGTGATGGATCCACACCAAAATTCGGTGCTGATAATTCCTCTGGGAATTGAATCAGGAGCTCTGGCTTAGGGGGAGCTACATTAAAAATCAAATTCCCCCAGCCAGTAAGTAGGTGCCTGAATCTGGCATGATGAGAGAAGATAATTTGGATTATTTCAGATCCTTTAAAAGGATTTCTAGAAGAAAAGAAGTGGATATGGCGATTTGCAGAGTGATTCATGAGAAACTGCATCAAGAAATAGAGTAACCGGATGAAGTTAGGGAAACACATTTATTATAATGGAGAATTAGGTTTTGTGGAGCATAAAAGTTCATCCTTTCATCATTTGGATCACTTTGCATTCAAAGAGAGTAAGCAGAAGAGCACCTAAGATAAGAATTCAAGGATTTGAAGTGCGACCGACTAATTCATCAGCTAACCCTAATTTCATGGAAGAAAAAGGTATTTTTTTGTGAAGCTTTGAACTTGTGATCTTTTACAATGGCTACACCATTGGTTGTTGATATTACTGAAAGACCCTGACCCAAATTCAAGAAGCATCCACACAAATCAGTAGAAGTTGACCCGTTAGGTGCATTTTCAAGTGTTTTGTATGGTGTATTACATGTTGAAGATATTAGTGTTGGTATGAGACACTGTGTGGCTTCATGAGTGTTGTCATTGATGGCAACAAAGTCCATCGTACAAATCCCTAGGACATGATGTGTCTATACCGGAAGTTAGATTGAAGAGTATTTTGGTCTGGTGACAAAGAATAGAGCATGTAGAAAGGTCCGACAATCAGGTCTGGATCTCTCAAAGGAAGTATCTCAGTAAAGTACAGACTTAGGGAAGTCAAGAGGAGTACCATGACTAATATATTCCAGAGACTGAGCCTTCGGTGATGTAAGAATGAAAAGATATGAACACCTAAGTGTTGGGTTCCTGTTTGGCAGAGTAGACTGAGGAAGAACTGACCGACAGAGCTTCAGACCTTATTTCAGATGAAATATTGATGGTAATCAAGTTTCTTAAGGGATCATTCATGATTGGCTGACATGATTGATGACTTCTATAAGCATCTCTTTGATACGCATCACTTGGTAAGCAAGGATTTAGCCGACAGACCAAAGTTTGGGAAGATATTGAGTATTCTGGATGCCGACTAGGAAGATGTTGAAATCCTTTGTGTGGATATATATACCAGATGGATTTCGATGAGAAGGTGTGAGTGGTGTGTAGCCAAGTGCGAAGAAAAGTAGAGAGTAGTGTGAAAGCAGTAATACAGGTCTGGTATGTGACAGGACAGCAGCACCAAAGAAGAGAAAAGAATGAAGTGCAGTAGATCAGTGTATTGAGCCTAACCGGAACTAAACCTCAGCATATGTGGATGCTTCTCATCAGTTCAAGTATCTTGTTACTTTCTTTATACCTTGTAGATAGTGAGTCTCTTGTAGGCAGTGAGCCTCTTGTGAGCAGTGTGCTCGGGCAGTGAGCCCTAATTGGCAAGTTCCATTTTGTACTTCTATTCTTTTAATAGAGAATACAATCTTGGGTTAGTCACCTCGTGGTTTTTCCCTTAACAAGTTTTTCCACGTCAAAATCATTGTGTTATGCGTATTGATTTTGTTTCTGCTTTCATGGTTATGGATGCTTATTTGTTTTGATGTTGCACTAGTTATTAAAGAAGAATAGAAAATTAAATGAATTAAGATAACTGATTCACCCCCCCTCTTAGTTATCAACAATTGGTATCAGAGCTAAGTTCCTCCAAACAGAGCCTAACATCTTGAGGAAGATCTAGGAATTTCAATGGATATGTATGGTAGGAGGGAACAACTTCAGTCTACCCTTGATGATCTTGAGCAATCTCACTCTGAAGTCAATAACCTGAGGGAAAGACTCAAACAAGTTGATGATTTCATAAATGAACTAAAGGAGAAACTGAGTATCTCTATAAAAAAGAGAAAGGAACTTCTTCAGCAATTAGCAAGTTAAAGTGAAGCCAATAATACTAATGAAGATCTGAATGAGAAGAACAAATTATGTGAGAAGCTATCAAAAGAGGTCATTATGGTAAGACATGAAATGGAATCAGGGGTTATGAAATTCACCCAAGAAATTGAAGAGAAAAGAAAGACTGAAGATAATCTAAAACAATCTCTCAAGGAGAAGTCAGAAGACTGCCACAAAATGGAAAGAATAATTAGGCATTTGGAATCTGATCTTGAAGAAGCTAGAGATAATGAAGAACAACTTGAGAATTAGATTGACACTCTAAAAAGGGATCTTCAAACAACAAATGAATACAAAGAGAAATTCAAGATAAGCTCTTCTCAGCTTGAAGTTCTTCTTGAAAGCCAAAAGAGGGTAGATGACAAGCAAGGCTTGGGGTATGAGAAAGGTGAAAGCTCTGGATCTAGTCAAAAGAACTCTGGATCAGGAAATCTAAGGAACAGGCCTAGAAGACCTCTGGTAAGGCAACCAAATGCTCAAAGATATCCATCCTTCAATGGATATTGCCACAATTACAATAACTTTGTTCATAAAGCAAATCAGTGTAGAAGAAGAATGAATCAGACTAATTCATCCTTCTTTAGACAGTGTTTTAACTGCAAAAGGTATGGTCACAAATCTTAAGAATATAGAAATATGCAAATGAACAATTCATTCAATGGTAGATGATTTGCATGCAATAGAATGGGACATATGACTAATCAATGCAGATCAAGAGGATATTAGTCAAATATGCAAAGAAATATTGTTTGGTATAATTGCAATAGATCCGGTCATATTGCCAAATTTTACAGAAGTAAGAATCAGGATAAAAGGGGTCCAGTGCATCATAATCAAAATCAAGACAAAGGAAAAGGAAAAGTGAATGCAGATGAAATTCAAAGGGAGATGAACAAGATTTGGGTAAAGAGAAGTACAAAAAATGTTGGGGATGGATCTGCACTAGAATCTGGTGTTGATATTCCTTCCAGAAACTAAATAAGATGAGCTCTAGCTCAGGGGGAGTCAAGAAGGAAAAAAATCCCCCAGCCAGTTAATTGGTGCCTGAAATTGGCACAAGGAAAGTTGCGGATTAAAGGGTTCTCAGAGAAACATCTAAATAAACCTTGCTAAAGATATGGAAGATCTGCAAGAAGTTTAGAAGAGGTTAATCTTCTAAGATTGATCCGGTTTAACAATCATCCAGTAAGAAGCAGGATTTTCATAGTTAGATTCGGTATGATTCAAAATTGAGGAATCATGATCTGCAAATAGATGAAATGATTTGAGAAAGGAAGATAGATTGTCATTAATCACCAAGAATAACTCTAAGTGCATCTCAATGATCCAGAAAAGATCTTTCTTAGAACAAGGAGAATAAGGCAGCCGGAACAACTTAAGTTGCACATTTATTGCAATGTGGAATTAGGGTTTGCGCAGAAATATAAGGGTTCTCTTATTGAACATTTGCACATTTACATTCAAGAAGAAGAGAGAAGGAGCTCTGCAACAAAATTGTCTCAAACCTCTCAAAGATCAACCGCAGAAATTGATTCATCCAGCAATCCAATCCGGCTCATATCGTGAACCCTAGAAGCATAAAAGGTATTTTTCGTTCTTGAATATCTCTCTCTGAATATTTGAAAGATGGCTATTCTAGATGTTGTGAAGATTATTGATAGGCCACGTCCTAAATTTAAAAAACATCCCTATAAATCTCTCGAAGTTGATCCCCTAGGCACATTTTCTAGCATTCTGCATGGAGTTCTACATGTAGAAGATGTTAGGGTTTACATACACGCAAACATTGAAGAATTTGGGGAATCCAAGCTAATGGATATCTACCACAAGGAACTGATAGATGAATCATTTGAACTCAAACCTTAGTACAAGGCCATCCGGGATAAGCATTTTGGACATTACATTCATTTCCCCTATTTTGTTGAAGATGATTGGGTTTAGTATGTTCTGAGCAGAATGCATGACAAATTTATGTGGTTGATGAGGCCATTCAAGATAACCAAGGATGCAATTAGGGCAGTAATCAGATTGCACTCATCTGGTGGGTTGCCTACTCTCAAAGCAATCAAAAATTAAACTGTAAGTCAGGCTACCGGATCAAAACTTGACAAGAGAGCAATGACTATAGAAGATATCACTGATCCGGATATCAAGTTTGCATCTATGATAATTGGCTATAAGATATATCACTCTAGCAAGGAGAATTTTGTATCTGAAACTACAATCTATGCTGCTTATTAGATGTTAAGGGAGAATGTAGATTATGATCTTTGTGAACTTCTGAGCCAACTATTGGAAAAACTACAAAAGATCAAGAAGGACAAGAAGAACTCATTCAAGTATGGTGGGCTAATACTATGTTTATTCTTTTACTTTATGAATGAGCTACCCAGATTCAGTGGTTGGGTATGGCAAAATGACATACCTGTTACCATTCAAATCAAAGATTACATGCATGGGCTTGGTGATGCTAAGGCTCAAAATACAGCTCTCTGGGGATACTTCAAGAACTTTCAAAGTATGATGCAAGCCAGAGAAAGAATCCCCCAATCATTGGTTGAGAAGTACAAGGATATAGTGTGCTTTATGGTAGACACTAACCAATGTCTAATGGAGGCAGTAGAGCCAAGGATAGTCTGGATTATGCCAATGGGGTATGAAGTGGATGATAAAATTCTAGAACTACATGTCCAACACCTACTAAGTTAGCCCAAGGACCCTAAGGCAGAAAGGTTCAGAACCTTCCAAGAGTTGAGTATAAAAGTTCATGTTGAATTAAGATAGCCTGAGATCAAGAGAAAAGTGAGAAGGGAAGTAGAATAATTCACCAAGAGGCATGGAAGATCAAAGGAGGCACTTGATGCAAATAGAGAGAAGATGGAAAGGGCAGAGAAAGAAAGGCAAGAAACAGAAAAAGAAAGTGCTCCGGTGCAAGCCCCCTCCCAGACCAGATCCTCTAAAAGCTCTGCACCTACCACCTCTAAGAGCCAAAAGGCATCAAAACTAGAAGCCCAGACATCTGGAAATGGAGAGAAGAGAACAAATAAAAAGGCAACAAGGTCCTATATAAGTCAAAAGGATGATGAAGAGATAGAATCTAATGAGGAGATCAAGAAAATGAAGAAGAAGAAGAAAACATCCGGTGAACCCTCTACCATTCATAACAAGGAAGAAGAGGCAGAAGAATTCATTGAAAGGCCTACTCTCTACATTGATGATATCATCAAATTAGTCACTGTGGATGGGAACTTGAAACCAATGACTAAATTTTATGATGATTATAGTGAAGCTGATTAGAAGATCCTGCAAGAAGCTACAGTCAAGTATCTAAACATCTACAACAAAGCATTCATTGAAATCATCTCCTTAATCCCCAAAATCCTAGAGAAGGAACTTGAAATAAGAAAGAACAATGCTAAGGCAAAGGACCTGGAGATCCCGGAATAGATAGCTATTCAGCTCTACCCTTCCATCACTCCAAAACAAATGAACATGATCTTCAAGGATTGCAAGGATGAGTTCTGGAGCAAAGCAAGAATGAATCAGCTCATGCTTGGAGAGACTGACAAAGTGGCAAAAGAAACTGAAGACATCCTCTGGAATGCCTTCATGAAATTCAATCTCCCAGTTATAGAGGACATAGATAATGAACCTACTAAGAAAAATACAAAAGATCCAAAGGAGACAAGTGAGGAAAGGACTTAGGACTTGGATTCCTCTGTTCCAAAAGAGGAAGTCCATGAAGAAGTAAATATCTCTCATCTGGATTCCCCAGTAGACTCCGGATCTAAAGAAGAAGAAAAGATAGAGGAGAAAATCAGTCAAGAAGAAGAGGTAAAGGGAAGATAAGAAGTTCAAACAGAGAAGACCCCAAGAGATAGTTCTAAGACTATAGAAGGAAAGAAGACTCTGTCTCTAGCAAGAGACACTACAGAAACTGTTAAAGATTTCTTGACCAAAGAAATGATGGAGATTGATGAACCGAAACTGCTTCAAGGACCATTCAATTTTGATTCTCTCTCTCCGGTTCAAACAATGAAGATAGCATCCTTTGCCCAAGCAAAGACAAAAGAAAAACTTCTAAAGTCTCACATGGAAGACTGTGAGATGATGGAGATTGCATCCGGTGTATTGGAGAAGATCATGCCATCCTTCCAGAAGGATCTTTCAGCCTCTTCATCCGATAACCTCAAATCTCTTGTTAATACTCTTAGCACACATTTTGATTTCTTAGAGAAGTCAATAGAAGAAAAGGTTTGGAAGGAGTTTTTGGGAAAGTGATTCTCTGAAGTACAAGGGCTAATAACAAATGATAGGAGAAATATGGATATTGGGATAAAGAGCTTAGAAAATGTTCTTAAAGATGGTGGAGAAATATACAAATTTTGTCTATCCTGGTCCATCGTGACAGCAGACATTACCAAGAAGGTGGAAGAACAAGAGAGTAAACTGTTAAGTTTATCTCAAAATTTTGATCCTATACCTCATCCATAATGAATCAAGAATGCCAAGCTATTGCCACTATGAATGAGATAAAGAGGCTTGAGAAGGAGAAGAAGAATATAATAAGTAGGATGGGTGAACTTAGAGGGATAATTGTCGCTAAGTTAGAGGCCATGCATGAGGCCCTAATTGATGCTCAGACCACAGCCCGAACTAGTGATCCAATGGATCTAAAGAGGTCAAAAACTTTTGCATTCCTATTGAGTGGTCACATCTCAATTTTGGACAGGATGAGGCAGAGTTGGGCAACAAAATTTATCTAGTTGAAGATAACTTTTGTAGATATACTTCAGTATATGTAAGTATAACATGTATATATACTTATGCGGCTAAGTATAGTTGGATTTTTGGAAATTTTGGTGTGCGGATTCTACCCTTTGCCATTGATGTCAAAGGGGGAGTGAATAGCAGTGACAAATGTGGAATCTAGCTAAGGGGGAGCTCCAAAAAAGTGTACATTACAATAGAGCATCAGCCAAGGAGGAGTGTAGTGTGACACTTAGTCATTTTTCACTAAGTGTTGCCATCAATGCCAGAGGGGGAGATTGTTGGCAAGAGACACTGTGTGGCTTCATGAGTGTTGTCATTGATGGCAACAAAGTCCATTGCGCACATCCGCAGGACATGATGTGTCCATACTAGTTAGATTGAAGAGTATTTTGGTCCAGTGACCAAGAACAGAGCATGCATCAAGGTCTGATAATCAGGTCTGAATCTCTCAGAGGAAGTATCTCAGTAAAGTATAGAATTGGGGAAGTCAAGAGGAGTACCATGACTAATATATTCCAGAGATTGAGCCTTCGGTGATGTAAGAATGAAAAGATATGAACACCTAAGTGTTGGGTTCCTGTTTGGTAGAGTAGACTGAGGAAGAACTGACCGACAGAGCTTCAGACCTTATTCCGGATGAGATATTGATGGTGATGAAGTTTCTTAAGGGATCATTCATGATTGGCTAACATGATTGATGACTTCTATAAGCATCTCTTTGATACGCATCACTTGGTAAGCAAGGATTCAGCCGACAGACCAGAGTTTGGAAGATATTGAGTATTCCAGATGCCGACTAGGAAGATGTTGAAATTCTTTTTGCGGATATATATACCAGATGGATTTTGATGAGAAGGTGTGAGTGGTGTGTAGCCAAGTGCGAAGAAAAGCAGAGAGTAGTGTAAAAGTAGTAATACAGGTCCAGTATGTGACAGGACAATAGCACCAAAGAAGAGAAAAGAATGAAGTGCAGTAGATCAGTGTATTGAGCCTAACTGGAACTAAACCTCAGCATATGTGGATGCTTCTCATCAGTTCAAGTATCTTGTTACTTTCTTTATACCTTGTAGACAGTGAGTCTCTTGTAGGCAGTGAGCCTCTTGTGAGCAGTGTGCTCAGGCAGTGAGCCCTAATTGGCAAGTGCCATTTTGTACTTCTATTCTTTTAACAAAGAATACAATCTTGGGTTAGTCACCCCGTGATTTTTCCCTTAATAGGGTTTTCCACGTCAAAATCATTGTGTTATGTGTATTGATTTTGTTTTTGCTTTCATGGTTATGGATGCTTATTTGTTTTGATGTTGCACTAGTTATTAAAGAAGAACAAAAAGTTAAATTAATTAAGATAACTGATTCACCCCTCCTCTCAGTTATCAACAATTAGGGCCTATATTCATGATAGCATAGATGAATTTGGGGACTCAAGGTTTGTATATTTGTTCAAGAGTCATCTAAGGTATGAAATTCACGGTCTTAAACCTGAGTATAAGGCACTGCACGATAAACATTTCATTCAGATTATAGGATTTCCATCCTTCGATGAAAATGAATGGGTCCAGTATGTTTTAAGCTGTATGCATGATGAGTTTATATGGCTAATGAAACCTTTCAAGATCACCAATGATGCCATCAAGGCTGTGATAGGGTTAAACTCATCGAGTGGATTGCCAATGTTGAAAGCAGTAAAGAATCAAATAGTAATTGATGCTACCAGTTCAAGGTTTGACAAAAGGGCAATGACTATAAATGAAATCACTGATTCGGACATCAAATTTGCTTTAATGGTGATTAGAAACAAGATTTATCATTCTAGGAGGGAAAATTCTGTATCCAGTACAGCTATCTATGCAGCTTATAAGATGTTAAGAGAGAATGTTGATTATGACTTGTGTGAGTTGCTATAGAACCAGTTGATGGAAAATTTGAATAAAGTTAAGAAGGATAAAAAGAATACCTTCAAATATGGTACACTGGTCTTGTGTTTGTTCTTCTATTTTATGAATGAGTTACTTGACAAGAAAAGCATGTGTTGGACCAATGATAAACCTATTGCTATTCAAATAAGAGAGCATTTGATCAATATTGGTTACTCCAACACCCAAAGGACTGCTCTTTGGTGTTTCTTCAAAAAATTTCAGAACATGATGCATTCAAGGGAGAGAATTCCTACGACTGTGGTTGAAAAATACAAGGATACAATCTACTTTATGGTGGATACAGATTAGTGTTTAATGGAAGCTATTGAACCAAGAATAGTATGGATCATGCCCATGGGGTATGAGGTTGATGAACAAGTAGTGGACATGTATGTTCAACACCTTTTGAGCAAGCCAAAGGACTAAACAGTTGAAAGATTTGGGACATATAAGGAGCTAAGTGTGAAACTGTATGTTGAGCTCAGAGAATCTAAAATCAACAAGAATGTTCAAAAGCAAGTAGAAATGTATGCTGAAAGCATTGACATAACTAAGGAAGCTATGAAGCAGAACATAGAAAGGATAGAAAAAATTGAGGAGAAGCAGGATAAGAAACAAGGAAGTGCTCCAGTAGAATCCTCCTCCACATCAAGGACTACTAGAAGCTCTGTTGCTACCTCTGTTCCCCCAAACCTAAGAAATCGGAAGGCAAATCATCTAGAAAAGAAGAGAAAAGGGTGAAAACTAAGGCCTCTCGGACATATAAAAGCATGAAAAATGATGAAGAAGAAACTGATTCTGATGTTAAGGTCAAAGAGTTGAAGGCCTCGGGCACAAAAGTAGCCCAGGTATCCAAGGAGAAGCCCTCCGGAATAAAAATGACAAGAGGCAAAAGACTGAAACATATGTTGAAAAGCCTACTCTTTTTGTGGATGACATCATCAAATCAGTCACTGTAGATGGGAACTTAAGGCCAATGACTGAATTTTATGATGATTATAGTGATGCTAATAAGTGTATTCTAGAGGAAGCAACAATCAAATATCTAAATATCTATAATAAGACTTCAATTGAAATAACTTCTAAAATTCCAAAAGGTCTTGCATATATTCTAGAGTTAAGAAAAGAAAATGCAAAAAGTAAAGACATTGAGCTTAGGGAGCATGTGCCGATAAAATTGTGCCCTCAGATTACTCCAGATCAAATAAACATGATATTCAAAGAAGTGAAAGATGACTTTAGGAGTAAGAAATAAATGGATAAACTCATGCTTGGTGAAACCAATGAGATAGTTAAAGATACTCAGTAGATTCTTCTAAGTGCATTAAAAATGCATAATCTTCCCATTGTTGAAGAAGAGATTGATGATGGAATTGATTCCTCAATTCTGAATGTTGAAGAATTGAAGATCAATGAGCAGTAAACTGAGATAGATGATTCCTCTGTTCCAGAAGAGGAAGCAATAAATAAAGAAGATGAAAGATAAAACTGATGATGCATGATGTATTCAAACTCCTTCAGATCAATCTGGTAAAGAAGGTACAAAGAAGAATGTTGAGCCAGATGCTCAAACTAAAGATGATTCATTGAAGAATAAAAAGCATGAAATAGAAGAAGCTAAGGATCAAGAAGCAGAAAAGGCCAAGGACAAAAATGGAAAAGAAGAAGAGATTGTAAAGGTTGAGGATGAGCCCAAGTAGGACAATTCGGTTGATAGTACTAGTAAGGATCAAATCGATACATCAACATCTTGGGCAAAAGACACTGCAAAAGCAGTGAATTTTTTTTTGGAAAATGATAAACTAGTTGTAGAAGAGTTGAAAGGTCCAATCAATTTGGACAATCTTTCACCAGTTTAAAAGATAAAGTGGGCCTCTCTCGCACAAGCTAAGGCTAAAGAAGATATTTTGAAGTCTCACATAGAAGACAGTGAGCTACTTGGTCTAGCATCAGGAATCTTGGAGAAGATCATGCCCACCTTTTAGAAGGATTCTTTAGCATCCCCCTCTGGCTAATTGAAAAGTCTAATAAATTATGTAAGTACTCATTTTGAGTCCCTTGAAAAATCTGCAAAGGTCAAGGTTAAAAATCAATTCAATGATAAAAGATTTGATGCTCTAAAAGGGATGATTGCATTAGATAGAATTGTACTGGAAACCAGTATAAAGAGTATTCAAAATTCTCTTACAGAAGGAGGGAATGTATATAAATGTTTGTTTATCTTGTCCTAAAGCTATAGAGGACATTGAAATAAAAATAAAGGAGTCTAAGGAAAAATTGTCAAGTGTATCCCAATCTTTTGATCCTCTGACAATATCAGTAATGAGCCAAGATTGTCAAACAATTAGCTTGATTAAAGAAATAAAGAAATTGATGAAGGAAAAAGACAACATTGAGACAAGGATGTGTGAGCTTCAGGGATTAATTTTCCCCAAAATGGAAGCAATGTTCAATGCCTTGACCGAAGCCCAAGATGTCGCTAAGACAAGTGACCCCACTGATCTATGGAAGGCAGAGTCACAAGCATTTCTATTTAGTGGTCACATCTTAATTTTGAATAGTATGAAGAAGAGCTGGGATAGTGAGCTGGCACTATTGAAAAACATTTTTGGTGATATACTTAAGTTTATGTAAATACGACTTAAGGATTGTTTGTACATATGCGGCTTGGTATATAGAATTTTTGTGTAAATTGTGGTTTGTGGATCCCACCCTTTTCTATTGATGTCAAAGGGGGAGTGAAGAGCAGTGAAAAATGAGGAATCTAGCAAAGGGGGAGCACTGGAGAGCAGTGAAAAGCATAAGTGTACAAAGTAATCGGGAGTTGTTCTGACACTTAGTCATTTTTCACTAAGTGTTGCCATCAATGCCAAAGAGGGAAATTGTTAGCAAGAGACACTGCTACGCATGACAAGTGTTTTCATTGATGGAAACTAAGTCTATCCTACGCATCTGCATTACATAATTTGTTCATGCTGAAAGTCAGAGTGAAGATTTGTCTAAGTCTGGGTAGTTAGAAACAAAGCATGTGACAGGGTCCAATATCTTGGTCCTGATCTCTCTGGTGGTAAATCATAGTGTGTTGTGGATCTAAGGGAGTGATAAGAATTGTCAGGACTATCTAAATCTAGAAGTTTAGCCTCTGGTGATGAAGGATTCAAAAGTTATAAGCATCTGAGTATCAGACTCCAGTTAGTCAATATAGTTAGAAGAAGAATAGGCCAACCCAACATTTGATCTTGGTCCAGATGAAGAAAAGCTGTTGGTTAAGCAATTTTTGATAATCAGTGGTATTGGCTGACATGATAGATGATTTGAGAACATAAGTTTTTGGTCCGTGTTGTTGATTGTGCATGGATTCAGCCGACAGAGGAGAGTTCTTAACAAATGTTCTAAGTTTTCTTGAAGCTGACTATAGTTGATTGAATTTCTTGATGCGGATATATATAGCCGATGGATTCAAGTGTCTTAGAGTGTGATTATGATATGATGATGGAGTAAGTGTGAAAAAGGTAGAGAGAAGTGTAAAGGTGAAGATCTAAGCTTGGATTATGGTTAAAGAGTGAAACAGGGCAGAGTAAGGATGAAGTGTGTAAGATTAGTATTTTGTGCTTAACCAAAACTGAATTTCTGCATTGGTAGATGCTATTCATCAATTCAAACATTCTATAATCTTCTTGTAATCATATATATAGGTAGTGAGCCTCTTGGAGTAGTGAGCTCTACGCAGTGTGCCCTGAAGGCATGTGCCTTCCCCATTTGTAATATTTTTAACAGAGTATAAATTCTTGTGGGTTAACCCCACCATGGTTTTTCCCTTAACCAAGTTTCCATGTAAAAATCCTAATGTTATATGTGTTGATTTGTTTCTTCTCATGTGTTATTGATTCATGTTTTCATGGTTATATCATTCATCTATTAATAAGTGGTAAAGAAGTTTAAGTTACAGCAAAGGTCAAACATTTTTGAGACAACTGATTCAACCCCCCTCTCAGTTGTCTACCCTATTCTTAATAGGGGGGTCCCTTGATGCTAACCCCTAACCAAAATGGGATGGAGGACTTGGGTGCCCACACCCTAGTCCTGCCCTATTTTGAATCAGGTCCAAATTTTTGGTGTTAGCTTGTGACCTTTAATTAGGTTCTATGATGACATTGTAAGTTTGCATTACGAAATTCTTGGTGGGAATGTTTGTATTTGCATATGAAAGCATGTTTAGGCATTCATTTGAAACTAGATTACAATTAGAAGTTCATTAGATGAAAATTTGCATGAGCATTAGTGATTCAAAGCTTTCATTGTACTGCAAGAGCAAATTTGTGTTGTCTATGTGTTTGTGTTCGCAAATTTGAGCATCCATCTCCTCATGGAATGAAGAGCTTCTTCCTCCCATGAGATCTTCACTACAAGGTGATATCTATTGTGTTTTTGAGTATTTATCATTTAGATTTTGCCTCTGCCTCACAAGGGCACACACTCTCTATCTGACAATGATGTTTGGAAGACTTAAGTGTCTCTCTGGGGCTTGACTGAGGCAAGCCTCTAAACACCACAACCCCCACCCAAAGTTTTCATGATTGCAAGTTATAGGTTGGTGATATAGACAAAGTGAAATTGCAGGAGGGTACAAAAGAGTGTCAGAATTGTAGATCAGAGCAAAAAAGAGCACCCTAGACTTGGGTGCATATTTCCTAGTCCTCAAAGTTCTACAATGGGAAAATCTCAGATATAGCAGGCACATGTAGTAAATCTTATTTCCAGATCCCGACAAAAACCAAGGCCTTGGACTTGGTCACCCACTCCTTAGTCCCTGACTATTCTGCATCTTGAACTTCAAAAATAGGTGCACTTTCATTCATCATTTTACATCTTTGTAGTGGGATTCTGAATAATTTATCTGTTTACTGTCATATTTGCATAATTAAGGTTTTTGATGTATAAGTAAGCATAAGAGAAGAAAATTGACAATCAAACCACCCTAATCCAATCTTCCCTACATTTGTAAGTGACCAAGGACCTGATAGTGTATTGCCACTCAATCCTAAGGTCCTTGAATGTAATTGGTGAAAGGAGGATAGGCATAAACTGTTAACAATCCAAAACAAAATCTATCCCTTAATTTGTACCTTTACATTTTGGTGAACCTGTGTTATTGGACTTGATTGCACCTTGTTGAGTGTTTTGCTTCTGATTTTTTTTAGTGTTAAAAGTATTACAAATGGGGAAGGCACATGCCTTCAGGGTGCACTACCCAGAGCTCACTGCTCCAAGAGGCTCACTGCCTACAGAGATGATTACAAGAGGATTACAAAATGTTTGAACTGATGAATAGCATCTACCAATGTAGAAATTCAGTTCTGGTTAAGCACAGAATACTAATCTTACACACTTCATCCTTACTCTGCCCTGTTTTACTCTTCAACCATAATTTGAGCTTAGATCTTCACCTTTACACTTCTCTCTACCTTTTTCGCACTTACTCCATCATCATATTGTAATCACACTCTAAGACACTCAAATCCATCGGCTATATATATCCGCATCAAGAAATTCAATCAACTGTAGTTGGCTTCAAGAAAACTTAGAACATTTGTTAAGAACTCTGCTCTGTCGGCTAAATTCATGCACAATCAACAATGCGGACCAAAAACTTGTGTTCTCAAATCATCAATCATGTCAGCCAATACCACTAATTATCACAAATTGCTTAACCAACAGCTTTTCTTCATCTGGACCAAGATCAAATGCTGGGTCGGCCTATTCTTCTTCTGAATGTACTAACTAACTAGAGCCCGATACTCAGATGCTAATAACTTTTAAATCCTTCATCACTGGAGGCTAAAATTTTTGATTTAGATAGTCCTGACAATTCTTATCACTCCCTCAGATCTGCAACACACTATGATTTACCACCAGAGAGATCCAGACCAAGATACTAGACCCTGTCACATGCTTTGTTTCTGACTACTCGGACTTAGACAAATCTTCACTCTGACTTCCGGTATGAACAAATTATGTAATGCAAATGTGTAGGATAGAATTAGTTGCCATCAATGACAACACTTGTCATGTGTAGTAGTGTCTCTCACCAACACCCCCTAGGTCCTATTTGTCATAAAACCTAGGGTTCATTTCATCGGGATGTCAAATTATGATGCAAGATGTCCTAAATGCACACTAAAGACCTAAGAGCTAAACCTTAGGAGGGAAAAGCCCCCAAAGGGACATTTTCTAACATTACAGGACTTATCATAGAACCACTTAAGATAATGATCTAAGATTATCTCCTTACCACACATTGCTCCAACTGTGTGTTGGCCTTATCCTTAAGTACACACTTCAACCTTATCGACTATCCACACATAACTTCTGGGGTAGATCACATAGGACTCCAAGATCCACATAGGACATTCATTAGACTTCACCAATCATACCTTCACAACCACAAACCATAATGTTCTTGTGCGGCAATATGCAGATCTATGATTGTTACTCAATCACTATGAAACATTATAAGACTGTAAGTCGATAAAGAGCAACTTGTAGAATGTGATCAAAAGAACTTCAAAAGCTATAACTTAGAATTTAGGTAGTCATAATAAGTATCTTTTCTACCTCAAAACTACAAGACAAAATGTGCAACAGCAGAGGAATACTGACCCTTTTACTTTGGTACTATGCACTATTCTTGACTTAGGTTTTCTCACCTGAACCTAACTAAATCATAGTGTGTCTTCTAGAGATCTTCAATACTTGCAGACTTGAATATAACACCTTCAAACAACTACAAACAACATACTTGAACCGTACAATGTGAGATTCAAATATAGAAGCATACCAATCCTTACTCTGCCATCTACCCTATAAACTGCCAACACTTAGTCATTCTGACTAAGTTATTGTTATGGACCTAAACCCATTATGCAAACAATTTCAAACTGAGTTCTCAATCATCCTTAGCTACTTCACTGTCATATCTATTTGATGCCAAGTCAATCCTATCTGCATATTAGACCTTGTTACCATATTGACTTGTCTCCATCATACTCTGTCTATCAGACCTTGAACCTTAGTGCCAGGACTAAACTACTTGTTGCCATAGCCATGACCTGTCGAACCTTGTTACCATCAGATTTTCCATGTTTCCATCAATGACAATAATCACGATTGCAAAGTAGTGTCTCTTGCCTAAATACCAGCAATCTCCCCCTGTGGCATTGATGGCAACACTTACTGAAAAATGCTTATCTACACTTATTTGCTCCCCCTTACTATATACACTCTGTTTTTCTTCTCCCCCTTAGGTGTTTGCCCATTTTTCACAGGTTTTCTTCTCCCCCTTTGACATCAATGGCAAAGGTGTATGTACAAATACTAAAATTGAGTCAAAATTTTAAACTATCATATTCTTCCATATATGTACGGGTACAATCTTCAACTTAAGTTGTTGTGGGTAGTAGGATGTCATTGAAAATGCTCTTGATTTGAATTAACCCTCCATCCCAACTCTTCTTTGCATTGTCCAAAATTTGAATATGGCCATTTATTAGGAAGACTAATTTCTCTACCTTTTATACATTAGAGGGTGTGTTAATTATTGCACTTACCTTTAGTGCTTCTGCTGCAAGATTTGACATTGAATCTAGCTTAGGACCTATTAGCCCTCTCAACTAACACATTATGTTTTTCATTTTATCCCTCTTATTCATTAGACTACTTATGTTATTATGAATATTAATAACTGGTATCTCTTTGCTACCTGTTGACTCAACTGTCGGGTCAAATGATTTAGAGATATTTATCAACTGCAGTTCCTAATCCTTGATCTTTTCTTCTAACTCCTTTGTGGCTTCCAGCCATGATAAAAAAAATTTGTACAAATCACAAGCTTCTTTGATGGCACTCTGTATACCTTTTATTCCATTATCTAACATAGTTTTATCATTGACTAACATGATCTTTGACTCAGCTAACCTCTTCTTATCAAATTCTTTCCTTACTTTTGTTTTTGTAGACTTTTCAAAAGATTCAAAATGCATAATTAAAAAGTTTATGAGTCCCTTGAGTTGATTTATGGATGACATTGATGTATCCTTTTGATAAGATGACATCAGCTTCTCCAAAATGCTTGATGCTTCACTTAACAACTCACGATCTTGTATATGTGATTTTAACATTTCTTCTTGTACCTTAGCCTAGAAAATTGTCCCTAGTTTAAGCTTTTGAAGAGGAGACATAGAGGCTAAGTTTAGGGGACCTTGTAGAAGAGCTTCAAATTCCAAAATTTGTTTCTCTTATTTTTTCTCCAAAAATTCTTTTATCATTTCTACCAGATCCTTAGAGATGGATGGTCCTACAGTGTCTCTTGCTGCATCAGACACTTTCTTCCCTTCTACCTTCTCCTTGTCACTTCTATCAACTTGTTTCTCCTGAGGAGGACTTGAACTAGTTTGTTCATTAGCAGTTTCATCTTGGCCATTTGTGACAAGGGTTTGATCAAGAGCAAGGTCTGATCATTAGTTTTGACTTTTGGTAGAGAAGTGTCATTTCCAATGACTGTTTCTTCCTTGTCATATATATTTGGAATATGAAATTCTCTTAGTGCTTCTAAAGTAATGTCTTTTGTTTCCTTCACAACTTTTTCAATATCTTTTGTAGACACCCAAAATTGTCCCAACTTTGTCCATGTCTAGCAACACCTAGTTAAAAATATTATCCTAGACATCTTGTAGAATTTTATCCTAATTTCCCTAATCCATTAAGCCAATTAATTAAATAAATTTTATTTATTTAATTAAAATCCCATTTTAATCCCATCCTTATCCCACTTAGCCAATTAATTAAATAAATTTTATTTATTTAATTAATTTCACATGCATAATCTCACTTTCCAATTAATTAAATAAATTTTATTTATTTAATTAATTTCCACATCATATCTTATCCCATCCTATTCATTTATCCAATTAATTAAATAAATTTTATTTATTTAATTAATTTCCAACTATATCACAACTAATTCAAATATTTTATTTGAATTAAGTCCTCATCTTTCATCACATTCCAACACTTGTCTAGTCAATCATGTGTTGTATTACAACTTTTATCTTTCACATGCACAACTAATGGGACCTAATTTTAGTATTTATCTACACAAGCACACCTAAGCTTTATCTTCCCTTGCCACATATCACATGACTACAATTTCTTGATGTGCAAGGAAACCTAACTTAATCCTATCCATCCATTTCATCTAAAGCCCTAATTGACCCTAGCCATCCATTGGATCCAAGCCAATCCTATAAAGAAAGCCTCTTTTGAGCTACTTGGGACATTAGAGAGAAGAGATTAGGAGGGCGACATTAGAGAAAAAGAGAGAGGATTCTTCTTCATGCAACCTCACTCTGCTGAATTTTCATCTCAAGCCATTATCCATCATCTTCAATCCATCTAGCTTGCATCCTTATCAACGTTATGTTGCGGAATCGAGCAACCAACACAACAAAGTGATCAATCAATCAAGCTCATCTTGCATCTTCGAGGTATTGAATTATTTGGGTTTAGGTTATGCATTTCAATTGTTTGATCATTTCTATTTATAAATCCAAAATTTTCAATATACATTCTAGCACGCTCGGTGGGACTCACTTCGCTTGAACTTTTTTGTAGGTTTTTGTAGTAAAAATTTGCATTCATATAACCCCCATTGTTGAGTTTTGCAGGTTTAATTAACTTTTTGTTGCAAATCTGCTACTTTTTGGACAAAACCTTAGGTTTTAAAGATTTCATCATATCTTCCAAACGGCTATGAATTTTTCTACAAGATTTTAGTAGAAGTTTGTCCATGATATAAGAAACTACAGCAGAAAAATTTTGGGTTTATCGCAATTTTTGCGGGATTTACCACGTTTTTATGGTTTTTCAAAAAATTGCAATTCTAGGAGCAAATCAGCAAATTTTTCAAATAATTTTATGTTTCTGGAAAGCTCTCGAAATTCTAATGGGGGTCTATGTTTTATAGATTTAATTTAAACCTCGTTTACAGTGTGAAAAAATCAGATCTTTGCCGACTATACTATTTTCATAAATCAACATTTCTAGGTGCAAATCAGGGAATTTTTCTGATTTCTTTACATTTTCAGAAAGCTCTCTAAAAATTAATAGGGGTCTCTTCTTTGATTTTTTAATTTTCAAACCAAAAATGTATCGAAATAATCAAATCTAATTCAGCTATGCATCTAAAATTACAATTTTCCTTGCCTGATGAGCCTATTTTTTATGCCTACATTATAATATCATTTTTTTTATGTTGTAGGTGATCATATGGAGCTTTAGCAGCAGCAATATCAATTATCTACAACTTGGAAAGTGAAAATAATCAGGTGCACTCATTCTAACCTTTCATCTTAATCATTGTTTGAATCACACATTTCGATTTGGGCATCAAATGAACAATTGTTTGCAAATTCACATCAAAAAATTGGGCTAAAACAAACCATTGTCTTTCATCACACTTGGATTTAGGTTTTAAAACAAAAAAGTGCTTGCATTGTCTTCCACACATTAAATTTCTAAGGTTAATGAACCCCATGCGAGTGTGACCAAGTAAATGTGTATGCTCTCTCCTCGCATCCCAACATGAACTTGGAGATCAAAAACATTTACTTGTGTTGCTTTTGTTTAGCCTTAGAGAGGCCTGCCTTGGTATCCACCCCAAGGGAACGACCTCAAGGGGTACTTTCATCTGATTCGCTATAAAAATCAGAGGATAAGGCGAAAGCCAAGTCTAACCGGTATTAGCGCTCACCATACAGTGCTAACTCGAAAGGAGGTGTACCTTTGTGTATATTAAAACTCCTAGTAGGGTTAGTTAAAGTCTTAAGTGGCTTGCTAGATGCTCGTGGGGTGCCGGTCCCCCAGATTTTCACTAGAACCTCCTTGTGATAGTGGCCTTGCCTTGACTAGGACTTGTTGAAGTGTCTTCACGTGCTTGCTTAACCATCATCACATTTTTCCAAACTAAAACTTGCTTATGTGTCTTGTGTGAGTGATTCATGTGTGTATATGCATAATTATTTGTTTGAACATTGCCAAATCAAGCTCTAAACACCAAACACATAAACAATTCATCCTACATTTCATCCACATCACCCAATTTTATCATTCCACATCATATCCTAATCATACCCAAATCAATTTTATTTTGAACATATCCTAGTCACATCTAGACTCATTCCAAATCATCTCCACATCATCATCAACCTAGTCCTAGTCAACACTTGTCAAGATGGTCGTAATCATTCAAGGGGGCTATCCCTCTAATCATGAGACAAATCCCAAGCCTAAGGTGACAATTCAAGGGGGCTATCCCTCTAATCATGAGACAAATCCCAAGCCTAAGGTGACAATTCAAGGGGGTTATCCTTATAATCATGAGACAAGACCTAAGCCTATAATCACAATTCAAGGAGGCTACCCCTCTAATTCAAACAATGAAATAAAACCAAAGCCCAAGATCACAATTAGAGGAGCCCCTCTTCCTAATCCAAATCATGAGAAGAAACCAATCACAATTAAAGGTGGTTATCTTCCTAATCCAAATCATGAGAAGAAACCAATCACAATTAAAGGTGGCTATCCTCTTAATCCAAATCATGAAAGCGAACCAAAGCCCAAGATCACAATTAAAGGAGCCTCTCCTCCTAAGACCAAGTTTATACTTCAAGGAGGATATATCTTTATTGATGAGGATGAGACAAGTCCAAAACCCAATCCATCCATACATCAAATCAATTCCACATCAACTTATCCCACTTCATACCAATCTAATCCATCCACACATCAAATCAATTCTGCATCAACTTATCCCACTTCATCTCAACCAAATTCATCCACATGTCATATCAGCCCTTTATCAACCTATCACAACCCTTATCCATATCAATCCATATCACAACAATCATTATCCTATGCAACCCCTCCATCATCATCACATCAACACATTTACCAACATCAACAACAAATCATATCACAACAAGAAGTCCAAACACCATCCCAACCTCAACAAATTCCACCTCAAACCTATGAACATCCACCTTAAGTTTATCCAGTCCCTCATGCCACCATTCCAATGCACTACTAAGCCCATCCACAAAGCAATCAAGTGATATTACAAGAACAACATGCAAGTCCAAATAGCCCTTTGTACATAAATCAAGCAGGTCCAAGTACACCTTTTCAACAAGACCATCAAGCACCATTGATAGATCTAAATCCACCTTTCCAACAAGAATCATATCCAAATCCTAATGGCCCCTTGTACATAAATAAAATGAGTTCAAGTTATCCTATGCAAGACTTAATTACCTTTGACAAGGGAGATACCGATCTAGAGTGGCCTTCATCATCTAATCACCCACCAACACATGAGCCAACTAATCCTATCCCAACACCACCATGTGATCCTACTCCTAGTCCATTGGTCCATCAACCTTCCAAATCACCAAGCCCTTCATTACCTTCATCACCATGTCATTCTAATCCTTCACCAAAGGATGCGGCTGAGATAGTTTTACAAAGAATGCTTGAACAAAAACTCATTAAACTTCCTGAAATCAAACCATGTGAAGAAAGTCCATATGATGAACATGATTATTGTGCATACCATAGGACCAAAGGCCATAATACAAATAAATGCCTAATATTTGTCCCAATTGTTTATAAGGTGTACCTACCTATAATGGGAAATCATGCCACATCATTCAAATCACATGTGTCACCCCCATCCAATCCAAATCTGAATCAACCCAATCCAATTAGCCCCCAACCTAATCCTAGTCATAAGCTTGTAACATCATTTGCTATTATTGCCCATCCACTATATTTCCCATCCACTCATACCCTTGCAAAGGATGTGATCCGTTGGCTACTAGCTAGGAATAAACTACCTCCATGTCAAACACCCATTCATGAGTCTACCAAAGAACTTCCAAAGGTCATGTCCAATCCTATAATCCCATCATGTGGTCCACCTATCCGTGAGCCTATCCAAGAGCCCTCAATTAAGATTCTTAGCCCTTCAATCCCATCATGTGACCTACAAGCTATCAAGCCTATTCAAGAGTCTCCTATTATGAATCCAAGTCAAGAGTCATCATGTTCTCATGTTGTTGACCAAGAGCCTATCCAAGAGTTATCCACTTCCATTCAAGCAACCCAAGAGGTATGTCAAAGGTTTAATCCTAAACATGTGGATACATTAAGCCCTAGTCCAACTCAAGATCAAAACACTTTCATGCAACCTATCCATAACATTTACCTTCTTTATGATCAAGATGATACCTATGAAGAAGCTATCTATGAGCACCTTGATCCTATCCATAATCCTATATCTATCCATGAGCAAGATATCCAAATTGCTCCTAGTTATCCGCCATCTAGCCCTATCCATAATGAGCAAACATCCACTTGTCATGATGAGATACTTGTCACCCAAGTAAGCATAAAAGATCAAACAAATAACTTGGATCTTAGTGAATACAATGTTAATCAAGATCCTAATGATCCTCTTTCCACATCCACCATCGATTCCACTTCAAGTTCACCATCATGTCCTATTAGTCTATCCACCCTTATACATGAATGTTCTTCCTTAGGACAAAAACAACCTCTATCCACTTCACCTTTTCCATCCAATAAGGAACTCAAGTCTAGTTCCCTAAGCACACCTAGTCCCATAGTCAATCGCATCCTCCAAAACATGAAGTACAAAGGCAAAGGTCTAGGCCTTTATGAACAAGGTATTTTGGAGCCGATTCATGTCAAGATCCCTCCATGCTCATATGGCCTTGGATACACACCCCAAGGTAAACAAGGCCAAGATGTTGGTAATCCCTTCATGCATCCTAAATCTACCACTTTTCATCGCAAACCACATCATGTTCCCAAAACATATGTTGCCATTTCACCTCCATCATCCTATAAATGTCAAAAGCATGTGACCATACACCTTCCACCATCCACTTTGTCTCCACTTTTACCAACTCCAAATATCCCTCCATCCACTTTGCCTCCATTGTTACCAATACCTAATTATCCACTTATCCCTAAGCATCCTTACATCCCTAATCATGGCCAACAAAAGCACACATTGCCTAAGCATAAAGCTTCCAATCATACCATCCACTCCACCCACCCCATGGGATTCCAAAATAAACATTTGGATGCCTTTACTTATAAAGCCAAAAATCCAACTAAAACTCCTAAGGACCTGTTGCAAGTATGAGGTAAACCAGTGTTGTCATTGATGTCAACATACTCATATTGCTTTGACAAGAAGGATTCAATGAGCAGTGTGCTGAGGATATTGAGAAAATTAGCCTCAGTCAGGAACAGTAAAGAACAGTGATGAGAAGAAGGAAAATGTACTGTATAGGATGCGAACCGGAGGATGCGGATTAAAGGGTTTGTAGATATGAGTCTTGAGATGCTTCAGTTAAGATTTCAGAGGTCCGCATGAAGATCTGAAGGAGTTGTGGCTGTCGGTGTAGAACCGGTTCGGCAAGTATTCAGAGGTGACAGAGGATCACAAAAAGGTCTGGTGAGGTCCGGAACTGTATAATCCTAATCTGCGGATTGGAAGGAGTCTTTGGGATGTCCTTGTGATGTGCCATCTCGAGTTGTGTATAATTTGGAAGTCCGGAAGTACCTCCTGCATTATGACAGTGGGGACAGTCTGTGTTCTTGAAGTTCCAGATGAGGAAGACAAGAGATTCCAGTAAGTAGAGGAAGTGCGGATGTATCCGGTCATTCAGGCAGGCTTGTGAAGGTTCTTGGATCATGTTGAGGTTGTGTTGTTGGTCCGCATTGATAGTAGAGCCCGGAATTGAAGTTATTCTTCCGGATGAAGTTCTTGCTCTGTTTAGCCGACCGGATGAGTTGTTCATCCTGCGAATGTTCTTGTGGTGGCCGACCGGATGTGTTATTCATCTTGCGGATACTCTTATGGTTATTTGCCGACTTAGATGTTTGTTCCTAAGTCGATGTCTTGTATAAATAACGGTTTGTGAGTTCATTTCGAAGTGTGGATTGTGTGGATGAGTGTGGCATAGCGAAGAGAAGTGCGAAAGGCAGAGCAGAGGTTTTTGGGCTTAAATGGAACTGATCTGGACATGGTAGAGATGTCATTCTCCAGTTCAAGATTGTGATTCTTATCACTTTGTAGACAGTGTGTCTCCTTGTAGGCAGTGGGCCTCTTTGTGAGCAGTGTGCTCGGGCAGTGAGCCCTAATTGGCAAGTGCCATTCTTTTTCTTATTCTTCTAACAGAGAATAATCCTTGGGTTAATCACCCCATGGTTTTTCCCTTAACTGGGTTTTGTTGATGATTGTTTTGATGCAATCATAACAATAAGTTAAAATTCACATGAAATGAACTGAAACTATACTTGAAAGATAAGAAGGAATCATTTGAGATTCAACTAATCCCAAGTCTACAATGGTTCGGTTGGTCAAGTTCAGTTGGTCAATGTGAAGCTGTAATGTTCAAGGGGCCTTACGTAGTTTAGGTTTGTTTGGTGGTTTACTGGACTAAGAATATGCAAAAAGATCATGAGATATGTCAATACTTTTCATTCCTTTGCATAAAAGTGTTACTGTGCTGCAAGTTTTAGATGGTTTTTTTGAATTTTTTGCAGCTTTCTTCTTTATCTATTTATGAAAACTGTCTGCTTATAGCTCTGTTATGCATGCTTCTTCAAATTTGAGACAATTTCCTTTAGATTTCTACGTTTTAGCTAAATATTTCAGATGGGTTGGGAAAAGTTAGAAAGATCTAATCTATACCTCATTTAATCTACCGAAGGATCTAATTGTTTCTGTTATGCACTATATAAATACCATAGTAATTTGATCAAATCCACAGTAAAAACCTTAAATGCAAGTTCTGAGCATTTTCACAAACATACATTTAAAATTGCAAGCTCTCAAAGAAAATATTTCAAAACACAAAGAAGAGCAGGAGAACACTCAGAAGATAGATGCAGAACTCCAGATTCTATTGTATTAGAAATGAATAGTCATACATGATTTACAATGTAGGAATGACTCTTAGTTTCATTGATCATACTACAGAGAACTTACAAGCTTTACAGATACAGTAAGGCAGCCAGACATTCCACGCGCACCTTACTGCAGACAAACAGGCGACCTCCTTCTTCTACCTCTAAACTATGCTAAGCTAACTCACTGTGTGCTTCTAAAAGAAAAAAATCTCTGTTGTAGCCCCTGTTGTAAAGTATTTACAGTGTAGAGAGGCACAATATATAGACTTTCTGGTTGTCCTCACTACAGCAAAAAAAACCTAACTGAACCCCTGGTTCAAACCCCTGGTTACAGCAATAAATACAGGTGAACCAGCTCTTCTAAATATCTCTGAGCAGTGTCAAATCTGGGCGAAATATTGCCCCTTCTAAGAAGTTTCGGCAGCTTGGCAATAACTTTTGTTTATCTGTTGTAGTAATACCCTCAGCTGCAACTTTGTCCTTTATTTGAATGGCCTTGACTTCTTCGCACTTCATCTTTATCTTCCTACTCCTGAGATCGGATTTCCTTCCTCCATGAGGTCACTGTGATCAAGTTCCAGCTGCTTCCTCAACTGCAAGCCTGCAAGAAAAGACAAGCAATAAGTATTACATTTATCACATAAACAGCCAGAAATTAAAATAATCGTTTAAATCCAGGTGACTGTGCAAAATCGTGGGAATCAGGTCCAAAATACTCTTAAAACACATTCAAAACACATACAGACCGCTCAAAACCCATCGGGTCAACTATCGCTGACTGGAAAAATGCCACGGGTGCCAAAAAACACTTTAAAACTCTATCGCATTCCATCTCCCGCCCATCGGCGTGAGAAGTTCCGGATGACGTCATCAGGATGTTTCGCTTCTGTATATGGGGAAAAGAATGACAATCATCATCATCATCATGTCGAAGGAAAAAGGAGGATATGAAATATGATCCTGCTGCTGAGGAAAGGAATATGATGGTGATGTCATCGTCATATTTGGGCTTCATTAAAATGCAAATGATGACGTCATCGTCATATTCGGTTAAGACCAGGGGATAAATGCAATATCGGGTCACCTAAGGAGCATGATCAAGTGGTGAATGTAATATGACCCCTTTGCGGCCAAGGTAACCCTCTCGAAAGATCAGGATGATGATGATCATCAGGATATCCGGGGCTTTTGTTAAACTTAGAACATGACGTCATCATCATATTCGCGAACCGGATCATGTTTTGGAAAATATCCTGCCGAAGGGAAATGTGATGATGATGATCATCAGGATATTTGCAAAAGGTCATATTTCTCGGCAGGAGGACTTTAGGAAATATCAGGTAGACAAACAAGATCATGATGATCTTGACAACAGGACAGGATAAAAATATAATGATCCTCCTCATCGAATATCATGATGACGTAATCATCATATTCCGTCTTCAGAGCATGAGGATGAGTTGAGGTCATCATCAGGTTAGCGCTAGGGTGATATTTAAAATATGATCATGTTGTTGAGGAATGGAATATCACCCTCCCTTAAAAGATAGGGTGATCATCATGATCATGCAAAAGGAGATCAGGAGGATATGATGATGTCATCATCATATTGGCGAATATCAGTAAATATGACCCTCCCTCGAAAGATCAGGATGATGATGATCATCAGGATGTTCGACATGCGCATGCAAGTATGCAGATGGTGGATTTTCTTAAGCAGGGTGATATTATAATATCAGCATGATATTATAATATCAGGTGATGTAAAAATATCATGATGCTCGTTGTTATGAAATATCGGGTTACACTCAAAACATGATGCTCATGATGCGCACAAGGTCATTTGACGGGTAAAACACACTATCACCTAAGATTGACGTCCGGATATTTCGACTGCATGATTTTATCAAGTGATAGATCAAGATCATGATGACCTTGACAACATGACTGAGGATAAAAATATGATGACCCTCTTGTGAATATCAGGTTTGACCAAAACTTTGACTGTGCATAACTTCCACATATGGACGAATTTTCAAGTGATGTAAAAGGGAAACCTGCATGGAATTTCAAGCTCTTTCTAAATATGAGGTCACAGAAACAAAATATGAACTTTGACAGACTGACCTCATGATGATGACCTACCTCATCCTGACCTTCATTTTTACCAAACCGTTAGAAAGCAGACAAACACAAGCAGAAGCAAAAAGCAAAGCGACAGCAGGGGTCCTCGTTTTGCTAAGGGGCAAAATGGGGCGTGTTGTGAACATCACAACAGGTTTTCCATGTCAAAATCTTGGTGTTCAATGTATTGATGTTTATCTGCTCTTGTGTTTATGTATTATGCTTTCATGGATGATTAATTGATATGCTGTTAACTAACAACGAAGAATCAAGTGTTTGAAAGAACAAGAAGTTTTATACAACTGATTCACCCCCCCCTCTCAGTTGTATGCCTTAAATCCAACAGGACCCTCATGCCTTAGGGTATCAATGTGAAAAGTCTCTAAATCATCCATCTTCTAAGCAAAGTACATTCAAAAAGCTATCCAAGCCCATACCTCCAAAAGCAAAGCCTAAAAGCAAAATGGTTTGGGTTCCTAAGAAAATATCTAGCAAAGTGAATGAGGCATCCTCATCCACATCTCAAGAATCCCAACCACCTATATCCATTCAAAAGCCTACTTCCATCCAAAACTTCCATTCCCTTCAAAAATCCCACAAGCAAAGAAAAAGCACTAAACATACTAAATCTATGTGGGTTCCTAAATCACTTCATCAACCATCCCCTAAGCAAACATCTCCATTGCTTCCTACACCACCATCCAATCAAAAGATTCAATGTTTATCACAGTGTGTGCAACCATTGGTCATGATTCCCTTCCATTCCAAAACATTCCCACATGCCTCCATCTCCCCATCCTTCATCCATTATCCTACAAATCTTCCCCAACACCTTCCTATGGTCCATGCTATTGCATAAGCCTTCCATAATCCACACCATAATCCACTATCTACCTAATCCATCTCCCATCCACGCAATCCCTTACCAACATCTATGAGCATAATGACATGGTCCATGCGATGACATCCATCTCTAACGGGACTACCAACATCCATCGAACTAGACACTTGAGTCCCTCCTATCCATTACCATGGTGAAAACCTGGCAAACAGGTGCCATGTGTAATTGTCAACCCAAAAAAAAAATCAAGAAAAAAAAATCAAAAAAGTAAAGAGAAATTCTTTCATCCAATGGTGAAAACCTGGTAAACAGGCGCCTTGGATAAGTACCATGATGAAAACCTGGCAAACAAACATCATGTGTAGGTTGATCTTCTATGTCACTTACACTTGGGGGCACATTGTCTCATCCATCTTATCATTTCCAACCTATCATTTTCATCCTATCTTATCCTATCTTACTACATCCTACCATCCTTAGCCATTACATAAACATGCCTATCCTATTGAACCCATTTACCCATCCTTCCTTCTTTTGATTTTGATGAAGACATAGGGGCAAAATGTTGAAACATGTTTGGATATTTCTTGACATACCTCCTTTCCAAACCAAGTCCTATCTATGAACCTTCCATCCCATTTAAACCAATCCAATCATGTTATCCCTTGGTCATGAACTTTGTCATGTAAAAATCCTAAGCATTACCACCTAGAATGGGGCAAGTTCTTCCTATGCGACATAGCCTTTGGAGATCACATCCTAGCTCCCTTATGATCCATCCATTATGGTGTATCCTTATCATGATCTTTCCATCTTATAGCTTATCCCCATCTGTTTATCATGAGCTTTCCACTATAGCCTACCTATCCGTTTATCATGAGGCAAGCATTGATCCCTTATATGGCCTATCCTCTTATCTATCCATCCAACTCTCATGAGCCTTCCATCCCATTTACTATCACCCATCCTTTTATCCATCCTTGCACCTAGACTTGGTCCTCCCTTGTCATTGGTATCAAGCATAAAGGCTACCCAAATTGTAAATCCATTGATGTTCCAAAACATTTCAAAAAAATCCAAAAAATTTAAAATATTCTAAAAAATTTAAAAAAATCAAATATTCTCAAAAATCCAAAAAAATCAACTACCCAATGAAAAATCCAAGCAATAAAACCAATCACATCATCCAAAACAATCCACTCCATCAACATTCAATCAAAATCAAATCATCATCATCATCAATCCATCACTTCTTCCAATCATATCAATCAAATCAATCTAAGCAATGATCTTAACTCCAAGTCACACTAATCCATATCAAGCAAGCCAATCAATCAAGGGACATTATCCAATCAAATCAACAAGTTTTTGATCCTAATCTTGTCATAAACTAAATCAATCATCATCAATGGGATATAGCGTTCCCACATCCTTGTGTTGATCTAGGGATATAGCTTTCCCCACAATGACAGCACTATCATTATCAATCAAACAATCAACCATTGGTTTATGACTTGACAAAGGCAATACCTTGTTTCTTTTACATCCTTTGAGCACACTGAGAACACTTGCTTATGCTTAGATTGAGTAGACCATCCAATCATCACACCATTACTATCATCATTTAAAACAATCCTATCAATCATCAACATCAACACCAAAGCAAATCAACTAAAGCACATCAAGAAACCATCAAAACAAATCCAACCACTTCAACAAATCAAAGGTAGGTCAATCCACCACATATCATCCCATCATCCACATTTCATCAAACCAAATCAATCTTCATCCATCATTTCATCATCCTCAAATTATTCCAAGCAATGATCCAAATGCAAGTCAATCATTAATCCATACCAATCAAGTTAATCAATCAAGCCAAGTTATCCAAACGCAATCCATGGTCTTGATCCTAGCCTTGTTGTAAGCCAAATCAACCAACCAATCAGCCAACCAACTCAGCAAACAACCTTGTGTTGATCTAGGGATATAGCTTTCCCCACAATGACAACACTCTCAACAACAAAACAATCAAACAATTAATCATTGGTTTACAGCTTGACAGGGGCAATACCTTGTTTGTTTTTGAATCATTTGTGTATGCATGCATGCTTGCTTGTGTGTGTTATCATTTTATCTTGCATTTGTATCAAATCCTTATCATTTCCAGCTAATATTCATATCTTGTGTATGTTGGAATAGCTCTTTGCACTATCCTTTGCATCTAAGGTCATATCATACCTTTTGTACATTAGGACTTTAATGCTCTAAGTTTACTTCCTCATACATTAGACAAGGTTGTATTACGCTGGGGCACGAAACACATCATCACCTTGGTTCCTTATACTTTGGTGCATAATGTATAGTGCTATATCAAACATCATGGTTGCTCACTTTCATTGCAGCATAACACATCCTCCATTTCTTCTATCTATCCTCTTATCTTTCTTTCTTAGCCAAGTCATTTCTTTTCGAGAGCATACCCATGTTTGTCCAACCCACCTATCCCCTTGAGGGGGCATCACCAACCTATCCTTTCTATCATCATCATATCTTTCCATCATCATCCTTTTTCTCTATCCATACCTTAGCTTCTTTGAAATGATGCTACTCGACATAAATCTTATCATCTTGAACATCATCTCAAAGAGGGGCAAAATGTAGACATCCAAAATTGTCCCAACTTTGTCCATGTCTAGCAACACCTAGTTAAAAATATTATCCTAGACATCTTGTAGCATTTTATCCTAATTTCCCTAATCATATAAGCCAATTAATTAAATAAATTTTATTTATTTAATTAAAATCCCATTTTAATCCCATCCTTATCCCACTTAGCCAATTAATTAAATAAGTTTTATTTATTTAATTAATTTCCACATCATATCTTATCCCATCCTATTCATTTGTCCAATTAATTAAATAAATTTTATTTATTTAATTAATTTCCAACTATAGCACAACTAATTCAAATATTTTATTTGAATTAAGTCCTCATCTTTCATCACATTCCAACACTTGTCCAGTCAATCATGTGTTGTATTACAACTTTTATATTTCACATGCACAACTAATGGGACCTAATTTTAGTATTTATCTACACAAGCACACCTAAGCTTTATCTTCCCTTGCCACATGTCACATGACTACAATTTCTTGATGTGCAAGGAAACCTAACTTAATCCTATCCATCCATTTCATCTAAAGCCCTAATTGATCCTAGCCATCCATTGGAACCAAGCCAATCCTATAAAGAAAGCCTCTTTTGAGCTACTTGGGACATTAGAGAGAAGAGATTAGGAGGGCGACATTAGAGAAAAAGAGAGAGGATTCTTCTTCATGCAACCTCACTCTGCTGAATTTTCATCTCAAGCCATTATCCATCATCTTCAATCCATGTAGCTTGCACCCTTATCAACGTTATGCTGCAGAATCGAGCAACCAACACAACAAAGCGATCAATCAATCAAGCTCATCTTGCATCTTCAAGGTATTGAATTATTTGGGTTTAGGTTATGCATTTCAATTGTTTGATCATTTCCATTTATAAATCCAAATTTTTCAATATACATCTTTAGACATGAGTGTATTTGTCCTTTTCTTTGTCCAGAACCTCTCATTAAGCACTTTTGATATCTTTGCTTTTTCCTCAGGTGTTATATCTAGACACAACTTTATCAGTGCATATTCCCTGAGCTCTACATCCTTATTCATGGCCGCTTCCTTTCTTGACTGCATTATGCTAGCCAAGCTATCTGGAAGGTCTGTGACCACTTCAATCAAAGCCTTGTTAAACATCTCAAGAAACCTAATCACTGCTAACTCAATGATTCTCTTATCAGCATCATTGACCTCATCATATAGTTTAGCTATTGGTTTCAAATTGGCATGAGTAGACATGGCATTCATTGTGTCCTCAAGATTTATTGTTGCCTGGTCTTCTACAGGCACTTCAGTCTTAGCCTTCTTTCTCCCTTTACCCTTACCGGAGGTCTTCTCCTTTGTGGCACTAGAGGGTTTGCCTTGCTAATAACTAGAGGTGGAGCATTATGTGCTTTCATCTTCTTCACCTCTTCATCAGTCTCAATTTCTTCATCATCAACTGCATCATAACTAATATACACTCTCTGACCTTTGGTCTTCTTTCTCTTGGTAGTTTGTGCTTTAGCAATGGTTATGGAGGGAATATCGAAGGATTTTGATGTTGTCTTAGAGGAACTTGCACCTCATGTTCTTCTTTTTGGTGCAGAGGGTGCCTCTTGTTGTACCTCTTGAACTTCTAGTCTTATTGGCTTGTTCTTCTTCCTCCTTCTCTCTTGCTTTTGTTGCTCTTTTAGCTTCTACTCTATCCCTAGTACCAAAAATCTATTCTTTTGTAAATCTTTTGCTTTCTGCATATCCCTCTACCATCTTCCAGACCTTTTGCACTATTTTAGGCTTCTTTAGCTCGACATACACTTTGACATATATTTCTTCATAAGTCCCAAATCTTTCTTCTGTGGGATCCTAAGGCTTTCTTAGCATTAGGTTAGCAAGACCTATCAACACATCCTCAACCATGTCATAGCCCATTGGTGATACCCAAACTATCCTAGGCTCAACATCCACCATCATGCATTGATCTTTATTTATAATGAAATAGATATCATCCTTATACTTCTCAACTATTGACTTAGGAATTCTCATTCTTTCTTACATTGACTTTTGGAAATTCTTAAAGTATCCCCACAATGCTACATTTATGCATTTACATCCCCCAAACTGCTAATGTGATCTCTTATCTATACTGCTACTAGTTTACTATGGTCCCAAACAATATTGCTTATTCCAGGAATTTCTCTCTTGAAATAAAAGAAAAGTCAAAGAATTAACATAGCAAACTTAAATGGATTCTTTGACTCTTTACTCTTCTTTAGATTCTCAAGCAACTGTTGCTAGAGGAGTTCACATAGGTCATAATCCATATTCTTCTTTATCATCTGATATGCTATATAGATTGCAATTCCAGAGACATAATTCTCCCAGTTAGTGAAGTATATTTGTATCCAATGATCATTGATGCAAATTTGATTGCATGATCCTCAATGGTGTTTACGGTGAGTGCTCTCTTGTCAAATGTTGCTCCAGTGGCCTCAATAACCATTACATTCTTCATAGATTTTAGATGTGGCACCAGACTAGTAGAACATAATCCTATGACTGCCCTTATTACATCCTTCATTATCATATGCGTAGATTCTAGCCACATGAACTCATCATACATTTGGCTCAAAACACACCTGATCCATGCATCTTCAATGAATGTAGGGAAATATAGAAATTGTATGAATTTATTATCTTCCAAAGGTTTGTACTCATCTAATAAATCAAACTGATCTCTACTCAACTTGGTCAAGAATAGTTCTGCAAGTTTGCCACCATCATGTTCTTCTACAGAAACATGTATATAAGCCCTAACATCATCCTCATGCATGACTCCATACAGAATATCAAAGAATGTGCCTTCAGGGTCAACTTCCATGGATTTGAAATGGCACTTTTAAAATTTGGGTCGAGGTTGATCAGTTACATCAACTACCTGTGGGCTAGCCATATCTGCAAAATGCTCAAATGTTTACACAAGGAAGTTTGAATGTAAGTACCTTTTGTCTGCCAGTGAAAATTTGATGTTGAATCACTTGGAACATTTGAGTAGCTTGATTCTTGCTTTAATCTCTTTGGACTACTTGAAAACATGTATGCAAAGTGTTTTTCCTTTCAAATTGCAACCCTTTTATCCCTTGGTACATCAAAGCTAATCGTCATTAATGTTGATTTTCAAAAAGTTTTCAAGCACTTCTCTATTAATCACTATCAACCAAGATTGCTCCGTAATGCTCCACATTTGATCCATTTCTACTAGTTTCTTCATTAAAAGGTTTACAATATGAACCTCCACATCATATCTTTGTGCTAGATTCTAGTACCAGAAATTTGGCTAGGGGATTATGATTTTCATTTGTGCTCCCCCTAAGCTAGAGCTCTTGATTCACTTCCTAGAGGAAGTATCTGCACCAAAGGCTGGTGTGGATTCATCCTTGACCTCGATTACACCCTTCTTTACCTAGGTCTTGCTCATTTCCTTCTCAATTTCTTCTGGATCAACCTTGTTCTTTCCCTTATCTGTCCTCTACTCTATTTTCTTCTCTTCTATGGGATAGTTTCTTTTTGTTGGATTAGGTCTGGACAACTGAGAGGGGTGGGTGAATCAGTTGTCCCACATTCTAAACTTTTTCCACCTTTAATCTTCCTTTAGAACTTATAATTAGATTAATAAAATAAACATTTTAGCATCACATAAGTAGAAATAAAAATAACACAATTGACACCAAGATTTTTGACGTGGAAACCTGGTTAAGGGAAAAACCATGGTGGGGGTTAACCCACAAGAATTAATACTCTGTTAAAAGTATTTTTACAAATGAGAATGCACAAGCATTCAGGCTCATTGCCCAGATCTTACTACTCAAAAGGAGGCTCACTGCCTATTGAAAATATTACAAGAGAACTACAGAGATTTGAATTGATAAGTAGCATCTACCTATGCATGAATTTTAGTTCCGGTTAAGTTCATAAACTGATCTTACACATTTCATCTTTGCTCTACTCTTCTTACTGATCTGCCTTCATTCACACTTTTGATTTTTTCTTCTTTCACACATACACCTTCTTTGCATTCATTTCACACACTAAAGTATCTAATTACACTGACTATATATATCCGCAACATGATCTACAAACATTTTAGCAGTAAACTTCAACAACACTTAGAGCTTTTATGAATGCTCTATTCTGTCGGCTAGATCTATGCATAACTTAAGGTGCAAACCAAAACTTGCTCTTGGAAATCATTACTCATGTCGACCATAATCACTGATCACCACCATGTGTCCAACAAGCAACTTCCATACATCCGAAATCAAGATCTTCTACAAGGTCTGCCTATTCTTTTTCTGTTTGTTCTTTCAGACTGGAACCCAGTACTCAGATGCTAATATCTTTTGAATCCTTTATCACCGAAGGACAAATCTCTAGATTTAGAGTGTCTTTGCAATACTATCAACTATCTTAGGTTTGTAGCAAACCATGCCTTTCCACCGGAGAGATCTAGATCAAGATACCGAACTCTGTTACTACTCTGTTCTTTACTGCTTGGACTTAGACAAATTTTGATTCTAACTTTTGGTATGAACAACTTGTGTTATGTGGATGTTTGGGATGATCTTAGTTTCCATCAATGACAACACCTATCAACTCTAAGCAGTGTCTCGTGCCAACACTTTTCATATTCTTTCTTCTACAGAATTTGGCAATGTGTCCAAGCTTATTAAAATTGAAGCAAACAACATTCCTCTATCCTTGATTCTTTCCATTATTTGGATTCACCCTTGATCTACATTGGTTAGCCATATGTCCAAATTGATTGCATGCAAAGCACTTTCCATTGAAAGACCAAGTGTTCCTCACATTGTTGAAACCGTTCCTTATCTGACTTCTACATTCCATTGCTTTATGACCAATTCTCTTGCAATTGAAACACTGACCGGAGAATGATGAAACATTTTGATTTATTCTACTCCTACACTAAGTAGCCTTATGACCAAACTTATTGCAATTATAACAATAGCCATTGAAATATGGGTAGCATTGAGCATTTGGTTGTTTGACTAGAGCTCTTCTAGATCTATTTCTTTAATTCTAGACTTGATAGCCTTTGCCTTTCTCCTTCTCAGTCTTAACTTTTCCTGAATTTGAACTTTCTCCTTTTTTAAATCCCAGGCCTTGCTTATCATCTGGACTTTTCTGACTGACAAGAAACTCTTCAAGCTTTGCAGAACTTATCTTGAATTTTTCTTTGTAATTTTCAGTTGCTTCCAGATCATATTTCAGAAGTAAGACTTCCTTTTCTAGTTTTTCACATTCCTCAGACTTGTTTTTCACAACTTGATTTAGATGCTTTTCAATCTCTTCTTTCTCTTCAATTTCCAATGCTAAATTGTTTAGGTTTTCATTTACTTCAAACAATTGTTCATCTATCTCTTTGCTCTTTTCATTGAACTTCTTGACTTGCTCTCTTAGCTTCAAAATGCATTCATTAGCTTCTTGGACATTAGCCTTAAAATCCCTAATCTCTGCTTCAAAATTTTCAAGATCTTCAAGAGCATATTTTAATTCATTATTGCTCTCATATGTGCAGTTCCCAATTTTGATACTACTTAGATGAATAGCTTCTGGAGAAGTGAGATATCTTCTTGCTACCATGTGTACACTCTCCCAAATCTTCATCAAGTTGTTAAGCTTCCTCCAAGGAACCTTTCTCTGATACCAATTGTTGAATACAAAGAATATTGAGAGGGGGGTGTGAATTAGTGTTCTATAAAAGTTTTATTTCACACATTCATTAATCCATTTTCTAAATTCAATAACAGGAAAGCAAACACAAGTAGAGAAACCATAAAGACATAACACATGGACACCAAGATTTTTACATGGAAAACCCAAAAATGGAAAAACCATGGTGAGTGTTATCTCACAATATATTATGATATCAATACCAGATTACATGGAGGCTCAATATCTTAAGGCTCACTACCCAAGGACTCACTATCCAAAAGAAGTTCTCATTGCAATACGCTCATTTCCATAAGAAGAGAAGAAAAGATAGAGAAGGAATGGCTCATTGCCAAGAGATGACTGCTACAAGTGCATCTACAAAATGCTAAAGTGCAGTTCCATTTATCACTCAGTATACATTTTCAAAAGTCTTCATTATGTCTACCCTGCTTTTTTTGCTCTACTACATATATTCTATTCTTCTTCCCTTACTATCCTTTTCTGATCACAAATCTACCTTGGATTGCACACACATCAAATTCATACTACACACACACCTCCAATACTAAAATCTATTGAGTATATAAATATATATCTGCAACATGAATTATCCCAAAACAATGTCGGTATGCAAAGTATGAAACTTGTATACCAAAGTTATACCTTGTCGGCTTGATCCTTTACACAAATAGTAATATGAACCCATACAATCATTTAGGAATATTCATATAGGTTTGGACCTATCATAGAACCACTTAAGATGATGATCTAGCATTATCTCCAATTGTGTGTTGGCCTTATCCTTAAGTATACACTTAAACCTTATCGATTGTCCACACATAACTTCTGGTGCGGACAACATAGGACTCCAAGATCCACATAAGACATTCATTAGACTTCACCAATCATACCTTCCCAACTGTAGACCATAATGTTCTTGTGCAGCGATATGCAGGTCTTTGAACTGTTACTCAGTCATTATGAAACATTGTCAGGTTGTAAGCCAATAAAGGGCAACTTGTAGAATGTGATCAAAAGAACTTCAAAAGCTATAACTTAGGATTTAGGTAGTCATAATAAGTATCTTTGTTGCCTTAGAACCACAAGATAAAATGTGGAACAGTAGAGGAATGTGGACCCTTTTACTCTAGTACTGTGCACCGTTCCTGACTTAGGTTTTCTCACCTGAACCTAACTAAATCATAGTGTGTCTTCCAGAGATCTTCAGGACTTGCAGACTTGAATATAACACCTTCAAACAACTGCAAACAACATACTTGAACCATACAATGTGAGCTTCAAATGTAGAAGCATACCAATCCTTACTCTGCCATCTGCCTTGTAAATTGCCAACACTTAGTCATTCTGACTAAGTTATTGTTATGGACCAGAACCCATTATGCAAACTGTTTCAAACTGAGTTCCCAATCATCCTTAGCTACTTCACTATCATAACTATCTGATGCCAAGTCAATCCTATCTGCATATTAGACCTTGTTACCATACTGACTTGTCTCCATCATACTTTGTCAGTCAGACCTTGAACCTTAGTGTCAAGACTAAACTGCTTGTTGCCATAGCCATGACCTACCGAACCTTGTTACCATCAGATTTGCCATGTTTCCATCAATGACAACAATCATGACTACAAAGCAGTGTCTCTTGCCTAAATGCCAACAAAAAGTATGTTATAAGCATGTAGATATCAACTCTATCAAAAGAATTCTTCTATTAAATCAATGGATTCTAAATAATATAATGGTTTAACTATCTTTTACTACTAGGTTTTCTTGCATAAGGTTTTCTAACATAAAATCTAGTGTCGCATATTGTTTCTTTTGGCTTTATATACTATCATGAGCTTTCTTAAATGTTACTAGATAGATAATACATTTGTATCATTGTCTTTGATCATATTATTTAAGTTACTTCTCTATCATAGTATGTTGGCCAATTGTAACATGGTTCCTTAGTCCCAACATTTGGTATGAAAGAATACAATTATTTATAATCTTAACTTAAAGAACAATAAAGTGAACTATAACTTAATCTAAGACAACAAACTAAAAAATATTGAAAGGAATTGGGTAAAGCAAAATAGATATCCATTTTTGCAACCTAAAATGGATATCTATTTTGCAAAACAAAAACATAAAAAATGGAAAAAGAGGTCACATTTTGCAAACCCACGGCTTGTAAAATGCAAAACTCTCCCAAAATTGATATCAGAGCTTAAGAACGGATATCTGATCTAAAGAGGTTAGTAAATTTGCATTTTTTTGTTTGTTTTGTATATTCAAGCAATTTTTTTTTGTTTTTTTATGCTAAATGGGTATGTTTTATATTTCAAATAGGTAAAATGGATGAACAAAATGAAAACCCAAACCCTCCCCCTCCAACAATCGAAGAGAAAATTCAAAGAAACATTGATTAAATAAGTAGGATTGTAAAAACGTGTTGCCGCCACCCTTGATTGTCTACAATGACATCAAATTTAGAGAGAATTATTAGTCATGTTCGAACCTTGTCAAGCCAACACAAATCATTTAGGTAATGGCAAGAAACCAAGAAGGCAGAATATGCTGATGGTTTATCATATGATCAAATGAAAGAGTTAGACATTACCAAATCTATGTTTGCCCAATAGTTTGTCAATCCTAAAACCAGATTACATGTTGATGTTTGTAAGCCCGAGTATTCAATCAAATGGTGTACACATGAGGGCATTAGTCAAAATTTTTGGGATCGTTTGTGGATGGTTTTTGTTAAACCACCCAACAACAATTTAGGTGTACCTTTGTATTTCCTTTGTAAATTCTATGCAGAGTTCATCATGGGTCGCCATGTTAATTATTTTGATTTTAGAGAGTTTCAAGGAGTAGGTAAGGGAATGCCTCAAGATAGACCTGGGGCAATGAGACAAGTACAAGGTCCCTATATTCCCCCTCCTGCTATCCCTTTTCTACCCCCAATTCAACACCCAAACGTTGTTGCAAATGCAACACAACAGAGCCTTAGTACCATACACTCTTTGACCAAGAACTTGATTATACAGACTTCTCAGTTTGCACAACCACATGATGTTGGTGATGATATTAGATCACCTAAGTTTACTAGACCCTTCTCATCCACACATGTTTGTGTGCCCCATCATTGCATTTTTTGCAATCAGTTATGCTTAGGTCCTCTTATGGAGAGTAGTGAGCCACCCTTGAACACTTCAAAGTACAATGTTCCTTCACGAGATGAGACAGTGGGGTCCACAACTCAAGCTGAGGTGTCAAGGACAAGAGCAAAAGCACAAGCATTAGTGGACCATAGAGAAGGAGAAGAGCATGACCAATCTTTTAAACATGGAAAATTTAAAGTTAAATTTCATGTTATATTCCATTTGAATAATATAAACAAATTTATTAGTACTGATGTATCTAAGGGGGATAACAGTTGATGACAGAGGAGGATTTGATAGAAGTTCATCATGGAACTTTGTTTGCCATCCAATTTGGCTTTGACTCAAGTCGGTATAATTTGTTCTACACATCAACTTTTTTTTTGTATGCATTTATTTTTTTATGAGTAAATATATCTACAATCTTATTCTTTCCTCTAATCTTCTTCTCCTCTTTTCCAACATGATTCTTTCTTTCAATTAAATTTCCAAAGGTCTTTTCCATTAGCTCATCAACTGTGTATGTCAATTCTCTTATCCCTATCATTTGCTTCTGAAGTCTACAAAAATCAATTCGTTCTTCTAACTAGACAATATTTACTCTTGATCTCAAATTTATTCCCTTCATTTTCTTTATTTTGTAATATCAAATAGAGGAAATACTTACATTCAAGTTACTTTTTTGTGAAACTACCTCAAATCGACAATTCTAAACTTCTACTTTCAAATCTAATTCGACGTACAAACTACCTCTCTATTCGGCAGTCTATTTACACAGAGAGAATACAATTTCTCCTTCTTTTCTACTCAATCAAATTCCACAAGTCCAAGTGCAAATTGTCTCACATCAGCAGTTCTATTTACATGCTCAGGGACTTCCTCTTCACAACTCCATCCTCACATCCTAGTGTAGATTGCCTCAGATCGGTGGTTCTGCCCACAAACTCAGGAACTACTGCTTTGATGCCACTGATGTAAGTAGAACAACCTCACCTCACACAAATTGCTCAACACTAGTTAACACAAACTCACTTCCATACACAAATGGAAAAATATGAAATACCGACAATATTTTATTGGAAACAAAGTTTGCATACAACATACATCAAATGTCATAATACATATATCTGCAACAAAAATGATAAGCAATAGCCTCTCATGGTCTCTCATAGGAAACTCTCTTTCCTCCAATTCTAGCTCTCTTCTCAAATCTTTGCTACATGTTTGAGCCCTACTCATGGGTTGATTACATTCTAAAATCCCCTTGCACTCCTTTGCTCATGAGGTGTCTCCCTTCACTATTTTTCCAACAACAACTACATTCATCTCTATGCCCCTCTCATGGGCACATTTTCTCTAAAGACCCCCCTTGAAATCTGTAACACGAAACCTCTTATATTGTAGAAAATAACTCTGCCACTATTAGGTCAGAAAATTGGGGGCTTTTCCTATTAAGGTTTAGCTCCTGAGTCTCTAGATTGCATTTAGAGCATCTTGCATGATAATTCAGACTCCCGATGAGAAAACCTTTGGGCCCTGTGACAAATGAGACATAAGGGGGAATATTTTGATGATCCTAGAACAAAGACAAGGGGGTGGACAAGGGCACTAGCACCCTAGTATAGCCCTATTTTGGGTTTGCCCTAAATTCAAATGTTAGGTTTGTGACCATTATTCGGGTTCCAGGATGACATCATAAGTTTCAATTACAAAATTCTTGGTAGGAATCTTAGTAGTTGTATATATAAGAATGTGTACATTATCATTTAAAAACTCGAAGATGATTGTGAACTTTATACATACTTGAGATTTTTGTGATATCATTGTGTTGCAGAGCATAGCATTGTTATTGTGTTTGTTTTTGCAAGTTAGATTTACATCTTCTCCTCATGGCATTGAAGAGCATCTTCCTTCCATGAGAGATTCATCATCAAGGTGATATCTATTGTGTTTTATCATCATTATCATTTGGATTTTTGCCTCTATCCCACAAGGATATGCACTCTCTCTAACAATGGTGTCTGGAAGACTTGAATGTCTCTCCAATGCTTGACTGAGGCAAGCCTCTAAACACCACAACCCCCTCCCACATTCCTTGTGATTACAGGTTACAGGTATCAGATCTAGAGAAAGTGGAGTTGCAGGGATGATAGGAGGACATTGAAGATTTGGGATCCAAAAAGAAGCAGACACTGTGCGGGATTTTAGGACATAGGTGCTATCAACATTATCCTCCCCATCTAAAGCTATAGAAATAGATTGGACAATGATAATCATGGTTTGCAAAGCTTCTGACATCTAATAGAAGATTCCTCAATGGACTAGGGCGCCATCAACATTGTCTTCCGCATCTGCATTGCCAGAAACTTAAGATATAACAGAAATTAGTGTTAGAAGGAGATTAGGATTCCACATAAAAATCTATACCTTGGACTTGGGTTCCATCACCATTGTCCCTGACATTTCCGTTCTCCAAACTTTGAAAAATAGTGAGTTAAGGTTCTCTGCCCTTTGTCTTATTTCAATAGCATTAGTCGTAATTTGTAGATTTACTTAATGTTTGGCTTAAATTAGGGTTTAAAGAGCATAAGAGAATAATTAGAGATATTATGTGATAATTCTGAATTTCTTAGCTTCCCTTGTGGCAACCCAACTTGATAGATGACTCTCCTCTCGATAGGAGAAGCACTCGATTGAAAATCCCTTGGAATGTTTAGTGGAAAGGAAGATTCAAACTAAAACCCCCATACAATCACCCAACACACCATCCATCCTCATTTTCCCTCCTAAACATTTGTGTAAACCCATGTTTTTGAACTTTTTGGCACCTTACTGAGTTTTGTCTCATAGATTTACATTCATTCAGTCTATTGCATTTGAAAAAACTACACAAAAATTGAAATTTTTTTGGCATATAAGACTTGCATTTTTGTAAAATTTGAATTAATTGGCATCTAATTTAAATTATTTTCTATTATTTGCATTAGATCTGATACAAAATATATAAATTCATCATTTACAATTCATTTGCATTGCATTTACGTGCTTGATTTGTTAGAAATTGCTTAAAATTTTACATTTTCATGAAAACCTAGTTTTGCATGAGTTGGGATTGTAGTCAAAATCTTGTTTCAGATTTTAATACCTTTCTAAAACACTCATTAGGTCTGATTTATAATTGTAGTGTTGCATCATAGTGGCCTCCTTGTGAAATTTCATGTCTAGGGTTTGAAAACTGGCATTTTTTCACTAGATTTGGCCCTATTGTCTTGTTAGACTTGCACTCCATGCATGTTGTGAGGGATTTTATTGCAATAATTCTCTATTATTAGGGTTATTATCTTCTACCCTTCTCAATTTCCTTGCAACACCCTTTCTTTTGGGCTTTTGCATTCAAATTTTGAAAAAAGTTGCATATTTTTGATATCTTTGCACTAGGGTTTGATCTACAGTGGCACTATAGGTGTGCTATAACAGATTTTTTGGCATTAGGTGGCTTTTATTACTTTTATAAGTTTCTTTCCATCATAATTTTCCTTACAACACCTATTGCCCTACTCTTTTGCATTGGGATTTGATGAAAAATCACATATTTTGGCATATTTTCACTAGGTTTTGACTTATTGACTCTCTAGAGTTGCATCAAAAGCGTGTTGTGAAGGGTATTTTTGCATTAGTGAACTATTATTGGGCATATCATGTGCTGTCACTCTTGAAAATCTTTACAGCACTTCTTCCTTCATTCATTTGCATTGAGAAAAGTTGAAAAATCAAGCATTTTTGCCTTTAAACATATCATGTTCCTAGGGTTTATTCTATTAGTTTGTGCATGTTGTTGCATGAGTATTATAACTCACTAACCTAATAGAAATATCTCTTTAAGAATAAGCATAAGACTCATGGGATCTAGTGTTTGTGAAGAAATCAGTATTCCTACCTTTGAAAATCTACTAAACACTTTCTTTACAAAAGGAGAGACACAAACGTTGCAAGATACTATACCTATCACAAATACAATGGAAGAGAAAACTTTTAATGATGTTGATGATACTATTAAGGTAATTGCACATGTATCTGATGAACAAATAGATAAACTTGGTAAAGAGTTAGCCAATTTCCAAGCATTTATAGAAAATGAGAGGATAGCTAAAGAAGCTATTCCTGCAATTCATAACATAAGAGAATTGATAAAAGAAGGACAAAATGGTGTTAATGTGATCCGTGGTTTAGTGCATATTGTACAAACCAATATTATTCCAGTTACTGAATGTGCAAAATTGTTAAATAACACTTTGTCACCATCTCATGCGCAAGTTTCGGTACCTATACCGACCACGAGAATATCTACATTTACATCAAATATTTTGACAACTAATGCAAATGCTTGTAGTAATTCTACCACTGATATTGGAGTATCTAATGGCACTAATTCATAAAATTACAGAGCTGTCAGATTCAACTATCAACACCTTGCCCCTAGGGTGTCTTCAGGTCACTCTCAACCACCCCTTCAATCTGCTTATTCTCAACCATTTTCCACCTATTACTATGTCCAACCACCACTCAATTATTCACAACCTCCACTTGTCACTACCGATGCTCAATCTCCTCCACACTTTGGTTCCAATTCCTCACCACAAACTGCATCTCCTAATGATGCCATCCTAAATCAACTTTTGCAAGGCATGACCTCTTTACAACAAAAAGTGACAAGCTTGTCAAATGCTTCACAACCTAATATACCAACTTACAATGCTCATCATCCCTTATCCTATGAAATCTTGAGAACTCCTATGCCTGAGAAATTTGAAACTCACTTTGAAATATATGGTGGAAAAGGTGATCCTAATACTCATGTGGCAGTGTTCACAGCTATTTGTAGTGTGGTGGTGCCTGTATGGATAGTCCGGTTTTAGGCAGTTTATTTTACAGGTACCTTTCCATGAATGCCCAAAAATTTCTTAGTCTTTTGGCCTTTGCAGTTGAGAAGTGCAGAAAAAAGTTTTCATTGTATGTATCTTCGTATATACAAAGTGGTTTGTGTATACATACAGGTCATATATACATTTGGTGGGTCAAAAATTTCTATCGGCCTTTGAAAAAATAAGTTGTATGCATTTCGCTTTGCATATTGGGTCTAAAATGTGCATATACAAAGGGGGAATCTTTCGTAGATTTCCAAGAATATTCCCACTTTGTATATTGGGTTGCATGGAAGTGAAATATGCAAAGAAAAACATACATAGGTGTAAATATACTTTTGCTATAGTGGAGTGGGGGAGATACATGCGGCAGGGTCCACAGACATGCAAGGATCTTTGTATCTCTGACATACAAAGGACAAGATACATTGCGAGCATATTCTTAAAAGATTCCCTATTTGTATGGTAGGGAGGTTTGTATGTTTGCCTTTGTATTCTTGACATACAAACAAAGTATACATTCGCGTGATGCAACCTGGATTCTAGGATATTTCAAATTTGCCTTATGATGTGGCAGGATCCGCAGTTTGCATGTATGTGGGGTTTGTATATGCAACATACAACCCGATATACAAAGAGATGACATACAACCCAGACGCGATGGAGGAGTGAAATACAATGAATAAAATTTGAAGTCTGGCTCGTATACAAAGTGCTTGTATATGCTTTTGCATGTACAAAGTGATAAGTACAAAATGGACATGCATGCCAGACCCGATTAGAATTCCAATTTGCTCCATAACAGTTTGGGGTCCACCTTGTATGACAAACAATTGTATATGCATTTGAGCCTGCATATACAAGGGTGAAAAAGGCAAAATCAAAGGAGAAAAGCTAGTGATAGAAACATGAGGTGCCCATGTGGCACAATTTCACTGGCCGATGACTTCTCAACATTTTTGGGTGCCGTTGATCGCAGCGACGGGAGGGTGATCAACGGTCTTGTTTTGAACTTGCAGCGAAGGATTTTCTTGAGCGTATGTGGCCATTTTTGAATGGGAAACTTTCAGAGGTACACTGTTGGTGCATTTCAAAGAGGCTGTAGGTAGCTGAGGCATTAATGGCAGTTTACAGAGGATGATCGATGGAGTTGACAGGTCAACCACCCGATTGATGAAGAAAATCCTTGAGCGGTGGTGCACATCCCGAAGATACCTGCTCCCTCCTCTTTGTCTCTCTGCGGCATTAACTATTTTGAGTGCCATTTTTGGTGCAATGTATTTGGCATAGTTCTGACTTGTCTTGTAATTAATTTTGTTGAGTTTATAGTCTTGGTATAAAAGCCAAACTGTGTTACTCATTGTTGTTGTTGAAAACTGGACAAAATATGGGTGCTGTAATAAGATACAACTTCGTTGGTGGCCCTTTCCTGGATGTTTTTGTGAGTTTATGAGTCTCATGTTGTATGTTTCATGCATAAATATACTGGTTTCATGCTGTTTTATATGAAAAATGCTCTTATGCATGTGTATAGTCATTTGTCTCCAAGATGTGGGCATGTTTTCTTTTGAATCAAGATAGCTAAGGGTTGTTAAGATTTAGGAATATATTTTTTGTATTTAATGTTTAATCTCTTACATTTGTTCAAGGAACAAATTAAATGTTTCAGGTTAATCATTGAGAAAATTTGTTGCAGTAGGGATACCTTTAAGTATGAATGACTGAACACTCTATTCTGGGAAATATCTGTAAGGCAGATATCACAAGATCCCCTTGAGACCCAGGCTGGTAAAAGTTTATGCTGACCATTCACATGTGTATGTCTATTAACTCTGAGCCCTGGATAGGCACCAATCTAGTCTTAAATTGAGGTTACATCCCAGGTCCTAGTTTTGCATCCAAATATAAAATCAAACTCAAACTTCATAACCAAACCATTAGGACCTTAGAAATAGTTTTAGGATCAGCATCCTCTGTCTCACAATTGAACATAGGCTCAAAGCTAGCCCCTTTGCACTTATCTCATAGTTTTGGTCTACAAAAAGGTGGATTTATCTGCTTTCTGTCAACATCCCAGTCAGTCCATAAGCATATCTCATGGATGTTGAATAGAGAATACCTCCTTGGTTCTGCAGAGCCTAAAGAAGAAGAGGAGATATTCATAGAGTCTATCTCCTGTACTATTGGCCCCTGGCTTGAATATCTTGTTGATCAATGATGGCTACCTTGTAGGGATAACTGGGAGTAAGCATCTAGTTTGGGAAAAAACCAACATATTTGGCGACTCCGCTGGGGACTACTTTGTGTAAGAACCCTGATAAAACTGATTCCTACTTGTAGGTGGCGACTCCAAGTAATCTCCCAACTGATTAAAGTGAAATTTATATGCAGGGGAGAAGATCCTAGTGTAACCCTTTGTTTGAAGAATTACCCAGAAGAATGATGTATAGGAAAAAAGGGGGCTTTTGAAGCCAGTCGAGAGGGTTCTCCCAGAAGTAGTGATAATGCTCAGGACAAGCTAGGATCTTCAGAGAGGACAGAACCTTATTTTTCAAATACAGAAGCTGAGATTCAAGATATCTATGAAAAACAAGGTAATAATCTAAGATTAAGGTCAGAGGTGTTCCAGGAACGTCCTTTCTTAGATCCCTCTAACAGATTTGAAGAGGTTGAGTCCCTAAAGGATGATGATGATGATGACCGGAATGGAATGGGACCATCCTCTTCTATGCCCAAAGATGAATAATTAGTTGAGGAAATCAAAAGCTTAAGGGCAGAAATAGAATATCTGCAGGCAGTAAAAATTAGAGATGACAAGAGACAGAAAGTGGAGGCTCTGCGAATTGCTCAAAATGATTCAATTCCTACCCTTGAAAATGCAAATATACAGAGAAATCAACACAAAGATGAAGTTCAGAATCGGCATAATAATCAGAGATAGAATGTAAACAATGTTAGGGTACCACTAAATAATATGAGAAATCAGAATGCTAACAGGAATGCAAATGCAAATTAGTTTGGTAGACAGCCTATGCAGCTAGATAGATTTAGGTAGCTTATTTTTGATGGTATTCCTAGTTACCCTAACCCCATTGATAAACATGTGAGGCCGCAAGTGCCAAAATTTTTAGGAAATAATGTCGTGTTAGGGAAAGATCATCTAAAAGCTTTTCAAAATGTTATGGACAACTTTGAAGTTGAGCATGAGGATGTTTTTATGAAATTATTTATGCAATCCTTGGTTGATGAAGCTAGAGAATGGTACAAATGTCTGCCTGACCGAAGTATCTCATCATGGGATGATTTCAAAAGGATTTTTAAGGAGCAATATGGTGATAAAACTGACCCAACCTTTTTTATAAATGAATTCACTAGTATCGCTAAGGGGTCAAATGAGCAAGTTACAGATTTCAATGCTAGATTCATTAAAGTGCTGAACTAATTGCCACCTCACATGAGACCTAATGAGCCAATGTGCATTGTGCTCTATATAAATGCTTTTGATGCTAAAACAGCATATGGATTAAGAGATAAGGGTCCAAATAACCTCAGGGATGCTTTCAGGATTGCAACAAATATTGAAAATAATAGGAAAGCATCTGGTAAGACAAACATAAGGTATGATGTAAAGATTCTGTAGAACCCAAATAAACCCCAAAGTACTCAAGGTAATGCATCTACCTCTGAGGATAAAATAGATAAATTGACAAATGTTGTTAAGGGCCTAAGTTACAGACTTGCTAGAAATGAAAAAGGGGTAGGTCCTGACAAGCATGTTTACCAAAGATAGGAGAAAAGACCATCATTGCATGATATGCTGTATAACACTAATTGGCATAATGGCAAACCCATTCTCCCACATATTAGCAGCCCTAATCCAAGAGCTCAACATGTAAAGGAAACTCTTGATCCTTTGAAGAATGCTGTTAATATTGTTGATGACGCTCCATGGTGTATAATATGTCAAATGCCTCACTCACAATCACAATGTATGATTGCTCAATCTCTATATGATAATGTTGTTGCCTGTGATGAGTACAATGAGTCACATTATATGCAAGATGATAATGTAAATATGTTGTCCACGAATAGGGAATATTCTTCTTATGATGCTGATGCAAGCATAAATAATGAGGTTCAGGTCTACCAGCAGTTTCCAAGTAATGAGGAAGATGAAGACAATTATGCTTATGCTCAGGATTCACATAACTTTTTGAATAACTTGAGGAGGCCCTCTGACGAAGAAATTAGAGCTCTCACAGCCGCAGTAGTAGCTCAGGTTAAAAGCAATTACAACCTCAAGGGTAAAGCTCAGGTAAGTAACTCACACCAACCAAAAAATACTTTTATGAGTTAGCCAGTGCAGAGTCATAAAGGGATTGAACCACAAAAGAAACAGTGGAGCAATAACAAGCAAAATTTTAAGCAAAAAATAGGTCATGATTCTCAAGGGCTAGAAAATAGAATACCCCAGGTTGAGGATCAAAACAAAAAATTTCAGACTAAGAATGACAGTCAGGGAGCCATAAAGGTTAAAGCTGGATCATCTCAGGATAAAAATAAAATTGTGGAACAAGTTACAACTGTTATACAAAATTATGCTCCATTTGACATAACTCAAGTCTTGTCTTGGGTAAAAGTCTCTATTCCACTGATGGAACTGATGAAGGTTGGAGAATTCAGAAATAAAACATTGTCCCTGATTTCAGGAGTACCCTATCAAGCTGATCAGAATGTTGAAACCCAAGGTATGAAACAAGCCCTATGTGTTGAAGAAGATGAAGTTCCTGAAGTATATTTGGGGGTGACCATGACAAAGTGTCCCTCACAGGTTGAACCATTTTATGTTTCCCTTGTTATTAATGGAAAAACAATCAGAAATTGTATGATTGACTCATGAGCATCAACAAATATCATGCATTTCTCCATCATGCAACAAGCTAGATTAAAAATAGACAAGGAGTGTGGGAAGTGCTACGCCATGGATGCTAGGGAAGTTCTAGTTATTGGAATCATGAAAGATGTAGATTTCAGGTTAGCAACATATCCAGAAAATAAATACAAAATGAACGTAACAGTGGTTGACATAAAGCCATAGTATGGCATGTTGTTATCAAGAAGGTGGGCAGCACTAATTAGTGGAAGTATGCAACTAGACCTGTCATATGCCATGATCCCTATGAATGGCAAGGATGTCAAATTGATCAGAGAAGAAAGGTCATCAAAGACAGTTGAGGATCAAGAGTCAGAGGAGCACATATGCTTTGTGGACACTGACTGTGAAAATTTTAGAGTTGTCTCAGATGATCAAGAGGGTAAAGAGAGAGACATGTACATTCAAGAGTCTAACCAACATGGTCTTTGGACCATGTATTTTGATGGAGCTTGTTCAAAGGAAGGCTCTAGTGCTGGAGTCGTATTCTTGTCTCCAGCTGGTAAGCTTCTAAAATTCTCTTTCTTGCTGAAGTTTGCTTGTACAAACAATATTGCAGAATATGAAGCTCTATTACTAGGAATGAATGTTGCTCTAAAACATGGAATTAAGATGTTAAGAGTATTTGGAGACTCAGAGTTAATTGTTTCCCAAGTTAGAGATAAATATGCTTCAAAGAACAAAGGATTAAAACAATATAAGCATGTTGTCTGGGACACAATTGAATTGTTTGATGCATTTCAATAAACTAGATAGAAAGATCAAAAAATGTCATGGCAGATTTCCTAGCTAATCTGGCCATTAGGCTAGATGATGTAACTTTGTCTGATGTCACGAATGTTGAGGTTAAAATCAAACCTGCAGTACCAGAAAATGTATGCAGTTGGCAAGTATTTGATGATGACAAAGATTTGTTAAGATTTTTACAATGCATAGATGAATATGAGAATCAAGAAATTGATTTTCAAAATTTTGTAGAAGTTGTGGATGGAAAAGAGACTCTTTTGGGGAAGGAAGTAATTCAGTTGAAGACAAATAAAATCCCCAGAGGGTTAGTTTCCTTAGAAAGAGCTTTTGACAATAGGGACCAATTTGTTACAAAGTCATCTCCAACAAACAAGGATGACTTGGAGGAGATAAACTTGGGGACATCTCATGCCCCCAAAAAGGTATATATTGGTAAACAACTTAAACCACACATAAGGAGCATGCTAATTGCTTTATTGAAGCAGTCTAAGCATGTCTTTGCCTAGTCATATGAGGACCTAAAAGCTTATAGAGAAGACCTATTCCAGCATGAGATCCCATTGGAGCCTGAAGCTAAGCCGTTTAGGTAGAAGCAAAGACCTATTAACCCAACCTTAGCTCCAAAAATGCAAGAAGAACTCAAGAAGCTTAGGGAGGCTAGAATAATTGTGCCTATTAGACATTCAACTTGGGTGTCTAATCTTGTCCCAGTTAGCAAAAGGATTGGTGATATAAGACTTTGTGTTGATTTTAGAAATCTAAATGTGTCTTCCTTGAAGGATAATTATCCACTGCCCAACATGGAGGCTATGCTTCAAAAGGTAACTAGTTGTGAACTCCTATCCATGATGGATGGATTTTCAGGTTATAACAAGGTGAAAGTAAAAGAATCAGAACAATTCAAGACTGCCTTCACCACTCCATGGGGAACCTATGTATATGTAAGAATGCCATTTGGACTAACAAATGCAGGTACTACATTTCAAAGAGTTATGGATGTTGCTTTCGCAGGATTGATTGACTCAATCTGGGCTGTATATCAAGATGACTTAACTGCTTATTCAAAGAAGGAGGAGCAACATTGTATGCACCTAGAACAAATTTTTATTAGAGCATTAGAATATGGTATTTCTCTTAATCCAAAGAAATGTGCTTTTGGGGTAGTCGAAGGAAAGCTATTGGGGCACATTGTTTCCAAGGATGGAGTCAAGATTGATCCTGAAAGGGTTGCTACAATTGCCAGAATTCAGATCCCTAGAATAATGAAAGGTGTTCAGTCCTTCTTTGGAGAAATCAACTTTGTTAGAAGATTCATTCCCAATTTTGCTAAGACTACAAGGAACATTTCTAAGATGCTGAAGAAGGGTGCAACTATAAATTGGGAAGATGAAGCAATTAAATCATTTTAGAGTATTAAAGAAGCAATAAAGATGGCTCCTGTGCTAAAATCTCCTAATTTTTCTAAGCCATTTCAGTTGTTTTCATTTGCTTCTTTCCATACTGTTTCTACATGCTTACTACAGAAGAATGAAGAAGGATTCGAACAACCTATAGCTTTCTTTAGCAGGTCATTGTAGGCTGTTGAGTTGAAGTATGACATCATGGAGAAGCATGCCTATGCACTGGTTAGAGCAGTCAAAAGTTTTAGGCCATATTTAGTAGGCTCTCAGATAGTTGCATATGTTCCTCATGCTACAGTCAAGGATATTTTTACTCAGCATGAGGTGACTGGGAGAAGATGCAGGTGGATAAACAAATTATAAGAATTCAACATAGAGATACAGATCACAAAGTTGGTAAGGGGACAAGGTTTATCAAAATTGATGACACAATCAAATCTAGAGGCATGCCAAGTTAATGTAGTACATAATGAAGTTGTAAATATGTTAGAATATGATTGGTATAAGGACATTGTATAGCTAAAGAAAATGAGAGGATAGCTAAAGAAGCTATTCCTGCAATTCATAACATAAGAGAATTGATAAAAGAAGGACAAAATGGTGTTAATGTGATCCGTGGTTTAGTGCATATTGTACAAACCAATATTATGCCAGTGACTGAATGTGCAAAAGTTTTAAATAACACTTTGTCACCATCTCATGCGCAAGTTTCAGTACCTATACTGACCACAGGAATATCTACATTTACATCAAGTATTTTGACAACTAATACAAATGCTTGTAGTAATGCTACCATTGGTATTGGAGTATCTAATGGCACTAATTCATAAAATTACAGAGCTGTCAGATTCAACTATCAACACCTTACCCCTAGGGTGTCTTCAGGTCACTCTCAACCAACCCTTCAATCCGCTTATTCTCAACCATTTTCCACCTATCACTATGTCCAACCACCACTCAATTATTTGCAACCTCCGCTTGTCACTACCCATGCTCAATCTCCTCCACACTTTGGTTCCAATTCCTCACCACAAACTACATCTCTTAATGATGCCATCCTAAATCAACTTTTGCGAGGCATGACCTCTTTACAACAAAAAGTGACAAGCTTGTCAAATGCTTCACAACCTAATATACCAACTTACAATGCTCGTAATCCCTTATCCTATGAAATCTTGAGAACTCCTATGCCAGAGAAGTTTGAAACTCGCTCTAAAAAATATGGTGGAAAAGGTGATCCTAATACTCATGTGGCGGTGTTCATAGCTATATGTAGTGTGGTGGTGCCTGTATGGATAGTCTGGTTGCAGGCAATTTATTTTGTAGACACCTTTCCATGAATTCCCAAAAATTTCTTAGTCTTTTGGCCTTTGCAGTTGAGAAGTGCAAAAAAAAGTTTTAATTGTATGTATCTTCATATATACAAAGTGGTTTGTGTATACATGCAGGTCATATATACATTTGGTGGGTCAAAAATTTCTATCGACCTTTGAAAAAGTAAGTTGTATGCATTTCACTTTGCATATCAGGTCCAAAATGTGCATATACAAAGGGGGAATCTTTCATAGATTTCCAGGAATATTCCCACTTTGTATATCGGGTTGCACGCAAGTGAAATATGCAAAGAAAAACATATATAGGTGCAAATATACTTTTGCTATAGTGCAGTGGGGGAGATACATGTGGCGGGGTCCGCAGACATGCAAGGATCTTTGTATCTCTGACATACAAAAGAAAAGATACATTGCAAGCATATTCTCAAAAGATTCCCTATTTGTATGTTAAGGAGGTTTGTATGTTTGCCTTTGTATTCTCAACATACAAACAAAGTATACATTCGCGTGATGTAAGCCAGATTCCAGGATGTTTCAAATTTGCCTTATGATGTGGCAGGATCCGCAGTTTGCATGTATGTGGGGTTTGTATATGCAACATACAACCTGATATATAAAGAGGTGACATACAACTTGGATGCGATGGAGGAGTGAAATATAGTGAATAAAATTTGACGTCTAGCTTGTATACAAAGTGCTTGTATATGCTTTTGCATGTACAAAGCGATAAGTGCAAAATGGACATGCATGCCGGACCCGATTAGAATTCCAATTTTCTCTATAACAGTTTGGGGTCCGCCTTGTATGACAAACAGTTGTATATGCATTTGAGCATGCATATACAAGGGAAAAAAAGTCAAAATTGAAGGGAGAAAAGCCAGTGATAGAAACATGAAGTGCCCATGTGGCATGATTTCACTGGTCGATGACTTCTCAATGTTTTTGGGTGCCATTGATCATAGCGACGAGAGGGTGACCGACGGTCTTGGTTTGAACTTGCAGTGAAGGATTTTCCTGAGTGTATGTGGCCATTTTTGAGTAGGAAACTTTCATAGGTACGCCGTTGGTGCATTTCAGAGAGGTTGTGGGTAGCTGAGGCATTAATGGCAGTTTGCAGAGGATGATAGATGGAGTTGACAGGTCAACCACCTGATTGATGAAGAAAATCCTTGAGCGGCGGTGCACATCCTGAAGATACCTGCTCCCTCCTCTTTGTCTCTCTGCGGCATTAATTGTTTTGAGCACCATTTTTGGTGCAATGTATCTGGCATAGTTCTAACTTGTCTTGTAATTAATTTTCTTGAGTTTACAGTCTTGGTATAAAATCCAAACTGTGTTACTCATTATTGTTGTTGAAAACTAGACAAAATTTGGGTGCTGTAATAAGATACAACTTCATTGGTGGCCCTGTCCTGGATGTTTTTGTGAGTTATGAGTCTCATGTTGTATGTTTCATGCATAAATATACTAGTTTCATGCTATTTTATATGAAAAATGCTCTTATGCATGTGTATAGTCATTTGTCTCCAAGTTGTGGGCATGTTTTCTTTTGAATCAAGATAGCTAAGGGTTGTTAAGATTTAGGAATACATTTTTCTGTATTGAATGTTTAATCTCTTATGTTTGTTCAAGGAACAAATTAAATGTTTCAGGTTAATCATTGAGAAAATTTGTTGCAGCAGGGATACCTTTAAGTATGAATGACTGAACAATCTGTTTTAGGAAATATCTGTAAGGCAGATATCACAAGATCCCCTTGAGACCCATTCTGGTAAAAGTTTATGCTGACCGTTCACATGTGTATGTCTATTGACTCCGAGCCTTGGATAGGCACCAATCTAGTCTTGCATTGAGGTTACATCCTAGGTCCTAGTTTTGCATCCAAATATAAAATCAAACTCAAACTTCATAACCAAACCATTAGGACCTTAGAATAGTTTTAGGATCAGAATTCTCTGTCTCACAACTGAACATAGGCTCAAAGCTAGCCCCTTTGCACTTATCTCATAGTTTTGGTCTACAAAAAGGAGGATTTATCTACTTTGTGTCAACATCCCAGTTAGTCCATAAGTATATCTCATGGATGTTGAATAGGGAATACCCCCCTTGGTTCTGCAAAGCCTAAAGAAGAAGAGGAGATATTCATAGAGTCTATCTCCTGTACTATTGGCCCCTGGCCCGGATATCCTGTTGATCAATGATGGCTACCTTGTAGGGATAACTGGGAGTAAGCATCCAGTTTGGGAAAAAACTAACATAGTGATTTCTACTTTGAAAAGGACTTGTTAGCAAAGCATTTCCCGCGATCTCTCAAATATACTACTTTGGAATGGTTTTTCTCTTTACCTTTGAATTCAATATATTCTTTTTCATAGTTAATTGATCAATTTCTACAACATTTTCAAGCAAACATTGGACCCCAAGTCTCTCGTATTGATTTGATTCATTGCAAGCAAGGTTCGAAAGAGAAGTTGATTGAGTTTATCGTCCAGTATCAATGAATTTATGCACAAATTCAATATTAGATGAAAGATGATGATGTTCAGAAGATATTTATAACAATTTGCAGCTTAATATCTGTGATAAGATCCTCTTGATGAAGTATAACTCTTTTCAACACCTATGTATTGCCCTTCATGACTACCAACTTTCTTCTAGTCAGTATGAAAATCAAAACTCATCAACTCAAGTTGGTCATTCTGAGGATGGATCATCCCAAAAAAACTTTAAGAGGAACAATAATAAGGGTTTCATCAAGATTGATGGACCGAATTTGAATAACTTTTCTCAAGTATCTTCTATCACTAATCTGAAAAAGACATGGTATCAACAAAGAAAGTTCACTCCAATATCTGAGTCCTATCATTATATCATGAATCAAGCTCTAAATAATAATCTCTTGAAGCTTCTCCTGATTAAACCAGTGGATCCTAACAAAATGCAAGGACCTTATTTAGATGTCAATGCCTTTTTGCACTATCATCGGACACAAGGACATGATACTAAGTGATGTATGCATCTTAAACATGAAATACAAGACCTCATCAACTTGAATGCTATATAGGTATCTGGTGTGAATGATAATGGGAATAAGTCAGTTGCTTCGCTAAATCAAAATTTATAGATCTTCACTAATCCTTTGCCTAAGTATACCAATAACAATTTGATGGAACAAAATACACTAGAGATAGAAGAGGACTATTTAGATTATGATGAGATAGTTGCTACAGTTGAAGTGGATAAGGGAAATACTCAAATATCAGCTTATCCACAAGGAAAAGGTATCTACTATGAAGTTCCTCCTCCATTATCCCTTCAGGGATCGGGAGAGAATCAACATATACCAAAAAGACAAATGGAAAAACTGAAGCAAGAGATTATGACAATAGAAAAGGTTGAAATAGTACAAGATAGTCCTTGTCGTTATGATAGACAGAACCAACATAACAAGAGAAATAAAAATTAGAAACGAGAAAGATGATTATCATCAGTTGGAAATAATAATGGTTCTCCTCCTCACAAGCAACAAAAAATTTTATATAAACAAGGAAGTGTTGAGAAAGTACCGCATGGACTCTCTGATAACAAGAAACAACCTAATAAGAACCACTCAAGCTTCTCATACAACTTGCTGGAGCATCTCTCCAAGATGCTCACAGGTTACAAGATTTAGAGTAATGTTAATGGTAGGTAAGTATTTCTAACCCTTTACCTCCATGATGTGCTTCCCCCGTGATGTGTTATGTGGTGTTAGGCCTCCTAGGATGACCCTTGATTTTCTTGTAAGGTCAAGGATACTAGGAGACCACCTCTATTGTGACCTTCTTCTATTTGTATCACCATTCTTCTCTATTTCCTCTCTTTTGATTTCATTATTGTGTGTTGTGTCTTACGGACATAGCGTTGCAGTTGGTGACTTGGGGGCACTCTCCTAAATGACTGTCCCTAAGGCACTTGTTCTCCTCTCTAATATATTATTTACCTTCCTCTAGTTTTTCCATCTAGCTAGCAAATGATGAAAAATATATCATATTGATGTGAACCTAGTGTCCCTTTCATGAGTAATAAAAAAATGGACCTAGTCCATACATGACAGCAAGGTTGTTACATATTATCCGATGCTTGGCTAGTGGAATCACTCCATGTGATCTCGCTATCTTGATTTTGATGTCAATGTTATCTTATCTTGCTAAGAACACTTTAACAATACTACTGCTCTGCACACCTTGTCTTTTGCCTTGCATGGTTTTTTCATGTAGTTGATCATATGCATTATTGTTTAACAAGATTATTTGGACACTAATACCTTTCTTGCAAGGAATTATGTTTATGGGAACATTCGGTGATAATAAAGTACATGTCACCTTTGGGGGTCATGGGCTTTGTGAGAGCTCATGTTCCTTTGTGTGTTTTCTTCCTACATTAACGTGCTTGATATCGATACGTGATATCAACCACCTTAAGGTGGGGGCATATATAAGGTAAGCTGTATGCTTTAGATGATAGTAAAGCGTGTTTGAACAATCTAAAAATCAATCACAATCATTTAAGCCCTCATCGCGAGGCGGGGATATCACATCCCTTTTATATCTTAATCCCTCATCACGAGGTTTGGATGGTGTATTTCTTGGAGAGATTGCATTATCTAGTCATTTTCAAAAGTCCTCATCGTGAGGCAGGGAGCGGTTCTATGACTAACTCAACCCTTAAGCATGTTTTTTGGTGGTCATTATGGCGAAGCCCAATTGTCAGTGTGTGTCTATAATGTGCCTAAGATGGTGATGAACCTAGCAATAGTTTCACTCCATCGCTTGTCTGTCATGTTTTCTCTGTGTCTCCCATGTGTGTGTGTGTGTGGCGTGTTTGTTCTCAAAGTGCAAGACTGGTGGCGATGAGCTCCTCTACACTTTGATATTTGTTTGGCATGTTTATTCTCAAAGTGAAAGACTAGTGGTGATGAGCTCCTGGTGCAGGAGCACCTACCTGACAGCTGGCCTTCATGAGGCAGTTAGTTAGTTTGAGTCTTGTTTATGTTTCCAAGAAGGTCTGATAAGACCAAATGCATGTAATAAGGTCAAGCTGATCATACTAAGATCATGCTGACCAGGCTTTGCTATTTTTAGTTAGTTTGTTAGGATAGTTGTCATGATGTATGTTCGGTTGGACCTCCCAGCCGCCTGGAGAGTTCCCAGCCGCTTGGAGTCGGGTCAGTAGTACTCGAAACAGATCCTATTTATACAGGCAGATCGGTTGACTGTAGATCATCGATCGACAGTATAGTATTGCATTGAGCAGAGGAGTTAGAGTGTGCTGTGTGAGAAACAGTATATTGTATTGCATCTTTGAAATCAATAAAGATCCTGTTTTCATCTTCTGTTTGATCTCCTTTGTGTAATCGATCTGCTGTTTTGGTGGTTTCATGGATTCACTGATCCATTCCACCGGTTGATTCATCTGATCGGTGGAATGGTTATGTACAGTAGGTTAGGAGTTAGTTTGTTTGTTCGCATACAGGTGTGTAGGATCGCGGTTGAGAGGTGTTGAAGACCCTAGCATGGGCATGTGCTAGGTCGAGCTGATAGAGTTTGGAAGATCACCCTGGAAGTAGATCGAGTCATCCCAGGAGGTTTGGTGGATCAGAACAGTGAAAATCCGCTAGGGTTGAAAATTTGTTAAAACGGCATCATCAGTATATTTCTGCAAATATCCTGTAGTCGCTTCGGGTATCGTCATCCGGATAAGTGGAGAAGAGCATGATGCAGTTGGTTGCCTAAAGTGAAAGTGCGTCGGGGTGATCATCATCAGGAGGGCCAAGGAGGAGCGTATCGGCATAAGGAAGAAGATCGGGTTGATCGCGGGCCGAAAAAAACTAAGTTTGGCCAACAGCAGGATATGACGTCATCATCATCAGGATATACGTCATCAGGATATTTCGGAGCAGCAGGATATTGAGGAGCTGCAGGTGACGTCATCGTCATCAGGATATACGTCATCAGGATATCGGGGTGACATAAGCATCGAGGGGATGGTGCGAGGAGTTAAGGTTCGTCATCATCAGGATAAATGGAAGGAACCGGATGTTCTTTATCCTGTTGATTATCATGATGTTGAATATCATGATGCTGAAGATAGTGAAGGTCGAAGTTGTTGGTGAGATGAACAGTGGACGACAGGAGGATGTTCGCGCTTGCTGAACATGATGATGCTGTTGATAATCGAGTAAGGTGATGCTGTTGACATGCGAAAGGGTGAGGGCTTGTCATCAGGAGGATATCATTCGGCACAGGAAATATGATGATGTTGACAGTATTAAGCAAAATATGATGATGATGGTGATGATGATGATGATGATGATGGGCTGCAGACATCCATGCTGTATTGTAAGGTTATAGTGTGGATGCCTCTGCATCATAGTGGTATCAGAGCTCAGCAAAAGGTCTGGGCTGTTGTGCGTTGATTCTGTCACCGAAAGGGCAGAGATAGAGTTGATTGTGTGTTGTGTGTTGATTGAGAGGTTGACAAAATGCCTCCGAAAGGTAGTGGTACTGCAAGGGAATTGCAGGAGATGAAGGAAAAACATGCTAGAGAAATGAGGAAGATGAAGGAGCTTGCTGAAGCACTTCAAGCCAGGCTTACAGCCCTGGAAAAGAACAAAAAGAGGGAAGTGGCAGACAGTGAGTCTGAAGAAGATGAAGATACTATTGAAGAGTATGAAGAGGTAGCTGAAGATCTGGATGCTGAAGACCAGAAATTTGCAAAACTGTTAAAGGCAGTGCAGAATGATAGACCTAAGGTAAAGGTTGATGTTTCCAAGTATACTGGAAGTTTGAATGAAGATGAGTTGCTGGATTGGATTGCTGCACTTGATAATCACTTTGAATGTGAAGATGTTGCTGAGGATCAGAAGGTAAAGATTGCAAAGACCAAGTTAGGAGGTCATGCTTTGGTATGGTGGGATTATGTACAATCTGAGAGAAGGAAACAAGGGAAGTCAAAGATCACTTCATGGGATAAGATGGTAGCAAGGATCAAAGGTAAATTCTTGCCAAGGGATTATGAAATTTAGATGTTTAAGAAGCTGCAATTTTTAAGGCAGAAGGAAAGGGATGTGAAGGCATATACTGAGGAGTTTTATAAGTTGAGTATGAGATCTGGTCATCATGAGAATGAGGTAGAAAAGGTGGCTAGGTACTTGGCTGGTTTGAGATTTAACATACAGGATGAGTTAGTTTTAGCTAACCCTAAGAATGTGGAGGATTGTTACCAAATGGCAATCAGGATTGAATAAAAGATGAATAGAGGACATGATAAGTCCATGAGAGGAAGAGGAAACAATATGAGGGGAAGAGGAGCAGCCCCTACACAAAAGAAAACCAATGAGGGTCAAGAAGACACTGGTAAAGGACAAGGACAGTCTGATTTCAGAGGTGGATGGAAAGGTAATAAAGGAAGATTTGGAGGTGGTAGAGGTTCTACTACATTTTCAGGAAAGTGTTACACCTGTGGTGAGTTTGGTCATCCATCCTTCAAATGTCCAGAAAACAAAGGTTCATCATCCAGAAATGATAGAACACCTGACAAGAGAGTACAACTTGTCCAAGAAGAGAAAGTAGAGCAAAGTGCGCAGAGTTCAAACACTTATCAAAAGGATAAGGAGCCTGATAATTATGCATACCTAGAGAGTGGAGAGTCTCTGATGATGAGAAGAACAGTGACTACCATGAAGGTACCTGACAAAGAATCCCCACAAAGAAGAGCTCTTTTCAAGACCATATGCAAGAGCAACGGTAAAGTATGTAAGGTTGTCATTGATACTGGTTCAACAGACAACATGGTATCTCAGGAGATGGTGGATAAACTGAATTTGGAAAGGATTCCACACCATCACCCTTACAAGGCATCTTGGGTGAGTGATAGACAATCACTTTTTGTCTCTGAACAGGCATATGTGGATTTTCAGATTGGAGCATATCAGGATAGAATTTTGTGTGATATTTTGCCCATGGAATGTTGTCACTTACTGTTGGGTAGACCTTGGCAATTTGATAGAAGGGTACTGTATGATGGGTATGCTAATACCTATACCATCAAGAAAGATGGGAAGACTATGAAGTTGGTGCCATTGCAGGCAGATGCTGCAGCACAGGGGCAGCCAAAATCATTTTAATGGGAAAGAAGGAATATGTGCAGATGCCTATAGGAGCAGGCATAAAGGCAGTTAAGGACACTGCAGGAAAAGAAGTTGTTCAGGACAACAGGTTGAAGAAAGTTTCAGTTGTGCCTGACAGAGGTCAGCAGCAGGTGCAGAAACAGGTTTGCACACAGCAACCAGTTGAAAGGAATGACAAGGATGTTGTCATAGTTGGGACTATTGTTTGTCCTATAAGGATTGAAAGAAAGATAAAGTTGAACACTACAGAAGCAGTTCAGACAGAGGTTCTGGTCAGACAACCTGACAAACACAAGGTATGTGAGAAAAAGGCCTACATTGACAGGCATGAGGATTTACTTGCCAGAAAGCAAGCTACAGTACAGAAGTCTTGGAGCAGCCAAGAGCCAGCAGAGGATATAGCTGGAACAGGTCAATGTTGCAAAGGCAAAGTGTAAAGGTGGAGGACTTCCACATACTAAACTCATGGGACATGAGTTCTTTTCTGTTGGGGAGTATGGTGCAGGAGCACCTACCTGACAGCTGGCCTTCATGAGGCAGTTAGTTAGTTTGAGTCTTGTTTATGTTTCCAAGAAGGTCTGATAAGACCAAATGCATGTAATAAGGTCAAGCTGATCATACTAAGATCATGCTGACCAGGCTTTGCTATTTTTAGTTAGTTTGTTAGGACAGTTGTCATGATGTATGTTCGGTTGGACCTCCCAGCCGCCTGGAGAGTTCCCAGCCGCTTGGAGTCGGGTCAGTAGTACTCGAAACAGATCCTATTTATACAGGCGGATCGGTTGACTGTAGATCATCGATCGACAGTATAGTATTGCATTGAGCAGAGGAGTTAGATTGTGCTGTGTGAGAAATAGTATATTGTATTGCATCTTTGAAATCAATAAAGATCCTATTTTCATCTTCTGTTTGATCTCCTTTGTGTAATCGATCTACTGTTTTGGTGGTTTCATGGATTCACTGATCCATTCCACCGGTTGATTCGTCTGATCGGTGGAATGGTTATGTACAGTAGGTTAGGAGTTAGTTTGTTTGTTCACATGCAGGTGTGCAGGATCGCGGTTGAGAGGTGTTGAAGACCCTAGCATGGGCATGTGCTAGGTCGAGCTGATAGAGTTTGGAAGATCACCCTGGAAGTAGATCAAGTCATCCCAGGAGGTTCGGCGGATCAGAACAGTGAAAATCTGCTAGGGTTGAAAATTTGTTAAAACGACATCATCAGGATATTTCTGCAAATATCCTGTAGTCGCTTCGGGTATCGTCATCTGGATAAGTGGAGAAGAGCATGATGCGGTTGGTTGCCTAAAGTGAAAGTGCGTCGGGGTGATCATCATCAGGAGGGCCGAGGAGGAGCGTATCGGCATAAGGAAGAAGATCGGGTTGATCGCGGGCCGAAAATAACTAAGTTTGGCCAACAGCAGGATATGACGTCATCATCATCAGGATATACGTCATCAGGATATTTCGGAGCAGCAGGATATTGAGGAGCTGCAGGTGACGTCATCGTCATCAGGATATACGTCATCAGGATATTGGGGTGACGTAAGCATCGAGGGGACGGTGCGAGGAGTTAAGGTTCGTCATCATCAGGATAAATGGAAGGAACCGGATGTTCTTTATCCTGTTGATTATCATGATGTTGAATATCATGATGCTGAAGATAGTGAAGGTCGAAGTTGTCGGTGAGATGAACAGTGGACGACAGGAGGATGTTCGCGCTTGCCGAACATGATGATGCTGTCGATAATCGAGTAAGGTGATGCTGTTGACATGCGAAAGGGTGAGGGCTTGTCATCAGGAGGATATCGGTCGGCACAGGAAATATGATGATGCTGACAGTATTAAGCAAAATATGATGATGATGGTGATGATGATGATGATGATGATGGGCTGCAGACATCCATGCTGTATTGTAAGGTTATAGTGTGGATGCCTCTGCATCAGCTCCTCTACACCTTGGGATTTTTTTTGGCATGTCTATTCTCAAAAGGTGTAAGACCGGTGGTGATGAGCTCCTCTACACTCTTTTGGGATTTGTTTGTTTACTTTCTTTGTACTTGCATTTTGCAATTCATTTGGGAAAATCAAAAAGAAAATAATTATTACATTCACCATGTTCTCTATGCTCTGTGTGTCTTCAATGCAATATTCTCTATGTTTTGCATGACTGTAACTATCTTCTCCATGTTTTGCATGCTTGTTATTGTCTTCAATATGTTTGGCATGTCTTCTCCAGGCTTGGCATGTTTGCTGTGTTTGTTGACCTTACTTTAATGCATGTATTGGCCTTGCGTTTATACATAGTTTAAAGTGGGGGCTAAATGTTATGTCATAAAAATGCACCCTTGGGGGCTTTTTCCTATTAAGGTTTAGCTCCTGGGTCTCTAGATTGCATTTAGAGCATCTTACATTATAATTCAAACTCTTGATGAGAAAACCCTTGGGCCTTGTGACAAATAGGACCTAAGGAGGAATATTTTGATGACATCAGAACAAAGACAAGGGGGTGGACAAGGGCGCTAGCATCCTAGTCCAGCCCTATTTTGGGTCTACCCTAAATTCAAATTTTAGGTTTGTGATCGTTATTTGGGTTCCAAACTGACATCATAAGTTTCAATTACAAAATTCTTGGTGGGAATCTTAGTAGTTGCATATATAAGCATGTGTAGGTTATCATTTAGAAACTAGAAGATGATTGTGAACTTTATGCATACTTGAGATTTTTGTGATATAATTGTGTTGCAGAGCATAGCATTGTTATTGTGTTCGTTGTTACATGTTGGATTTACATCTTCTCCTCATGGAATTGAAGAGCATCTTCCTTCCATGAGAGATTCATCATCAAAGTGACATCTATTGTGTTTTATCATCATTATCATTTGGATTTTTGCCTCTATCCCACAAGGATACACACTCTCTCTGAGAATGGTATTTGGAAGACTTGAATGTCTCTCTGGGGCTTGACTGAGGCAAGCCTCTAAACACCACAACCCCCTCCCACACTCCTTGTGATTACATGTTATAGGTATTGGATCTAGAGAAAGTGGAGTTGCAGGGAAGATAGGAGGGCATTGAAGATTTGGGATCCAAAAAGAAGCAAACACTGTGTAAGATTTCAGGACACAGGCACTATCAACATTGTCCTCCACATTCAAAGCTATAGAAACAAACTGAATAGTGATAATTAGGGTTTACAAAGCTTCCGACATCTGGCAAAAGATTCCTCAGTGGACTAGGGCACCATCAACATTGTCCTCTGCATCTGCATTGCCAAAAATTGAAGATACAATAGAAATCAATGTTGGAAGGAGATTCGGATTCCATAGAAAAACCTATACCTTAGACTTGGGTGCCATCACCATTTTCCCTGACATTATTGTTCTCTGGATTGCAAAAAGTAGTGAATTAAGGTTCTCTACCCTTTGTCTTATTTCAATAGCATCAGTTGTAATTTGTAGATTTACTTACTGTTTGGCTTAAAATAGGGTTTCAAGAGCATAAGAGCATTAATTAGAGATATTGTGTGATAACTTCTAAATTTCCCATATTCCCTTGTGGCATCAACCTGATAGACGACTCTCCTCTTGATAGGAGAAGCACTCAGTTGAAAAGCCCTTGGAATGTTTAGTGGAAATGAGGATTCAAACTAAAACCCCCATACAATCACCCAACACACCATCCATCCTCATTTTCCCTCCTAAACAACCATTAAACAATTAAAATCTCATAAAACCAAATTAAATTCCCCTCCATATGTGGCATCCCAAGTTTTCTTCTTATAATCTTTATTTTGTAGCCTCTCTATCTTTTCATATGTTGCAGAAGATTTTCTGTTTTACCCTCTCAATGAGGCATTATTCCCCCTCCAAATGCTAATGGTGTTTATTGTATTAATAGCCCCCAAGAGAGGTGTTCAATTCTGCCCCAAGAAATCTCTATATGAAGAACTTTATTTTAAGTTTTAATGGATAAATCAAGTGCCTTCTATTCCCACGTTCACAGTCCTCCAAGAATAGTGTTAAATCTGCAACTTCATTGAATGAAAAACAAAGTGCCAACAATCTTTCAATGCTCCATCTTTCCAACCCAGCACATTATTTTGTTGGTTGTTATCTCTTTTAAATTTATTTTAACCTGGCCTCCAGTACTTCCAATGGTTTTAATAACAATATAGATTTAAGATTTTCCTTCTTTAATAACTTGTAACTGCGGGATTCTTTTCCATCCAAAATAGATGTCTAGGCCAACATAGTAGCTTTGAAATAGCCAAACCAATATATATTCTTTTTTTGGCATTAAAGGCATCAAAGATTAAATAATATTCATCAATATTTCCCTGATTAATGCCCATATTGCCCTTTGCCGCTCTGGTGTCATAAGTAACATTCCTGGAAAGGTGTTGGATGCTCCTACATCACTATGTTGCGTGCTTGGCCTCTTTTCTAACACTCATGTCCCAATTCCCATTTTTCGCTACACTTGTAACACAAATTTTTGTTTCAAAGCTCTTCAGTACAATTATGTCCACGCTCCCATTTCTCCTTACACTTGAAACATAATTTTTTCCTTTGAAGCTTGTCATGGTCATCTTTAAGAGGAGGTGTCCATTGATACCCATATTTCTTGTAGAAGGGTTTATCTTTTGATGATATATTTCTAGAGTGACTTTTATCCCTTGTTTTGGTGGTCACATACCATAAGGCCTTTAATATCACATCTTGGAGAGTGGTGGGATCTAGGACACTTACTAGGCTACGAATAGTTTTAGATAATCCATCTATAAATAGGTGAATGAGATTTTTTTCAAAAATTTTGGGGACCATGACTGAAATCCTTTGGAATTCTGCCACGTAATCTTCTACGGTCCCTTCTTGTCTTAATTGCATTAGTTCTTTAACATATTTCTCAAGGTGCTTTTGGTCAAATCTTTCTATGAGTTTTCTTGTGAATTCATCATAGGTTGTTATGTTTTGGTGGCCTAGAGTAATCAAGCCATGGTGCCACCATTCATGTGCAATCCCTCTCAAGTGTAGAGTGGCAAATTTAAGAGCATCTTCCTTAGTCATGGGGCTAAGAGAAAGATATGTGTCGATCTATTGGATCCACGCTCATGCCGTGACTTTTCCTGAGCCATCAAAATTTTCAAGATTTATCCCACTTACCTTTTTTTTAAGTTTTTGTTAGGTTTCCTTTTATCTTTCCTCGAAGTATTTCTTCTTCTCATATCACAATAGTCTCTAAATGGAATATTTTTTTCTAAGTTAGAGATCAATTTTGGAATAAGCTTCTACCAATTCATCAAATGTCATTTGTTGCTATGGGCTCTTCTTCTTCTCTTGCATGTTCCTCACTAGGCAAGAATTTGGGTCTTGTTGCTCTAGGTGTTGATCCTAAAGAGGTTTTATTGTTTTTAGAATGATTAGAAGAGGCATCCCTCTCATTAAATTTATTGAGTCTAAGAGTGCTTGTTACCTAAATTTCACTACAGCTCATTTAGGTAGAGTTTTGATTCAAACTCTAAAAGGTACATTTTATCTGATCCTTATTACATTACATTCAAGTGCATAAATGGAAAATTTAAAAGATTATGATTATTAAATTATTGCATTTAGTCAAGTGCATGTAACATAAGAAAGATTTATACAAATTCTTTCTGAATTAAACAAATAATCTTTATTGAATGTAAAATGGATATTATCTCACACAAGCCGTGAGATTAACTTTCTTATTCAATGAAATTAAAGAACAATTTATACATGAATAAGTAAATAACAACATGTGCACATAAGGGTAGAGGCCAACCATTGCCTAAGAATGACTGGTTTTGGCTTTGCTATGTAGTCTTGTCACCTAGATTTGTCTTTGTCTTTCCAAGTCGATGTCATCTTCATTTCTTGCATCTGGTAAAGAGAATGATGTTAGACTAATACTCTAAGCAATGAGTGGTCCCTAACCTGACATGAACAGGTGCTTATGCATGCATACACTACTCTCAAAATGCATTAAATAAGAAATGTGTGCCTTGGAGGTCCTAGAGAACAATCAAGTCATCAAACACATCCAAGGTATATAGTTATTTTCTAACAAGTTTGCTTCATGTGCAAATACAGGCAAAATTGTGTTTTTGAGTGATTCATCTGTTTAAATCATGAGTGGGAAAAATGTGGTTCCCACAAGGGTTGAGCACAGCTCATAAACATAACATTTCATATGTATTTATCAAATGCAAGGAAGACAGATTGCATAAAGAGAGTCATCAGACTAGAAGAGTAGCAGAGTTTCATGTAAGAGATATCATTGTCCTTGTAAAAGGTAGTCATTTCATCTGCTAGTAAACAAGTTTTTTTTTTTTTTAATTTTGAAAAAAGTAGATCAAATATCAAAAGACAACCTATAGTGATGTAACAAGATCAATGCAAGAACCTTCAAGTGGGCAGTGGGCTAGTCATAAAGCAATGGAGGTTCCCTCATTATTCCAATAGCATGTAGAGGCAGATAACAGTGATATATCAACATATAAAGAACAATCAGCACTGTGGAGATAACAGTCACTAGGATGACTATAATGATAGTCCAATAACTGGAACAATCAATGTATGGATCATCATTTAGATAGAAAGTAGTAAACAGTCTAATAACAGTCGTCAACATTCAAAAGGAAACAACAGTCTTTCTCAGGCAGCAAGACCCAGTCATATCAAACAATGGTCATAACAATAGAGACTGTCAAATAGATACAAGAGTGGAGAGAAGTTATTTATGATTGTCCTTTGCATTTTCAAGGCATACAGAGGTCTATCAAATGTAGGAGGCCTAATATGAAACAGTCACACAAAGAATGAGATCTATCACACGTAGTCTGTAACAGTCATATGCCAGCTAGCAGAGCAATAAACAAGGACTATAACATGGGCACTCATATCTCTGCTATGACACTTGAACAAAATAATCCACAGTGTTGTTGGTTATGGGAGATCATTATAGTGATAAGGTTTCATGCATGGAAGATTTGTTTTCATACAATGGTGAAAATAGTAGTGTAGCCAAATGGGACAAGTGGTAAAGGATTACATAGTCTGTAGTTATATTTTTTGATGGATCCTGATCTTTTATCAAATCCTAATGATAACAAATGTGAAGAGTAATCCATCAGCAACAGGAACAACAATGTTGTGAACAACAATGTATGATAGTCTCAATGATCAAGATAATGATAATCATAAACCCCACAAAGAGCATAAGAACATGACAGTCATCAATATCAAAAGGAGAAGAATTGTGATAAGATAAGATGCATTTTAAGAGACTATCTTAGAGTATGTTGCTGTCATGGTTAATCAATGTAAAAGTAAGTTTAGACACTACGTTGGCTATCATCAAATGGTCTGAAGAATGTCTTATCATTATATCTATACACAATTCATAAAGAGATAGATATAGAAGAGAAAACCAAAACAGTGGGACTACATGAAGATTGTTTCAGTAATAAGGAAACTATCAGTGTGATGGGTATCCATGGACCATGTAGATAAGTCTTGACAGAGACCTATTATGCCAATATATATGACATGAGTCTATTTGTATATATGATATCTCTATTAGGGGTTTGTAGAGATAACAATGTGGTCAATTTATTAAGTAGATTTGCAAAGTATGAGTATATGTCTATCAGAAAATAGCTAGCAATATCAAAGACATGAGACAGTCATGTGGAAGTTAAGAGACCCAACAATAGATGGTGATCTGATAGTAGTGAGCAAGATCTATAGAGATAAAAGAGTCCAAAATAGTGAGAACATTCATCTTAAGTGCTAGTCATTCAAGATTACAGTCATAGAAGCTGAGACATTGGCATGGAAATGTTAAAAGACTCTTAGCAATTTTATATGCCAGAATGTTAAGAGGGAGAATGTATTAATCAAGATGACTGTGTTTCACACCGAGATATACCTTTGTTTCAGTCAAGTTAAGAGCAACAAAGACAGTCACCTATAATAGCATATGGGGAACATCATATACATGAAGGAAATTGTAAAAGATGCAGAAAATCATGAAGCACAGTGCTAGATTGATAGAGTATATAGGAATAACTAGAAATCATGCGAAGTGCCTGAAATGATACAAATATACAAAGGTGTATCTGTATTCAGGAATGATAAGTTTTTTTTAACTTCTATAGCTACTTATATCAAAAAATATAGTTTCTTTTGTGCATGGAAAGTAGAGATTATGTATAGGAGAAAAATACAAGAAACTGTCATTTGCACAGAATGATATATGATACAGAAATGACAAGTTTTCTCTTTCCCCTATAACTCTTCACTGAAAAGAAAAAAATCTTGTTTCACATGAAATACCATATTTGGCTATGGCCATGAAGGTAAATGAGATATTCAACATTTATTGGGCAGTGTTAACAATAGAAATGTCAAATATTTGCATTTTTTTTATTCAGAGAACAAGCTCATTAATCTTACCTCTGGTTTTGGAGCTCAACACCAAGAAATATAGTCAAAGTGCCTTCAAAATAATAGAGAGCACCTATAGTGAGCTGAGCACCAAACCCTCATGGTGGTGGAGAAAGGGCAGAACAAAATTTCAAGATTGCAAAATGCAAGAAATGAGTTTTGAAAAGTTGTTTTTGTGCTTTAGGGTTTCATAGCCCTAAAAGACCCGACAGGTTTTCTTTTGCATTTTTTTTAACTTTTCATATCTTTTAGGAGATAGCCCATGGTCCAACACATTACATTGTGTGAAGCCTAGGCGATGCCACAAGTCATAAAATATGATTAAGACTTTTATCCCTTTAACTAATATGAGCACTTCGGTGCTATTTCCTTCTTGCATGAGATTTTTAATGTGAGGCAATAACCTTGAAAAGATGTTCTTATAAATCTTTAAAGGATTATTGTTAATTTTAATGCAAGGGAAATATGAAATGAGATCTTATTGTATTGGAGAATATGTACTTGGATTGTGGTAGACACATGCCAAAGGAATAGGTGTTTGTTTTTGTCTTCAAGGAGGAGATTGACTAGGTCTTGTAGCAGTTGGTAGTTGGTTTCTTTTGGTGAGAGCATCTAGGAGGGTTTTTATTGGGTTTTAGAGTCTTGTAGGACTAGTTTTCATGATTCTTCATGTTTGACTAAGTCCCGATGGACCTTTTCTTGTATTATGGACACTTTTGGAGAGAATATATGCACTATATTTTAGGATTTTTAGGTGCATCCGACCCGAGTCAATTGGAGATTCCTTTTATGGTGGAACCACTTGGATAGTGGTGGATATAGTCACTTTTGTGACTCTTTTGTAGTTAGTTCTTATTATGCAAAAAAAATTCTGGAGATTGTGACTAATACAGTCCTTTGTTACAATATTGAGCATCTTTTGTAACTCATCATTTTGGGAGTATGAAATACAGATTTTACCTTGGAGCTTATTGAAGAATCTTACTACCTTCTTATTCTTGTAAGTAGTACATTACTAGGTGATTGACTGAGTTATTTGTGAGACTTTTCTTTTCTCCTTTAACTTTGTCTCATTTTATTACCTTTTTTGCAAAAGTAGGAATATGTAGGTTATGAATTGTGTGTTAAAATTGCGTAGAAACCTTTAGTTTGTGAAAGTTTGTCTTTCCTTCTTGAAAACATATGCAAAATAGACCTGTTTCATGAAACATTTATGCATAAACTTACAGTAACATGTTATGTATCTTCATTGTTCATCATAAATAACCAAGTGTATGTCAGTGTTAGTATCTCATAGCTCTTATTAGTTTGGTGTATCACCCATTTTTACTTTATTTTCACCACTTTTGTTTTAAATAAGAATATTCTTACCCTTTTCCTCATCAAGGTAGTATTTTAGGTTATATCCATAGGAAGCCAACCTTCTTTGGAGGTTGACCTCTGTTCATAGTGTAACCCACAACTTTAGAGGTCTTCCCATGTTTCATCAAATAGGCTAATTTCTATAAATTAGTTAGGGTGCATATTTAGGTGATAACAGTTTTTGGCATGCTCAGTGGGACTGTTCGAATCTGAATAGTACTTATGTTTCACGCATATTGCTGGTTTTGATATGCTGCCAGCATTATCAGGCCTTTAAGAGGCATTTTTCTGCATATCTGGTGATTCATACAGAAGAAAAGACAATTAGATCATTGCTGTCACACTTTTATGAGAAAGATACAAAATCAGAGTTTGAGTTCCTTTGATTACTTATAGTTATCTCTACCTAGAAGACAGAGTAGTACTGTGAGAAGGACTCCAGTTTCAAAAAGAATTCAATCAACCCCTCCAAGTTTCAGACTAGTAGCACTTGTAGCTCCTATACCAGTTCAAGCAAACCCACCTACAACTATTCTAATGGAAAGGAATTAGCCGTTTGTAGCATTTGATTGGGGCAGCCCATTGAACTTAACACATCATGATAATATACCCATGGCACCCTTGAAGAGCCTACCTTATTTCATAGGGGAGGATCAAACTACCCCAATTGAACACATTAGAGACGTGGCTTCTCTATGTGGTGTTCATCATGTAAGTCAAGAAAATGTAGCCATTAGGCTGTTGACTATCTCATTTAAAGGAAAAGCATTACAGTGGTTCACAAGTCTACCAGTGCAAACCATTAGAACTTGGGATGACTTAGCGACAAACTGAATAAGCAATTTCAAGATAAGTCTGATAACTTATCGTTGGTTGAATAGTTGACTACAATAAAGAAAGCTCCCTAGGAGAAAATGATGGATTTTAATTTCTAGTTTCAGAAGACATGGAACAAAATTCCTACCACGGTAAGGCCTTCACTAGAATATACATTTATGTACTATTTGAAAGCTCTAAATAGTGATTTTTCAGTAATGATACAATCAATGGGAGGTACAAGTTTACCTGATGCATATGAAATTACTATTAGAGCAGAAAACAACTTGATTCAGACTGGGAAAATAGCACCTAGACCACTAGTGCCCATTTTTCCTAAAATTTAGTCTTCAATGCCTTTGCCAATTCCATCTTTTGCCCCCTTACCTACTATAGCAGCATTACCAAATGCTACCAATCCAAAGGCCGCCACTTCCAGCTCATCACAAGAGCTACGAGAGATTAAAAATAGCCAACAAAAGATAGAGAATATTCTACAAACTTTTAGAAATGAGCTAGTAAGTATTAAAAAAGTAGCAGTCCCATAACAGATAGCCTTATCAGCAAGTAAACCAAGGGTAAAATCAGCCTTATCAAGGACAAAACTAGCCATACCAAGCTAATAGGCCACCTTATCAAGGCAATTACCAGGGTGCTAGGTATAACGTAAACCAAAGGCCTTTCCAGCCTTATAATCCTGCACCCATTAATGTAGTTAGAGACCTTGTCCTTGTTCAAAACAACCTTGCAGTTGAGTATGAATGGTATTTTCCTTGCAATCAGCCACATAGTCAAGCAACCTGTTCAAATGGAGTGATAAATCAGGTCCTAATGGTACAAAATGTTGTAGTTTCATAGCCAAACACACCTAATGATGGGGCTGTATAGTAGCAAGAACAACCTCAAAATGATACTGCCTTTCTAAACTGGCAGGGAGATGAGTTTTGTGGTGTAAACAAAGATGATACTTCAGTTGTAGCAAATACAAGAGCTAAAAAGAGGGGTTATGAGATAGATCAAGTAGCAAACAAAGGAAAAGGACCTACTGATCCTTCTACATCCTAGATCCCTCATATTTTACAAAGGAAAACTCAAGCAACTGCCAAAGAATAACCTCATATTCAGGCTGATATTACTGCTGCAAAGTCACATCAAAAGGTAAATGTCACTTCACCTTTTAATATCATTGAAAATATGAAGAAAATGAATGTGACAATATCTATGTGGGATTCCTTAGCCATCCCTAGTCAAAAGGACATGTTACAATCTACCTTATCTAATTTAAGGGTGTCAAATGATGCACAGTTGACCCAGCTAGGGCTATCCTTACAAATTCTTCTCAAGACAGTAGTAAACAACCAAGTAGGAGTGCTAAACCACTTCCATTTTATGTGTCATTGATAATAGGAGACAAATTAGTACATAACTGCATGGTGGATAGTGGCGCAAGTAGTTTTGTAATGCTGAAACAGATTGTAGACCAATTAGGACTGGCATACTACTCCAGCTAGATGGTATATCTGTTAACACTGTAGGTGTGATAAAAGACTTAGGTCTCACATTGCATGCCTATCCAAATGTTTCCATTTCCCAAGAGGTGTTCATCATCAATTTACCTCCTTATTTTGCCATGTGTTTGTCAAGAGAGTTCACAACCAAGATAGGAGGATATTTGTCCTCAGATTGGTCCCACATGTTTTTCAGGACCCAATATGGTACAAAAGTGACTATAAAATTTGAATTGCTTGCCAATGATCACATAGAGCCTTATGTACCAAGTGTTGTTAATGCAAATTGCATTATTTCTGATGATAGTGAGCTTGTTGCTGCTCAAGAGCTACAAGCTGAAAGTATACAAGAAGTACTATTAAAAGAGTGAGCAGTAGAAAATATTGTGGATAATCCAGATGGACACATTCAAGAAATAGGTATGGGGGTTTATATGCTGCATGAACCTGAAACAACAATTCCAAACCTTGTAAAGAGTGCAGAATAGCAGATTGGACAACAAGATGAGGTATGGAAAATGTACTTTGATGGCTCTAGGAGTAAGAATGGGTCTCGTGGGGGTGCGATGCTTGTGTCCCCACAAGGTGACAGATATTATTCTTTATTACATTTTGCTTTCTCATGTACAAATAACACTGCTAAATATGAAGGATTAATTCAAGGTTTGTAGTGGACAAGGAAAAGAAAAATTGGCTGCTTGCAGGTATATGGTGACAGTGAGCTTATTGTGAATCAGGTAAGAGGGCTGCATGTTACAAAAAATGATGTTTTAAAGTCTTATAAATATAGGGTATGGGACATGATTGAGGAGTTTGATGCCTTGAATCTAATCTCTATTCCAAGAAATCAGAATAATCATGCGGATTGGTTAGCTGCAATTGAGGCTCAGTTTGATATCCCCAGTAATATTCAGAGAGAAAAGGTACAACCTCATGTGAAGATTGTTGCTAGACCCTCTATTCCTGACAATAACATTCATTGGTAGGTGTTTGAGAGTGATGAGCAAGTTTTACGTTTCTTGCTAGAAGAGGATGAGTTTTCTGTGGTGAATCAAAACAAGCTTAAACAACAATATGGTGATGATCAAGTCATTCAGTTAAGGACTAATAAGCTACCCAGGGGATTGGTAACCTTGGAATCCATTTTTGGCATTGATGATCAGCTGAAAAAGTGTAATAGCAGCATGCAGGTCAAAGAAGAACATTATGAGGAGCTGGAAATTTTCAAAGGTAAGCTCCTCAAAATTGGTAAGATCTATTCACTTGAAGATAGGAAAGCCTTTATTGCTCTTTGTCAATAATTTGAGGCTGTATTTGCTTGGGAATATTCAAACTTAAAGGGATTTGATCCTCAAATTGCCCAGCATACTATAGAATTAGAGCCAAGTGCAAAACCTGTAAGGCAGAAACAAAGACCTTTAAATCCAAAGCTTGACCCTCTAATGATTAAGGAATTAACCAAGTTGATTGAGGGAAATGTCTTTTTTCTGATCAAGCATACATCTTGGGTCTCTAATCTTGTTCCTGTGAGGAAGAAGAATGGAGAAATTAGGCTCTATGTTAACTTTAGAGACCTTAATAGAGATTCCTTGAAGGACCACTACCCACTGCCCTCAATGGAGTAGATTCTGCAAGTAGTGGCTGGTTTAGAAATATTCTCCTTACTTGATGGATATTCAGGTTATAATCAAGTTTTAGTCAAGAAGGAAGATCAATTTAAAACTACTTTTACTATAAAATGGGGCACCATAGCCTACAAAAGGATGCCTTTTGGTTTATCTAATGCTAGCTCTACTTTTCAGAGAGCCATGGATATGGCTTTTAAAGGTTTACTTTACAAATTGGTACTTGTATACCTTGATGACATCATAGTTTTTTCTAAGGACACAGCTGAACATTTACCCCATTTGAAACAAGTATTTGAGAGATGTAGAGAGTTTGGGATATCTCTCAATCCCAAGAAATGCATCTTTACAGTGCATAAAGGCAAGATTCTAGGACACATTGTGTCAAAGCAGGGAGTTACCATTGATACAGAAAGAGTAAGAACTATTCTAGAGCTACCTTTACCCAGCCACAAGAAAGGGCTGCAAAGTTTTATTGGCAAAATTAATTTTCTGCAAAGATTTGTACCTGACATTGCAAATTTATTGAAGCCATTGACCTCTATGTTGAAGAAAAATGTAATTTTCAGCTGGACAAAAGAGAGCAAACTTAGTTTTGAGTCCATAAAAGAGGCCTTATCAGCTTCACCAACTCTGGTAAATCCTAATTTTTCAAAAGATTTTATTTTGTATGCTTATGGCAGCATAGATACAATTTCTACAATTCTGGTACAATAGCAAAATGAAGGCTTGGAACAGCTAATTGCTTTTTTTAGTCAAAGACTAGAGAAGTATGAATAGAGGTATAATTTCATTGAAATGCATGTCCTTGCAGTGGTTAAGAGTCTAAAGATGTTTAGGCATCTTATTTCTAACAACAAGGTACATTTGATGGTTGCTCACCCTGGTGAGAAATAGTTTTTGTTAGGTAAGGATGTCAATGAGAAAAGGACTGGTTGGATTACCAAAGTCATGGAGTATGATGTAGATATCAAGATAACAAAGCTTATCAGAGGTAGAGGACTCGGTGAACAGCTTGCTAATAGGCCTAAAAATGAAGCAGAAAAAGAAAAGGAGGTGTTTCTGATCATTGAAGATGTACCTCAGAATGATGCAACAATAGTTGGAATAGGTTGGGTTAGAGACATGGCTCATTTTCTACAAATTGGTGAGTGCCCCATAGGTTTAGATAGATCTAAAAGGAGATACTTTAGACTGTAGTCTATTCCTTATGTATTAATCAACGGTATTCTTTCTAGAAAGGATTTTAATGGTGTGTTGTTAAGATGCATTGATAATGATCAGAATGACAAAGTGCTGCATGAATTTCATGATGGAATAGGAGGGGGTCATTTTTCTCCAAAAACTACTGCCTAGAAGATAATGAGAGCTAGCTATTATTGGCCCAACGTATTCAAGGATGCCCATGCATGGGCCAGAAAATGTGTAAAATGTACCATTTTTGTAGGCAAAGAAAGGCTGCCAGCTTTACCTCTGTAGCCAATTCAAGTAGAACATCCTTTCATGAGATGGGGCATTGATTTTATAGGTCCTATTAACCCACCATCAAGTGCAGGTCACAGGTGGGTACTTGTAGCAACAGACTATTTCACAAGGTGGACTGAAGTAGTGGCTTTGAAAGAAGTCAATGAGAATGTTGTTTTGAACTTTTATTATGATTTGGTATCCAGATTTGGACTACCTAAATCAACCATTTGAGACAATGCTTTAGCCTTTGTTGGATTGAAGGTAACTGACTGGACTATGAAAAATGGAATCTATTTGAATACTTCATCAAATTATTACCCATAGGGTAATGGTTTGGCTGAATCCACAAATGAGAATCTCATAAGGATTATCAAAAGAATAATGGAAGATAACCAGAGGACCTGGCACACCAATCTAAAATATGCTTTATAGGTAGATAGAATAACTCCTAAGAGGTCTATGGGAAACTCTCCATATATGTTAGTTTATGGAAAAGAGGCAAGGTTGCCCTTATCTATTGAGCTGCCAGCTCTTGATATCATGAATTAGCTGGAGATGTTTGAAGAAGAAGATCCTATGGTTGTTAGATATGCTCAGCTTATGGAGCTTGAAGAGATCAGAGATAAAGCTATGAAAGCTATGGAGTATCATCAGCTTCAAACAAAAGAGTTTTTGATAAGAAAGCCACTCCCAAAATTTTTAGGGAGGGTTATACGGTACTCAAGTGGGATGAATTGAAAAGCAGGCTAGGGAAGCACTACAAGTTTGACAACATGTGGAGTGGCCCGTTTATCATTACTGAATGCAAAGAACATAATACATTTCAGTTATCAAACATGGATGGAGAAAATTTGCCTATCCTAGTCAATGGGATACACCTGAAAAGGTGTTTTGAGGTATGAACTGCCTTGTGAATAGTAGGTTAGGTTTCTTGCTTACAATAAGTGCTACTGCACAATAGTATAGATGCCTTTTGTTTTCCCTAAGTGCTATCCATCATAGTTAGGTAGGTTGCTTTCAGCATTGTTGCCTTATGTTTGGTTTTCCAATTGTTTTTCACTGCTGTCATGCTAAGTTACATAAGTCAAGATTGTTTGTAAAAAGTGTTTTTGAAGTTTTATGAGTCACCTTGTGCCCAATGGATAAGGTCTAGGCAGCTGGCCTGATGTTTAGCAGGCAAACATATAGCAGATGTTGCTAAAATGTTGCCTAAAATTCACTACAGCTCATTCGGGTAGAGTTTTGATTCAAAGTCTAAAAGGTACATTTTATTTGATCCTTATTACATTACATTCAAGTGCATAAATGGAATAATTTAAAAGATTATGATTATCAAATTACTACATTTATTCAAGTGCATGTAACATAAGAAAGATTTATACAAATTCTTTCTGAATTAAACAAATAATCTTTATTGAATGTAAAATGGATATTATCTCACAGAAGCCATGAGATTAACTTTCTTATTCAATGAAATTGAAGAAAAATTTATACATGAATAAGTAAATGAAACATGTGCATATAAGGGTAGAGGCCAGTCATTGCCTGAGAATGACTAGTTTTGGTTCTGCTATGTAGTCCTGTCACCCAGATTTGTCTTTGTCTTTCCAAGTCCATGTCATCTTCGTTTCCTGCATCTGGCAAAGAGAATGATGTTAGTGTAATACTCTAAGCAATGAGTGGTCCCTAACCTGACGTGAACAGGTACTTATGCATGCATAAACTATTCTCAAAATGTATTAAATGAGAAATGTGTGCCTTGGAGGTCCTAGAGAACAATCAAGTCATCAAACACATCCAAGGTATACAGTTATTTTCTAACAAGTTTGCTTCATGTGCAGATACAGGTGAAATTGTGTTTCTGAGTGATTCATCCATTTGCATCATGAGTGGGAAAAATGTGGTTCCCACAAGAGTTGAGCCCAGCTCATAAATAGAACATTTCATATGTATTTATCAAATGAAAGGAAGATAGATTGCATAAAGAGAGTCATCAGACTGGAAGAGCAGTAGAGTTTCATGTAAGAGATATCACTGTCCTTGTAAAAGGTAGTCATTTCATCTACCAGTAAACAAGTTTTTTTTAATTTTGAAAAAATTAGATCAGATATTAAAAGACAGCCTATAGTGATGTAACAAGATCAATGCAAGAACCTTCAAGTGGGTAGTGGGCCAATCATAAAGCAATGGAGGTTCCCTCATTATTCTAATAGCATGTAGAGGCCGATAACAGTGATATATCAACATGCAAAGAACAATCAGCACTGTGGAGATAATAGTCACTAGGATGACTGTAATGACAATCCAATAACTGGAATAATCAATGTATGGATCATCATTCAGATAGAAAGTAGTAAACAGTCTAATAACAGCCGTCAACATTCAAAAGGAAACAACAGCCTTTGTCAGGCAGCAAGGCCCAGTCATATCAAACAATGCACATAACAATAGAGATTGTCAAATAGATACAAGAGTGGAGAGAAGTTATTTATGATTGTCCTTTGCAGTTCAAAGGCATATAGAGGTTTGTTAAATGTAGGAGGCCTAATATGAAATAGTCACACAAATAAGGAGATCTATCACAAGACATCTGTAACAGTCATATGCCAGCTAGTAGAGTAGCAAACAAGGACTATAACATGGGCACTCATATCTCTGCTATGACACTTGAACAAAACAATCCACAGTGTTGTTGGTTATAGGAGATCATTATAGTGATAAGGTTTCATGCATGGAAGAGTTGTTTTCATATAATGGTGAAAATAGTGGTGTAGCCAAATGGGACAAGTGGTAAAGGATTACATAGTCTGCAGTTATATTTTTTGATGGATCTTGATCTTTTATCAAATCCTAATGATAACAAATGTCAAGAGCAATCCATCAGGAAGAGAAACAATAATGTTGTGAACAACAGTGTATGATAGTCTCAAAAATCAAGATAATGATAATCATAAACCCCATAAAGAGCATAAGAACATGATAGTTATCAATATCAAAAGGAGAAGAACAATGATAAGATAAGATGCATTTTAAGAGACGGTTTAAGAGTATGTTGTTGTCATGGTTAATCGCTGTAAAAGTAAGTTTAGAAACTATGTTGGCTATCATCAAATGGTCTGAAGAATGTCTTATCATTTATGTCTATACACAGTTCATAAAGAAATGGACATAGAAGAGACAACCAAAACAGTTGGACTGCATGAAGATTGTTTCAGTAATATGGAAACTGTCAGTGTGATGGGTATTCATGGACTGTACAGATAAGTCTAGACAGAGACCTATTATGCCAATATATATGAAACAAGTCTATTTGTAATATTACTTTGAATTAGCTCATCTCTATTAGGGGTTTGTAGAGATAACAAGGTGGTCAATTTATTAAGCAGATTTGCAAAGTATGATATATGTTTATCAGAAAATAGCCAGCAATATCACAGACATGAGATAGTCATGTGGAAGTTAAGAGACCCAACAATAGATGGTGATTTGACAGGAGTGAGTAAGATGTATAGAGATAAAAGAGTCCAGAATAGTGAGAACATTCATTCTAAGTGCCAGTCATTCAAGACAATAGTCATAGTAGCTGAGACATTGGCATGGAAATGTTAAAAGACTCCTAGCAATTTTATATGCCAGAATGTTAAGAGGGAGAATGTATTAATCAAGATGACTATGTTTCACACCGAGATATACCTTTGTTTCAGTCAAGTTAAGAGCAACAGAGACAGTCACTTATAATAGTAGATGGGGAACCTCATATGCATGAAGGAAATTGTAAAAGATGCAGAAAATCATGAAGCACAGTGCTAGATTGATAGAGTATATAGGAATAACCAGAAATCATGCGAAGTGCCTAAAATGATACAAATATACAAAGGGGTATCTGTATTCAGGAATGATAAGTTTTTTTTACTTCTATAGCTGCTTATGTTAGAAAATATAGTTTCTTTTGTGCATGGAAAACAACGATTATGTACAGGAGAAAAAATACAAGAAACTGTCATACGCACAGAATGATATATGATACAGAAATGACAAGTTTTCTCCTTCTCCTGTAACTCTTCACTGAAAAGAAAAAAATCTTGTTTTCACATGAAATATCGTATTTGGCCACGACCATTAAGGTAAATGAGATATTCGATATTTATTAGACAGTGTTAACAACATAAATGTCAAATATTTGCAGATTTTTTGTTTTAGAGAACAAGCTCATTAATCTTACCTTTGGTTTTGGAGCTCAACACCAAGAAACACAGTCAAAGTGCCTTCAAAATAGCAGAGATCACCTACAGTAAGCTGAGCACCAAACCCTCATGGCAGCGGAAAAAGGGCAGAACAAAATTTCAAGATTGCAAAATGTAAGAACTGAGTTTTGAAAAGTTGTTTTGTGCTTTAGGGTTTGATAGCCCTAAAAGACCCGACAGGTTTTCTTTTGCATTTTTTTTACTTTTCATATCTTTTAGGAGATAGCCCATGGTCCAACACATTGTATTGTGTGAAGCCTAGGTGATGCCACAAGTCATAAAATATGATTAAGACTTTTATCCCTTTTACTAATATGAGCACTTCGGTGCTATTTCCTTCTTGCATGAGATTTTTAATGTGAGGCAATAACCTTGAAAAGATGTTCTTATAAATCTTTTAAGGATTATTGTTAATTTTAATGCAAGGGAAATATGAAATGAGATCTTATTGTATTGGAGACTATGTACTTGGATTGTGGTAGACACATGCCAAAGGAATAGGTGTTTGTTTTTGTCTTCAAGGAGGAGATTGACTAGGTCTTGTAGCAATTGGTAGTTGGTTTCTTTTGGTGAGAGCATCTAGGAGGGTTTTTATTGCTTTTTAGAGTTTTGTAGGACTAGTTTTCATGATTCTTCATGTTTGACTAAGTCATGATGGACTTTTTCTTGTATTATGGACACTTTTGGAGAGGATATAGGCACTATATTTCAGGCTTTTTAGGTGCATCCGACCCCAGTCAGTTGGAGATTCCTTGTATGGTGGAACCACTTGGATAGTGGTGGATATAGTCACTTTTATGACTCTTTTGTAGTTAGTTCTTATTATGCAAAAAAATTTCTGGAGATTGTGACTGATACAGTCCTTTGTTACAGTATTGAGCATCTTTTGTAACTCATCATTTTGGGAGTATGAAATATAGATTTTACCTTGGAGCCTATTGAAGAATATTACTACCTTCTTGTTCTTGCAAGAATTATGCATTACTAGGTGAATAACTGAGTTATTTGTGAGACTTTTCTTTTCTTCTTTAACTTTGTCTCATTTTATTGCCCTTTTTTGCAAAAGTAGGAATATGTAGGTTATGAATTGTGTCTTAAAATTGGATAGAAACCTCTAGTTTGTGAAAGTTTGTCTTTCCTTCTTGAAAACATATGCAAAACAAACCTATTTCATGAAACATTTATGCATAAACTTATAGAAACATGTTGTGTATCTTCATTGTTCATCATAAATAACCAAGTGTATGTCAGTCTTAGTATCTCATAGCTCTTTTGGTGTATCACCCATTTTTACTTCATTTTCACCACTTTTGTTTTAAATAAGCATATTCTTACCCTTTTTCTCATCAAAGTAGTAGTTTAGGTGATATCCATAGGAAGCTGGCCTTCTTTGGAGGCTAACCTCTATTCATAGTGTAACCCACAACTTTAGAGGTCTTCCCATGTTTCATCAAATAGGCTAATTTCTACAAATTAGTCAGGGTTCATATTTAGGTGATAACGATGCTAATTGTGTTGTTCATATTTTAGAGGGTTTGTAGGAGTAATTGAATTGTTTTTTGTTTTTTCCATGAAAGCCCTCAATTCATTTCCCAATTGTTCACTCATTGTATTATTCTGGGTGGTGTTGTTTCCTGCTGCAAGTTTCCTTTTTCTCTCTCTAATGCCCTTTGGGTTCTTTGGCTTACTTGCATACATGATCTTTGATCCCCAGGGTAGTAAGATCAAAAGTTTTGATACCTCTTGTAATGTCCCATTTTAGGATATGTCTGATTTCTTCACCTGCATACAATAATAATCACTAGAAAGGGACAATAGAAATATTAAGGGTTAGTCGATTGGATAATTATTGATGAGATCAATACTTCATAAAGTAAATAATGGATCAAATCATTTAACAAGCCCAAAGTATACACATCAAGCATGGAGTAGACAAAAATATTCACAATGGTTAATCACATAATGAAACTCTATGAGAAAGCACATAGGGCACTAGGAGTTGGGTACACCTCCTACCAAGCCCAAGGGTGGTTACTTCCATCTCGGATAATCACCCCCTTGTCCCACAAGTGATAGAAACACTCGTTCGTCCAACTTTAGGTGGGATACTTGATGAAGGGACCAGGGCTACTGCTTGTCCCCTAATATGCATTTCACATTCATATCAAATGTGATGGCCTATTGGATTAAATAAGTAAAAGTATACCTCTTGATAACTTTGAAATACAATATCAATATATTCTTGATGTTACTGTATATGGTAGTGCTACTTGTTGTGACCTAATCACACATCGCTCCATTGTAAATGGGGACCTCCTTTTTTTGAGCTCTGATGCATTACATGAAGTTTTGATGATGTCTTTATTTCATTGCGTGATGAAGTTAGTGGTTTGTTTGAGTTCTTAGTCTAGTTTCTAATTCAAGAGTCATTTGCTTTCCTTCTGAGACCAATCCTGTTGTATGTTTGAGATCCTAAGAATGACTAAGTCTTGTATCCTAATATCCTAAAAATCTTGAAAAAATGACTAAGTCTCAAATCTGGTCGATCCTCTAAATTCTATAATCTACATGTTAAATCCGGTGGATTCGAGACCTATCTCAAACATCCTGAAAGGTATATTGAAAAATATTCCAACTTATACTTAAATATATTTTTCAATATACCTTGCCCTGAAGAACCCTGAAAATGGCTAAGTACTGAAGATGGGCAAAAAATCTTGATCCAGTGTGCTAAGATCAAGACGTGATCAAAACATCCAACCGCCACGTCCTAACCAAGGCACCAATATCAAGAGTTTTTGAAATACTTAACTATTGCGCCATGATGATGGATTTATGTTAGGTGAAAGGAATGATTTTAAAGAAGATCCAAGAAGCTGATCTAATGTGTCCAAACCAATCTACCCTTGTGAAGAAGAGATAAGGATGCTTTTAGGAGGTACTTTATCCAAGCATCAAAATGCTCAACCGATGCACCCTCAAGATGAAAGTTTTGTTTGATTGCCAAAGTGCCTTTTAACTAGAGTCTAAAATCCTTAACCAATGCGCCATTTAGGAAGGCAAGATAAAGTGAGTTTTTGAAGAAGTGTTGGAGGAAAGATCAAAATGTGGATCTCTTGCGCCAAGGAATGGGAATGTTGAGTGGCCAATCTCAAGAGACTTTCCAAGAAGAGATAAAAAACCTTATCTAGTGTGCCACAATTGAGTGATGATGAAGTCAAGTTTATAAGTATGATGAGATGAGGATCCAACATCCCCAACTGGTGCACCTAACGAAGAAGGAATAGTTTGATTTAACTTTGAATCAAGGAGCAACCAAAACATGGAACCAACGCGCCCTTATGAGGACATTCAACTGGAGTCCAAAAACCTTAACCAACGTGCCCTTATAAGGAGGTTCAACTGGAGTCGAAAAACCTTAACTGATGCACCCAAGGTCAAGATGTATCCTTCAAAATGGAGATCAAGATTTGTGACCAAGACAGGGGAGTGTGGAAGTGCAACTCTTAAGACAAGGATCCAAAACCTTCAAGTAATGTGCCACCTTATGGAAAGGAGTTAAAATTAAGTTTTTGAAAGCATTTTAAGAAGAGATCAAATTTGTCATCGAATGCGCCACCTTGGTGACTTTCAAATGAAGATTCAAAACCTCCAACCAACGTGCCATTTTAGTTGAGGTGAAAGTAAAGTTTTAAGTGAAATTTTAAGTGGAGATTGAAATCTTTATCCATTGCACCACTATGAAAGGAGATGTGATTCAAGTTATAGCTGGCTTCAAGTGGAGATCCAAACCTTGAACCAAGGTACCTAATTGATATGAGGTTTAAATCAAGTTTTTAGAATATCTTTCAAGAGAGAATCAATATCCTCAACCAGTGCCCTATGTATACTAAGGTGAGATGAAGGTTTAATGGTTCTTAAGAAGAGGATCCAAATATCTTAACTGCTGTGCCATTTTGGAAGGAAAGGTGAGATGGAAATAAAGTTTGAACATCTTCTAGGAGGATACTAAATTCTCAACAGCTGCGCCTTATTTGCTGCCTTTATTTTGAGGAACTTAAGTTTAAAACATCTTTCTAATCAGGATTCAAAATATGCAACCAATGTGCCATTGCTAAGAGGAAGTTTAGTTTAAGTTTTAAGACAAATCTTAACCAAAACTCAAAATCTTCAACTAGAGTGCCATTTTGGAGAAGGAGAATATAAGTTTAAAATATCATTTCAAGAGGAGATCTACTTCATGATCCAATGCACCACTCATTAGCATGGTTTAATTCAAGTTTTGACATCATTCAAACTAAACATCAAAATCCTTAATCAATGAGCCACTATTGATATGTGGTTTTGAAGAAATTTAAGTGAAGGTTGAATTGCTAATCTAATGCGCCATTCTTAATGTGATGATTAGTTTGAATTTTGTGATTTCTTTCATGTGGAGAACCAATTTCCCATCTAATGCACCTATGTTAGAGATGCATGAAATGATTCTTATGTATTATGAAATCAATTGTTTATCAAAAGGGTTTGATGTTTCTTCTTTGTTTGTGTTGCAGCAATAAGGATGGAGCTGAGGGATCATCTAAGGAACAAGTGATTGGAACCTTCGATAAGCAAGGAATGAGAAAAGGAGAAGGCATCATGTAGCTTCTCTAAGAGGACACTCCAAGTTTGACATGTTGACACTTTTCCTCAATGTTATCATATTGGATCACTTCAAGTATCAACTATCTTCTTCATCAATCATAGCTTCAAGATCAGCATGTAGCTGCTCCAAAGGAACTTCTCATCATTATCAAGCATCCCAATGACATTTATAAAGTTTCAAGTTCCTCTGGTACATTCAAGCCTCCTTGAGAAGTCATCTACTCTACATATAAAGAAGATGTTATCATCAATATCTACACTCCAAAGGACTCTCTTTAAGATCATCAAGTTGGAACACTTCATCATCAAGCATTCCAAGGCATTCATCCATTCAACTTCAAGTTCTTCCACAAGTCTTCAAGTCCAAGAGAGATCATCTACTCTTACAAGAAGGAAGCATCATCATCATATACTTTCTACTACACTCTTTAAGAAGATGCATCCAAAGAAGATCAATATCAACCTACCTGCAAGAAGAAGAAGTACAAAGTTAGTCAAATGAGCAACAAGTATCATATATCCTACATCCCAGGTGTTCATCATCAAAAGCAATCACATCAAAGACATCACAAAGATGATGCAATTTGGGAATATGCCCACAAATCAAATTGAATAAACAATTGTAATCCATAAAGAGTTACTAAGATGGCACCCACGTGGCATGTACATCATCATCAAGCCAATCATAGCTTGCCACATCATTCGACAAGTAGTAAGACAAAGAGGACATCCATGTGGAAGATGCTCTAAAAGATTCCATCTTATCTTGTCTTTTTGGAAAGCATGCCTTCATTGCCTCTCTCATGTACTAAAAATAGCAAGTTGTTGTAACCACCTACTGAGGTGGCGTGATCTAAGCCCTTGGCTATCTGGATTGATCTAAGCCATTGATTGTAACTCTGGACCTCTATATAAAGGCCTTGTTGCCTCATTTATAAATTTATTAGAGAAGAGATTAGAGATTAGATATAGTTCAGTTAATAGACAAGTTGGAGTAGAATAGAAGAGACTCTCAGAATTCTCTGAGAGTACTTGAAGTTGTAAATATTTCTCAAGATTAATGCAAAGACATTGGAATTCATTTGGTGTTAAGTGTTGTCTTGTGGAATGACATGGTTTCTTATATCTTGATGAAGAGGAGAGATGTCTCAAGTAGATTAAAAGTAGATTAGCATCTCTTTGATGTAATGTATGTTGTAATAAATATTTGATCAACTCCTAGCTCATGCTTTTAATAGTCACCACCGATGAAGTGTTGTGTAAAGCTAGTCTGAGCCTCATCATTTGCTGAAGTTCGATTATGGATGCTTTTTTGAGCTGCGCCGTCTTATGGGTGCTTGTATAAGCCTTCATGATTTGAAAACCATTTGTGTACCTTAGGAGATTGCACCAACTTCATGTAGTTATAAGCATCCTTGGTGAAGTGGAGTTAGGTTAATCAAGGAGTTTGTCTATTTATGCATCATCATTGCTTCATTGACCTTAGATTAGTTTTTCTCAACCCTATCTTTTTTCCTTTTTTTATCATTGATGCATTGTATATACATCATCCACACTCAAGGGAGAAATAAACTAAATGAAAGAAGAAGAATCCAATGTAAGTCCCTTTGTGATAATCAGCAAGATCACATGTAATCATTGAGTTAACCCATCATGAATCATAAATAAGGAACCTTGGAGTTACTTCACTAGATCACATAGTTCAGCCTTTGAAGAGCTTTATTCAAGAGAGAGTGGGATACTCTAGTGTTTTACTCTATTATTGACCTATCTAAAAACAATCATCAACACTACTGTTGTAATATAATATTTATAAATATGTGTTGTTATCAATAATATCTCTACTTTTCACATATAAATATATACCACTACCAATACATCCCTTTCTTCCCTTATATTTAATTCTTCTTTTTATATTCCAATAATAGTTCCTTGATTGATTCTTATATTTTCTTTATACCAATCTGTTGCTGTCCAAGATATATTCCTTTTATTCCTTTTTATATCTTCTTGCCTATATGAAGAGAGGCATCTCTTTCTAAAGAGTCATCACCTTTTATAAAGAAGTGATCACTTATTTTTAATTTATAATCCCATTTAATCTTTACTCAAACACTGCCTTCTACATACACATGATCCCTACCTTCACAAACATTCATTGAACACTGTCTGCTCTGTTATGAGAAAACAGGTAAAAACTAGTAATCTTCTAATAGTGATATCTCTCCAGGATCAAGCCCAAATGATCTAAATTTAAGATATGATGTAGATGACTGTGTAGATGCTAAGTATAGCTCCACATCCTCTAATATGCAAATGTGGTAAAATGCAGTATTCTCCAAGGTCGCTTTCTCGATACTCTACAACTTCACTGTTAACTATCTTAATTGTTCTGAATGCTCCTGCATTAGACTCTTAGGGTTATTTAGAAAGTGAGCCTCTTCACTTTGGTCTGTATTATGTAAAATTCAATGCTTGTTTTTATGAATAGATTTGGTGGTTTGTTCACAGGTACTTGCAACTGCCTCAAGGTCGGTGGTTTGTTCAAGTCCACCCTACAAAACTACCTCAAGGTCGGCAGTTTGTTCAAGTCCACCCTATAAAACTACCTCAAGTTCATCTAAGTTTGATTTTCTACTTGCAAGCCTTGTACTACCTCAATGATTGGCAGTTTGAGCAAGTCTTCTCTACAAGTTGCCTCAAGTCCTTCATCTTGTCATGGTCTAGGTTCGGTGGTCTACTTGCAAGCCTTGCACTACCTCAATAATCAGTGGTTTGAGCAAGTCTTCTCTACAAGTTGTCTCAATATCAATGTCTGCTTCAATCAATTAAGAGTCAATAAATACATACTTGCATCCTCCAGAACAATCATGTGACTTCCCTTTGATATAGTCAATACATTCTTGAATTTCTCTGCAACACTTTCTGATCTCTATTCTAGATACAATTTCTCTCACATACTTCAGAATCTTATAGTTTTTGCTCCACACATACTTCTCCAACACTGTTCTCTATTTCTTTATCCATGTTTCCTTTACTCTGGTACACAAACTTTCTCCTCTGGTAGAATATCATGTCATTTCTCCTTTATAATATGAATTTCCTTACCCTACTATGCTTCACACTTATCTGTTAGATTCAAGATAGACAACTGAGAGGGGGGGTGAATCAGTTGTCTCAAAACTTCCTTCCTATTAATTACTTAAATCCTTCTTGTAATTCAACAGCATAATAATAGATCAATCATGAGAACATAATGCAACAAATCAAGAGCAGAAACACATTAACACATATGACACCAAGATTTTAACATGGAAAACCTGGTTAAGCGAAAAACCATGGGGTGACTAACCCAATATTGTATTCTCTGTTAAAATAATAAGAAGAACAAATGGCACATGCCAATTAGGGCTCACTACCTGAGCACACTACTCACAAGAGGCCCACTGCCTACAAGAGACACACTGTCTACAGAATAATAAGTATTACATACTTGAACTGAAGAATATCATCTTCATCATGCTTGAGTCAGTTCCATTTAAGCCTAATACTTCTGCTCTACCTTTCGCTCTGCTCCTCTCTACCACACTCTCATCTCCACCAAGATACCTTTGAAATGACTTCACAACTTCTTATTTATATAAGACATTTGACTTTGGGATAATCATCCAAGTCGGCATACTTTACAGAGAAAATACATAAATATAACATGACTGATTACAAAAAGACTTCATGCGGATCACCACACTGTCAGCCACATAGATCTAAGACTTCAATCTTCCTTTAGGAACACGCCATTCTTCACATAACATCTGCAAGATCATCCGTAGGATGTGTAACTCATTCGGTCAGCCAAACTTCGGAAGAACATCATCATCCGGAAGTAATTCTTCAATTACAAGCTCAATCTTCAATGTGGACCACCAACATGAATTGGACATAATCCAAAGACCTCCACAAGCTTTATTGAATCACCAAGAACATCCACACTACTTTTGCTTACTAAAATCTTTCTCTCCTTCATCTGAAACCTCCAGAACATAGTCTGTCATCACTGTCATATTGGAATAGATACTTACGGACCTCCAGACCATGAACCAATTGAGTTGTCAATTCACATTGACTTCCTAAACACTCCACTGAATCCGCAGAACAAGATATTACATTTCTGGATCTCACCGGACTTATCTATGTCACTCTGTCACCTCTGAACATTTGCTAGAATAGGTTTTACTCAAGTGGCCATAACTTCTTCAAATCTTCATGCGGACCTCTCAAATCTTTACTGAATTAGCTTAAGACACATTTCTACAAACCCTTTGGAGTGCATCCTCTGATCTTCATCTTAGCTAGAATCTTCACCTTACTATCTTCACTGTTCTTCTCTACTCTTGATAGGACTAATTTTCTCAATATCCTCAGCATACAACTCATCCAATCCTTGTTCATTAATGCAACAGGAGTATGTTGACATCAATGACAACACCGGTTAAGCCCATACTTGCAACAATCTACCCCTTTGTCATTGATGGCAACATATGATGTGAAAAACTATTTTGACCATCAAGACAAGGGCTTCTCCTTACTGACTGACATAACTCCCCCTATCAGCAACAATGATTCACATGTCTTCTCTTCCTTTACTGCTCCCCCTTTGATCAACAACCACTTTTTCTTTTCACATGTCTTCTCTCCCCCTTTGATATCAATGGAAAAGGGTACATACTTGCATCACTTCAGAATCATACTAGCTACTCCCCCTGAGTAGTAGCTTCCCATCATCAATTCGGACCACAAAATATGACTGTGAGATCCACTGGACTGATGCACATCAGTGCACCTTAATTCAGAACCAGAGGGGTAATAACCCCTAACTTCTCCCTGAGATACTCAAAAGAGTCCTTAGGTAGAGGTTTAGTAAAAATGTCTACAATCTGATCCTTGGAAGGCACAAACTCCAATCTGACTTCATTCTTGTTCACTTGCTCTCTCAAAAAAATGAAACTTGATGGATATATGTTTTGTCTTTGAATGCAACATCAAATTTTTTGATATATTTATTGCACTTGAATTGTCATAGAAGATTGTGATAGGTTCCTCATACTCCACTCTGATGTCTCTTAGCATTTGCTTCATCCACAATACTTGAGTGCAACTACCTGCTGCTGTAATATATTCTGCTTCTGCAGTGGATAGAGATATTGCCTCTTGTGTCTTGCTCAACCAAGAAACCAATCTTTTCCCTAAAAAGAATGCTCCACCACTGGTACTCTTCTGGTCATCCACATCTCCTACCCAATCCACATCTGTATATGCATGAAGTGAAAAATAATGATCTCTAGGAGACCATAAACCATACTCAACTATCTTTTTTAGATATCTGAGAATCCTCTTGATTGCCATGACATGAGATTCTTTAGGATCAGCTTGGAATCTAGCAACAAGACCAACAACATTCATAATGTCAGGTCTAGTTTGAGTAAGATACAATAGTCCTCCAATCATTGACCTATACTTTTTCCTAATCATCCTTAGGAGAGTCATCATCTTTGCTCAATTTGCATTTGGTTGCCATAGGAGTATTCATTGGTTTTGAGTCTTCCATCCCAAATTTCTTCAACAATTCTTTCACATATTTGGTCTGTGAAATGAAGATTCCTTTCTTTGTTTGAATGATTTGCAGACCCAAGAAGAAATTCATTTCCCCAAACATGGACATCTCAAATTTACTTTTCATTTGATTTGCAAAAGTTTTACACATACTATCTCTTCCTCCAAAAATGACATCAACAACAAACACTTCAACAATTAAGATATTTTCATGATCAATTTTAAAGTACAAGTTACTATTAGCAGTACCTTTGTTGAAACCAATCTTCAAAAGATGCTTGTCCAGTCTTTCATACTAGGCTCTTGGGCCTTGTTTGAGTCCATAGAATGCTTTCTTCAACTTGCAGACCATATCACCATGATCAGACAATTGGAATCCATCCGGTTGCTCAATGTAAACTTCTTCTTCCAAGTCACCATTTAGGAAGGCAGACTTGACATCCATCTGATATACCTTGAAGTCCTTGAAGGCAGCAAAGACAAGAAATAATCTGACTACTTCAATTCTTGCTACTAGAGCAAAAGTCTCTTCAAAATCAACTCCCTCAACTTGGGAATAACCCTTGTAGACAATCTGGCTTTGTTTCTGACTACTTCACCATCTTCATTTAGTTTATTCTAGAAAACCCATTTGGTTCCAATCAAATTTTTGTTTCTAGGTATGGGAACAAGATCCCAAGTGTGATTTTTCTCAATTTGCATTAGCTCTTCCTTCATTGTTTTAGTCTAGCTTTCATCATTGCATGCTTCATTCACTATCTTTGGTTCAATCTTTGAAATCAGACAACACTCTTCTGAGTCTTGAGCAATCTTTCTTCTTGTTTGAACACATTTGCTTTTGTCACCTATGATCTGATCTTCAGAGTGATTCAGTCTTAAATACTTGGAAATTTTAGGAATTTCTTGCACTTCTGTTTCTTGAACAGGTTCATTCAAACTTATCTCTTCTTCATGATTCACCGGATCAGTCTAGATCTAAATTTCAGAAGGGGCTTAGACTTCTTGGACCAAAACATTATTCTGATCATCTTCATCATATTTATAAAACCTTGAGGGTTTTTCAATACCTTCATCAACCTTCACATTTGTACTTTCTATAATCTTTCTCAATCTCTTGTTATAACACCGGTATGCTTTGCTTTGAGTAGAATAACCCAAGAATACTCCTTCATCACTTCTAGCATCAAATTTTCCAAGGTCTTCATCTCTTTTAATATAACATTTTCTACCAAAGACTCTGAAATACTTCACAGTGGGAGTGATGCCAAACCAGAGTTCATAAGGGGTCTTACCAGGATTGCTTCTGATTTGTACTTGATTAAGAGTATAGACAACAGTGCTTACAACTTCTCTCCAGTAGATCTGAGGAACATTTGCTTCCATCATCATGGTTCTAGATGCTTCTTGGATGGTCCAGTTCTTTCTCTCCACTACTCCATTTTGTTGTGGAGTCCTTGGAGCAGACAACTATCTTTTTATCCCATGTTTCTCACAGAATTCTATGAACTCCCCGGATGTGAATTCTCCACCTCTGTCAGACCTAAGACATTTTATGTTTAATCCAGTTTCATTCTCTACCATAGCCTTGAAGATTTTGAATTTCTCAAGACCCTCAGATTTCTCTTTCAAAAAAGTCACCCACTTCATCTGGGAGTGGTCATCAATTAATAACATGAAGTATCTATCACCTTGCAAGCTCCTGATTCTTGTCGGACCACATAGATCAGTATGTACTAAGTCCAACAATCTAGTAGAAGACTATTCCTTACTTTTGAATGTGACTCTAATTTGCTTACCCAACTGACATTCTTTGCACAAGCTATTAGTAGGTTTCACCAATCTTGGAAGATCTCTTACAGCCTGAGTGTTTCTTATCTTGATGATATTATCAAAATTCACATGACACATTCTCCTATGCCACAACCAACTCTGATCAATTTGAACAAATAAACAATTTTTACCAGTACCAACCAAGTGGAAGATATTACCTTTTGTTTGAGTACCAGATGCAATCTCTGTTTCAGAACTTTCAAAGACTTTACATTTTCCATTTTTGAATCAGAGATCATAGCCCTTGTCCACCAACTATCCAACACTGAGAAGATTATTCTTTAGACCTTCAACATATAGTACATTACTGGTTTTGTTCTTTCCATCAAAAGAAATGGTTCATCTACCTCTGATTCTGCCAACAGAATTATCACCAAATTTTACCACTCCTCCTTCACATCTTTCCAAATCTATGAACTTATTTTTGTCACCTGTCATATGGTGGGAGCATCCACTATCAATGACCCAATCATCCTTTTCATCAACTTGGGCAGCCAGAGCTCTTTTTACCATTTTATGATTGACAGATTCAAAGGGCATTGGATCTTCTTCCTTGATGGAAATAAACACCCAGTCACTTCCAGATTTGTATCCTGTCTATGATTCATCATCCTTTACTCCTTCATCATCATCATCTTCATGAACATAGTAACATTTCTTATGGAATATCGATCTGTTAGGATTTGGCCTTGAAAATCTTTCTGGACACCTTGAGGCAAAATGACCAATCTTATTGTAGTTAAAACATTTAAAAGGCAATTTCCCTTCATACTTACTGGATCCTCTTGGTAGTCTTTTTGCAATAAGGGCTTCAAGTTGAGCAGTTTCTATTTCATCTTTTTCCAGATCTTTTCTTGCTTTTTCATACCATGATAGTTTCTTTGAAGAGTTCTCTCCTAGATCAAACTTTTGTTTTCTTTTTACAGAGGCACTATCTTTGAATGCAGATTCAGTCTTGGGGGGTGCATCTCCAAACTCAGCCAATTCAAATGCAGCTAATTTACCAACCAATTGATCTCTTGTGATATTTGAAAAAGATCTAAATTCTTCAATAGCAACAACCTTTTATTTGTAAGAATCAGGAAGGGATCTGAGAACTTTGGCAACAATCTCATCTTCATCCAAGATTCCACCAGCACATTTGATGCCACAAACAAGCTCATTTACTCTTGGCATAAATGTAGTGATATTTTCATCTTCTCTCATCTTCAGGTTTTCGAATTTTCCTTTCAGACTCTATAGCTTGGCACATTTAACATACTTGTCTCCTTCATGTAGAAGTTCTAGTTTTTCCCAAATCTCATATGCAATTTTTAGATCAATAACATTTGTTAGCTCTGAATCAGATAAGGCACTTAGTAGAGCTTCTTTAGCCTGAAGATTGTTTTTAGCATCTCTGATTTCATCTACAGTTCTCAGACCATTCTATGGAGGAACATACTTCTTTGAAGCCATGATCCAATATTGCATTCCCATACATTGCAAGTGACATTCCACATTCCAAAGAGTGTAATTGGTTCCATCAAACCTTAGACTATCCTTCTTGTCGAACGACATCCTGGATCTCCTCAAGCGGTTAAGCTCTTTTAGAGGAACTTAGCTCTGATACCAATTGTTAGATTCAAGATAGACAACTAAGAAGGGGGGTGAATCAGTTGTCTCAAAACTTCCTTCCTATTAATTACTTAAATCCTTCTTGTAATTCAATTGCATAATAATAGATCAATCATGAGAACATAATGCAACAAATCAAGAGCAGAAACACATTAACACATATGACACCAAGATTTTAACATGGAAAACTAGGTTAAGGGAAAAACCATGAGGTGACTAACCCAAGATTGTATTCTTTGTTAAAAGAATAAGAAGAACAAATGACACATGCCAATTAGGGCTCACTGCCCAAGCACACTACTCACAAGTGGCTCACTGCCTACAGGAGACACACTGTCTATAGAATAATAAGTATTACATAATTGAACTGAAGAATAACATCTTCATCATGCTTGAGTTAGTTCCATTTAAGCCCAATACTTCTGCTTTGCCTTTCGCTCTGTTCCTCTCTACCACACTCTCATTTCTACCTAGATACCTTTGAAATGACTTCACAACTCTTATTTATATAAGATATTTGACTTTGGGATAATCATCCAAGTCGACATAGTTTATAGAGAAAATACATAAATACAACATGACTAATTACAAAAAGACTTCACACAGATCACCACACTATCGACCACACAGATTTGAGACTTCAATCTTCCTTTAGGAACTCACCATTCTTCACAGAACATCTTCAAGATCATCCATAGGATGTGTAACTCATCCGGTCAACCAAACTTAGGAAGAACATCATCATTTGGAAGTAATTCTTCAATTACGAGCTCAATCTTCAATGCGGACCACCAACATGAACTGGACATAATCCAAAGACCTCCACAAGCTTTCCTGAATCACCAAGAACATCCACACTACTTCTGATTACTGAAATCTTTCTCTCCTTCATCTGAAACCTCAAGAACATAGTCTATCATCACTGTCATATTGGAATAGATGCTTGCGGACCTCCAAACCATGAACCAATTGAGTTGTCAATTTACATTGACTTCCTAAACACTCCACCGAATCTGCAAAACAAGATATTACATTTCCGGATCTCACCGGACCTATCTGTGTCACTCTATCACCTTTGAACATTTTCTAGAACTAGTTTTACTCAAGTGGCCATAACTTCTTCAAATCTTCATGCAGACCTCTCAAATCTTTACTAGATCATATTAAGACACATATCTAAAAACCCTTTGAAGCGTATCCTTTGATCTTCATCTTAGCTGGTATCTTCACCTTACTGTCTTCACTGTTCTTGATAGGACTAATTTTCTCAATATCCTTAGCATACAACTCATCCAATCCTTGTTAATCAATGCAACAGGAGTATGTTGACATCAATGACAACACCAGTTAGGTCCATACTTGCAACATTATCCACACACAAACTTTCTCTTGCACTATTTTCTCTATTCTATAACACACATCTCCTTAAGATCAATGCTTCACCTTCTTCTGGTTTCTCTATCAAATTTGATGTCTCAAAAGTTCCTCTTCCTTTGCATACACTATGTCTACATCAACAGGCTCTTCTTCTTCTGCATAAACTACCTCTGTATTGGTTGTTTCCTTATCCTTAGCTCCTCCAGTAACAGGGTCTTGTTGACATTACTACTTGATTATTTTCTCCTCCAAACTTGAAAACAGGTTCCTCTGAATGGTCTTCTATCAAATCCTCTTTCATTTGTTCTATATCTTTCATTGTGATAATAATTGTGACTCCTATCATTTCTCCCTCTAAAGTTTGAATCGTTGTCCTTGTTTCTCTCTCCAACATATGAATACTTCCATCTATACAACCTTTTGAACATACAAGTGACATGTTTCCATTTTGCTCTATCAATCTATCCATAGTTCATCTGCATATAATCTATCAGAGGCTTTCTTCTTCTCAATTTATTCCAACACAATTCCTTTTCATGTCCATGTCTATTACAATGTGAACAATACATACCTCTTCTTCCCTGATTTGTTTTGTTTGAATTTGCAATTTTATCCTTACCTCTGTCATATCTAAGGCCTTCACTTCTTGGTTTTATCACTAGTTCAATAGGTTTTGTAATTCCTTGCTGATGCTTTCCCAATCCTTGTCCTTCATATCCCATCCTCTGCATGATTTTGAAACCAATACCATCTCCAACCACTGTAGGCTCAGTCACACTATCATCTTCAATCTCATTGTCTAAAGAAGCTTCTGCATCATCACACAAATCATTAGTATCACAAGAAACATCACAAAGTTTAGGCTTAGATCTTATATTTTCATTCTCTTCTCTACATACTGCAAGTGACTGGTCCAACTGATTAACATGTTCCTTCAATTTAGTTATCTCCTTGTTCTGTAGACTATTCTCCCTTTTCAATTCTTTCAAACTTTCTTTTAGATCTCTATTTGTTTTTTCCACCTTCCCAAACAACTTGAATACTTCTTCCAATTCTATAAATCTCTTTTCAACATCTTCAAAAAACTTCAACTCTACTTCCAATTCTTCATTTCTCCTTCTTGCATTATTTAGTTCTTCTTCAAGGGCATCATATTTAACCTCTCCTAGTTCTTTCATCCTCTCCAACAATTCTAAATTACATTTCTTGATTTCACATAATTCTTCTTCCAAAATATCCTTTTCACATATTAGGGTTTCATTTTCTTTCATCATTTTTCCAATCTTCCCCATTGAAACAAATCAGATAAACAACTTAATTTGAAAAGTTTACTTGAATCTTTCTTTCCTTTACCTTCTTTAGTGGTGACACTTGTTACTTCTAGGGTTTCACACTTCTTTTAACACTTTCTTCCTTTCCAATAGATTCGCATCCATCCCAACAGATTCACAATGAGCTCGGATACCACTTAATGCAGTCAAGGTAGGAGAGTCCAATGAAGTATAGTCCAACCTTACAGCCTTAATCAACTATCACCATGATCATAATGGATGTGTAACAGAAGCTAATAGCTAATCAATAGAAAGGTAAAAGACATTCATGAACACACAACACAAGATGTATCCTGGGAAAACCCTAACAGGGAAAAACCTAGCCTTCAAATCTCATTCATCATATATTATAACTTCAAATCAAATTACACATGCCTCAAGGGCTTATAGATGTTAGGCCATAGCCCAGGGATTACAAAAGGTTCATACAACAAAGTTCCTCCATGATTTCCTTCTTCCACATCTCAATTCTTTGCTCTGCAACTCTTGCTTCTTGCTCTACCTTCTACTCTATTCTGCTACTCATTCAGATCAAAATAACTTAGGATCTTGCTTCATACCTTCGTGTTATCGATCACTACCTAGAAATAATCCTTCATCTTTTATTTATATCTCCCACAAACCTTCAAATCATTATCAAGTCAGCCTGATTGCAATGGTTAGATATTAAACATGTGTGCATGGATAGGTCGGACCTAAACATGAGGCATTGCTCTGCTGATGCATAGAAATTTGCACGGATATCCATGAAGGTCAGCCAGGTCCTAAAATTCATTGAATAATGTTCCTTTTAGCTCTGTAAGTCATGGAATTACTCCACAAGATGATTAGACTTCACTGAACACTGTCAGCTCTGCTACAAGAAAATAGGTAAAAACTGATAATCTTCTGATAGTGATATCTCTCTGGAATCAAGCCCAAATGATTTGGATTTTGGATATGATGTCGATGACTATGTCTAGATGCTAAGTACAACTCCATAGCCTCTAATATGCAAATGTGGTAAAATGTGGTATTCTCCAAGGTCGCTCTCTCAATACTCCGTAACTTCATTGTTAACTGTCTCAATTGTTCTGAATGCTTTCAGATGCTCCTGCATAGCAGAATCTCTTAGAAAACTCACCAATCTAAGGAATTTTGTTTCATAGTACTACAATATTATCCTTTAATAGGAGGAAGTGGCTTTGAAGAATAGTGGAGAGACTAATTATGAGCCTCCTATCAGTAACCTTGAATTATATAGATAGATGCCCTAGATCTTGTATCCAAGATCTTAATTATTTGAGAATACTGTCCTAGTCTCTATTCTCTCCTCCTTGGATATGTGGAAAAACTAAATTTTGAAAATGAAATTGAGAAAATTTATTTTTCCAAAGCTTGTCATTTTTAACATTGATAAGTTTCCAAGCTTTAGGAGTTTGTCAATTTTTCCTTACTTGAATTGCATGGGAGGATTACTATTAATCATTGTGGGATACTAATTAACATAATAGATATTGAAGAGTTGCAAGGGTTGAAATATCATTATATTTCAGTAGGGGATGGATTGAAGGTATTGAAATTTTTTCTTTACGGAAAGCAATTTTTCCATGGCTGACCTTGAATTTAAGTCTTTTCCTTTTGTTCTTAAAGATCATCAAGACTGATAGTAGTGATTGAAGGAATGCTTTCTTTGGAAATTATATTTCTTAATCCTGTGTTTAAATTATAGTTAACGGGCAGACATTTCTCCCCCTCAATTCAGAGACTACCATCAATACTGTGATTGGGAGATCCAGTTGACGGAGTGGTGTCTACTTTAGATACAAATATATTTTATTAGTAAGTAAACTTAATATAAAATGATGAGGAACACTTGTTGAGTGCAATCATATCATAGAATGTTCCATTGCTTAAATCTCTTCTGCACTATAATTTATATAGATTCTTTTTTGCTTGAAGGAAGAATTTGAAATGTATAGGAGGGTGAATGAATAATTACAAACTATGCATGATATTGTGTTGCTTACTTGGATTTGATTCCAAGTTTTTTATTTGGAATTGAAAGAAAGGTGCAAAGACTTGAGTTGATATAGAAGGCCCACTCTGTAGAACTTTCTTATATATTTTTCTTTGTTTTCAGGAAATTATGAAATTTGTTTAGAGCACTTTAGGGCTAGGTGTATTACAAGTGCCTAGATTTGTTAGATGTGTTTTATTGCATAACATAAGAAGGTTAAATATTGAGAAACAAATTGGTGCTAGAGTTGGGTGGTGGTTTTAGACTTTAGAGTGCATATCTGACTGGTATACTTTTGGTAAGAGATTCAAAATTATTATTTTATATCCATAAGAAAATCCTGCCTTTTTTTTTGAATTCCTGAATTGGTGGGTAGTCCCAGATTGTGTTAAATAGGGTGACTACACTAAGAAAGAATACATTTAAAAAATTTCCCTCTTTTAAGGAAAAATAATAGAAAATGCAGTCTACTTCTATAGAAGAGAAGGTTTGTAATTTGCATCCAGTACTAGTGAACAAAGGCTATGAATGGGAAAGGGGAAAATATTATATCTATTTAAATGGATTATCGGTCATTGCATTTATGGTATGGGTAATGCATACTCAAGCAGTAATTTCTGTGTTCTGGGTAAATTAGTTTGTTCTTATCTAATATATGAACATACTGCCATTGCCTTGCTCTGTTATAAAGTAATTCAATCATATGAACTTTCAATTTCAAAAATCTGTATCCCCTTTATAATCTCTTGATTTTCTAATTTATCTAATAATCATGGCTTACAATTTCTGGAAATGAATAAAGCAACTATTTAATTTTTTTTTGAATAGGTAAGCAAGTAGTAGAGTAACTTCAAACTGGGGTTCTTATGGAGTGTGCCATCACTCTTAGTTTGGAAGATTGTGTTCATGAAATATTTAAAATAATCCAACTAAGATCTTTATAAATTTCCAATCCTAAAAAATAGGGGAAAAGAATATTTAGATCTGAGATTTTGCAGTAATCACTCTGAAAATGTTAGAACTGTTGCACTAAAAATCTTGTGGAGAACTCAAAAATTTCGTCAGTAACATCCCCAAACTTCCTCTCTTCTCCTAGATTCAAGTATTTTGTTAGAAAAAGAACACCATATCCACTTTTGGCCTTCAAATATACCATTTTTTGTGAATTGATGCTGCAAAGGATAGTCACCTATTGTAACAGAGCCACAAACTTTCATCTAGCAAAGTAGGCCATCCCTCATGTATGATAATTTTATTTATTTATTGAACTTTTATAGTGACTTTGATATCACAAACACTCTTCTTGCAAAATAGCCCATCCCCCTTTCATGATAAGAAATCTTTTTATTACTAAAGTGACTTCAATATCAGGGTAGGAAAAAATAGCTTGCACCTTTTTAATAGTGGAAATTCTCTTTATTTCTATATTAGACTCTGATATCCCAAACTCTCATTTAAGAGAATGGATTGCTTTTATTTATAGTAGTGGTTGTTTTTATTTTTGTAGTAACATTTTTATTGTATTAAAGTTCACAAAAGTCAATCCAGAATGACAACCACCAAATAGGATAGTCTGATTAAAGATAAAAACTACCTATAACTAGAACATCAAAATTGCAGCCAACTGTCCAGCAGTCACAACGGTAGCATGAAAATAGTTGCAAAATAGTTATAACAGTAGAGTAACAACCAAACATTAAAGCTACAAAACCAGTCATAAAAAGGACTATCCTGAACAAATCAAAGTAATTTGATTGAGCTTAGTGTCCATGTTGTCTTGGTGGGCTTTGATGGCCTTTAGCTGTGCTTGAAGATTTTTTACCTACTGGGCCAAGTTTTGATGAGCTTGGAGCTTGTCTTTCATCATTGTATAGAGGTTTTTTGTTTTTTTAATAAATATTGGATAAAGTTTGCAAATATGGCTCATGTAAGCAACAAGATACAAAGCATTACTCAAGTGAGCCCCAAAAGAGCATTACAACATAAAAATCAAATAAAACTAGACAATAAAAAATGGGTCATTCGTTCAGCTTGTAAACAGTACTTGCAGCTGTACCCATCAAGACCAACAAAAAGTTCAATAGTTCATCATACTAAATACCATAGATTCACATCAGACCTATAGAAAATTACAATAAAGATCTAGCATTTCAATATCATAAGATGCATATACAACAATTCAAGAATGTAAGGAAGTTAAAGTAGTGGAAACAACTTCCTACACCAATCTTGAGGAGAAACATTATGCAAGTTTTTTTTTATAAAAAAGCTGATCTAACAATCACAGAAAATCCAAAAGCACATTCAAAACATAAAATAAATAGTGAAACACAAAACCCCAGATATACATGGGGAAAACCTTTTTAGGTGAAAAACCCCACACTCCAAAAGCCTACTCAATGTATTCCAAATCCAATACCAAGATTACATACACTTGCAAAGCAAGTTTATTATAGGAGTATCACCAATAAACAACTCTAGAAGAATTCTAACAGCATTCTGGTAGCATAACAATACCTGCAAAACCATATGCAAAGCTTCTTAGCCAAGATTTCAGTCTAAAAATAAGCTCTCACGTCCAAAATGAAATCCCCTATTTTTGACCCTTACAGATGTCATAGAATCTATCATAATATGCCTAAAAATAGGCCTTCCATAATATACCACTATGTGGGCATTTTTTGACACCTAATAAACCAATTTTCAAAACACTGACAATGCATAACAACTGTAGGAAAATAAAAATAACTATTATGGCAAATGTACAACAAGGTTGAGACACCTCATTTCCCAACATTCTCCCACTTGTCGAATACCTTGCAAGAGCTAGGGGAATAACACCATAATGGATCAACTGTTAGGAGGCCAAGAGGCCCATAGACTCTGAACACCGCTTGAATTTCACTGTGCTCATGGGCTTAGTTAATGCATCTGCAACATTCACCACAGTCTCTACCTTTTGTAGCTTGACCCTGCCATCCTCGACCATATCTCTCACGAAGTGATACAAAACATAAATGTGTTTGGTCCTAGTATGAAAAGTTAGGTTCTTCGCAAGGCAGATTGCATTCCGACTGACATCACAATAAACTATAACTACACCCTATTTCAATCCAATATCTAAACACAAACACTTCAGCCAAATGACTTCTTTACAAGCATGAGTAGCTACCATGTACTATGCCTCTGTGGTGGACAAAGCGACCATAGCCTATTGCTTGCTCATCTAACTGATTGCACCAACATTAAGAGTAAAAATATATGCACTGGTGGACCTTCTACTATTGACATCACCAGCCCAATCTGAATCCACAAAACTAAGAATGCTCATGGAATGCTGATCTCCCATACCATGAAAATAAATAGAGTACTCTACCATACCCCGCAAATATATGAAGACCCTCTTAACTACATCCCAGTGCACTCTTCCAGGATTAGACATATAACAAGAAAGAACTCCCACTACTTGGGCAATGTCTGGTCTTATACAGACCATAACATACATTAAGCTTCCAACTACACTCTAGTAAGGCACTCTGCTCATGTCTTCCATCTCTGATGGGGATGTAGGACATTGTGAAATAGAGAGCTTCATTTCCAATGTAATAGGAACACAAAGTGGTTTACAATCCTGCATGTTAAACCTTTGCAAAAATGAACAAGCATACTTACTCTGGCCAAGCCATAGCTTTCTCTTCTCATGATTTCTTCTGATCTCCATCCCAAGTATGTGTTTTTTTGCACCAAGATCTTTCATTTCAAATTTCATAGAGAGCTGAGATTTCAATTCTATAATCAAACCTTTGCCTTTCCCAATAAACATGTCATCAACATATAAAACAATTACCAAGAAACAATCACCATCAAATAAAAAATATACACATTGACCAGATTTAGACCGCACAAGTCCCAAACTCAACACATATGTATCAAATCTCTGGTACCACATCCTAGGACATTCTTTAAGGCCATATAAAGATTTCTTTAACTTACAAACCAACTTTCTTTTACCTTTCACCACGTAGTGCTCTGGCTGTGTCATATAAATTTCTTCCTCCAAATCACCATAAAGGAAAGCAGTTTTCACATCCATTTGTTCAACCTCCAGGTCATAATCTGCTACAATAGATAATAAAAACTGAATGGATGTCATTTTAGCAACAGGAGAAAAGATCTCACCAGAATCAATACCCTCAACCTGAGAGTATCCCTTCACAACTAACCGTGCCTTATACTTTTCAACATTTCCATCTAAACCAATCTTTTTCTTAAACACCCATTTACATCCAATAGGTTTTCATCCTTTAGGCAATGGTACTAAGTCCCATGTATCATTTCTTTCAAGGGCTGCCATCTCTTCATCCATGGAAATTTTCTAGGATTCTACATCATTCATACCCAAAGCCTCTTTCACAGATCTCGGTTCTTCAATGTCAGTACTCAAAGAAAATATACACTTCCAATCATCAGGTGAATAACTATACCTTTTAGGTGGTTGCCTATGCTTTCTAGACCTTCGAACAAGCTGAGGTGGAGGTTCTTCCTCTTCTTCCTCCTCTTCTCCCTCTTCTGAAGATTTAGAGCTTGATGAGCTCTCCTCAACTTCTTCTCTATCTTGGGGTCTTGATTCAACATTCTCAGGCATAGAAGGAAGTTGAATCACATCCTTTTTCTGTTCAATTTCTTTATGTTGTTCTGGCTGAAAAGTAATAGGAGAAGGTTTATAAATCACCTTATGTGCAACAAGGTCCCAAATCTTATATCCTTTCACACCATAGCCGTAGATGATGAAGATGCATTTGACAGCCTTAGAATCCAACTTTGTTCTCTTCTCCTTAGGCATATGTGCATATGCCTCAAAAACAAAAACTCTCAGATGTCTAAGTGAAGGCTTTTTTCCCGACCATGCCTCCATTGGCATTTTATCAACAAGAGCTGATGTAGGAGATCTATTTATCAAATAATAAGCAGTGGCAATAGCTTTAGCCCAAAAATTTTGTTCTAGACCAACTCCACTCAATATGCTCCTAGTCTTCTCCATCAATGTTCTGTTCATTCTTTCTACAACTCCATTCTGCTGAAGAGAATACAGAGTTGTCTTTTGTATTTTAATCCCACAATCTATACAGAATCTATCAAAATCTACAAAATAATTGTCACCACCATTGCCAGTGCTCAAACATTTAACTTTCTTTCTAGTATGAGTTTCTACCATAGCCTTAAACTCCTTAAAACTATTGAAAACTTTAGATTTACTCTTTAAAAAATATACCCATGTCCTCCTACTGAAATCATCAATGAAAGTAATATATTAAATTGATTTACCAATAGAAGAAACATAAATAGGACCAAATACATCTGAATGGATTAGATCCAAAATACATGAAGACATATGAGAAGATGAGTAAAACTAAATGCAGTTCTATTTGCCATAAATACAATGTTCACATAAATCAAACTCTAAATTGCAATCATTCAAACCTTCAACAAGGTTCTTATTTTTCAGGGCTTTCAAACCCTTCTCTCCAATGTGGCCAAGTCTCTGGTTCCATAACATGGTCTTCTCTATAGGAAACTTTGATTTGGTAGACAGAGCACCCTTGGGTACCCAGAAGCCACAACCATCTGTAGAAGAGGAAACCATCTCTTTTTTCAGCGAAGTAGTTTCTGGCTTGATTTTATAAAAAATGCTATTACACTCAATCATGCATGCATCAAGCTAGTATAGTGTACCCAATCTACTTCCTCTTGCTATCACCATAGCACCTCTCACCATTTTCACACCTGCTTTAGAAAACTATACATACACACTCGCATCTATTAGCTTGCTAACAGTTAATAAATTTCTTGCTAGTCCTGGGATATGTAAGACACCATCAAATCATCTAACTCTACCATAAGAAAATTTCACATAAATACTACCATAGCCAACAATGTCAAGGAAAGAATTATCACCCAAATACACCTTACCACCATCATAGTTTTCATACTTACTAAACCAGTTTCTGTTTGGAGTCATGTGGAAAGGTGCACTTGACTCTATCAACCATGCATTATCACTTGCACGAGTGGCCAAGGCTGCAATAAAGTCATCTCCTTCTTCCTTTTTAGACTCAGAATCAGAATCTTGCTTCTTCTTCTTTTTCTTCTCTTCTTTACATTCCTTTCGAAAGTGTCTAGATTTGCCACAGTTCTAGCATATTGCCTTAGACTTACCAAGAGATTTTGATCTCCCCTTATTCTTGGACTTGGAACGGCCATGCTACTTCTCATCTTTTCCTCATTCTTTTTGTCTTCCTTGAACACTCAAAGCCTCTTTAGCATTCAAAGAGACCTTCATTCTCATCTTTTTAGAGAGTAGAGAACCAGAAATATCCTCCATCATCAAGATGACTACAGTGCTCCCAATAGCCATGACTAGGCTGTCCCATGAGTCTGGCAGTGAACACAGAAAAATTTGGCACCTTTCTTCTTCATCCATTTTCACCCTAACTGAGGTCAACTGTGTCACCAACATATTGAAAGTTTCCATATGCTCAGAAATCTACCCACCTTCCATTCTCAAGGAATACAACTTCTTCCTCAAGAAAATCTTATTTACTAGAGATTTAGCTTGATATATCTCACCCAACTTCTTCCAAAGCTTCTTTGAAGTGGGTTCTCGTGGACATTTATTAGAATCAAATCTGTAAGGCACAATCTTATGAGACCTTTAGCTTTTCTATCCATTACATCATATTTTGCAGCCAAATCTGGATCCACGGGCCTATGGACATTTTCATCCACTGCATCCCATAGATCCCGATCAATCAATAGATCTTCCATCTTCAGCTTCCACATTTCAAAATTCATGCCAGAAAAATGCTCTACCTCAATCCTCCCAAATGTGCTCACTGTCTGGACAAATGCCTACAACAAGATCACAAAGTATTCTTTGCACAAGCTCCCACTCAAACCTTGATTAGCACAAAAAACCCAACAACCCACAATTGAAACCAAAGGTGATTAGGTGATTATGCAAAACTTTAAAAAGAAAAATTGATCTAATATTCATAGAAAATCCAGAAGCACATTCAAAACATAAAATAAATAGTGAAACACAAAACACCAAATATACGTGGGGAAAACCCTTTTGGGTGAAAAAACCCACACTCCAAAATCCTACTTAATGTATTCTGAATCCAATACCAAGATTACATACACTTGCATAGCAAGTTGATTATAGGAGTATCACTAGTAAATAACTCTGGAAGAATTCTGGTAGCATTTTGGTAGCATAATGATACCTGCAAACTCAACACACACAAACTACTGCTCAAGTGTCCAATTTATAGACTTCTGGCTATACAAGAAACCATCTGTAGTTTTACAAAACCATGTGCAAAGCTTCTCAACCAAGATTCTAGTCTAAAAATAAACTCTCACGTCCAAAATGAAATCCCCTATTTTTGACCTTTACAAATGTCATAGAATCTATCATAATATGCCTAAAAATAGGCCTTCCATAATATACCACTATGTGGGCATATTTTGACACCTAATAAATGAATTTTCAAAGCACCGACAATGCATAACAGCTGTAGGAAAATAAAAATAACTATTACGAGAAATGTGCAACAAGTTTGAGACATCTCATTTCCCAACAAAGAAAATATAAAGGCACACCTAACTAGCATACCAACATCTTATCAACTAATACCTTATACCAAAGGTATCATATTAATCAACATAGTCTAGCAGTCAAACCATAAGAAATAGTCTAGCAGCTAGTACATCTATATATTTACATGTACAAAAAACACTAAAAAGGAACAATAAATATTTTGTTTTTCCCAAGGAACGATCATTTGCACCTATACCATCACCATGTTACAAGTCATCAACATCAACACCTTTACCTTAATCAACATGATTAGAAGATAACTTGGGAACAATAGGACTATTAGCAACAACATCTTTCACATTGCTTGAAATAACAAACATATCTTTTTGGATAGGCTAGCCTTTTTATCAAAAATTGCATTTTGAGAACCAATAGTCCATTGAATGCAAGGTATTTGATCCAGTGGTGCATGAAGATCCTCTTTCTACAATGGATGGGAACTGTCACATTGTCTCATTGGGTGGTTTGTCCTACTCTTTGGTAGCCTTCATTGCTAGCGGCTCTTGTGTTGCTTGTTTTTTGTCTACAAATGGTTTTGTGGGTCTTGATTCGTCGTTGGCACTAGGGATAGGGAATGTTTCCCTTTTGTTTGTGACTCTACCTCCTCAAGAGGTTGTGACTGAGGATGCCACTATTTCCCCATAAGAAATGGGCTAATCATTCTAGATTTAGGCACAATGGAAAGGGGTCATGATTGGTGACTAATTCCAAATTCAGTCATTGACAAATCATCCTCTAAATGGGCTAACGCTCTAGTGGGGAAATTTTTAGGGGTTAGACCCAATGTGGACAACATTAGAAATTGGGTTAAGAGGAAATGGAGGATAAAAGGCTCACTGGATATTTTTGTACTAAAGAAGGGATTATTCCTCTTTTCATTCTCTTTTCTTGGAGACTATTTTCAAACCCTGAAGGGTGATCTATGGTTCCTTGGCAAATCTTGCCTCTTTCTCAAGAAATGGGAGCAAGGATTGGACTTGGATAAAGTTTATATTGAAAGTCCCAGTTTGGGTTAGACTTCCTAGATTACCATTGGATTATTGAGATGAGGAAATGTGGATAGCTATTGCTTGCTCCTTGGGTGATTTAATTGTGGTCGATGAGATGACAAGATCGAGGAAGTGTTTTCTATTTGCTATATTCTATGTCAATGTTGTTATTGACAAGGTACTCCCCTCATCATTCACTCCATTAAAACTTGAAGATTGGGTGCAACAACTTATTTATGAGGAATACCAAATGATGTGCCTCAATTGCCACAAGCCAAGGCATGCTTTTTCCATGTGTGGAGCTTCTAAATGAAGGAATTTTCATAGAAAAAATAAGGATTAGTAGGATCCTCCTCCTCCTCATGTGGATGTTATCAAACCCTTAGAGGAGATTGGTATGCCAGATTGTCTTCTCTTGGACAAGACTTACTCAAAGACACTTGGTACTATCTCTTTGGTGGAAAACTTTGGTGGAAAAAAGTAAAGAGAAGGGAGTGGTGGTGATTTGTTCACCTAGGCATCAAAATTTGTCCTGCTACAAGGAAAATTGTAGAGAGTATTCCTCGAACAAGAATTCTTGTGATCCTCTCAACTCGAACCACAATCTTCAGGCAAAGAAACCATCAGTAAGAGACTTAATCCAATTAAGTCTTGGGATGCCAACTTGAAACAAAGTTCCTTGAAAATCTTTGGATTCAAACCACCTTGAATTTGTTGATCTTGTTTTATTGGGTGGTTCTGCCCAAGTTTTGTTGTTTTCCCCATGTGTGGGGAATAGTTGTTTGTTGTTGTATCTTTGCCCCATTTCCTTGTGATCATTGTTTTTTCTTGATATTTTTTGGATGTCGTTAGTTGTTCTTGTTATTTCTTTGTTTTGGGTGTGAACCCTCCTTTGCATATTCGGTTCATAGCTCTAGTCAAAAGCATTTACTCTAATAAAAAACACTCCATTGAACACTATGAGAATCTAGAATCTTAAAAAGGATAGGGGATTAATGTTTGCTTTAGTTTGAATCATCCTTTCCACAAAACATTCCAAGGGCTTTTCAACCCAGTGCTTCTCCTATCAAGAGGAGAGTCAGCTATCAGATTTGAGTTGTCACTTGGTTTTCTGCTGGTAAATTTAGATGTGATCACACAAGATTGCTAATTAATGCCTTTATGCCCTTAAAACCCTAATTTAAGAAAAATAGTAATCAAATCTATGAATTACAACAAATGCAACAGGAAATAAACAGAGGGTAGAGAACCTTAACTCACTATTTTTCATAGTCAAAAAATAGAAAATTCAGGGACAATGGTGATGATGCCCTAGTCCAATGTGCAACTTTTTTCTACAAAGTCCCAATCTCCTTCTAGCACTGATCTCTGCTATGTCTTCTATTTTTTGTGATCTGAAAATAGAGGACAAGGTTGATGGCACCCTTGTCTCGAAAAGTTGAACAGTGTCCTTTTCTTTTTAGATCCAAAATCTTCAATGTCTGCCTTCTTCTCTGTAACTCCACTTTCTCCAGATCTGACACCTATAACCTACAATCACAAGGAGTGTGGGAGGGGGTTGTGGTGTTTAGAGTCTTGCCTCAGTCAAGACCCAGAGAGACATTCAAGTCTTTTGAACACCATTGTCAGAGAGAGAGTGCATGCTCTTGGGAGGTAGAGGCAAAAACTGAATGATAATGATTGATAAAGCACAGTAAATGATACCTTGATGATGAAGCTCTCATGGAAGGAAGAAGCTCTTCAATGCCATTAGGAGAAGATGTAATCCAACCTGCAAACAAACATAATAACAATACTATGCTTTGCAACACAATGATAATCACAAGTATGTCAATATCTCATGAAAACATAAACATCCTCTATTTTGCAAATGATAACCTAAATATGCTGATATATGCGACTATTAAGATTCTTGCCAAGAATTTTGAATTTGAAACTTATGATGTCAGCCTGGAGATCAAATAATGGTCAAAAAATTGACATTTCAAATTAGGGCAGACCCAAAATAAGAATGGGCTAGCGGACCAATGCCCTTGTCCACCCCCCTATCTTTGCTCAAAATTCATTAAATTGTAGCCCCCTAGGTCCTATTTGTCACAAGACCTAGGGGTTTTCTCATGGGGAGTTTGATTTAACATGCAAGATGTTCTAAATGCAAATCTAAAGACCTGGGAGCTAAACCTTTAGGGAAAAGCCCCCAAGGGTGCATTTTTCTGACATAACATTTAGCCCCCACTTTAATGTATGCATTAAATGCAAGGCCAATACATGCATTAAAGTAGGTCAACAAACACAACAAACACACGAAGCATGGAGAAGACACGCCAAACACATTGAAGACAATGACAGGCACGCAAAACATGGAGAAGATAGTTATAGTCATGCAAAACACGGAGAATACAACATTGAAGACACGTAGAGCGTAGAGAATACAATGAATGTAGTGATTATTTTGTTTTTGATTTTTCCCATATGAAATGCATAATACATGTACAAGGAAAGTAAACAAACAAATCCCCAAAAGTGTAGAGGAGTTGTTCACCACCGATCTTGGACTTTTTGAGAATAGACACGCTAAACAAAATCTCAAGGTTTAGAGGATCTATTAACCACCAATCTTGCACCTTGAGAACAAACATGCCAAACAAATCCCAAAGTGTAGAGGAGCTCATTGCCATTGGTCTTGCACTTTGAGAACAAGCACGCCATACACACACACATTGAAGACATGGAGAAAACATGGTAGACAAATGATGGAGTGTTCTTATAGCTAGGTTCATCACCATCTCAAGCACATTACAAGCACACACCGACGATTGGCCTTCACCACAACAACCACCAAAAACACACTTGAGGGTTGAGTTAGTCACATAACAGATCCTCGCCTCACAGTGAGGACTTTTGAAAATGACAGGATGATGGAATCTCTCCGAGAAATACACCATCCCCGATTTGAGATGAGGGCTTATGATAAAAGGATATGCTCGATATCCCACCTCCGCAGAGGGAATAAATGATTGATTTGATTTTTAGATTGTTTAAACACACTTTACTATGATCTAAAGTGGACAGCTTACCTTATATATGCCCCCACCTTAAAGTGGTTGATATCACATACTGATATCAAGCACATTAAGGCAGGAAGAAAACACACAAGGGAACATGAGCTCTCGCAAAGCCCATGCCCCCTAGAGGTGACATGTACTTTACGATCTCTGAATGTTCCCACAAACACATCCCTGCAAGAAAAGTGTTAGTGCCCATATAATCATGATAAACAACAATGCATATGATCAACTACATGAAAAAGACAAGCAAGGAGATATTCATGATAAACGAAGTACACAGAGAAACAATATTGTTAAGGTGTTGTTAGCAAGATAAGATAACATTAAAGTCAACATCAAGAGAGAAATCACACAGTGATTCTACTAGCCAAGTGTCGGATAATTTGTTACAACCCCATCATCATATAGGAACTAAGTCCATTTTTTTATTTCTCTCGAAAGGGACACTAGGTCCGCATCAGTATAATCTATTTTTGTCATCTACCAGCTAGATGGAAACACTAGAGGAAGGTAAATAATAAATCAGAGAGGAGAACAAGTGCCTTAGGGGCATTCATGTAGGAGGATGCCCCCAATTCACCTATTGCAACACTATGTCCGTAAGACAACACACAATAATGAAATTAGAGGAGAGAGAAGATATAGAAGAATGCTGATACAAATAGAAGAAGGTCTCAACAGAGGTGGTTTCCTAGTATCCTTGACCTTATGAGAGAATCAAGGGTCATCCTAGGAGGCCTAACAACACATAACACATCATGGGGAAGCACATCATGAAGAGATAAAGGGTTAGAGATACTTAGAGGTAGGGATTGCTAGGCTAGCGGTTGTCGCGGATCTTGATCTTTATCTTAATAGTTAAGGCTTTATCACTTCTTCTCTCTTCCATATGTCCATGAGTTTGTGAGGGTAACCATTTAGGAAAGGTGCCCCTTAATGATGGTTGAGAGGGGATGTTGCCATTTTCTGTGTCAGTTATAGGAGCTCTTGAAATTCTATTTGGATCAGATTGTTGAGGAGCCTGACAAATGCCCATTTCAGTCCCTATATACTGTGTTGGAATACCTTGAGTTTGAGGGATAGTTTGTTCTTCAATATATGAAGGCTCAAGTAAAGATTCCTAGTCTGTTTCTTTGTTTAAAATGTAATTGAGAAGTTCTTGAACATCAAGTGGTAAATTTTCATTAGATTGAAGAAAATAGTCACAAAGAGAATATGCATCATCCAAAGCATTATCCTAGTTAGGGAGAATAGAAAGGGATGACAAAGTGGTATGGATAAATGTATCAATTATATCTTCTTCTTGTGCCAAGATATCCTCACTAAGTGGGGTTATGTTGGGACAAGTCTCTTTGTTCAATGAATCGCCCATTGCTATATCATTTTCATAGGTCTTAGAAAGGATTTTCATTATGTCGTCATGTAACAAAGGGAGAGAGGGAACAATTTTCTCACCACTACTTTCCCCATGATTGTTTTCTATCATAAAATTAGTAAGATTCTCCACGATCGAAGGAAAACATCCACAGTTGCAAGAAAACTATCAAAATAGGCTATTGTTCGAAGGATATCACAGGTAGTGCTTTTGTTCATGTCAATGTCATAGATGTATGCTATTTGATGCAAGAATTGAGGATATTTATCAATGAATTTGCAAAAATTATCACAATTCATAATGTACTCAAATAAAATTTCCAAAGATGAGTCCTTAGGAGAATCCATGAATGCAAAACTATGTGCAAAAATGGTCGTTAAAAGCTTGATTTTTTTACTTTTCACAGTGCAAACAAGTGAAAGAAGAGGTGCTGTAAAAATTTTCAAGAGGGATAGAAAATTATATGCCTGATAACAGTCCACTAATGCAAGAATACCTTTCACAACACACTTTTGAAGCAACTCTAGAAAGTCGACAAACCAAAACCTAGTGAAAATAGGCCAAAATATACAATTTTTCACCAAATATTAATGCAAAAGGCTAGGGAAGTGGGTGTTGTAAGGAAAATTATGATGGATATAAACTTATAATAGTACTAACAGCCACCTAATGCCAAAAAATTTGTCACAACACACATATAGTGCCTCTCTAGACCAAACCCTAGTGCAAAGATAGCAAAGATATGCCAATTTTTCCAAAATTTGAATGCAAAGGCTCGAAATGAAGAGTGTTGTAATGAAATTGAGAAGGGAAACAAAATTATAAGGCTAATAACAGCTAATTAGTGCAATAAAATTCCTTACAACATGTTTGGAGTGCAAATCTAGCAAGACGATAGGCTCAAATCTAGTGAAAAATACAAGTTTTCAAACCCTAGACATGAAATTTCACAAGGAGGCCATTATAATGCAACACTAAAATTAGAAATCAGACCTAATGAGTGTTTTGACAAGATAGTAAAATCTAAGACAAGATTTTAACTACAACCCTAGCTTATGTAAAACTAGGTTTTTATGAAAAATTCAAAATTTCAAGCAAATTTTGACAAATCAAGCATGCAAATACAATGCAAATGAATTGTAAATGATAAATTTATGTATTTTCGATCAAATTGTTGATATGCACTAGACAACTAAGAGGGGGGGTGAACCAGTTGTCTTGAAAACTCAAACACTTTTTCATTAAAACATTAAACTCTTATCCACAATTATTAAGATTTAACCATGAATGCATAAAATCAGAGACTTAACCACATATGTAGCAACAAACTAAAGAGACACTAGATTTTACGTAAAAAACCCCAAGGTGGGGAAAAACAATGGAGAGGATTAGCTCTCAATATATATTGTAATATTGAAATAATGATGATCAGGCTTGGTCACTCCATGGGCCTAATCATACTGACTCACTGTCATGAAGAACAACTAGGTCTAGCAGGCTCACTATCTCAACCCTAAACCGAGAAAGATTACAATAAAGGCTATTAAACCCTGATGGCTGTTAAACCCTACTGGCAGTTCACTACCAGGCTCACTACCACGATCAACACCTTTTTATATTTATCATTAAAGTACAACAATTTCTCTGCTCTGCTCTGCCTCTTCTCTGCTCTACCTCTTCTCTCCTCTTCCTCTTTTCTGCTCTGCCTTTTGGACTTTTCTTAAAATCTTTTCATTTTCGCTCAAGGACAACTTTTCCATAATTCAACTACAAGTATTTATACACTACATCAACCTTGGAATGATCATCAAGGTCAACATTACAATCATCAACCATCGGAACAATCTCCAAGGTCGGCATTACAAACATTTACAAAATAAGTCTTGACCTATTACAACATTATGAAAGGGAGATGAAGTAAAAGTACACGTGGATCACACCATGCCTTAGCTGGGACTTAAACACAATTTTCCATGCTTCAACATGCTTTCACAATCTTCAAGAGATCTCTACAATCGCTGGAATCAACCAGGTCATCGAAATTGGTTACACAACACACTATCCAAAAGTAATCTTCAAACACCTTCATAATTCTTTCATGCAGACCAATGTAATTGTTAAGGGAAAATTGGATCTAAATGAATAATCAATATATCAATATCAATGATACCCAAAACTCAATGAAATAATGAACAAAAGAGATCAATTAAACAATGAATAATACAAAGCAAACCTCCTTTAATTCTTAGCTTCCATTGATCACCTATCACAAATGATCTTGTCTATGAATATGGCCCTCAGAAGGTGCACTTCCTTGCTATGATTCCAAGATGTCAATTGGGAATGGCTATGATAGTTTCACCATGAAGATGAGCTTCACAACAATGATAGTGATCTAGTAACGAGTGTGATCACAAGCAATGAAGGAATTGGTGCCAAAGGTGCACTATAATTCCTGCAGAGTAACAATACTTAAAGCTTGGATGATTGAAATGGAGGAATTGGGTTCAATTTATAGACTTGGGATAGAAAATATCAATGGTATAGAAAGAATGAGAAGATCAATGGTTGAGAATAGTTGAGGAATGTGCGTGAATAAGAAGAAGACAAGTGTCACACAAAAGCTATTTTATTTGAGTTAACTGCTTTCTTTTCTAAAGATAAGACATGCTTTTCATAAATTAGAAAGCTTTTTTTTAAAATTTAAGAGATATTGATAAAAACAAGGTTGATTGAGTCAGTTAACTCAACTTGAGATTTGCTTTTGCATGATTTGAGAGAAATTAAATAATAATTTATTTAATTTTGTGTGCATGAAGAGGAAGACTTATTTGTAGAAGATTTGGAAGAATATTTGAAGAATTAGAAGATAAGAAAGCAAAATAATTAAATAAATTTATTTAAATGTTTGTGCATGCTTTGGAAGAATAAATAAAATATTTGATTGTATTTTATTTTTAGAGACTAAGAGGATTTAAATAAATTTAATTGATTTATTTAAATTTGGAAGAAGAATTGACCTTAATTAAATAATTAAGAATTATTTAATTGTTTGGAAGAATTTAATTAAATAAAGAATTTTATTTAATCCTTACTTTAGAAGAGATAATTAAATATTTTAATATTTAATTAACTTAGGGGAATGTGAATCAAGTAAATAAATTTGTTTATTTATTTATTGATAGAAGAAATTAAAATGGAACAAATATTAAGAATATTTATTTAGTCCCAGCCGTGTCATTTTTAGGCGTATACAGTAATGACGGGAACATGATCAAGAGGTATCCACAAGCACATTATAATCATCAGGAGAAATTGCACAACCCTTAGCCACTTTATCCATAGGAATCTTCTCACCAAAACACATGAACTTCTTTGTCTTCAACTATCATAAAAGAAAGATAGCTTGCGGACCACCAAAACATGAACCACTACAATTGTAGGCACTTACCATCATCCCAGACTTCCCTCTCAAACCACAGAGAAAAATACTTTACTACGGAGAAATGTAGAGCATATTACTTTCTCCTTGTCCCAACTAAACTTCTAGAAAAGGTAGACTTTACTCTATTGAATGCAACTCTCTCAATTATTCATATTGGAGGCTCAAACTTAGGATTCAGCAACTTTAGACATCCCTTTGAATAACTTCCAATCCATACAGCAAGATCTTCACCTAGAAAGAAATGTGGAGTAGTCTGCCAGGTTGTTCTTCAACATACCACTCACTGTCTATACTGCACTTCACTGTAGCTTACTTGTTTATTCCGAAGAGGCCAATTTTCTCAATATCCTCAACATGTAGAGCTTCCTAACATGTAATAGAATAAGATATAGTTGACACCAATGACAACAAAGATATGTTGACATCAATTACAACACCGATTAGGCACATACTTGCAACAATCTCCCCCTTTGTCATTGATGGCAAAATATGATGTGAAAAACTGCAACAACCATCAAGACAAGATTCTACCCCTTTTTCTTTACACATCTACACTCTTTCTTTCTACAGGATTCGCCCCCTTTCTCTTTACACATCTGCACTCTTTGTCTCTCTAAGTTTTTCACATGACTTCTCTCCCCCTTTGATATCAATGGAAAATGGCACATACTTGCACTCTTCTGCTTTGATCCTATCTCTCTTCTGAACTCTTTGACTACTCCCCCTAAGAAGTATCCCTAAAAAGGATCAATCCGGATCTTTGAATACCTCTAGACTGATGCACTATTGTGCACCTTAGTTTAGAGTAGGAGGGGTGATAACCCCTAACTTTTCTCTTTCCTTAAGCAGAGGCTTGGAAAAATGTCTGCAATCTGATCTTTGGTAGAAACATACTCCAACTTGACTTCATTCTTTGTCACCTTTTCTCTCAGAAAGTGATACCTAATGGATATGTGTTTTGTCCTTGAATGCATTATTGGATTCTTTGATATGTTGATGGCACTTGTGTTGTCACAAAATATTGTAATTGGATCTTCATACACAACTTTGATGTCCTTCAAAGTCTGCTTCATCCATAACACTTGAGTGCAATTGCATGCTGCTGCAATGTATTCTGCTTTTGCAGTAGATAGGTCTATTGAATCCTATTTCTTGGTCAACCAAGATACCAACCTTTTCCCCAAGAAGAATGTACCTCCACTTGTGCTTTTCCTATCATCTATATCTCTAGCCCAATCTGCATCAGTGTATGCACTGAGGGTAAAATCATTGTCCTAAGGATAACACAAACCATAATCCATTCTACCTTTTAAATATCTTAGAATTCTCTTGATTTCCATCACATGAGATTCCTTGGGTTCTACTTGAAATGTTGCTACAAGACATACTGCATGCATTATGTCAGGTCTAGTTTGAGTCATATAAAGCAATCCTCCAATCATAGATTTGTACCTTTTCTGGTCTGCCATGGGTGAGTTATCATCTTTACTCTAATTACAACTAGTTACCATAGGTGTGCAAACTAGTTTAGAGTCTTCTATCCCAAATTTCCTTAACAACTCTTTCACATACTTAGACTAAGAAATGAAGATACCTTTATCTGACTGGCTTATTTGCAAACCTAGAAAAAAGTCCATTTCACCAAACATGGACATTTCAAATTCACTTTGCATTTCTCTAGCAAAAACTGAGCACATACCTTCATTGCCTCCAAAAATAATATTATCCACAAAGACAAAAACAATTAGGATTTGTTCACCATTGATCTTGAAGTAGAGATTGTTGTCTGTAGTACCTTTACTGAACCCTATCTATATCAGATACCTATCCAACTATGCATACCATGCCCTGGGAGGTTGTTTTAATCCATACAAAGCCTTCTTCAATCTACATACCATGTCACCTTGATCTAATAACTGGAATCCTTCTGGTTGTTCAATATAGACTTCACATCCATTTGGTAAACCTTGAAATCTTTGTAGCAGCAAAAGCCAAAAACATCCTTATTGCTTTGATCCTTTCCACTGGAGCAAAAGTTTCTTCAAAGTCTATTCCTTCAACTTGAGTGTATCCTTTGCATACCAACCTTGCTTTGTTTCTTACCACTTCACCACTCTCATTCATCTTATTTCTAAAGACCCACTTCGTGCCAATTACATTCTTATCTACTAGTCTGGGAACAAGATCCCAAGTCTGATTCTTCTCTATCTGTATCAATTCCTCTTCCATATCCTTTACCCAGTTCTCATCTTTGCAAGCCTCATCTATAGTTTTAGGTTCGATCTTGGAAATCAGACATAAATTTACTTGCTCCTCTACATCTTTTCTTCTGGTTAAAATCCCTTTGCTCTTATTTCTTATAATTTAATCTTCAGAATGATTGAGTCTCACATACCTTGGATTTTTGGTGGCACTTAATGGGGCTTGTTCTTCTTCATCTGAGCTATCTTCATGCTACACTGCTTCTGAAACCTCTGGTCCATCTGATTCATATCTATTTGATTCTAAAGACCTTTCCTTACTTTCATCAACTTTGACGTTTGTACTTTCAATGATCTTATTCAACCTCTTATTATAGCACCGGTATGCCTTTCTCTTAGTGGAGTAACCAAGGAAGATTCTTTCATCACATCTAGCATCAAACTTGCCAAGATCTTTTTCCCTTTTGATATAACATTTACTACCAAAAACTTCAAAATATTTCACAGTTGGAACTTTGCCATGCCATAATTCATAAGGAGTCTTAGATTTGTTACCTTTTACTTGGACTTTGTTTAGGATATACACAGTTCTATGAATTGCCTCTCTCCAATATACTTCTGGCAAATCAGCTTCCTTCATCATGGTTCTAGTAGCTTCTTGAATTGTTCTATTTTTCCTCTCAACAACTCCATGTTGTTGTGGAGTTCTAGGTGCAGATAGTTCTATTTATTCCATGTTTTTCACAAAAGAAATTGAATTCATTTGATGTTAACTCTCCTCCTCTATCAGACCTCAAGCATTTGATCTTCAAGTCCATCTCATTTTCAACCATTGCCTTAAAAGCCTTGAGCTTATCTAGGGCTTAAGCTTTTTCTTTCAAAAAGGTAACCCAAGTCATTTTAGAATAATCATCAATAAGCAACATGCAGTACCTGCCTCCTTGCAAACTTCTTACTCTAGTAGGTCTGCACAGATCTGTATGCACTAGCTCAAGTAGTCCTTCAACTGATTGGTCCTTGCTTTTGAAACTTATTATTGTTTGCTTCCCAAATTGACACTCCTTGCAAATAGACTTAGTAGGCTTCACAAGCCTAGGAAAATCTCTAATAGCCTATGTATTACTTATCTTCATATTGTTATCAAAATTTATGTGACACAACCTTCTATGCCATAAACAACTCTCATCAGTCTGAGCCAACAACCAATAATTTGCAGTTCCTTTCAAGTGATAGATATTACCTCTGGTCATCTTACCAGTTGCAATAACTATTCCAGAGCTTTCCCTAATCTTGCATCCATTGTCCTTGAATCTTAAATCATAGCCTTTGTCACACATCTAACCCACACTTAGAAGATTGTGCTTTAATCCCTTCACATACAAGACATCTTTAGTATTATGCTTGCCATAAAAAAATAGATCCTTTTCCACAAATCTTACCAGCTGTATCATCTCCAAACCTAACCAGTCCACCATCATATCTTTCCAAACTCACAAACTTACTTTTGTCACCAATCATGTGGTGAGAGCATCCACTATCAATAACCCATTCATCTTTGTCCTTAATAACCTGAGCAACCAAAGCACTTTCCACTGGTTTGTCTTCCTTCACACAGCTAGAAGAATTAGTAGACACGGGATCTTCCTTAATAACAATAAACAAGCATTCATTTCTAGAGGTACTAGCATTATCAAGTTCTCCATTATCTGATACTCCTTCATCATCATCAAAATCTTCAACATAATAACACTTCTTTTGGGTCCTAGGTCTTTTCTCATATCTTTTTCTATTTCTTTCAATTCTTTTAGGACATCTAGAAGCAAAATGACCTACTTTACCACAGGAAAAACATTTGAAAGGTAATTTTCCTTTATAGTTACTAGATCCTCTTTGCAATCTATCTGCAAGGTTGACTTCAATTTCATCAAACTCATCATCAGATTCAACCTTGTACTTTTTTGATCTAGAAGTTTTTCCTGAAGTGCTGGCTTTCAAGGCCATCTCAAATTTTGGTAGAGCACCGCCAAATTCTCTCATTTCAAAAGCAGTAAGCTTACCAAGCAACTGATCCCTGTCAACATCTTTTACTTGCATAAATTCTTCAATTGCAGCTACCTTGTGACAATAGGCCTTGGGCAGAGATCTAAGAATTTTCATCACTATTTCCTTATTGTCGAGAGTTTCTCCCATGGCTTTTATTCATGTGACAAGTTCATCAACTCTTTGCATAAAAGCTGATAGATTTTCATCTTTAGGCTTTCATATTTCACGTTCAGACTTTATAGCTTGGCTTCCTTCATATAGATTTTTCAACTTTTCCCATACCTCATTTGCAGTTTCAAGATCCACAACTTTTGTCAGAATTGAGTCGGTTAATGAGCTTGGCAGAGCATCCTTCGCCTTGACATCCATCTCATATTATTTGATTTCATCTTTAGTCATCAGGCCATTTTGAGGCATGGTGTATTTTATTTTTGCAGCTTTCTATACTTTGTAGCCAAGACAAAGAAGATGGCTTTTCATCCAAGCCTTCCAGAGACCATAATTTGATTCATCAAAATGCGGTGCTTCCTTCTTGTAAGACATCTTGGATCTTCCTCAACCTGTTAAACTTTCTTCAAAGGAACCTTGCTCTGATACCAATTGTTGATATGTGCCGAACAACTGAGAGGGGGGTGAATCAGTTGTCTTGAAAACTCAAACAATTCTGCATTAAAACATTAAACACTTAGCCCCAATTATTAAGATTTAACCATGAATGCATAAAATCAGAGACTTAACCACATATGCATAAACAAACAAAAGAGACACCATATTTTATGTGGAAAACCCCAAGGTGGGGAAAAACCACAGAGAGGATTAGCTCTCAATATATATTGTAATCTTGAAATAATGATGATCAGGCTTGGTCATTCCACAGGCCTAATCATACTAACTCACTGTCATGAAGAACAACTAGGTTAAGCATGCTCATTGCCTCAAACCTAAACCTAACAAGATTACAATAATTGTTCTTAAACCTTGAGGGCTGTTAAACCCTACTGGCAGCTCACTACTAGGCTCACTACCACGTTCAACACCTTTTTATATTTATCATTGAAGTACAACAATTTCTCCACTCTTCTCTGCCTCTTCTCTACTCTACTTTTTGGACCTTTATTAAAATCTTTCATTTTTACTCAAGGACAACTTTTCCATGATTCAACTACAAGTATTTATACACTACATTAACTTTGGAATGATCATCAAGGCCTACATTACAATCATCAACCATTGGAACAATCTCTAAGGTCAGCATTACAAACATTTACAAAATAGGTCTTGATCTATTACAACATTATGCAAGGGAGATGAAGTAAAAGTGCACGCAGATCATGCCATGCCTTAGCTGGGACTCAAACATGATCTCCCATGCTTCAACACACTTTCACAATCTTCAAGAGATCTTCGCAATTGCTAGAATCAACCAGGTAGGCCAAACTAGTTACACAACATGCTGTCTAAAAGTAATCTTCAAACACCTTCACAATTCTTTCACGCGGACCAATGTAATGATGGGAACATGATCAAAAGGTATCTAGAAGCATGTTATAATCATCAAGAGCAACCATTATAATCATCAGGAGAAACCACACAACCCCTAGCCACTTTATCCATAGGAATCTTCTCACTAGAACACATGAACTTATCTGTCTTCAGTTGTCATAAAAGAAATATAGATTGCGGACCACCAAAACATGAACCACTACAATTGTGGGCACTTACCATCATCCCAAACTTCCCTCTTGAACTGTAGAGAAAGATACTTTACTACGAAGAAATGCTGAGCATATTACTTTCTCCCTATCCCAACTAAACTTCCAGAAAAGGTAGACTTTACTTTGGTGAATGCAACTCTCTCAATTCTTCATACTAGAGGCTCAAACTCAGGATTCAACAACTTCAGACATCCCTTTGAATAACTTCCAATCCATACAACAAGATCTTCACCCAGAAAGAAATGCAGAGTAGTCTACCAGGTTGTTCTTCAACATGCCACTCACTGTCTATACTGCACTTCACTGTAGCTTACTTGTTTCTTCTGAAGAGGCCAATTTTCTTAATATCCTCAACATGTAGAGCTTCCTAACATGTAATAGAACAAGATACAGTTGACACCAATGACAACAAAGATATGTTGAAATCAATGACAACAACGATTAGGCACATACTTGCAACACAGATCTAATGCAAATGAAAAAAATTAGTGTAAATTAGATGCCAATTAATTCAAATTTCACAACAATGCAAGCCTAATATGTCAATTTTTGCAAATTTTCCAAATTTTTCAAATTTTTTGTGTTTTTTTGAATGCAATATTGAAAATAATGAATTGAATGATGATGAATTTCATGTCTAATGTAAAAATTAGAGAATTAATTAAATGTAATTGAATGAATGCAAACTATGTCAAAAATCAAACCCTCGAATGCAAATTTTTTTTCAAATTTTCCAAATATATCAATTTTTTTATAAATTTTCAAATGCAATGAAATGAATGAATGGAAATTTGTCAAACAACACTCAGCAAGGTACCAAAAAGTTCAAAACATGGGTTCACTAGAATGTTTTATGGTAAAAAGGATGGGGGGTTAATGTTTGCTTTAGTTTGAATCCTCATTTCCACAAAACATTCCAAGGGCTTTTCAACCGAGTGCTTCTCCTATCAAGAGGAGAGTCAGCTATCAAATTTGAGTTGCCACTTGGTTTTCTACTGGGAAATTCATATGTGATCACGCAAGATTGCTAATTAATGCCTTTATGCCCTTAAAACCCTACTTTAAGAAAAACAATAATCAAATCTGCAAATTATGACAATGGAATAGGAAATAAGCAGAGGGTAGAGAACCTTAACTCACTATTTTTCATAGTTGGAAAATAGAAAATTTAGGGACAATGGTGATGGTGCCAGAGTCCAATGTGCAACTTTTTCTACAAAGTCTTGATCTCCTCCCGGTACTGATCTTTGCTATGTCTTCTATTTTTCATGATCTAAAAATGGAGGAAAAGGTTGATGGTGCCCTTTTCCTAAAAAGTTGAATAGTATCAGCTTCTTTTTAGATCTAGATTCTTTAATGTATGCCTTCCTTCTCTGCAACTCCACTTTCTCTAGATTCGACACCTGTAACCTGCAATCACAAGGAGTGTGGGAGGGGGTTGTGGTGTTTAGAGGCTTACCCCAGTCAAGCCCTAGAGAGACATTCAAGTCTTCTGAAAACCATTATCAAAGAGAGAGTGCATGCCCTTAGGAGGTAGAGGCAAAAACTGAATGATAATAATTGATAAAGCACAATAAATCATACGTTGATGATAAAGCTCTCATGGAAGGAAGAATCTCTTCAATGCCATGAGGAGAAGATGTAATCCAACCTACAAACAAACACAATACCAATGCTATGCTCTGCAATATAATGATAATCACAAGTATGCCAATAGCTCATGAAAACATAAACATCCTCTAGTTTGCAAATGATAACCTAAACATGCTTATATATGCAACTATTAAGATTCCCGCCAAGAATTTTGAATTTGAAACTTATGATGTCAGCCTAGAGACCAAATAACGGTCACAAAATTGACATTTCAAATTAGGACAGACCTAAAATAGGGCTGGCCTAGGGCACCAGTGCCCTTGTCTAGCCCCCTATCTTTGCTCAAAATTCATTAAATTGCAGCTTCCTAGGTCCTATTTGTCACAATGCCCAGGGGTTTTCTCATCGGGAGTCTAATTTAACATGTAAGATGCTCTAAATGCAAATCCAAAGACCTAGGAGCTAAACCTTTAGGGAAAGCCCCCAAGTGTACATTTTTCTGACATAACACATCTCTCTTCTTTTTATGTACCTACAACACAACATTATATGCCACACAAGAAATGGTGGTTTCACTAGAAAAGTAAGTGAGCAATCTTTGGATGCCTTGAAACACTTCTTTGTCCTTTTCAATTCAGACACACCACAAAATCTCAATGAAATATATAAACTATAACAATTTCATAAATTTAGACAAAATGAAGTACATTTAATTTTCTCAAAAATAATATTAGACCACACAGTAGAAGCCTTTCTAGTACACCCAACTCAAATAGGATGAAAACAATTCCAGATAGACTTAGCAGAGGGGAAGCCAAAAAACTGAAAAGTAGACTCATCCTTGTCACATATAAGATATATTTTAGACCCAATAATAAAGGAATTAACACTAACAAGAAGTTTATGATATAACAACAACCATCTAAAAACAACTTTCTTAGGCTCAAGATGCTTAAACCAAATCTTTTTTAACCTACTGGCCCAATGTTATCTATATTATATAGCCCCCATGGGGAGTTCAATTTAACATATACCAACTCTCAAAAAATGAGAGCAAAACATAAACATATTTAGGAGTAACATGCGATAGTTTTTTTAACCCTAATATATTCAAAATCCTTCCATAATTCATCATGCCAAGAAACTTCCTTGAAACAACTATTTAAACTAGCATTCTTGATCATAGTATAAGTTGTTTTATGCTCCTTCAGAAACTTGTATTTTTCCTAAATAAGCTTCCATTCTAAAAAGCACTCAATTATATTTTCTTTGAATTTCAAACCACAATTGTTTGAAGCTATAGTTGAATACCCTTTAGTACAAGAAATAAGTGAGCCTCTACACTTTAAATTCTATGATATAGGTCTAAAAACTAAAACCCATTCTTTAATGTTTGAAATGACCGCATGCCCTTTAATAAAAGACTTAACAAAACTCTAGACCTTCTTCCATATAGAACAAAAAATAGGGGATTCGGTTGATTTAACTTTAAAACTACCAAACGTAATATATCCCATTGATACATAGTATTCTAATTAGAATAATTATTTGGAACACTTTTTTGTACAGGTAAATTGTGGTCTTCAACACTATTAATGTAATTAATTGAACCTATTATATAAAGTTTATTTAGGTAATTTCTTTATTATTACTTAAATAAGATAGGATAATGAATACTTACCATTCCCTTATTCTTTGAGATACTATTTTTTCTTGTCCTCTTCATATTTGGAAACTCAGAGGTCATTCCCTTGTTTTTCTAGAATTCTATCTTATCTTTATCCTGATTGGATTTGGAAACTATGAGGCTATATTTTGTATCTTTTTCCTTTCATTTATCATCGAATTGAGTTAGGATACTAGAATGTTCAAATCCTTAAATTTATACATTGTATTTAATTATGTGTCATCATAATATTGCTTTGTTTCTACCTAGACTTATATTGCTTATTTGTATTATACCTAACATGGTGTTAGACCAAGGAGATTAGATGGCATTTAATTTTAAACATTTGTGATAGTATTTCTATTATTTTTTCTTGGTTTATTATCTTGTAGTTTGTGTGATTTTTTGATCACCCATTGTAGGAGGCCTTTAGGAAATAAATGGGTTGTTTCATTGTGATTAGAAGGCTTAAATTAGTTAGGGTGGACTTCATTTCATCCAAATTAGACACCATTAAATTTAATGACTATTTTTTTCTTTTTTGTTTGATCAAATATTTTTGTAGGTTACACACATTTCAAAGCACTTTGACACAAAATAGATAAACTCATTGCATCTAAAGAAACCAAAAACCTATAGATCAATTGTCAAATCATAAAAAATTTAGTAGATCACCTAAAGTAGTGAAGAAATTTGTTGCAGGTTCATTGACAACCATAGGACTCTACACAATTGCTAGTCAGCACTACGTCAACATTGCATATAGCTGCTATTGTGCCACTTTTTCACAATCCCACCACCATTATGTTTCTATACAACCACCTACACTTTGCCCCACCATAGTGTTGTCATTGCCTCAATTGCACATTGTCACCCCAGTGGTATTGCCTAATTCTATCACCATTGATAGCCACATTGCTCTTGCATTGCCCCCCATGCCACTTCACCTTAGTTTCACCCCAACAATGTTGTGTGCAATTTTTTTACCCTTTGAAAGAATTTGTTCCAAATGGCCATAGCTTTCATCTAGTAAGTCAAAATTTGGCATTTTTTTAATTGCTCAAAAAATTGCAAGGAATCCAATAGTGTTGTTAATTTTTTATTTTTCTAAGTATTTTTTTTAAATAGTTGTAAAAACCCTATGCACTATAAACAAGTGTTTTTAGGCTTATTTTTTGTAAAAACATACTAAAATGAAGTACCACAATCTGTAATTTTTGGGGGGCATTCTAATTGGATGACTATTAGGTTGTGTTGTGTTTGCTTCTCTCTTCCATTCTTCTATATGAGTTCCTTTATTTATGGTCCAATATAGATGAATCATGCAAAGTAAAGGATATTGACACATAATTAAGGAAACAAAAATTAAACTAGATAAAAAAAATTTCAACAAATTAGATGAAGAATTTGGCACACTGTTTAGCAATCTTTCCAAATCTCTTTTTTCATGTTAAGTCACTCACAACACCTAATTCAATTTGGAAAAAATTGAAGGGTTTGTATTAGGATAAGATTAATGAAATTCATGGTCATCAACTAGAAAATGAATTAATTAGTTTTAATGCTATTGAGTTTAAAATTATTCAAGACTTCCTCTCGATAATGGGACAAAAGCAGTAGAAATTAGCAATTAATAATGATTGAGGATTGAGCACTGCCATTAAGGTATTAATTATGTCAAGGTGGGGAGCCATTGAGAACGATTTCGAATGCACATGTGAACATTTATGGCAAGGAACATTGTTGTGGTTTAAGTTGGAAACATGGTTTTCTCATTCAATTAGTGTGATGCGTGTCACTTGATTAAAGCTTGAGTCTCTTAGGTTGATGTTGTTATATGGAGCCTAATTAGAATTAGAGGTTAAATTTACCCCACTTTTATCGATGCGGTTTCCCACCAAATTATTTAACGGGGTCAAGGGGCAACGCCCCTTGCAGGGTCTAGGCCTCAAAACCTCAAATGGTTTTTTATTATTTTATAAAGACATTAGGAGTTATTTTTCTATTGCCCGACATAAAAAGAACCCTATTTTGTAACCGACATAAGGCTTGATAAAAGCAGCTAAGGGTTAGGGTTTCTTATGATGTATTGTAGCATTTTGTAGTGGTATTGAGTTGCAAAGATTGCTGGTTGTAATCAGTTTGATTTACTGGATAATAATATTGGACTCTCTGTTGGTGGATGTAGCTCGAGTTTGGATGAACCACGTTAAACTTTGTCTCTTGCTATTTTTATTTATTTGTATTTTCATTCCTCTATTTAATCTTTATTTGCATTTAACTGATATCTTATACTGGCTAACCCTAACAGTTGATGCCTATCATTATTGCATTATGGCACACTTGCATGTAGTTAAAAAATGTCAAATCTACTTGTTATGCCGAAGGCGTTCCCTTTGTGAGAGAGTGGACTGACTTTGAGGATCAACAGTCTCTGTTGCAGCAAGGGCATACAAGATGATTGAACAAAACCTAATCGTTGGTTTTGTTGACTTTTCTGTTTAAAGTTTTTTAACATGCAATCAATGGCCACTACGGATGCTTTCTGAATGTATCCAAAGTCCAAACCTACTGTAGTTATAAATTAAATAAACACCGCCATGGCCAATAAGTATTAGTGCTTCGACACAATGATTTAGTGACAATTAACAAATTGTAAATTAAATATGAATATAGTAATACACTAATATAATAATTTAAAAATTTAGGGTATTTATTAAAAGGTTCAAGAAATACGCCGATTAGAAAACTGACGAGTTTTTCGGCCTGAATTTTTGTTACAGCATGAGGCAATTCCCCCCTCTTCATTTTCTGTCGCGTTTCGTTTGAAAAAATCACACCAAGAAAATTTCTAAACTCATCGGTTGTTCTCAGGCTAGGAAAAATATCATGCCAGAGTAAGTCTCTGTCATTTAAATGTCCCCTACCATGAATTTTATTTACTGTTTGTGCATTTTACTCCTTTTCCATTCTAAGTTTTCTGTCAGTTGAAGAATTTTTCTGTGTATCTGTCTTGGCTCTTAAAAGCCCTTTTTAAAATTTTAAACTACTTTGAAATTCGAAGTTGAACGATGCTAAGTAGGTTTACTGAGTCAGACATATTGATGAAGGTACACGGTGAGGAGATTGCCTGGAGATAATTTCTAGATTGCCTTTAAATATGAGGTATTGATACTAGTGTAATGCAAGATGCAATATAAAACTAACAATAAATAGAATAAAATTATATCTTTTTAGCGAAGGGCATATATGTGTATTTGGTGCTTTCATTGCTCATAGCATCTTTTGCTTAGAAAATGAGTTTTATTTAATAGGATTAAAAATATATTGTTTGTGCTCTAAATTTTTTTTTAATTTTGAAATATTCACTGATTTCTAATATATTCATAATTACTAGTTTGTAAAAGCAAACATATATTTTTATTTTGAATGAACAATATAATTTAGAAACAAATTTTAAGTGCCCCAGATTCTCCCAGATTTTACATTTAAATATTATTGAAATAATATTTAGGGGATCCTCTTTTTTAATATTAAATTTTTAATGCTCCTCCTTTCCAATGGCAATGAGTATGGAGGGAAATTTGTAACAAAAATAAGGGACAATAATTTATCGTGACTATACCAGAGAAATATAAATGCATCTTCCTGCCATCCCAGAAATGGGAATCAATCGAGATGGTCCCTACAATGGCATCAAGCTAGCTCATGTCTTCAACATCAACTGTATAAGGGTTGAATTTGCCATCCATTCAGTTATTAGAGAGGCGTTACTTCAAGACTTCCCATGAATCCTCCTATTTTTTAAGGTCACATCCATTTTTCTCTCTAACATAATGGACTTCCTCCTTCCAGTAGATAAGTTGTGTTAGGCTCTACAAGATTACAACATGGAGGTTGGTGTCGCTCCAATTGGTGTCCTCTTCCCATTTGAGCAACTTAGATCCCCCTTGGCATTTTCTTGCATGTTCCAAGCCTTTCAAAGAGGCATGTAGAATGAGTGTGTAGGATCACTTAGCAATTCACTGAACTCCCACTACTTCCAATTATCATTTACACTGGTCACAAAAGTCTGGGAGGTGTTCAACGCATTGAGATTTCTCCACCACCACACTCTAAACCAAGCTTAGATCGGCTTAACTATTTGTGTGTTTTGGCAAGATATTAAATCTTTGCACACGTGTCTCGTTACATTGTATTTGGACTTCCAACAATCGAATGGTAAAGAATGATACAAAATAGTTAAGCTGATCTAAGCCATCTGATTCAAAGGATGATGTCTAATGTAGACTTGTTTGGAGCTTCTATCTAGAATTTTCATATTTTTAATGAAATAGATGTATAAATTATTTGGAAAGCTAATGTCCAGGTTATTATTAAAATATTGGGCATGAGATTTGAAGTGAGCAAAGCAAGTATTTTTTATAACTTTAGTAGATATATAATATTTATTATTCAATTAAAATTATTTTATATATAAATTATATAATTATATTAAATATTTATTACTATATACAATATTTTATATAATGTAAATTATTATATATATTTATAGTATAATATTATATTCTAAAATCACATATTTATATTAAAATCTATATAATTAATATTTATGTTTATTTGCTATTGTAACAATAGAAAATGTCCCCTTGGGGGCTTTTCCCTCCTTAGGTTTAGCTCTCAGGTCTTTAGTGTGCATTTAGGACATCTTGCATCATATTTTGACATCCCAATGAAATGAACCCTGGGTTTTATGACAAATGGGACCTAGGGGGATCCCTTAAAACAGATCCTACCCAAAATAGGGGGGAGGACTTGGGCGCTTGTACCCTAGTCCTTCCCTATTTTGGGTTAGGCCCAAATTTTAAATGTTGGCATGGTAAGTTTGCATTATGAAATTCTTGCCGAGAGTGTTTGTAGTTGCCTATATAAGCATGTTTAGGCATTCATTTGTAAACTAGAGATTATGTTCATGTGATTTTGGTATCCTAAAGGTGATTCAAGTTATTCATTGTGTGGAAGAGGAGATTTTGTGTTATTTATGTGTTTGTGTTTGCAGATTTGAGCATCCATCTCCTCATGGTATGAAGACCTTCTTCCTTCCATGAGATCTTCACTACAAGGTGATATCAATTGTGTTTTTAAGAATTTATCATTTGGTTTTTGCCTCTACCTCACAAGGGCATGCACTCTCTATTTGACAACAGTGTTTGGAAGACTTGAATGTCTCTTCAGGGCTTGACTAAGCCAAGCCTCTAAACACCACGATGCCCTCCCAAAGTTTCTGTGATTGCAGGTTACAGATTGAAGATACAAGAGAAGTGGAGTTGCAGGAGGGTATTACAGAGTGTTAGATTTGTAGAATAAAGTTGAAAATAGTACCCTAGACTTGGGCACCCGCTCCCTAGTCCTCTGGATTCCGTGATAGGAAAATATTTGAGATAACAGGAATAGGTTATAGATCAAGTTTCTAGATCCTGAAAAAAACTTAGGCAATGGACTTGGGTACCCGCTCCTTAGTCCCTAACTATTCTGCTTCCCAAACTTCAAAAACAGGTGCACTTTTATCTATCATTTTACATCTTCTTGTAGCAGCATTCAGAGTAATTTGTCCGTTTCCTTCCATATTTGCATGATTAGGGTTTTTGATGTATAATTGAGCATAGTTGAGCATAATTGACAATCAACTCACCCTAATCCAATCTTCCCTACATTCCTAAGTGACCAAGGACCTGATAGTGCATTGTCACTCGATCCAAATTCTTTGAATGTAATTGGTGAAAGGAGGATAGGCATAAACAAACCATTAACAATCCAAAACCTATCCTTTAAATTTTACCACATTAAATTTTGGTGAACCCGTGTTCTTGGACTTGTTTGCACCTTACTAATTGTTTTGCTTCAATTTTACATTGATTTCACTCATTCATATCATCATTCATCTTATTGCGTTGGAAAAATCACAAAAAAATTAAAAATTTTGAAAAACAATTTGCATTCTAGGGTTTGCATGTTCTATCAATTAATTTGAATTTCATCAAATTTCTAATTTATGCATTATATTTGAGCTAAATTGTCAAAAATTACAAAAATTCAATAGCTTGCATTGCATTTTCATCATAAAATTGCTAGGGTTTTGTTAGAAATTTTGAATTTTTCATATAACCCAGTAATTCCAAAAACTAGGGTTTGTATGTAAAATCTTGTTTCAAAATTTTCTACTCTTCTTCGGCACTCATTCAAATTTGTATTTGGCTGTAGTGTTGCATTTTAGTGTAAATTTGCATTTAAATCTCAAAAATTTGCATTTTACATAGAAAATTTCAACAAAAACTAGCAATTTTCATTAAATTTTCATTAGATTTGCACTTGCATTTTGCATCTTAGGGCTTGAAAATCATTTTCAGATCTGAGTACATTTAATTTTCATCATGGATCTAGAGGTCATTGTTGACAAAAAAATATTCCACCTAGACAAATGAGATTTGATCCCGGTGCTTCCTCTTCTAAAATGCAAAAACCTATGAAAAAACAAAGCCCTATCTTACAAGAGATAAGTGGTAAGAGGAAAAGAAATAGAAAAGAAAGAGAAAGAAGAAGAAGAAGACAAGATTATGCCATAAACCTTGCATCTCAACAAGAAAACATTGACCCAAACATTGAACCAATCAACGATGATCCTAAGAATGACCAACCTAAAGACAAAGACAAGAGTTGGGCTATGGTACCTTATGTCCCACTTTCATCTAACATTAGGGAGTGGGAGGATGAAGATGATTTGATCGATGACAACCACTAGCCCGACAACCTACAGGTAAGTATCTCTAACCCTTTATCTCTCTCGTGATGTGCTTCCCTTGTGATGTGTTATGTGTTGTTTAGGCCTCTTGGGATGACCCCTGATTCTCTCATAAGGTCTAGGATACCAAGAGACCACCTCTGTTGTGACCTTCTTCTATTTGTATCATCATTCTTCTATATTGCCTCTCTCTCTGATTTCATCATTGTGTGTTGTGTCTTACGGACATAGCATTGTGGTTGGTGACTTGGGGGTACCCTCCTACATGACTGTCCCTAAGACACTTGTTATCCTCTCTTATTTATTGTTTCCCTTCCTCTAGTGTTTCTATCTAGCGGGCAGATGATGAAAAACATTTATACTAATGCAGACCTAGAATCCCTTCAGCGAGAAATCAAAAATCTGATGCTTAGCTAGTAGAAGCACTCTGTGCTTTCTGTGTAGTGATTTTGATGGTGTTCTATCTCATTTACAAACCATAACAATATTGTTGCTCCGTGCACTTTGTCTATCTTGAATCTTGCATTCCTCAGATTTCATATGCATTGTTGTTTATCATGACTATGTAGACACTAACATGTTTCTTGTAGGGATGTGTTTGTGGGAACATTTGGTGATCGTAAAGTACATGTCACCTCCAAGGGGAATGGGCTTTGCGAGAGTATGTTCTCTTGTGTGTTTTCTTCCTACCTTAATGTGCTTGATATTGATACCTGATATCAACCAACTTAAGGTGGGGGCATATATAAGGTAAGTTGTCTGTTGTAGATGTTAGCAATGTGCTTGTCCTCAAGTGTAGTTTAAAGACTAGTGCGATGAGTACTTCCTACACTCTGAGTTTGTTTGCAATCAATCAATCAATTAATCAATCATCTTAAGCCCTCTGCAGAGGCGGGGATGGTGTATCTTATGCAGAGAGTGCACATCCTATTATTTTCAAAAGTCCTCTATGGAGGCAGGGAGTGGTTCTGTGACTAACTCAACCCTTAAGTGTGTCTTCGGTGATTGTTGTGGTGAAGCCCAATCATCGGTGTGTGCCTGTAATATGCTTGAGATGGTGATGAGCCTAGAAATAGGAACACTCCATCACTTGTCTGCCATGTTTTCTTCATGTCTTAAAAGTGTGTGTGTTTTGCATGTTTGTTCCCAAGCATAGTTTAAAAATTAGTGGTGATGAGTCTCTCCTATGCTTTGGGAGTCATTTGGCATGCTTTCTTTGTTTGACGTGTCTTCAATGTTATCTTCTCTATGTTTTGTGTGACTATAACTGTCTTCTCTGTGATTAGTGTGTCTTCTCCACACTTGGCGTGTTTGCTATGTTTGTTGACCATACTTTAATGCATGTATTGGCCTCGTGTTTATACATACATTAAAGTGGGGGCTAAATGTAACGTTAAAAAATGTCCCCTTGGGGGCTTTTCACTCCTTAGGTTTAGCTCACGGGTCTTTAGTGTGCATTTAGGACATCTTGCATCATATTTTGACATCCTGATGAAATGAACTGTAGGTTTTATGACAAATGGAACCTAGGGGGATCCCTTGAAATAGATCCTACCCAAAATAGGGGGGAGGACTTAGACCCTCATGCCCTAGTCCTGCCTTGTTTTGGGTTAGGCCCAAATTTTAAATGTCAGCTTGTGACCGTTATTTAGGATAAGAAAGATAGTGCTGCAAGGAAGAGTTTATAATTGTCATTGTTCATCAAATTTGAACTAAAAAAAGTAGAAAAATTAGAAAGTTCAGAGCAGAATAGTATAATTAATAATAAGAAGTACAAATTTTGTAAGATTTTGTTATAATGTTCCTCTTTGCATCAAGATTTTTTGGTAATTTTGATAGATATATGTTGAAAATTGCTTCAAAATGATGATTTATCCCACATTGGTGAGGAGAATAAGATTTATCATAATTTGTCCTTTATATCAACTTTCATGTCAACATACTAACTTGAAGTGGTTTTACTTGTAGCTTGATGATGTATGGAGTGTGTTGAAGAAGAACGACAAGTCTATGAGATCAAGAGGAATGATCAAAGTATTTGGAGGTGAGCTATCTAGAGGAACATCCAGAGGATCGAAGTATCACCAAGCTCATTCACCTTACATCCAAAGAAGTTGTCATCACAAGAACGGAGAATGAATACTACACTTCATTGAGACATCATCAAGTTTGCCATCATCTTGCTTGTAGGAGAGAATTTCATCATCGAAAAGATAAGGAACTTCATCATCATATTGCAAGCTCAACCATTTGAAAATGAAGAAGATCACTCCACCTTGCATGTTCAAGAATCCAACATCACAAGAGGAAGTCATCATCCAAGGGTTCATTTCACATCCAAGCTTCCAAAGTTATCATGTACCAGAAGAAGATCAAGAGGAAACATCATGAGGTCTACTCCAAGGAATTCACACCTAAGTTATCTCCTCTACTTCAACATCTGGAGTAAGACTCCTACATAGACATCACATGAAAGTTAGTCAAATGAGCATAAGCATCAAGTAAAATCCATGAATTACAGTCAAACTACTAAGGCATGAAAGACAACATGAAGAAATCTAAAATTCTCAAATTTTCAAGTTCTAGAGGCTAAGTTCTAGAGGTGAAAATCCAAGATTGAAGACTACTCCAAAAGATAATAAAATTTGGGAAATATTCTAACTAGTGTGAACACATTGAAAATAAAACTAGTTATCTCAACACTAAGGTGGCATATGCACATCATCAGGCCAATCACAATTCGCCACATCATCCATTCACATTCAATGTATTTACAACAAAGCAAGAGGCAAAAGAGGGCATTTACCTAGAAGATACTAAAGATTCCACTTCAAGCTTATCATCTTGGGAAACATTCCTTTGTTCCCTTTTCTATGTCTAAAAATAGCAAATTGTTGTAACTACCTTGTGTTGTCCAAATGTTGGCCATTGATTCACAAATCGATCTTGGCCATTCATGTTATTTGTGGAGTCTATAAAAGGCACATTTATTCTCATTTTTAATATAGAGAGAGATATATAGATAGAAGAGTAGGAGTAGATTAGAGGAGACTTCTTGAAGTCATCGAAGAGACATTGTGAAATTGTTGTAATTATACACTTCCAAGATCAATGCAAGCTCATTGTTGTTCTTATGGTGATTTGTGTGATTGTGGAATTTTAACATGGTTTCTAATTCTCGAATATGATGGAGAGATGTTTCCAAGTAGAATAGAATTAGATTATAAGTTCATTGGTGTAATGTTAATATGTTAAGATATTTGATGAATTCCTACTTGGTTCATACTTTTCGTGGATTGTCGAAGGCAAGTCACTTTACAAAGTTATCCTGAACCTTCATTTTCTTTAGTTCGATTGTGAATACTTGTTCAAGCTGCACTAGCTATGGGTGTTTGGATGGTGATTTACAATATGAAAATCCTTGAAATACCTTAGAAGATTGCACCAACTTCATGTAATTGTTGGTTCTCATGGTGAAGCGAAGTTTGGTTTCGTGAGGAGTCTGTCTATCCTAGCATATTTCATTATCTCATTGTCCTTAGATTAGACTCTCTTAACCTTTCTCTTTTTCCTTTTCTTTTCATAGTTGGTTAGAGTGAGTTCCATTCCATAATAAGGAGAATAGCATATTGAGAGTGGAGCAAGGAGTCAATTCAGTGTAAGTCCCTTTGTGAGTTTGAGCAAATCACATTAACTACTAAGTCTATCCATTACAAGTCAAAATTTGACATATCATGAACCTTGGAGTTGTCTCATTGGATCACATTGCTTAGCCTTTGGGAGACTTTGTTCAAGAGAGGATAGAATACTTAGTATTTTATTCTGAGTTTGCATGTGTATAAAAAACACATCAACAAGTTTGGTGCTAGAAGGAGGGCGAAAACAATGAATTGCTCTATTTGTTCCAAGCATACAAAATATATTCTGGTGTTTTATCATTCAGTTCTCTATCATCCATCACTTTTATGTACACCTCTCCTCATATTGCTCAATAGAGTTTAGCATGGAGGAGGCCAGAATGAAGAATTTCTTACATTTCAACTCAGGATAAAAGGGCATGAACAAGGATATACATTGCTTCTTTCATTCCAAGCACACGAATGAATTCCAAATTGTAGAATTGGAACCAAGTAAGATTTCAAAGCTAAATTTGAGATTTCCAAGATCTATCTTATTTGACAAATAAAATAAAAAGTAGAAAAATAAAAAATACAGAAAAAGTGAAAAATCAAAAAATAAATAAAATAGAGATGGATTTTTGAAGATCTTCAAGGAAATTCAATATGGATCATCCTCAAGATGATATTCTACAGCTCTAGTGGACTTTGAATGCACAACTTTATCCTAAGAGTTTGGACGACTTTGCATCAACGAAGGGATGTAGAATTCATGACACCAATGGACACGAGGAGCTATATTGCCTAATGTTCTTATCAAGAATGGAATTATCATTGCAAGAGAAAATTTAGTTTTCATAGGCACATGAGCTAATTGTTTCTACAAAGGTGCTTCCCAAAGTCTTATTTGATGAAAGAGAATTCTTCATAAGTTTCAAGGAAATGATCAAGAAGAAACTAAGTATTGAAAAGGACCTGCCTACAGAAGAAATGTTGATTCTAGGTGGTTGGTATAGGATTCATAACACCACTCATTTGGAACTCACATGTTCGTCTTGTCAAGAAGTTGTTCATCAAGTGAAGGAAGAATTAAGATTAGAAGAAGAATCCAAAGTACAATTGAGATTAGATGACTTGTAGAGCAAAAGTCTTCAAGAAATCAATTCACCACCCAAAGGAGAAGATGTTCCCATGTTATTCAACAGTGAAGAAAGCATTATTGAAGAAAACAAATTTTCATACCTTCTTCCAAGTAAGAACGAACCTCCTATTGAAAATTTTGAAAAAGGAATAGAAGATGTCCAAACAAAGGAAATTGATGAACAAGATGTTGATTCCTCCATCAAATAAGAAAGTGACTTGAGTTCATTGCAAGAAGAAGAATTCCTTGCTACATACTCATTCATGTTTCTAGAAGAAATTATTAAGAGTGAATTGCAAGATGTTTCAAGAGTCCTTGAAAGAGAAGGTGATCGTGGGTTTATGCTGCAAGTTGTTGTTAATAAGCCCAAGAATGAAGTGCAATTGGAAGGGGCACTTGACGCTCTCATTGATGAATTACAACAAGAGTTCCTACCAAATTCATCCTAAGATGAACAAATTGAAGAAATAGAGGTCAAAACCACAATGCAATTTGAATTGGTGCTAAATCCATTGCTGAAGATCCATGATGAGCTTACAGGTGAAATGTTCCATGCTTCTAAATTTCAATTATTTTCACATTTTCATTTTGATATTCCCACTATTAATTATAACATTAATTTGCATATTGTGGATGCAAGTGGGAAGATCCATCACCATCTTCAACCTCCCGACACCTTGATAAGCGATGAACAAGAATTTCCACTTGAGGATGAAGACCATTAGGTTGTATCTCTCCTTTCTCCTAATGATGAATATTATGAATTTGAAGATCATGAATTTCCAAATTGTGAATTTTAAGAATATGAATTTGACTATGGAAATTTTGGAAAAACAACTTGCATATGGATAAATCATGGTCCCAATGAGTTGCCCCAACTGTTGATTTTGTGCAATTTTTTTTGAGTTTGAGGATTGTATTGTGAGAAAATTTTTCTCCAAATTTAAAGATAAATTTGCCAAAATCCAATCTATTACTTGCAAATTGCTGCTTCTATTCATTTTTGGAAACCATGCCAAGTCTTGTATATATTTGGGTCTTTTGAGTCATGTCTGCTCTTTGTACATATCTTGCTTAGAGTAGGTTTTTCCTTTATGTTGCTTTAGAGTAGTTTTGCCTTGTTTAGTTAGTTGTTTGCTTTGTTTGCTTTCCATAGTTTAGGTTGTTGTTTTAGTTTAGGCTTACTTTCATGGGTTTCCTAATTTGTGAAGGGAGTTGTTATCCTTAAAGTACATATAGCACAATTCTTATTGAATGTTAGTTCATTTCTTTGATAAATTTTCATGAAATTCTTTAGAATCCAAGGATGATTTTCTTTAACTTTATCAACAAGTTATGATTTGTACTTGACTCGAAAAGGAATCCTATATTGTGTCTGGACACTGATATCTTGTGATTATCATGTTTAAAATGCCAAATCTTAATCTTATTATTAACCATTTAGTTTTCTTTTGAGAAACTTGCATCAGATGGATAGATTCATTGTGGACTCCATTGTTAGTGTTTAGATAGCATGTTGCTTTCTCTTGGAAGATAAATCAACTATTTAAAATGACTTGAAATATTTTGAGATCTTATACTTTACATACTTAATAATTTGGAAGTACCTAAGTGAGTCTCTGTGAGCTTACATTAAGTGAAAATCTAAAGGTCCACCTTTTCTGCCATCAAAATTCCACACCCAGCTGGCTGAGTTATCAACGTAACCCATAGCATCAAAAAAATGTGTTGCAAGGGTAAGCAGTACTGCATTGTACTCTTCCAAATCTAAGCTTAATGGAATATCAAATGAAAAGAAAAGAATGCAAAATCACAATCACACACTATAACTCAGTTAGACAAAAAATTGAGTAATCTCTACTGGGGCTATGGATGATTGACCAGTAGTGGGGCTCTGCTCGAGTGGAATTATGAGACAAACCCATTAGGGCTATAGACGCTCGCTGGCAGTGGGGCAATGTCTAGGTAGTTCATGAGGTGTGTACTAATCACATAGCTTAATGTAAAGGAACTAAGATGATCTTAGTTGCCGATGGATGGGAATGAACTCAAAATGCACACACTTGAATCTTCGAGATACGAATGGTTGTGCTAAGCTTTTGATTTTGATTCTTTGATCAAGTATTCATGTTTATTTGACCTAATATGTGGGTGTGCATAAGGTTTTTGAAGTTCTGGTTCTTGTTTATATTTGGAATGTTTGAGATTTTATATTAATAACTATTTTGGAAATGTTTAACTATGAAGTGTCTCGATCCAATCTAGGATTCTTCTTCCCTTTTGAGTGCATTTCCTAGCTGGTTGATGACTTTAAAGGTATTATCTGATATTTTTGGGTTTGGATTGGGTCTTTATTTTAGAAATATTCAAGAACATTTATTCGAATTGGCACTAGATGTTTTGACATCTTCACACATCACCCCATTCCAAATGTGGACCCCTCTTTTTTCTGGCTTTTTGTCTTTGTTTTGCTTTAGGTTTAGTTTTTTCACTGAACTTATAGGGTTTGGTAGTGTTGTTTTGCCCAAGTCTCGATATATTCTAGCTAAGGAGTCCATATCTTCTCATCTTGGTGCATGTCCTAAAGTCCTAAAATTGACTAAGTCTGGAATCCTGATGTTCTGAGATAAGTCTGAAATTTGGTGGATCCTCAAAAATCTAGAATCTGCATGTTATATCTCATGGATACGAGACCTATCTCAAACATCTTGGAAGTATATTTCAAAATATTTAAAGTATAGGAAAGCATATACTTAAATATATTTTTAAATATACTTCCACCCAAGATATCGAAAAAAATGTCTGTCAAGAAGTTTAAGTTTTTTACCTTGAGCAGAAATTTCTCATGTAGAGGGAGAATGCGCTCTAAACGGTGGAAAGTTCTCATGCAAGAGGAATATGCGCCCTGGGAATGGATGCATCTAAGCATGAACATTTCAAAATGACGAAGATTTGATCCCTGAAAACCATTGGAAATTCGTTGCGAAGATGATCAACACTTAGAAAATTTAATGATCAAAGTGGAGTGCACAATCCTTGTATATGAGCACAATGCACACAGAGAAAAGTTTTCATGAACAAGGAGAATGCGCTCACTTAAAATCACCTGAAATCACTAAGAGTTCAATCCCATTCACCTAAAGGAGTTAGAGGAAATGAAAATTTAGAAGTGAAGACGTCCAAAATGGAGGAAAATCCTCATCAATAAGGATTATGCACCCATACAAGGAGAATCCTTTCACATGAAGAAAATCCGCCCACTCAACAATCCTTGCAAATAGAAGTGATTTTATAAGGACTCAATGCAAAAGGTTGTCCAAAATTCGCTAAGATGAGATGAGAAGTGTGAAATTCGTGAGGAATGCAAATGAGAAATTGATGTTAAGCAAATGAAGGAAAATCCTCATCAATGAGGATTATAAGCTCACATGAAATAAAGCCTACAAGATCAAACTTGCTTGAAATTCATCAAAATGTATTGAGAATTATTTGAAATCCCTAAGTATCCATGCCAAAGGAGTGAAAGGAGTTTGATAAGTTCAAGGAACAATGTTTAAGGGAGAATAAAAATTTGAAGATGTCAAAGACAAAAAGTGAAGAATGCTAAGTGTGGAGGTCGGAAAATTCTCATTAAAGAGGAATATGCGCCATGCATGTGAAGGAATTGGATTGAGGTTTAGATTTCTAAGAAGAACTATTGAAAATCCTGCAAAATTCTGATGAATATTGAACATTCCTTATAGAGGTCTGAAATGCGCCTTTTCCTTCAACATTACTGATCTGCACCATTTCCTCATTGATGATTAAAATACTCTCTTGGAGTCTTCCACATACAATGCTTATATGCGCCTAATCTATGAGAAGAAATGTTGCATAAAACTCTACGTTTGCTTTAAGGTTGCCCTCATAGGAAGGAGGAAATTCAGGTTTACTTAAGCAAAATCAGTCAATGAAAATGCTAAGTGAAGAGGTCGCATATTTCTCATCAAGAAGGATAATGCGCTCTTCTCTATAACAATTCAACAACCTTTGAAGGAGATGATTATTTCATCAAGGTTCAATTAAGATTCAATGCAAAAAGTTTAAAATTCACGCCAAGGGAAATAGGATTTTGAAAGAGAAAAAATCAAAGATAAGGAAGAGCGCAAATTCCACCCATATGAGGAATTTGGGCCACCATTTGACCTCACCAAAGATCACAAATTTCAAAATATCCGAACATTCTTTAAAATCATGAAGGAAAACAGCAAAGTTTTGTCAAAAATCACAAAGAAATCAATAAAAAAAATGATGAGAAGTATCATGGCAAAACTCGTAAAAGGGTGCAAATTCCATCTCCAAGGGGAAAATCCGCCACACCTACATCATCCCTATAGTCAACAAAAATCTGCCCAAGTCAAGAGGAAGTCAGCCTTAGGGTGAAAATCAAGTTTTAAACTAAGAAAAATCATGAATAAAGTGTGGCCGACCTGAACTAGGCCGACCTGGTGAGGAAGGCAGGCATGAGCGCTATAAAAGGGGTATAAAGTCTTCATTTCTACATTCAATTCAAAAACAAAAAGCAGATTTGAGGAGCAGGTCAACGAATTAGGAGCAGAAATTGCGAAGAAGTAAGGGCGAATCCAAGGAAAATCACAAGGATAAGATCATATTTCATATATAGAGGAGCATAATTCCATCTTACAACAACAAAAAATTCCTAGCAAGGGTGAATTCATTGTCCATAGCTTCGAATAAGGATAGAAATCCAAGCATCTAAGGGAAAAGGTAGAATTCCGTCAAAGTAGAGAGTAGATTTCATCAAAGAAGGCATAAAGATTAGAGATAAGAAGGACAATGCTGCAAGGAAGAGTTTCTAATTGTCATTGTTCATAAAATCTGAACTAAAAAAGTAGAAAAATCAAAAAGTTCAAAGTAGAACAGTAAAATTAATAATAGGAAGTGCGAATTTTATAAGATTTTGTTATAATGTTCCTCTTTGCATCAAGATTTGTTGGTAATTTTGATAGATATATGTTGAAAATTGCTTCAAAATGATGATTTATCCCATATTGGCGAGGAGAATCAGATTTATCATAATTTGTCCTTTATATCAATTGTCATGTCAACATACTAACTTGAAATGGTTTTACTTGTAGCTTGATTATGTATGGAGTGTGTTGAAGAAGAATGATAAGTCTATGAGATCAAGAGGAATGATCAAAGTATTCAGAGATGAGTTATCCAGAGGATCAAAGTATCATCAAGCTCATTTACCTTATATCCAAAGAAGGCGTCGTAACCAGAACGGAGAAAGAATGCAACAATTCATTGAGACATCATCAAGTTCACCATCATCTTGCTTCTAGAACAGAATTTCATCACCGGAAAGATAAGGAACTTCATCATCATCTTGCAAGTTCAATCATTTGAAAATGAAGAAGATCACTCCACCTTGCATGTTCAAGAATCCAGCATCACAAGAGGAAGTCATCATCTAGAGGTTCATTTCACGTCCAAGCTTCCAAAGTTATCATGTGCCAGAAGAAGATCAAGAGGAAACATCATGAGGTCTACTCCAAGGAATTCACACCTAAGTTATCTCCTCTACTTCAACATCCAGAGTAAGACTCCTACATAGACATTACAAGAAAGTTAGTTGAATGAGCATAAGCATCAAGAAAAATCCATGAATTACATTCAAACTACTAAGGCATGAAAGATAACATGAAGAAATCCAAAATTCCCAAATTTTCAAGTTCCAAAAGCTAAGTTCCAGAGGTGAAAATCCAAGATTGAAGACTACTCCAAAAGATAATAAAATTTGGGAAATATTCTAAGCAGTGTGAACACATTGAAAATCAAACTAGTTAGCTCAACACTGAGGTGGCATATGCACATCATCAGGCCAATCACAGTTTGCCACATCATCTGTTCACATTCAATGTATTTACAACAAAGCAAGAGGCTAAAGAGGGCGTTTATCTAGAAGATTCTAAAGATTCCATTTCAAGCTTATCATCTTGAGAAACATGCCTTTGTTCCCTTTTCTATGTCTAAAAATAGCAAGTTGTAACTACCTTGTGTTGTCCAAATCTTGGCCATTGATTTACAAATCGATCTTGGCCGTTCATGTAATTTGTGGAGTCTATAAAAGGCTTATTTCTTCTCATTTGTAATATAGAGAGAGATATACAGATATAAGAGTAGAGTAGATGGTGTCAAAAATAGGAGTAGATTAGAGGAGACTTCTTGAAGTCATTGAAGAGACATTGTGAAATTGTTATAATTATACACTTCCAAGATCAATACAAGCTCATTGTTGTTCTCATGGTGATTTGTGTGATTGTGGAATGTTAGCATGGTTTCTAATTCTTGAATATGATGGAGAGATGTTTCCAAGTAGAATAGAATTAGATTATAAGTTCATTGGTGTAATGTTAATATTTTAAGATAGTTGATGAATTCTTTCTTGGTTCATACTTTTCGTGGATTGTCGAAGGCAAGTCACTTTGCAAAGTTAGCCTAAACCTTCATGTGCTTTAGTTCAATTGTGAATATGTCTTCAAGTTGCACTAGCTATGGGTGTTTGGATGAAGATTTACAATATAAAAATCCTTGAAATACCTTAGAAGACTGCACCAACTTCGTGTAATTGTTGGTTCTCATGGTGAAGCGAAGTTTGGTTTTCTGAGGAGTTTGTCTATCCTAGCATATTTCATTATCTCATTGTCCTTAGATTAGACTCTCTTAACCTTTCTCTTTTTCCTTTTCTTTTCATAGTTGGTTAGAGTGAGTTCCATTTCATAATAAGGAGAATAGCATATTGAGAGTGGAGCAAAGAGTCAATTCAGCGTAAGTCCCTTTGTGAGTTTGAGCAAATCACATGAACTACTGAGTCTATCCACTGCAAGTCAAGACCTGACATATCATGAACCTTGGAGTTGTCTCATTGGATCACATTGCTTAGCCTTTGGGAGACTTTGTTCAAGAGAGGATATAATACTTAGTATTTTATTCTGAGTTTGCATGTGCATAAAAAACACATCAACATTTTTGGCACTAGGATGGAAAGAACAACGAAATGCTCTATTTGTTCCAAGCATACAAAAGATATTCTGGTGTTTTATCATTCATTGCTCTATCATCAATAACTTTTATGCACACCTTTCCTCATACCGCTTGACAAAGTTCAGCAAAGAGGAGGCCAGAAAGAAGAATTTCTTGCATTACAACTTAGGATAAAAGGGCATGAACAAGGAATTACATTGCTTCTTTCATTCCAAGCACACGAACGAACTCCAAATTGTAGAATTGGAACCAAGTAAGCTTTCAAAGATAAATTCAAGATTTCCAAGATCTCTCTTATGTCAAAAATTAAAAAAGGTAGAAAAATCAAAAATTCAAAAAAGTGAAAAATCAAAAAATAAATAAAATAGACATGGATTTCGCAAGATCTTCAAGGCAATTCAATATGGATCATCCTCAAGTTGATATTCTATAAATCTGGTGGACTTTGAATGCACAACTTTATCCTAAGAGTTTGGATGACTTTGCATAAAGGAAGGGATGTAGAATTCATGACACCAATGGACACGAGGAGCTATATTGCCTAACGTTCTTATCAAGGATGGAATTATCATTGCAAGGGAAAATTTCTTTTTCATAGGTGCATAAGCCAATTGTTTCTACAAAGGTGCTTCCTGAAGTCTTATTTGATGAAAGAGAATTCTTCATAAGTTTCAACGAAACGATCAATAAGAGACTAAGTATTGAAAAGGACCTGCTTGTAGAAGAAATGTTGATTCTAGGTGGTTGGTGCAAGATTCATAACACCACTCATTTGGAACTCGCATGTTCATCTTGTAAAGAAGTTGTTCATCAAGTGAAGGAAGAATTAAGATTAGAAGAAGAATCCAAAGTACAGTTGAGATTAGATGACTTGTGGAGAAAATGTCTTCAAGAAATCAATTCACCACCCAAAGGAGAAGATGTTCCCATGTTATTCAACAGTGAAGAAAGCACTATTGAAGAAAACAAATTTTCATACCTTCTTCCAAGTAAGAAGGAATCTCCTATTGAAAAGTTGAAAAAGGAATAGAAGATGTCCAAACAAAGGTAATTGATGAACAAGATGTTGATTCCTCCATCAATGAAGAAAGTGACTTGAGTTCATTGCAAGAAGAAGAATTCCTTGCTACATATTCATTCATGTTGCTAGAAGAAATTATTAAGAGTGAATTGCAAGAGGTTTCAAGAGTCATTGAAAGAGAAGGTGATCGTGGGTTTATGCTGCAAGCTATTGTCAATAAGCCCGAGAATGAAGTGCAATTCAAAGGGCACTTGAAGCTCTCATTGATTAAATACAACAAGAGTTCCTACCAAAGTCATCCCAAGGTGAACAAATTGAAGAAATAGAGGTCAAGAACACAACGCAATTCGAATTGGTGCTAAATCCTTTGCTAAAGATCGACGATGAGCTTACAGGTGAAATGTTCCATGCTTCTAAATTTCAATTATTTTCACCTTTTCATTTTGATATACCCAATATTGATAATAACACTGATTTGCATATTGTGACTGCAAGTGGGAAGATCCATCACCAACTTCGACCTCCAGACACGTTGATAAGCGATGAACAAGAATTTCCACTTGAGGATGAAGACCATCAGGTTGTATCTCTCCTTGCTCCTAATGATGAATATTATGAATTTGAAGATCATGAATTTCCAAATTGTGAATTTGAAGAATATGAATTTGACTATGGAAATTTTGGAAAGACAACTTGCATATGGATAAATCATGGTCCCAATGAGTTGCCCCAGTTGTTGATTTTGTGCAAAAAAATTTCTAAGTTTGAGGATTGTATTGTGAGAGAATTTTTCTCCGAATTTAAAGATAAATTTGCCAAAATATGTACTATTACTTACAAGTTGCTACTTCTATTCATTTTGAGAAACCATACCAGGTCTTCTATATATTTGGGTCTTTTGAGTCATGTCTTCTCTTTGTACATAGCTTGGTTAGAGTAGGTTTTTCCTTTATGTTGCTTTAGAGTAGTTTTGTCATGTTCAATTAGTCTTTGGCTTTGTTTGCTTTCTGTAGTTTAGGTTGTTGTTTTATTTTAGGCTTGCTTTCATGGGTTTCCCGATTTGTGAAGGGCGTTGTTATCCTTAAAGTACATATAGCCCAATTCTTATCGAATGTTAGTTCATTTCTTTGATAAATTTTTCATGAAATTCCTTAGAATCCAAGGATGATTTTCTTTAACTTTATCAACAAGTTTTGGTTTGTACTTGACTTGGAAAGGAATCCTATATTGTGTTTGGACACTGACATCTTGTGATTATCATGTTTAAAATGCCAAATCTTAATCTTATTATTAACCTTTTAGTTTTCCTTTGAGAAACTTGCATCAGATGGATAGATTCATTGTGGACTCCATTGTTAGTGTTTAGATAGCATGTTGCTTGCTCTTGGAAGATAAATTAAATGTTTAGAATGACTTGAAATATTTTGAGATCTTATACTTTACATACTTAATAATCTAGAAGTACCTAAGTGAGTCTCTGTGAGATTACATTAAGTGAAAATCTAAACATCCACCTTTGCCCCCATCGGAATTCCACACCCAGCTGGTTGAGTTATCAATGTAACTCGTGTCTTCAAAAAACATGTGTTGCAAGGGTAAGTGGTACTACATTGTACTCTACCAAATCTAAGCTTAATGGAATATCAAATGAAAATAAAAGAAATGTAAAATCTCAATCACACACTATAACTCAGTTAGATGGACAATCGAGTAATCTCTACTGGGACTATGGATGCCTGACCGACAGTGGGGCTCTGCATGAGTGGAATTACGAGACAAAGCCGTCGGGGCTATAGATGCTCACTAACAGTGGGGCAATGTCTAGGAAGTTCATGAGGTGTGTACTAATTATGTAGCTTAATGTAAAGGAACTAAGATAACCTTAGTTGCCGATGGATTGGAATGAACTCAAAATGCACACACTTGGATCTTGAAGATATGAATGGTTGTGCTATGTTTTTTATTTTGATTCTTTGATAAAGTATTCATGTTTATTTGGCCTAATATGTGGGTGTGCATAGGGTTTTTGAAGTTCTAATTTTTGTTTATCTTTTTAAAGCTTGGGATTTTATATTAATCATTGTTCTGGAAATGTTTAACTATGAAGTGTCTCGATCCAATTTAGGATTATTCTCCCCTTTTGAGTGCGTTTCCTAGCCGGTTGATGACTTTAAAGGTATTATCTGACATCTTTGGGTTTGGATTGGGTCTTGCTTTTGGAAATGTTCAAGAAAATTTATTCAAATTGGCTCTAGATGTTGTGATGTCTTCACACATCACCCCATTGGAAATGGGGACCCCCTCTTTTTTCCAGCTTTTTTTTTTGTTTTTCTTTAGGTTTAGTTTTTTCACTAAGCTTGTAGGGTTTGGTAGTGTTGTTTTGCCCAAGTATCAATATATTCTAGCTAAGGAGTCTATATCTTCTCATCCTGGTGCATGTCCTGAAGTCCTAAAATTGATTAAGTTTGGAATCTTGATGTTTTGAGATCCTAAAAATTGACTAAGTCTGAAATCTGGTGGATCCTTAAAAATCTAAAATTTGCATGTTATATCTCATGGATCTAGGACCTATCTCAAACATCCTAGAAGTATATTTCAAAATATTTAAAGTATAGGAAAGCATAAATATATTTTTAAATATACTTCCACCTAGGATACCGAAAAAATGGCTAAGTCAAAAAGTTTTAGTTTTGTACCTTGAGCAAAAATTTCTCAATATAAGAGAAAATCCTACAATATATGTGCCCTAGGAATGGAGACATCTAAGATTGAACATTTCAAAATGATGAAGATTTGATCCCTGAAAACCGTTGGAAATTCGTTGCGAAGATGATCAACACTTAGAAAATTTAATGATCAAGGTGGAGTGCACAATCCTTGTATATGAGCACAATGCACACAGAGGAAAGTTCTCATGAACAAGGAGAATGCACTCACTTAAAATCACATGAAATCACTAAGAGTTCAATCCCATTCACCTAAAGGAGTTAGAGGAAATGAAAATTTAGAAGTGAAGATGTCCAAAATGGAGGAAAATCCTCATCAATGAGGATTATGCACCCATACAAGGAGAATCCTTTCACATGAAGAAAATCTGCCCACTCAACAATCCTTGCAAATAGAAGTGATTTTATAAGGACTCAATGCAAAAGGTTGGAAATTTTGCCAAGATGAGATGAGAAGTGTGAAGAGATAGAATCAAATTTCATGAGGAATGCAAATGAGAAATTGATGTTAAGCAAATGAAGGAAAATCCTCATCAATGAGGATTATGCACTCACATGAAATAAAGCCTACAAGATCAAACTTTCTTGAAATTCATCAAAATGCATTGAGAACTATTTGAAATCCCTAAGTATCCACGCCAAAGGAGTGAAAGGAGTTTGAAAAGTTCAAGAAAAAATGTCTAAGATAGAATGAAAATTTGAAGATTTCAAAGACAAAAAGTGAAGAATGCTAAGTGTGGAGGTCAAAAAATTCTCAATAAAGAGGAATATGCACCCTGGATTAGAGGAGTTCTACATGAAAGGAAGCTAGGTGTGCAAAAATCACTTCCTACACTAATCTAATGAGGGGAGAGCTATACAAATTCAATTTAATCCTTACAATTACAACAACATGAAACATTTAACATAGATATTGTAGCAATAAACATAGAACCAGAAAGAAGATAGAAGAAGAGAGACAAGATATATCATGGGAAAAACCCTAATCAGGTGAAAAACCCCACACTCAGAAACCTACACAATGTATTATAAAAACTAAATATGGTTTACAATATACTTGCAATGCAAGCTTCAATAGTCTTTGACACTCATGTCTAGAGTCAATCTGGAAGCATAATAGTACATATCAATCACATAATGCAACTTCTCAAAGCACTTGTTTATATAGAGTATAGAAGGCAAAATTGGCTCTACCTTGGAATGGGTGTCCAACTTGGCCTCATGGCCCCAAACCCATGCCTATGGACACTTGGTCAACATTGTAAGATGTATTTGACACTTGTCCACAGTTCCCATCCTAAAGAGGTTGCCTATTTCCAAAATGGGCTATTATAGATGCTCTTACAACTCTTACGACCATCATAGAATCTGTCATAGCAGTTACAACTTACAGCTGTAAGAGAATCTATCATACACAGGCTATAAATAGTATATTCTCTTACAACATGTCATAGTCCACCTTGGGGTGCCCAAAGATGTTTTTTTCAAAGATACTCCTCGACACATGTCTTCACCTGTCTTACAAGCTTCTATTTCTGACTCTTACATGTCATAACTTCATCATAAGAATCTGTCATAATCGTTTCGGTCAATATTCCCTTACACAACATCCAAGATGCTGACACATGACAAAATATTCCTACCACAAAGTGGGACGCCTATCTCCTCATGTAAGGACAAAATTACAAGTTGTCATGTTCCATGTAGGATGACACATCACCATGCCACATCCCACAAATTGACAATATGCAATTTACAATTAATTTACATCATAGGCAATGAATAAATAAATACAATCAAAATAATGCAAGAAATTACCAAGGTTGAGACACCTAAATTCCCAACATTCTCCCACTTGTCGAACACCTTGTAAGAGATAATAGAATAACAGGATTTAACTGCTACAGGCCGAGAGGCCCATAGACTCCGAACACCATCTAAACTTCTCTGTGCTAACTAGTTTCATTAATGCATTTACAATATTCTTCAAAGTATCTACCTTCTCCAAATTTACATTCCCATCCTCTACCATGTCTCACACAAAGTGAAACTAAACATCAACATGCTTTGTTCTAGCATGGAAAGTTGGATTCTTCGCAAGGCAAATTGCACTCTAACTGTCACAACTGATCGTAATCTAACTTGCATCAACACCAATATCTGAACACAATCTCTTAAGCCAAATGGCTTCCTTACAAGCATGAGTTTCTGCCATATACTCAACTTTTGTCATGGACAAAGCAACCACAGGTTGTCTCTTACTCATCCAACTAATAGCACCACCAAACAGTGTAAACACATAAGCACTGGTGGATCTCCTACTGTCAATGTCACCTGCCCAATTTGAATCTACAAATCCACGAATATCAATAGAATGCAGAGGTCCTATAACATTACCATGATAGCATATGGAATACTCAGAAGTACCTCTCAAATATCTGAAAACTCGCTTAACAGTATCCCAATGTATCCGTCCAAGATTAGCCATAAATAGACTAAGGACTCCCGCTACTTGGGCAATGTTTGGTCTTGTGCAGACCATAGCATATATCAAACTACCAACAACACTAGCATAAGGTACTCTTCTCATGTCCTCCACCTCACTAGGAGATTTTGGACAATTCTCAATAGACAACTTTGTCCCTAAAGAAATAGGAACACACAATGGTCTACAATCTTCCATGCTGAACCTATCCAACATGGTCTTCACATACTTACTTTGGCTTAACCAAAGTTTTTTGTTAGTTCTGTCTCTTCTGATTTCCATTCCTAGAATGTATCTCACTGCCTCTAAATCTTTCATTTCAAACTGTGCTAACAACTAAGATTTAAAATCAGAAATCATATTCTTACCCTTCCCAATGAGTAACATATCATCAACATACAATCTAACAATGAGAACACGATCACCATCAAACTTATAATACACACAGTGATCCAATTTTAATCTCACAAATCTAATTGACAACACAAAGGCATCAAACTTCAAGTACCACCTCCTAGGAGACTGCTTCAAACCATACAAAGACTTCTTTAACTTGCAAACCAAATTTTCTTTACCTTTCACCATGTAATGCTCTAGCTGTGACATGTAGATTTCTTCCTCCAAATCACCATGAAGGAAAGTTGTCTTCACATCCATCTATTCTACCTCTAAGTCATAAGCTTCTACAAGAGATAACAGGAATTAAATGGATGTCATCTTTGCAATGGGAGAGAAGATCTCACCATAATCTATACCCTCCACTTGTGAATACCCCTTCACAACCAATCTGGCCTTATACTTCTCAACACTGCCATCTACACCAAATTTCTTCTTGAACAACCATTTGCATCCAACAGGTTTCCATCTAGTAGGCAAAGGCACCAAATCCCAAGTTTGATTCTTTTCCAAAGAAGCCATATCATCATCCATGGCCTCCTTCTAGGAACCTGCATCTTTCATAGCCAAAGCCTCTGACACAATTCTAGGTTCATCACTATTAGTAAGCATAGCAAAAGCATAACTAGAATCAAGCAATGTGTAACCAAACCTCTCAGGTTGCTTTCTTATTCATGTAGACCTCCTCAAGATCTAAGGTTGAGGTTCAACCTCTTCATCTAAGCTTTCAGAGCTGCCAGAGCTCTCCTCATCATCAGGTCCAACATTGTCTTTTTGTTTAGTCTTCTTAGGGGTAGCAGGAAACTGAACAACATCCTTTTTCTTTTCTTTTTCTTTTGGCTGTAAAATAGTGGAATAAGGTGTTAGCTCTCTGAAGATGACACTTCTACTATACAACACTTCTTTAGCTACAGGGTCCCAAAGCTTGTATCCTTTCACACCGATACCATAGCCAATGAAGATACACTTAACAGCCCTGTTCTCCAACTTTGACTGCTTCTCCCTAGGCACATGTGCATATGCCTCACAACCAAAAGCACAAAGATGCCTTATTGAAGGCTTTCTACCAGACCACACCTCCATGAGAGTCTTACCAACAAGAGATGATGTAAGAGATCTATTTACAAGATAGAAGGTAGTGGCAATAGCTTCAACCCAAAACTTTTGTTCTAGGCTAGCTCCACTAAGCATACTCCTAGCCTTCTCCATCAGTGTCCTATTCATCCTCTCTACAAATCCATTTTTCTGCGGGGTGTATGGAGTTGTCTTATGTCTTTCAATCCCAAGTTCCTTGCAATATTTATCGAATTCTATAGAACAGAACTCACCACTGTTGTTAGTTCTCAAACATTTAATCTTTTTACCAGTCTAATTTTCAGCAAAGGCTTTAAACTCCTTAAACTTACTATAGACTTCAGATTTGCTTCTGAGAAAATAAATCCATGTCCTTCTACTATAGTCATCTATGAAAGATACAAAATATACAAATTTTTATAATGAAGGAACATTAACATGACCAAATACATTAGAATGAACAAGGTCCAACACACTAGAAGACTTATGAGAACTCAAGTAAAACTAAACACAGTTTTGTTTTCCATATATGCAATGTTCTCAAAAGTTGAACTCAAGATTACAATCATCTAACCCCTCAATGAGGGTTTTATTTTTCAGGGTTCTAAGACCCTTCTCACCAATATGGCCAAATCTCTTATGCCATAGAATTGTCTTTTCAGCAGGAAGCTTAACTTCCAAGGCATGATTACAACCATCAGGACTAGATACAATAGATTTCTTCACTGCTCGTTTAGATGGTGGGCAAGAAGTGATTTCTGCCCTCTTACTTGAGTCAGAAGAACTATTGCATTGTGAAATGCATGCCTCCAGCTGAAACAAAGTACCTCTTCTATTACCCTTAGCAAGCACCATAGCTCCTCTAGTCATCTTGCATCCTTCTTTCGAAAAGACAACCTACACACCTACATCATTCAACATAGTTACAAAAAGAAGGTTCCATGCTAAGCTTGGGATGTTCATAACCCTAGAGATCCCCTCCACTCATCCATCAAGGAATCGAATAGAGACTCTTCCATGAGAAACAATCTTCAGATGAGAGTCATCACCTAGGTACACCTTTCCACCATCAAACTCCTCATACTTAGTGAACCAGTCTCGATGTGAGGTCATGTGGAATGATGCACCAGAATCAATCAGCCACACATCATCAGATGCATGGATTGCCAGGGTTGTGATGAAAGCATCACCATCATCTTGTGACTTGTCAGAATCTGAATCTAGGTTCTTCTTCTTTTTCTTTTCCTCTTTGCATTCCTTTCAAAAATGCCCAGTTTTGCCACAATTCCAATAGAGAGCCTTGAACTTTCTAGGAGATTTAGATCTCCCATGGGATTTGGATCTACCCTTCTCAGCTTTCTTGCCCTTCTTTTTCCCTTTCTCCTTGGGTCTTCCATGAACTACAAGAGCCTCTTTGGCTGCCTCAGAAGACTTTCTCTGCATCTCTTCAAACAACAGTGAAGAAACCACTTCATCCATTTTAAATGTGGATGTGGTGCTTCCAATAGCCATGACAAGGTGATCCCACAAGTTCAGCAAAGAACAAAGCAAGGTCATACAATGATCCTCCTCCTCCATCTTCACACCAACGGATGTCAATTGTGCAACCAGCATGTTAAAAGCATTCATATGTTCTGCAACAGATCCTCCATTCTCTATTTGAAGAGAATACAACTTCTTTCTCAGAAAAAGTTTGTTAACTAGGGATTTGGCTTGATACACATCTCCCAACTTCTTCCAAAGCAAGTTTGCAGTAGCCTCCTCATGGACATTTAACAAAACAATATCAGCAAGCCTAAGTCTTATGAGACCTTTAGCCTTTTGATCCTTGAGATCCCAATCACCTTGTGACATTGTAGTTGGTTTTGTTCCACTAATAGTTTCCCAGAGGTCTCAATCAACAAGTATGTCTTCCATCTTGAGCTTCCACAACTCAAAATTAGTGACATTGAATTTCTCCACCTCCATTCTTCCAGATATGTTTGCCTTCTCCTTGCTACAATAAGATTTAGAATACTCTACATAGACTCCCACTCAACTTAAGATCAGCTCAAAAAATTCCTAACCAACAACTAGGACCAAAGGTGATCAAGCTCTGATACCAATTGAAAGGAAGCTAGGTGTGCAGAAATTGCTTCCTACACTAATCTAATGAGGGGAGAGTTATACAAATTCAATTTAATCCTTACAATTATAGCAACATGAAACATTTAACAGAGATATTGCAGCAATACACATAGAACCAAAAAGAAGACAGAAGAATAGAGACAAGATATATCATGGGGAAAACCCTTATTGGGTGAAAAACCCCACACTCAGAAACCTACACAATGTATTATCAAAACTGAATATGGTTTACAATACACTTGTAATGAAAGCTTCAATAGTCTTCAACACTCATGTCTGGAGTCAATTTGGCAGCATAACAGTACCTATCAATCACATAATGCAACTCCTCCTCAAAGCACCTGTTTATATAGAGTACACAAGGCAAAATTGGCTCTACCTTGGAATGGGTGTCCAACTTGGCCTCATGGCCCAAAACACATGCCTATGGACACTTGGTCAACATTGTAAGATGTATTTGACCCTTGTCCACAACTCCCATCCCAAAGAGGTCACCTATTTCCAAAATGGGCTATGACAGATGCTCTTACGACTCTTATGACCGTCATAGAATCTGTCATACACAGGCTATAAATAGCATATTCTCTTACAACATGTCATAGTCCACCTTAGGACACCCAAACATACCTTTTTCAAAGATGCTCCTTAAGACATGTCTTCACCTATCTTACAAGCTTCTAATTCTGACTCTTAATGTCATAACTTCGTCATAGGAATCCGCCATAACCGTTTCAGTCAATATGCCCTTACACAACATCCAAGATGCTAACACATGGCAAAATATTCCTACCATAAAGTGGTACGCCTATCTCCTCATGTGAGGACAAAATTACAAGTTGTCATCTTCCATGTAGGATGACACATCACCATTCCATATCCCACAAAATGACAATATGGAATTTACAATTAATTTACATCATTTAGGCAATGAATAAATAAATACAATCAAAATAATGCAAGGAATTACCAAGGTTGAGACACCTTAATTCACAATAGTACATTCTATACACAATCAAGAAATCTACCTTATCCTCACTAGGATCTCCAATACACCTTTGAAGGAATTGGATTAAGGTTTAGATTGGTAAGAACTATTGAAAATCTTGCAAAATTCTGATGAATATTGAACATTCCTTATAGAGGTCTGAAATGCACATTTTCCTTCAACATTATTGATCTACACCATTTCCTCATTAATGATTAAAATACTCTCTCTTGGAGTCTTCCATATACAATGTTTATATGCACCTAATCTATGAGAAGAAATGTTGCATAAAACTCTACATTTGCTTTAAGGTTGTCCTCATAGGAAGGAGGAAATTCAGGTTTACTTAAGCAAAATTAGTCAATGAAAATGCTAAGTTCAAATAGGTTGCATATTTCTCATCAAGAAGGATAATGCACTCTTCTCTCTAGCAATTCAACAACCTTTGAAGGAGATGATTATTTCATCAAGGTTCAATCAAGATTCAATGCAAAAAGTTTAACATTCACGCCAAGGGAAATAGGAGTTTCAAAGAGAAAAAATCCAAGATAAGGAAGAGCACAAATTCCACCCATATGAGGAATTTGAGCCACCATTTGACCTCACCAAAGCTCACAAAAATCAAAATTTCCAAACATTCTTTAAAATCATGAAGGAAAATAGCAAAGTTTTGCAAAAAATCACAAATAAATCAATAAAAAAAATGATGAGAAGTATCATGGAAAAAGTCACAAATTCCTCACACCCATGGAAAACCTGCCCAAGAAGGGTGCAAATTCTAGCTCCAAGGGGAAAATCTGCCACACCTACATCATTCCTGCACTCAACAAAAACTTGCCCAAGTCAAGAGGAAGTCGGCCTTAGGGTGAAAATCAAGTTTGAAACTAAGAAAAATCATGAATAAAGTGTGGCCAACCTAAACTAGGCTGACCTAGTGAGAAAGGTAGGCATGAGCACTATATAAAGGGATATAAAGTCTTCATTTCTACATTTGATTCAAAATCAAAAAGCAGATTTGAGGAGTAGGTCAGCGAATTAGGAGCAGAGATTGCAAAGAAGTAAGGGTGAATCCAAGGAAAATCACAAGGATAAGATTAGATTTCATAAGTAGAGGAGCAAAATTCCATCTTACAACAACAAAAAATTCCTAGCAAGGGTGAATTCATTCTCCATAGCTGCAAATAAGGATAGAAATCCAAGCATCTAAGGGAAAGGGTAGAATTCCTTCAAAGTACAGAGTAGATTTCATCAAAGAAGGCATAAAGATTAGAGATAAGAAGGACGATACTGCAAGGAAGAGTTCAGAGTATAACAACAGAATTAATAATAGGAAGTGTGAATTTTATAAGATTTTGATATAATGTTCCTCTTTATATCAAGATTTGTTGGTAATTTTGATAGATATATGTTGAAAATTGCTTCAAAATGATGATTTATCCCATATTGGCGAGGAGAATAAGATTTTTCATAATTTGTCCTTTATATTAATTGTCATGTCAACATACTAACTTGAAGTGGTTTTACTTGTAGCTTGATGCTCCAAGGAATTCACGCCTAAGTTATCTCCTCTACTTTAACATCTGGAGTAAGACTCCTACATAGACATCACAAGAAATTTAGTCAAATGAGCATAAGCATCAAGTAAAATCCATTAATTACATTCAAAGTACTAAGGCATGAAAGACAACATGAAGAAATCAGAAATTCCCAAAATTTCAAGTTCAAGAAGCTAAGTTCTAGAGGTGAAAATCCAAGATTGAAGACTACTCCAAAAGATAATAAAATTTGGGAAATATTCTAAGCAGTGTGAACACATTGAAAATCAAACTAGTTAGCTCAACACTTAGGTGGCATACGCACATCATTAGGCCAATCATAGTTTGCCACATCACCCGTTCACATTCAAGGTATTTACATCAAAGCAAGAGGCTAAAGAGGGTATTTATCTAGAAGATTCTAAAGATTCCACTTCAAGCTTATCATCTTGGGAAACATGCCTTTGTTCCCCCTTCTATGTCTAAAAATAGCAAGTTGTTGTAACTACCTTGTGTTGTCCAAATCTTGGCCATTGATTTACAAATCGATCTTGGTCATTCATGTAATTTGTGGAGTCTATAAAAGGCTCATTTCTTCTCATTTGTAATATAGAGAGATATATATAGATAGAAGAGTAGGAGTAGATGGTGTCAAAAATAGGAGTAGATTAGAGGAGACTTCTTGAAGTCATTGAAGAGACATTGTGAAATTGTTGTAATTATACATTTCCAAGATCAATACAAGCTCATTGTTGTTCTCATGGTGATTTGTGTGATTGTGGAATGTTAGCATGGTTTCTAATTCTTGAATATGATGGAGAGATATTTCCAAGTAGAATAGAATTAGATTAGAAGTTCATTGGTGTTATGTTAATATGTTAAGATATTTGATGGATTCCTTGTTGGTTCATACTTTCAGTTTCCCTCTTAGTTCACTTATGAAATCATCAGCTTGTTTGAGTCTTTCCTTCAATTCATTGACTTCAGAATTAGATTGCTCAAGATCATCTAGAGCAGACTGAAGTTGTTGCCTCATACCATACACATCCATTTGAATTCCCAGATCTTCCTCAAGCTATTAGGCTCTGTTTGGAGGAACTCGACTCTGATACCAATTGTTGATAACTGAGAGGGGGGTGAATTAGTTATCTTAAATATTTGACTTTCAGTCCTTCTTTTTAATTAGTACAGAATTAGATTATACAAGCATACATAACTATGAAAGCAAAAATAACTTTAGTACACATGACACAATGATTTTTGATGTGGAAAACCTGGTTAAGGGAAAAACCATAGGGTGATTAACCCAAGATTTTATTCTCTGGTAAAAGAATAAGTACAAAATGGCACTTGCCAATTAGGGCTCACTGCCCGAGCACACTACTCACAAGAGGCTCACTGCCTACAAGAGACTCACTGTCTACAAGATACAAGAAGGTAACACATTACTTGAATTGATGAGAAGCATCTACACATGCAGAGGTTTAGTTCTGATTAGGCTCAATACACTGATCTGCTACACTTCATTCTTGCTCTGCTTAACTGTTGTTGTTCTATTACATTCCGAACCTGTCTTACTGCCTTCACACTACTCTTCTGCTTTTCTTCGCACCACACCACACACAACACACACCTTCACATCTAAATCCATCTTGTATATATATCTGCACAAGCAATTTCAACCCTTTTCTAGTCAGCATCTGGAATAGTCAATATTTTCCCAAACTCTGATCTGTCGGCTAAATCCTTGCATACCAAGTAATGCAGATCACGGAGATACTTGTAGAAGTCATCAATCATGTTAGCCAATCATAAATTATTCCATAAGGAACTTAATCACCAACAACATCTGATCTAGATTTAGGTCTGATGCTCTGCCGGTTAGTTCTTCCTCTGTCTACTCTACTAAACAGAAACCTGACACTTCAGTGCTCATATCTTTTCACTCTTTTATTACCGGAGGCTAAATACTTAGAATCTACTAGTCAAAGTACTCCTCTTGACTTTCCTAAATCCACTCTTCACTGAGTTACTTCCTCAGAGAGATCCAGACCTGACTGTCAGACCTTGCTGACGGCTCTGTTCTTGCTCACTGGACCACAACACTTCTTCAATCTAACTTCCGGTAGGAACATATCATGTTCTGAGGATGTGTGGGATAAACTTTGTTGCCATCAATGACAACATTCATGAATCCATATAGTGTCTCTTGCCAACAGGTTTTAGGATAGGGAACATGTCGTATAAGATACCTAGTCTAGTTTTGACAATACCCCTACCTATCTAAGGCAAGTGATAAGATTGATTGACACTAGTGTTGTTGTCCATGTGAGCAACACCAGGGTTTGATTGATGGTGCTTGATAAATGACACGTGTCGTATAAGGAACAAAATTAGGGTTTTGATGATGCCCCATTCCATATGAGATATGTGATACTTGATATTGATAGTTTGATGGCAATTGATTGATTTGATTGATTTGAATAGCTTGTCTTGTTTGATGTTAGGATTGGTTTGAAGTGTGAAAGATTGATTGCTTTAGTTTGATCGAAGTGTCCATCTCATGAAGGGATGACTTATTATGATGGTTGACTCGATGGACCCTAAAGGACTAACCTAATTCCTTGGGGGCGCATCAAAGATGGCCTTGCCTACGTGAAAGCTCAAAGGCGACGTAGTTCAACCATATAGACTATGGATGAGTGGAAGAACTGATTTGACTAATATGATAATGTGATTGATTGGGATGTTTGAATGGATCGATCGAGAGATTTGATTGAGTGATTTGGTTGGAATGATGTAACGAGTTGGATTGGGTGGATTGATATGATCAGTTGACCAATTTTATTGCTTGGATTTTTGATTGATTATGTGATGTTTTTGTGATTTTTGATGATATTTGATGTTTTTGGATTTTTGAGAATACTTGATGTTTTTGGATTTTGAAGATATTTGGATGTTTGTTTTTTTGGATTTTGAGAATATTTGATTTTTTTGGATTTTGGACATGTTTTGATTTTTTTATGTTTTTTGAAAATTTTTGAGTGTTTTTGGATTTTTGAATGCTGTGATTTTTTTTGTATTTTTGACATGTTTTGGTTTTTTTGTGTTTTTGAAATGGTTTGATTTTTTTGTATTTTTGACATGTTTTGGTTTTTTTGTGTTTTTGAAATGTTTTGAATTTTTTGTGTTTTTGAAATGTTTTGAGAAGGCATTAGATGACAATTTTGATAGCCTTTGTGCTAGATACCAATGACAAGGGGAAACCAAGTCTAGGTGCAAGAAGGAAGGATCGATAAAATGATAGGTGATAATGGATGGAATGGATGAAAAGGATATACGTATAAGAGGGATAGGATGTGATCTCAAAGGCTATGTCGCATATGAAAAACATGCCCCATTCTAGGTGGTATGCTTAGGACTTTGCATGACAAAGCTTATGATGAAGGATGATGATAGGACTAGTTTGAAAGGGATAGGTATGTTCTAGAGATATCCAAAACATTTGTCAACATTGGGCCCCCAATCTTTATCAAGATCAAAAGAGGAAGGGAAGATGAATGGGTTTGATTGTAATGGATAGGATATGATAAGAAGGAAATGATATGGAAATGGTATGATAGGATAGAAATGATAGGTTGGAATGAGACATCGTACCCCCAAGTGTGAGTGACATAGAAGATTGACTTACACATGATGCCTGTTGGCCAGGTTTTCATCATGGTACTTATCCAAGGCACTTGTTTGCCAAGTTTCTCCATTGGACGAAGGGATTTTTCTTTACTTTTTTTATTTTTTCTCTTTTTTTCTGACTTTTTGAATGGGGATAGGTGGAATATGGAAAGGAGGGACTCAAATATCTAGTTCCATGAAGGTGATAGTGTCCCATTGGAGAAAGTTGTCGTCGCATGAACCATGTCAAGTCAATATGAGCATGAATGTTGGTAGGGGATGGCAAGAAAGTGAGATAGACTAGGTAGATAGCAGATTATGGAGGGAACCCTAGTGGATTATGATGTGGATTATGTAGGACTTATGCGAGGAAGATGGATGAAATGTTTATGCAAAAGCACGGACCATAAGAAGGTGATGGGTGAAATATGTAGGATAATGGTTGAATGATGGGGTGACAGAGGTATGGAAAGGAATCATGACCAATGACTACACACACCATGATAAACATTAAAGGTTTTGAGTGGATGGTGGTGTAGGAAGCAATGGCAATGTTTGCTTAGGAGATGGATGATGTAGGATTTTTGGTACCCACATGGACTTAGTATTTTTATGATCTTTACTTGACTTGTGGATTGAAGGGACTTAATACTTTTGAATGGAGTGGCATTTTTGCATGGAAGGGGATGGTTGAGAATTTTGAGAGGTGGATGCCTCATTTGAATTGATTACTTTTTGTTTAGGGACCCATACCATTTTAGTTTTGGACTTTTCTTTTGGAGGTATGGGTTTGGATAGCTTCTTGGATGTATTTGACTTTGATTCTTTGCATTTGTGCCCTAAGGCATTAGAACCCTTAGGATTTTTGGCTTTATATGTAGAGGCTTCCAAATGTTTATTTTTGAATCCCATGTGGCAGGTGGAATGAGTGGAAGCCTTATGTTTACATGATGTGTGAATTTGTTGGTCATGATTAGGAATGTAAGCGTATTTATGAATGATTGGCATATTAGGTGTTGGAAGCAATGGTGGTAAAGTGGATGGAGGGATATTAGCAGTTAGAAATAATGGAGGTGTTAGTGCCTGAATTGACTGGTAGTTTTTTGAGCAATTTTCATTCAGGCACTCTCCCTAAGTATCCAAAAAATGTTCTAAGTGTTGGACCTCCTCAGCAGTTTTCAGCTGCATCATCATATTTTTTCCTGAGGAGGAGGTCATCATCATCATGTTTGTTTCGATGAAGGTCAGCATCATCATGTTCTCCGTCGACCGGTTTCTCATCGTCATCATCATATTGAAATATCGGGTGATGTTTTGTTATTATCCTGATGATGCTGATGAGCTACAGCGCGCCCTGATTTGCTTGCGGGGTGATTTTCCAAGTATCCGGTGATCTTCCAATTATCACCTTGCCCAAACATGATGATGACGTCATCCGGATATGAGGAGGTACGCAGTAGGCAGATATGATGATGACGTCAGCAGGATATGATGACGACGTCATCAGGATGTTCATCGGCCAGACTTTTTGTATAGGCTCAGCAGGAGGATGTTCCTCCGATGGATCAGGTTGTGCTGATGAAGGCGATTATCATGCAGGTTATATTGCGATATGATGCTGACGTCAGGGTGATATTTCAGGCAACAGGATATCATGCTGCTGGAGGATGATGATGATGAAGTCTTATATTAGTGTCGTCAGGAGCAAAAGCACCGACATCATATATGCTCATGACCTAGTATATAAAGTGTTAAAAAGGTCATCGCGGGGTGCATGTGGGACAATGTTATCCTGCATATTCGAAATATCATGATGATGAATCTCGGCGGGAAGTGGTTGCGATTGACTGTTTGATGTTCTTCCCAAGGCCGCGGGTTGGTGCGCCATTAATGGCGATTGTTGCAGAGGTATGGGCGGTGGCGCAGGGCTCGAAAAATCTTCCTGTCTCCCCCCCTACCTGCTGCATTAATGTGTTTGAGCGCCATTTTTATGATACTGTGTATCTGGCGGGAGTTTTGGTCAACCTGGTAGTTAATGCTGAATACACCCTCCTGCTATATAATGCAGACGGTGTTGCTCATTTGTGGGTTGTTGAAAGTTGTGGATTTTTGGCTCTGTAATCCAAAACCAGCTGATCTGGTTGCTCTGTACAGTCTAATTTGTGAGTTTATGTATCTCCTGTTGTACGACTTGGCATGAATCCACTGATTTCATGGTTGATCTTATATGAGTAATGCTATCTTAGCATGTGTTGTGTTAATTCTGTCTCTAGTATTGCATGTATTCTTCTTCTGGATCTGGATATTTGGGTAATGTTTAGATTCTAGAGCATAGAATTCCTATGTTGAATGTCTGATCTTTTAACCTCTGCTCAAGGGGCAGATTAAACTATTTTCAGGTTGAACATTGGGAAGGGTATACTGCAGTAGGGATGCCATAAGTAGAGATAATTCAACACTCTATATTGGGAGATATCTGTAAGGTAGATATCATGGGTATCCCCCTGAAATCCAGTTTTAGCTATTCATGCTGATCATTCACAGGTGTATGTCTACCGACTCCAAGCCCTGGATAGGCACCAATCATGCTGTGTTCTTGTGTTATACACCATGTCCAGCTTTGCATCCAAAATTCAAACTAAAACATTTCATACTTCCACCTGTTAGTTGTAGGAGTAGGATTAGGAACCCCCTGCATGCTCTCATACCCAACTAGACATCATGTCCAAGAATGTTGCCAGCCTTGTGATCTATCATGCAGATCTTGGTCCATACATGAGAGTATTCTGCCTGTTGTTGTCAAGTTAGATCTTTCTATCTTTGAGCTAGTCAAGGTTACATCTTGAGTTATAGGGATACCCCCCTTGGTGCGGCAGAACCAGAAGTGAAGGGGAGGAGATCACGCAACCTCCTGTATTCAGTTGGCTGAATCTGCCTGTGCATTAGAAGTGGCAAATCCTAATGCTGATTCAGAAGAAATTACCAACAAAATGGCGACTCCGCTGGGGATGGACTAAAAAATGATATACTTGTGGCCCATCCGAGTCACTAACAAAATGATGCTCTGCTGGTGGAATGAACCTGGAAAAGTAGCTTTCAGCTATTGAAAATTTTGTCCTCTCTGGAGAGGTGGCGACTCTGCAAAAAAGAACCAAATGCACATGAAAGATGGGTGTATGTGATGTGACAGAAATGTGTTGTTCATTTTTCAGCATCTGTATGAGAAAAGGTACCTTGTTCCTTCCCCTTTATTTGTTGTTTTACTGCATAGGTTAGATGCCAAGGGAAGCCTTGGGTCTTAGACAGACAAAGGATGTCTAAGAGTAGGGTTTTTATGAATTCAAGTATGAATTATCCCATACTCAGTGGTGAAATGTTGGATAAAGGAATAGAAGAGATAAGAAATAGGTTGATATTCTTAGAGGCTGAGCAGGCCCAGTTAAAAAGCAGTAACCCTGTTGTGTCTGCCTGTCAGAAAGCTAAACCTCCTGTCAGCCCTTTTGATCCTTTGTATGACCAACTGGATTTGTCATGGGTGGATTATAAAGTAGAAACTATGCCTGCTAGGATATACTGTCAGATGCCTAGATTTAGTGGTCACAATGTATGTGATGGGAATGCACATATCCAAAATTTTCAGAGTTTTATGGGAAAATATTCATTCAGAGATGAGGATATGTGGATGAGGTTTTTTGTTAGGTCCTTTGATGCAAAAGCAAAAGACTGGTATTTGAGCTTTCCAAAGAAATCCTTTGCCTGTTGGGATGAGCTTGCTGACTGTTTCAAGGAAGAATTTGCAAAAGAACCGGCTGATCTTGTTGCAGAATTGATGAGAATCAGAAAACAAGATGAAGAGCCATGTGTTGATTTCAGTCATAGGTTTGCAGTAGCCCTTTCACATGTCCCTGAAAGTTTCAGACCTGATATTTCAGCCTGTGTTGGCATATTCTTTGAAGCTTTTGAGGAGGGCTCTAGTGCATTACTGAGGGATTTCAAGGTGACAAGTATGCAGATGGCATACAAATTTTTAGAAAATGTAGAAGAAATGAGAAATGTGCACCTACTGAAACCCCTGTCCCCAGGCCTTGGTGTGAATAATGGTTATGAAGCTGCAAATGACCAAATGATTATGGCATCATGTGCAGATAATAATGAAAATAAAAGCATAGAGGTTGAGACTGCTGTATTTGAACATAATGCTAACAATACTGCTCAACTGGATTGTTCACCAGTTGAGGATGCCAGTAAAAGGACTAATGAGGATTCCCATTGCAATGATGAGGCAGTTGACCATGAAAACAATAACGAGGTTGTGGACAGCAATGAGCAATTTTTAGAATGGACCTGTGGAGACAATTGTGAGTATTGTACTCAAGACAGAGAAGATATAAGCAAACAGAGAAGCAGTCCTATGTGTGACCCATTGCCTACCTTTCAAACACATGGAGATCATGAAGAGCAGTCAGAAATTGAAATAAGTGCTAGTTCAGAGCATGATTGTTTTTCATTTGATGGCTGTTTTGCTTATGACACACAGGCTGATACTCCTCCACAGAGTGAATCCATTGGTGATGAAGAGGTGTGCTCTGCTGCCCATGAACAAATGGCATACTATGATGAAACTGATGCACCTGGGTCACCCATTTATGACACATATGGTGATGAGGATCTGTCTGAGTATGGTGAAGATCTAGACATTATTTTTGACTTGGATTCTGTTTCTCATCTTGATGAAAGAGGAAACAACATACATCAGGTAAGTGACTGTGAAAATGTGCCTGACTTAAAAGAGATGCCAGAGCCTGATCTTTTCCAGCCTGGTGTACCAGATGGTTGTGTACATGATGTACACAATTGTGATTTCGAAAGCTTTTCTTTTGATGAGCCAGCATGTAATACAATGAGCCCTGATCTTCCTAGTTGTGTGGTGGACTTTGAGTGTTTCCTATTTGTAGTCCAGCTAGGAGATCATGTTGCAATGCATGATGATGATACAGATGATAACCTGTGTTCTATACCATTTAAACATGCATTGTTTGATACATTCTGCACCCACATGTCACATGATGCTGAGGGTTATCTGCACAAGGGTGATAATGACAAGCCAAATCAGAGGGTTGAATTTGCAGATGACAAGATTTGTTTGTGGGTGGATCCTGACAGTATCTCCAAGCTTGACCCAGTGCATGCAGATGAAAACAAGATATTTGACAAGGGGAGATACATGTTTTTCTTTTCTTGGTGGCCTTAGGCCATCAAGTGTGTTTGGTGATGCAGGTCGGTGCAGTATTTGACTCTGTGCCCAATGGATAAAGGACTGGTCTGCATCCCAGAGATCTAGGGTTCTCGCTGCAGGTTTTCACCTGCACGTCCCCAGACAGAGCCACTGTTAGTGCCTGAATTGACTGGTAGTTTTTTGAGCAATTTTCATTCAGGCACTCTCCCTAAGTATCCAAAAAATGTTCTAAGTGTTGGACCTCCTCAGCAGTTTTCAGCTGCATCATCATATTTTTTCCTGAGGAGGAGGTCATCATCATCATGTTTGTTTCGATGAAGGTCAGCATCATCATGTTCTCCGTCGACCGGTTTCTCATCGTCATCATCATATTGAAATATCGGGTGATGTTTTGTTATTATCCTGATGATGCTGATGAGCTACAGCGCGCCCTGATTTGCTTGCGGGGTGATTTTCCAAGTATCCGGTGATCTTCCAATTATCACCTTGCCCAAACATGATGATGACATCATCCGGATATGAGGAGGTGCGTAGTAGGCAGATATGATGATGACGTCAGCAGGATATGATGACGACGTCATCAGGATGTTCATCGGCCAGACTTTTTGTATAGGCTCAGCAGGAGGATGTTCCTCCGATGGATCAGGTTGTGCTGATGAAGGCGATTATCATGCAGGTTATATTGCGATATGATGCTGACGTCAGGGTGATATTTCGGGCAACAGGATATCATGCTGCTGGAGGATGATGATGATGAAGTCTTATATTAGTGTCGTCAGGAGCAAAAGCACCGACATCATATATGCTCATGACCTAGTATATAAAGTGTTAAAAAGGTCATCGCGGGGTGCATGTGGGACAATGTTATCCTGCATATTCAAAATATCATGATGATGAATCTCGGCGGGAAGTGGTTGCAATCGACTGTTTGATGTTCTTCCCAAGGCCGCGGGTTGGTGCGCCATTAATGGCGATTGTTGCAGAGGTATGGGCGGTGGCGCAGGGCTCGAAAAATCTTCCTGTCTCCCCCCTACCTACTGCATTAATGTGTTTGAGCGCCATTTTTATGATACTATGTATCTGGCGGGAGTTTTGGTCAACCTGGTAGTTAATGCTGAATACACCCTCCTGCTATATAATGCAGACGGTGTTGCTCATTTGTGGGTTGTTGAAAGTTGTGGATTTTTGGCTCTGTAATCCAAAACCAGCTGATCTGGTTGCTCTGTACAGTCTAATTTGTGAGTTTATGTATCTCCTGTTGTACGACTTGGCATGAATCCACTGATTTCATGGTTGATCTTATATGAGTAATGCTATCTTAGCATGTGTTGTGTTAATTCTGTCTCCAGTATTGCATGTATTCTTCTTCTGGATCTGGATATTTGGGTAATGTTTAGATTCTAGAGCATAGAATTCCTATGTTGAATGTCTGATCTTTTAACCTCTGCTCAAGGGGCAGATTAAACTATTTTCAGGTTGAACATTGGGAAGGGTATACTGCAGTAGGGATGCCATAAGTAGAGATAATTCAACACTCTATATTGGGAGATATCTGTAAGGCAGATATCATGGGTATCCCCCTGAAATCCAGTTTTAGCTATTCATGCTGATCATTCATAGGTGTATGTCTACCGACTCCAAGCCCTGGATAGGCACCAATCATGCTGTGTTCTTGTGTTATACACCATGTCCAGCTTTGCATCCAAAATTCAAACTAAAACATTTCATACTTCCACCTGTTAGTTGTAGGAGTAGGATTAGGAACCCCCTGCATGCTCTTGTTGGCAAGAGACACTATATGGATTCATGGTTGTTGTCATTGATGGCAACAAAGGTCATCCCACATATCCGCAAGTCATGATATGTCTCTACCGGAAGTCAGATTGAAGATTGTGGTGGTCCGGTGAACAAGAACAGAGCATGTGGCAAGGTCCGACAGATTGGTCCGGATCTCTCAGAGGAAGTGTCTTGGTGCAGTGCGGATCTGGGGAAGTCAAGAGGACTATTTTGAGTAGTATATTCCAAGGATTTAGCCTCCGGAGATGGACAAGGAAAAAGATATGAATAGTTGAGTACCGGATTCCTGAGAGACAGTGAAAACAGAGGAAGAACTGACTGACTGAGTATCAAACTACTTTCCGGATGTGTTACAGATGATGATAAAGGTTGCGGAGGCATGAATCATGTTTGGCCGACATAATTGATGATATCTACAAGTATATGCTTGATCCGCATTGCTTGGTGAGCAAGGATTCAGCCGACAGAACTAAGTTTGTAAGAAACTAGACTGTTCCGGATGCCGACTAGAAAGATGATGAAAGTACTTGTGTGGATATATATAGAGGATGGATTTAGTGGTAAAAGGTGTGAATGTATGTGAGGATATGCGAACAAGTCCAGAGTAGAGCAGAAGTAACAAGAAAGATCCGGTATGTGAAAGGACAGCAGACTAAAGAACAGAGGAAAGATGAAGTGCAGCAGATCAGTATACTGAACCTAACCGGAACTGAACTCCAGCATATGCAGATGCTTCCAATCAGTTCAAGACTGTGATTCTAATCACTTTGTAAGACAGTGTGTCTTCTTGTAGGCAGTGAGCCTCTTGTGAGCAGTGTGCTCGGGCAGTGAGCCCTAATTGGCAAGTGCCATTTTTGTAATTTCCTATTCTTCTAACAGAGAATAATTCTTGGGTTAATCACCCCGTGGTTTTCTCCCTTAACAGGGTTTCCACGTCAAAAATACTGTGTCATGTGTTTTATTTCATGGTTTATGTTTTGTGTTTGATCTTATGCTGCTTCAATTAAAAGGAAAGTTTAATAAGGGAAATAATTAGGATAACTGATTCACCCCCCCCTCTCAGTTATCAACAATTGGTATCAGAGCCAAGTTCCTCCTAATAGAGCCTAACAGCTTGAGGAAGATCTGGGATTTCAAATGGATGCATATGGTTTAAGGGAGCAACTCAAGACTGCCCTTGAGGATCTTGAACAGTCAAATTCTGAAGTCAGTGAATTAAAGGAAAGACTCAAACAGGCTGATGAATTCATGAGAGAATTAAAAGACAAATTAAGTCTCTCTATGAAAAAGAGAAAGGAGCTGCTTCAACAGTTGGCAAGACAAAGTGAAGAAAGCAATACAAGTGAGGAATTGACTGAGCAAACCAAGTTATGTGAAAAGTTATCAAAAGAAGTCATTATGTTAAGACATGAAATGGAATCAGGAACTATAAAGTTTACTCAAGAGATTGAAGAAAAAAGAAAGGCTGAAGACAATCTAAGACAATCTCTTAAAGAAAAATCAGAAGAATGCCACCAGATGGACAGGATTATCAGACACCTTGAATCTGATCTTGAAGATTCCAAAGATAATGAAGGAAAACTTGAGGATCAAATTGCCTCTCTCAAAAGAGACCTTCAAACAGCAAATGAATATAAAGAGAAATTCAAGATAAGTTCTGCTCAACTTGAAGTTCTTCTTGGAAGTCAAAAGAGGACAGATGACAAGTATGGCTTGGGATATGAGAAAGGAGAAAGCTCCGGATCCGGTCAGAAGAATCTTGGATCAGAAAATCCAAGGAGCAGGCCTAGAAGACCTCCGGTAAGACAGCCAAATGCTCAAAAATATCCATCCTTCAATGGATACTGCCACAGCTGCAACCATTTTGGTCACAAAGCTAATCAGTGCAGAATGAGAATGAATCAGATTAATTCATCCTTCTCCGGACAGTGCTTCAACTGCAAAAGGTATGGACACAAATCCCATGAATGCAGAATTATGCAAGTAAACAAATCATTCAAAGGTAGATGCTTTACATGCAATAGAGTAGGTCATATGGCTAATCAATGCAGATCAAGGGGATATCAGTTAAATATGCAAAGAAATGTTATTTGTCAAATCTGCAATAGGTCCGGTCATAATGCTAAAGTCTGCAGAAACAAGAATCAGGACAAAAGAGGTCCGGTGTATAATCAGAATCAAGACAAGGGTAAACAAAAGATGAATGCGGATGAAGTTAGGAATCAGATGAGCAAGATTTGGGTGAAGAAAAGCTCAGAGAATGTAGAGGTTGGATCCGCACCAGATTCTGGTGCTGATATTTCTTCCAGAAATTAAAAAGTGAGCTCAGGCTCAGGGGGAGACTCAAAGAAGATTCTGTTCCCCCAGCCAAACAAGTTGTGCCGGATGTGGCACAAGATGCGGATTAAAGGGTTTGTAGATATAAGTCTTGAGATGCTTCAGTCAAGTTTTCAGAGGTTCGCATGGAGTTATGAAGAAGCTGTGTTCGATTAAGTTAGACCTGTTCAGGGAGGTGCTCCGGTATGATAAAGGATTACAAAAAGGTCCGGAGAGATCCGGAAGTGCACGATCTTGTCTTGCGGATTGGACAGAGTGTTTGGGATGTTCTTGTAATATGTTACCTAGATTTATTCATGATTTAAAGATCCGGATGATATTCAGTGATCAGGACTAATCCGGGATACTCCAAGCTGTCCAGACATGGTAAACCGGAATAATGCAGGTGAAGCATTTATTGCAGACAGATATTAGGGTTTGCGGAGCAATATAAGGGATTTCTCAAAAGTTATCTGCTCATTCTACACTTGAGAAGAAGCGAATAGTGGAGCTCTGCAACAAGGTTCATCAAGCACACCAAGGATCTCCTGCCGAAGCTATTGCATAAAGAAATCAATCCAACCACTCCGTGCAAACCGAAGGCGCATAAGGTATTCTTCGTTTTTCATTGCCTCACTGCAAATCTTTGAAGAATGGCTACTCCAAACATAGTTAAGATCTCTGATAGACCTCGCCCCTCATTCAAGAAACATCCCTACAAATCGTTGGAGGTAGATCCACTAGGAGCCTTCTCTAGTGTTCCCCACGGAGTCTTACATACTGAAGATATTAGGGTTTACATACACGCAAACATTGAGGAATTTGGGGAATTCAAATTAAGAGACCTCTATCACAAGCAACTGATAGACAATGCTTTTGAGCTCAAACCAGAGTATAAGGGTATCCAGAAGAAACAATTTGAGCAATTCATTCATTTCCCTAGCTTTGAAGAAGATGAATGGGTCCGGTATGTACTGAGCAGGATGCATGACAACTTCCTTTGGCTAGATAGACCCTGCAAGATCACAAAAGAAGCAATTAGAGCAGTAACTGGTCTATACTCTTCCGGGGGGGTACCTATCCTCAAATCTGTCAAGAACAACGTTGTAACTGAGGCCACCGGATCAAAATATGATAAGAGAGCAATGACCATTGAAGATATTTCGGATCCGGATATCAAATATGCATCAATGATAATAGGATACAAGATCTATCACTCCAGCAGGGAGAATTCTGTATCCGGAACTGCAATATACACAGCATATGAAATGCTAAGAAAGAATGCAGATTATGATCTTTGTGAACTACTACTAAGCCAATTGATGGAAAATGTACAGAAAATCAAGAAAGACAAGAAGAACTCCTTTAAGTATGGTACTCTCATTGTATGTCTCTTCTTTTACTTCATGAATGAGCTACCCGGAACAAGTGGATGGGTATGGCAGAATGACAAACCTGTTGCAGTCCAGATAAGAGACTATTTGCATGGACTTGGGGATGCAAAAGCGAGAAATACAGCTCTATGGGGATACTTCAAAAACTTTCAGAGCATGATGCAAGCAAGAGAGAGAATTCCCCAGTCACTCATTGAGAAATACAAGGACTCAGTATGTTTTATGGTTGACACTGATCAGTGCCTAATGGAGGCAGTGGAGCCAAGGACTGTCTGGATCATGCCCATGGGGTATGAAGTTGATGAACAGATAGTAGAGCTGCATGTTCAACACATGCTAAGTCAGCCCAAAGATCCTAAGGCAGAAAGGTTTGGAACCTTTGAGGAGCTGAGCGTGAAATTACATGTAGAACTCAGGGAACCTGAGATTAAAAGAAAAGTGAGAAAAGAAGTAGAGCACATTGCTCAAGGCCTAGGCATCTCAAAAGAGGCACTTGATGCCAGCCGGGAAAAGAGGAGAAAGGCTGAGGAAGAAGAGAAAAGCAAAGAAAGTGCTCCGGTTGAAACCCCCACCCGGACCAGATCATCAAAGAGATCTGCACCTTCCACAACCAAAAGCTCAAAACCGGAAGTCCAGGCATCCGGTAAAAGATCCAAGACAAAAGCATCAAGGGCTTATGAAAGCCAAAAGGATGAAGAGGAGACAGAATCAGATGAAGGAGTAAGAGAAGTAAAGAAGCAGAAAAAGAAAGGATCCGGTAAGCCCTCCACAGGCCAAGACAAGGAGGAAATGGCAGAGGTAACTGTTGAAAAGCCCACTCTGTCACTAGAGAGCATAATCAAGTCGGTCACGGTGGATGGAAACCTTCAACCAATGACTGAATCCTATGATGACTTCAGTGAGGCAGACCAAAAGACTCTGCAGGAAGCCACAGTTAAATATCTGAACACATACAATAAGGCTTTCATTGAGATCATATCTCTCATTCCTAAAAGCCTAGAGAAGGAAATGGAAGTAAGAAAGAATAATGCGCATGCCAAAGATCTTGAGATCCGGGAGCAGATAGCTATTCAGCTATATCCTCAAATTGATCCCAAGACAATGAACATGATCTTCAAGGACTGCAGAGATGAGTTCAGAAGTAAAGCCAGGATGAATCAGCTCATGCTTGGTGAGACTGACAAAGTGGCACAAGAGACAGAAGAGATCCTCCGGAAGGCCTTCAAAAGGTTCAATCTTCCTGTTGTAGAGGACTTAGGTGCAGAAACAGCTGCTGACTTGGAATCTTCTGTTCCGGAAGAAGTGAGCCCTGAACAGACAAGTGAGGACTTGGGACCCTCTGCTCCAGAAGAAGTGACCCATGAACAAGCAAGCATCTCTCCTCCGGTTTCCCTTACAGTCTCCGGATCCAAAGAAGAAGAGCAATTGCAGGAGAAGGAAGCAGTGGTGACAGACAAAGAGGTTGACAGTTCTAAGACTGCAGAAGAAAAGAAACATCTGTCTCCGGCAAGAGACACTGCACAAACTGTTCAACAATTTTTGAGCAAAGAAACTCTAGAGATTGATGAACCGGAGCTTCTAAAAGGTCCATTTGATTTTGACTCTCTCTCTCCGGTACAAACAATGAAGATAGCTTCATTTGCAAATGCCAAGGCAAATGAAAAGCTCCTAAAGTCTCATATGGAGGACTGTGAGTTGATAGAGGCTGCTTCCGGAGTACTTGTAAAGATCATGCCATCAATCCAAATAGATCCGACTGCCTCCACTTCCGGTAATCTAAAAACCTTAGTCAGCAGTATTGATACACATTTTAATTCTCTAGAAAAATCAGCTGAAGACAAGGTCCGGAAGGAATTTTTGGATAAGAGATTTTCTGAAATATTAGAATTAATCTCTAAGGATAGGAAGATTGTAAGCATTGGAATAAAGAGCTTAGAAAATGCTCTTAAGGATGGCGGTGACATCTACAAATTTTGTATATCTTGGTCAAAGGCAACAACAGCAATTGACAAGAAAATAAAAGAAGAACAGGACAAGCTTCAAAGCTTATCTCAAAGTTTTGATCCTCTCTCTTCCTCTATAATAAATCAAGAATGTCAGACTATTGCAGTCTTGAATGCAATAAAGAATCTTGAGAAGGAGAGGAAGAACATTACCAACCGGATGGGAGAACTTAGAAGGATTATAGTCCCTAAGTTGGAAACGATGCATGAGGCCATCAGTGATGCCCAGACCACCGCCCATACAAAAGATCCGACAGATCTCAGGCGGGCAGAAGCTTTTGCATTTTTGCTGAGTGGTCACATTTCAATCCTGGACAGAATGAAGCTTAGTTGGGCTACTGAAATGGTTCAACTGCAGACATCCTTTGCAGACATTCTGCAGTATATGTGAGTATGTAAATATGCGGCTATATATAGAAAATTTTTGAAAATTTTGGTGTGCGGACCCTACCCTTTGCCATTGATGTCAAAGGGGGAGTGAGGAGCAGTGAAAAATGAGGAATCCAACTCAGGGGGAGTTCCAGAAATTGTATATAAAGACAGAGCATCAGCAAAGGGGGAGCATAGTGTAAACACTTAGTCATTTTTCACTAAGTGTTGCCATCAATGCCAAAGGGGGAGATTGTTGGCAAGAGACACTATATGGATTCATGGTTGTTGTCATTGATGGCAACAAAGGTCATCCCACATATCCGCAAGTCATGATATGTCTCTACCGGAAGTCAGATTGAAGATTGTGGTGGTCCGGTGAACAAGAACAGAGCATGTGGCAAGGTCCGACAGATTGGTCCGGATCTCTCAGAGGAAGTGTCTTGGTGCAGTGCGGATCTGGGGAAGTCAAGAGGACTATTTTGAGTAGTATATTCCAAGGATTTAGCCTCCGGAGATGGACAAGGAAAAAGATATGAATAGTTGAGTACCGGATTCCTGAGAGACAGTGAAAACAGAGGAAGAACTGACTGACTGAGTATCAAACTACTTTCCGGATGTGTTACAGATGATGATAAAGGTTGCGGAGGCATGAATCATGTTTGGCCGACATAATTGATGATATCTACAAGTATATGCTTGATCCGCATTGCTTGGTGAGCAAGGATTCAGCCGACAGAACTAAGTTTGTAAGAAACTAGACTGTTCCGGATGCCGACTAGAAAGATGATGAAAGTACTTGTGTGGATATATATAGAGGATGGATTTAGTGGTAAAAGGTGTGAATGTATGTGAGGATATGCGAACAAGTCCAGAGTAGAGCAGAAGTAACAAGAAAGATCCGGTATGTGAAAGGACAGCAGACTAAAGAACAGAGGAAAGATGAAGTGCAGCAGATCAGTATACTGAACCTAACCGGAACTGAACTCCAGCATATGCAGATGCTTCCAATCAGTTCAAGACTGTGATTCTAATCACTTTGTAAGACAGTGTGTCTTCTTGTAGGCAGTGAGCCTCTTGTGAGCAGTGTGCTCGGGCAGTGAGCCCTAATTGGCAAGTGCCATTTTTGTAATTTCCTATTCTTCTAACAGAGAATAATTCTTGGGTTAATCACCCCGTGGTTTTCTCCCTTAACAGGGTTTCCACGTCAAAAATACTGTGTCATGTGTTTTATTTCATGGTTTATGTTTTGTGTTTGATCTTATGCTGCTTCAATTAAAAGGAAAGTTTAATAAGGGAAATAATTAGGATAACTGATTCACCCCCCCCTCTCAGTTATCAACAGCTCTCATACCCAACCAGACATCATGTCCAAGAATGTTGCCAGCCTTGTGATCTATCATGCAGATCTTGGTCCATACATGAGAGTATTCTGCCTGTTGTTGTCAAGTTAGATCTTTCTATCTTTGAGCTAGTCAAGGTTACATCTTGAGTTATAGGGATACCCCCCTTGGTGCGGCAGAACCAAAAGTGAAGGGGAGGAGCTCACGCAACCTCCTGTATTCAGTTGGCTGAATCTGCCTGTGCATTAGAAGTGGCAAATCCTAATGCTGATTCAGAAGAAATTACCAACAGGAGGTAAAGTTGATGGTGGAAGGTATATGGTCATATGTTTTTGACATTTGTAAGATGATGGAGGTGGAATGCCAACATATGTTTTGGGAATATGATAGGGATTGTGATGGAAAGTGGTAGACATAGGAGGAATGGTGGAGGTACCAACATTGTTAGATTGTTTACCTTGGGGTGTGTATCCAAGGCCATATGAGTGAGGGGGGAATTTGAAATGTATGGGCTCCAAAATACCTTGTTCGTGAAGGCCTAATATTTTACCATGATAGTTCATTTTTTGGAGGATGCAATTGACAATAGGACTAGATGTGTTTTGGGCATTAGACTTGAGCTTGTTATTGGGTGGAGAAGGTAAAGTGGATAAAGGTTGTTGTTGCCACAAGTAGGAACATTCATGAATGAAAGTGGATAGGCCAAGTGGATATGATGGTGGACTTGACATGGGATTGATGGTGGATGTGGATGAAGGATCATTAGGATCTTTATTATGCTCATTAGGATCCAAGTTATTGGTTTGATCATCTATGTTTACTTGGGAGGCAAGTGTCTCATCATGACAAGTGGAAGTTTGCTCATTAGGACTAGATGGAGAATGGACCAGTGGGGTGATAAGCTCTTGGCCATGGAATGCATAAAGTTGGCTAAGTGGGTCATCATGGTCTTCTTGATCATAGAGGGGATCTTGATCATAGATAGGATCTTGATCATGAAAAGGATAAAGTGTGTTATGAATGGGAGCAATATAAGGGATTTTATCTTGATTTAGATAAGGGGGTAATGTTTTCTCATGCTTAGGATTATGCTCTTGACATGGTTTTTGACTTTGAGTAGAAGCAGATGACTCTTGGATAGGTTTGATATGTTTTGGACCACATGATGGGGTTGAAGGGATGGACATGGTATTTGAAGGCTAGTTGCTAGGATCAAAGACAGATGTTTGACATGGAGACAAGTTGTTCCTAGCTAGTAACCCTTGGATCACATCCTTTATAGGTAGATGGGTTATGGAAGTTGAAGGCTTAGGATTACGATTAGGTGGAGTGGAAAGTTCCCATGGTGGAGGGATAAGAGGGATGGATGGTATTGTAAGATTTGGATGACTCCACAAGTTTACTTTTGTAATGTTTAAACTTAGGTCATGGAGTTAGAGGGTTAGAGTGTGGTGGTAGAATGTACTTGTAGGATGGATGAGGTAGACTTATGTTCCCCTTGTCAAAGGTAGAATGAGAATTTAAAGGCACTTTGTCTTGTTGCCAGGGTGGACTTGGATAATGTTGTGAAAAGGCTTGGGGTGTTGGAACCTTGTTCTCAAGGATTGTCATGGAATGACACATGTCTTCACATCGTTGTATGTCATCTTGTGGGATTAGGGCCATGTTGACAAGTGCTTGACTAGGATGAATGATGATGTGAAGTGACTAGGAATGTGATGAGATGTGATAGAGTATGAGATTGATTGGATGATTAGATGTGTGACTAGGGATGACTAGGGTATGGTTAGTGTTGTGATGTGAATAGGATGAATTTTATTGAATGACGTGATTAGAAAGGGTGATTAGGATGTGAAGGTTGAATGATGAAGATATGAGTAGGATGTGATTATGATGATGTTGATTGGATGATGTGTTGGAAGGAATGTTTAGAATGTTTGGAATGAGGGATGACCAAGAGGATCTACTCCTTTGTCTCTTTGTTTGCAACCGTGTCTTTACCAAATGAGACTTGTGAATTGTAGGATGCTATGCGGATGTCAATGCAAAGTGATGAAGCCCAAACTATGATAGAGGCTAATGATATTAGTCTTCAAAAAGTTTAGCTCCAAGAGGGTACTCTCATCTACTAATGGCCTTGTCAAAGTATAAATTAGATTTATCGAGACCTTGAGGTGTGGAAGAAATGATTGATTAAAGTGAACCGATGAGTTTTAGAATTCACTTGGAAGGATGGACTTAAACTAGCCGTGGAGTATTAAGCCCAAGTTGTGATTGATGTGAAAAAGATGTCAAGGTCTCTTGGTACATAGATTTGTACTTGTGATATAGTCAAGCTTCGATAATTTCTCCCCATGTTTTGACCTTAGGAATACTAATGTTGTGAACCTCTATAGATGTCAAAGGCTGAATGAAATTGAAATGTTGTGATGAGATTTGATCTTAAAGGAATGAAATTGGATATGTGGTGGGTGAACAAAACTAGCAGGTCTATAATGTCTTTACACAGTTGCAATCGAATTTGATAGGGATAATAAATACTCAAGGTTTTCCCTATGGTTGTGGTGTGTTGTGATTGGGAATGATTAGGATGAATTTGATTGGAATGGAATGAATGGTTGGATATGAGTAGGATTGGATCGGGATGACTTGGATATGATAAGGAGAATGATGATGATGAGTTGGATATGATTAGGAGAATGTGATAATGATATGATGTGGAATGATAAAATGAAATTGATTGGATTTGAATGGAGAGGATGATGAAATATGATGATTAGGATTTGATTAGGAAGAAGGTGATGAGGGATGATTAAGGTTTGAATTATGATGACTTGGGTATGATTATGGCATGATATGGAATGATTAGGGATGATTAGGATGATGTTAATTGGATGGAATAGGTTATTAGGGTTTGATAAGGATGATTAAGATGATGGTATTTAGATGAAAGAGGTTATTAGGATGAGTTGGAAATGGTTAGGGTATGATTAGGATGATGATTAGGATGAAGTGTAGTGATTAGGGTGTGGTGTAATGATTAGAAATTCAATGATTAGGAATGATGATTAGGATATGGTTATAATGAGTTGGATTGATTAGTAAGGATGATTAGGAAAATGATTAAGATGAGGTTGAATGATGTGGAATGACAATATTGGATGACTTGGATTGATTAGGGTGATGACTAGGATGATTAGGGTTTTGATTATGAGTGAGGGTGACTTGGAATGAATGGGTTGGTGTGAATGTTTAGAATGATGATTAGGCAAGCACACACATCAATCATATAAGCCACACGGCAATTAGATTAGCTATTTTTGATGAAATCTTGATGTTTTGCAAACACTTGTAGACATGCACAATCCTAGGCTAGGAAAGGACAATACTTGTTGGATTCCCACTTGGATTGCTCCAACCGCACTTATTCAAAGCAGATAGCCTAGAAATTTGGTGGCACTGGCTCCCCCTTACACGGCACTCACTTCTCGAGCACACCAAATTTTGAATTCCCTAAGGCACGCAAACCTTAGGAAATTTTCTATCTCTACTAGGAACTAGGAGATTATGGGACGGCTTCAGAGGTCTGACCTCTTGTGCCAACAAGTAGAGGGATTTTGGCCATTAACACAAGGTTCTTAGTGAATATCTAGGGTACCGACACATTATGAGCATCTAGCAAGCCACTAAAGGCTTTGACTAACCCTACTAGGAGTCTCATATACACAAAGGTATGCCTCCTTTTGAGCTAGCATTATACGGTAAGTGCTAATACCAGTTTGGACTTGGCTTTCACTTTATCCTAATTTGTATAGAGGATCGGATGAAAGTACCACTTGGGGTTGCAAATAAGTTCTCCTTGTAGATGTGTCACAAGAGCAGGCCACTTTAAAGGGTAACAAAAGTGACCTAAACACCAAAAATACTTTTGATCCCCAAGTTCATATGGCAATGCGAGGGGAGAGCATATGTATTTTTGGACTTATGCCACACTATACAAAGGTTCATTCACCCTTAGAAATCAAATCTGTGGCATGGCAAATGCAGTTCAAGAAGTGTTTGTGATTCCCAAGATCACTTAGAGCGTGAGAGAAGAGCATACACACTTCAAAAACACAAGCAAAGTCACCAAGAAAAGCAAATAGTGATTCATTTTAAGCCCCCAAAAATCATGTGAAAACAAGTTATGTTCATTTTAGTGCACCAAAATCAAAGTGTTCCTATGATATGAAAACACATGCACATGAAAGAAGGCACCTTGCATCAAATGTGTTAGTAGTTTCAATTTGATTCTTTGACTGGCGAATGCCACACACTACAAATCAGACATTAGTAACATAAAATCCCCATGATAATGCAAAAGGCACAAAATACTGAGTGAATGCCTCGTTTGTGAACCTTAATGTCAAAATGGTCAAAAAAGGAATTTGCTAAAAATCTAAAAAATCTAATCAATGATAGAAAAACTTATAGCAAAATCAAAAAATTGATGAAATTCCATGCAATTTGAAAAAAAAATCATCAAAATCTGAGCAAATTTGCATGAGATATAGATATTTGAAGTTTTAAATGAGGGTTAACTTTGACCAAAAATATACAATGAAATTGGGCAAGTCTATTCAGTAGCGCAACTTGTTTCATGAAATTTTGATATGTTTAGCCCAAGTTATGGAAATTTGAAAAAAAATGCCCTATTAGGGCATGAGGAAGAACATAGCAGGCCTGGAAGTCTAAACTAACTGCTAGCGGTCAAGTCTCTAGTGGTCACATACATAGTCAAGGGGCTCCGATGGTTAGGTTTGTGTTGGGTGGTTAAGGCCTAAATAGCCCCCTGGTCACCCGTGTGACCAGGGGCTAAAGGCTAAGAAACAAAAAAATTGAAAGTGGGCACTTGGCGCCAAACCCCTCCTACAAGTCATTGATATGACCTCGTCCTAACAGGCGAGAGCCTAACACCAAGCACCCGACCATAAACCATACACCAAATACTAAGCACCTACAGTTTTATAGTGGTGGTGACCAATTTTAAATCTACATAAACCATTTTTTTTAAGAAATAAGCAAAAAGGCCGAAGCCTTTGTTTGAAAGGCCATGGGGGTAGGCTTCAAACCCTAGTCAATAGCAGTCCGTGTGAATCAACTGTTGGCAGCAGAGGCAGTGCAATGGCAAATATATCAAGTTTAAGTGGAGATCAGGGTTTAGAAAGAGCAGAGAGCCACTGTGCAGCGATGACCATGGTATGGTGAGTGGCGACTGCGAAATCTGTGACTAAAAACTAGGTTGAAGCTTAAAAACTCACCTGTCGAAGTTTGAAAGTCGACTGGCATTTGGGGCCAGTAGTGACGTGGCCGACTGGAGGTGGTGACCACTAGGAAATAGTTGATGACAGTTTCTGTGAGTGGTGATGAGGCTTAGGATTTTCGACCAAGGACCGATTGGTAGCGGGACAAGGGTAGCAACAAGGCTGCTCAGTGGTGGCGATGGGAGCAAGTCTGAGGTTTTGGAGTAGCGACAGTGTCCAAATGGGTGGTGATGTTTAGGTTGGTGGTGGCTGCGTATTTAGAAGGCCGTGACCAAGCCTAGAATGGGCAGCAACAACAATACCTAGTGGCGACGAGTGATGAGGATGTGAGCGACCGGGGAAACTTTTGACAAGGGTATTGACAATTTGAAGGGACTGCCATAGCAAATCAGTGGTGAGAATGTGGTGAAACAATAATGAGGGTTTGTGAGGTATGGTCGACAGGGTGTTGAATAGAGGCCAAGCAGAGGACAAAGGTTGTCAACTACAGCTTGGTAGGGTTTTGAATCAATGACGACTAGATTTTAGCAACTAGGGTTTTCTTCTATGCCCTTGAAACCTACAGAAAAACAATAGAAACTAGTAATAGACAAATATATTTTAACCCACAACTCTTAAAATCTCAACCCTGCAAACAAAATAATGAAAATTTGGCAGACCACAGGGGATTAGGGTTTGCAAATAGGGGGCACAAGAAACCAACAAGAAGTGTGAACATGCGACTATGAATAGATTTAAACCCTGCAACAAACAATGCTTAGCACACTGCATAGTATGGTACGGTCCATTCGTATAGTACAGATGGCCGTACTAATTTTTTTTCAAAAAAAATAAAAAAAATTTATGTGAGCAAAATGGGTCAAGTTTTATGTTTTTTTCTCACAGAAAGGGCCTCTCGGACTCAATGGTGAGTTATGTTTGAGACCAGAAAGCCACTTGCAAGTTTTGACATTCAAAAATCAGCAAAAATGTTAGATTTTTCACATATTCACGTTAGGTTCACTAGATGAAGATAGGGAAAAAGCTAGCTAATTTGCATAAAACAAATAATAGCTAACCCTAACTCCCAATGGAGTGCATTCTAACCTAGAAAACAATCAAACAACATGAAAACTGTAGACACCCAAAATTGGCCCATTTCATTCTTTATACATTAAACTCATATTGCATAATCAAAAATCCCATTTTCTTCTATATCTCCATAATTAATTAAATAAATTTTATTTATTTAATTAATTTCCTTTATTCTTCTATTTTCCATAAATAATAAATAATTTTAAATTATTTAATTATCTCATCTTTCTTCTAAAAAATAAATAAAATCCATATTTTATTTATTTTCCTTTTCATGCAAATAAATTAAATAAATTTTATTTATTTAATTTATATTTCCTCCAACATTCTCTCTCATTTAAATAATAAATTAAATAAATACAATTATTTAATTTATTATGTATTTAACCCACCTTCTATTTTCCTCTAAACATGCAAGTGTCCTTGAAAATAGCAAGAAATCAAAAATCAAATCATGGGAAAGATTTATTAAATTTGAAAAATCAATTATCCTCAAAAAATAGTAAAAGCATTCTATCTTGGAAAGAAATTTTATCTTCATCAAAGCCCACCCAAGCTTTCTAAATGAAGTGCCTTTTCATGGATACTTGGCATGTACACGTTCATCCATATCTCTTGTGCATCCTCATCCATTGATCTTTCCTTTTATCCTCCACTATTGATCATCCTCTTACCTTTGTCTATAAATATGGCCTCTCATAAGCCATTTGGTATGCATTAAGTTTGATACCCTTACGCTACTAAATCGCATTGAAACATTTGCATCAATCTTCTTCTAATCTTCTCATCTATCCTCATCTACCCATCTTCTATCAATCTCCATCTTACAGTTATGCTGCGAATGTGAGCGATCAAGATCTAATCGAATCGAGCAATAAATCATGCATTCAACATCTGAGGTATTCAAAAAGGTTTGGGTAAGAAGGTAATTGCATGTTTGTTTATCATTCGTATTTATCCAAATTTTCTCATCTACATTCTGGCATGCCCAGTGGGACTCACTTCGCTTGATCATTTTGCATATTTTTAGTATAAAAATTTATGTTTTCTCCTACCCCCGTTGTCGAGTTTCACAGGTTTTATTAACTTTTTGTTGCAAATCTGCTATTTTTTGGACAAAACCCTAGGTTTTAAAGATTTCATCATATATTCCAAATAGTTAAAAAAAATTCTACAAGATTTTCACAAAGGTTTGTCCATTATATAAGGAAGCTACAGGAGAAAAATTGTGGGTTTATCACTATTTTGTAGGAGTTATCACGATTTTATTTTTTTCATAAAATCACTTTTTTGGGCGCAAATTGGTGCATCTTTTAGAAATTTTTACATTTTTGGAAATCTCTTGAAATTATAATGGGGGTCTATGTTTTAGAGATTTAATTTGGAAGTCATATACAGTGCAAAATAATCAATTCTTTGCCAACTGTAGCTTTTCCATAAATCTAGATTTTTGGATGCAAAACAGGGAATAATTCTAACTTCCTTACATTTCTAGAAATCTCTCAAAAAATTATGAAGGGTCTCTTCCTTGATTTTTGATTTTTTAGATCAATAATGTCTTCAAATAATCAAATCTAATTTGGCTATGTTAAAAACATGTATCTGAAATTACAATTTTCTGATGAGCTTATTTTTTTATGCCTGCATTATACTATCATTTTTTGATTCTGTAGGTGATTATAAGGAGCTATAGTAGCAGCAATATCATTCATACATAGCAGATTGGAAAGAAAAAACTTCCGGGTGCCTTCATTCTAATCTTTCATCTCTTTTCATTTCAATCAATCTTGTTTGCAAAACACTTGAATTTGTGGCATAAAAAAAAACTTGTTTGATCTCACACTTTTATTTGGGCTCTTAAAATCAATCTTGTTTGCTATCACACATCAAAAATTAGGTCTAAAATTAACTATTGTCTTCCTACACATTTTGGCTTTGGGGATTAAAAAGAACAAGTGCCTGAACTATTTGACACACATTTCATCTCTAAGGGTAAATTAACAACTATGAGTGTGAATCATGTGCGTGTGTGTATGCTCTCTCCTCGCATCGCAAGGTGATCTTAGAGATCAAAAAAACCTCACTTGATTCGCTTTTGTCAAACCCTATCTAAGAGGCCTACTAGGGGATTTCATCACCCCTAGGGACAACCTTAACCACGTGTTCTAGCGGGTATATCAAAGGGGGGAGAGTGAAAACTATACCTTAATATAGCTATGTAGTCATTGGGCCAACCTTGTGGCCCCAGGTGATTCTAGACACAAGGTGAAGTGGCATTTGCTTGCGCTTATGGCACACCCTTCAATGGTCTAGTGCTCACAAATTTGGGCCCCTCGTACCTTGTGTATATTGGGGACACCCTTAGTTAACCCTTGTGTAGCCTAGCTTAAGACCTATTGGCCATATCCTACCTGATTAATCATTAGGGATTGTTGTTGTGTTTGCAAGTGTTTTCTTAATCATAACATTTAATCTTGAAAGGAAATTTGAACATTGTGCTTGGCATGTGTGTTTATGCATTTACATTGTGTTTGATATTCCCCAGTCAAACTACCAATCTTTCCTAGTCACCAATCAACCGTATCCTAATTAATCTAAGGCATCTAACCTCATCACTCCATATCATCATTTTCTTTCTAATCCAATCCACATCATTTTCCACCATATAAACATTAGAAGACCTAGCACAAAGGCTTGTTCATTTGCTTCACAAAGCTCCAAAACCTCTAGACTTGCAAATGATTCAAGACATCCATGACATGATTCAAAAACTCCAAACAAGTCAAACACCTCAAATGCAACACTGTTTAGTACACGCACAACACCTCTTGGCCACTTGTCGAATCCAATCATCACATCAACAATTTCTACATCAACCCTATGTGGCACCTATATCATCACATCAAACCTATCCATCCACCTATCATGTTACCCCCACACCAACTTATCATATTTCTTTTGATCTTAATCATTATCCATATCAATCTTTATCTCAAAAATCATTATCCTATGCAATCCTTCCACCACAACACCATCACAACTTCCAACACATTCAACCACAATCCTATGTGCCACCTCATCACCTAACCCATTCACAAGGCCAAAAGGTGTTTTCACAAGAGGTACATGTAAACCCAAATAACCTTTTGAACATAAATCAAACATCTTTAAGTCCACTTTTGGAGCAAGATCTAAGATCCTTTGATGAGGGCATTACCTATGTGTCTCCTAATCCTACTCCAAGTGGCCACTTGCACATAAATCAAGTGTCCTTAAATCTACTTGTGGAGAAAAATCTAATATCATTTGATGAGGAAGATACCTATGTGTCTCCTAATCCTACTCTAAGTGGCCTCTTGTACATAAGTCAAGTGTCCTTAAGTTTACCTCTATAGCAAAACTTAATTTTTTTTGACGAGGGAGATACCAACCTAGAGCAAGCATCTTATGAGCATCCCCCATCACCATCTAATCACATGCCAAAACATAAGCCTACTAGTGTTATCTTGGCACCACCAAGTTATCCTAGTCTTAATTTATCCGATCCTAATCCTAATCCATCTATTCCTACTATCCTTCCATCTAATCCAAATCCTACTTCTAATCCTATAACACCATCCACTATCATTATCCATCCCCTATATTGTCCTATCACACATACCCTTGCAAAGGATGTGATCTATTGGCTACTAGCTAGGAACAACTTATCCCCATATAAAACACCTATCTTAGCACTTAGCAATGAGCCTTCAAATGTCATGCTTATTCCTCCAATACCACCATGTGACCCACAAGCTATTGAGCCAATTGAAGAGCCTCCAATCATGAGCCCAAGTCAAAGTTCATCATACTCTCACATGGATGAATACCAAAAACCTATCAAACTTATCCAAGAGACTCCTACATACCCTTCCATTCAAGCAACCCAAGAGGTATGTCAAGAACATAATCCTAATCATGTGAAAACATTAGTCCCTAATCCAAGTCAAGATCAAATCCCCTACATTCCACCTATGCTACCCATCCATAATATTTACCTTTTCCATGATCAAGATAATATTATCTATGAAGAAGCTGTCCATGAGCACCTTGATCTTATCCATAATCCCATACCCATCCATGAGCAAGATATCCAAATTGCTCTTGTCCATCTCCATCTAGCCCTAATGCACAAGCTTCCATTTCCCATGATGAGACATGTGCCTCCCAACAAAATGTAGAAGATCAAACAAGTAGCTTGGATCATAATGAACATAAGCAAGATCTTAATGATCCTTCCACATCCACCATCAACCCTATTCCAAATACACCATCATATCCTATTTGCCTATCCACCCTAATTCATGAGTGTTCCTCCCTAGGAACACAACAACCATTATCTACCATCTCATCTTCTCCATCTAATAAGGAATTCATGTCTAGTGTTCCACCTACACCTAGTCCCACTATCCATCGCATGCTTCAAAACATGAACTACCAAGGTAAAGGCTTAGGCCTTCACGAACATGGTGTTTTGGAGCCAATCCATGTCAAATTGCCTCCAAGATCACATGGCCTTGGATACACACCCCAAGGACAACAATATAAAAATGTTGGTAATCCCTCCATCCATCCTAAGTCCACCACTTCCTACCATAAATCCCATCATACACCCAGAACATACATTGTCATTCCACCTCCTTCATCTTATAAATGTCAAAAGCATGTGATCATACACCTCTCACCATCCAATTTGCCTCTGCTTCTTGCAACTCCTAACATCCCTCTACCTCCACTACTTCCAACACCTTATCCACCTATATGTAAATCTTCCAAGAATCCCAATCATGGCCAACAAAAGCACACATTATCTAAACAAGGAGCTTCCACCAACCCCACTTCCACCATACCCAGGGGATTTAAAAATAAAAATTTGGATGCCTCCACTTATAAAGAAAAAAATCCTAAGGGTCCTCATGCCTTAGGGTACAAATGCAAAGAATTAAAGCAAAATCCATCCAAAAAGTAATCCAAGCCCATACCTCAAAAAGAAAAGGTCAAAACTAAAATGGTTTGGATCCCTAAGCAAAAAGAAGCAATCAAGTCTAATAAGGCATCCACCTCTCAAAAATCCCAACCATCCACTTCCGCCCACATTCCCAATCCATCTTAAAGTCTCAAATTCCTCCATCCCACATGGAAAACAAAAGTCCTAAAAATACTAAGTCCATGTGGGTTCCTAAAGTACTTCGTCAACCATCTCCTAAGCAAACATCTCCATTGCTTCCTACACCCCCTCCACATCAAAAGCTTTAATATTTATCATGGTGTGTGCAACCGTTGGTCATTATTCTATTTCATCACACAACAATTCCACATAGCTCCATCTCCCCATCCTATTTCCACTATCCTACATATCTTCCTCATCCTATCCACATGGTCCATGCTTTTGCATAATCCTTTCATCTATCCTTTTGTATAATCCACTATCATTCACTCCATAATCCACTATCATTCCCTCCATAATCCACATCATAATCCACTATCACACCTTCCATAATCTGCTATCTACCTACTCCATCCATCTCTCATGCAATCACCCTACCAACATCTATGAGCACACCTGACATGGTCCATGCCACGACATCCCTCTAGCGGGACTATCACCTTTCAATGGAACTAGACACTTGAGTCCTTCTCATCCATATCCACCTATCCCATCCAAAAACTCAAATTAAAAAAAAAATAAAAGAAGAAAAATGAAAAAAGTAAAGAGAAATCCCTTCGTCCAACGGTGAAAACCTAGTAAACAAGTGCCCTGGATAAGTACCACGATGAAAACCTGGCAAACAGGTATCATGTGTAAATCGATCTTCTATATCACCTATACTTGGGTGCATGTTGTCTCATCCAACCGATCATTTCCATCCTATCACCTTTAGCCATCATATATACCTATCATATTGAATCCATTCATCCACCCTTCCCCTTTTGATCTTGATAAAAATTGGGGGCAAAATGTTGAAACATGCCTTGGATATCTCTTTATATACCTCATCCCTTCCAATCCATCCTATCACCCTATCACCATCCCATTGTCATAAGCCTAATCCTATCATAAGTCCTATCGTCATAAGCTTTGTCATGTAAAATCCTAAGTATTACACTGAGAATGGGGCATGTTATTCATGTGCAACGTAGTCTTTGGAGATCACATCCTAGCTCCATTATGAGGCATACATACATCCACTATCACTTATCCTTGTACCCATCCATCTATCATAAGCCTTTATCCTATCACACATCCATTTATCCCTCTATCTAATCCAATCCTACCTTAATCCTTGCACCTAGACTTGGTTTTCCCCTTGCCATTGGTACCTAGCACAAAAGGCTACCCAAATTGTAAATCCTTTAACATCCCAAAACATATCAAAACCCAAAAAATCAAAACATTTCAAAATCCAAAAGATTCAAAACATTTCAAAGTCAAAAAAAATCAAAATCTTCCAAAAATTAAAAAAAAATTATAAAAAGTCTTGAAAAAATCCCTAAAAATCACAAAATGTCCTAAAAAATCCAAAAAACAATCATAAAACATCCTTAAAAAATACAAAAAAAATCATAAAATGTCTTGAAAAAATACAAAAAAAAATCATAAAATGTCCTAAAAAATGTAAAACAAATTAAATATTCAACAAAAACAATCCAAGCAATAAACTCACCCCTTGCATCATTCCAATCAATCAATATCAACAAAATCAATTATCAAATCCCTTCTTTATTTCCTCAATCATCCAACAAATCAATTCACCACTTCTTCAAATCAATCATTTAAGTCAATTTCTTCATCAATCCAATCAATTCATCAATCGTAATCAAATCAATTCTTCAATCCCTTCATCCAATCATATCAATCAAATCAATCTAAGCAACGATCTCAAATGCAAGTCACACTAATCCATATTAAGCAAGCTAATCAATCAAGTCACTTTATCCAATCACATCAATGGTCTTGATCCTAATCTTGTTGTAAACTAAATCAATCATCATCATCATCAATGGGATATATCGTTTCCACATCCTTGTGTTGATCTAGGGACATATCATTCCTTGCAATGACAACACTATTATCATCATCATCATTAATCAAATAATCAATCATTGGTTTATGACTTGACAAGGGCAATACCTTGTTTGTTTTTGCATCATTTGAGCATACTGGGAACACATGCTTGTGCTTAGATTGAGTGGAGACTCCAATCATCACATCACATCAAATCCATCACATCATCAAAAATCAAATCAAATCCCATCAATAACATCATCCAATCAAATCATCAAATAAAAAATTAGAACTACATCTCATCTCTATCGTTAAGTGCCTTGATCCCATGGACACAGGTATGTAAGTAGTTTGGTGTATGAAGTAAGTGTAGGAGTCTAGAACAACACTGAGAGGGGGGGGTGAATCAATGTTGTGTAGATTTTTGTAACTTATTATAACTTTTAATTTTCAAGACTCAGAAAGAGTAAGTCATCAATAAGCTATTACACATATATGTACAAGTTTGATAATGAACATTATGAGTAGGACCACATAGAGATAAATATTAACATAGAAGCAAATACACACATAGAAGCATATCATTAACACAAGAATTACTGGAGTGGAAAACCCTCTCGGGGTAGAAAAACCACTCAAAACTACCTCACTGGCTATACAAAATGTATTTAGGAGCACCAACTCCTTATGGAGTACCAACTCCAATACCAAACAGAAGCACCCAATTCCTACATAGATATACCTCACTGGCAAACAAATAGGTCTCACTGACCTACAAGCCTCACTGGCAAACCAAATCATCAATTGAAGTAATAAACAAAATCAGAGGGACATTCTATTTCCATTCAATTCTCAATTCATTCACACCTGCATAACAATTCATCTAATTATCAACCAGTATTATATTCTCATCTTTCTTTTCTCTTCAAGAGAATCTTGTAGAAAATGTCTTCATTTTTGTATACAATTTCACACACACACACAAACTGTCAATGTGAAGCCAATAAATATGAGATACCTCTCAACATTCTACAAAATCATTTTCATACGACTTTTCATATTCCAAACTAAATAGCTTCTTCTTTATTTTTGTTTCACTTTCACCTTCTGACCCTTGACATCTACATAAACAATTCATCTAAAAACAATAGTAAGGTCACACAAAAATCTTCAATAAAATCAATCAGTGCCCTGTAATCCTTCATTTCAAACATCATCTTTTCAAAACTCTTGATCTTCTCTAAAAAAACACATTTCCAAACTCTTGATCTTCTCTGCAAAAACACATTCCCAAACTCTTGATCTTCTCTGCAAAAACACATTCCCAAACTCTTGATCTTCTCTGGAAAATCAATCTTCAATAATAATATCTTCATCCTCTATAAAAATCTTCACCAAAAAAAATCACATTCAGATTCTCTAAAACCATCTGTATAAAAACAATCTTTATAAAATATTACTTTCACTTCTCTTTTAGCACATGAGATGGATTTTAAAAAGAAATAAATCTCTTAAAAAAAACTCTTTCCTTCAAGAAAATTTCTCCTTGTTATCTTTATGCCACAACATAAAAAAATTAGAAAGAAATCCTTATAGAAGCTTCACAAAAATCTCCAACAAAAAGCCTTTCTAATCGGGCTTCCATTGCCACTAAAAGCTAAAAAATAGCTTTATCGACGGTCTAATGAACTTCAAAGTTCAACCATAGAGATGAATTCTCATTTTAAAAACCATCCATCAATTATTCCTTCCACGCCCTTTGTTCATTTGAATAGAACCGTCGATTGAGATTTGGTGCCCATTCATACATCAAATCACCGATAGGGCCAGTTGTGCTCCGAGGAGAGGACCGGTAAACCAATGGCTTCAATACCCTCTAGCAAGTCACATTTAAGTGACAGACCTGTGATAACAGCTCAACAATGGATTAAATCAAAAGGGTAGTTTCTATTGTGACGGGCAGAGAAGGTATATTAGGGCATAGAGCTCATTAAGAGCATGTTAGTGCTCATTTAACAAGATTTTCCCAAGTTTAAAAACTTTATATAAATGACAAGAAGAACCTTACAACAAGATATGTAGGCTTATGATGGTTTGGTGCTTTGAAAACTTAGACCTAGATTTAGGGTTTAGAGGCTAAGGAAAGCATTAAATCAATTATGAATAGAGAGCATTATGTCATGAACCATTGTCCATTTGAACACCATGTTAAAACAACTTTGGAATTTATCCATCCTTGATGTTATTGCTATGTCCTGAGACAACCTGTTCTGAGACAAAATGAAGCACATTGTTGAATGTTTGTTAGGTGTTAAGCTCATTTCCATTTTACCTCCTTGTCATGTAATTCAAACAAGAACCTTTTCCTGACTTGAAACTGCTTGCATAGTATATAGTGAATGTCACTGATGAACTAAGTAGAGAAAGTCACTTCCATTTCATGAACCAAGAATGATATGCCATTACTACTAATGAATCATGACATTGTGAAGACCAACTCAACTAATCAAGACATATAAACTGATCCATCACATAAAAACTCCAAATTGATATTCAAATGATCAACCATGCTTTACCAAATGAACATTATGAACCAAACATTACCTTGACCACTAGTGACAATACATATGAACTATTATAACTCCTGTGATCACTTCTACCATAATGAAACCAATCCTTGATACAGAGTATGCCACACATAATGAAACCAATCCTTATTGCAGAGAATGCCAAACAACAAACACCTTAGAAATGCAATCATACACCTAGATATCAAATCATGATGAAGACTACTGTGTTTTACTGAGATCAAATGACCAAGCCAAAACCACTGCATATCATACTTCACACAACTTTGGATGAAGCAAGAGCAAAAAAATTGACAAGTGTCTTGATCAACAACTCATGAACACTTTGAACTATGAGATCCAAAACATCAACACATGTTATCAAGATATAGAACTCCATCACCTGTACACCACATGAAAGAGATATACTGACTAACACTTATCCTGTCCAAATGAACAACTTCTGATTGATGTTCCTAATAGAGTGTAAGCCCTGATGATCCAAAATAATGGCATCTGCATTAGCCCCATGTGGTCAACCTTTTTGACATCAATGACAATTAGTCACCATCAAGAAGTACCCAGATTCAGGCATAGGTGATACAATTATTCCCTCTTTCATCCTTCTTCTAATCTTCACCAATCATTATCTTTATCCATCTCATCTTCTTCTATCATCAATCTTCCAAAACAATTCTTCCAAACAATCATTTCAATCAATTCTTCAATCACTTCTTCCATTCATCCAATCAAAATGCCAAGTAATAAATCCAAATGCAAGTCATCCTTTATCCATACCAATCAAGTCAAACAATCTTGCCAAATTATCTAGTTACATCCTTGGTCTTGATCCTAATCTTGTCGTAAACCAAATCAGTCAATCAATCAATTATCATCATCCTTGTGTTGATCTAGGGATATATCATTCTCCACCATGATAACACTATCATCATCATCATCAATCAATCAATCAACAACTAATCATTGGTTTACAACTTGACAGGGGCAATACCTTGTTTGTTTTCATATCATTTGTGCATTCTTTCCTTCTTGCTTGTGTGTGTTATCATTTTTGCATTTGCATTAAATCCAACCCAGCTAATATACATATCTTGTATCTAGACAAGGTTGTATTATGCTAGGGCACGAGACACATCATCACCTTGGTCCTCATACCCTAGTGCATAACATCTAGTGCTAAATCAAACATATGATTGCTCACATTCATTGCAGCATAATATGTCCTTAATCTATTTCCTCCACTTCCTATCTTGCATCATTCATCTTATCTGTGCTTTATCATTTCGTTTCATTTCGAGAGCCTGCCCGTGTTTGTTCAACCCACCTATCCTCTCAAGGGGGCATCATCTACCAATTTCGCTGGGGCATAGCTTGTTTATCCAACTTATCATATCTTCTTTGAAACAACGTCCTAATGGACATTGTCTCAAAGAGGGGCAAAATGTAGACACCCAAAATTGGCCCATTTCATTCTTTATACATTAAACTCATATTGCATAATCAAAAATCCCATTTTCCTCTATATTTCCATAATTAATTAAATAAATTTTATTTATTTAATTAATTTCCTTTATTCTTCTATTTTCCATAAATAATTAAATAATTTTAAATTATTTAATTACCTCATCTTTCTTCTAAAAAATAAACAAAATCCATATTTTATTTATTTTCCTTTCCATGCAAATAAATTAAATAAATTTTATTTATTTAATTTATATTTCCTCCAACATTCTCTCTCATTTAAATAATAAATTAAATAAATACAATTATTTAATTTATTATGTATTTTACCCAGCTTCTATTTTCCTCTAAACGTGCAAGTGTCCTTGGAAATAGGAAGAAATCAAAAATCAAATCATGGGAAAGATTTATTAAATTTGAAAAATCAATTATCCTCAAAAAATAGTAAAAGAATTCTATCTTGGAAAGGAATCTTATCTTCATCAAAGCCCACCCAAGCTTTCTAAATGAAGTGCCTTTTCATGGACACTTGGCACGTGCACGTTCATCCATATCTCTCGTGCATCCTCATCCATTGATCTTTCCTTTTATCCTCCACCATTGATCATCCTCTTACCTTTGTCTATAAATATGGCCTCTCATAAGCCATTTCGTATGCATTGAGTTTGATACCATTACGCTACTGAAATCGCATTGAAACCTTTGCATCAATCTTCTTCTAATCTTGTCATCTATCCTTATCTACCCATCTTCTTCTATCAATCTCCATCTTATAGTTATGCTGTGAATGTGAGCGATCAACATCCAATTGAATCGAACAATAAATCATGCATTCAACATCTAAGGTATTTGAAAAGGTATGGGTAAGAAGGTAATTGCATGTTTGTTTATCTTTCGTATTTATCCAAATTTTCTCATCTACAAAAACAACTAAGAATATAAGCTAGTAATGACTTCTCTCCATTGTCCTCCTCCACCTTGCACTATTGTTTTCAGACTTGCAAATTCATGCAACCATCTAGAGAAGCTCATGTATGTGTTAAGCAAGATTTTGGAGATTGTAGGCTGAGAGAAATGTATAGGAGACTTAAGAGTCCAAAATGAAGCTGAATGAGTTATTTTATAGAAGACTGGGTTTGAATTGATGGCCAGGATCACATGTTGACTTTGAGGCCAAATGGAGGGTTGAGATGAGTTAGGGTTTCTCCCACCACTAGAGGACAAACTTGAATTTTAAATTGGAAGGAATTGTGAGGTGGATAATGATTATAAATTAAATAAATTGGGTTCATTTATTTAATTTATTTGAGAAGCAGACATGTGAAAGGGGATTTTGGGAATTAGGTGATGGGATTTAAAAAAATGTTTTATTTGTTTAAATTAATGAAAGGTGACATTAGGAAAGTGGATGATTAGATAATTAATTAATTAAAATCAATTATTTAACCATAGAGGCAAATTAGGGAAAATCAACGGATTGTGGAGGAAATTAGGGTTTTGTGACCTGAGGACACTTTTAGGTGTCTACAGTCAGGAGTTAAAGAAATTTTAAATCCCAATCATAGTCATACACAACAACTATAACAAATGTTTACACATAACAGACATCAGAAATGGAAGCGAGTCGTGGAATTTATTGAATTCGTGCCTTAACCTAGTGGAGAGGTGTTAATGGGATACCTTTGGTCCTAAATGACATTGAAAATTAAAGGAGATGCTATTAATGGATTCATATGCATCTAACATTAGGGATGGTTCAACCTAATAACTCCAAGAAGATTAAATGCAACAAGTTAGTGATCCTAAATCAGATCAATGATAGCCATAGTGGTGGTCATGCCACAAATTTGCTCAGGCAATGATCAGTATCAACTATCAAGGATCCATAGAGTTCTAAAGTCTCCTGCTACAAAAGAAAGTTGATTTTGATGAACATAATTAAACCACCTCCCAAGTGCGCTAAAAAATTAAGTATTTTACTATATACTACTTGCAAAACAACTTGCATATGATTCATGAAGTTTATCCTCTTCTTGACAAAGATGAGAGTTATTCTAACATCCCATTTTAAATAGCAACCCAGAATAATGTCACAGGCAGTTCTTTTTTAACAATATCTTAGTAGAGCAACAAGAATAATAAATCCATACCTATGTAACGACTCAAAACCTCCCAACTATTGAGTCACTAATTTTTTTTTTCCTTTTAAAATATATATATATATATATATATATATATATATATATATATATATATATATATATATATATATATATATATATATATATATATATATATATATATATATATATATATATATATATATATATATATATATATATGATTCCATTAAAATTCCACACACATAATTAAAGTGCACTCAAAAATATATTTGCCTATATTATTACCATAATCCTCATACATAATTAAAAATCCACCATTACATATATTATCATTCTTTTAAACCTCTTAAAGTATAAAAAAGGAAATCTATATATTAATATTATTCCTATTGATGCCCACAAAGAAAACTTTATTTATTAATTTTATTCCTATAATTTATCATTCCATATTTTAAGTATATATAAATGTATATACTTCACCTTTAAGTTCTTATTAGGGTAATATAATATATATGCTTTTTTTTAGGGAGGGCTAGTCTAAGGATTAAATTATATATAAATAGATTTTCTTTGTGAATATTGAGTCATTCAATAAAAATAAAATGATTGCTCTTTTTATGTTTTAAGAGGTTAAAAAAAATATAATAATGTATATAATGGTGTATAATATCTAGACTTTCACTAAAGTAAGAAGCAACTGATCTAAATATCACCTAACATTCAAACTAAATGTAGTTTGTATTTTCAGATATATGATTTACAAAACATAAAGTGGAAAACAAATGCCATTACACAATTATATCGAGAGATGTGATTATGTTTACCTATGTAAATCTCAGATCTTTAATAAAGTAGGAACATTACCATAGATCTGCTCCTTATGATTTGCCAAGAATTGAATTCATTCCCTCAATCAATTGATATTTCCCTTCTACACAGACAAAAAAAAGCCCCTTCTTCCTCACTCTATAGTTCCAATAAAAAGAAAGTTAAAAAACTCTTAGTTTTCAAAAAAGGATGGCTACTCTTCTTCTTCCCAAAGAGGGAATGACTTTTCACCTTCCAATCTTGTCACTCACTTTCTTATGAATTAAATCAAGGTTAAAAAAACATCAAAACATAAATTTAATGATTAAACAAGTGCTCATCCCCTAGGTGATTGGCCTAGGGGCTTTATCCTACAAAAAAAATGATAGAAATTTTTTTTTAAACCCACTCAAAACAACCAATAAATTCAACTTATAAAATAATTAGTTTAAATCAATTAATCAACCCATATTACTAAAGTCCGCACTAAAACAAGATCAAAATTCTTAAGTCTAATTATTATTTGGATGTCTAAAAAGTGACCTAGTCAATCATACACTAAGTCAATCGTTAGATCCAACATTGGAACACAAACTAAGCTTGGCTACAGTCTTGAAGGAGAGCCAAACTATAGGGGTTATTTCCCTTTGTTTTAATCAAAAGAGATTGAGACAAATAGGCTATAATTAGGGTTTAATCCAATCCAATGAAGCTAATCTATAACAGACTGATAAATATAAACTAGTAGATAGAAACTAAGAGATGAATAACAATGTGTAGAGTAGTTGGATATTCTGATTCAAATCCAAAGCAAAGTGGACAGGATTATGGCACTTAGGTGCAGGTGTCCTAAGGTTTTTGGCTCTATAAAAGTTAGTCCTCGATGATCTTAGATCTTGTTCGGTAATTTGCCCTCTGATATGCGACACCTATTTCAGATCTTTCACAACCTACACAAAAGACAAGAGGAAAAATGGTTTGGACCGTTTTAGGGGTTTGCCTCGGTCAAACCCCATGAATGGTGTTCCCACCTCCACAACAACCAAAATTATGATGATAAGAGCATGTGTTTTGATAGAACAAAGCTGAAATCTAATATAAAGGAATGTTGTAATAAAGAAGCTTTACCACAACATGAAACTCTAGCAAGACTAGCTGTCAGAACACAAGATCGACACAAGGATGATGATGGAGGAAGGATCTTCCTCAAAAACCTGCAACAATAAAGAGGTTCACACAAATCTGCATAATAACATTAAAATAGAAAGCTTTATTGATAGATCACACAATTTGAATATCACTTTTGTTCACATGAATTCCTAATGTTTAAATGAGAGAGGTAGACTTGTTTATATATGCATTCTAATTCATTTTCGGGAAACCTTTTTGGGTAAAGGCTGACAAAGTGCATCACCCAAGACAAGGATGACATCCAAGGCCACAAAACTTTTATTTTTGCAAATAACCATGACACTAACGCTTGGGCGCTAGTGTCTAGGTTTTTGGGGTCCTTTTAGGGCCTGCCTCTAGAGGACAACACCTGGAGTCTAAATTTGCCTCAAAACTTGGTCTTCTTTCAACAAAGGTCTGCACATTAGTCCACAAGAGTGCTAAACCTAGTGTGAAATTACAGTGTTGACAACTTACAACACTAGAATTACTAGGAGAACTCTACCACAATATAAGTTCATGAATCAATAATGTCAGAAGCAATAATATCTATCTAATGGATAAGAAATTGTTAGTAAAGGTTAGGCCTTACACACGTGATAGTGCATTGGCATGTTGTTCCCATGTCCTGAAGTACAATTGGAGTAGGAAATTGTATTAACAATTTTCATATTTTGAATTACCATTGGACACATTTTAAAATTACATGACCACAACTTGGGTAGGATTTTATATTAACAATTTTCTATTTCTAGATTGTCTTTGTTCTTTAAGATCCACTTTCTAATAGTCTCATAGTTAATGGGATGATGCATTTCCTCTTACCAACTCCAACAAAAATTATAAGAATATTTGCAATTGGTGTCATAGCATTGGGCGCTTCCACTTTGCAATTCCACAACACACTCACACTCTAGAGCATGACACCATTTAACTTTTGTTTTCCTAAACATAAGACCTAACAATAAATTTTTAATATTTTTCATCTTGTTTCTTTGTAGTCAAATAAAGCACATTGTCTTCACCAATAACATCACATCTTGGCTGAGGACACATCAAACTTAGACACCCAATATACCAATTTCTCTTATTGAGATTTGAATGGAGTTCATCTACCACTACTTGCTAAAATAATGGGCACAAGCAAGGGATTTCATTTTAGTAGTGAAGTGGGCATCCATGTATACCTCACACTACAACTACCTAATAGACCTCACCCTACAACTACCCACTATCTTGAAGTTTTTTACTAAAGCCTTCTAAAAGTGGTGAGTGTAAAGAGATAGTGAGTTATTAAATCAAGCTTATTTCATAGTTTGAGAATAAAAATCGTAGGTCAAAACCACTTTGTAAACCTTAGAAGTATGTTACACCCCATTTAATATCCCTCAAGTAATTAGAAAATGTTTGATAATGATATGTAATTGATCTCCAATATTCAATATCTCCATTAACGTGTTAGGTGGTCATTGTTAGGTTTACACATGTTGACTATAAAGTATGGAAAACTGTATCTTGGATACAAATTGATTAATCATATTATATATTTCTTGTAGCCTATAGTACTTAGCTAAAAGGGGATCAATAAATAGTAGCTTAGGCATTATATAAAATGAGTAATTAGTTGTAAAACTACATACAAAAGTAGTTTATAAATAGATGAACATGAATACTTAAATCTTTTGGGATGTTCTGCTACATAAAAATGTCAAATAATCTTAAACAAATGATAGTCATGACATGTTTATTTATTTATAGATAAATTAGTGGAGGTTCTATAGGGGCCCTCGCTATATAATATTAATCTCATTGCAATGTGAACAAACTTTAGAAGAAACTATACATTATCTACTGGCAAGCATAATGATAAAAAATAATCCTTAAACATATACATACTACTAATTTATGCTTCTATGACCACAATATCTTACTTTCTTTTGAAATTTGACTTTCTTGTGTGATAGAGTTCTAGCCATCTAATTGTGGAGAAACCTTTTTCTAGATTTATGTCCCCATATCCCTATTCACCTAAGGAAGAACCTACCTCCACACACTCCATAATCCCCCTTTCATATATCTTATGCACATATCCCTCCTAAGCATTTAAGATTGGTAGTCTCAAATCTCTTGCCTCCTTATTTATTTTTTGGGGGCTTCCATATTCATACTTGGAGCATTAGGTGATATAACTTTTGTATTTTCTACAAAACTTATATTACTAAATCCATCAATAGAAAAAATATTAGGTAGAACTTACTAAAGCTCAACACCATATTTAGGGCTTGTATATGCCTCAATCGTAGGCATCTTTTGAGAAGTATCCATATCTCTCATTAGATCCTTTGATTCCTCTAGTAAGATTGACTTGTTGTAAGGGGGCTTAGGTTTATAGGACTACTCCTCATTATTCCACCAAGACACTCTTCCAAAACATCTAACTGAATGTAAGAACTAGCCAAATGTTTATCACAAAAATAATTCCTTTATTTAAATGCTAGTTTTTCATAATCAACTATTGCTTCTATATATTATTATCTACTTTCAACCAAATTCTAGTTGATAAACCTAAAGAGAAGTCCATTTCCACCAAGATACAATAAAAAGTAGGATGAGAGATTTTCATATTTAGAAGAGATAGAAATGAATTTGCCCAAGTAATTACCTATACTTTCCAATGAAGATGGAATTGAAAAGTGTAAAGGAAAAGAGGGAAGTATTACTGAAACTGGAAAAACATTGAAGTTTTCCTAATTAATGGGTTGAAATTTATGAATGAGGGTTTAATGTTATGAAGGGATTACCCAAATCAAAGGTCTTTTCTCCAAAATCCAATCTCTATCCTCCTTACAAGAAAATATACTTATAAAAATCCTTGAGCGAAAGGGAGGATCTCCATGGAACAAGGGAGTAATGGATTCCATGCATGATCAGCCCATTAGACCAGAGTCTTCTAACATGGCCAAAATTTTTGGAACTTGCATATTAGCACCTATTTTTCATAATATTTAGCTTTCTTTCTAACAGCTTCATGCATCTCTACCAATTAAATCTTATTTTCTAGCATAATCAAATTAGATGAGACCCCTCTCAACCCATTTTATACTAAATCAACCCTTCCCATTCAATATCCAACCATTGCCACTTAATGTTTCTAGAAAAGATACCTTGGCCCAACCTACCACCATGTTATGTTTAAGATCAAAGCCATCTTTAACACACATCCCATCTTTATGTTGCTACAAAGACACACTTATCTCTAACTCTTGAGGCCCATATCATCCTTTCTCTTCAATATTTTAACCAAAATCTAGAGATACATGAAGCTTTCTTGGCATGCTTGTTGTCACCTTCCTTGCAGAAACATTAGGGTTTTCCTTTAGAGTGTTCATAATTGTTCTATTGATGCCTATATTACGTATTATGTCATCATACATCTATTAGATTGATGTGCAGACCCTAAATATTTAGATGCTACTCAAAAGTTATTATTTTAATGGGGCAAATATTTTGGTTGAGATGGATATAAATAATTCCAAACCATCCATGAATTTGAGGGCCTAGCTTGTTCTACCAGCTACCAACCTTATATAGCACTTTTCTTGAGAATATTAATCAAAGCCAATGCCATTCACTAGCTCACTAAATATTTGTATGTTGTGGGAGAGTCTTTTACAACGAAGAGAAAGAAGGTTTCAATCTTCAATAATTAATGAATTGTCTTAGTTGTCACAATGATTTCTCTACAATTAATATGCTTGTTTCTGAAATAGAATAAATGAGAATTATTCCAAACATTTTAATATGATGGTAAAAAATTTATGCAACTTAGGTCTAATTGATGAATTACTTATTTCCAATCAAAATGAGCCATGCACAATGTTCATCTCATATTGTTAATACAACACCCTAATAAATGGACTTTGTAAAGCAAGCAGAGAAGGTGAAATCCCTTGATAGAATTAGGTGCAATGTAACTCATAGATACTTTTACTCTTGATGTTTTTTACATCATGGCCAAGACCTCAATTATGTCTACCAAAGAAATAGTGAAGGATATTCCTCCAAGAAAATCCCAAAATTATGGTAATTTGGACACCATTCAATCAAACTCTTCATCAACTACCTTGGCTTTCAAAAACATGTAGACCAAAACATGGAATATTATAGTTTTGATTTTTGTTTACAAGATATTTCAAGACATAAAATTGTGTTCTATAAATAACTAAAAACTAATAACGAGACACATTTATGTCTTTTCCTTAATTTCATGAAGTTATAAAGTACTTATTATGGATTATAATATTTGTAAATATTTGAGTTAATTTGAACCCTTGGGTAGTTAATTTTGAACATATAACTAGAAATTATTCTTTGATGCATATGTCAATGATTTTAGAGGTTGTTTATATGTGGAATTGGCAATACATTTAAGGTTATGATGGACACCAAGCTATGAACTTAGATTGATAAATTGATAAGATTTATGTATTGTTCTATTGGTATTTTTAAGAAGTATACTATCATCACCACCATATATCTTCAAAATATTTATGACTAGGCTAATTAAATTTGTAGATTTTGTTAAACATACATTCTAATTTATATTATGATTAATCAACATGAAGTAGAGGTATTTAAGATCTATTTATATTTTATGTACAACAATGACAATGATCATCTTGAATGGTATTAAATGTATGATTAATTTTCTATGGTTTTGAAACATAAGGATGTAAACTATAAATTGTAAGCATTATGTTGCCTAATTTGTCTTTCGATATGAAGTCATGATGATTATGTACAATGTATATGAATCTATTTTTATGTTGTAATGAATTATTTTTTACAATCTATGGGTTTTTGAGGTATAGTCCACAACAAAATGGAACTCAAATGATATTTATTTAATTAAACTGTGATTACATACATCTGTGATATAATATGTATCTATATACAATACAAAATATATGTACTTATCCATCAAGGGCTTCTCAAATCATTCTTTCCTTCTCTCTATGATTGACCACCTCTGTATATGACTGAAAACCTAGCAACTCGTTTTCTTTCCTTCTTGTTATCCCCTCTATACTTATGCTCTCTCCTGCTCTCTGTGTTAACTGTCAAAGTGTTGGTTTTATAAAGGCCAGGATGGCAGTCCAATCGTCATCTCTAACATAGAAGTTGAATGGCCTAAATTGTCCCTTTGATACCTCAAGGTAGGATGAAATCACTATGAATGATGGTTTTTAAATTTACAACGGTGATATATTCCTCCTGCGGTCCTACAAATAGTCTACACTTTCATGGCGGGATGGTGGTGGTGGAAGATTAGTTCCCTACCATACCATAGGCTTCAACACGAAGTCTACTGGACTAGTGATAACTTATAAGCTCCCTCTATACTATCGGCTAGCTCCTAAGCTCTTGCAGGGTGGTGGTAAGATAAAGATGTTCTCACAATACCACAAGACTCCAACTCCAACTCAGTGGTTTCATAGTAGTCTTTAACCCTTCACAAAATGTTCTTTGGCATTTTCATTATTGATACCTATGTAGTCCCCAAATTGTGGAATAGTTTATATGTATAGAAATGAGAATGTGATGCCAAACATAGCTGAACCTTACGAGTCTTCACCGCTACCAACATATGCATAAAACAATATTGTAATATTTTCTCATTGAATGTCTTTTCCATATCGACTGTCAAGAGAAGCCAACCAAAACTGAAACCAAACCAAAATGAAAATGAAATGTTTTTAGGCAATGCAGGATTGCCCATTCCCTCACGATACTTCTGCATCACAAAGGCTTGGACTGAGTTTTGAACATCCAAAGACATATTTTTGTAGATTCTAAAAAAGATTACATATTTTGGAGTGTGCTCCTCATCAGGTTTACACTTGTTTCAATGACAAGTCAAAAAACTACCATGATAATATTAAGCTCTCTCTTAGCTTTCTAACCATATAATATTTTTCATGTTTTGAGTATGTTAAGGTTTTCATCTTTAATTTCTTTTATTAGTGTATCTATTTTTTGTCAAATACCAGTGTGTGGTATTTTTAACTTTTTTAACCGTTCATCAAAATGTCAAATAAATTACATTTTTAGAAACTAATCTCCATTCTACACGTATTAAAAAAAAATATTGGATTTTTTATTATTTTTCAAAAATTTTAGGGGGAAGCAAGCTCAATTTTCTATTTTTTAGGATATGTCCAGTTTGAAAATTAGTAAAAAAATAATTATTCATGAAAAAATTATCAGAAAAATAGGGGATAAACTACATGGTGTTAGCTAATTTCTCACCAAAGCAATTTTTAAAATACTAAAAAAAAGTTAACATTTTAGGGGGGGCACACCAGATGCTATCTTATGTTTTTTTGAAAAAAATAGGGCTAATTTGTGTGGTCCCCCTTTTGAACCCCTTAATCTCAACCATTTTTGAAAAAAAATTGTAGTTTAGAAACTAGATTTGGATCACTACGACTCTTGTTTTTGTTGCATCTTCAAATTTTGAGTGTAACTATCTTCAATTTCTCATCCAACATCAATCTTTCTTGATTTCAAAAAAAAAAGTGGCATCTTAAGACCCCCTTTTGGCCCCCCATCTTTTTGCACTTACCCTTTTATAAAGTTTTTTTTCCTATTTAATGGTGATGATAATCTGTGTTTTCAATGTACCTTGTGCTTGATATTGAATGCCACATAGCCATGATATATTCGAATCTCCAACACTTATACTTTTAAGGTAAATATTGAATAAAGTTGCAAAATAATCACATATTTAGAGAAAATAAATGTGACCATAAATAACCACATATTTAGAGCAAATAAAGGTGACCATAGAAACCTTATCTAGTGAGTAAAATATAATGCCTAACTTTTTTACAATGATTATTTCAATTCAAAATTTGTAAATTCAAATGCTCACATTACGCATGATGTTTCATTTTCATTTAGATTTCTATTGAACCATCTTTGGCCAAGTAAAAATTAAATTTTCTTGTAACAACAAGAAATTACAAGCATTAGATACCCACTTCCATGTTCCTTAAAAAAAAGATGTTAGGAATCCACCCCTTTGAATGCTTTGAATATTTGTGGTTGTTCACATCGCAATCTATTCTACTTAAATTTTTCTCCTATCAAATTATTGTCCTTAGCGCAAATAAAATTACACCATGAAAATTACATGGAATAATATGCTTCTTTGGTCCCTTCTTGTAAGTTTTTGTGTCAGCTAATTTTTTTATTTTTTTGGGTCCTTACAAGTAATTTATTATAGTTTTAGTACCACTTTTATTTATATACTATATTTCAATCAACTCAAGGGTGGGGTTTTTTATAAATACTCTCTTTAATAGTATTTAAAAATAGTATTTTTAAATACATAATTAATTATAAAATTTGGAAAGTTCAATACTATATGATTTTTAAATATTAAAAAAGTTTATTAATATTAAAATAATTTTTAAAAATCACATGATATTTAAAATTATATAGAATTGGTCTTTGACTCTTAATTAAAAATATATCAATCGGTTTAAATTAATAATTTAATATTAATAAATTGCAAAAACAATCTAAATTTGATATAACTACCCCAACACCCTCCACTACCAAAAAAAATACATAAAATCAAATTTAATATTATAAATATAATAAATTAAATTAAATTCGATCCCACATTAATTTTTATTTTTAAAAGTTGGTCTTCCCACATTTAAAGAAGAAAGAAAGCATTGATTTTAAATCATTTATACATAATTTTATATGTGAAATGTCTTCACACGATTATTAAATTTATTACTTAAAATCCTCTTGACCAGTGTGAAAAGGGAACACACTTAAAACAAAATCAGTCATTGTCTAATTTTCTTCTTGCATTTGAGTTATGTTTTAAATGGATTACTAGGGGAGAGGACCCAGTAGTATTTTTATGGAACATGGGGTCTTATGAGATATTTTTTCTACATGATAAATTAGAATATTTTATGAGTAAATAGGAGCCCCTAATTTTAATTATCAAATTTAAGGGGTGTGTTTGGGGTGGGGTTGGAAATTTCCCCCACTAGCTTAGAAGATTTTGCTACTATATTTAGATCCTACTAATAAATTTAGGGATATTTTTTTAATGGAATTTTTTTTTGGGTAAGTTGTGGACAAGGGGTCCACTCCCATCTAAATTGAAAACAAAATAACAGGACTCACATGACCCAAATGGGTGGGCATCAGAACTACATATTCTTCAATCTTCCATGTTCTTTGACAATATTAAGGACATATGATGTTTTACTTTTGAAGGAGGGGTTGTATTTCTCTTAACTTTTGTCCATTTAGGCTCAATCCTAGATGGGGATTCCATTTCAGAACTTGCTTCCTTAAACAAAGTATCTCCACGGCCATCATTTGTAGGTGTCCTAGCTAAAACTGAAGAGGAAGCCAAAATGCATGATTGTGTTCTAAATTCTCCCCTAAAGTAGTAGAGGCCTTTTAAAACCTGCTTCAGAATTATCTTCTTTCATGGGCTCTGGTGCAAGAACATGCTGGCCATGAGGTGCGAGAGTGCGTGGCACAAGATTGTCATCATGAAGAGCATTTGGGGCATCTGAATCTGGTTTCTGAATGGGAGGAACAATAAAGTGGTGGGATTCAACACCTTGCCACTAGGTAGGCTTTGCCAGCACATGAACATGCTTCTTGTTGCACTGGGGAGTAAAGTGTTCTATTGAAAAACATATCCTGCATCTAAAAGCAATCTTCTCATAATCGACTAGTTGTCTCCAACATCTTTTCCCAGCCCTCAAAGAAATCTCTGCTGGAAGACCTTTTGATAGATCCATTTCGACACAAAGTCTTACACAGGTGGAGGATTCATAACTGATAGTTTCTTTTGAAATGCTTTGAATTTTACCCAAACCATTGCCAATAGATTTTAGGCACTAAATTTCCTAGCATTGTAAGGGGAGATAAGGAAGACGCACATACAGAAATGCAAAGGAAAATGTCTCTGTTCGAGGGTTGAAGGAAGGAAACCAAGGCTTCATGCATAAAAATCCCCATGAAAAAACCAAGATCCAGCATTAAGCACCAAATCCTTGTCATCCTCAGACTCAAATTCCAAGATAAAAAAACCCTAGCACAAGGGTAAATGCTAATTTCATCTACCAAATGTTCTCTCCAATTATCACTTATCCAATTGTGCAGATCTCACAGGTTTGGCCAAGTTCTCATAAATCTGCAAATAAGGGCATTTCTCTATAGGAAATATCTCTGTCGCTAACGAAACTGCCCACATTAATCTCTAGTATCGAAGCTAAAGGAAGAGTAGAGAAAGAAGGATTCAGTTTACTAGTATACCGTGGAGAAGAGGGGCCAAAAAGAGAGGTGCTCCTGAGGGGGATGATTTGGAGGCTTGTGCACTACACTCTAGTGCAAAGCCGCTTTGAAGTCCATAGGGACATTATCCCACCGCTGCGGTGTTGCTGCACACCTAGATCCACTTGTATTGACACCCACACCCACACTTTGAGCCTGGTCTATCACATAGTCTGCACCCCTTGTTGATGTACGCGAGATAGAGAAAACATGGCCTATTGAAAGTGAGCCATCTGCAAGCAAAGCTGAAGATGATGGAGGAGAAGGTGCCAAACTCTTAAAATCAGAACCCACAGATTGCTCCATGCTAGTGCAACACTGTTCCACAACATTTCTAGTGTGAGAAGCATCCTTGAAGCGATTCCCAGTGACCTGCCAAGGGTAAGATCTAGGAGAGCAATAGGCATCACCCAACATGACCACATTCCAGGAGCCATCTTGAGTGTAGGAGCCCAAATCACTAGTTAGAGCAGAGGAAACACGAGTTTTAGCAAAGTGAACCATTGGAGCTATTAGTTATTGGAGGTTTTTTAATGGAAAATTTTTTGTTCAACCATTAGCTTCCATTAAAAAATATCCTAAATTTTGAAGGTTAAAATTTTGAGCTTACTCAATACTACAAAATTTATAGGACCACCTACTTTAAGATGCTCCTAAAAAATTTTAGTAACACTTGTTGAAATATTCCAAAAGCACCCCTCCATAGGACTACAACCTAAGTAACTTAGAATGAATTTAATCATAAAATATAAATTTTGATATAAAATTAGCTCGTTTTAATACTAAATAAAGTAGTTTAAAGAAATTTTATAAAAATATCAAATATCATTCAAATTTTAATTAAAAAACTCAAAAAATTTATGAAAAACATTTAAATTTAAATTATCAAAGTATCAGTTTTACAATCCATTATTTTTAAATTCACTATTCCTTCTCTAACAAATTTTCATCTTATACCATCCCTATTTTATAATTTTTTTTCCAATTTAATGGTGATGATAATGTTGGCAATACGTGTTGTCATTGATGTCAACATAACATGTATCAATATGAGGTTAGACTTGTATAGAATTTGTGTATAGTAGTTGGAGAAGTTGATAGATAGTGGGAGATTTGAGAGAGATGGTTTGGCATAGTTGGAGAAGATTATGGATGGTGCAAGATTTGAGAGAGATGGTTTGACACAGTTGAAGACATGGGGTTGGCATGCTTAGGGCAAGTCAGTCCGGAAGACTCGACAGATAGAGAGAAACTGTCTAAGTGTGATGCAGTGATCAATATAATATCTAAGTATGATATGGAGGAAGCTACACCTATTATAACATATTTCCAATATGCCTAAAGTGATATCTTGTAGTTTTGGTGTATCACACTTAGAGATAAATTGCAAAAGTTTGACTAAGGCACTCATATTACATATCCTAAGGTAGAGTCTATGTATCTTGGTCTGCATTCCTCCGCAAAGAAATATTTAGTCTTATAGTTCAGAAGATATGTTGATTTTGATGTTAACATGATATATTCAAGATTTTAGGTCCCTACACCTTCAGCAAAGAAAGTTATCAGTAATAGAGTTTCGGATAGTCCTCAGATAGAATAAAGTAAAGGTGGAGACTTGTTGGAATGCTCTACATTCCTCCAAATGAGAAGTTGTACCCATGCAATTTTGAAAATATGCTTGGAGATGTGTAATGCACACTACCTTGTTGTACCAAGTGCTCTAATGATCTGCAAGGTTGACTTTCAAATGGCAAAAGCAACATAGACTGTTCTAGATGATGAAATACTCTATAGAACATAGGTTTGAGCACTTGCAGAAGATGGAAAACATACACATTAGCTATAGGATCTTGTGTGGAGATTCTACATGCCTTAATGTATCTCAAATTTGAACTGCATGCAAATCTTTCTTATCTCTTGTACCGCATAAGGTATTTAAGTCAGTTAATGAAGAATTGCATATGATTGCCCTCCGGACTACAATATACTTGAGTCAATTCTTTGATTTTATCTAGAAGCAATAAATAAGGATGTACAGATCTAGGAATATATGCATAATGATGTATGAGTTCCTTCCTAAGAGTTTCAAATGGTTTGGTGTACCACAAGGTGATATCTCAAGTTGTGATATGTTACAATATGCTTGGAATGCTCTATCCTCATTAGTTCAGTATGTTCCTTATTTTATGGACAGTATAATATCTAAGTATGATATGGAGGAAGCTACACCTATTATAACATATTTCCAATATGCCTAAAGTGATATCTTGTAGTTTTGGTGTATCACACTTAGAGATAAATTGCAAAAGTTTGACTAAGGCACTCATATTACATATCCTAAGGTAGGGTCTATGTATCTTGGTTTGCATTCCTCCGCAAGGAAATATTTAGTCTTGTAGTTCAGAAGATATGTTGATTTTGATGTTAACATGATATATTCAAGATTTCAGGTCCCTACACCTTCAGCAAAGAAAGTTATCAATAATAGAGTTCCGGATAGTCCTCAGATAGAATAAAGTAATGGTGGAGACTTGTTGGAATGCTCTGCATTCCTCCAAATGAGAAGTTGTACCCATGCAATTTTGAAAATATGTTTGGAGATGTGTAATGCACACTACCTTGTTGTACCAAGTGCTCTAATGATCTGCAAGGTTGACTTTCAAATGGCAGAAGCAACATAGACTGTTCTAGATGATGAAATACTCTATAGAACACAAGTTTGAGCACTTGCAAAAGATGGAAAACATACACATTAGCTATAGGATTTTGTGTGGAGATTCTACTTTGAACTACATGCAAATCTTTCTTATCTCTTGTACCGCATAAGGTATTTAAGTCAGTTAATGAAGAATTGCATATGATTGCCCTCCGGACTACAATATACTTGAGTCAATTCTTTGATTTTATCTAGAAGTAATAAATAAGGATGTACAGATCTAGGAATATATGCATAATGATGTATGAGTTCCTTCCTAAGAGTTTCAAATGGTTTGGTGTACCACAAGGTGATATCTCAAGTTGTGATATGTTACAATATGCTTGGAATGCTTTATCTTCATTAGTTCAGTATGTTCCTTATTTTACGGATGTATAGAATGATAAGATACTTTAGGTAAATGGTGTATGGATAGTGTTGAGAAGATACATGATTGAAATCTTAGTCAACATAATGTTTTTAGCTTCTCCTTGGTGGTGTGAAGATGGATAGTTAGCAATGGTGGTTTTGGTTGCACTGACAGCCTGGTTTCCCTCATGTGTAGAGGATCCTGATTAGTGATGTTGATATTGAAGGATGTGTTAAGATGTAATTAACCTTGTTATGTTGTGTGAAGTGATCCATAACTCAAGATGTGGTTGTTCAAAGCTTACCCATATAGAATTACATATTTCATCCTAAGGTCTTTTTGGTGCCAAATTAATTGAAGTTAGAAGTGGTTGCAGAGGATATATATGCAAGAAAAAATTCTTTTGTGGATAGATAGAATAGCATGTGAATATGATAGAAAAGAATGAATAGTATGAAGTGTTCAAAGTTATTATGATGAAGTAATTGTGCAAAAAAAAAAAAGGACTGCAACATCATTATAAGCTAGATGCTTCTTTCATAACAGTTCATAGTTATGTTGTCATTGTAATTCTTTGTTAGTAGTGAGCTTTTTTAGGGAGTAGTAGCTTCCTTGGGTTGTATCCCTAAAACAAAGTCAGTAGGGAGTTGTAGCTTCCTTGGGTTGTAGCCCTAAAATAGTGTTGTAAATGTTTATAAGCAGTGAGCATTATATTGTGAGCTAACACTCACCATAGTTTTCCCTAGTTTTGGGTTTTCCACATAAAAATTCTAGTGTCAATGTGTTGATTAATGTGGTGCATATTTTACTTTCTACTCTCTAAGTAATTTGATTTATTCAGCAAATAAAGTAGTTATTTTTTTGTATATGATGATTCATCTCCCCTCTCAGCATCTTAGTGTGTTCAACAATTGGTATCAGAGTTAAGTACCTTTGAGAAGCCTAACAGCTGAGGTAGATCCTACACTTCAACACATGGAATCTAAAGCTATGGATAATGATGTATTTATTCTTGAACCAAATATTGAAGCAATGGAACCTAAAGTATGGGACTTAAATCTGGATGAGGTAGACCTTGAAGGGGAACTCTAGTCAACACTGAAAGATCTAGATGAATCTAGAGAACTAAATCAAGAATATGAGGACATGCTTGAAAAATCAAAGGAGACAATTGTAAAATTGAAGACATGAGCTAAAGAATCAAAAGAAGAAAATGGCAAACTAAAAGCTCAAATAGAAGGAAATAAAGGAGGTGACATTAAACTCAAAGAGGTAGAAGATATGATTAGTGGTTTGAAAGTCATGGTTGAAGAAGGCAAGAGGATTGAAGACTATTTAAACATCAAGCTCAATGAGAAAGCTTCTAAATGTTCAAAACTTGAGGAAGAAGTTGTCACTCTAAGAAAAGAGTTAGGAAAGGCAAAAGAACAGATTGATAAGGGATTAAAAATGAAGGGAGGATCTAAAATTCTTGATGATATAATCAACTCTCAAAAGCCAGCAAAATAAAAATTTGGCCTTGGTTTTGAAAAGGGGAAAAATCCTATAATTAGTGCATCTACAAACTTATATGATAACTTCAAATCAAAAGGAAAGTATGGAACAAAGAAGGAAGAAGCCTACACTAAAGATCTTAAGAAGAATGCCTTCGAAGATGCAAAAGAAGATGAATGCACTCCTATCTAGAGACAAATGAAGAATAATAAGAAGAATTTCAGAAAGCTTGCATCTCAACAAATAGCTCCTATCAGGTATCCTCAAGCTTTCAATGGCAATTGCTATGCTTGTAATAAGTTTGGTCACAAGATTGTTGAATGTAGAACCAAGAAAAATTAGAATTTATTTAGGCCTCCAAGGTACAATAGTATAAACTCTCATTCATCTCAAAAATTTGGTCATAAAGCTAATGATTACATAAGCAAAGTAATAAGGAATGGTTTCATGAGCAAGAATAATGTTAGAACTCCTTAATTCTTTTATGGCTACAGCTACACATACAACAAGTATGGTCATAAGGTTGCTAATTGCAGATCTAATGTGGGAAGATGTGATTATGCTCTGCAAACCAATATCACCTGCTACAATTGGAATAAAATAGGACACATTTCAAGGTTCTACAAGGGAAAGAGTGTAAGTTCCTTTGCTTCTCAAAAGAAGGTTGATATTACTCTACAAAAGAATGAAATAAACAAGACATGGAGGAAGAAGGAAGGGAATGAAGTAAAGGAAGGATTTGCACCTCTACCTAGTGCAGATGGATCCTCTAGAAACTAAAAGGGAGGAAGTATTGGTTCAGGGGGAGTTGCAATTGCAAACATTTTCAAAAACCCTGAATGCATAAGATGCTGAAATCTTCAACATAATGGCTAAAAATAATATGGATATTTTTGTCATGATGTTTGATAAAAATTTTGGAGCAAATGGACTCTTTGCAGAGGATTTCTAGATAATCATAGGTCTCTGCATATTAAAAGAATAATTACGTCAAGAACAAATTATGCAATTAATGTGAAGCAATCATGGTTAGTAAAAAAGACTATTTAGTCAATTTCTGATCAAATTTGATCTAATTTGAAAGAATTCAAGTGTGTGAAAGAGCAAAGGAGAGAAGAAGATCCTCAATAAAGATTGTGTGCAAACCCTAATGATAGCATTATAAGGTATTCTTCTAATTTGTTGGTTAAACCCTAGTTTTCTAAAGGTATTATCATGGCAACACTAGTAGTAGTTGATGTTGCAAAGAAGATAAGACCTAAATTCAAGAAATATTTGTTTAAATCCACTAAGACCAACAAATATGGTGCATTTTCTCATGTTCCCACCAATATGTTGCACATCGAGGATGTTCAGATATACATTCATTCATAGCTTGATGAGTATGATCACCTGAAATTGGAACAATCCAAGAATGATCATCTATTAGGTGATGATTTTTAATTGAAGCTAGAGTTCAAAAATGTTGAAGCAAAACAACTAGATATTTGGAACGATTTCCCTAATTTTTGTTATGAGGGAGACTAGGTCAAGATTGCCCTAAGATTCATGAGGACTTTTTCTTCCTTAATCAACCCTATATGGTCACTAAAGAAGGCATCATGGTTGTTACCGGACTATGCTCCTCTAGACCAATACCCATACTGAAAGCGGTGAAGAATGAAGAAATCATGAGACTTACTAGAGAAAAATTCAATAAGAGAACCCTAATAGTGGATGATATCACTGATCTAGGGGTTCGGTATGCCACTATGGGCATTGCCTATAAAGTGTATTACATAAACAGAGAAGGGATTGCCACTACTACCGCCATCTATACTGCCCATCAAATGGTGAAAGAAAGAAAGGACTATGACCTTTATGAGCTCCTGTGGTAGCAATTGTTGGACAATCTGAAGAGAACTGAGGAGAGAAAATACAAATTTCGGTATGGTTCCTTAATCATTTATCTTATGCTCTATTTCTTGGGGGAATTTCTTGTTATGAAGGGTATGGTTTAGAAAATTGATACCCCTGTTGCACACCAAATTAAGGACTATATGCACAACTTTCATGATCATAAACATTGTGACACATTATTTTGGGGATTCTTCAAAACTTTTCAAACTGATATGCAAAGGAGGGAAAGGATACTAAGAAAAGTAATTGAAAAATACAAGAATGATATAATATTCATGGTGGATAATGATAATTGCTACATGGAAGTAGTAGAGCCAAGGACATTTTGCATAACCACCCTACCATATGAAGTGCCTAAACATGATTTGATTGGTTACACTGATATGTTTCTCAGCAATCCTAAGGATCGTGCTATTGAAATATTTGGAACTTCTGATGAAATCATCTGATGCAGAGGCATCCACACTAAAACCTTGACATACAGCATGTATGTCTACAACCCTTCATCATCATCATATTTCTGTTAACACTGTCAGCATCATCATATTTTCTCTTGCTGACCGATATCCTCCTGCAGACAAACCTTCAACCTTTCGCCTGTCAGCAGCATCATCATATCCGGCTATCGGCAGCATCATCACATTCGGCAAGCGCAAACATCCTCCTGATGTTCACTGTTCATCTTACCGCCAATCTCTATCTGCAGCATCATGATGTTCAACATCATGTTCATCAGCAGGATATAAAATATCCGGTTCCCTCCATATATCCTAATGACGACACTTCACGCACCTTTCCTTCGATGCTTACGTCACCCCGATATCTGACCTACTTAAACAAGCAGCATCAGGATATGACTTATCGGGTCTTATTTTGGAATGTCCTGATGACGATGACGTCATATGCAGCTCCTCCAATATCCTGCTGTCGGCCAAACATAACATTATCGGCCCGCGATGGTTTTATCAACCCGATCGACTAACTTATGCCGATTCTCTTCCTCGGCAACACCTGATGATGATCACCCTGAAATGCATTCACCTTATGCAAACAATTGCATCATGCTCACCTCCATCTACTCGGATGACGCCCGAAGTAACTGCAGGATATACACAGAAATATCCTGATGATGCAGATGCGAAACCTCAGCAGATTTTCCCCACCGTTCTGATCCACCAAACCTCCTGGGATGACCTGATCCATCTCCTGGACGACCTTCTAGACTCTAACAACTAGCATGACCTAGCACATACCCATGCTAGGGTTCTCAACACCTCTCGACTACGATCCTGCAAACATACATGTGAACAAACAGAAAATGCAAACTAAATCCTAAACTATTGTACATAGCCACTCCACCGATTCGACGAATCAACCGGTGGAATGGATCAGCGAATCCATGAAACCACCAGAACAGCAACTCGATTACACAATGGAATTCAAAATAGAGAATGGACACAAACAAGATCTCTTTATTGATTTCAAAAGATGCAAATACAATATTCTGTCTCACTCTGCAATCTAACTCTTCAATGCAATATCTAAAATGAACTGATCCTAATGCATAAATAGGATCTGCTTGCGAGTACTACCACTCGATTCCAAGCGGCTGGGAGCTTCCAAGAGGCTGGGAGGATCCAACTGAACTAACAAACTATACAGCTGTCATCAGCTGTCATAACAAACTACCTAAAAATAGAAAAGCACAGTCAACTTGGACCTTATTACATGCATTGGTCTTATAAGACCTTCTTGGAAACATTAACCAGACCTATAACAAACTAACTGCCTCATGGAGGCCAGCTGTCAGGTAGGTGCTCCTACACCATACTCCCCAACAGAAAATAACTCATGTCCCATGAGTTAGGATGTGGAAGTCCTCCACCTTTACACTTTGCCTTTGCAGTGTCTTGACCTGTTCCAGCTTTGTCCTCTGCTGGCTCTCGGCTGCTCCAAGACTTCTGAACTGTAACTTGCTTTCTTGCAAGTAAATCCTCATGCCTGTCAATGTAGGCCCTTCTCTCACATACCTTGTGTTTGTCAGGTTGTCTGACCAGAACCTCTGTCTGAACTGCCTCTTGAACTTCTGCAATGTTCAACTCTGTCTTTCTTTCAATTTTTATAGGACAAACAATTGTCCCAACTATGACAACATCCTTGTCATTCCTCTCAACTGGTTGCTATTTGCAAACCTATTTCTGAACCTGCTGCTGACCTCTGTCAGTCAAAACTAAAACTGTCTTCAAACTGTTGTCCTTAACAACTCCTTTCCCTGCAGTGTCCTCAACTACCTTTATGCCTGCTCCTATAGGCTTCTGCACAAATTCCTTCTTTCCCACTAAAATGATTTTGGTTGCCCCCTGTGCTGCAGCATCTTCCTGCAATGGCATCAACATAATAGTTTTCCCATCTTTCTTGATGGTGTAGGTATTAGCATACCCATCATACAGTACCCTCCTATCAAATTGCCATGGTCTACCCAACAGTAGGTGACAACATTCCATGGGCAAAATGTCACACAAAACTCTATCATGATATGCTCCAATCTAAAAATCAATGTATGCCTGTTCATATACAAAAAGTGATTGACTATCACTCACCCAAGATGCCTTGTAAGGGTGTTGGTGTGGAATCCTTTCCAAATTCAGTTTATCCTCCATTTCCTGAGATACCATGTTGTCTGTTGAACCAGTATCAATGACAACCTTACATACTTTACCTTTGCTCTTGCATGTGGTCTTGAAAAGAGCTCTTCTTTGCATCATATCCTTTGATGCCTGCAAACTAATTCTCCTTAGCATCAATGCTTCTCCCTCCTCAGGATACCCATAATTGTCAGGAACTCTATCTTGATAAGTGTTTAAACTTTGCACACTTTACTCTACTTTCTCTTCTTACACAAGTTGTACTCTCTTGTCATTCATTCTGTCATTTCTGGATGATAAACCCTTATTTTCTGGACATTTGAAAAATGGACGACCAAACTCACCACAGGTGTAACACTTTCCTGAAAATGTAGTAGAACCTCTACCACCTCCAAATCTGCCTCTATTACCTTTCCATCCACCTCTGAAATCAGACTGTCCCTGTCCTTTACCAGTGTCTTCTTGACCCTCATTGGTTTGCCTTGTTGTAGGGGCTGATCCTCTTCCCCTCATATTGTTTCCTCTTCCTCTCATGGACTTATCTTGTCTCCTATTCATCTTTTCTTCAATCCTGATTGCCATTTGATAACAATCTTCCACATTCTTAGGGTTAGCTAAAACTAACTCATCCTGTATGTTCAATCTCAAACCAGCCAAATACCTAGCCACCTTTTCTACCTCATTCTCATGATGACCAGATCTCATACTCAACTTATAAAACTCCTCAGTATATGCCTTCACATCCATTTCCTTCTGCCTTAAAAATTGCAGCTTCTTAAACATCTGAATTTCATAATCCTTGGGCAAGAATTTACCTTTGATCCTTGCTACCATTTTATCCCATGAAGTGATCTTTGACCTTCCTTGTTTCCTTCTCTCGGATTGTACATAATCCCACCATACCAAAGCATGACCTCCTAACTTGGTCTTTGCAATCTTTACCTTCTGATCCTCAGCAACATCTTCACATTCAAAGTGATTATCAAGTGCAACAATCCAATCCAGTAACTCATCTTCATTCAAATTTCCATTATACTTGGAAACATCAACCTTTACCTTAGGTTTATCACTCTGCACTGCCTTTAACAGTTTTGCAAATCTCTGGTCTTCAGCATCCAGATCTTCAGCTACCTCTTCATACTCTTCAACAGCATCTTCATCTTCTTCTGATTCACTGTCTTCCACTTCCCTCTTTTTGTTCTTCTCCAAGGCTACAAGCCTGGCTTGAAGTGCTTCAGCAAGCTCCTTCATCTTCCTCATCTCTCTGGCATGTTTTTCCTTCATCTCCTACAACTCCCTTGCAGTACCATTACCTTTCGGAGGCATTTTGTCAACCTCTCACTTCTCTACCTCTGTCCTTTCAGTGACAGAATCAACACACAATAGCCCAGACCTTTTGCTGAGCTCTGATACCACTATGATGCAGAGGCATCCACACTAAAACCTTGACATACAGCATGTATGTCTACAACCCTTCATCATCATCATATTTCTGTTAACACTGTCAGCATCATCATATTTTCTCTTGCTAACCAATATCCTCCTGCAGACAAACCTTCGACCTTTCGCCTGTCAGCAGCATCATCATATCCGGCTATCAGCAGCATCATCACATTCGGCAAGCGCAAACATCCTCCTGATGTTCACTATTCATCTTACCGCCAATCTCTATCTGCAGCATCATGATGTTCAACATCATGTTCATTAGCAGGATATAAAATATCCGGTTCCCTCCACATATCCTGATGACGACACTTCACGCACCTTTCCTTCGATGCTTACATCACCCCGATATCTGACCTACTTAAACAAGCAGCATCAGGATATGACTTATCAGGTCTTATTTCGGAATGTCCTGATGACAATTATCTTGATGACGATGACGTCATATGCAGCTCCTCCAATATCCTGCTGTCGGCCAAACATAACATTATCGGCCCGTGATGGTTTTATCAACCCGATCAACTAACTTATGCCGATATACTCTTCCTCGGCAACACCTGATGGTGATCACCCTGAAACGCATTCACCTTATGCAAACAATTGCATCATGCTCACCTCCATCTACTCGGATGACGCCCGAAGTAACTGCAGGATATACACAGAAATATCCTGATGATGCAGATGCGAAACCTCAACAGATTTTCCCCATCGTTCTGATCTGCTGAACCTCCTGGGATGACCTGATCCATCTCCTGGATGACCTTCCAGACTCTAACAACTAGCACGACCTATCACATACCCATGCTAGGGTTCTCAACACCTCTCGACTACGATCCTACAAACATACATGTGAACAAACAGAAAATGCAAACTAAATCCTAAACTATTGTACATAGCCACTCCACCGATTCGACGAATCAACCGGTGGAATGGATCAGTGAATCCATGAAACCACCAGAACAACAACTCAATTACACAATGGAATTCAAAACAGAGAATGGACACAAACAGGATCTCTTTATTGATTTCAAAAGATGCAAATACAATATTCTGTCTCACTCTGCAATCTAACTCTTCAATGCAATATCTAAAATCAACCGATCCTAATGCATAAATAGGATCTACTTGCGAGTACTACCACTCGATTCCAAGTGGCTGGGAGCTTCCAAGCAGCTGGGAGGATCCAACTGAACTAACAAACTATACAGCTGTCATCAGCTGTCATAACAAACTACCTAAAAATAGAAAAGCACAGTCAACTTGGACCTTATTACATGCATTGGTCTTATAAGACCTTCTTGGAAACATTAACCAGACCTATAACAAACTAACTGCCTCATGGAGGCCAGCTGTCAGGTAGGTGCTCCTGCACCATCATCAATAAAACAATCAGAAAGAAGGTAGAAGAAAATGCAAAGAAGGTAAAATCTAAAGAAGAAAAGATGAAGTTAGATTTGGAAGAAATTCTTAACACCCCTGAAGCCTAGACCTCTTCTACTACATAAGCACCTAAAAGGACTAGTAGGTCTACCTTTGCTACTACTATCCCTTTAAAATCCTTCGGACCTACTCCTACACCTCCCAATAAGAAAAGAACTATCACTGAAGTGTCGGTACAAACTAAGACTATAGAGACAAAGAAGCATAGACCTAAGGTGCAAGAAAAAAGAGGAAAAATGAATTTGGTAAATGTTGAGGATGATGAATAATATGAAGAGGAAGAGAAGAAAGAATTTATATTGAAGAAAGGAACAAGGCAAGGAGAGGACAAAGGAACATCTAAAGGAAAATAAAAGACAAAGAAATCAAAGAAGGCTCCTCTAGAAATATTTGAACATGTGCCTCTATAGCTTAAGGCTACTATAAATGCAATTATAGAGCATGGTACATTGAAAGGAGTTGTAGATCTCTATGATGAAATGCCACTTGTTGACAAAGCCACAATTGAGAAGGCCATAGTTATGTACATGATGGGCTTCAATATAGCCCTAATTGAGATCATTGATCAACTTCCTACAAGTCTTGCAGACATACTTACAGATAAGAGGAATAAATCCATGACAAAAGAGATTAAGATGAGGAAACAAGCAGTTGAAAAGGTTGATCCTTCTATCTCTGATGAAGATAAAGTTAAAGCAAAATAATTCAAGACAAAAAGAAGAATAAACATCCTAATGGGAAAAGACAAGGAAGAAATAGAAAGATTGGAAAATGAGACAATAGAGAAAACCAAAAAAAATTCTTGAAAAAATGAAGAATGCTAAAGTAACTGATATACCTGATGTGCCCATTCAATATATAGACTTGTCTACCTTTGAAGGCAATGCAACTAATGATGATGAGACTACAAAGAATACTCAACTGAATGAGAAGATTACTCATCTGTAAGCACAAGATGACAAAGATCAATAAAAAGCAAGTACACCTCCTTTGAGAGAGATAGAAACATAGAACTCAGGAGATCAAAGTGAAATGAATATACCCCCTCTGGAAAACACAAATATAGGTGCAAAACATGACAATTCTCCTCTAGAAGATACAGGGAAGGATGAACAAAGGAAAGAAGATAACCCTGAGGAGAAACAAGATAAAGATGATCAAGATAAAATAGATGAGAAAGATCAAGATGAAAAATATGGATGAATCAAAAATGAAGGAAGATGAAAGAGTGGAAGACATAGGTCAAAGTTCTTTAGGGTCATACTCTTTCAAAGACCTATTAGATTTGCAGATGTAGTTTCAACCAGTGATTACCCCACAACTTCTACAAATTCCTACCCATGAAGGGCAAGTAGACTTTTCAAACATTTAACCTCTTCACAAACTACAGTTTGGAGACATCCCATGCCTCTAGAAGAAAGGAGTTCTTGCAAGAAAACTTGAAGAAAACCAGTTTGGTTGAGGACGTTGTGAAGGTGATTCAATAAGGGTTACTAGAGGTAATCGTTGATTCTTCTATGCCTTTAGAGCAAAAGCTAAAGCTATTAATGGATTCTTTTAAGGAGCATTCTTCTTATGTTGAGAAAAAAGTAGAACAAGAGGCATTTAGAAAGATAAATGACAAAAGGTTGGAAGAGATGACTAACAAATGTGCAAATACACATAATAAACTTAAAGAAAAGCTGAAGAAGTTTAAGGAATGCATTGATGAAGCCACTGCACTGTACCTATTCTACTTGAAATGGCCTAATTCCATCAAAAACATCAAGAATTAGATAGACACCATTGAGTCACAATTCACCAAAATGGCTTAAATATATGACTTTTTAAAGCACAAGGATGGACCAACCAAAACACAAATTGAAAATCTTCATGCACAAATTTTACAACTACAGGACCAAAGAGAATAGATAAAGAAGCACTTTGGTCAGCTGAGAGAAGCAGTAAATTTGAAACTCATTTCATTATCAGGGTTGCTAGGTGAAGTTGAAAAGATTGAGTAGAAGATGAAGATACCTAGCAGTATAGATGAGGTTGAGGACTTATATGTGTAGTTTGAATGACAAAATCACATCCTTACCTCAGAGAAAGCAAATTGGGCATCTACTTTGATAGAACTCAAGGTAATATACAAAACCATTTTGCCTTCTAAATGAGTTGCAAGAGTATTAAATTTTGGATGTATATAGACTTGCAGAGGATAGTAGTGTCACACTATGTACATAGCATCTATTTTTGAGGGATTTCCATCTCAGGGGAGTACTGTTTGTAAAAAATATATATTAAGGGAGGGTTTATATAGTTTTGGGATACTAGAAGATGTTAGGCCCTTTGTCCTTGATGCCAAAGAGGGAGAGAAAGGAATATACACCTAAGGGGTGTTGAAAGCTTTATGGTGTTGTCATTGATGTCAACTTCTAGCAGATGATCCACTTGGTTTCTAAGTTCTTTTAAGAAAATTTGAATAAAAAGGTGTGCAATGTGACAAAAGTATGTTTAGTATTATGCTATGAATTTCTTTATGGTTGAAGAATGCCTATGTGGTTTGGAAGTGATGATCAGAGATGTTCAAAGGTGTTATATCCATAATCTCAAGTTCTAGATTGTGTGGCTGTGGAAGATGTGTTTGACTGTCAAGAAGGTTGTTTGGGAGAAATGAGACTGCTCTGCATTTCTCTATAGTAAGGTTTCTAGTCTTGCAGATCTGGTAAGGTGCTTATATTATCTGTATCTATTTTCACTTGAATTTTCTAGTGTTGGGTCACTCCACAAGTTCAGTTCTTGTGTTGGTGTCCAATGGTAGTGTATCTTAATGTACAGAATGAAGACATTCTTTGTTTCAAGTGGTTATGACAATGTTGCAGAAGATTATGTTGATGCTAGAATACTTTGGAAAGATGTGTGAATGTTGTGGAATACTTCTTTGTGGTCTGCATGATGTTTTTGGACCTGGAGAAGCATGTATGTGGTTGCTTGTGTTTATTCAGGTTTGGTTGACCTGGCTTGCTAGCACTATTTACAAAGGTACCTCGTGGATTATGGATGTGATGAGTAACATGGTGATACAGATTTGAGTCCTAGCTAACCCTTGACATGATCCACCTTCATGTCTTTCCACTGTAGAAGTGTTTTGTGTCGACCTATTTCAGTGTTGCACATTTGAGGTGTACACATTTCACTAAGGCTAACCTAATTGAGATTGTCTTAGGTCATGGATGGTATAAATGCAAGATAAAGTTTGAAGTGGAGATAGCAGAGAAGATGTGAATATGAATCAAGGGTGGTGAATTGAGTGTGAGCTTAAATACTAATGACTCCCAGATGCAGTGAACAGAAGGTGTCTCATTTTAGTTTGCTTGAAATTACTAGAGGCAATGAGCTGAAAGTTACGGATGGCATAAAGTTATAGTGGTGGATTTCTCTTGTTGTTTTGAGATAGTGAATCTCCCTATAACAGTCCTCTTCTATTCTTCTCTCTTCTAAATAGTGAGTCCTTCTGGCAGTGAGCCTTTGGCATTGAGCCTATTTATTTTTAGTGTTGCTATTCATATATATGTGATCTAATCCTCACTATGGTTTTTCCCTTCTAGAGTTTTCCATGTAAATCTGATGTTCTTATTTGTTTGAATGTGTTTGCATTGATGCTTCATATGATTACATTATGCTAATGCATAATAAGAGGTTGAAGATTGGAATAGCATTGAGGGTTTAATGTTTTAATACACAATTGATTCACCCCCCTCTCAATTATCCTATGCATACTAGAAATTGGTATTAGAGCTAAGTTCTTTGAAGAAGCTTAAATGGCTTGAGGAAGATCGAGATGACACACAAGAAAGGTATTGAGAATCCCTTGTTTGATGGATCAAATTATGCTTTTTAGAAGATTAGGATGGAAAGTTTTCTTGTCTCTTTATGGTATGGCATGTGGGAGTTAGTTGAGAAAAAATATACTATACCTACTAATGGTCCAAAGGATGATGATGAGATTAAAGACTATGAGAACAATGGCAAGGAAAGGAGTGCTCTTCTGAATAGTATTTCTGATTCAGAATTAGTGAAGGTAATGAGCTACAAAACTACTCATGGGATCTGGAAGAAGCTAGAAAGTATCTATGAAGGAGATGACAAGGTCAAACAAACAAAGATTCTAAATTTCAAGACCAAATTTGAAACCCTAAAGATGTTAGAAGATGAAAATATTGCAAGCTACATGCAGAGAGTGGATGAAGTTGTCAACTCCATCAATGGTCTAGGTGGAAAGCTAGAAGAAAGTGAAGTGGTAAAGAAGGTACTAAGAACTCTTCCAAAATCTTATAGTGCTAAAGTTTCTACTATTGAGAAAGTTCAAAATTTGGATACTTATACTAGGGATCAATTGTTTGGTACTTTAACTACTTATGAATTAAGAGAGTTTGGCCAAGATGACTCAAGAAAAGAGACTTCTTTTAAGGTTAGAAAAACTAAAAAATGATGAATCGGATTTAGATGATTTTGATAAAATAGAAGCAAAATTTGTAAGCAGATTGAAAAAATGGTCTGGAAAATATAGATGTAAGTTACCCTTCAAATGTTTCAATTGTGGGAAGATAGGTCATTATGCTTCAAAATATCCAGTCAAGATTTCAAATGAAAAATATAAGGATAACAAAGGTAAATCAATAAAGAGGAGTTATTATGTTAAATAAGATGCTAGCATATCTGATGATGATTTTGACTATCCAGAAAATGAAAGTGATGAATGCTTGTTCATGGCTTTGAACGTTGGAACTAATTTTGATGACTCTGAAAGATGTATGAAGGAAATTACTTCAGAAACAAGGCATAATATCAAATGAGATTTGGTAACTACTTTTCATGCAAGAGAAGAGGAAAATTGTTGTTTAATCGACAGTGGATGTTCAAATCATATGCCAGGTGATAAGAACAAGTTTGTTAAGCTTGAGAAGTTTGATGGAGGTTTTGTTATGTTTGGAGATGATGCATCTGCTAAGATCTATGGAAGAGGTTCAACTAGTTTTAATGGAAAGCATAATACAGATGATGTTCTCTATGTTAAGGGGCTCTGGTATAATCTTCTAAGTGTATCACAAATGTGTAGTAGAGGATATAACCTTGTGTTTCTGGATGGTGGCTATGAAATTAGAAAATATAGTGGCTACAAGAACAAGGACAAAAGGAAATGTATACTAGCTTAAAGGTACTAATGGTATGTGCTTTATGACTCAAATTAATGAAAGTTGGCTATGGAATAGAAGAATGTGTCACATCAATTGTGATAGCCTAGTAAGGATCAGCTCTACTCAAGTTGTGAGAGATCTACCAAGAATTACAAAGCCCATCAATGCAATTTGCAAGGAATGTCAGATTGGGAAGAAAACAAGGAAGAATTTCAAAATCAAAGAATATTCTACCATATGACCCTTGGAGTTAGTACATATAGATCTGTGTGGACCTGCAAGGATAGGAAGCTTTCAATGTGATAGGTATTTCATGTTGTTAATTGATGATTACTCTAGAATGACTTGGGTAACTTTCTCAAAGAAAAATCAGAAGGTCTAGATAAATTTAAAGCATTTAAGGTTATGGTTGAAAATGAAATTGATCTCAAAACCAAGTGTTTGAGTTCTAACATAGGTGGTGAATTCACCTCCAATGAGTTTAATTGTTTTGGTGAAGATCATGGAATAAAAAGGCATTTGTCAACCCCTAGGACTCCTCAACAGAATGAAGTTATGGAAAGAAAGAATAGGACAATTCAAAAAGTAGCAAGGACAATGTTGAAAGAAGCAAATCTACTAGATATCTATTGGAGAGAAACTATTCACATTGTAGTCTACATACAAAACAAAGTGCAAGCAAGGGTCAATAGTTCAAAGACTCCATATGAACTATGGTACGAAAGAACTCCTACTGTAAAATATTTTAGAGTATTTGGAAGCAAGTGTTACATTTGGAGAGATGAAGAAAATTTGGGAAAGTTTGATACAAGATTAGATGAAGGAATATTCCTTGGATATTCTACAAAGAGCAAGGCTTATAGATGCTACAACAAGAGGCTAAAGAAGTTAGTTGAAAGTGCAAATGTCAAAGTAGATGAAGAATCGTGTATCAAATCTCAGTGTTGATAGAAGGATATGAATTTGATGAGCTCTCTTGCAGAGAAGAAGAAAGAGAATAAGAAAAGGAAAAGGAGATGCAATTTGATCAAGAAGATGCTCCAAAAAGGATTCCTAAGACTCCCAAGTATGTGCAGAAGAATCATTCTAAAGATCAGGTCATTAGAGATAAGAACAAAGGTGTATTAACAAGAAGAGAAATTGTTATGGCAGATGAACAGGTCAATTTGTGCTTATTGTCTAAAATAGAACACAAAATAGTAAAAAGGATATTTAGATACTTGAAAGACACTCTAGATTTTGGCTTATGGTATCCCAAGGATGCTAATTTCTCTTTGAGTGCATATACATATGTAGATTGGGTAGGATGTACAGATGATAGAAGAAGTACAAGTGGTGGTGTTTTCTTTCCTGAAAGCAGACTAGTCTCACGGTTGAGTAAGAAATAGGATTCAATGTCATTATCTACTGTAGAGGCAGAGTACATTATAGCAACATCTTGTTGCAAATAGGTGTTGTGGATGAAGCAGACATTGAAGGGTATTGAAGTATCATATGATGAACCTATACCAATCTTATGTGATGATATAAGTGCTATCAACATTTCAAAGAATTTGGTAATGCATTCAAGAACAAAGCATATTTCAATTTGGTATCACTTTCTAAGAGAGAAGGTTGCAGAGAATGAGGTGAAATTGGAATATGTGCCTAGTAAGGATCAAGTTACAGATATTTTTACAAAGGCTCTTCCTAAGGATACTTTTGAGTATCTCTGGTAGAAGCTAGGAGTTATCGCCCCTCCTTTTAATTAGATGCATAAGTGTGGGCATCTATCCGGGAAGCATTTCAAGTTACATTCTTAGTCCTAGACTAATGTTGTAAGCTACCTATCAAGGGGAGCAGGTAGTGATTCTACTGGTTGGTGTAGTCAGATGGAGCATATCGTATGACCCTAAAGGGGAGAGTGCAAAAATTTGAAGAGAGAAAGTGTCTATTGGTGTTGCAAGTGTTGCCCTTTTCCATTGATGTCAAAGGGGGAGAGAGTTGAAGTGACTGAAAAAACTTTGTGCAAGAAAGATTGTGCAGAAAAGTGTGTGAAAAGTAAGAGTTTCTCCAGTCAGGGGGAGTACTACTGGTTGTAGGGATACTGATGGGTTGTTTTTCTTGTTGATATTTTTTTAGAAAACTAATGTTTCCATCAATGACAAAGGGGGAGATTGTTGAAAGCTTTTTGGTGTTGTCATTGATGTCAACTTCTAGTAGATGATCCACTTGGTTTCCAAGTGCTTTTGAGAAAATTTGAACAAAAAGGTGTTCAGAGAAGTATGTTTAGTATTATGCTCCACATTTTTTTATGGTTAAAGATATACCTGTGAGGTTTGGAAGTGATGATCAGAGGTGTTCATAGGTATTATATCCAGAATCTCAAGTTCTGGATTGTGCAGCAGTGGAAGATCTGTTTGATAGAGTGTTTAACTGTGAAGAAGGTTGTTTGGGAGAAATGAGACTGCTCTGCATTTCTCCACATTAAGGTTTCTTGTCTTATAGATCTGGAAACATGCTTATATTATCTATATCTACCTTCCCTTGAAGTTTCTAGTTTTGTGTTTCTCTGTAAGTTTAGTTCTTATGTTCATGTTCAGTGGTAGTGTATCCTGATGTGTAGAATGAAGGTATTCTTTGTTTCAGGTGGTTGTGGCAGTGTTGCATAAGATTACATGTTGATGCTAGAATACTTTGGAAATATGTGTCAATGTTGTGGAATACTTCTTTGTGGTCCACATGATGTTTTTCAACTTGGAGAAGCATGTATGTGGTCACTTGTTGTGTTTGTTTAGGTTTGGCCAACCTGGCTTGCCAGCACTATTTTTCAGAGGTACCTCATGGATTGTGGATGTGATGAGAAGCATGGTGATATAGATTTGAGTCCTAGCTAACCCTTGACATGGTCCACCTTCACTTCTTTCCACCATAGAAGTGTTTGGTGCTGACCTATTTTGGTGTTGCACATTTGAGGTGCACACATTTCACTAAGGCTAACCTAATTAAGATTGTCTTAGGTCATGGATGGTATAAATGTAAGATGAAGTTTGAAGTGGAGATAACAGATAAGATGATGCAAATGTGAATCAAGGGTGATGAATTGAGTGCAAGCTTAAATGCTTATGACAAACGGATGCAATGAACAGAAGGTGTCTACATTTCAATTTGCTTGAAGTTGCTGGAGGTAGTGAGCCGAAAGTTGTGGATGGCATAAAGTTGCAATGGTGGATTTCTCTTGTTGCTTTGAGAAAGTGAATCTCTCTGTAATAGTCCTCTTTTTTTCTTCTCTCTTCTGGACAATGAGTCCTTTTGCTAGTGAGCCTTTCTTCTGGGTAGTGAGCCTATTTGTTTTTGATGTTGCTATTCATATATATGTGAGCTAATCCTCACCATGGTTTTTCCTTTCTTGGGTTTTCCACATAAATATGATGTTCTTATGTGTTTGAATATGTTTGCATTGATGCTCCATATGTTTACTTTCTGCTAATGCAGAATAAGAGGTTGAAGAGTGGAATAGCATTGAGGGTTTAATGTTTTAATACACAACTGATTCACCCCACCCCCTCTCAGTTGTCCTATGCATACTAACAAGGGGGAGTAGTTGTAAACATTTTGTTTTGGGTGTTTCCATCAATGACAAAGGGGGAGATTTTTGGAAATATGTGTTGTCATTGATGTCAACATAACATGTATCAATTTGAGGTCAGACTTGTATAGAGTTTGTGTATAGTAGTTGGAGAAGCTGATAGATAGTGAGAGATTTGAGAGAGATGGTTTGACATAGTTGAAGACATGGGGTCAGCATGCTCAGGGCAAGTTAGTCTAGAAGACTCGGCAGATAGAGAGAAACTGTCTAAGTGTGATGCAGTGATCAGTATGATATCTAAGTATGATGCAAAGGAAGCTACACCTATTATAACATATTTCTAGTATGCCTAAAGTGATATCTTGTAGTTTTGGTGTACCGCACTTAGAGATAAATTAAAGAAGTTTGACTAAGGCACTCACAATGCATATCTTAAGGCAGGGTCTCTGTGTCTTGGTTCATATTCCTCCCCAAAGCAAGATTTAGTCTTGCGGTTCAAAAGATAAGTTGATTTTGATATTAACATTCTATATTCAATATTTCAGATCCTTACACCTTCACCAAAGAAAGCTATCATTAACAAAGTTCTGGGTAGTTCTCAAACAGAGTAAAGCAATGGTCGAGACTTGTTGGAATGCTTCGCATTCCTCCAGATGAGAAGTTGTGCCCATGTAGTTTTGCAAATATGTTTGGTGATGTGTAGTGCACACTACCTTGTTGTACTAAGTGCTCTAACGATCTGCAAAGTCAAATTTCAAATTATAGAAGCAACATAGATTGTTTTAGATGATGAAATACTCTATAGAACATAGGTTTGAGCACTTGTAAAAGATGGAAAGTATATATATTAGCTATAGAAGCTTGTGCATAGATTCTATATGCATTAATCTATCTCAAGTTTAAACTGCATGCAAATCTTTCTTATCTCTTGTATTGCATAAGGTATTTAAGTCATTTAATGAAGAATCACATATGAATGCCCTCCGTACTACAGTATGTACTTGAGTCAAGTCTTTGATTTTCTCCAGACGTAATAAATAAGGATGTACGGATATGGGAATATATGCATAATGATGTATGAGTTCCTTCCTAAGAGTTTCAAATGGTTTGGTGTACCCCAAGGTGATATCTCAAGTTGTGATGTGTTACAATATGCTCAAAATGCTCTGTCCTCATTAGTTCAGTATGTTCCTTATTTTGCAGATGCATAGAATGATTAGATACTTTAGGTGAATGGTGTATGGATAGTGTTGAAAAGATACATGATTAAAATCTTGGTCCGCATAATGTTTTTGGATTCTCCCCGGTGGTGTGAAGATGGATAGTTAGCAGTGGTGGTGCTATTTGTGTCGACAGCTCAGTTTCCCTCATGTGTGGAGGATCTCGATTAGTGGTGTTGATATTGAAGGATGTGTTAAGATGCAATTAACCTTGTTATTCCATGTGAAGTGATCCATAACTCAAAATGTGGTTGTTCCAAGCCGCCCCATACAAAATTACACGTTTCATCCTAAGGTCGTTTTGGTGCTGACCTAATTGAAGTTATAAGTGATTGCGGAGGATATATATATATATATGGAAGAACAAATTCATTTGTGGATAGATAGAATAGCATTTGAATATGATAGAGTAGAATGAGTAGTATGAAGTGTCTGAAGTCAATATGATGAAGTAATTGTGTAGAAAAAGAGGATTGCAACATCAACATTAGTTAGATGCTTCTTTCATAGCAGTTCATAGTTATGTTGTCATTGTAATTCTTTGTAAGTAGTGAGCTTTTTCAGGGAGTTGTAGCTTCCTTGGGTTGTATCCCCAAAACAATGTCATAAAATTTTATAAGCAGTGAGCATTATATTGTGAGCTAGCACTCACCATGGTTTTTCCTAGTTTTGGATTTTCCACATAAAAATCATGGTGTCAATGTGTTGATTAATGTGGTGTATGTTTAACTTTTGCTCTCTAAGTAATTTGATTTGTTCTACAAATAAAGTAGTTAAGTTTTTGTATATGTTGATTCACCCCCCCTCTCAGCATGTTAGTGTGTTCAATAGATAATCCTTGTGTTATTAATGTACCTTGTGCTTGGTATTGAATGCCACATAGCCATGATATATTTGAATCTCCAACACTTATATTTTTAAGGTAAATATTCAATGAAGTTGTAAAATAATCACATATTTAGAGCAAATAAAGGTGACCATAAATAATCACATATTTAGAGAAAATAAAGGTGACCATTGAAACCTTATCTAGTGAGTAAAATATAACACCTAACTTTTTCACGATGAATATTTCAATTCAAAATTTGTAAATTCAAATGCTCACATTGTACATGATCTTTCATTTTCATTTAGATTGCTATTGAACCATCTTTGGTCAAGTAAAAATTAAATTTTCTTGTAACAACAAGAAATTGCAAGCATTAGATACCCACTTCCATGTTCCTTACAAAAAAAGATGTTAGGAATCTCCCCCTTTGAATGCTTTGAATATTTGTGTTTGTTCACATCGCAGTCTATTCTAATTAAAGTTTTCTATAATCAAATTATTGTCTTAGAACAAATAGCATTGTACCGTGAAAATTATATGGAATAAGGGTAAGTGCACAAAGATGAGGGACCAAAATGGGGTCTTAAGTTGCCACTTTTTTTCTGAAATCAGGAAACATTGATGTTGGATTAGAAATTGAAGATAGCTACACTAAAAATTTGAAGATGGAACAAAAACAAGAGTTGTAGTGCTCCGAATCAAGTTTCTAAACTAATATTTTTTTTCAAAAAATGGTTGAGTTTAAGGGGTTCAAAAAGGGGGAGAACACAAATTGGTCCTATTTTTCTCAAAAAAACATAACATAGCGTCTGGTGTGGTCCCCCTAAAATGTTAACTTTTTTTAGTACTTCAATAATCACTCCAGTGAGAAATTAGGTAACACCATGTAGTTTATCCCTAATTTTTATGATAATTTTTAATGAAATTGATTGTTTAGTAATTTTTAAAGTGCACACATCCTGAAAAACAAAAATTTGAGTGTGCTCCCCCCTAAAATGTTTGAAAACTAATCAAAAATGAAATTTTCTTTTTTTGAATTCGTGTAGAATGGAGTCTATTTTCTAAAAATAGAACTTATTTCAATTTTTCATGAATGGTTAAAAAAATAGGTTAAAAATACTAGACACTGGTTTTTGACAAAAACTAGACACAGTTACAAAAGAAATTCAAGATGAAACACTAAACGTACTCAAAATGTGAAAAAAATTATATGGTTAGATAGCTAACAGAGAGCTTAAGATTATGGTTGTATTTTTTTGATTTTTAATTGAAAAAAGTTCCATCCTGGTGGGGAGCACACTCCAAATTATCTCTAAATTTTGCTAAAACTAATAAAAACACATCAAACAAAGCTCATCATAACGCGAGTGTGTTATGGTGAGTATAACTGGCAATACACATGACAATTGCATTTTCTTGAAAGTTTCTAAAGCCTTTTCAACAAATCCATTTTTTGCATATCTTGCAATCATTGCATTCCATTATAGAACATCTCTTTGAGGTGTTACATCTTACAATTGACATGCCTTGTCTATGCTTCCACACTTTACATACATGTCTACAAGGGTAGTTGCACTTCCTGTCGTCTCTTTCTCTCTATTTCTCTCCCCTCTCTACATCCTACCCTTTCTCTGAGTCTCTGCTTCCCTCCCCTCTCTACCTCCCACATTCTCTCTCACTCTCTTCTTCCCTCCCCTATCTACCTTCTATTGTCTCTCTCACTCTCTACTTCCCTCTCCTATCTACCTCCTACCCTCTTTCTGAGTCTTTGCTTCCCTTGCCTCTCTACCTCCTACCTTCTCTCTCACTCTCTTCTCCCCCTCCCTCTCTACCTCTTACCCTCTCTCTCGCTTTCTACTTCCCTCCTATATCTACCTCCTACCCTCTCTCTCAGTCTCTGCTTCCCTCCTCTATCTACCTCCCACCCTCTCTCTCTTCTTCCTTGCCCTGTCTACCTCCTACGGTCCTCTCCCACTCTCTACTTCCATCATATCTCTACCTCCTATCCTCTCTCTCACTCTCTACTTCCCTCCCCTCTCTACCTCTCCTCCTCATTCTTCCTATCCAAAGAAATTTCATCAATTATCTTGTTTCCATTTCATTAAATCCTAATTTATATCATCATCCATCTTCACATGTCCTATTTTTCTTGCATTTCCATGTTCTTTGTCAACAAGGGAGAGCAAGAGGGAGGAAAAGGGAGAGAGGATGGAGATGGAGGGGAGAGAAACCTAAGAGAGATACTTGGTGACAGGGAGAGAGAGAGAGAGAGAGGGTGGGTTGGGTTTATGAGTTTGGGATTGCTTAAGTTTAGGGTTTAGGGGAATCATTTAGGGTTTAGGGATTTAGGGCTACTTAGGTTTATGGTTTATGGTTTAAGGGTTAGGATTTAGGGGCATTATTGAGGGTTTAGGGGTTTTGGGAGAGAGAGAGAGGTTTAGAGTTGCTCAGGTTTAGGGTCATTAGTTAGGGTTTATGAGCTTAGGGTTGCTTAGACCTTTAGGGGCATTATTTATGGTTTATGAGTTTAGGGTTGCTCAAATTTAGGGTTTAGGGTTTAGGGGAATTATAAATAAGGTTTATGGGTTTACGGTTGCTTAGGTTTATGGTTTAGGGTTTAGGGGTTAGGGTTTAGGTATTAGTGATTTAGGGTTGCTCAGGTTTAGGGTAAATAGGGGTTAGGGTTTAGAGAGAGAGTGTGTGAGGGGATCAATAGATATTGGGAGAGATCTAGGGAGATAGAGGTTTAGAGTTTCTTCCAGGGTTTATGGTTTAGAGGTTTGGGGTTTAGGGTTGCTCAGTTTTAGGGTTTAGGGGTTAGGGGTTAGGGTTTAGGGGTATTATTTAGGGTAACTTAAGGTTTATGTTTTAGGGGTTAGGGGTTAAGGTTTAGAGGTTTAGGTTAAGGTTTAGAGAGAGGACCAATAGGGAGATATTGAGGAGACTGAGGGGAGACATAGAGAGATAGAGGGTGAGGGACATGGCTAGAGACATAGACAGAGAGATTGAGAGGTAGAGGGATGATAGAGACAAGGAGATAGGGTTTAGGGTTGATCAGATTTAGGGTTGATTGGGTTTAGGGTTTAGGGGTTAGGAGTCTAGAGAGGGATAGATATGGAGATAGAGGGTGAGGGACATCACCAGAGACATAGACAGAGAGATTGAGAGGTAGAGAGATGATAGAGACAAGGAGATAGGGGTTTAGGGTTGATCGGGTTTAGAGTTTAGGGGTTAGGAGTTTAGAGAGGGAGGGATAGGGAGATAAAGGGTGATGGACATGGCCAAAGACATAGGCATAGAGATTGAGAGGTAGAGGGATGATAGAGACAAGGAGATAAGGGTTTAGGGTTGATTAGGTTTAGGGTTTATGGTTGGTATATATGATGTATAGAATGGTGTAAATAAATAACATATTGGTGCTTATGATGTTCTAATGGCTCCTGTGGCTGACAGAGGGTAGAATGACACCTATGACTAGCTAGGTGTAGAATGATGTTTGTGATTGATAGGTAGGTGCTACTAAGGAGCATATTGGCACATACAATATACAAAATGGTGCAAATGACTAACAGATTGACACTATGATCTTCTAATGGCTACTAGTGAGGTATTTGTTTGATTTTGATTATTTTTGGGATCATTTGAGATGGAGCTTAGATTGATTTGGGATGGAGTTGGGATGAAATGGATTGGTTTAGGGATGATGAGAGGTGAAAAGGACTAGATTAGGAATGATTTGGGAATGATTAGAATGGTTTTAGGGATGGTCTGAAGTGGTTTAGTGCTGATTAGGGAATGATTAGAATGATTTAGGAATAGTTTAGGGATGGTATTTGAGATGAAATCCACGTTGATTGGAAAATGATTAGGGATGAAGTTAAATTGATTTGGATGTGATTTGGGATGGTGTGAAGTGGTTTAGGTCTGATTAGAAGTGGTTTAGGGATGATTAGAGATGAAATTGAATGGATTAGGGATGATTTGGGATTGATTAGGAATGAATTTGGTTGGAATGAAAGCTTAATGTTTTCATGTTTTCACGTAATAGAGATTGGGAGAGATAGGGAGATAGAGGTTTAGGTTTGCTTCCATGTTTTATGGTTTAGGGGTTAGGGGTTTAGGGTTGCTCATTTTTAGGGTTTAGGGTTTAGGGGTTAGGGTTCAAGAGCATTATTTATGGTTTAGGGTTTATGGTTTAGGGGTTAGGGGTTAAGGTTTAGAGGTTTAGGTTTATGGTTTAGGTAGAGAGGTGAATAGGGAGATATAGAGGAGATTGAGCCTGGGAGAGATATCTATGTCTCCTCTATCCCTCTCTCTAACCATACCTACCTCTCTATCTCTCTCTCTCTCCCTAACTCTATCTTGCTAGATCTCTTTCGATCCCCTCTCTCTAACTCTACCTTTCTATCTCTCTCTCCCTCACTATTTGAGGTTTACATGAGTTTAGATTTTCTCAAGTAAATATGGTTTAGGTTTTAGGGTAAGGGTTTAGGGGAATTATTTAGGCTTTAGGGGTTTAGGGATGCTCGAGTTTAGGGTTTAGGGTCTAGGAGTTAAGGTTTAGGGGTTAGGTACCTTAGGGGTTTTGGGGTTTAGGGTTTCTCATTTTGAGGGTTTAGGGGTTAGGGGTTAGGGTTTAGGGACATTATTTAGGGTTAGGGTTTATGTTTTAGGGGTTACGGGTTAAGGTTTAGAGGTTTAGTTTTATGGTTTAGGTAGAGAGGTGAATAGGGAGATATAGAGGAGACTGAGCCTGGGAGAGATATCTCTATCTCCTCTATCCCTCTCTCTAACTATACCTACCTTTGCTTCCAAATTTTATGGTTAGGGACCTTCGGGGTTTAGGGGTTTACTGTTTCTAGATTTTAGGGTTTAGGGCTAGGGGTTAGGGGAATTATTAAGGGTTTAGGGTTTATAGTTTAGAGGTTTAGGTTTATGGTTTAGGTAGAGGAGAGAATAGGGATCCCTATCTCTATCTCTCTGGACATATGGATCCCTATCTCTTAATCTATCCCTCGCTACCTCTCTCCTCCTCTTTATCTCTCTCCCCATCCTTCTACCTCTTGAAATCTCTGTCCATATGTCTCTAGACATCTCTTGATCTCTTTCCCTATCAAGCTATCTATCCTCATAACCCCATCTCTTAATATAACCTTCTCTACCTCTCTCTCTGTATTTCCCTATCTATCTCTCCCTTGCTAGATCTATCTCCCTATATCTCCCCTCTCTATATATATGTATCTCTATCTTTCTCCCTCTATAGACCCCTTTCTCTATCTCGATCCCCATCTCTCCCTTTCCCCATCTCTATCTCCACCTATCCTCTCTATCTCCATGTCCCTCTCTATCTCTCCATGTCTCCCGATCCCTCTTTATATATAGGATAGAGAAATGAAGAGATAAATAGAGAGAGAGAGACTCTCTCATGTAGATACAAGGTTATCTTTATGTTGTCATGCTTCCCATAACATGCTCGTGTTATAATGTGAGCACGTTATAACGTGATCGCATTATAACATGATCGTGTTATTGGAAGTAAAAAAGTATGTGGGATCCGTGTTTCAGACCCCACATGTCTGTTATTCCTTCTTTTCACGAGTATATCAGACAAAAAAATGCTTTTCAAGTTGTTTGACTAATTGAGAATCATTTTTATATGAGTCCACCACCTTTTTTTTTTTTCAACATAGAAGAAGTGATTTTTCATGTTTTCAGAGAAAATTTGATTATTTAAACTGAAAGTTTCATGTTTCATGTGTGATTTTGTTTCAAAGCTAATTACCATTGATATATAGATTCAATTTGATGATATATGTTTATTTTTTACATAAATTTTACTAATCCTATTCTAGAAATATATAGAATTCATAGTCAAACTTGAGAAAAACAAGAATTTGAGGATTTTGAAGCCATCTTTTGGAGAATTGGTCAACTACAATATCGAATTCTAAGGTATGTTCAATTTTAATTGACATATATGTGTTTTTGTGTTCTTTATGTCTTTAAATGTCTTTATGTCTATGTTTTTTTATGTTCTTTATGTTCTTCTTGACATATATGTGTCTAGGTATATTAGTTAGTTCAATTAAAGAGACTCCAAATTCCTCATGTTTCCACCTTGTTTTAGCCCTTCATTCCTTTATTTAACCTATTTTCAGCTATACAAGAGAAAAACATTATCAAATACTTCATAAAATAATTTTAGTGAACAATTGTTTGTCATACTCATATTCGAGTGTATACATGGAGCCAAAATTGATTTTGGAAGACTCTTAATTTTTACCCTAGGATGACATAAGATGATACAAAGGGAGTTACAAGGAGATAAAACACTAAAAAGGAGGTTTTCATGAGTGTAAGATAGTCATCTAAGTCTATATAATAGTCCACTATCATAGTCTATATATAACCCTGCAGCCATGTATGATCCTCCTTGCATTCAAAGGTCATTTTACAATGCTATGAAAGTTATAATTTATTACAAAGTGGTCCTTATTGCATCTATGTACAATGAAATTCATACATTTATACACTGTTTACAATGAATGTGTAAAGAGTTCTCTTCCTACAACTATGCACATGCTACAGCTAAGATAAGAGTTTGTGCATATTACAATAATGAAAACCATCACTGTTATGCTACAACATGCTACAAGTCATCTATGTTGCATGCTACAACATTTATGTTACTATGGAACACAAATGTGCATGCTCACAACACCCAAAACATGTCATCACTAGCTCTTAGATTCTCTATTTTCCTTGTCCTTTCTTGACCTCCAAGTGGCCATACTTCTCATACTCACCCATAGTGAGTGAAAAGTACTACTTGCTTTCTCTACAAGTGAAAAACTTGAACACAACTCAATCAATAGGAAAAACTTGGAGTGCTAATCAAATGCCCCTACAAATGAAAGCAACTCACACTTATCTCCTTTGCAAATCAAGTAAATACTCTATCCAAGTATCATTACATACTAACATCATTGAATGTTGATGCATACTCATGTGAGAGTTGTTCTCTCTTTGAATTTGATGTTTTAGTGTGCTTTTTTTTCCTTTGTGGCTGCTTACTCTTACGTCTGTCATTTTGGTGAATCTCTAGATGAAGCTTGCAACACTTGTCATAGTCAAATCAACTTGTTTGTCATCTTATTTGAGTTTGTTTTCACATATCTATTCCCTTAATTTTGGAGAGTTACTTATTTTTCCATCCTTTCTATGTAAAATATGTTCCTTACTGGTGTTTGCTTTGTGCATCATTCTACAATTTACTACTTCATCTTTCTACTTCTTCAAACTTTCCACAGACCCCTAAACTCAGTAAATAGTCCTTATTCAAGTTACCAAACTCCAAAATCCACACTCACATTCAAGTGGCATGATCATTTTTGATGTAGACACAAGAAGGAATTCAAAGCATTGATACCATATTTCACAAATCAACTCAACCATAAACCAAAATCTTGCAATGGCCCAACTAGGTGCTTAAGGGAATCATAAGGCATAAGGGCTCCAATCTATTCCCCAACCCTAACACAAGAATACACCATGTCAATATAATGTATTCAAACCAATTTTGTCACTTTTAGTGCCTGGAAACATCAACCAATGTCTGATCCACAAATCACTCCTTAAGGGCTAATAGCCTTCCAAACTTGAAAAATGTGCATAACTTTGTGTAAACTCAGCAAACCCACAAACCAAATAGTATTTAGACATAAATTATGGAGTAGAATAACATATCAAAAGATTTCATGCCCTTGTTTCACAAAAAATATGAGTTCTATGACTGGCCCTCTCTAGAAATAAGCCTAATTTGGTCCAATTAACAAAGCAACTACCCTAGGATCATTCAAAAACCACTCCAAACCCCAAAAAATAAGATCTATATGTCACAAAACTTCAAATTCCACTATTGGTTAGTATAGCCATGCTCATCTAGGGTGCAAACTAGAAAACCCTTCATTTCTTCACAAATAAGGGGGTTTTAATGAAAATCTCATATCCACTCCAACCCAGAACAAACTAACACTTGATTCACCTTTAAATAGGCATGCATATGCTATAGAAACACTTACTTGGCCAAGTTGCATCCAAATTCACAAAGAACCACTATTTAGCCACCCTTTCCACTTGGAAAATGCATGAAAATAAGGTATAATGAGTTACAACAGAAAAACAAGGTATAAATTCTTATTTCTTCCTCCAAGTTCATTCTCCTCTCTTCTATTCAAACTAGATTCAAGTGTATATGTGTGTTCAAATGCATACTCCATGACTTAAGTATATTCAAGGAGTCTTGATATGAGGTGTCTTATTTAGAAGTTTGTAAAACCTTGTTATTCATTCTGACTATGCTATTCATTGTCATTATAAAAATTCTAATGATCATTGTCTTATTCTTCATGCTTGTAGAAATCATCATCATGCCAAGGAAAAAAGAAAAGACTTTAACACCAGAAGAGCATGAAGTTGAGAATGAGAGGAAAAGAGAAAGAATGAGGCGAACTCGGGAAAGTAGGAAATTGTCAACCATGCAAGAAGATATTCTACCTTTGCCAATTGAAGAGGAACGTGACATGTCTAACGAAGGTAAGCAAGAGATGGAATTGGTGGCACAAAGGGAATGAATGCAAAACCTTTGTGCAATGAGGAAAGTGAATCTCTAAGTTGGAGCCACTCCATCGTCCACGGGTCAAGTTGAAGGAACACCATCATTATCTTCTCGAATTGGAGACACTCCATCTTTCACAGGTGAAGTAGAAGGCACATCTACATTTTCTTCTCAAGTTGGTCACATGCCATCATTCACACCTCAAGTTGAAGGTACATCATTTTCAACCTTTTCACCTTCAATCAAAGGTACATCATCTATCCCATCTCAAGTAAATATTAAAGAAATTCCTAATGTTCAATCTACTTTACCAAATAAAAAGCCTCCTAGAATTTTGCATAGGAGGCCTAAGTTTCTAATTGATATTGATGAGAATGTATTGGAGCCCATGTAGGATAAGATTCCCATGTGCACTTGCCAAAGATATGCAAATAAGATATGGAAATTATTCTTTGAGAATTTAAATGAAACTGGAAGATGTCAACTCTTTGTTGAACTAATGAGAAATTTGAAATTTAGGCCCACTATGAAGATTCTTGGCCTAAGAACATCGAATGCATCAAGTGAAAAATCAATTGTCAAGAATCTAATGAGTGTGTATGAGAGTGTGGGTTCCACCTCACGCACCAAGGATAGTAATGTCACATGACATGTCATTACATCAACAATTGTAAGCCAACAAACAAAAAAAGCTCGTCTCATTAGAAAGACAAGTCAACAAATGAAAATAAATAGAAAAACTCTAATGAGAGCCATTCGAAGATGTCAAAAAGTTCAAGATCCAAACACTAATGAATTGTGGGCATTCTCTAGGAGACTCCCATGGAAAGAGAAAGTTTTTGTCGAAGCTTTGAGATCACTAATTGAAGACTTTTGGAAGAATTACACAAGGGTGTCTCCAAATCAAAAGGATGTGGTAAGAAGAAGAATCAGTAGTTGAAACCATGAGCCACATCCAAAGCATTTTTTGGATATGACTCAAATAGAGTTTTTTGGTAAATTTCTAGATAAGTATCCTCAAATTAAAATTTCTCAAAGATATTTTGAAATGCTAAAACTTTTCTTTGTCAAAATAAATTACACATGCACTACTTGTTGTTGTAGATTACATATTGAATTTTCTAACTATTTTGATGTTTATCAGTCTATATGTTTAGATTTGCATACTAGCAATGTTTTATAGGAGTGTGGCATACGTGCCCCACCAACTACCTCAAGAGACTTCATATCAATGATTTTATGTGATAGAGAGGAAGGTCAACTATTCTATAGGAAATTATGCTTGGATGGCACATGTCAGCATTGCGGTAGCTTGCAAGGTATGCCAATATGTGAACATAAGGAAATAACACATGCGGTTGGAAATGAACTAGTAGAGTTCAGCAAGTATAAAATAGTGGAATACAATACAAGAGATGGTAAAGAAGCAAAGAGGTGTGAATATGTTATTCAAAAGATTCTAGTGTATCAGTTTATGCCTATATTTCATAACAACATAGTGTACGAGTATCTAAGACATGACCATAGAGCTCAATGGTTGGACTTGCAATTCAAGTTATGCAAGGACACATTTCTAGTTGGTAGCATTGTTTCAGTCATTGACTTTGCAGAGAACTATAGTCTACAGCCACAGTGTGAGGTACAATCCCAATATTATCCGTCGACACAGGTTTCTATATTTGTGCACATCGCATTCATTCATGTGAATTATAGTACAGAGGATGATAGAAAGATCATAAGGGAGTATCATTTTATATAAGCGATGATCGCACGCATCTCGTGAAGTTCATGCAAGGTTGTTTTCAGGTGCTCTACAATGACCTAGCTATTAGGGGCATATCATTCAATCAACATATCATATGGTCGGATAATTGTACATCACAATTCAAGAACTCGTAGAATTTCTATTGGTTGAGCAGGATGCATAATATTACAGGTGTTCAGCATATGTGGAACTTTTGTGAGGCCAGGCATGGAAAGGGGGAACATGATGGTGCAAGAGCAAGTATCAAAAGAGCCATAGCATGAAAATAGTTAAAGTATAAAGATAATACAAAGCTGACAGATTCAAAATCAATCATCGAGTAGTGTAATGCTTCGATGGGTCTAGGTAATGAAGGTAAGGCTTCAGTTCATAGATTTTTTTGGTTGATAGATGATACTAATATTGCACCATATGAGGACTCTATCAGAAGCTCAATTGCAGGTTCATGGAGTATACATATGCAAAAGATGGCATGCTTTTGTTCTGCATGTACAATTCAAGCCTGGAATGAGTGCGAGTCAAAGGAGTGGGTTGACAAATGGCAGTTCAGTTATCTTTGCCCACTTGACACGTATCGACCCCTGACAACACTAGGATTGATAGAGATGGAATCGTTGGTTGACTTTGACAACATATCAGATCTAGCTCAACCAGGTAATATATCTACTTGCATAGTTAAATTTGAAATTCCTATTATTATCTTAAACTTTGTAGTATTTTTGTAATGTTGATTAATTTCATCTAATTTGCTGCACATATCATTGTAGGGCATGTTTATGCAGTTATTGCATATGAAGATAATGAAGAGGGAACAAATTATTACTTGTGTCATTGTGTTGAGGCAAAAAAGAAATTGGAGGCCCCAGTTACAGATGGAGAAAACATTGAATACCCTATAGGCTCAGTGGTTGTTACTAGAACATGGCTTAGAAGGTACCCACATAAGAGTGTTAATGTTTGGTTGTTTGAGGACTTTGCGTTGCATTAGAAGATTCTTCATTACTCCAACCTTGTTGTGGTAACCAATGTTCATTTGATACAATATCGAGGTAGACCTTTGAACAAGACCTTGTGGAAGGTACGTGACTCTGACCATGAGGCAATACTTGACACTATAAAGAGTAGAGAAGACCCAGATGGTTCGTTGGATTAATTTGTAAGTATTTTCATTGATTTTGTAAAGTCATGTTACATTTAGTTGTAAGTATGCACATTAATTTGTAAGTTTACATAGGTTTATCTTTTAGGTTGGAATAATCTAGGTAATGCATAAAATATAGGTGTCCACTAGAATACATGTGTCTTAGGTCTTAGGTGAGGCCACATGAGTTTCCACCTTCACATGGTTGGCCTTGTTAGTATAGAATATTTATATTTCTTGAAGCTAAGGGAAGCTCTTTTTCTTAATAGGAAAACTTAAGACCCTAGGATTAGAGGTGTTCCTTCTTTATCCTTCTTATGTCTTATAGCCTTGTTTTAGTGGTTTTTTCAACATATATTCCAAAATTCTTCATCAAACATATCTTGAAACCAAACAAACTTTGCCAATGCATCAGGGTAGGTAGGTAAATGCCAGGGGAGGTATCATTTCATGTGCCAAGTGTCGCACTCAATCGGGTCAGCAGGCTACCGACAAAGTCCCTTAAGATCCCTAAGATGAAAAAATTGTCAAACTTTGACAGGGCAGTTCTCAAAATTCGTGGCAGCTGGGAACCTTATGTTTGGACCTACAAGTGCATGTGGTGTTTGTCCACAATAACATCTCTTGGTTTCATTCAACTCCAGTCCTTTTCATAGTGTTAGAATCAAACATATTCTTGCAAAATGCTTCAGTTTCATGCAGTGGAAAGGTGGTAGGAGTGACATTTTGTATTCCATAGCTCGTGGGGCTGAACGGACTTCACTAACATGTCAGAGTGGGTAGGTAAATGCTAGGGGAGGTCTCATTTCATGTTCCAAGCACCGTAGTCATTCAAGACAGCAGGCTACCGACAAAGTCCCTTAAGATCCCTAAGATGAGAAAACTGCCAAACTTTGATGGGACAGTTATCAAAATTTGTGGCAGTTGGGAACCTTCTATTTGGACCTACAGGTGCATTTGGAGTCTGTCCACAATAACCTCTCTCAGTTTTGTTCAACTCCAGTCTGTTTGACCATACTAGAATCAAACGCATTCTTGTAAAATGCTTCAATTTCATGCAGTGGAAAGGTTGCCAGGTGCCATATTTTTTGTTCTGCTCATCATGGAGTCAAACAAACTATTCCAACATGTCGAGGTGGGTGGGTAAATTATAGGGAAGGTCTCGTTTCGTGCGCCAAGCGTCCATGTCGTTCGGGGCTGTAAGCTACTGACAAAGTAGAAAGTTGCTAACACTAAAATTTTGCATTCCATAGGTCTTGGGGGCGAACGGACTGCACCAACATGTCTGGGTGGGTGGTTAAATTCTAGGGGAGGTCTTGTTTTGTGCGTCAAGTTCTGTAGTCGTTCAAGATAGTAGGCTACAAAAAAAGTCCCTTAAGATCCCTAAGATGAGAAAACTGCCAAACTTTGATGGGGTAGTTCTCATAATTCATGGTAGATGGGAACATTCCATTTAGACCTACAGGTGCATGTGGAGTACTTCCACAATAACCTCTCTCAGTTTCATTCAACTCTAGTTCGTTTCACTGTGTCAGAATCAAACGCATTCTTACCAAATGCTTCAGTTTCATGCTGTGGAAAGGTGGTAGGAGTGACATTTGGATTCCATAGCTCGTGGGGCCAAATGGAATTCACTAATGCATCAGGGTGGGTGGTTAAATGCAAGGGGAGGTCTCATTTCATGTGCCAAGTGCCGCAATTGTTCGAGATAGTAGGCTACCAACAAAGTCCCTTAAGATCCCTGAGACGAGAAAACTGCCAAACTTTGCCAGGGTAGTTATCAGAATTTGTGATAGCTGGGAACCTTCTATTTGGACCTACAGGTGCATGTGGAGTCTATTCACAATAACCTCTCTCAATTTTGTTCAACTCCAGTCTGTTTGACCGTGCCAGAATCAAATGAATTCTTAAAAAATGCTTCGGTTTCATGATGTGGAAAGGTTGCTAGGTGCCATATTTTTTGTTCTGCTCATTGTAGGGCCAAATGGATTGTACCAACACATCGAGGTGGGTGGGTAAATGGTAGGGAAGGTCTTGTTTTGTGCGTCAAGTGTCCCAGTCGTTCAGGGCTGTAAGCTACCAATAAAGTCGAAAGTTGCTAACACTAAAATTTTGCATTCCACGGGTCTTGGGGGTGAACAAACTACACCAACATGTGCAGTTGGGTGGGTAAATACTAGGGGAGGTCTCATTTCATGCACCAAGCGTCCCAGTGATTTTGGCTTGCAAGCTACCAACAGCTAGCACCTTTTGAGTTTACCGATAGCTTGCAGCCCAAAATGACTGAGACACTTGGACCTACAAATGAAACCTTCCCTAGCATTTACCCACCCACCCTGATGCATTGGCAAAGTCCATTTGGCCCCAAGACTTATGGAATGCAAAATTTCAGTGCTAACAACTTTCTACTTTGTCGGTAGCTTACAACCCTGAATGACTAGGACACTTGGCACCTGAAACAAGACCTTCCCTACCATTTACCCACCCACCCCGATGTGTTGATGTAGTCAGTTTGACCCCACGATGAGTAAAATAAAAAATATGGCACCTGGCAACCTTTCCACTACACGAAATTGAAGCATTTTGCAAGAATGCATTTGATTCCAGCACGGTCGAACAGACTGGAGTTGAACAAAACTGAGAGAGGTTATTGTGGATAGACTCCAAATGCACCTGTAGGTCCAAACAAAAGGTTCCCAGCTACCACAAATTCTGAGAACTACCGCATCAAAGTTTGGCAATTTTCTCGTCTTAGGTATCTTAAGGGACTTTGTTGGTAGCCTGCTGTCTGAAAAGACTACAACACTTGGTGAATGAAATGAGACCTCCCCTAACATTTACCCACCCACCCGGATGTTTTGGTATAGTTTGTTCACCCCCAAGACCTGTGGAATGCAAAATTTTAGTGTTAGCAACTTTCTACTTTGTCGGTAGGTTACAACCTTGAATGACTGGGACACTTGGCGCATGAAACGAGACCTTACCTACCATTTACCCACCGACTCTGATGTGTTGGTATAGTCCATTCAGCCCCACGATGAGAAGAACAAAAACTATGGCACCTAGCAACCTTTCCACTGCATGAAACTGAAGCATTTTGCAAGAATGCGTTTGATTCTGACACGGTCAAATGGATTGGAGTTGAACAAAACCAAGAGAAGTTATTGTGGATGGACTCCACATGCACTTGTAGGTCCAAAAAAAAGGTTCCCAACTATGACAAATTCTGAGAACTGCCCCATCAAAGTTTGATAATTTTCTTATCTTAGGGATCTTAAGGGACTTTGTCAGTAGTCTACTGTCTCGAATGACTACGGTGCTTGGCACATGAAATGAGACCTCCCCTAGCATTTACCCACCCACCCAGACATGTTGGTACAGTCTGTTTGCCCCCAAGACCTGTGGAATGCAAAATTTTAGTGTTAGCAACTTTATACTTTATCGGTAGCTTATAGCCCTGAATGACTGGGACACTTGGCGCATGAAATGAGACTTCCCTACGAATTACCTACCCACCCTAACATGTTAGAGCAGTTCGTTCAGCCCCATGATGAGCAGAACAAAAAATATGGCACTTGGCAACCTTTCCACTACATGAAACTGAAGCATTTTGCAAGAATGAATTTGATTCTGACACGGTCAAACAGACTGGAGTTGAACAAAATTAAGAGAGGCTATTTTGGATAGACTCCAAATGCACTTGTAGGTCCTAATGGAAGGTTCCCATCTGCCATGAATTTTGAGAACTACCCCGTCAAAGTTTGATAATTTTCTTGACTCAGGGATCTTAAGGGACTTTGTCGGTAGCCTACTGTCTCGAATGACTACGGCACTTGGTGCATGAAAGGAGACCTCCCCTAGCATTTACCCACCCACCTAGACGTGTTGGTGTAGTTTGTTTGCCCCCAAGACCTATGGAATGAAAAATTCTAGTGTTAGCAACTTTCTACTTTGTCGGTAGCTTACAGCCCTGAATGACTGGGACACTTGGCACACGAAATGAGACCTTCCCTACCAATTACCTACCTACCCCGATGTGTTGGCGCAATCCATTCAGCCCCACAATGAGCAGAACAAAAAAGTATGGCACCTGACAACCTTTCCACTGCATGAAACTGAAGCATTTTACAAGAATGTGTTTGATTCTGGCACGGTCAAACAGACTAGAGTTGAATAAAATTGAGAGAGCTTATTGTGGATGGAATCCAAATGCACCTGTCAGTCCAAATGGAAGGTTCCCAGCTACCACAAATTCTAAGAACTGCCCCGTCAAAGTCTGGCAGTTTTCTCGTCTTAGGGATCTTAAGGGACTTTGTCGGTAGCCTGCTATCTCGAATGACTGCGGCACTTGGTACATGAAACAAGACCTCCCCTAGCATTTACCCACCCACCCAGATGTGTTGGTACAGTCCGTTCATGCCCAAGACATGTGGAATGCAAATTTTTAGTGTTAGCAACTTTCTACTTTATCGGTAGCTTACAGCCCCGAACGACTAGGACGCTTGGTGCATGAAAAAAGACCTTCCCTACCATTTACCCACCCACCCCAACATGTTGGCATAGTCTGTTTGGACCCACAATGAGCAGAACAAAAAAATATGGTACTTAGAAACCTTTCCACTGCATACAACTGAAGCATTTTGCAAGAATGCGTTTGATTCCGGCACGGTCAAACTAACTGGAGTTGAACAAAACTAAGAGAGGTTATTGTGGATGGACTCCACATGCACTTATAGATCCAAATAGAAGGTTCCCATCTACCACAAATTCTGAGAACTATCCCATCAAAGTTTGATAATTTTCTTATCTTAGGGATCTTAAGGGACTTTGTCGGTAGCCTACTGTCTCGAATGATTGCGGTGCTTGGTGAATGAAACAAGACCTCCCCTAGAATTTACCCACCCACTCAAATGTGTTGGTACATTTCATTCACCCCCAAGACTTGTGGAATGCAAAATTTTAGTGTTAGCAACTTTCTACTTTGTCAGTAGTTTACAGCCTCGAACGACTAGGACGCTTGGTGCATGAAACGAGACCTTCCCGACCAATTACCTACCCACCTATTGTGATGTTCACAACATGCCCCATTTTACTCCTTAGCAAAATGAGGACCCTTGTTGTGTCTTGCTCCCTTGTTTTTGTGCTCTGGGCAGTAATGGTAAAAAGCAACACCGTGTCAGTATGCATGTGCATCATGTCAAGCGCATTTGTGATCCTCAGGTCTAAACCAAAAAAAAAAATCAAAGTTTGAATCCTTCCTCAGGAAGCTTGCCATGTGATAGAGTGTAAAATTCTAAGCAAGTTTGCCTTTTGCATCACCCTGAAATTCAACCAAGTAAGAAAGTTATGGTGGGTCAAAGTTCTGGTCGAACCTGATATTCTGGGGGGGTCATATTTCAAATATCAGTCACCTTATGTTAGATCACCCTGACCTTATTAAGATCACCCTGATATTGATCTATCACCCAATAATCATTTGGTCCGCAGAAATCCAGACGTCAAATTTAGGTGATAACTATATCTATCCATCAAGCAACTGCATATATTTTGGGGGGGGTCATATTTCAAATATCACCTGATATTTCTGTAGACACCCAAAATTGTCCCAAATTTGTCCATGTCTTCTAACACCTAGTAAAAAATAACATTTAGACATCGTGTAACATTTTGTTCTAATCGCACTCTTAATCCCACTAATCCATTAGTCAATTAATTAAATAAATTTTATTTATTTAATTAAAATCTCATTTTAATCCCATCCTTATCCCACTTAGCCAATTAATTAAATAAATTTTATTTATTTAATTAATTTCACATTCATAATCCCACTTTCCAATTAATTAAATAAATTTTATTTCTTTAATTAATTTCCACATCATATCTTATCCCATCCTATTCATCTACCCAATTAATTAAATAAATTTTATTTATTTAATTAATTTCCTAACTATATCCCGACTAATTCAAATATTTTATTTGAATTAAGTCACATGACCTTTCATCTCACCTTGACACTTGTCCATTTCCCTTTAATCATGTGTTGTAATACAACTTTCATTTAAAATCCTTCACATGCACAACTAATGGGACCTAATTTTAGTACACAATCACACATGAGCCTTATCCTCCTTTGCCACATGTCAATTGACTACAATTTCTTAATGTGCAAGAAAACCTAACTTAATCCTATCCATCCATTTCATCTAAAGCCCTAATTGATCCTAGCCATCCATTTGAACCAAGCCTTTCCTATAAAGTAAGCCTCTCTTGAGCCATTAGAGGACATTAGAGGAGATTAGAGAGGACATTAGAGAGGAGATTAGAGGAGATTCTAGGATTCTTCTTCATGCAACCTCACTTGGGCAAATTTTCATCTCAAGCCCTCATCCATCATCTTCAATCTATCTAGCTTGCATCTATCAACCATCAATCATCCATCATTTAGCTCCTTATCAATGTTATGCTGTGGAATCGAGCAACCAACACAACAAATTGATCAATCAATCGATCTCATCTTGCATCTTCAAGGTATTGAATGATTTGGGTTTAGGTTATGCATTTCATTGTTTGATCATTTCTATTTGCAAATCCAAATTTTTTGATATACATTTGGCACACCCGGTGGGACTCGCGTCCTTGATTAACCTCCTTGTTTGAGTTGTTTTTGTGAAGTTTAGATCTCTTGGACCATCAATCTTTCATTTTTAGAAGCTTTTGTAGCAAAAATCTACATTTTTCTAACCCTAGTTTGTTACGATTTGGCTAAAAATGTATGTATATGATCTCTTGGCTCAAATCTAACTCACCATTGCATCTGAGGGGCTATTTCCATAAATTTTGAGTACAAATTTGCCTAGATTTCATGAAAAATGGAGCATTTGGTGAAGAAAACAACAACCGGTCTATAGAAATTCGCCTCTAGTAATTCAAGTCGCTTTTGATCAAAAACCAGTCACATGTGCTAAATCAGTTCGCTTTTGATCAAAAACGGATCGCTTATGGTCAAATTTGCTTCACTTTTGAACAATAGTATGTAGCTTTTGGTAAAATTCAGCTCGCTTTTGATCAAAAACAGATCGCATCTGGTAAACTTGGTCACTTATGGTTAACATTTGCATGTTGTCACCTAAAACTTTCCAGATCACTTTTGGGCTATTATTCGTCGCTTCTGGCATTTTCTTAGTCACATTTGAGCTATTACTTGTCACTTATATCTATTTTTGCATCACTTCTAAGCACGTAGTGATCACCTCTTCCATTTTCCATGTCGCTTTTAAGCCGAATATAATTGCTTTTAGATCTCTGAGTCGCTTCCTGCAAATTAGGGCTTTTCCATTTATACCTTCTTTTTTTGTAATTTGCGGTCGCTTTTGAGCTCTAATCATTTGCTTTTAGCTTTTACGTGTCACTTTTAAGCTTTAGCCGCTCACATCTGGTCTTATCCGGGTCACATCTAAGCTATAACAAATCACCTGTAAACAAATTCAGATCACTTATAATCAACAGTTGGTCGCATCTGGTAACTATAACTTGCTTTTGGTTGCTATCATTGTGCATTTTGGTGTTTCTATCATAACTTTCACATACATAGGCCAAATTGTGAAAACAAGGACTTGTTGGAAAGATGAGAGGATGAACTACACAGTGGAGTAGGTTTTATCAGGTGACTGTATCATTTTACCATCTTTTTTTTATCAGTCAAAGTTTAGCTTCATTGCAAACTTCATTTGAGCATAACTTGAGCACAATCAATCGGATTTCAATGAAACTTTTTTTCAAATTACTTAGAATCTTCTGAACTTTCTGTTTATGCAATCTATTTTTCTATATCAAATCATTTTCATCAAATTTTATCAGATTTCATCTTTTTCACATATTCATCTTCTATGCAAGTTTACTTGTTTCTTTTTGGAATTGGTAACTTGTAGGGGTATCTAAGGAGCTGGAGCAGCATTGGCATCAACATCTACAGCAATTTGGATAGCGAATTAACCAGGTGCAATCATTTCATCTCTTCTCTTTTAATCTTGTTTGTAAACACATTTGGATTTTGGGCATAAAATGAACAACTTGTTTGCTATCACATCAAAAGTTGGGCTAAAAAGAATCATTGTCTTTCATCACATTTGGATTTGGGCTTTAAAACAAACAAGTGCTTGCATTGTCTTCCACACGTTGAATATCTAAGGTTAATGAACCCTATGTGAGTGTGACCAAATAAATGTGTATGCACTCTCCTCACGTCTTAACACAAACTTGGAGATCAAAAACATTTACTTGTGTTGCTTTTGTTAAACCTTAGATAGGCCTGCCTTGGTGGGAAAAGAGGTACTCGCTCCAAGGGAATGACCTCAAGTGGTACATTCATCTGGTCTACTATAAAAATCAAAGGATAAGGTGAAAGCTAAGTCTAACCAGTATTAGCGCTCACCATATAGTGCTAACTCGAAAGGAGGTGTACCTTTGTGTATATTAAAACTCCTAGTAGGGTTAGTTAAAGTCTCAAGTGGCTTGATGGATGCTCGTGGGGTGCCAGTCCCCCAGATTTTCACTAGAACCTCCTTATGATAGTGACCTTGCCTTGACTAGGACTTGTTGAAGTGTCTTCACATGCTTGCTTAACCATCATCACATTCTTCCAAACTAATAACTTGCTTATGTGCCTTGTGTGAGTGATTCATGTGTGTATATGCATAATCATTTGTTTGAACATTACCAAATCAAGCTATAAACACCAAACACATAAACAAATCAATCTAAACATTCACCCTAATCATCCTTGTCATCATCTTAATCACCTTAAACTTATCCAAGCCATCACTTTGATCCTAGTCAATACACATCTTAAGCAATATCATCCACATCATCCAATCTTGTCATTCCATATCAGATCCTATCACTATCCTAATCATATCCACATCATCATCGAATCATAACCAAGCACTTGCCAAAAAGGACTTAAGACTTAAACACTTGTGTGACATCATGTCAACCTTAGAGGACCTCCAAAAGCTCCTTCATATGCTTCGCCACATGCATGCAAGCCAATCACCTTTAGAGCAGCAAACATTTCAAAGCATTCAAGAACTGATTCAAATATGTCGATCAAACCAATCCTCACACATACAATACCTCTTGGTAGAAATCCAATACCTCTTGGCTACTTGCAAAGTCCAACGACCATCCTATCTAGCGCCTATCCCATCATATCTATCCTCTCATCAACCCAATTCTATACTAACTTATTCCATTTCCTCTAATGTTAGCCCTTATCCATGTCAATCTCCATCTCAACAACCATTACCCTATGCATCCCCTCCATCATCATCACATCAACACATTCAACTACAACAATATCAACCAATTCAACAATTACAACCATCACAACACTAACCAATTCAACAGTTTCAACAACAAATCATATCACAACAATAAATCCAAACACCATCTCAACCTCAACAAATTCCACCTCAAACCTATGAATATCCACCTCAAGCTTATCCAATCCCTCATGCCACTGTTCCAATGCACTACCAAGCCCATCCACAAGGCAACCAAGTGTCATCACAACAAGAACATGTAAGCCCAAATCTACCTTGGCAACAAGATCAAATGCCCTCAACTTCATAGCAAACCCAAGACCTTTTATCTACATATCCCACCATTTCACTCAACCACCAAGACTATCAATGGCCTCCACAACAAGCACAAATGATCCCAAGTCCACATTTGCAACAAAAAACATATGCAACTCGAAGTGGCCCTTTGTATATAAACCATGCAAGCCTAATACAACAAGACTTAATTACCTTTGACAAGGGAGCTACCAATCTAGAGTGGCCTCCACCATCCAATCCCATGCCAACACATGAGCCAACAAGTCCTATCCCAACACCACCATGTGATCCCATTCCTAGTCCATTAATCCCTCTACCTTCCAAACCACCAAGCTCTCCATTACCTTCATCACCATGTCATTCTAATCCTTCACCAAAGGATGCGACTGAGATAGTTTTACAAAGAATGCTTGAAGCAAAACTCATTGAACTTCCTCAAGTCAAACCATGTGAAGAAATTCCATATGATGAACATGATTATTGTGCATACCATAGGACAAAAGGCCATAATACAAATAAATGCCTAATATTTGTCCTAATTATTTACAAGGTGTACCCACCTATAATGGTAAATCATGCCACATCATTCAAATCCCATGTGTCACCCCCCTCTAATCCTAATCCATCCAATCTAATTAGCCCTCAACCTAATCATAATCCTAAGCTTCCAACCCTATCCACCCTTATCATCCATCCCTTATATTGTCCTTATACGCACACACTTGCAAAGGATGTGATCCATTGGCTATTAGAAAGAAACTACTTATCCCCATGTCAAACATCTATCCAAGAGCCTTCCATTAACATTCATAGCCTTTCAAGCCCATCATGTGACCTACAAGCCATCAAACCTATTCAAGAGTCTCCTTTTATGAATACAAGTCAAGAGTCATCATGTTCTCATGTTGTTGACCAACAGCCTTCCACTTCCATTCAAGCAACCCAAGAGGTATGTCAAAGGTTTAATCCTAAGCATGTGGAAACATTAAGCCCTAGTCCAACTCAAGATCAAAACACTTTCATGCAACCTATCCATAACATGTATCTTTTCTATGATCAAGATGATACCTATGAAGAAGCTATCCATGAGCCACTTGATCCTATCCATCTCTCAACAACCATTCATGAGAAATCTATCCAAATTCAACCGATCCATAACATTTACCTTCTTTATGATCAAGATGATACCTATGAAGAAGCTATCCATGAGCACCTTGATCCTATCCATAATCCTATATCTATCCATGAGAAAGATATCCAAATTGCTCCTAGTCATCTGCCATCTAGCCCTATCCATAATGAGAAAACATCCACTTGTCATTATGAGACACTTGTCCCCCAAGTAAGCATAAAAAATCAAACAAATAACTTGGATCTTAGTAAACACAATGCTAATCAAGATCCTAATGATCCTCCTTCCACATCCACCATCGATTCCACTTCAAGTCCACCATCATGTCTTATTGGTCTTACCACCTTTGTCTATGAATGTTCTTCCTTAGGACAACAATGACCTTTATCCACTTCACCTTCTTCATCCAATAATGAACTCAAGTCTAATGTTCAAAGCACACTAAGCCCTATAGTCCATCGCATACTTCGAAACATGAACTACCAAGGCAAAGGTCTAGGTCTTTATGAACAAGGTATTTTGGAGCTGATTCATGTCAAGATTCCCCCATGCTCATATGGCCTTGGATACACACCCCAAGGTAAACAAGGCCAAGATGTTGGTAATCCCTTCATGCATCCTAAACCTATCACTTTCCATCGTACCCCCCATCATCTACCCAAAACATATGTTGCCATTCCACCTCCATCATCCTATAAATGTCAAAAGCATGTGACCATACACCTTCTGCCATCCACTTTGCCTCCACTTTTACCAACTCCAAATATCCCTCCATCCACCTTGCCACCATTGCTTCCAACACCTAACATACCTATCATTCATAAGTATCCTTACATCCCTAATCATGACCAACAAAAGCACACATCGTTTAAGCATAAAGCTTCCAATCATTCCATCCACTCAACCAACCCCATGGGATTCAAAAGCAAAAATTTTGATGCCTCTACCTATAAAGATAAAAATCCTACCAAAAATCCTAAAGGTCTTCATACCTTAGGACATAAAGAATCCAAATCAAAGCAAAGTTCATCTAAGCAACCATCTAAACCCTTACCTCCAAATGCAAAGCCCAAAAGAACAATGGTTTGGGTTCCTAAGCAAACAGCTAGCAAAATGAATGAGGCATCCTCATCCACATCTCAAGAATCCAAATCACCTATCTCCATCTAAAAGCCTACTTCCATCCAAAACTTCCATTCCCTTCAAAAATCCCACAAGCAAAGCAAAAGCACTAAAAATACTAAATCTATGTGGGTTCCTAAATCACTTCATCAACCATCCCCCAAGCAAACATCACCATTGCTTCCTACACCACCTTCCCATCAAAAGATTCAATGTTTAACACAGTGTGTGCAACCGTTGGTCATGATTCCCTTCCATTCCAAAATATTACCACATACCTCCATCTCCCCAACCTTCATCCATTACCCTACATATCTTCCCCATCACCTTCCTATGGCCCATGCTTTGGCATAAACTTTTCATCCATCTTAATTCCATAAGCCTGTATAATCCACATCATAATCCACTATCCCCATCCATCTATCCTTGCATGAACCTTTCATAATCCATTTCATCATCCACTATCTACCTAATCCATCTATCATCCACACAATCCCTTATCAACATCTATGAGCATAATGACATGGTCTATGCGAAGATATCATCCATCTATAATGGGACCCTATCACCTCTCATAACACTAGACACTTGAGTCCCTCATATCCATTACCATGGTAAAAACTTGGCAAACAGGCGCCATGTGTAATTGTCACCCCATCTATTAAAAAAAAAAAATAAAAAAAGTAAAGAGAAATCCCTTCATCTAATGGTGAAAACCTGGTAAACAGGCACCTTGGATAAGTACCATGATGAAACCCTAGCCAATAGGCATCATGTGTAGGTTGATCTTCTATGTCACTTACACTTGGGGGCACATTGTCTCATCCAACCTATCCATTTCCAAACTATCTATCCCATTATATCATTTTCCATCCCATCCTATCCTACCATCCTTAGCCATTACGCCACACTATCCTAGCTTTCCATCATTTCCTAGCTTTGCATATCCTATCCTACCATCCTTAACCATTACATAAACATGCCTATCCTATTGAAGCCATTTACCCATCCTTCCACCTTTTGATTTTGATGAAGACATAGGGGCGAAATGTTGAAACATGTTTGGTTATTTCTTGACATACCTTCTTTCCAAACCAAGTCCTATCCATTGACCATTTATCTATCCCATTCAAACCAATCTATCATGTCATCCCTTGGTCATGAACTTTGTTATGCAAAACCCTAAGCATTACCACCTAGAATGGGGCAAGTTATTCTTCCTATGCAACATAGCCTTTGGAGATCACATCCTAGCTCCCGTATAATCCATCCACTATGGCATACCCTTATCACGAGCTTTCCGTCTTATAGCTTATCCCCATCTGTTTATCATGAAGCTTTCCACTATAGCCTACCTATCCATTTTTCATGAGGCATGCATACATCTCTTATATGGCCTATCCTCTTATATATCCATATATCATGAGCGTTCCATCCCATTTACTATCATCCATCTTTTTATCCATCCACCTCCATCCTTGCACCTAGACTTGGTCTTCCCTTGTAATTGGTATCAAGCACAAAGGCTATCCAAATTGTAAATCCATTGGCATTTTCCAAAACATTCCAAAAATCTAAAAAAAAATCAAATATTTCCAAAAATTCAAAAAAAATCAAAATATGTCAAAAAATTTAAACAATCAAATATCCAACAAAAAATCCAAGCAATAAAACCAATCACATCATCCACAACAATTCACTCCATCAACATTCAACATCAAATCAAATCATCATCATCATCAATTCTTCCTATAAATAATATTCATTCATCCATTTCAATCAATCAATCACTTCTTCCAATCATATCAATCAAATCAATCTAAGCAATGATCTCAAATCCAAGTCACACTAATCCATATCAAGCAAGCTAATTAATCAAGGAACATTATCCAAAGCAATCAGCCAATCAACCAACCAACTCAACAAACAACCTTGTGTTGATCTAGGGATATAGCTTTCCCCACAATGACAACACTATCATCATCATTACTATCATCAACAATCAAACAACCAATCATTGGTTTACAGCTTGACAGGGGCAATACCTTGTTTGTTTTTGTACCGTTTGTGCATGCTTTCTTGCTTGCTTGTGTGTGTTATCATTTTTATCTTGCATTTGCATCACATCCATATCATTCTAGCTAATATTCATATCTTGTGTATGTTGGAATAACTTTTTGCATTATCCTTTGCATCTAAGGTCATATCATACCTTTTGTGCATTAGGATCTTAATGCTCTAATTTTACTTCATCATACATTAGACAAGGTTGTATTATGCTGGGGCATAAGACACATCCTCACCTTGGTCCTTATACCTTGGTGCATAACATCTCGTGCTATATCAAACATCATGGTTGCTCACATTCATTGCAGCATAACGCATCTTCATTTCTTCTATCCATCCCCTTATCCTTCTTTCATAGCCAAGCCATTTCTTTTCAAGAGCATGCCCGTGTTCATCCAACCCACCTATCCTCTCGAGAGGGCATCATCATCCTATCTTTCTGTCATCATCCTATTTTTTTTCATCCTATCCTTTTCCTCTATCCATACCTTAGCTTCTTTGAAATGATGTTACTCGACATAAAGCTCATCATCTCAAAGAGGGGCAAAATGTAGACACCCAAAATTGTCCCAAATTTGTCCATGTCTTCCAACACCTAGTTAAAAACATCACTTAGACATAATGTAACATTTTGTCCTAATCCCACTCTTAATCCCACTAATCCATTAGTCAATTAATTAAATAAATTTTATTTATTTAATTAAAATCTCATTTTAATCCCATCCTTATCCCACTTAGCCAATTAATTAAATAAATTTTATTTATTTAATTAATTTCCACATCATATCGTATCCCATCCTATTCATCTACCCAATTAATTAAATAAATTTTATTTATTTAATTAATTTCCCAACTATATCCCAACTAATTCAAATATTTTATTTGAATTAAGTCACATGACCTTTCATCTCACCTTGACACTTGTCCATTTCCCCTTAATCATGTGTTGTAATACAACTTTTATTTAAAATCATTCACATGCACAACTAATGGGACCTAATTTTAGTACACAATCACACATGAGCCTTATCCTCCTTTGCCACATGTCAATTGACTACAATTTCTTAATGTGCAAGGAAACCTAACTTAATCCTATCCATCCATTTCATCTAAAGCCCTAATTGATCCTAGCCATCCATTTGAACCAAGCCTTTCCTATAAAGTAAGCCTCTCTTGAGCCATTAGAGGAGATTAGAGAGGACATTAGAGAGGAGATTAGAGGAGATTCTGGGATTCTTCTTCATGCAACCTCACTTGGCCAAATTTTCATCTCAAGCCCTCATCCATCATCTTCAATCTATCTAGCTTGCATCTATCAACCATCAATCATCCACAATTTATCTCCTTATTAATGTTATGCTGTAGAATTGAGCAACCAACACAACAAATTGATCAATCAATTGAGCTCATCTTGCATCTTTGAGGTATTGAATGATTTGGGTTTAGGTTATGCATTTCATTGTTTGATCATTTCCATTTGCAAATCTAAATTTTTTGATATACAATTTCAAGGATCACCCGATCTTCCAAATGATCACCCCCTCGCCAAATATCACCCTGATATCATATCATCACCTGATCTTTTGTGCATCACCCGATATTTCAAGGATCACCCTCTCGCGAAATATCACCCCATGTCGATATGACGATGATGTCATCTAAGCCTGATAAACAAAGGAAATCAATATGACGATGACATCATCACCCTTTTGCCCCACACTGGTACATTTCAAATGATCCCCCCATCCGATAACATGATGATGACATCATAGCAACTACAATGATAAAACCAAGTCATCAACCTGAGGATGTCATCTGGACCTTTCCTTGGGGGGGTCATTTTTCTCGCAAGGGTCATGTTCCGAATATCACCCTGATCTTAAAACATGACCCGAGATACAAAACTGGACACCACCATGATGGTGACATCATCATCCTTTACCTCACTGAGGTATGTATCTGGCGATCCCCCTTTTTTTCAATGACATGATGGTGATGTCATTTTAATGCGATATTCAAGCGAAGTCATCAACACGCTCACGTCACCCTGATCTTCCAAGAGGGAGGTCATTTTCCTTTGAGGGGGTCATATTTCAAACATCCCCTAATCCTTAAATTATGACCCGGTATGTAAAGCCCGTCCATGATGACGACGTCATCATCATATCCTGACCAAGTGAAGAAGGTGCCCGGAAATCTACATGCAGGTCGCGGAACCAAAAGGGTTATAAAAAAGGATTAAGTTCTCGTGTGCATGCAGATTTTCATAAGCTAATGACCCGATATTTATGTTTGCACTTTCAAAGAATTATTTAACATGATTTTTTTATCCTCCTACTAGTTATTTAAATGATGATGCCTAACTTCTGTATGTTGACCGCAGGTGCATCGACCAACAAGATGAGGTCGATAAGACATTGTTGACTCACTCCGATCAAGGAGGGTCATGTTGATGACCAAAATGATGTGCAACCATGATACAAAAAAGGTGGGAAAGCGAGGTAGGTGGATTTTGAATCCATTCCAGAGCCCGATGGCGTGTAGGGGGAGATATGACAGAGCTTTAGTGGCGAAGGACATCCCAGGCGGCGGACCAAATCCTGAGAGGTCACAAACACACCAAGAGGAGATGAGGCTTTCAATACGGAGGAACATGCTGGTGGAAACATTATTGAGGGAGCGGCACCTTGTCTGGGTACATGGCTCGAATTCTTGGCAGGATCCATTTTCCACCGTTTAATGTTACATTTCAAGATGCAGACCGTTGATTTGCTAGGGTTTCCTAGGCACTGTATTGGGGGGAAAACAGAGACATATATTCAGCCCCATTACTCTGTAAAGAGAGAGGTCAATCATACAATATCTGACTTGTAGCAATTTTATGTAGGAGATCGGATTACTGAGACTAATGAGGACTGGATTGTTGAAATGTCAAGGTCCTTTCCTCAGATCATTGTAAATGTACCTGTTTTATGAGCATACTGTATGGAGATGAAGCTTCTGATTACATCCTAATTGTAAACCTTAACTAATCTTCAAGTTGATTTCTGGACATGTACTGGTGAATGTTGTGTTCTATAGAAGTGCTTTCATTTCATTGCATGTTATTGTCAACTCTACCCTTGAAGATTTGCACTGGATCATGCTAATTTGTGGAATGTCCTGGTGAAGTATGATTTTAGTTTTCTTCTCTTCATTGCTGTATGGGAACATGTATGTGGATTAGTGATCTTAGTCAAGAAATTTTAGGAATCTCACTCTCTAACCCTTTTTCTCATTTTAATTTCATAGAAATCAATTTCATAACTGTAAATCATGATGAATATTAAGCAGACCAAAGGAATATGCTGACATCCCATAGACAACTGAATACCATTAACATATTTGAGCTAGATGCATGTACTATTAAAAATATCATGCAAGGAATTACAAATAAGGGTAGAACTCATGCAAATATCCACTTAGACACATCCTTTGAAGGAATATGTTATGTAGAGTAATCTCTTTGAATGAAAGCATTCTTGCAGAAGCAGAATCTACTGATCTACATAAGACCCCAAAATAGAAAACAACAACACACATCAACCACTGAGTAACATCAGTAGATTATGACCTAATCATCAGAGACTTGGGATCATGAATTCTATGAATTCATCATATCTTTCAAGATAAACAAGGGTTGTTGTGTAACTTTTGTTTTGTATGTTTGCGTGTGACTAACATCCACATCAACACAGGAAACTGACACTAGAAGGAGGGCCTCAACAAAAAGGAAATTGTAGATTCCTACAAACATTGCTTGAATATCCTGTCAATTTCAAAATCTGACCATAAACTAGCCAATTCTCCTAAATTTTTTTTGGAGAAATACTGGCTCCTAAGCCAAATACCAGGTCTAGATCTAGTGGACCCTTTGAAGAACTACCTATTAGGGGGTTCAGACCCAGAACTGTGGACATTCATCACTCCCCTGATCCTAGTGCATCAGAAGCTTCACCAGGGTGTGCTCCTGTCACTCCTATTGGCTTAAAAACACCTATAGGACCACTTGTTACTCCTACAAGACCACTTGTCACACCTCAGGCTCAACCTCAATCTATCATACCCCAGATCCAACCCCCACCAATTGTAATGTCATCTTTCATAGCAGAGTCACCTTTGACCTTCAATGCATATCATGCTTTGCCTAAAAATCCAGATAAAATTTGTTCTAGGTATCACCCATATCAAGATGCTGACGATCATGTCAAAACCTTCAAAGAAGCCTGTTGTAGGGCTAGGATTGAACATGAAGATGTGGTATGCAAGTTATTTCCATTTTCCTTAGGGGAAGAGGCCTATAACTAGTTTATCAGTCTAGGTCAGGGTTCAGTCCATTTATGGGATGCCTTGGAAAAGGCTTTCAAGGATAGGTTCAAGGTACCTATAGATCCTTCAATGAACTATCATTTATTTGCCACTATCAAGAGATTTGAGGGAGAACCTATTGCCAACTTCAATGCAAGGTTCCAAAAGATGTCTAAGATGTCTGCTCCCTATGTTGCAACAGATGAAGTTGCTAGGAGCATTTATTACTTAGCCTTAGATCCCTTGACTTCCATGTTTATCAGGAGAGCACATCCTACAGTAACAACTTTAGCAGGAGCTTTTGGGGAAGCCATCAAGGTCAGCCAACAATTAGCCCCTACTCCCACACTGAATGTTGCCTTCCCTACACTCCCAGGTTATCCAACATATCCTATCCACCAACAGACCAATGGAGCCATGATGCTCTCAGCAGTGATACCAGCCCCTTTGCAGATACCTCCACTCAGTGTCATGCCACCATCAAGTGGGAATAGCTAGATGGCACAATATCTAGGGCAAACACAAGTACCTCAGGCTATAGAACAATCCAACAATAACAATGGGTCTTCCTTTTTCAAGCCCCAGACAGAGAATGTGGTGGCCAAGGTTTAGGAAGAGAAAGAAGAAGTCAAAGAAATATCAACCCAATTAAGGAAACTTACCACTGAGGTCACCCATCTGAGAAATCAAAACTTCTATTCTTAGCCCAATCAAAATAGAGGCTATGCCAATGACAAACCCAATTATCCTGACAGGGGGTACAACAATAATTACAATAACAATAATGGCAACAACAATCCTCCTAGATAACCTAGAGTGTGGAACACTAGGCCAAACAATGGTTCCTTGCCATCACCCCTAGACAATCAGCCTCCTGGTGAACCTAAACAGACCACCAGAGTAAACCTTGCAGAGGCAGCACTTACAAACTAGTATAGGATACATAACACCAATGCTCATGTAGAGCTAGACTGTCCTCAATTCAGGATTGCTGCCAGTATTTTCCAAGCTGAAGTGTTTAGTACTTCAGGAAATCCACATTATGTAGAGGGAAATGAAATTGTCCCCTGTGAGTATGATTCTGCCTTAGTGCTAGAAAGCTTCATGCATCATCCTTATTAGCAGACAATTCCTTCACATCAGGATTACACCTCAACATGTGAGGTATTAGCCATGGCTTTTGAATCTAACTATGTTTTTCCATTTGAGGATGAGAATGAGCCATCAGTTGAGCATGAGGAAGTCAATGCTTATCAATAGCAACCTTAGGGTAGACATAACTACAACCTGAGGAATAACTCAAATAGGTCTGCTGACCCTTTGACCACCTCCTTGCCTCGAAACAACTTCAATACCCCACCTGATCCCAAGGCAAGTAATAACCCTGGACTTCCCAAAGTCAATGCTCAGTACTTGACACCATAGAGTGCAGCACCAAAAGCTACAAATCTACCTCCTGGATCTGACAAGTTGGTTTCTTGTCTGACTGATGAAATGAGAAGGATCAAGATCAGCCTGCCATTGTCAGAGTTGCTTAAAACCCCTGCTATCAAGAATGATTTCATGAAATCATTGGATGATCCTACTCAAAAGGAAGATAGCCGCACCCCAAGCCAATTTGGAAATAAAGATCATGTGCCAGGGATGTCAATGTCAAACCTAAAACCTCAGCTACTGTTCAAGCTGCAGAGACTTCCCACATGATCTTATACAAAGACAAGAGTGAGTCACCTCCTTTCCTCCTTACCATAAGGATGTTTGGTAAAAATTTGCACAATTGTTTAGTAGAGTCAGAAGCATCTACCAACGTAATGCCTCTATCCATATGCAATGCTTTAGGGTTACATCCTGCTAAATCATTAAAGAAAGTAACACAATTGGACAAAATAGAAGTAAGTGTGATAGGTGAATTGACTCACATTCACATGCAACTAGCATCGGATTCCAGAATCTAGCACTATATTGATATTTAGGTGGTTGATATACCTGATACATATGGAATGTTACTCAATAGAGACTGGTCAAAAACCCTCAACGGATACATGTCTACTTATTTCAGTCATATGTGGCTACGTTGGAAGGGTATACCAAATCAAATAAGAATAGATGTTGAACCCCGCATGAAACACATGATCACCGAATATAACAAAACTAATGAAATCATGTATGTAGATGTGGAACCTAGAGTTTACCCCATCAGACCCTGAACCGCCAGAATAGAGGAGATCCTGATGCTAGATATTCATGATCATGATGATGGCCCTCAAAATGATAAAATGATCGAAGAGTCTGCTTGTAATCCTAAGAATGAGAATGAGTTAGATCATTTTAAGAATTTTGAGATGCACCTGTCCAAATAGGTGAAACGATGTTAATTGTTAAAAATTCTTGTTCATGATATTTTAATTGACGGATGGTGCAGGTTGCATGCTGAAGCTCATTCTGAAAAGACTTGTGATGCCTGTTTAGATATGTTGGAGCTGGAACAAGCATACAATGAGGCATCTTCATTATCTCCCGCGGTGAGTTTTGCAGATGATGATAATGATACTGATTTTTGTTTGTTTCCTGCAGGAATGGGAGGATGCACATATCGTGATGAGGAATCTATTCATATAACAGAAGAGGTACTGGTGTGCAACAGGAGTAATGCTAAGAACAAGAAGAAAATCACCCTAGGGAGTGATTGTTTAGTGGAATCAGATTACGAGTTATTGAATGAGGATAGGGGTAGTAATCTGTCCAAATTTGAAGAGTTTATGTCAAAGGAAATTCAAAAGATGACACAGCAGCATAGGCCTCCTCAGGATGTCTTGATTGAGAGATGGTGCAGGTTACATGAAGCACCTCATTCAAAAACGTCTTGTTCATTGTGCTTGCATATTTTGAGAAGGTAGATGCTACCTAGTCCAGAGGATGTCCCTCCTGATGATAAGAGAAGAAGAAATGTCAGCTTTTCATAAGGTTGATAAGGTGATGGCTGAGAGAGCTGAGGTACCAACATTAAAGTGGATATCCAATGGTGCAGCTGCTAGAGCCAAAAGAAAAAAAGAAGGCCTAGACAAGGCCTCAGCTGAAGATAAGCCATGGATCCTCAAGTTTGATGGATCCAAGTCAAAACAAGGAGCTAGAGTAGGGATAGATCTCATTGATCCATCTAGAAGGTCCTACTTAGCATCATACAGGTTGCAGTTCCCATGTACAAACAATGTGATAGAATATGAGGCTCTAATTCATGGGATGTTGTTTGCACTTAGAAAGAAGGTGAAAATTCTGCATGTCTATGGAGACTCAGAATTAGTTGTCAGACAGGTAAGAGGTATATACTCTTGCAAATACAGAAGGTTGTCCAATTACAAACACAAGGTGTGGGACTTAATAGAAGATTTTGATGCCTTCAATATCACCCATGTCCCCAGAGAGAAAAACCACAAAGCAGATGCCCTGGCCCAGGCTACTAGTACTCTAGAACCTCCGTCCATATCTAGTTTGAATGATTCTCAGTTAAATTAGTATCAGTACCTTCTATACCTGACAATGTAACCAATCTTTAGGTATTTGACGATGATCAGCATATATTGGATTTTATTTCCAATAGAGATGTTTTTGAGGCACAAATCATAGATGAAAGGAATATAGAAGATCATGTCTGGGGAGAAGAAGAAATCCTAGAGTTGCCTAGCAACAGGATCCCTAAGGGACTGATAGAGCTAGAAAGAGCATTTGATTTGGACAACATGCTAAAACAGAAGGATCTCTCGAAGGCTGATGAAGGACAGTACTCATAGGTTGACATTGGGCAGGGTGATAAAAAAAGAAATGTTCTGATTAGGAAAGTCTGTACAGAGGAGGAATTGAAAGGAATAACCCAGGCCCTCAAAGATTACATCCATGTCATTGCCTAGACGTATGATGAGCTAAAAACTTATGAAACATCAGGCATCACCCACACCATCCCTTTGAAGCCAGATGCCAAGCCTTTTAGGCAGAAACAAAGACTTGTCAATGCCTTGCTGGAGCCCATCATCTTTGAAGAGGTTAAAAGATTGCTTGATGCCAGGATCATATTTCCTTTGAGACACTCCATGTGGGTGGTGAACCTGGTTTGAATAAGGAAGAAAAATAGTGACATCAAACTGTGCATGGACTTCAGGAACTTGAATAAAGCTTCTGAAAAGGATAATTATCCTTTGCCTTCTCTAGATGAAGTCCTACAAATTGTAAATGGTGCCAAGATGATGTCCTTCTTGGACAGTTTCTCTGGTTACAACCAGGTGATGGTGGACAGAATTGACAGATTGAAAACCGCATTCACCACAAAGTGGGGGATCTTCGCTTATAGGCGCATGCCATTTGGGTTCATAAACATTGGAGCCACATTCTAGTGAGCAATGGACATAGCCTTCAGAGGCTTGATCGGTAAGTGCATAGTAATATACATGGATGACTTGATGGTGTTCTCCAAAGAAAGAGGAAACCATGTAGAGGACCTAAGAAAGGTGCCAAAGAAGTGCGAGCAATACGGGATATCCTTGAATCCCAAGAAGTGCATATTTGGGATGACCACAGGGAAATTGCTAGGCCACCTGATAACTAAAAATGGGATCATCATTGATCCTAATAGAGTGGAATCCATCATGAAGATACAACTGCCTGGAAGCAAGACAGAGCTCAAATCTTACTTTGGTAAGATTAATTTTGTTAGGAAGTTTATCATTGGCTTTGCAGAGATAATCAGGCCCTTGAACACCATGCTCAAGAAGGATGCCAAGATTGAGTGGACACTTGAACCTAGAGAAGATTTTGAAGACATTAAGAAAGCCATATCAAATGCTCCAATTCTGATCAGTCTAGATTACACCAAGGTCTTCTACATCTAGTCATTTGCTTCAGAGCATACTTCTGCAGCAATATTGACACAGAGAAATGAAGAAAAGGAAGAAAAGCCTATAGCCTTCATGAGCTGTCCTTTTAGAGATGCAGAGCTCAGGTACATGGACGTTGAAAGACAGGCACTTGCTCTGGTTAGAGTAGTCAAGAAATTTAGGCATTACATCTTGAGACGTAAGGTGATTGTTGTAGTACCTAATGCAGCCGTGAAAATGTTGTTGATGCAAAGTGAACCAAGAGAAAAGAGGGCTAAATGGATCACTGTCCTCCAGGAATATGATATGGACATCACCCCCATGAAGTTAGTAAGAGGACAGGCCTTAAGCCAGATGATATCAGAGATTGATCCTAATATCATGAGCTAGCAGTATGTTGTAAATGCAAAGGATGATGGAGAATGGTACTCAGACATCAGACACATCTTGATCATTGGAAGATGTCCCTCAAGACTGTAGGCCTCACAGACGAGAGCCCTGAAGATAAGGTCACAAAATATATGTTAAAAGGAGGAGTCCTTTTCAAGAAAAATTATGAGGGGATATACCTAAGGTGCTTGGAAAGATCAGAAGTAGATAAGGTGCTAGCAAAATTTCATGATAAATTTGGGACTGCACATGGATCATCCTTAGGCACCACTCATGCTATCCTCAGGGCAGGGTATTATTGGCCCACAATTTTTAAAGACACCGCTGAACACATCAACTACTGTCATATGTGTCAGGTTGCTGTAAACAGAGAAAAATATGTTGCTCAACCTTTACAGCTAGTGATGGAGATGTGCCCATTTGCCCAATGGGGAATGGATTTCATAGTACCTATCAATCCTCCATCATCCTCAGGCCACAGGTATGTTTTAACTATTACTGACTACTGTACCAAGTGGACTGAAGCTATGAGTAGTAAGACATGTAATGCTGAGGATGTCATTAAGTTTTTGGAAAGCAATATAGTGACCAGGTATGGAGTTCCATATGCTTTAGTATGTGATAATCGATCTGCTTTTGCTTTAATGAAACTATCAGGTTGGACTTTTGATTATGGGGTCATCCTGAAATTCTCCTCAAATTACTATCCCCAAGGGAATGGATTAGTAGAATCCATAAATAAGAACCTATTGAACATCATAAAAAAGCTAATAGAGAAAAACCCAAGGGAATGGAACACTTTGTTGAAATATGCCTTGAGGGTAGATAGAACCAGAAATAAGGCTACATTAGGAAACTCACCTTTTCATTTAGTATATGGGGTAGATCCTATCCCCCCTGTTAACTTAAAAATTCCTACACTGCAGTTTGCTCAAGAATACCTAGGCATAGATAATAAAGATGAAGTTAGGTTGCTGCAGCTGATGCGCCTAGATGAAAAGAGAAGTGAAGCAATTAACCAATCTTCTAAACATCAGGCTATTGTTAAGCGTTGGTTTAACAAAAGAACCAGGATTAAGGCTTTCAGGATCTCAGATCTAGTCCTGATGTGGGACAAAGCACATGAAAGGAAGGGTGATCATGGTAAGTTTAACAAACTCTGGATAGTACCCTTTCAAATTTCTAAAATTTTAGGAGACAACACCTACAGGCTCAAGTCCTTAACAGGTGAGGATGTTCCACTGCCAGTCAATGGACAATTCCTCAAACACTATTTCCAGGCGTGAAGTAGCACCATGACAGTCATGTGTATCATAATGTACATTTGTTGTAGAGTTGTCTTTTTATTCTATTTGTTTTGTTTGGTTTCTTTGTGGCCTTGGTTGGGTCTTTATTTTGATTTAGAGTATGAAGGAGTAGATTAACAACCATAGAAAATAATGGAAAATTCAGATCATTCAGGTTAATTGTTTGAAATTTATGCATAACTTGTTGTGACTGTCATGAATGTAGAGAGTTGTTTGACTTGTAAAATTTTGTATTCAATAAGAATGGGTTGAGTATTCAAGGAATGTTTCTCACAATGACATACCTAAAATCCTTGGGTTTGTTGAACTTGCCAGTGTAGATATTAGGTGAAAAATTAGAGGTCACCCTTGCTACCATTACAATTCTTAGCTTAATTTCAGCAAGTGACCACTCCTTGCATCATGAAGTTACAAATGCAATAGCTTATGAAGTTTCTATCAAATACATAAAAATACAAAGTAATAAAATGGATTTTATTAAAAATCTAGATTAAGCCATCTAAGTAACTCTACTGGGGCTATAGACGCTTGCTGGCAGTGGGGCTCTACTTAGGAGAATTGTAACAATAACCTTGCCGGGGCTATGGACACCTACTAGAAGCAAGGCTCTATCTGGTTGGCTATGAGGGAACATACTCACCTATGTAGGCTAATATCAGTCACTGGCTTGTTTAACCGATCTTCAAGATGAGGATAATTAATCACATGCACCCACTTAAACTGAAAGGAAAATTCATGCACCTTATTGAATACATTGAGTCTCAAGTTAAGTAATGATTTACAGGAAAGATAGTTGGAAGTTATGAATCTATTTCTTTCAGTTTTCTTTAATGGTTTTAATTTGATTGTTTTGTTTGGTTGCTAGTTGTTGTGATGTTCACAACACACCTCATTTTACTCCTTAGCAAAATGAGGACCCCACCCCTACTATGGCTTGCTCCCTTGTTTTTGTGCTCTAGGCTGTAATGGTAAAAAGTAACATCATGTCAGTATGCATGTGCATCATGTCAAGTGCATTTGTGATCCTCAGGTCTGAACCAAAAAAAAAATTCAAAGTCTAAATCCTTCCTCAAGAAGTGTGCCATGTGATAGAGTATAAAATTCTAAGCAAGTTTGCCTTTTGCATCACCCTGAAATTTAGCTAAGTAAGAAAGTTATGGCGGGTCAAAGTTCTGGTCAAACCTGATATTCTAGGGGGGGTCATATTTCAAATATCAGTCACCTTATGTTAGATCACCCCGACCTTATTAAGATCACCCCGATATCAGTCTATCACCCAATAATCATTTGGTCCGCAGAAATTCAGACGTCAAATTTAGGTGATAACTATATCTGTCCGTCAAGCAGCTGCATATATTTTGCGAGGGGTCATATTTCAAAATCACCTGATATTTCAAGGATCATCCAATCTTCTGAAATATCACCCCCTCGCCAAATATCACCCTGATATCGGATCATCACCCGATCTTTTGTGCATCACCTGATATTTCAAGGATCACGCGATCTTCCAAAGATCACCCTCTCGCAAAATATCACCCCATGTTGATATGACGATGATGTCATATAAGCCTGATAAACAAAGGAGATCAATATGAAGATGACATCATCACCCTTTTGCCCCACGCTGGTATATTTCAAACGATCCCCCCATCCGATAACATGACGATGACGTCATAGCAACTACAACAATAAAACCAAGTCATCAACCTGATGACGTCATCTGGACCTTTCCTGGGGGGTCATTTTTCTCGCAGGGGTCATGTTCTGAATATCACCCTAATCTTAAAACATGACCCGAGATACAAAACTGGACACCACATGATGGTGATGTCATCATCCTTTACCTCGTGGAGGTAAGTATCCAACGATCCCCCTTTTTTCAATGACATGATAGTGACATCATTTTAATGCGATATTCAAGCGAAGTCATCAACACGCTAACGTCACCCAATTTTTCGAGAGGGAGGTCATTTTCCTTTGAGGGGGTCATATTTCAAACATCCCCTGATCCTTAAATTATGACCCGGTATGTAAAGCCCGTCCATGATGATGACGTCATCATCATATCCTGACCAAGTGAAGAAGGTGCCCAGAAATCTACATGCAGGTGGCAGAACCGAAAGGGTTATAAAAAAGGATTAAGTTCTCATGTGCATGCGGATTTTCATAAGTTCATGACCTGATATTTATGTTTGCACTTTCAAAGCATGATTTAACATGATTTTTTTATCCTCCTGCTAGTTATTTAAATGATGATGCCTAACTTCTGTATGTTGACCGCAGGTGCATCGACCAGCAAGATGAGGTCAATAAGACATTGTTGACTCGCTCCGATCAAGGAGGGTCATGCCGATGACCAAAATGATGCGCATCTGTGATACAAAAAAGGTGGGAAAGCGAGGTAGGTGGATTTTGAATCCATTCCAGAGCCCGATGGCATGCAGATGGAGATATGACAGAGCTTTAATGGCGAAGGACATCCCAAGCGGTGGACCAGATCCCGAGAGGTCGCAAACACACCTGGAGGAGACGAGGCTTTCAATGCAGAGGAACGTGTTGGTGGAAACATTATTGAGGGAGTGGTGCCCTGTCTGGGTACATGGCTCGAATTCTTGGTAGGATCATTTTCTACCGTTCGATGCTGCATTTCAAGATGCAGACCATTGATTTGCTAGGGTTCCTAGGCACTGTATTGCGGGGAAAATAGAGACATATATTCAGCTCCATTACTCTGTAAAGAGAGAGGTCAATCATACAGTATCTGACCTGTAGTAATTTTATGTAGGAGATCGGATTACTGAGACTAATGAGGACTGGATTGTTGAAATGTCAAGGTCCTTTCCTCAGATCATTGTAAATGTACCTGTTTTATGAGCATACTGTATGGAGATGAAGCTTCAGATTACATCCTAATTGTAAACCTTAAGTAATCTTCAAGTTGATTTCAAGATATGTACTGGTGAATGATGTGTTCTATAGAAGCGCTTTTATTTCATTGCATGTTGTTGTCAACTCTACCCCTGAAGATTTGCACTGGATCATGCTGATTTGTGGAATGTCCTGGTGAAGTATGATTTTAGTTTTCTTCTCTTCATTGCTGTATGGGAACATGTATGTGGTTCAGTGATCTTAGTCAAGTAATTTTAGGAATCTCACTCTCTAACCCTTTTTCTCATTTTAATTTCATAGAAATCACTTTCATAACTACAAATCATGATGACTATTAAGCAGAACAGTGGAATATGCTAACATCCTATAGACAACTAAATATCATTAGCATATTTGAGCTAGATGCATGTACTATTGAAAATATCATGCAAGGAATCACAAATAAGGGTAGAACTCATGCAAATATCCACTTAGACACATCCTTGGAAGGAATATGTTGTGTAGACTAATCTCTTTGAATGAAAGCATTCTTGCAGAAGCAGAATCTACTGATCTATGTAAGACCCCAAAATAGAATACAGCAACACACATCAACCACTGAGTAACATCAACAGATTATGACCTAATCACCAGAGACTTGGGATCATGAATTCTATGAATTCATCGTATCTTTCAAGATAAACAAGGGTTGTGTAACTTTTGTTTAGTATGTTTGGGTGTGACTAACATCCACATTAGCACCACCCCAATGTGTTGACGCAGTCTGTTTGACCCCACGATGAGCAAAACAAAAAATATGGCACCTGGCAATCTTTCCACTACATGAAACTAAAGCATTTTGCAAAAATGCGTTTGATTTTGGCACGGTCAAACGGATTGGAGTTAAACAAAACTGAGAGAGGTTATTGTGGATGGACTCCAAATGCACCTGTAGGTCCAAACAGAAGGTTCCCAGCTATAACAAATTGTAAAAACTGCCCTATCAAAGTTTGGCAGTTTTCTCATCTTAGTGATCTTAAGGGACTTTGCTGGTAGTCTGTTGACCTGAATGACTGTGGCACTTGGCACACGAAATGAGACCTCCCCTGGTATTTAACCACCCACCCTGATGCGTTGGCAAATTTTGTTCAGTCCCACAAGCTATGGAATGCAAAATGTCACTCCTACCACCTTTCCACTACATGAAACTGAATCATTTTGCAAGAATGTGTTTGATTCTGACACAGTCAAACGGATTGGAGTTGAACAAAACCAAGAGAGGTTATTGTGGATGAACTCCACATGCACCTGTAGGTCCAAACGGAAGGTTCCTAGCTACCACGAATTCTAAGAACTACCTCATCAAAGTTTGATAGTTTTTTCGTCTTAGGGATCTTAAGGGACTTTGCCTATAGCCTACTGACCCGAACGACTGTGGTGCTTGGTACATGAAATGAGACCTCCCCTGGCATTTACCCGACCACCCTGACACACTAGTGAAGTCTATTTGGTCCCATGATCTATGGAATGCAAAATGTCACTCCTACCACCTTTGCTAATTGTCCTTTATTACTACATAATTGTCTAGACTTTGGGACAGTGGTTATAACTTTTTCCATGGGTCAAGAAAATGAACTACAGATTTTTTTTTAGAAGTTATGAACCTTATGCATGTCTAGGACAACCTGGGCATCATAAAAACAAGTTTTATCAAACCTACAATAGCCATGAACCTTCGACATGGTGCTTCATTGTTTCATCATGGTTTCATGGAGTTTTCAGTATGATGAGAGAATGTTCTTTCCTAGATTATGAAGTGTCCATGACAAAATTGCACACCTAGACCACTATATGGCATAAATACACCCAATATGGACTTAGTTAAACCTTGTAGCACCAAAAAAAATATGACTTGGACATACAAAACTCACTAAAGACTCTTGTTTACAACATTTGACCAACATTGTGAAGGTGCTCCTACACCAATGAGGATGGAGAAAGACTTTTATGACACATTTGACATGATTTTGACTATACCTCTTGATGATTTTGAGTAAGGCAGGGGAGTTCTAAATTGTTGTTCCAACTATTATAACAGTCTTATTATAGCTGATAGGAAGGATATTCATTGTGAAGTTCATAATATGAACTTGATCTATCAAACTTTGCAATAGAATTTACCACTTTATAATGGGAATTGATAATGAAGTTTGTGGTACAAATCGATTTATGCAACTGCCTTGTGAGACATGTATGCAAAATGTGGAAGCATGGACAAGGAACATGAACTGTTTGACATAACACCTCAAATAAATGTCATCTCATGGAATGCCATGATTGTAGGATATGCATACAATGGATTTTTTGGAAAGGTTTTAGACACTTTCAAGAAAATGCAATTGGCAGGTGTAAATCCAAATTCCACAACCTTTGCTAGCATCCTCCTTGCATGTGCCAAAATTAGGTCATTGGAAGAGGGTATGGACATCCATCAAAGCATGAAGGATATGGGAATTCTCTCAGATGTTGTAGTTGTAACTTCATTGAGAGACATGTATGCAAAATGTGGAATCATAGACAAGGCACATGAACTATTCGACAGAACACCTCACAGAGATGCCATCTAATGGAATGCCTTGATTGTAGGATATGCACAAAATGGATTTGTTGAAAAGGATTTAGACACTTTAAAGAAAATACAGTTGGTAGGTGTAAATCCATAATCCACAACCTTTGCCAGCATCCTCCCTACCTATGCCAAAATGGGATCTTTGGAACATGGTATGTACATCCATCAAAGCATGAAGGATATGGGAATTCTATCTGATGTTGTAGTTGCAATTGTGTTGTTCTCAAAATTAGCTACACTCATTTTTGTAGACAACCCCCAACGAAACTTGTACATTTCGTGACCTACACTCCAAGTTTGCAGATCGAGATAAGATTCTCTTAGTCTCGCGCGAAGTCGTTTGACGCCCTAAATCCATTTGCAATCTGTCCTCAAATTAACTCCTTAATATTTGCGTGGATCGGTTAAGTTGTAAACTGATAAAGATTGTCAATTTTTAGTCATTTTTAGGTGTTCGTAAACTTTTAAGTTTCGACATGTAGAAATGGTGTTTTTAGCCGCTATTACATGTTTAAATTTTTTTTTTGTTGACATGTAAAGGTGGTGTTTTTAGCTGCTATTACATGTTTGAAGTCTTGTTGTTTTGGCATGTAGGAGCAGTGTTTTCAGCCACTTATACATGTTTATAGTATTTTAAGCCCAATGTCAAGGCGGTGAAATCACCTGCCCGTGCATGCTACCCTGCGTGTAGGAGCGGTAATTTTCATTGCCGATGCATCCTTAAATTCACATTAGTTAACTCACGTCTAATAAATGCATACCTAGATTTTGGTTTGAAGATGTTTTAAGCCATTTTTTAAACCTTTTTGTTTTGTTATTTGTCTTCTATTATTTGCTCTCGAGTTAAACACCACAGAGGCAAATCCAAAGGGGACCATCACATTTTGGATTCATCATTGGCGTTTCTTCCTTCTGGTAGGTTCGTCATTCCATAGTTTTGAAGTTCCTTCTTTCTTTTTGTATTTTTGATTATACTCAGCTACGTTTCTATTTAAATTGCTTTGTGGGTTAGGGTTTCTTGTTTCTCTTGTTGTTGTCTCTCGTAATAACCTAGGGTTTGTATCATTTCATAAGTATTTTCATTTGTATATGAGCGGTAGTTAAATCTTGCCGAACACTTAAATCCCAAATGTAAACCCTGGTATTACTAACATGCGACATCAGCATTTTTCACTGCTTTACCAAGTCTCCACTTGGTATGAAGCATGTATGTGAAGTGGATGTTTTTAGCCACTTTTAAACCCTTGAGAAGTCTGTCCAACACCAGGTGTATGGGCGGCATTTCCCACCGCCTTTGCACAAGGATTCAGGTATTCCACTTGCCAAAGAGGCAAAATCACCCGCCCAAGCAGTTAAAATTTCTACTCCTTCTTATCTGCAATGTCGGCATTTTTCGCCGCCTTGACACATGAAGTTTTAACCTCCTTATTACTTGCAATAGTGGTGAAATCTCCTACTCTGACATACACATCATTCAAGTGACTACATGCAAAGGCAGTGTTTTTCACCGCTCATGCATGTTAACCAATGATCTTCCCAAACACATGCAAAAGCGGCAAAAACACTCGCCTTTACACATGAAAACACTCCTTCATGCAGGAGCGGTCATTTTGACCGCTCATGCAGGTTTTCCTGTATTTTTTCCCAACACTGGAAAACTTCATTTTTCAAAGCCTGTTAGCCCACTTTCACCTTTGCCTTGATTTGTGCGCACTCAAGCCCTTCAACGCGTGCTTTCCTGTCCATGATCCTCGAATTGCAGTTATCCCAGTATATCCAATTTTTTCCCCTGACTACGAGATCATGGCTTTTTACAGTTCTCAACCAGCGTTCGTGGTGAATTTCAAACTCAAAGTTTTCTTCAAGAGCTCATGTCAGAACCATCTCCATCAAAGGCCAAGATCATGAAGTACAAGTACCAGGGTGTCTTTCCAGTGACAACAGTACAATCAAACATTGATGAAATCAGAGACACAAAAATTGGGCATGTGGACATGGCAGAGTTTGTAGACAGAACAAAAAAAACAAATCCTTCTAAGCCTATGTAGAAAATCATTGATAGTAATATTCAATTGGTTACATCATTTCCAGTCTCTGCACATAATCTCGAATTTGTTCTGCAAGTGGCCAGTCATTACAATGGAGACACCAGAGTTGTGACAAATTCTTAGGGAAATGTAATCATGAGATTGGATGTAGAATTCCTCGACAAAATCTTCATGTGTCCACCCATTGAAAATGTTGGACAGATTGACTTTGCCCAGGGTCAACAAGATTATGATAATAATGTGGAATCTGCTAGGAGGTATATAAATAACAAGTGGTTAAAGATTCCTAGAGGTAATTTGACCAGATGGCCAAAGGATCTTCACAGGAGTGATTTTGTAGAGGAAGTTTGCAATTTGATTACTCTTTTGAGTCGCATCACAGGACTCCCTTCTGCCTCCAAATTCCAAGACTGGATGTACACCTACATCAAGGTGATTCTCCAAGGAACACAAAGGATATTTTGGGGAGAGCAAATCAGCAATGCATTGCACAAGCAACTGGTAAAGGTCAATACCACTTTCAAATTCTATATGACTTCTTATCTTGTCTATGTTGCTGCAAGTATGAGGAACTTTCTAAGTTTAACTCAAGTAGGAGACAGGGGATTGATCCCAGTGTATGAATATTACCCCCAAATCACTCTGAAGGGATCGATCCATCAATTCTGAAGGGTTAATGATGCATTCTTTTTAGTTTTCATGTGTTCATTGGATAGTGAATTGGTTCAGAAAAGGGTTTCTGATGAAGCTTGGCAGGTTATGAATTCTTTTGGTTGCTTATTCCTACAATTTTCCACTTTCACATATCTTTGGGTAGGGTATTATCCCGGTTACCCTTATATGCTTCCATAGTCTCCTAGTGACCGCATTGTTCTTATGGAGCTATGCAGACAACTGATTGTGGTACACAACAAATAGATGGAGCTGAAGAAATCAGGGATAAAGTTCCTCATTGAAATTGGGAGGTACTCGGTTCAATCTACCAATAAAGCAAAAATAATTGATTTTGAGTTACAACTACTCACCATGAAGACCTACAAGAAAAGAGACCATTTTGACTTCAGAAGGGTTTAGAATAAAATTGAGAGGAAGTCAACTTTTCATATACCAATGGTTGAAGACATATGGGCAGATCTCAGGACCCAGAATGAGATCAGAAAGCTAGACTTCTGCAGACTCCACCTAAGTCAAATTGAAGAACTAGGCCTCACTGATAGTCCAGATGGAATGGAGGATGATGGGAATGTCTTGGATCCCAAATATGACACAGAAAATGTTAAAACTTCACCTCTTCCAGAGGTGAAATGGTTAGTCAAAGAAGAGAAATCTATCAGGAAAAGGTTTCAACCAATACTGGCTAATACCAATATATGGTTAGAAAGTAAAGGAATTAAATTGAAAGAGTTCCTCACAGGGTCAAAAGTTGAGATGCTGGAACAGATAGGTAAGAAGGCCAAGAACAGAACTAAAAACAAAAGTAACACCCCCTCTTCTTCCAAGATATGCAAACCAAAGATCAAGTTTGTATCCAAAGGAGGGAAGAAGAAGGAAGTTGTAGAAATTTCCAACGTCACTGAGTCAAATATTGAAGATACTAGTGTTGATCAAATGGAAATTGAAGATGTAGAGGCCGGAGAACAAAATATTCAAAAGTCTAAGGCAAAAGTATCTGATGAATATGATAAGGAAGAGGAGGCCGAACAAGGTAAAGATGAAGATATAGAAGTAGAACAAATTGATGGTTCCCCTCAAACTCCTATAAAAGATCTTCCCTCCGGGACACAAGCTCCTACACCTCCTCCTCATATTTCAGTTTCTGATAGTTTACCAGTGGTTTCAAATGTTCCTCTTTCGCCAATGTTTGTTGTTTCTTCCGACAATACTCCTCCTTCTGTGAAAACTAGTTTTGGAACTATTTTTGATTCTTCTAGTTCTATTCCAAGTTTGTCTTCTCCCTCTTTTGACATTGGTGAACAAATGATTTTAGAGAATCTTCTGGATGCTTCAGGAAAAGTTGTTGATACAGGTGTGGTTTTTACCAACACAAGTCCTATTGTGACTATCACAGGTATGAACATGGAGCGGACCAAACAAGTAGTAGATTCATCTCCAGTTGTTGGCATTTCTACACTTCCTCCATGGTTATCTGCGTATACTCCAAAGAGGAAGAAGAAAGCTATCTCGCCTGATGAGATTGACATTGAAAAACTGTTACCTGTAAAAGCAAAGAATCAGAAGAAGAAGCCTAAAACTGTTTCTAGGCTAGTCAACGAAAAGGGAATCAGATATGCAGAAATTGCCAAACCACCAGAAGACGCCACCTCTGACACTTTTGATATGAAAGATTATGTCATTTCAAGGGTTGAGTTGGGCAAGCTAACCCGTGAGGGTTTAAAGGCAGATTTCCAGACTACTACCAACACTTTACTTGAAAAATATGATGAAGTCAAGAAGGAGAAGGAATAGTATAAAGCAAAAGTAGAACAATCAGAAATGGTAGAACCTATGGCAGTGACAATGGAAGATCCCCTGATTCAAAAGGTTGAAATAGTGCAAGCTAGGGGAAGAGTGGTGGGAGATATAATGGAACCCCTATTAGCTTAAGGGCGAATCCTATTAAAAACCACTGTAGAAAGAAAGGAGAAAATAGATAAAGCTAAGGTGGAGCTGGACAACCTGGTAGATCTACTCTCACAAGAGCTGCAAGATCAAGAAGAGAGCCTAGAGGAGTGGATATATATGAAGAAGATCAAGATAAAGAATCTAATCACCATTGGGGTCATCACCAATAGGGAATCATATCTTAAGACCAAAGAAACTCTAGCTCATCGTATATACATAATAAAGAGTCTACTTGAAGATCTATGCCAAGCTTGAGAAGCCAGTGAAGATAGTGATGTCATACTTCTACACCGGCTAGAACTTCCATGCACCCTAACTAGGGAAGATCACAATTTCCTCTCAGCACAGGAAATGGTAAGTTCTTTTGAAGAAATGGTCCATAGGAAATTTGAAGAAGAGGCACCCTCATTGCTTTCAATGGATAACCTATACGACCAATATTTAACTCTAGAGAACCTGAAAGATAATCTGGACAAGCATGAAAAGGTGATAAAGGTGGTGAAAGATTCAATTCTCTAAGCCCGCACCATCTCAGAGAACACAGTGAAACCAAATGCATGTGAGATGGCGACTGTTCAAGCTATGTACCAGAATTTTCTGAAGAAAAATGACGTAGGAAACTAGTGCCTTAGCTTATTTTTCCTATATATGATATGTAATTTGAATTTTGTTTTGGACATTTTCACATGTAATTTTCCAAAATGTAATTACATGTGATACAAGAGAAGTCCCAAGCCAAATAGGACTCTTTTGTTGAATAAGTCAAAGTAGTTGTAGATTTCCTATTTTTGCTCCAGGCTCCTCCCTATAAATAAAGAGGGCCTCTTTTGTAAATATCATCTTTTGTCTATTGCAAGAATACTCTGGAGAATTGAAAAGCAAATCAAGGCTTTGTGTTTCTTTGTGAAAATCAATTATCAAATATTTATCAATACAAGAAAGCAAGTTCAATTCCAATCTTTGTCTTGGGATTATTTGTGTTATGATAGCATTGTTCTTATGTCTTACTATCATAATTTTCTTTGGTGAATAATTGAAGTGTGGGGATTGTTTCAAGTTATTAAAGAGCATTCATAATTTGATTGTGATAGACTTTGTGTTATCACATCATTTATGAGAATTGTTTTTATGTTTGTGAGAATAAAATATCTTGAAGACTTTGTACTGCAAGTTGTTATATTCAATCTACTTTTATCATCTTGAAGAAGAGTGAAGACTTTGGGCTACATTCGACTCCAAATAATTCTATTTGCAATTAGTAAGTGAGGCAACATAAAACTTTGTGTTTCTGCGGTTTTATGATAGTTTATAAGTTCTTTATCATCATCTTGAAGTATAAGCATCTATTCTGAAAAAAGAGAGTGAGAAGAAATGGAACCACCACAAATATAGTGTTTAGTGTACATAAATTTCATAATTCATCTATTTATAAGAGTTAAGCAACTAGAGGGAGCCTCCCCTTGCTGAGAGGAGAGACTTTGTCTCATCATAGCTATGGCTGATATACCCATTTTGTTGTTAGTGAGTTAACGACAAAATATTCACCCAACAATTTTTTGGCAACTCTACTGGGGAACGAATGCGCAACTTGAAGCCTCATGCTCTGAGTTGAAGCATTTTCAGTTCTTTTCCATTTGTTGCAAAATTTTGTTGAGTATACTACATTCTGGCAGATTCATGGTATACAAGAAGCAAGAGAGCGCAAGGTATTATTGATCTTGTATTTGAATTGATGCAGCAAAATAATTTTGATCTTTTGCCTCTACGATCCCATCTTCAACGAACCAGGAGTTTTCCTCCTACTAATGCCAGGTCTCCAATACCAGGTGAATCTTCTAATTCTAGTGCTAGTAGAGTTTTGTCTGTTCATACTCCACAAAGGTTTGTTATCCTGCCTTTCAATCAGCGCATTATGGCAGTTCAAGGCCCTTGGGGTAATACTTTTGGTCCTCTAAATTTGACTCCACCATTGCATGAACTACCTCATAGTTCAAGAAAGAATTTCCCCAAGTTCTATGGTGATGGTAAGGTTCACCCTGATGAACACATTGCAGCTTTCTGTATAGCTTGTGGTGTGATAGGTGTTGAGCATGAAGATGTAGCTATTAGACTCTTTGTAGAAACACTGCAAGGTGCTACTGTAGACTGGTTTTATCATCTTTAAGCTTAGAGTATAACGAACTGGAATACTCTCAAAACTAAGTTTGAAGCCAGGTTTAAACCTGCGGAAGATGCACATGCATTATTGGCATAGCTTACTCAAATGAAAGAAGAGCCTCATGAACCTATGCGAGACTTTATTTCCATGTTCAATAAGCTAAGAAATAGGATTCCTGCAACCGCTCAACCGACAGCAGAAAATTTTAAGTGTTTCTTTATCAATACTCAACTTCCCAAAGTGAGTTTTCTATTACAGCGTGCTGGCCCTACGGATCTTCCTGTAGCTCAGATATTGGCTACTGAAGTTGAAGATGATCTTATCCTTGCGGGTAAGATAAGAAGGGACTCTAACAGAAATAAAGGTCCCTCTTCTACTGAGAATTCTTCCACAAGCACCACAGACCCTATGGTGCAAAAGTTAGCAAATGAATTGCTAGCTCTAAAAAGGCAAATGTCCCAAGGTATGTCTGCCCCTCCTTCTTATCGGGATATACCAAGGAGGACATTTCCCAATAATTCATATCAAGGCAATGCTACTAGAAATCAAGGACAACACAATCATCTTCCTCCTACACAGGGGAAACTTGCCATTGAAGCAGCACCGGTCAACTCAGCAGTTGGCTATTATGAAGCTGAAAATGAACATTCTTTCCAACCTAAGTTGGACCATGAGAATGATGCTAATCTCTTCGCAAAAGGAGAAGAAGAATTAGCTGGCGACTCTACTATCAGCTTTTTGAATTACTAAGACAAAGCTGAAAAAGGAGGAGAAGTGTGTGAAGGAGCATATGATGTCTTTACTAGGTCCCAAAATCAGCCAACCCTACAAGCTGATAAAGGAAAGGTGAGAGAAGAATCTCAACCAGTAATTTCAATCACTAAACGGGGGACTCCACTGCCTTTCCAATCAAAAGACCTGATGGGCAATAAACAAGTAAGTGCCGCTAACAACTTTGTAACTTCTACTTCTACTCCTCAGACCAGTACTATACCTCCCAAAAATTAGAATGATGGGTTTTCTTCCTCCATTTCTAATTCATTTTAGTAATTTGATATAATAGATCATGCCAGGAAGACTAAGATCCAAATGTCTGAAGTTGAGTATTACAAGCTAATCCTGAACAATTTGATAGATTAGCTAAATACGTCAAAAACAAGACCGTCCCTGCAGGACAAGATTTTCCAAAGGTTGCTCATGACTCCCCAAAAAGCAAACCTACCCAAAATAATCTTGTCACTACTCCCCTTGAAGCTTCTAGAAAAATTAAACCTTTCTATGTTTCCCTATTAGTAAATGGTCATAAATTAAGCAATTGCGTGATAGATTCTGGAGCCTCTGATAATGTTATGCCTGCTAAAGTAGCAGATGCCCTTGGCCTCACCTTAACCAAAACTTTTGGGAGGTGTTTCTCTATGGAAAATAAGCAAGTTCCACTTTTGGGTCAAATCAAAGATGCCCAATTTGTATTTGCGGCCTTTCCAGACAAGAGGATTAAAATGACAGTCCTAGTAGCTGATGTTCCAGCTTCTTACAGCATTTTGCTTGGGTGTAATTTCTGCAAAGATGTAGGTGGGGAGTTGAACATGGATCTATCTGAAGCAAGGATACCTGTTAAAGGTGTCATGCAAAAGTTGCTTCCTGAGGAGGCAAAATACATTGTTACTCAGACGGCAAATCCCAAAGCTCAAATTTTGTTTGAGTCCTCAGGAATGGGTAACTATTTCCTATCTACTGAAGATGTTTCTAGTTCATTAGATGAGAGTTCATCAAGTAATAGCTCAGACCATTCAAATGGAGAATCAGAAGAGTTTTCAGATGAAAGTTCAGGTGAAGGTATAGTAATGCCATATTCTTCCCTCACTGATGAAGAGGAATCTTCTGATCAAAGGAATTCTAAGAAATCAAATTCTAATGAAGTCTAGATTTTAGAATTTGATGGCAGTTGTTTTTCTACCAGTTTTGGAGCTAGAGTTGTTTTTATATCTCCACAAGGTGATATCTTACCTTTCTCATACAAGTTACAATTTGACAATACCAATAACACCGCCGAAAATAAATCCTTGTTGCTCGGATTGGAAGCTGATCATGCTAGGGGTGTTAAAATTCTTCATGCTCAAGGGGATGCCGAATTGGTGGTTTTTCAAGTGAGGAATTTGTACCAAACCAAAAATGAAAGATTAAGACACTATCGCAATTGCGTATGGGATTGCATTGAAGGTTTTGATGCTTTCAATATTTCTGTAGTGCCAAGAGAGTTTAATGATCGTGCAGATTTATTGGTTGTTTCCGCCACTCTCATGGTCCCTCAAAGATTTCAAAGGGAAAAAATACACTATTGAGCCGGTCTTTCGACCAAGTGTACCTGATAATGCTGACCATTGGCAAGTGTTCAATGGTGATAACCAAATCATCGCTTTCCTGGAAAAGATGGATAGCTTTGATGAGCTTTACTTTGAAGGTAGTGAATCACCACCGCGGGAATATGTTTCCGAGGTAGATTCACAAACTGGCGAAGAGTTTCTACAATTGAAAGGGAATAAGATTCCAAAAGGTTTGGTTTCCCTTGAGAAACTTTTTGATAAGCATGATAGGTATATCAAGCAGCAGCAACAACAGGGTTCAAGTTCCTCTATGGAATTTGAGCAGGTAAATTTGTGTTCGGAAGCAGATCCTAAAATGGTCAACATTGGAAAATGTTGCACTGATGATCAAAAGTTCAAATTCATTACACTCCTTTGCCATTACATTGATGTTTTGGCATACTCCTATTATGATCTGAAGTCCTTCAGACCTAAGGAGGTTCAACATGAAATTCCCCTTAAAGCTGGATCGCTGCCTCACAAGCAAAAGCAGAGGCAATACAACCCCAAGATTTTAGGTACGATCCTTTCTGAGATTCAGAAGATGCTGAATGCAAGGATAATTTTTCCAATTCATCATTCCACATGGATCACAAACATAGTTCCCGTAAGGAAGAAGAACGGAGAAATCTGTATCTGTGTTGATTTCAGGAATCTCAACCAGTCTTCCCTAAAAGATAACTACCCCTTGCCCATCATGGATCAAGTATTGCAAACAGTAACTGGTTTAGAAATGTTGTCTATGTTAGATGGTTTTTTAGGGTATAATCAAGTGGAGGTCAACAAAGCAAATCAGTTCAAAACTACTTTTACCACACCATGGGGCACATTTGCTTATTGCAAACTGCCTTTTGGTCTGATCAATGCTGGCACCACATTTCAGAGAGCAATGGACCTTGCTTTCAGAGATGAGATGGGAAAGTTCATTGTGGTGTATCTCGATGACTTGACTATTTTCTCCAAAAACTATCATGACCATGTGCATCATTTACGACAAGTGTTGGAACGCTGTCGGCAAAATGGTATCTATCTCAACCCTAAGAAGTCAATTTTTGGGGTTATAGAAGGTAAACTTCTTGGACACATTGTATCCTAGGAAGGCACTAAGATTGATCCTGAAAGAGTCAGATCCATTCAAAGTCTTACTCTGCCTACTAGTAAGATTGCAGTTCATTCTTTCTTTGGAAAGGTGAATTTTTTGCGAAGGTTCATTCCTAAATTTGCAGAGAAAACCCATCACATCGTCAACATGATGAAGGGTAAGGCCACTTTTCATTGGACTACGGAAGGTAAAGTAGTGTTTCAAGATATGAAGAGGGCTATTGCTCATGCTCCAATTCTTGTTTGTCCTGACTATACTAAAGCTTTCGTAGTTTACAGCTACACTTCAGAACATACACTTTTAGCTATTTTGGTTCAGCAGAATGAAGGTGTAGAATCCCCCATATCATTTATGAGTTGTCCTCTCAAAGCTCATGAATTGAAGTATTCAAATATGGAGAAGCATGCTTATGCCATGGTCAAAGTGGTGAAGCATTCCAGGTTCTATATTCTGAATTCACACACTGTTGTTCTGATTCTTGATACAACAGTCAAGTCTATCCTAACTCAACAGGAGTTTGAAACAAAGAGAGGTAATTGGATTGCTAAGATCCAAGAATTTGATCTGGATATTAAACCTACCAAGCTTGTGCACGGTAAAGGTTTGTGTCAATTGATCGCTGATAATGTTCCAAAAGAGACAGGGGATGAAGAAGAAGTTGGAGATACACCAACTGTTCTATTTGTTACTACAACTGATGAGTGGTATTCAAATATCACTCATTTCCTTACCTATGGTGAGTGTCCTTCTCATCTGTCTTGTAAGGAGAAAAGAACTATCAAGTTGAAAGCTACAAACTACATCCTTTGGGACAATGGTTTGTACAAAAGGAGTCTTGATAAGGTATTTCTCCGTTGCACGGATAAAGCGCAACAAAGTAGACTTTTGGAGTCTTTCCACAATTTAGCTTGTGGAGGACATTTTTCTGCACCTGTGATGGCTCACAAGATTCTACGAGCCAGATATTATTGGCCCACACTATTCCAAGATGCGTACAATTGGGTGCGTAGATGTGATTTGTGTCAACAATTTGTTGGGAAACCAAAGTTAGCAGCCTTACCTCTCAAACCAGTGGTGATTGAGAAACCTTTTCAGCAATGGGGCATCGACTTCATTGGCGTTGCGAATCCACCATCAAGTCCAGGACACAACTATCTTCTCACCACAATAGACTATTTTACCAAGTGGGTGGAAGCCATCCCAGTCAAACATGCTACTTCTGAAGTGGTATGCAATTTTCTTAAGGAGAACATTATTTCTAGGTTTGGAGTTCCAAACAAAATTGTAGCAGACAATGCTACTTGTTTTTCTTCCCACAAAATTACTGAATTTTGTTATGAGCATGGGATTATTCTTTCCCACTCTTCAGATTATTATCCGCAAGGGAATGGTCAAGCAGAATCAAGCAATAAGAATCTGGTCACTATCATCAGAAAACTGGTAGATGAGAATCAGAGAACTTGGCATAAAGTGTTGTTTGATGCTTTATGGGCAGATAGGATTACCCCCATGAGGGCAATAGGTATGTCACCATTTCAGCTTCTATATGGCCTGAATGCAGAGATACCAATTACCTTGGAATTGCCAGCACTGAAGTTGGTAAAGGCATTGGAAGATAGAACTTTTGATAGTTCTATTGATAAAAGGATCATGTATCTAACTGAACTTGAGGAGCAGCAAACTATGGTAGTGGATCGTATCGTTGAACACCAAAGTCAAGTAAAGAAACTCTTTGACAAGAAGGAAAGGATTCGTGAGTTTCAGATTGGAGATCAAGTCTTGTTGTGGGACAAGAGGAGAGAACCAAAGGGAATGCATGGAAAATTTGATTCCTTATGGAGAGGTTTGTTCACCATTCATCAATTCTATGGTGAGAGTAGCTTCTTTCTAGAATATCAAGACGGGACGCCATTCTTGCTGCCTCATAGTGGGCAACATCTGAAGCACTTCAATCCTTGACGTATCAGATAAGTTCATTTGTACATTTGTATAGCTGTGTTTTTATTTTTGTGTTTTGTTTACTCTTTTGTGTCTTTTTCTTTTTAGCTTGACTCTATAGCCCAATGGCATGGATGAAGGCACTTAGAGACTAGATTCTACTCCCTTCAATCATTTCAAAGTTTGATTGAAGGAAATTCCCTAGTTACAGCCAGCTGTTGTTCTCAAAATCAGCTACGCTCGTTTTTCTAGACAACCCCCCATGAAACTTGTTTGTTTTGTGACCTACACTCTAAGTTCGCAGATCGAGACAAGATTCTCTTAGTCTCACGCGAAGTCGTTTGACGCCCTAAATCCATTTGCAATCTGTCCTCAAATCGACTCCTTGATATTTGCGTGGATCGGTTAAGTTGTAAACTAATAAAGATTGTCAATTTTTAGTCATTTTTAGGTGTTAGTAAACTTTTGAGTTTCGACATGTAGAAGCGGTGTTTTTAGCCGCTATTACATGTTTAAATTTTTTTTGTTGACATGTAAAGGCAGTGTTTTTAGCCACTATTACATGTTTGAAGTCTTGTTGTTTTGGCATGTAGGAGCGGTGTTTTCAGCTGCTTATACATGTTTATAGTATTTTAAGCCCAATGTCAAGGCAGTGAAATCACTCGCCCGTGCATGCTACCCCGTGTGTAGGAGCGGTAATTTTCATCACCAATGCATCCTTAAATTCACATTAGTTAATTCACGTGTAATAAATGCATACCTAGATTTTGGTTTGAAGATGTTTTAAGTCATTTTTTAAACCTTTTTGTTTTGTTATTTGTCTTCTATTATTTGCTCTCGAGTTAAACACCACATAGACGAATCCGAAGGGGACCATCACATTTTGGATTCATCATTGGCATTTCTTCCTTCTAGTAGGTTTGTCATTCAATAGTTTTGAAGTTCCTTCTTTCTTTCAGTATTTTTGATTATACTCAGCTACGTTTCTATTTAAATTGCTTTGTGGGTTAGGGTTTCTTGTTTCCCTTGTTGTTGTCTCTCGTAATAACCTAGGGTTTGTATCATTTCATAAGTATTTTTATTTGTGCATGAACGATAGTTAAATATCACTAAACACTTAAATCCCAAATGTAAACCTTGATATTACTAACATGCGACATCAGCATTTTTTGCCGCTTTACCAAGTCTCCACTTAGTATGAAGCATGTATGTGAAGTGGATGTTTTTAGCCACTTTTAAACTCTTGAGAAGTCCGTCCAACACCAGGTGTATGGGCGGCATTTCCTGCCGCCTTTACACAAGGATTGAGGTATTCCACTTGCCAAAGTGGAAAAATCACCTGCCCCAAGCAGTTGAAATTTCCACGCCTTACTATTTGCATTGTTGGCATTTTTCACCGCCTTGACACATGAAGTTTTAACATCCTTATTACCTACAATAGCGGTGAAATCTCCCGCTCCGACATACACATCATTCAAGTGACTACATGCAAAGGCAGTGTTTTTCACCACTCATGCATGTTAACCAATGATCTTCCCAAACACATGCAAAAGCGGCGAAAACACCCGCCTTTACACATGAAAACACTCCTTCATGCAGGAGCGGTCATTTTGACCCCTCATGCATGTTTTCTTGTATTTTTTCTCAACATTGGAAAAATTCATTTTTCAAACCCTGTTAGCCCGCTTTCACCTTTGCCTTGATTTGCACGCACTCAAGCCCTTCAACATGTGTTTTCCTGTCCATGATCCTCGAATCGTAGTTATCCCAGTTTATCTAATTTTTTCCCCTAACTATGAGATCATGGATTTTTACAGTTCTCAACCAGCATTCGTGGTGAATTTCAAACTCAAAGTTTTCTTCAAGAGCTCATGTCAAAACCATCTCCATCAAAGGCCAAAATCATGAAGTACAAGTACCAGGGTGTCTTACAGGTGACAGCAGTGCAATCAAACATTGATGAAATCAGAGACACAAAAATTGGGCATGTGGACATGGCAGAGTTTGTAGATAGAACAAAACAAACAAATCCTCCTAAGCCTATGCAGAAAATCATTGATAGTAATATTCATTCGGTTGCATCATTTCCAGTCTCTGCACACAATCCCAAATTTGTTCTGCAAGTGGCCAGTCATTACAATGGAGACACCAGAGCTGTGACAGATTCTTAGGGAAATGTAATCATGAGATTGGATGTAGAATTCCTTGACAAAATCTTCATGTGTCCACCCATTGAAAACGTTGGACAGATTAACTTTGCCTAGGGTCAACAAGATTATGATAATGATATGGAATCTGCTAGGAGGTATATAAATAACAAGTGGTTAAAGATTCCTAGAGGTAATTTGACCAGATGGCCAAAGGATCTTCACAGGAGTGATTTTGTAGAGGAAGTTTGTGATTTGATTACTCTTTTGAGTCGCATCAGAGGACTCCCTTCTGCCTCCAAATTCCAAGACTAGATGTACACCTACATCAAGGTGATTTTCTGAGGAACACAAAGGATATTTTGGGGAGAGCAAATCAACAATGCATTGCACAAGCAACTAGTAAAGGTCAATACCACTTTCAAATTCTATATGACTTCTTATCTTGTCTATGCTGCTACAAGTATGAGGAACTTTCTAGGTTACTCAAGTAGGAGACAGGAGATTGATCCCATTGTATAAATATTACCCCCAAATCACTCTGAAGGGATCGATCCATCATTTCCAAAGGGTCAATGATGCATTATTTTCAGTTTTCATGTGTTTATGGGATAGTGAATTGGTTTAGAAAAGGGTTTCTGATGAAGCCTGGTAGGTTGTGAATTCTTTTGGTTGCTTATTCCTGCAATTTCCCAATTTCACATATCTTCGGGTAGGGTATTATCCTTGTTACCCTTATATGCTTCCACGGTCTCCTAGTGACCACATTGTTCTTATGGAGCTATGCAGACAGCTGATTGTGGTACACAACAAACAGATGGAGCTGAAGAAATCAGGGATAAAGTTCCTTGTTGAAATTGGGAGGTACTTAGTTCAATCCGCCAATAAAGCAAAAATAATTGATTTCGAGTTACAACTGATCACCATGAAGACCTACAAGAAAAGAGACCATTTTGACTTCAAAAGGGTTCAAGATAAAATTGAGAGGAAGTCAACTTTTCATATACCAATGGTTGAAGACATATGGGTAGATCTTAGGACCCAGAATAAGATCAGAAAGCTAGACTTCTGCAGACTCCACCTGAGTCAAATTGAAGAACTAGGCCTCGCTGATATTCCAGATGGAATGGAGGATGATGGGAATGGCCTGGATCCCAAATATGACATAGAAAATGTTGAAACTTCACCTCTTCCAAAGGTGAAATGGTCAGTCAAAGAAGAGACATCTATTAGGAAAAGGTTTCAACCAATACTGGCTAACACCAATATATGGTTAGAAAGTAAAGGAATTAAATTGAAAGAGTTCCTCACAGGGTTAGAAGTAGAGACACTAGAACAGACAGGTAAGAAGGCCAAGAACAAAACTAAAAACAAAAGTGACACCCCCTCTTCTTCCAAGATACGCAAACCAAAGATCAAGTTTGTATCCAAAGGAGGGAAGAAGAAAGAAGTTGTAGAAATTTCCAATGTCACTGAGTCAAATATTGAAGATACTAGTGTTGATCAAATGGAAATTGAAGATGTAGAGGCCGGAGAACAAAATATTCAAAAGTCTAAGGCAAAAGTATTTGATGAATCTGATAAGGCAAAGGAGGCCGAACAGGGTAAAGATGAAGATATAGAAGTAGAACAACTTGATGGTTCCCCTCAAACTCCTGTAAAAGATCTTCCCTCCGGGACACAAGCTCCTACACCTCCTCCTCATATTCTAGTTTCTGATAGTTTACCAATGGTTTTGAATGTTCCTCTTTTGCTAGTTTTTATTGTTTCTTCCGACAATACTCCTCCTTCTATGAAAACCAGTTTTGGAACTATTTTTCATTCTTCCGGTTCTATTCCAAGTTTGTCTTCTCCCTCTTTTGACATTGGTGAACAAACTATTTTAGAGAATCTTTTGGATGCTTCAGGAAAAGTTGCTGATACAGGTGTGGTTTTTACCAACACAAGTCCTATTGTGACTATCACAGGCATGAACATGGTGCAGGCCAAACAAGTAGTAGATTCATCTCTGGTTGTTGGCGTTTCTACACTTCCTCCATGGTTATCTACATATACTCCAAAGAGGAAGAAGCAAGCTATCTCGCCTGATGAGATTGACATTGAAAAACTGTTACCTGTAAAAGCAAAGAATCAGAAGAAGAAGCCTAAAACTATTTCTAGGCTGGTCAACGAAAAGGGAATCAGATATGCAAAAATCACCAAACCACTAGAAGATGCCACCGCTGACACTTTTGATATGAAAGATTATGTCATTTCAAGGGTTGAGTTGGGCAAGCTAACCCATGAGGGTGTAAAGGCAGATTTCCAGACTACTGCCAGCACTTTGCTTGAAAAATATGATGAAGTCAAGAAGGAGAAGGAACAGTATAAAGCAAAAGCAAAACAACTTGTTGTTGTCCTTCAAAAGATAGTAAAGTCGTCAGAAATAGTAGAACCTATGGTAGTGACAGTAGAAGATCCCCTGATTTAAAAGGTTGAAAAAGCGCAAGCTAGGGGAAGAGTGGTGGGAGATATAGTGGAACGCCTATTGGCTCAAGGGCAAATCCTATTAAAAACCACTGTAGAAAGAAAGGAGAAAATGGATAAAGCTAAGGCAGAGCTGGGCAACCTAGTAGATCTACTCTCACAAGAGCTGCAAGATCAAGGAGAGAGCCTAGAAGAGTGGATAGATATGAAGAAGATCAAGATAAAGAATTTGATCACCATTGGGGTCATCACCAACAAGGAATCATAACTTAAGACCAAAGAAACTCTGGCTCATCGTATATAAATAATAAAGAGTCTACTTGAAGATCTATGCCAAGCTCGAGAAGCCAGTGAAGATAGTGATGTCACACTTCTACACCAGCTAGAAGAACTTCCATGCACCCTAACCGAGGAAGATCACAAGTTCCTCTCAGCACAAGAAATTGTAAGTTCTTTTGAAGAAATGGTCCATAGAAAATTTGAAGAAGAGGCACCCTCGGTGCTTTCAATGGATGACCTATACGACCAACATTCGACTCTAGAGAGCCTGGAAGATAATCTGGACAAGCATGAAAAGGCGATAAAGGTGGTGAAAGATTCAATTCTCTGAGCCCGCACCATCTCAAAGAACATAGCAAAACCAGATGCATGCGAGATGGCGGTCATTCAAGCTATGTACCAGAACTTTCTGAAGAAAAATGATGTAGGAAACTAGTGCCTTAGCTTATTTTTCCTATATATGATATGTAATTTGAATTTTGTTTTGGACATTTTCACATGTAATTTTCCAAAATGTAATTACATGTGATACAAGAGAAGTCCCAAGTCAAATAGGACTCTTTTGTTGAATAAGTCAAAGTAGTTGTAGATTTCCTATTTTTGCTCCAGGCTCCTCCCTATAAATAAAGAGGGCCTCTTTTGTAAATATCATCTTTTGTCTATTGCAAGAATACTCTACCGAATTGAAAAGCAAATCAAGACTTTGTGCTTCTTTGTGAAAATTAATTATCAAATATTTATCAATACAAGAAAGTAAGTTCAGTTCCAATCTTTGTCTTAGGATTATTTGTGTTATGACAGCATCATTCTTACGTCTTACTAGCATAATTTTCTTTGGTGAATAATTGAAGTGTGGGGATTGTTTCAAGTGATTAAAGAGCATTCGTAATTTGATTGTGATAGACTTTGCGTTATCACATCATTTGTGAGAATTGTTTTTATGTTTGTGAGAATAAAATAGTTTGAAGACTTTGTACTGCAAGTTGTTATATTCAATCTACTTTTATCATCTTGAAGAAGAGTGAAGACTTTGGGCTGCATTCAACTCCGAATAGTTCTATTTGCAATTAGTGAGGCAATAGAAAACTTTGTGTTTCTGCGGTTTTATGATAGTTTATAAGTTCTTTATCATCATCTTGAAGTATAAGCATCTATTCTGAAAAAAGAGACTGAGATGAAATGGAACCACCACAATTATAGTGTTTAGTGTACATAAATTTCATAAGTCATCTATTTATAATAGTTAAGCAACCAGAAGGAACCTCCGCTTGCTGAGAGGAGAGACTTTGTCTCATCATAGTTGTGGCTGATATACCCATTTTGCCGTTAGTGAGTTAACGACAAAATATTCACCCAACAAACTGCCCTCAGAGACATGTATGCAAAGTATGGAAGCATAGACAAGGCACGTGAACTGTTTGGCATGATGCCCCAAAGAAATGTCAACTCATTGAATGCAATGATTGCAAGATATGAACAAAATGGATTTTTTGATAAGGCATTAGAAACTTTCAAGAAAATGTGATTGGTGGGTGTAAAGCAAAATTCCACAACCTTAGCCAGTATCCTCCTTGCCTGTGCCAAAATGGACATCCATCAAAATGATAAAACATATGGGAATTTTGTTAGATGTTGTAGTTGCAATTGTCCTCAGAGACATGTATGCAAAATGTGGAAGCATAGATAAGGAATATAAATTGTTTGACATAACACCTCAAATAAATGTCGTCTCATGGAATGCCATGATTGTAGGATATGTATACAATGGATTTTTTGAAAAGGTTTTAGACACTCTCAAGAAAATGTAATTGGCAGGTGTAAATCCAAATTCCACAACCTTTGCCAACATCCTCCTTCCATGTGCCAAAATCAGGTCATTGGAACAGGGTATGGACATCCATCAAAGCATGAAGGATATAGGAATTCTATCAGATGTTGTAGTTGCAACTTCATTGAGAGACATGTATGCCAAATGTGGAATCATAGACAAGGCACATGAACTATTCTATAGAACACCTCATAGAGATGCCATCTAATGGAATGCCTTGATTGTAGGATATGCACAAAATGGATTTGTTGAAAAGGATTTAGACACTTTAAAGCAAATACAGTTGGTAGGTGTAAAGCCATATTCCACAACCTTTGCTAGCATCCTCCCTGCCTGTGCCAAAATGGGATCTTTGGAACATGGTATGGACATCCATCAAAGCATGAAGGATATGAGAATTCTATTAGATGTTGTAGTTGCAACTGCCCTCAAAGACATGTATGCAAAGTGTGGAAGCATAGGCAAGGCACGTGAACTACTTTGCATGATGCCCCAAAGAAATGTCACCTCATTGAATGCAATGATTTCAAGATATGAACAAAATGGATTTTTTGATAAGGCATTAGAAAATTTCAAGGAAATATGATTGCCAGGTGTAAAGCAAAATTCCTCAACCTTAGCTAGTATCCTTCTTGCCTATGCTATCATGGGATCTAGAGAACATGGTGTGGACAACCATCAAAGCATAAATGATATAAGAATTTTGTCACATGTATTGTATTTGCAAAGTTGCCCTTGTAGACATGTATGGAAAGTATGGAAGCATAGACAAGGCACATGAACTATTTGAAATGATGCCTCAAAGAAATGTACAGTCCCACATAATTCAATGATTGCAAGATATACAGAAAATGGATTATTTGAAAATGATTTATAAACTTTCAAGCAAATGCAATTGACACATGTAAAACCAAATTCCTATAACAATAATTGATTATCATATTAAATGTTTAATATAAACTGTCATATACATAATGTCATGAACATAACATCTAGTTTATATAAAAAGCCATATAGGCATGTCCAAACAAAGCCATATAGGCAAATATACAAAAATACACATCGGATTAACATACAAAAGTATGTATACAAAGCCATCTAGGCATACAAAAAATGTCCCAAAAACTAGTTTCCTATGGACTTTTATGAAATAATCAACGGTCCTTCCTTGACTGTGAAGATGGAGAGCCAGTCCGTGACTCATCCTCTCTATGCCGTTGAGTAGACCTCTTTGAATAAAGTTCATCCAGGTGCACCTGTTAATACAAACAAACAATATGCACATTAGTATAGAAAATGTATCAAATATATAACATTGAACATATGTAATTGATCACTTACCGCCAACCCATGATCAATCTCCGTCATCTTTTCTCTAGCTTCTTTGTTCGTAGTTGGACGAACTAGAGTTGTGACCTATTGTAAGAAGCATCAAGAAGCAAAATTGACTAAACATAAATATCATTTATGTACATCAAATGACATGAGATAAAACAAGAAATACAAAATTATGGCATTTTCATGTTATTGGTTCATACCTCGGTCAAAGCATTTGCAGACATTATGTTTGTATCAATGCCTCTCTACACTGAATCACGAACATCAGGAGGAGTCTCCAGATTCAGCATCTAAAAATCAAGTTTGAGATTAATCGACAAAATAAATACATAACATTAGTTTAAAAATGCATAACGATTAGAAATGGTTAAATTTATCTCCATATAACTGGTGGGTTGGCGTCCAGGGGACCAAGGATACAATGCAGTTGTTGATGATTGTTGAAATCATCAAATTGTCACAAAATAATATTACCATTGACATATCTACAATAATTATGATCATGTGATAAATTACATACCTGCTATCTTGACCTCCTCTCATAACCTGCCAGTGGATGGCTAATGGAGGTAGGATGAAGACTCTGACCTTAAAAATTCATTGTGTAGACAATTACATACATTGGACTTATAATATAGATAATCATATAAAAATAATTACAAATTTCAAATAACAATATATTAAATCATAATGAAACTTGTAACAAATTACCTGAGAGTCAATGCCAAATGTATGCTGTAAGAGATCATCACTGAGAACAAGATCATCCAATACAGATGCCCCCATCAATGGATGCTGCCCCTGCATCGCATCATCCTACCCCTATGTCGCAGCATCCTGCGAAGAGTCCTGTCATATGCCTTGTGTCCCATAATCACATAGGTTCCCACATGTACTGCACAAATGTGGGGACACATGACACCTACTACTCACACCCTCATCGTCCTGGGTAAGATCATCGGCATGTTGTGATAGAGTTTGGGTGAGAGTAGTCAGTGAATGTAACGTCTCCACCTCAACAGTCTCCTTCAAAGACAAAGAGAGTGACCTACAATCTGGCCTCGCTCGGGGTACAGACACATGGTTTTGATCTCATTGAGCCCCGGGTCTATCTTGGGTAGAGCCACCACCTCTACCCTAGAAATCATGAATGTCAAAATAATTTAGAATCTTGTTGAGGACAAACTCACAATAGAGTTTCCTTAGGAAATATTGTGGTACCTCATCATTATTGCATGGGCGCTCATCCAAGACCATGTACCATCTATCCCAAAAGTGTTGGGATATTTCTTCATTCCTACACCAATGTATAGGAAACCGTTTGCAACTTTCTTCTAATCTTTGACCAGTTTTGGGATTGGTAAAGTGTTCACATAATTGAGATTTTGTAATTTTTTCATTCTTGACTTGTTCATATGATAAGCCATTGGCATAAAATTGCTGACACCTCTCCCTATAGTCTTGGAATTCAGTGATTTGTTTTGTCATCAAATCCGTGTGAGCAACAATCTCCTCTAGTGATTTTGCAAGTGTCCTCCTACGATCAGTGGTTCCACTTGGATTTTTTAGGGTTTCAATAATAGTCTGAATATGTTTCTTGTTTTCTTCTATTATCCCTAGGTAATGTTCTTGATTATCCCTTACATTAAAAGGAGGTGAAGGTGGGTTTGGAGGGTTTTGGGGGTTGTTTTCAACCTCCTCAGGTGGATTTAGGTTTTCTCTTTCTCTAATAACTGTAAATGCAATATAAAAACAAATTAGATTTTGCAAAACTCAAAAATTGTTCTCAAACTAACAAAATAAGTCAAACCCTACCTTCTTCCTATGTTGGAGCCTCTAAATTTGCACAATGATGTCTTTGGCGACGATGTGGCATCGTGAATTTTTGTTTTCTCTATCAAACTTGATTCAAAAGGCTTTTCTTTAATGCGCTCACATTTCTCCTTTACTTCTTTGCTACTGTCAAATGAATGCTCGCGGCCAAATGGGCAAAACATAATTTTTTCTTTACTTTTATTGAAAGCAAAACGCGAGCGCGTTATAACTCGCTCGCGTTTTGCTTTATTTTTGGAGATGGTGGTGACCTTTTGGTCCCCCATCTCCTTGCATTTACCCATAACATGCATTTGATTTTTTCCCACCTCTTCTTTGGTTCCTTCTTGTAAGTGTGTGAGGTAATTTTTTTACTTTTTGGGGTCTTTGCGAGTAATTTATTATGGCTTTAGTACCAATTTTATTTATATACTATATTTCAATCAACTCAAGGGTGGGGTTTTTTATAAATACCCTCTTTAATAGTATTTTAAAATATAATTTTTAATTACATAATTAATTATAAAATATGGAAAATTCAATACTATATGATTTTTAAAAACTAAAAAGTTTATTAATATTAAAGTAATTGTTAAAAATCACATGATATTTAAAATTATATAAAATTAGTCTTTAACTCCTAACTAAAAAGATATCAATTAGTTTAAATTAATAATTTAATATTAACAAATTGCAAAAACAATCTAAATTTGATATTGTCCCAACACCCTTCACTCACAAAATAAATTACATAAAATCAAATTTAATATTATAAATATAAAAAAATAAATTAAATTTGATCCCACATTAATTTTTATTTTTTAAAAGTTGGTCTTCCCACATTTAAACAAGAAAGAAAGCACTAATTTTGAATCATTTATGCATAATTTTCTACATGAAATGTCTTTGCACAATTATTAAATTTATTACTTAAAATCCTCTTGGCTACTATGAAAAGAGAATGCACTTAAAACATAATCAGTCGTGGTCTAATTTTCTTCTTGCATTCGAATTATGTTTTAAATGGATTACTAGGGGAGAGGACCTAGTAGTATTTTTATGGAACATGAGGTCTTATGAGATATTTTTTTCTACATGATAAATTAGAATATGCTATGGGTAAATAGGAGCCCTTACTTTTAGTTATCAGATTTAAGGGGTGTGTTTGGAAATTTCCCCCACCATCTTGGAAGATTTTGCTACTATATTTAGATTCCCACCAATAAATTTAGGGATATGTTTTGAATGGAAAAATTCTTGTTCAACCATTAGCTTCCATTCAAAAAATATATCCTAAATTTTGAAGCTTAAAATTTTGAGCTTACTCAATACTAAAAAATTTATAGGACCACCTACTTTAAACTGCTCCTAAAAAATTTTAGTAACACTCGTTGAAATATTTCAAAAGCGTCCCTCCATAGAACTACAACCTATGAAATGAATTTAATCATAAAATATAAATTTTGATATCAAAATTTGCTCATTTTAATACTAAACAAAGTAGTTTACATAATTTTTTTAAAAATAATTCAAATATTAATTAAAAAACTCAAAAAAATTACTAAAAACATTTAAATTTAAATGATCAAAGTATCAATTTTACTTATAAAGTTTTTTTTTTCCCCAATTTAATGGTGATGATATCCCATGTGTTATCGATGTACCTTGTGCTTGGTAAATTGAATGCCACATAGCAATCATATATTCGAATCTCCAACACTTATACTTTTAAGGTCAATATTGAATAAAGTTGCAAAATAATCACATCTTTAGAGCAAATAAAGGTAACCATAAATAATCACATATTTAGAACAAATAAAGGTGACCACAAAAACCTTATCTAGTGAGTAAATTCAAATGCTTACATTGTACATGATCTTTGGTTTTCACTTAGATTGCTAAGGGCCACATAAAAATTAATTTTTTTTGTAACAACAAGAAATTACAAGCATTAGATACCCACTTCCATGTTCCTTCAAAAAGAGATGTTACAAATCTCCCCCTTTGCATGCTTTGAATATTTGGGTGTCACATTGCAGTCTATTCTAATTATAGTTTTCTCCTATCAAATTATTGTCCTTAGTACAAATAGCATTACACCATGATGGAATAAGATGCATTTGATTTTTTCCCACCTCTTCTTTGGTTCCTTCTTGTAAGTTTTGTGAGGTAAATTTTTTTTTTTTTTTTTTGGGTCTTTGCAAGTAATTTATTATGGTTTTAGCACCACTTTTATTTATATACTATATTTCAATCAATTCAAGGGTGGGGTTTTTTATAAATATCCTTTTTAATTTAAAAATATTATTTTTAATTACATAATTAATTCTAAAATCTGTAAAGTTCAATGCTATATGATTTTTAAAAACTAAAATAATTTATTAATATTAAAATAATTTTTAAAAATCACATGATATTTAAAATTATATAAAATTAGTCTTTGACTCTTAATTAAAAAGATATCAATCAGTTTAAATCAGTAATTTAATATTGACAAATTGCAAAAACAATATGAATTTGATATAACTGCCCTAACACCTTCCACTCCCAAAAAAAAAATTGACATAAAATCAAATTTAATATTATAAATATTAAAAAATTAAATTAAATTCGATCCCACATTAATTTTTATTTTTTAAAAGTTGGTCTTCCCACATTTAAATCCTCTTGACCCGTGTGAAAAGGGAACACTCTTAAAACAGAATCAGTCATCGTCTAATTTTCTTCTTGCGTTCGAGTTACGTTTTAAATGGATCACTAGTGTTAGTTTTGGATCTACAGTCCGACGGGGTCTTGCTCATAAAGTCTATAAAAACGAAGATGAAAGGAAATTTACATATCAGACGTTCGATGTTTCCGCTTTAGACATTTTCAGCACCGAATTTGATGGGCCAAACAAAAACAGACAGACGACGTAAATCAAAATTTTTAACGTATACGTTACGGAATATTTTTTTATATGATGTTGACAAAGATTTTAATTCCATGGCCATGGCACAGAACGATTCCACCCAATGAATTGTGGGACAACTGGAAAAGATTCCAAAGAGATAAGAATGCACCCAACTACTGCACAAAACTAACGTGTGTCGTACCGAATGGTTCCAAGGCAAATAATGTGATTCATCCGCACGTCTTAGATAAAGATGTACCACCGAAACTGGGTAGAACAGCTGGCCACAGAAAAAGCCAAGTCAACATCAGACACATCAGGTGGATTGAAAGGGGAGGGTGACCCCTCGTGATTCACCTCACAAGGATCATCCTCTACTAGATCATTTGGAATAATGAAATTGATGTAAGGTGCTGGATCCAGAGGAGTTATCAAGCTGTTCCTTCTTCAATCAGAAATGACGACTTGAAATTTGTTATATTGCATTGGGAGGCTGAATGCCTAAGGGAGAATCACCATCTACATGTAAAAGTGATCTTTCGTAATCAACTTTTTGTTTTCATCTTTTTTAATTTTCCAAGAAATTTCACTAGGAAAATCTAAAACTAGATAAGGTAGTGTAGGTTTTACTAACAATAAACTTCTTGAGAGCATTTCCAATTACCATTAGCACTAAATGTTCTCAATATTGCAGGGTAGGTAAGGAAACCTTGTCCAAATAAAATTATATGATAAGACTATGGTTGAGGCTCAAAGGCTTGGCCTAGAGTTTATTGTAGAGGAAATCACCCTTTGAATCACAAGGCCTAAATTTTAAAATGAGCTCCTTGTTCCTTATTAAATTGAATTCTAGAATAACAAACCACAAGTGCATGGGTGAACATAAATTTGATTTTTTATATACTGCTTATATTTCTCTAGAATCCACCCATGTAGTTTAGTTAGTTTGGGTCACAATTTAATGATATGGGATTTAAGTGCATGCTCGAATAGACAATCTTCAAGCTTAGCCACCCTAGAATCCATGTTGATTTTAGGAATACAATCATATTTCTTAAAAGATGGATAAAAACCCCTACTAGCATAACTCTTTGACTATGCATTTCACTTGTGTAGGGAATCACCATCCAAAGAGGGGTTGGATTCATTTTCATGGGCAATTGATGTCCTAAGAAACCCACATCATGGGTTTGATGAGACAAAAAAATCTTAATGGAAGAAAATTTCCCACCATTATTGACCTAAGTTGTAGAAACAATTTGAGGGTTGTCATAAATGTAGAAACCCCATTTCCAACCTCTGTGCTAAATGAAGATGAGATTAAAGACATTGAATATGAAGAAACCCCATTGAGATTCATTGTAGATTGCCCACAATTGCCAACAAGCAAATCATAGAAGTAAGTGTGATTAGGGCACGAAGTTGTGCTATCAAAAAGTTTAATGAAAGACATAGCAAATCCGATCAAATTTTAGAATGATATTTATGATGGACATATTATTATTTTTAGAATATGTAGTGAGGGTTGGTAATGGGACCCCCATCCACTACAACTAGGGGACTTAATACGTTTATCAAATGCTCTCCCAGCAAGGCTATCATTGGACTTACAATACTCCTACCTACACTCCTATGACTTGAATGCCTCACCTAGTTCTCACCTCCTTTTTCCTCTTGCAAGGCATCCACTTTAATTTTCTCCATCTTTTGTTCCTATAACTTGAATGCTATAACAAAGTAGTGATGACATCCTATCATTTGGTAATGATAAGAATATGATTAGGTACTTGAAATCTCATTCATTATAGTTTGAAATGAAAGACTTGGGAGGTACTAAGTTTATCTTAGGGATGGAGATTAGAAGGGATATAAAGATAACAAAAACCTTTGGTTGAGTCAAAGTAAGTATGTTGACTCTAATTTGAGATAAAGAGAGGGAGATATATAAAGATAGAGAGAGGGAGATATTTAAAGATAGAGAGAGGGAGAGATGTGCATATAGGGAGAGAGTGAGAGAAAGAGAGGGGGGAGAGATAGAAAGAGAGGAAGAGTGTGGGAGAGACAAACACACACAGGGAGAGATATAGATAGTGGGAGAGAGATAGAGAGTGATGGAGAGATAGAGATAGTGATATAGAGATAGAAAGAGGGAGGACGAGAGATAGAGAGGAGGATAGAGAGATAGAGGAAGTGTAGATAGGGACATAGAGAGGGGAAGATAGAGAGATATGAATGGAGAGAGGGAGAGATAGAGAGAGATAGAGAGGGGAGAGTTAGAGATAAATAAAGGTAGAGATAGAGAGATGGAGATAGAGAGGGAGAAATAAAGGGAGCGAGGTATAGAGAGATAGGCATAGAGAGTGAAAAAGAGATAGATGAAGAGGGGGAAAGATTCAAAGTGATAGAGAGAGGGAGAGATCTAGAGAGAGGTGAGGAGATAGACGAAGAGATACACCGATGGAGATAGAGAGAGAAGGAGAGATAGAGATTGAAAGATATATAGAGAAAAGGAGAGATAGAGAGATAGTTGCATATTTCAATCCGGTATCACTTTCTAAGAGAGAAGGTTGCAGAGAATGAGGTGAAATTGGAATATGTGCCTACTAAGGATCAAGTTGCAGATATTTTTACAAAGGCTCTTTCTAAGGATACTTTTGAGTATCTCTGGTAGAAGTTAGGGGTTATTGCCCCTCCTTTTAATTAGATGCATAAGTGTGGGCATCTGTCCAGAAAGTATTTCAAGTTACATTCTTAGTCCTGGACTAATCTTGTAAGCTACCTCTCAAGGGGAGTAGGTAGTGATTCTGCTGGTTGGTGCAGTCAAATGGAGCATATCTTATGACCCTAAAGGGGAGAGTGTAGAAAATTGAAGAGAGAAAGTGTCTGTTGGTGTTGCAAGTGTTGCCCTTTTCCATTGATGTCAAAGGGGGAGAGAGTTGAAGTAACTGAAAAACCTTTGTGCAAGAAAGTGTGTGAAAAGTAAGAGTTGCTCCAGTTAGGGGGAGTACTACTGGTTGTAGGGATGGTGATGGGTTGTTTTTCTTGTCAATGGTTTTTTAAAAAATTAATGTTGCCATCAATGAAAAAGAGGGAGATTGTTGAAATCTTTCTAGTGTTGTCATTGATGTCAACTTCTAGCAGATGATCCACTTGGTTTCCAAGTGCTTTTGATAAAATTTGAATAAAAAGGTGTGCAACATGACAGAAGTATGTTCAGTATTATGCTCCACATTTCTTTATGGTTCAAGATATGCATGTGTGGTTTGGAAGTGATGATCAGAGGTGTTCATAGGTATTATATCCAGAATCTCAAGTTCTGGATGTGCAGTAGTGGAAGATGTGTTTGATAGAGTGTTTAACTGTAAAGAAGGCTGTCTGGGAGAAATGAGATTGCTCTGCATTTCTCCACATCAAGGTTTCTTGTCTTGCAGATTTGGAATTATGCTTATATTATCTATATCTACCTTCCCTTGAAGTTTCTAGTTTTGGGTTGCTCCGCAAGTTTAGTTCTTGTGTCCGTGTTCAGTGGTAGTGTATCCTAATGTGCATGATGAAGACATTCTTTGTTTTAGGTGGTTGTGGCAGTGTTGCAAAAGATTACATGTTGATGCTAGAATACTCTGGATAGATGTGTGGATGTTGTGGAATACTTCTTTGTGGTCCACATGATGTTTTTCAACTTGGAGAAGCATGTATGTGGTCGCTTGTTGTGTTTGTTCAGGTTTGGTCGACCTGGCTTGCTAGCACTATTTTTTGGAGGTACCTCATGGATTGTGGATGTGATGAGCAGCATGGTGATATAGATTTGAGTCCTAGCTAACCCTTGATGTGGTCCACTTTAGTTCTTTCCACTGTGGAAGTGTTTGGTGCTAACCTATTTCGGTGTTGCATGTTTGAGGTGCACACGTTTCACTAAGGCTGACCTAATTAAGATTGTCTTATGTCATGGATGGTATAAATGTAAGAAGAAGTTTGAAGTGGAGATAGAAGATAAGATGATGCGAATGTGAATCAAGGGTGGTGAATTGAGTGTGAGCTTAAATGCTTATGACTCATAGATGCAGTGAGAAGAAGGTGTCTACATTTCAGTTTGTTTGAAGTTGCTAGAGGCAATGAGCCAAAAGTTGTGGATGGCATAAAGTTGTAGTGGTGGACTTCTCCTGTTGCTTTGAGATAGTGAATCTTTCTGTAACAGTCCTCTTTTATTCTTCTCTCTTCTAGACAATGAGTCCTTTTGGTAGTGAGCTTTTCTTCTGGGCAGTGAGCCTATTTATTTTTGGTGTTTCTATTCATATATATATGTGAGCTAATCCTCACCATGGTTTTTCCCTTCTTGGGTTTTCCACATAAATATGATGTTCTTATGTGTTTGAATGTGTTTGCACTGATGTTCCATATGTTTACATTCTACTAATGCAGAATAAGAGGTTAAAGATTGGAATAGCATTAAGGGTTTAATGTTTTAATACACAACTAATTCACCCTGCCCCCTCTTAGTTCTCCTATGCATACTAACAAGGGGGAGTAGTTGTACACATTTTGTTTTGGGTCTTGCCATCAATGACAAAGGGGGAGATTGTTAGAAATATGTGTTGTCATTGATGTCAACATAACATGTATCAATTTGAGGTCAGACTTGTATATAGTTTATGTACAGTAGTTGGAGAAGCTGATAGATAGTGGGAGATTTGAGAGAGATGGTTTGGTATAGTTGGAGAAGATGATGGATAGTGCAAGATTTGAGAGAGATGGTTTGACATAGTTAAAGACATGGGGTCAGCATGCTCAGGGCAAGTCAATTTGGAAGACTTAGCAGATAGAGAGAAACTATCTAAGTGTCAATGTGGTGATCACTATGATATCTAAGTCTAATGCAGAGGAAGGTACACCTGTTATAACATATTTCTAGTATGCCTAAAGTGATATCTTGTAGTTTTGGTGTACCGTACTTAGAGATAAATTACAGAAGTTTGACTAAGGCACTCACAATGCATATCCGAAGGTAGGATCTCTATGTCTTGGTCCATATTCCTCCACAAAGAAAGATTTAGTCTTGCGGTTTAGAAGATAAGTTTATTTTGATATTAACATGCTATATTCAATATTTCAGGTGCTTATACCTTCAACAAAGAAAGCTATCAATAGCAAAGTTTCGGATAGTCCTTAGACAGAGTAAAGCAATGGTGGAGACTTGTTGGAATGCCCTGCATTACTCTAGATGAGAAGTTGTGCCCATGCGGTTTTGCAAATATGTTTGGAGATATGTAGCACACACTACCTTGCTATACCAAGTGCTCTAACGGTCCACAAGGTTGACTTTCAAATGACAAAAAAAACAAAGATTGTTCCAGATGATGAAATACTCTATAGAACATAGGTTTGAGCACTTGTAGAAGATGGAAAGTATATAGATCAGCTATAGGAGCTTGTACATAGATTCTATATGCCTTAATGTATCTCAGTTTTAAACTGCATGCAAATCATTCTTATCTTCTGTATTCCATAAGGTATTTAAGTCATTTAATGAAGAATTGCATATGACTACCCTTCGTACTATAGTATACTTGAGTCAAGTCTTTGGTTTTCTCCGAAGGTAATAAATAAGGATGTGTGGATTTGGGAATATATGCATAATGATGCATGAGTTCCTTCCTAAGATTTTCAAATGGTTTGGTGTACCCCAAGGTGATATCTCAAGTTGTGATGTGTTACAATATGCTTGGAATGCTCTGTCCTCATCAGTTCAGTATGTTCCTTATTTTGTAGATGCATATACTGATCAGATACTTCAGGTGAATGGTGTATGGATAGTTTTGAAAAGACACATGATTGAAATCTTGGTCCGCATAATGTTTTTGGCTTCTCCCTGGTGGTGTGAAGATGGACAATTAGCAGTGGTGGTGCTAGTTGCACCAACAATTCAGTTTCCCTCATGTGCAGAGGATCCCATTTAGTGGTGTTGATATTGAAGGATGTGTTAAGATGCAATTAACCTTGTTATGCTGTGTGAAGTGATCCACAACTCAAAATGTGGTTGTTCCAAGTTGACCCATACAAAATTACACGTTTCATCCTAAGGTCTTTTTGGTCCTGACCTAATTGAAGTTATAAGTGGTTGCAGAGGATATATATATGGAAGAACAAATTCATTTGTGGACAGATAGAATAGCATCTGAATATGATATATTAGAATGAGCAGTATGAAGTGTCCGAAGTCAATATGATGAAGTAATTGTGTAGAAAAAGAGGATTGCAACATCAACATAAGTTAGATGCTTCTTTCATAGGAGTTCATAGTTATGTTGTCATTGTAATTTTTTGTAAGCAGTGAGCTTTTTCAGGGAGTTGTAGCTTCCTTGGATTGTAGCCCTAAAACAATGTTTTAAACTTTTATAAGCAGTGAGCATTATATTGTGAGCTAACACACACCATGGTTTTTCCTAGTTTTGGATTTTCCATGTAAAAATCCTAGTGTCAATGTGTTGATTAATGTTGTGTATGTTTAACTTTCTACTCTCTAAGTAATTTGATTTGTTCTACAAATAAAGTAGTTAATTTTTTGTATATGCTAATTCACCCCTCCTCTCAGCATCTCAATGTGTTCAATAGATAATCCTTGTGTTATCGATGTACCTTGTGCTTGGTATTGAATGCCACATAGCCATGCTATTTTTGAATCTCCAACACTTATATTTTAAAGGTAAATATTCAATGAAGTTGTAAAATAATCACATATTTAGAGCAAATAAAGGTGACCATTGAAACCTTATCTAGTGAGTAAAATATAATACCTAACTTTTTCACGATGAATATTTCAATTCAAAATTTGTAAATTCAAATCCTCACATTGTACATGATCTTTCATTTTCATATAGATTGCTATTGAACCATCTTTGGTCAAGTAAAAATTAAATTTTCTTGTAACAACAAGAAATTACAAGCATTAGATAGGTCCACTTTGATGCAAAGGTAAGGAGGCAAAACACAAAGATTTCAATAACTCAAGGCAGTGTTTACTTTCTTCATGTTTCTTGACATACTTGGAGCATATTTAGCCATCAACTTCAGATGATGAATCATCAATTTAAACCTTTATCCAATCCTTGGTAGACCTTGCACAAAGCAACAATCACAAATGCAATCCTTCAATAACCAACTAGGAACATAGACCCTTCAATAGTAAGTCTTTCCCTTGTAAACGGTCCTAATTCCTTGTAGCCCTTCACAGAGGCTTATTTGGACACAACTCTTCATACAAAAATCCAAACAAAATTGTAAAGACCATTCTGAGTACCCATTAAGGAGGTTGATAACATATCAAAAACTCGGGTAGGTTTGTTTTGTAACAACACCTTCAAATCTTGACTATCTCAGATTGAATTAGGCTAATTGGGCTTCCTTGAAATGGTTGAATCTTTCCAACCTTGACATTCAACATAATGAGGACCTCCTAAGATTCAACACAACCTTTATTGACATGATAACACCTAAAATAAGTGACCTTCAAAAGGGTTTAAGACCATTCAATATGGGACGCAACAAAATCTTGCCAAACATAGTTTTGTCTTAACTATCAACTCTGTCATAACAGGACAGTGGTATAAAGGATCTCAAATACCGTTGTTTCAACAAACCCTAATTTGAAGAGGGTTCATAATACAAATTGACAATTTTTCCAAGTCAAATTCTCTTATGGTGAATAATGAACTTGTCAACAAGACCCCAAAACCTTCACTTTGCTGTCTCACCAATCTGATACACATGAAAACACAGTCCTAGGGTATCAAGAAACCAATAGCAAACCTCATATTCTTTATCTGCAACTTTGGAATATGGAAGTATATGAAAGAATGAGCATATTCACCAAAACTAGAATTTATCACTGGTCAATAATTAGGGAAACACAAATTTGTTTATTCACTGTTACCCTAGTTGAGGGTTTTCAACAGTCTGGGACAATTTTTAGGAAAACGACCATAACTAGCTTATTTCTCAATGAAATTGAATGCAACAAGAAACAATAGAAAGTAGATTCAACATGTTTCCATCTCCAATCAGTCTCAGACCCTGACACGTCCGTACAGGGCCATAGTGTTCAATGGAACAACAAGAAAATAGTAAAAAATTGTAGAAAATAGAGTATCTTAACATTATTTGAATTCCAAATTGTCTTCCGTCCCTTGGAATCAAAGTTATTAGGTATTTTAAAACATGTTTCAAGTGAAACCAATGGTCTCCAACCACCTTTTGAGTTCCATGACTGTTCAAATTCCACCTTTTGCATTTTTTCATCTTTTCATGACAACAATTTTGCAAAATATGATAATATGAACTCAAACTGACCCCCTAGATGACTTCAACATTACAAATGGTCTATAGTGACCTTATTTACTTGAGAAAAGACTTAACACACCAAAATTTACCAAAAGACCTTATTTACAAAACTTGCAATTTTGAACACTCATGGTGCCCTTGCACCATACACCTAGACTGAAACAGATTCCAAGTCCCTTAGAAATTGAATTGCAGCTTGTACACATTTGAACACTTCATATCTCTAACCTCCAAAAGCTCTTTCATCTAGTTTTCCTTTCCAATGTGTTAAGTATTGAAGCTTTGCATTGTTCCTTTCTTTGATAAACTCCTTGAAACAGTTACAATATTTGTTTCATCTTCACCTTAGGCTTCCCCAACTGTTTGCTAAGATGCTTAGGCCTATCAAATGGCATAAGCTTCTTCCTATCTATGTCTCTAGATACCTACACTTGAAATATAACAGTGACAACTTCATTCACCAAAACAACTTGGTTAGTACCATTACCACCCATGCATTCTTTACTCTGCTTCTCACATTCTCTTAGTAATGCCTACAATATGACAACATCTAACTGAAGCATCTTAGTCTGCAACTCTTCATAACAACTTGAGTATCAACATCAACTTTATCAACATTCTTCTCTACCTAGTCATTTTTCTCATTAGACTCAAACAACTGAAAATGGTATCATGAAGACTCACCCACAACTATGTCTACCTTGTACTTCCGTATTTCTTCAATGCTTGATGTCAAAACAATCATATATGTACTCACCATTTTGTTGCTTACCTCTTCCTCTGTCTGAGATTGCTTTTGTTCTTCCTCTATTGTTGTTGTCCATGCTTGTCTTATTCTTCGTTGGACAATTTTGTTGATGGGCTATACAACTTTCTTCTTTATTTTCAAGTGCTAACTTTGTGCTAGTTTGAGCAACTATTTCCATTCCTCTTCCATTCTTTCTCTCCTCTCTTTTATTTGTTCCATAGCCTGCCTCATTTCTCTTATCTCTTTCCCAACCTCTATTTGCCTTATCTTTTTCTCTTTCATCTTCCTCTTTTTTTCTTCTTGCTTCTTCTTCTATGAACCCTCACCCTGTAGATACCTTCTCAACAAATCCATCTTCTCTTCAAGTAACTCCCTTTAACCTTGCTTCCTCTTGTCTTTGCCTCACCTAGGTCTCTTCTCTTTTCCTCTACCTAGTCTTTTGGCAACCAGGTTTTCTCTTCAACCTACACAAACATAAACACACAAATACCAAACTCTCTTTCCCAAACCTTCTGATCTCTGATACCAATTGATGCAGAGGTAAGGAGGCAAAATACAAAGATTTCAATAACTCAAGGCATTGTTTACTTTCTTCATGTTTCTTGACATACTTGGAGCATATTTAGCCATCAACATCAAATGAGGAATCATCAACTTAAACCTTTATCCAATCCTTGGTAGACCTTACACAGAGCAACAATGACAAATGCAATCCTTCAATAACCAACTAGCAACATAGACCCTTCAATAGTAAGTCTTTCCCTTGTAAACTATCCTAATTCCTTGTAGCCCTTCACAGAGGCTTATTTGGACACAACTCTTCATACAAACTTCCAACTAAAATTATAAAGACCATTCCAAGTACCCATTAAGGAGGTTGATAACATATCAAAAAATCAAGTACGTTTGTTTTGTAACAACACCTTCAAATCTTGACTATCTCAGACTGAATCAGGCCAATTAGGCTTCCTTGAAATGGTTCAAACTTGCCAACCTTGACATTCAACATAACTAGGACCTCCTAAGCTTCAACATAATTTTATTGACATGATAACACCTAAAATAAGTGACCTTCAAAAGGGTTTAAGACCATTCAATATGGGACACTACAAAATCTTGCCAAACACAGTTTTGTCTTAACTGTCAACTCTGTCATAACAGGATAGTGGTAGAAAGGATCTCAAATACTGTTGTTTCAACAAATCTTAATTTGAAGAGGATTCATAATACAAATTGACAACTTTTCCAAGACAAATCCTCTTATGGTGAATACTGAACTTGTCAACAAGATCCCAAAATGTTCACTTTGCTATCTTACTAGTCTGATACACATGAAAACACAGTCCTAGGGTATCAAGAAACCAATAGCAAACATCATCTTCTTTATCTACAACTTTGGAATATGGAAGTATATGCAAGAATGAGAATTTTCACCAAAACTAGAATTTACCACTAATCAATAATTAGAGAAATACAAATTTGTTTATTCACTGTTACCCTAGTTGAGGGTTTTCAATAGTCTAGGACAGTTTTTAGGAAAATGACCATAAATAGCTTATTTCTCAATGAAATTGAATGCAACAAGAAACAATAGAAAGTAGATTCAACATGTTTCCATCTCCAATCAGTCTCAAACCCTGACACGTCCGTACAGGGCCATATAGTTCAAGGGAACAACAAGAAAATAGTAAAAACTTTAAAAAACAGGGTATCTTAACATTATTTGATTTCCAAATTGTCTTCTGTCCCTTGGCCTCAAAGTTATTAGGCATTTTTAAACATGTTTCAAGTGAAACCAATGGTCTCCAACCACCTTTTGAGTTCCATGACTGTCCAACTTCCACCTTTGGCACTTTTTCATCTTTTCATGACAATAATTTTGCAAAATATGAACTCAAATTGACCCCCTAGATGACTTCAACATTACAAATGGTCTATAGTGACCTTATTTACTTGACAAAAGACTTAACACACCAAAAATTACCAAAAGACCTTATTTACAAAACTTGCAAATTTAAACTCTCATGGTGCCCCTGCACCACACTTCCATGTTCCTTCCAAAAAAAGATGTTAGGAATCTCCCCCTTTGCATGCTTTGAATATTTGTGGTTGTTTGCATCACAGTCTGTTCTAATTAAAGTTTTCTATTATCAAATTATTGTTCTTAGCACAAATAACATTACACCGTGAAAATTACATGGAATAACATGCATTTGATTTTTTCCCACCTCTTCTTTGGTTCCTTCTTGTAAGTGTGTGAGATAATTTTTGCTTTTTTTGGGGTCTTTGCGAGTAATTTATTATGGTTTTAGTACCAATTTTATTTATATACTATATTTCAATCAACTCAAGGGTGGGGTTTTTATAAATACCCTCTTTAATAGTATTTAAAAATATAATTTTTAGTTAAATAATTCATTATAAAATATGGAAAATTCAATACTATATGATTTTTAAAAATTAAAAAAGCTTACTAATATTTTAAAATAATTTTAAAAAATCACATGATATTTAAAATTATATAGAATTAGTCTTTAACTCTTAACTAAAAAGATATCAATCAGTTTAAATTAATAATTTAATATTAACAAATTGCAAAAACAATCAAAATTTGATATTGTCCCAACACCCTCCACTCCCAAAAAAATTACATAAAATCAAATTTAACATTATAAATATAAAAAATAAATTAAATTTGATCCCAGATTAATTTTTATTTTTTAAAAGTTGGATCTTCCCACATTTGAAGAAGAAAGAAAGCACTAATCTTAAATAATTTATGCATAATTTTCTACATAAAATGTCTTTGCAAAATTATTAAATTTATTACTTAAAATCCTCTTGACTATTGTGAAAAGAGAATGCACTTAAAACATAATCAATCATCAGGTAAGTGCAAGAAGATGGGGGGCCAAAAAGGGGTCTTAAGTGGCCACTTTTTTCTGAAATCATGAAATGCTGGCCTTGGATGAGAAATTGAGCATAGTTACACTCAAAATTTGGAGATGCAACCAAAACAATGTTCATAGTGCTCTGAGTCTACTTTCTAAACTACTATTTTAAAAAAAAAATGGTATAGATTAAGGGGTTCAAAAGAGGGAGCCACATATATTGGTGTTGTTTCTGTCAAAAAAACATAACATAGCATGTTTTGTGGCTCCCTCAAAAGGTTAATTTTTTTTGGTATTTTTAAAATTGCTTCAGTGAGAAATTAGCTAATAGCATGTATTTTATGCCCGATTTTTCTGATAATTTTTTTATGAATATTTGATTTTTTATTAATTTTCAAAGTGGACACATCCTAAAAAATAGAATTTTGGTCATGATACCCCTATAAATTTTGAAAACTAATTGAAAATCATTTTTTTTAATATGTGTAGATTGGAGTCTAGTTTCTAAATATGTAATTTTTTTGAGGTTTCAATGAATGGTTAATTTACAATGAAAAAAAGACCAAACAATGGTTTTTGCCCAAAACTAGACACAAACAAAAGAAATTAAAGATGAAAGGCTTAACATTGTCAAAATGTGAAAAAAATTACATCGTTAAATAGCTAAGAGAAAGCATAACATTACCCAAGTGTTCAATTTGTTCGACCTTGAAACACGTGCAAATCTGAGGGTTAGCACGAACAAAATTATGTGAAATCTTATAGAATTTGTAAAAACACGTCTGTGGATGTTGAAAAGGCACTCTAAGCCTTTGGGTTGGAAATCCAAAGCAAATCCCAAGCCTAAGGCTTGGGATTCCCAAAGCACAATATAATGCGAGTGCGTTATAACGCGCTCACGTTATGTCTTCCTTTGAATGAGTTATGTTCGAGTTTCATAAGTATGTTTCATGGATGTTTATATCTATGCTTGTAGGTATGTATGCATGTACATGTATGCATTCTTGTATGTATGTACATGTATGCATGCTTGTATGTGTGTACATGTATGTATGTATGTAAGTGTTTTGGGTTTAGTGTATATAAGGACCTGAGCCTGTATAGTTTTGAGGGTTGAGAGTTGAGGGATTAGGGCTTACGTAATAGGTAGAGGGTAGAGGGTAGAGATTAGATGGTTGAGGGTTACAGTTGAGGGTTAATATTCAGGTTGTTGAGTGTATAAGATTAAGTGTGTAAGGTGTGGGGATTAGGGTTTAGGATATTGGGTTTAGGGTTTACGATATGGATTGAGGGTATATAAGGCATAGGGTGACTTGGGTTGAGAGTACCTATGGTTTATGTTTAATTTAAGTATAGGGTTGAGGCACAATATTCAAGGTTTATGATATAAGGGTGAGGTTATATGGTCTAGGGATGAGGGTTTGGGGGTGTAGGCTTCAGGGTTTAAGGTATATGGTTGATGATTGAGGGATTAGGGCTTAAGTATATTATTGAGGGTATAGGGTTGAGCGTTTAGGGATAGGTTTTAGGGTTTAAGGTTTAAGGGTTAAGGGTTGAGGGATAGGGTTTAAGGTTTAGGGGTAAGGGATTAGGGTTTAAGGTATAGTGTCTTGGGTTGAGGGTTTAGGAATAGGGATAGCATTTAGGGTTTAGGGATGAGGGATCAGAGTTGAGGGTTGAGGGTTGAGGGATTAAGGTTTAAGGTATAGTGCTGAGGGAATAGTGTTTAGGGATTGAGTTTAGGGTTTAGGGTTGAGGGATTAGGGTTTAGAGTTGAGGGATTAGGGTTTAAGGAATAGTGTTGAGGGTTGAGGGTTTAGGGATAGGGTTTAGGGTTGAGGGATTAGGGTTTAGGGTTTATGGATTAGGGTTTAAGGAATAGTGTTGAGGGTTTAGGATAGGGTTTAGGGTTGAGGGATTAGGGTTTAGGGCTGAGGGATTAGGGTTTAATGTTGAGAGTTGAGGGTTGAGGATTGAGGGTTTAGGGATAGGGTTGATGGTCAAGGGATTAGGGTTAAAGTAGAGTGTTGAGGGTAGAGGGATTAGTGATAGGGTTTAGGGTTGAAGGTTTAACGATTGAGGGTTGAGGCTTTAGGGTTGAGGGTTAAGGGATTACTGTTTAAGATATAGTGTTGAGCGTTGAGGGTTTAGGGATAGGTTTTAGGGTTTAAGTTTTAAAGGTTAAGGGTTGAGGGATAGGGTTTAGGGTTTAGGGATAAGGGATTAGGGTTTAAGGTATAGTGTTAAGGGTTGAGGGTTTAGGAATAGGGATAGCGTTTAGGGTTTAAGGATGAGGGATTAGGGTTGAGGGTTGAGGGATTAGGTTTTACGGTTGATGGATTAGGGTTTAAGGTATAATGTTGAGGGTTAAGGGTTTAGGGATAGGGTTTAGGGTTGAGGGATTAGGGTTTAGGGTTGACGGATTAGCATTTAATGTTGAGAGTTGAGGGTTGAGGGTTGAGGGTTTAGGGATAGGGTTGATGGTCAAGGGGTTAGGGTTAGAGTGTCGAGGGTAGAGGGATTAGGGATAGGGTTTAGGGTTGAAGGTTTAAGGATTGAGGGTTGAGGCTTTAGGGATGAGGGTTTAAGGCTTAAGATATAGTGTCGAGTGTTGAGGGTGTAGGGATAGGGTTTAAGTTTTAAGGGTTAAGGGTTGAGGGATAGGGATTAGGGTTTAAGGTATAGTGTTGAGGGTTGAGGGTTTAGGGATAGGGTTTAGGTTTGAGGGATTACAGTTTAGGGTTGATGGATTAGGGTTTAATGTTGAGAGTTGAGGGTTGAGGGTTTAGGAATAGGGTTGATGGTCAAGGGATTAGGGATAGGGTTTAGGGTTGAAGGTTTAGGGATTGAGGGTTGAGGCTTTAGGGATGAGGGTTTAAGGCTTAAGATATAGTGTCGAGTGTTGAGGGTGTAGGGATAGGGTTTAAATTTTAAGGGTTAAGGGTTGAGGGATAGGGATTAGGGTTTAAGGTATATTGTTAAGGGTTGAGGGTTTAGGGATAGGGTTTAGGTTTGAGGGATTAGGGTTTAGGGTTGACGAATTAGGGTTTAATGTTGAGAGTTGAGGGTTGAGGGTTGAGGGTTTAGGGACAGGGTTGATGCTCAAGGGGTTAGGGTTAGAGTGTCAAGGGTAGAGGTATTAGGGATATGGTTTAGGGTTAAAGGTTTAAGGATTGAGGGTTAAGGCTTTAGGGATGAGGGCTTAAGGCTTAAGATATAGTGTCGAGTGTTGAGGGTGTAGGGATAGGGTTTAAGTTTTAAGGGTTAAGGGTTGAGGGATAGGGATTAGGGTTTAAGGTATAGTGTTGAGGGTTGAGATTTTAGGGATAGGGTTTAGGTTTGAGGGATTAGGGTTTAGGGTTGATGGATAAGGGTTTAATGTTGAGAGTTGAGGGTTTAGGGTTTAGGGATAGGGTTGATGGTCAAGGGATTAGGGTTAAAGTAGAGTGTCGAGGGTAGAGGGATTAGGGATAGGGTTTAGGGTTGAAGGTTTAAGGATTTAAGGTTAAGGCTTTAGGGATGAGGGTTAAGGGATTAGGGTTTAAGATATAGTGTCGAGTGTCGAGGGTGTAGGGATAGGTTTTAGGGTTTAAGTTTTAGGGGTTAAAGGTTGAGGGATATGGATTAGGGTTTAGGGATAAGGGATTAGGGTGTAAGGTATAGTGTCGAGGGTTGAGGGTTTAGGAATAGGGATAGCGTTTAGGGTGGAGGCATTAGCGATAGGGTTTAGGATTTAAGGTTTAAGTGTTGAGGGTTGAGGATTTAGGAATAGGGTTTATGGTTTAGGGATAAGGGATTAGGGTTTAGGGTTTAGGGATGTACAATTAAGGGGTACCATAAATAAACTAGAATTTAGGCAAGGTTGGGAAAATTTTGTGAATCATCATGGGCTAGAGATTGGAGATTTTGTTGTGTTCAAGTACATATCCAAGTCTTTTAAGGTTAAGATATTTCAAAGAACATGGTGTGTGAAAAACATCAATGCTCTTTAGCTTATGAATACCGACATTGATATAGATAAAAGATGCCCTTCTTCTAATAGAGTATGTAGTTCAAGTCAACCAATGGGCAGCAAGTTGTTGAATGCATTTGTTTAATGGGTGTGCCTCCTTCAAATTTATGCTTGGAGACTTTACACAAAAATTGGTAACTCTATACATTATTTTTCATTCTTTTATTTCCTGTACACTGTTAAGAACTTGTAAAATCTAATTGTGTAATGTTTTTATGGCAATGTATTCCTCCTGCATTTGTTTCATAGTTTATAGACAACACAGACGAACATATGGTATTGCAAGGCCTAGGTGGGCAGGAGTGGGATGTGCAATTAGGGGGTACCATAAATAAACTAGAATTTAGGCAGGGTTGGGAAAATTGTGTGAATCATCATGGGCTGGAGATTGGAGATTTTGTTGTGTTCAAGTACATATCCAAGTCATATTTTAAGGTTAAGATATTTCAAAGAACAGGGTAAAAAATATCAATACTCTTTGGCTTATGAATACCAACATTGATATAGATAAAAGATGCCCTTCTTCTAACAGAGTATGCAGTTTAAGTCAACCAATGGGCAGCGATTTGCTAAATGAATTGGTTTATGATGATGAAGAAGACAATGATGTTGTTGAAGCAATGGAAGAAAATCAAAATTGTAAGTCTAATTTATTTTATTTCAACTTTGAAAGCAAGCATTTGAATTGTAGCTTTACCAGGAGGATTGGTATAACAAAAACTTTTAATTCTATTATAGATCTTTCTTTGAAGAACCCTGGACATTATGGACCCTATCATCTAGAAAAGCACATGACAGTGAACTCTGCCCCACCTTTCAAATCAGCTAAACCTTTTTATTCAATGAAAATGAAGTCAGGGAATGTAAACCAACCATGCATACTAGTAAGGTCAAATTATCTGCCTTCTATTCTTATTACTCTTACTTTATTAAGAGAAGAGTGTCAAAAAGAATGGGTTTAATTGTAAGGTAACATAAGGCAAAGGAATTTTGTTATTATATTTTTTTGAGGGATCTCTAGAATAGTCTAATATATGCAGTCTTCTATAATATGAACATCTGCATTTGTGTGAATGCTAAGCTTTAATAGTAGAGTATTAAATCAATGCAATCAACTATTTATTGGGTTAAAATAACTTAGTTTTTGTAATGGTTTGGGAATGCAGGAGTTGCCAAAAATAAGTGAATGTCCTCTACAATTACCAAGAGAAAAAAGTTTAGTAGTTCTTGTGGATAGAGCCAGTAAACAATGGGAGATTATTTGCCTATTTCATAACAATATACCTGCCCTAAGTATGGGGTGGGCATATTTTTGAAAGATAAAATAAGGATCCTTCTGAAAGAACTTCTAGGAGGGAAAAGACAGGCCAAAGATAAAAGGAGAAAATTATACAAGAAAAGATTTTCATGAGGATTGTAATATGTTGTCTAAAACAAACAAAAATTACTTAATTAAAAATAGAAAATCAAGAAAGAAATGGTACTAAAATGTATAGTTACTAATATCTATTTTTAAAAGACTGATTGATTTTTATGGCCAAAGTTGTTTATTTTACCTAGTTGATGGTTTTAATTACACCTAGGTTATACATTGGGAGCAGATGTGTGCACATTTTTATGGCCCCGATTTAAATTCAAGAAAATAGGTGGAGAGAGTATGCTGATCTTTTAAAAAAATCTTAATAAAAAATGTTCACTTAATGTTGACTAGGGGCTCTGATTTCAACCATTCATTGCCCACTGTGGATGTACCCCAATGCAAATATTTTCTCATAATGATCATCCTTCTAATTTCAACTATTAATTACTCACTGTGGATGTCCCATACACAAAGATTTTCTCATAGTGTGTACACCTATTGGCATAATGAACCCCAAATGGGCCAGAAAAACATGCCATATAATTTGAATATTCACTTCAGCTAGAAAGTTTTACTGATGGAGCTAGAAACTCAGAGAATTGACAGGGCACAATATGGCCCAAGATGTGATATGAAAGAAAGGACAACTCATGAATCTAAAGAGTTAAGGTGCACTTCAAGGACCTTTCCTAGTTTCAATGGATGACATTTGCTCTTGCTAGTTGATGGTAAATACTGCAGTTTTGTAGACTTTATTTTCATTATCCAAGAGAGAAGCATTAGGGTTTAGGGTATAGTGTTGAGGGTTTAGGGATAGGGTTTAGGGTTGAGGGATTAGGGTTAAGGGTTGAGGATTAGGGTTTGACATTGAGGGTTGAGGGTTGAGGTTTGAGGGTTTAGGGATAGGGTTGAGGGTCAAGGGATTAGGGTTAAAGTAGAGTGTCAAGGGTATAGGGATTAGGGATATGGTTGAGGGATTAGGGTTTAGGGATAGGGTTTAGGGTTTAGGGTTGAGGGATTAGGGTTTAAGGTATAGTGTTGAGGGTTTAGGGATAGGGTTTAGGGTTGATGGATTAGAGTTAAGGGTTGAGGGATTAGGGATTGACATTGAGGGTTAAGGGTTGAGGTTTGAGGGTTGAGGGTTTAGGGATAGGATCGAGGGTCGAGGGATTAGGGTTAAAGTAGAGTGTCGAGGGTATAGGGATTAGGGATAGGGTTTAGAGTTGAAGGTTTAAGGATTGAGGGTTGAGGCTTTAGGGCTAAGGGTTAAGGGATTAGGGTTTAGTGATAGGGTGTAGGGTTTAGGGTTGAGGGATTAGGGTTAATGGTTGAGGGAATAGGGTTTAAGGTAAAGTGTTGAGGCTTTAGGGATAAGGTTTAGGATTTAAGGTTTAAGGGTTGAGGGTTGAGGCTTTAGGGTTTAGGATTAAGTGAGACCTAGATGGCTAAGGATGGATGGAGAGGTAGACAAGGAGCAACTGAGAGACACAGAGAGGGGAGAGGTAGAGAGGTGAGGGGGAGAGATAAGTGAGATATAGAGAGGTGAGAGATAGAACATGAGCTAATGGAACTAGGGTGAGATATTGTAAAGGTGCTATTGAAGGTGAGATAGGCATAAATATTTAAGGATCAATCTATAGTAGGACAAAACGTGTGCGCGTTATAATGCGCTTGCATTTTGTCCTATTATAGAAATAGTAAAAAGTCCTGGACCCCCGTGATCCAGGCCCACATGCTCTATTTTCATGCTGATTATGTGCGTGTTCTGACAAAAAAAAGTGCTTTCATGCTATTGGGAAGCTCACACGCACATTTTACACATTCTACCACCTTTGCATGATCTTTCCACCACCTTTTCTACTTTGCCAACTTGAGGAGGAAATAACACAATTTTCACATCAAATTTGATATATATCTATTCAAGTTTCAATTTTTGTAGTGTTGCAATGTTAATTGTGATTCAATTTTAGGAATTTAACATTATAGGTTGGTTAATAGTATTGTTGTTACTAATTATATTTGAGTGTTATTCAATTTAACATTGAAAAGGAAGCAAGTGGTGAAAAACTCAAATTGTTGAGGAGTTTGATGCAAGAAGAAAAAAACACTATATAATTGGGTACTCTCTCCATTCAAATCTCTATTTTTTAGGTATGTCAAGTCTTTACATGCATGTTTTTTACTTTTTCCTTAATTCTATTTGAATTACTTTATCATGCTTTATCATACATGTTTATATCACTTGTATCCAGTATGCATAATAAAAGACTATGTATACATATCTTGTGTTTATATAATAGAGTAAGTTTTAAATTAGTTCATGGTATGCATAATAAAAAGATATCTCAAAGGTCAACATTAATTAAAATAAACATATTCCCAATCAAGAAAGCAGCCTACAATCTCACATGATGCCATGTATATTTTCTACTCTTGGGCTCTTTAATAATTATGCATAATAAACATACCTTAACATACCATGATGTCAAACTATACAAGAATAAATCCTTACAACATAATAAAAATACAATCCCATTATTATCTTGTCATATTAACAAGTTAAAATACAAATGAATAGGTGCCAAGATCATACAAGTATGCACATGACATGATGATTTGTATGCACATATCTTGGGCTAGGACATTCCTTATGCACCTATTCATGATGATTTGTATGCACATGACACAACGATATTTCAAAATTTCCTAATTGTCCTTTGTTAGCACATGATGGTGGTTACCTTGATCGACTATATACCATTCAATACCCTAAATTACAGATATTAGTCTAATGATTTTTATGATAATCCTAGGTATGTGATGTAGAGGTAGGGTTCAACTCAATCCAAAGGGCTCATACCAATAGTTTCTTCAAATCTCATAAGCTTTCCTCTTAAGCAATCTCCCTATACAAAGGCACAAAGAGGGTCTTCAATACTTCAAAACCTAACAAGGCTACTAGAGGTCTTCTTACCCCTCAGGAACTTAGACACAACCATTCTAAACCCTTACTCAAGTATACACTCTTCAATTCTTGTCTATTCCTTCACAAGCCACCCAAATCCTAGTATCCCTAGTACCAACAAAACACCTTCTCAATTCCAAATCCTAGTAGCCCTAGTAACAACAAACATGTCAAATTGGGTTTGCCTCAACCTTTTCAAGTATGAAGTCCCATGTACTCTTCACTTGTAGCCTCAATAGGTGACTCTCCTTTGACCTTACCCTCATCTAGGACTGAAGTGAACTTTGTACCATAATTCTTTGTATAGCTGCAATAACATTGTGCAATAATGCTTTGTATGGTTGCAATAATTTGCTTTGTATGCTTTGTACCTATTTTGGTTGAGTGACATTTACTCTTTTACATGATGATTGTATGTACATTTACTATGGAGGGTTGAATGACATATATTTTAGTTATTTGTATGGATTCATTTCTTAGGAACTAATATTGGTCTCCTTATCATGCTACAGATAAATTCTCTGTCATGCCGAGGAAACGATCAAGAATTAAACCAACACAGGAAGAGATAGAAGCTAAGAATGCAAAGAAAGTAGTGGCTATGAGGGAACTTCGTGAGAAGAGGAAATTGAACATGATAAATGAAGACATGCCAATTGAAGAGGAACCACAACCATCACAAAGAGATATGGTATTGGTGGCACAAAGAGAATGAATACAAAAACTTTGTGCTATGAGAGATTTGAATACCATAGTTGGAGACACGTCCTCTACCGTAAGTCAACATGTAGGGACACCATCTACTGCATCTCAAGTTGAGAGTACATCATCATTCACATGTGATGAAGGAGGTATGCCATCATTCCCACCTCAACCTCAAGGTATGTCATCTATTCCATCTTTGATCAAAGGTATGCCATCTAGCCCATCTCATTTAAATATTGATGAAATTCCTAATGTTGAGATAAATTTACCTAACTTAACACCACCTAGAATTTTGCATAGTAAGCCAAAGTATTTGATTGATATTGATGAGAATATTTTGCATCCAATGGAAGGTAAGATTCCAAAATGCACTTGTAGAGATATGCTCATAAGATTTGGAGATTGTTCTTTGAAAAGTTAAATGAGACCACAAGATGTCAACTATTCGTTGAAATGATGCAAAGTATAAAGTATAGGTCTGTCATGAAGATTCTTGGGTTGAGAACATCAAAGGCTTCAAGTGAAAAATTTGTTGTCAAGAATCTAATGAGTGCGTATGAGAGCGTGGGTAACACCTCACATACAAAAGATAGTAATGCAACATGACATGTGATTACATCGACTATAGTAAGTAGTCAAATGAGGAAAGCTCATCTCATTAGAAAGACGAGTCAAGAATTGAGAATTAATAGGAAAACTTTATCAAGAGCCATTGGAAGACGCCAAAGAATTGAGGACACTAATGCCAATGAATTATGGGCATTCTCGGGGAGACTACCACGAAAAGATAAACCAATTATTGAAGCATTGAGATCACTAATTGAAGACTTTTGGAAGAATTACACAAGGGTATCTCCGAATCAAAGGGATGTGGTAAGAAGGAGAATCAGTAGTCAGAACCATGAGCCACATCCAAAGCATTGTTTGGATGAAACTCAAATGCAGTTTTATGGTAAATTTCTAGAGAAGTATTCCCAAATTAAAAATTCTCAAAGATATTTTGAAATGCTAAAACCTTTCTATGTCAAGATAAATCACACATGCACTACTTGTTGTTGTAGATTACATATTGATTTTTCTAACCATTTTGATGTTTATAGGTCTATATGATTAGATTTGCATACTAACAGTGTTTTGCAGGGTTATGGCATACGTGCCCTACCAACATCTTCGAGAGACTTCATATCAAGAATTTTATGTGAAAGAGAGGAAGGTCAAATATTCTACAAGAAATTATGCTTGGATGGCACATGTCATTGTTGCAGTGGCTTGCAATGTATGCCAATATGTGAACATATGGAAATAATACATGCGGTTGAAAATGAACTAGTAGAGTTTGACAAGTATAAAATAGTGGCATACAATACAAAAGATGGTAAAGAAGCAAAGAGATGTGAATTGGTTATTAAAAATATTCCAGTGTATCAGTTTATGCCTATATTTCGTGACATCATAGTGTATGAGTATGCAAGACATGCCCATAGAGCTCGATGGTTGGACTTGCAATTCAAGTTATGCAAGGACACATTTCTGGTTGGTAGCATTGTTTCAGTCGTCAACTTTGTAGAGAACTATAGTCTACAACCATAGCGTAAGGTGCAATCACAATATTACAACTCCACACAGGTTTCTATATTTGTGCACATCGCATTCATTCATGCGAATGATAGTATAGAGGATGATAGAAAGATCATAAGGGAGTATCATTTCTATATCAGTGATGATTGTACGCATTCTACGGAGTTCGTGCAAGGTTACTTTCAGGTGTTCTACAATGATTTGGCTAGAAGGGGCATATCGTTCAGTCAACATATCATATGGTCAGATAACTGTGTGTCACAATTCAAGAACTCACAGAATTTCTATTGGCTGAGCAAGAGGCATAATTTTATAGGTATTCAACATATATGAAACTTTTGTGAGGCCAAGCATGGAAAGGGGGAGGATGATGGTAGAGGAGCATGCATCAAAAGAGCCATAGCATGAGAAGAGTTAAAGTATAAAGACAATACAAAGTTGACAAATGCAAAATTAATCGTCAAGTGGTGTAATGCTTCTATGGGTCCAAGTAATGAAGGTAAGTCTTCAGTTTGTAGTTTTTTTAGTTGATAGATGATACTAACATTGCACCATATGAGGACGGTTCTACACTGATAGGATCAAGTGAGATGCACTCTTTCAGAAGCTCAATTGTAGGTTCATGGAGTATCCATATGCAAAAGATGTCATGCTTTTATTTTTCCTATACAATTCAAGCCTAGGATGAGTGCGAGTCAAAGGAGTGGGTTGACGAATGGCAATTAAGTTATTTTAGCCCACTTGACACGTATCGACCCTCGACAGCACTGGAACTAACACAGATGGAATCATCAGTTGACTTTGACCACATATCAGATCTAGTTCAACCAGGTAATATATCTATTTGCATAGTTTTTGAAATTCCTAACGTCATCTTACTTTGTAGTGTTTTTGTAATGTTGACTAATTTCATCTAATTTGCTACACATATTAATGTAGGGTATTTATATGCAGTTATTGCAGATGAAGATAATGAAGAGGGAAAAGATTATTACTTGTGTCGTTGTGTTGAGGCCAAAAAGAAATTGGAGGCCCCAGTTATAGATGGAGAAAACATCGAATACCCTACAGGCTCAGTGGTTATTACTAGAACATGGCTTAGAAGTTACCCACATAAGAGTGTTCATGTTTGGATGTTTCAGGACTTTGACATGCATCGGAAGATTCTTCATTACTTGAACCTTGTCGTGGCATCCAATGTTCATTTGATACAATATCGAGGTAGACCTTTGAACAATACCTTGTGGAAGGTACATGAGTTTGACCATGAAGCAATACTTGACACAATAAAGAGTAGAGCAGACCCAGATGGTTCATTGGATTAATTTGTAAGTATTCACATTAATTTGTAAAGTCGTGTTACATTGAGTTGTAAGTATGCACATTAATTTGTAATGTTTGTCTTTTTTATTTGCTGCTGCATTTTTACACATATACAGATTTTTACATCATCATATTATGCTTCATGGGGTTAGACCTAAGTGATGGATGAAGTTGATCCTGAGAATAATGTATAAAATCTAGGTAATGTATAAAATATAGGTGTCTCTAGGTGGCTTGGTTTCTAACTAGATAATAGGTGTCTCTAATTGTGTCTTAGGTATATACGATATGTCAACTAGGTAGATAGAGACTAGAAAAAAGGTATTTAATCAATCTAGGTGTCTTAGGTAGATATTATATATCAACGACCTATCTAGAGACTAGAATAAGGTATAATCTAGAATGATCTAGGTGTCTTCTAAGTGTCTTTGAGTCTTGTTGCAAAAAAGTGTCAATATTGTCAAGTTGCATAAAGAAATATTTGCATTTTTGGTGTCCTGCTCCTGATGCGACCAAACTGATAGTTCCAACATGTCTAGATGGATACGATTAGGCTAGGCATGGTCCTATTTTTCACCCAAACATGTCGAAACAGTCTGAGCTACATTGTACCGACGATATCCCTGAAGAGTCCAAAGTGCAAAAAGACAACAATTTTTGACAAGCTGTTACTTAGAAACTGTGTGACTTAGAAACATTCTATCTAAGACAACGTGATCATGTAGGGTTCCTCTACAATAACCTCTCTTAGTTTTTTATATCTCTGAGGCTTTTTCCTATGGTGAAAGGTTTTCTGCTTCCCCAAACATCGTTAGAAGGTAGTGTAAAGTTGCAAAGGGGTGTAACTTTCATTTTGCTCCTGATGTGACCAAATTGATTATTCCAACACATTTGGATGGGTACATTTACACTAGGCATGGTCCTATTTTTCACCCAAACATGTCGAAACAGTCTGAGCCACATTGTACTGACGATATCCCTGAAGAGTCTAAAGTGCAAAAAGGCAACAATCTTTGACGAGATGTTACTTAAAAACTGTGTCACTTAGAAACATTATGTCTAAGGCAACGTGATCATGTAGGATTCCTCTACAATAACCTCTCTCAATTTTTTATATCTCTAAGGCGTTTGCCCATGGTGAAAGGTTTTTTGCTACCCCAAAAATCATCAAAAGGAGGTAGTGTAAAGTTGCAAATGGGTGTAACTTTCATCCTACTCCTGATGCAACCAAACTGACTATTCCAATGCATTCGGATGGGTACATTTATGCTAGGCATGGTCCTATTTTTCACCCAAACATGCCGAAACAGTCTGAGCTATATTGTACCGACAATATCCCTAAAGAGTCCAAAGAGCAGAAAGGTAGCAATCTTTGATGAGATGTTACTCAAAAATTGTCACTTAGAAACATTTCGTCTAAGGCAACGTGATCATGTAGATTCCCTCTACAATAACCTCTCTCATTTTTTTATATCTCTGAGGTGTTTTCTCGTGGTGAAAGGTTTTCTGCTGCCCCAAAAATCGTTAGAAGGAGGCAGTGTAAAGTTGCAAAGGGGTGTAACTTTTGTTCTTCTCCTCATGTGGCCAAAATGATAGTTCCAACACATATGGATGGGTACGTTTAGGCTAGGCATGGTCCTATTTTGTACCCAAACATGCTGAAATAGTCTAAGCTACATTGTACCGATGATATCCTTGAAGAGTCCAAAGTGCAAAAAGGTAGCAATCTTTGACGAGCCGTTACTCATAAATTGTGTCACTTAGATACATTTTGTCTGAGGCAACACGATCACATAGGGTCCCTCTACAATAACCTCTCTCAATTTTTTTATATCTTTGAGGCGTTTGCCCATGGTGAAAGGTTTTCTGCTGCCCCAAAAATCATCAAAAGGAGGCAGTGTAAAGTTGCAAAGGGGTGTAACTTTTGTTCTTCTCTTCGTGTAGACAAATTGACAGTTCCAACACATTGGGATGGGTACGTTTAGGCTAGGCATAGTCCTGTTTTGCACATAAACATGCCGAAACAGTCTGAGCTACATTGTACCGGTGATATCCCTGAAGAGTCCAAAGTGTAAAAAGGAAGCAATCTTTGACGAGCTGTTACTTAGAAACTGTGTCACTTAAAAACATTCCATCTGAGGCAACGAGATCACGTAGGGTCCCTCTACAATAACCTCTCTCAATTTTTTATATCTTTGAGGCTTTTTCCTGTGGAGAAACTTTTTCTGCTGCCCGAAAAATCGTCAGAAGGAGGCAGTGTAAAGTTGCAAAGGGGTGTAACTTTTGTTCTTCTCCTTGTGTGGCCAAAATGATAGTTCCAACGCATCTGGATGGGTACGTTTAGGTTAGGCATGGTCCTGTTTTGCACCCAAATATGCCGAAACAGTCTGAGCTACATTGTACCGGTGATATCCCTAAAGAGTCCAAAGTGCAAAAAGGTAGCAATCTTTGATGAGCTGTTACTTAGAAACTGTGTCACTTAGATACATTCTGTTTGAGGAAACACGATCATGTAGGGTCCCTCTATAATAACCGCTCTCAGTTTTTTATATCTTTGAGGTGTTTGCCCGTGGTGAAAGGTTTTCTGTTGCCCCAAAAATCATCAAAATGAGGCAGTGTAAAGTTGCAAAGGGGGTGTAACTTTTGTTTTTCTTCTCGTGTGGCCAAACTAACAATTCCAACACATCTGGATGGGTACGTTTAGGCTAGGCATGGTCCTGTTTCATACCCAATCATGCCAAAACAATCCGAGCTACAAACACTAACTAGTCTTCAATCTTCAAACACTATAAATACCATGATATCTTGCATAAAGTTGTCTTTTAGCCTTTTATAAAGGCATGCCCATCAAATTCAACCACATAGAGATGACTGTATGTATTCCAAATTCCTTTTAAATATTGACCTTCCAATCCTTTTTCCTGCCCTCATATCAATTAAATATGACCTTCGATTATGATATGGTGCTTGAGCTTATAAGAGTTTACTAGAGAGGCCTATTGAGTTAGGTTGAAGGGCCCGTGAACTAATGACTTAAAGACCCTTTAGTAGGTTGATTTAAGTGATAGTAACTTGTGATTATAAGTCAATATTAAATTAAAACAAAAGTGCACTTTACACACGACAGGCAATTGAGGGTTTTAAAGTCTTAAGGGTTTAATGCCCAATATGCAAACCCTAACTATCAATAAGAAAGACTTAAACATTCTTTCATTAAGAGATATCTAGGACATTTCAGAGACCTCAGGGACATCAAAAGAAAGACAAGAGTATGACACTTATCATAGGCTTAGGGTTCTAAGACATGAACAACTTGACATTCAAATCAAACTCATGACTCCCCTTGATAAATATAACTCTCCTTGATGATGACATTGAATTATGATTATGAAAGCTTGTGTCTTCTCTAACTTCTTATTGCATGAACAAAACCACATTCACCATGAACATGAACCTTGCATCATATCAACCTTCCAAGATAGACCTTATCATGAAAACCATATTCACAACAAAACCTTGCATGAACAAAACCACATCCACCATGAACATGAACCTTGCATCATATGAACCATGTTTGTCTTGTGCAGCATCAACATGAATTGAGAGACCTTATCATGAAAACCATATTCACAACATCATGCACCTCATGATCATCACCTACCTTGAATCATTGTATCACCTTATCAACATCATGGCATCAACCTTGACATCAATGACAAACAACCTTGACCCTTTGACTTCAATGACAACCCCGAACCTTGATTGTTGATGACTTATGGAAGCCTATAACCCCAATGTTATGTTGCATACTAAAATTAGGTAAGATTCAATGTACTCTCATAACCTCACCTTATATGCAAGAGGAATTACATTTAATAACCACAGTGGTCATCAGGTGCTCATAAGCATATGATTTTGACTATCTTATTCAAAACAACAAACATACTCTTTACATCCCAATATGGTATAATAACAAGAAATTAAGAAATATTTTCAATTGACCAAGTCATAAAAAATATGGATCAGCATACTCATTTGAATATTTTCAATTGAGTAACTCATAAAGAATATGAATATTTTCTATTCAACATGATGATTCATTTTTATTTCAAATACAACTTTTATCTTTTAGTTCCAGAATGAGGTTTAGGTGATACTTGAATAACAATAGTTGGCTTATTGGATCAACAAACATCCTATGTAATACAATTGGACTTTAAATATTTGAAGTAACCAACTACAAATATCCATTCAAACATGGATTTATAATGCAAGTATGGACGCCATCAATAAAAAAGATTTGTATTAATCGAATATCCATATAGGCATACATCAATATCTCTCGATATAAGTATAACATATATACAAAATAGCCATATAGGCTTACAGGAATGCCATATAGGCATACAATGTCAACTATATGCAATACAAAATATATGTCCACAAATGCCATGTAGGCATACAACAAAGGAACACAATAAAAAGTCATTCCCCTCTGGCTAGTGAAGAGAATAGATCATGGGCAGCCTTTGATCTTCTAGGGGATGGAGAGGTGTATGTGGGTGGTCTATTACGAACTCGAGGGCTATTCCTCCTATTTAGTTGTTCGTGCATCTGTAGTTGTTACAATAAAAAGTATAGACATTAATATATAGAAATTACATGTTATAAAAAATGAAACATTTAACAAAATAATCACTTACCACTACCATATAATTTGTCTCCTCATTTGCCTTAGTAGCAGGATTAGGCTGTGGTGATGTCATGTCCTATAAAAACCATCTAGATAGAAATTAAACTTCAAATCAATAATCTTTTGATTTTTTAAAAATAAACAACTATAACAATGAACGTAAATTGAAATTTACTAATCTGCCTCATACCCCCATCAATGGCATGGAGCTATGAATCGTAGAGGACACACCATGCTCCATTGCCTATGAACATTGGGAGGTGTCTTCGCAGCCTGCATGATCTGGAAATAAAACAACATTATTCAATTACGAAAACTATAATAGTGATGCAAATTGAATGGCTCTTAACATACACACACGTTCACCTAATCATGGAAGTACACACAATAAATCTCACAAGTCACATACAAAAATCTAGTAAGTATAATTCATTCATTAAACTATTTATTTTATTACCTCCATGAAGCTTTGAAGTCCACCACCGTTGGCATGTGTTGCTGTGAAATCTCCAATATTAACCTATTCAACATCCAAAATCAGATATTGGAATACCATTCATATAACGATGCTATTCACATGTAATATTTATAATTGTTTACTAGTTACATACCCCGACAGTAGATGATGTAGTGTAATATGCAGGTGGAGAACCACTGAAAATTGCATCAACACTATGACCCTGAAATTTCATTAAAATCATCAAACTAAATTAGTTAATCTTGCAAATCAAAAATAAAATTTAATAAATTAAATTCAATGAACTTGCTAAGATTTACCTGAGTATCAAGCCCGAAAGTCTCACTCAGGAGGGCATCTGTCATCACCATCTGCTCATCTACAGATGTAGCCTGCGCACCTGCATCATGACTATCCATGGGGTCGTAACCACATGCTGACCTGCAAGTCTAACAAGTATGGGGTGGAACCGTACTCAAACTCTCCCCCAGCCCATGCTGTGCTGCAGGACTAGCATGTTGTAAGATGCTCTGGGTCAAGGCACTGATGGACTGAAGTGTCTCGACCTCAACACTCTCCTTCACAATGGAAGGGATAGAAACGTGATCATGGGCCAGTCTGGCGAGTGCTCGTCTCGCTCGCTGTTGTGGGTCAACACGTGTCCCTGGTCTATCTTGTGCTGACCCCCTACCTCTACCCTGGAACTCCCGCATATTAAAATAATTTGGCACTTTATTTTTGACAAACTCGTAGTAGAGTTTCCTTAGAAAATATTGCGGGACCTCATTATTGTTGCATGGAGGATGGTCAAAAACCATCCACCACCTCTGTGCAAAATTGTCCCTTATCACTTGGTTGTTACACCAATGGATAGGGGACCTCTTGCATGCAAGGGGTAGAGATTCATTTGTTTGTGGGTCTGTGAAAATAGAACACAAGTCGAGTTTTGTAATTTGTTCATTTTTAACTTGTTCATATGACAACTTGTCAGCATAATACTCTCTAAATTCTCTCCTCTTTTCTGTCCAATTAGTGATTTGCTTGCTTATTGAATCTACATTTGATAACATAGATTCAAGGGATTGAGCAAGCATGGATCTATGCATGGTTAAAGTTACAGATTCTTTCAACCTTGCAATTCTATCCTCAATTTATTTCTTATTGTTTTCAATTTGCCCCATTATATTTTCTTGTGTTCCAAGGGCATATTCAAAAATAAATGGAGGTGTTTTTGGTTGGGGTTCTTCTTCAACAGGTATTTGTTGTTCAGTTGATGGAGGATTTTATGGATTTTCAGGAGGAGGGGGTGTATTATCAACTCCTGTAAATTTAAGAAATTTACATCAAAAACTATTTTAACTTACCTATTTAGCAACAAATTCAGACAAGAAAGCAAATAAAACTTACTTTTTCGATTTCCCCGACGTCATGGCAGCATTTTGATGATGAATTGGCAAGAAATAGCTAATGATTGGACCTTAGATAAGCGAGCATGCTCTTTTCTTTCTTCAAGCTGCGAGTTTCTTGCAATTTGCTGTGAAATAATGAAATAGAACGCTACTTTTTTTACATAACAACACATAACACGAGCGCATTATGGCTTGGTGTAGGCTCGGCAACACCAAGCCATAACACGAGCACGTTATAATGCGCTCGCGTTATTTCTAATTTTTTTTTAAGTTGGCCACTTTTTGGCCCCCCAACTTTTTACAGCCACCCCGTCATCTAATTTTCTTCTTGCGTTCAAGTTATGTTTTAAATGGATTACTAGGGGAGAGGACCCAGTAGTATTTTTATGGAACATGGAGTCTTATGAGATAGTTTTTTCTACATGATAAATTAGTGTAAGGGTAAAATGGTGATCAATCAAATGAATTAAACAAGACCCAAACATCAACAGAATAGTGAAACAAGAAGGATTCAATAAATGAAGCAATGAACAAATACAGAGCAAACCTTTCCTGTTTCGAAACTTCTGTTGTTCGCCTATCACAGATCGTCCTTTTGCAGATGAAGTGAGCCCTCAGAGAGTGCAATCTTTTTAGCTGTTTGTAGGAAGTCGATGGTGAATGGCTATGGTGATATGCAATGAAGATGAGCTCTAATGCAAGTATGTGATCTCAAGCTTGTAGATGATAAAAGGGTGCCAAAGGCGCGCTGGTGATATTTTTGCAGAGTAACGATGTCAAAAGCCTGGATGAATAGAATGGAGGGATGAAGCTTCATTTATAGACTTGGAAGAATGAGAATCAACGGTTGAGAGGAGATATGAAGATCAACGGCTGAGGATGGTTGAGGAATGTGCAACCAGTGGAAATGTGACAAGTGTCCCAGCTCCATCATGAAAGAGGGGATGTGACAAAACTGATTGGAGAGTTAACTCCATTGACTGGTCTGTTAATAGATTTGATTGATCAGTTAGAAGAGTGGATTATGGAACTGATTGAAATGATTGACCAGTGAACTGGGTTGATTGAGGATTTGACTCAATTGACAGGTTAGTTAACACTTTTGATTGATTAGTTAACTAACCTCTAATTTGAGAAGAAATAGGCCATGTGGGTGAGGGGGAAAATAGGTAACTAAATATTAAATATATTTAATTACATGTGCAACATGATGAGGTGGACAAGGTTATGTGGAAAAGGTGAGGTGGATTTTTGAATTTAGAACTTAGGATAGAGGAATTTGGATAAATTAAATAATTTATGATTATTTAATTGTGTAGGACACTTAGAAGAATTTTAATTAAATAAATTAAATTTATTTAATTACGGAGTGGTGAATCGATTAAATAAATTTGGAATATTTATTTAATTAATAGAAGAAGGGAATAAATATTTAGAATATTTATTTCGGATGAATTGTGTCATTTTTAGGCGTATACATTTTGCCCCTCATTGATGCAATGCAGTTTACAGTGTTGCTTCAAAGAATTCGATAGTCTGACAGTGATACATGCCCCAGTTTGCCCCTGGTATAGGTTTAATGATGATAGGATGCCCCCTCGGGAGATTGGACGGGAAAAGGGCGAAAGAATCAGAGACGGACAATCTCACGAAGACAAAGGAGTGAGGATAGGTTGGAGGAAAAGGGATGCGGTCAGGGATGCGGGAAGAAAACTGGCACGGGAAGTAGTCACAGTCATCACCTAGCTAGAATTAGGGTTTGGGGGCTATAAATAGGAGCTGGGTCCACAAGAATAGTCATTTGTACACTTGTTTGATCTGGATTGGATAGAGAGAGCCTAGAGCAACTTGGAGCAGCATGGCAGCCAGAGCAGCAGACATTCCACGCGAGGAGCATTGATTCGAGTGAGTCCATCGATTCGGGTGGCCAACAGAGGTAGGACCCCCGGTATGTGCCTCAAAAAATTTTTCCACGGTCGACTTTAGGTGTAATAAATGCATGTAGAAAATAGGGCAAACGGATGCGCTGAAGTGCAGAACGGCGCATATGCCATGCGAAGCAGCGCTTTTGTCGTTTCGCGGTGTATATGCCGATTTCGGCGGCGCATGCATGAAAACGGCGCATCTGTGCACTGTAGCTGCGCTTTTGCAATTTGGCGGCGCATGTGTATTTAAGCCGCGCATATGTTGAAAGTAGCGGCGCATCTGTGAAAGCCGCGCATATGTCGATTGTAGCGGCGCTTTCGTAATTGGGTGGCGCATATACTGAGTTTTGCGGCGCATATACTGAAACTGCACATATGTGCACTGTAGTGGCGCATCTGCGTTTAGCAGCGCATATGCTGATTCTAATGGCGCATACACCAAGAAATGGCACTTTTGTAAAGAAACAACGCTTTTACCACCTGGAGTGGTGCATTGGCTTTGGATAGCAAGTGACTTAGCCAAATTGATTCGATTAGCATCCTGTTTGACGCAGGAATCGATGAGCTATCTCTGAGATTTCAGGAATCTAGTCAAGAGATGTAGTGTGCTGTTTTGGTCAATTTGAAATGTTAAGTTTAGTTGATATAGTTTAGTAGATATGTTGAGTATGGTATATGCGTGTTGGAGACTGACGCGTTGCCTTGCTTGCTTGCAGGAGGATATTCGGGACACACTGCAGTCAAGGGAGACATTTCCCATGCCTTTATTGCAGAGATATATGCTGACAGAGACTGACAGAGTGGTGCTTGGTGCCATGGGTTTGGATTATGTTTGCTTCATGCCTGAGGTACGGGCGAACTGTGGATTGCTGACAGCTGCTGTGGAGAGATTCCACAGTGAGGATGGATGTTTGGGTTGGCCAAAAGAGCGAGGAGACAAAGGCATCTTGGCAAGGTTGAGGCTGTGCTCAATGGAGTATTCCCCCATGCCATTTTCTTTTATGGTAAGTTTCAGTGGTTTGGGTCTTGAGGAGGAAGCTTCCGCAATATGGTCCTATTGAGGGGTAGGGGAAATGTAGGCTCTATTGTTGGGTATGACACATTTGGGTTTTGCTTGGAAAGAATTGCAGTGTTGGTAGGGGTCGGGGTTGCCTTGAATGGTAACTTTCTTGCCATTGTGCGGGAATTTAATGCATTGATGATAGGTTGAGGGGACAGCCTTCATGGCATGGATCCATGGTCTCCCTAGTAGGATATTATAAGCAAGCTCCTGATCGAGGACTTGGCACACCACATCTTTGATTACCGGTCCCACTTGAATGGGTAGGACAACCATGCCCTTTGTGGTTCTTTCTTCCTCGTCATAGGCTTTGATGGTAATTTTCCTCCTTGGATCAACTGCCTATTCGGAGAACCCCAGTGTAAGGACTAGCTTCAATGTGCAAATATTTAAACCGGCACCCCCATCAATGAGAACCCTCTTGATGCGGTGCTTGTGTACGAATGCGATAATGTGTAGAGGGGTGTTGTGGGGTTAAGATACGGAAAGGTCATCTTGCTCAGTAAATGAGATGGAAGTGGAGGATGTCAGATTACCTACCATGGTCTGAAACTTTTCTTGGGCTAGGTTAGTGGGGACAATAGTTTCCACTAAGGCTTTCTCAAGAATCTCCTTATGAGAAGGAGATAGACGCAAGAGCTCCAATATAGAAATGTGAGCCAGAGTTTTATGTAACTGGTCGATGACATTGTATGGACGGGAGTTGGACGGAGATGGTGATGACCTTGGAGGGGTGGTATTGATCATGACTTTACCACTGCGGGTAATTATACTACAACCAGTTCTGTTAGGTCCTGGTTGTTGGTTGGGGGAGATGACATTGACCTGCGGAATATGCTCAGAAATGCAGTTAATGGTGTAGTCAAATGGAACACTTGCATAGTTAGCATTACTCGACCCACTGTTCTGATTTGGCCGGTGGTGATTGTTGTCATTATTGGGACTACCATTGTAGTTGTTGCCATTGTGACCACTGTTGCTATTGTGGCCGTTGTTGTGATTGTTGGTATACAACCTGTTGTGATTCAGAAGAGGATCCCGGTAGGCCACATGAGATTCATTGGAGGTATGCTGTTGTGTCCCTCCCTGATTCTGATCCAGTATATTCTGTATGACATTCTTGAGGTGGATGCAATTATTGGTTGTGTGCCCCCTTCCTCGATGATACTCACAATAGTCTGTGTCCTTCTAGTAGGGGGGTTTGACTATAGGCTCATAGTCACTTGTTGGTGGTAGAGAAATTTTGTTGTTAGCCAACAACTTCCGGAGGGCAGACTCTTGAGACTCACCCAACGGTGTGAATTTCCTCCTTGGATTTGAATTGAACCAAGGTCTAGGTTCCCGAGGGGGGGGTTTGTTGAGTGCACCGTTATTTGTTTCTCCCTTAAGAGTGAATATGGGTTGTTGTTTAGGGGCTGCCGCCTTGGCATCCACTACTCCATCATTGACCACATTCTTGTTTTTGGTCCAAAACTTTGACTTATCCGTTGCGTAATTGGAAGGAGGTGTGTCCTTGTAGAGCTTGAGAGTTCCTTTAGTGATCATAGCTTTTTCAATGAATAGGCCCATTTCAATGACTTTGGAGAATGAGGTAGGGCATTGTATCTGAATTTGATAGCTAAGATCAGTATTCAAATTGTGGACAAACATTTCCAATAGTTGCTTCTCAGGCATGTCGTAAGAACACTTACTAGCTAGCTGTCTCCATCGTTGTAAGAATGTGGCTAATGACTCACCACTCTTTTGTTTGGTGTTGCATAGATCTAGCATAGATACCTCGTGTTCTATGTTGTAAGAGAAGTGCGTTATAAATTTATTGACAAGTTCATCAAAAGTTTTGATTCCTGGTGGGAGACACGAGAACCACTCCATAGCTTGACCACCTAAAGATCTTGGGAACAGTCTCATTAAGTAGGTCTCGTTGTGAGCTACTTCTAAACATGCTGCGGTGAATTCCCTGATATGATCTCTAGGGTCCCCCTTCCCTTTATATTTGTCAAATTTTAGAACTCTGAACTGAAAGGGGAATGGTTTCATGACCAAATTTCTGTCAAAGGGGTACGGTGCTATATCTTCCAAAGAGTAGTTCTTGGAACTTGTACCGGTCTTAAGGTTGGATATTTCTAGCTTTAGACTTTCAATTTGTTGTCTCACGTCCGCCATAGGAGCATTTTGATCTATGGGTTGCTTTCCTCTATCATTTGCATGGGGGACCGTGTCATTTGTGCCCCTCTCATGCGCATGTGGGACTATGTCATTTGTGCCCCTCTCCTGATCATTATCTACATTTTCCATGATGGAGCTAATGTCAAAGTCTGCGGGGAGTTTGATTCTGAGACTAGCAAGATGATGGAAATATTTATGGGGGTCTTCAAGGATCATCTTCTCTATGACACGTTGGAATTTTCTATCTTGCATGTGCGCCACTAATTCTTCATGAGAAATCTCTTCTTCACCATCACGTGGTGGGAGGAGGTGATCAGATGATTCGGCCATTTCTATTTGCTTGTTGTGTTGGGATCGAGTAAGAACCATGCAAGGTGACGCGGGATGGAGGGGGTGAGGACTAGAAATTCTGGCAAGGTGCCGACTAAGACTGTTATGAATGGGATATCTAGGACAAGACTTGGACAAAGGTTTTTCTCGCTTAATGACTTCAAGTAAGATGGTTGACACAAGACTCTAACCACTAGCAAGGGTAGTCGATACCAGTCTTACTGTGTAGGGCTTAGTCGTTCAACAAGACTACTAGCAAAGGTACTGTGACCTACTAGGCCTACATGAATTCACTAATGAAATGAAGAAGGATCTGTGTCGAATCGGTATGGGATAGGCTGACTTTGGGATAAGAGTGATTTGGACAGAAAGCGAATGGGACAATTGACGAAAGAGAGAGAGTTGGGTGAAACGGATGAAGACTGACTGCAAGGTTGACTCTAATCTCGAAAAGTGAAACTAGGCCAAAATGGGTGCTCTGATCAGGTGAAGATAATTTCTCAAAAATAGGGCAAGTGCTCACTGTCGCATATGCGCAGAAACAGATGCGCAGCAGGAATGAACAAATGCGCCGTAAGTCACAGTAAAAGCACAGCTCTGGTTAAGTACAAATGCACAGTAATAGTGTGTATATGCGCAGCAATAGTATGTATGCACAGCAAGTCGCAGTATATGCACAACAGAAAAGGGTATATGCGCAGTTCTGATATTTTTGCAAATTTTTTGGATTTTTCTCTATTTTTTGGTATTTTTTGGCTGGAAAAGGTCTTCTTGTTCTGATATTATGAGTTAACAGCAAGAAAACACAACAAGCACAAAGAATATTTTGTAGTTTTTCATTGTTTTTGTAGTTTTTTTGACTCTATTTTGGATGAAAGCAAGCACAAAATCCTAGGCGAGAAATGGATTATAAGGGATTTGGGCCAATAAAACAAGAGGTATTTAATGTGGGCAACCGTTCAAGTGGTTACACGTGCGGCGGCACTACTCTCCGTTATGGAGTCTCCCAGCCTCAAAGGGTTGCGCCTGAGAGGGTTTTGGGGGAGGTTGGCCGTCGGTGTAACATAACAGCACTCGTTGTAGGAAGTTTTCACTTCAAGCACAATTTATTTTAAGTGGCTTGGTAGGGCTTGGCGTTAGCTTGTTACCACTCAGGGTCGTTCCTGCTTGGACAAGCGTGCATCCAAGGGCAGGCCCCTCCTAAAGGTTAATCAAATATAATGACAAGTCTGGCACTCTGATCACCCAGAAGAGGGGATAGCATAAGCCTATTGTCATTCGCAAGCACATAATACACTGATTAATCCACCCTAGTTAAAAGTGAAAAACTAAATGGGCTAATCTACTCAAACAGAACTTTGAAGTGATTTTAGCAATATAGCAGTGGTTCAGTTTTAAATCCCAGAAAGCAGTGGTGAGTTCAGTTTTAAATCCACGTAGCACGAGATTGTTAACTTTGAAATTCAGGTCTCACGATATAGCAATGGTTCATTTTAACTTCAAGATCAGTGATGAGTTCAATTTTAAACCGCGTAGCACGAGATTGTTAACTTTGAAATTCTGGTTTCACGACATAGCAATGGTTCATTTTAACTTCAAGATCATTGATGAGTTCAATTTTAATCTTAGATAGCAATAACTTGGAAGGCGTTTGCAATGCAAGCAAGAAATAATCCAGTTACTTTCTCCCTAATTAGAACTAGATGAAGATTTGAATGAACATCAATTTTTACTTTCCCTCAGAAAATGAAATGTGAACTAGTTAGATGCAACTACATGAAACTAAACCCGAGCCTATCCTGCAAAACAGCTCTAGCAAACACCTGCAAAAAGGTTAGCGTTAGCAAATTCCTCTAGAAAAGTACTAAAACCATAGCCTGTTACAAATGCGCAGCTTCAGTGATCAGATGCACAGAAATGATCAACAGAAGTGCAGCAGTAATGAATGCACCGTAATATTGAGCGTATGCGCAGTTAAAAGGAACAAATGTACAGTATTAATGTATGCACAGCAACAGTCTTCAAAAGCGCAGTAAAAAGGAACAGATGTGCAATAATAACAAAAGTGCCGTAACAGTGCGCAAAAGCGCCGCAAAAATACACAAATGCGCAGAAAAGATAAAAGCATCGTAACAGTCTGTATATGTGCCGCGGAAATGAACAGATGCGCTGAAGTAATCTGTGCATGACTTTGCGTGACCTGTACGGAACCTACCTTCAAAAAAGCTCAGAAATGGTAAGATAAAGGGGCAAAGGCCCCACGGTGGGTGCCAAAAATGTAAGGGTAAAATGGTGATCAATCAAATGAATTAAACAAGACCCAAACATCAACAGAATAGTGAAACAAAAAGGATTCAATAAACGAAGCAATGAACAAATACAGAGCAAACCTTTCCTGTTTCGAAACTTCTATTGTTCGCCTATCACAGATCGTCTTTTTGCAGATGAAGTGAGCCCTCAGAGAGTGCAATCTTTTTAGTTGTTTGTAGGAAGTCGATGGTAAATGGCTATGGTGATATGCAATGAAGATGAGCTCCAATGCAAGTATGTGATCTCAAGCTTGTAGATGATAAAAGGGTGCCAAAGGCGCGCTGGTGATATTTCTGCAGAGTAATGATTTCAAAAGCCTGGATGAATAGAATGGAGGGATGAAGCTTCATTTATAGACTTGGAAGAATGAGAATCAACGGTTGAGAGGAGATATGAAGATCAACGGCTGAGGATGGTTGAGGAATGTGCAACCAGTGGAAATGTGACAAGTGTCCTAGCTCCATCGTGAAAGAGGGGATGTGACAAAACTGATTGGAGAGTTAACTCCATTGACTGGTCTGTTAACAGATTTGATTGATCAGTTAGAAGAGTGGATTATGGAACTGACTGAATTAATTGACTAGTGAACTGGGTTGATTGAGGATTTGACTCAATTGACAGGTTAGTTAACACTTTTGATTGATTAGTTAACTAACCTCTGATTTGAGAAGAAATAGGCCATGTGGGTGAGAGGGAAAATAGGTAACTAAATATTAAATATATTTAATTACATGTGCAACCTGATGAGGTGGACAAGGTGATGTGGGAAAGGTGAGGTGGATTTTTGAATTTAGAACTTAGGATAGAGGAATTTGGATAAATTAAATAATTTATGATTATTTAATTGTGTAGGACACTTAGAAGAATTTTAATTAAATAAATTGAATTTATTTAATTATGGAGCGGTGAATCGATTAAATAAATCTGGAATATTTATTTAATTAATAGAAGAAGGGATTAAATATTTAGAATATTTAATTAGGATGAATCGTGTTATTTTTAGGCGTATACAATTAGAATATTTTATGGGTAAATAGGAGCCTCTACTTTTAGTTATCAGATTTAACGGGTGTGTTTGGGGTGGGATTGGAAATTTCCCTCACCAGCTTGGAAGATTTTGCTACTATATTTAGATTCCCACCAATAAATTTAGGGATATTTTTTGAATAGAAAAATTCTTGTTTAACCATTAGCTTCCATTCAAAAAATATATCCTAAATTTTGAGCTTACTCAATACTACAAAATTTATAGGACCACCTACTTTAAAATGCTCCTAAAAAAATTTAGTAACACTCGTTGAAATATTTCAGAAGCGTCCCTCCATAGAACTACAACCTAAGTAACTTAGAATGAATTTAATCATAAAATATAAATTTTGCTATCACAATTTGCTCGTTTTAATACTAAACAAAGTAGTTTAAAGAATTTTTTTAACAATGTCAAATATGATTCAAATATTAATTAAAAAACTCAAAAAAATTACTAAAAACATTTAAATTTAAATGATCAAAGTATCAATTTTACCATCCATTATTTTTAAAATTCACTATTCCTTCTCCAACAATTTTTCATCTTATACCCTCCCTATTTTATAAAGTTTTTTTTTCCAATTTAATGGTGATGATAACCCATGTGTTATCGATGTACCTTGTGCTTGGTAAATTGAATGCCACATAGCAACCATATATTCGAATCTCCAACACTTATACTTTTAAGGTAAATATTGAATAAAGGTGACCCTAAATAATCACATATTTAGAACAAATAAAGGTGACCACAAAAACCTTATCTAGTGAGTAAAATATAATACCTAACTTTTTCACGATGACTATTTCAATTCAAAATTCGTAAATTCAAATGCTCACATTGTACATGATCTTTCATTTTCATTTAGATTGCTATTGAACCGTCTTTGGCCAAGTAAAAATTAAATTTTCTTGTAACAACAAGAAATTACAAGCATTAGATACACACTTCCATATTCCTTCAAAAAAAGATGTTACTAATCTCCCCCTTTGCATGCTTTGAATATTTGTGGTTATTCACATCGTAGTCTATTCTAATTAAAGTTTTCTCCTATCAAATTATTGTCCTTAGTGTAAATAGCATTACACCGTGAAAATTACATGGAATAACATGCATTTGATTTTTTCCCACCTCTTCTTTGGTTCCTTCTTGTAAGTTTTTTTATTTTTGTTGGTCTTTGCAAGTATTTTATTATGGTTTTAGTACCACTTTTATTTATATACTATATTTCAATCAACTCAAGGGTGTGTTTTTTATAAATACCTTATTTAATAGCATTTAAAAATATTATTTTTAATTACATGATTAATTATAAAATATGGAAAGTTCAATACTATATGATTTTTGAAAACTAAAAAAGTTTATTAATATTAAAATAATTTTTAAAATCACAGATATTTTAAGTTATATAGAATTAATCTTTGACTCTTAACTAAAAAGATATCAATCAGTTTAAATTAATAATAAAATATTAACAAATTGTAAAAATAATTTGAATGTTGCAGCCTCAGACTCAGCTCTGATACCAATAGAATTGCAGAAAAATAGAGTAATAAATAGATAAGAAAACATAAACAAAATGAGACACCAGTTTTATCGTGGTTCACCAAATTTGGCTACATCCACATTGAGCAGAGAAATTTTATTACTGTCAAAGAATGAATATTACAATAGCTACAGCAGCATATATAATGTGTTAAACCACACCACATGAAGAATGTGAAGAGTCAACAATTGGAGGGAAAACATATGGAGTCCATTAGGCTTCAGTTCTAACAATAACTACCTCAACACCCTCCACTCCTGAAAAATTTACATAAAATCAAATTTAATATTATAATATAAAAACAAATAAATTAAATTCGATCCCACATTAATTTTTATTTTTTAAAGAAGAAAGAAAGCACTAATTTTAAATCATTTTTGGTGAAATATCTTCATACGATTATTAATGGAAACCATTAATTTTCCACAGTCCATGATATTGTATTGAGTGCTTCTGGATTAAACTGTGCTGGAGTTTTTTTTCCTGATGATGAATCACGGAGTGTGATTCATCATCAAGAAAAAAAACTCCGACATAGTTTAATCCAGAAGCACTCAATACAATTATTAAATTTATTAAATAAAATCCTCGACCGGTGTGAAAAAAGATTGCACTTAAAACAAAATCAGTCGTCGTCTAATTTTCTTCTTGCGTTCGAGTTACGTTTTAAATGGATCACTAGCCGTTAGTTTTGGATCTATGGTCCAACGGGGTCTTGCTCATAAAGTCACAAGTCACCCATTCACATGGAAAAATGAAGATGAAAGGAAATTTACGTGTCAGACTCGGTTCTTCGATGTTTCCGCTTTAGATTTTTTCAGCACCCAACTTGACGGGTCTAACAAAAACAGAGATGGCGCAAATCATTTTTTTTTAAAACGTACATGAAAGGGCCATTGGCCATGGCACGGAACAATTCCATGCAATGAATTCTTTTAATGTATATTTGTTATTGTGGGACAACCGGAAAGATTCCAAAGAGATAAGAATGCACCAAACGACTGCACAAAACTAATGTGTGTCGTACCGAACAGTTCCATGGCAAATAACGTGATTCGTCCGCACGTCTTGAAAGATAAAGATGTAGCTATTGATCATCTACAGTAGAGAAAATACAAAAAGTAAAACGAAGTAGTGCTACACCACAGAAACTAGGTGGAACAGCGAGCCCTAGAAAAAGCCAAATCAACATCAGACCCATCACTTTGCTTGCTAAGGAGGTGGATTGAAAGGGAAGGGAGACCCCTCGTGGTTGAACTCACAAGGATCATTTGGAATAATGAAAATAATGATAAGGTGCTAGATTCATAGGAGTTATCACGCTGTTCCTTAATCAGAAATGACCACTTGAAATTTGTTTTATTGCATTGGGAGGCTAAATGCCTTAGGGAGAATCACCATCTGCATGTAAAAGTGATTTTTCATAGTCAACTATTTGTTTTCATCTTTTATCTCTAATTTTCCAAGAAATTTTACTAGGAAAATCTAAAATTAGGTAAGGTAGTGTAGGTTTTGCTAACAATCTCATTAGCTATATTATAAAATTTCTTAAGAGCATTTCCAATTACCACTAGCATTAAATGTTCACAATATTGCATGGATAGGTAAGGAAGCCTTGTCCAATTAAAATCATATGAAAAGACTATGGTTGAGGCTCAAAGGCTGGGACTAGAGTTTATTACATAGGAAATCATCCTTTGAATCACAAGGCCCAAATTTTAAAATGAGCTCCTTATGCCTTATTAAATTGAATTCTAGAATAAAAAACCACAAGAGCATGGGTGAACATAAATTTCATTTTTTATATACTACTTATATTTCTCTAAAATCTACCCATGTAGTTTAGTTAGTTCAGGCCACAATTTAATGATATGGGATTTAAGTGCATGCTTGAATAGACAATCTTCAAGCTTAGCCACCCTAGATTCCATGTTGATTTTAGGAATACAATCATATTTCTTAAAAGATGGATAAAAACCCCTACTAGCATAACTCTTTGACTATGCATTTCACTTGTATAGGGAATCACCATCCAAAGAGGGGTTGGATTCATTTTCATGGGCAATTGATGTCCTAAGAAAACCCACATCATGGGTTTGATGAAACAAAAAAATCTTAATGGAAGAAAATTTCCCACCATTATTGAGCCAAGTTGTAGAAACAATTTGAGGGTTGTCATAAATGTAGAAACCCTATTTCCAACCTCTGTGCTAAATGAAGATGAGATTAAAGACATTGAATATGAAGAAACCCCATTGAGATTTGTTGTAGATTTCTCACAATTGCCAACAAGAAAATCATAGAAGTAAGTGTGATTAGGGCACGAAGTTGTGCTGTCAAAAAATTTAATGAAAGACATAGCAAATCCGATCAAATTTTTAGAATGATATTTATGATGGACATATTATTATTTTTAGATTATGTAGTGAGGGTTGGTAATGGGACCCCCATCCATTACAACTAGGGAGCTTATGATGAAGTAGAAACTTATTCATACTTGCAAACACACGCTCTGATACCACTGATGCAAAGGGATACTCTCCCTTACAAATCTACAACACAATACTCAAACAAGCCTATGCAAGAATGATGAAAATAAAATATTACAGTAGAAATATGAAGAGAAATCTGCAACTTGTATTTTCTTGAATCTGAAAATGCATTACAAAATAAGGAAGCTTATGAGCTTCTGAGAATTACACATCCAACACCTGCAACAAATAAGTTTCTCCACCTCTAGACTCCTTCCATTAGCCCCCTGGGTATGTAGAAATTTTCTTCTTTAAAATCTCCCCAAAGCTCTGAGAAAAACCAGTCACTTATTCCTCTCACTACTCCCTCATTTTTCAGAATTTTCTAAAATAGTTTCTAGGATTCATGCCCCTCTTTCCCAACTTTCCAGAATATTTTGAATTTCTTTATTTTGATAAGAAATGAGAAAGCTATGCTCATTTTACCGATATTGAGTTTCATAATTACGACCCAGACATGCAACAACATGCAAAGCTTGTGGTGCACATGGGTTCATTAAAATTTCCCATGGTTTCACTAAAACCATCAATTGGAACCACCTCTTGGAAATCCACACCCTTCTTGGAGGTTACAATTTTGGAAATAAAAATAGGAGTTGTTGGCCCACTTATGACAGAATCTTCCCACCAAATCAGCCCCACCAAAATATAAATTAATGCATATCTCCAAGTGGATGCCTAGGAAAGATTCTCCTCACTAATGGAGGAATTTACAAATTACCAGGATATTTTACATCAAAATTTGCATTTATTTATATATCCCAAGAAAATAAATTTGTTACAAATATTAATATTATTTCCCAAGCCCATAATCCTTATTGAAAATAAACCAAATTAAAATAACAATATTTTTGGTGATGCAAGATTGCCATTGACCGTGGATGCTCTTGCATTAGCTTAATACTTTTATTAGATGCTCTCCCATCAAGGATATCATTGGACTTACAATACTTCTACCTACACTCCTATGACTTGAATACCTCACCTAATTCTCACCTCCTTTCTCCTCTTGCAAGGCATCCAATTTAATTTTCTCCATCTTTTGTTCCTATAACTTGAATGCTATAACAAAGTAGTGATGACATGCTATCATTTGGTAATGATAAGAATATGATTAGGTACTTGAAATCTCATTCATTATACTTTGAAATGAAAGACTTAGGAGCTACTAAGTTTATCTTAGGGATGAATATTAGAAGGGATATAAAGATAACAAAAACCTTTGGTTGAGTGAAAGGAAGTATGTTGACTCTAATTTGAGATAAAGAGAGGGAGAGATATAGAGATAGAGAGAGGGAGAGATGTGGATATAGGGAGAGAGGGAGAGATAGAAAGAGAGGAAGAGTGTGGGAGAGACAAACACACAAAGGGAGAGATATAGATAGTGGGAGAGAGATAGAGTGACGGAGAGATAGTGATAGAGAGATAGAGATAGTGATATAGAGATAGAAAGAGGGAGGAAGAGAGATAAAGAAGAGGATAGACTCAGGTAGAGATATAGAGGAAGTGTAGATAGAGACATATAGAGCGACATATAGAGAGATATGGATGGAGAGAGGGAGAGAGGGAGAGATAGAGAGAGATAGAGAGGGGAGAGTTAGAGATAAATAAAGGTAGAGATAGGGAGATAGAGATAGAGAGGGAGAGATTGTAATGCCCGCCTTGAACACCTTAAAGAATACACACTTATGCTAAAAGAAACAGGGAATTTTTTTTTTTTTAAAGATGATTAAATAACGATAACAAAATCCATTACGACATATTCTCTAAGGGTCCAAGGCTGCATCACTTAACAAATCAACTAACATAAATTAACATACATCAGTGACTGATCTAAATCCAATGCATAATTGAATAACTGATTCATACTCATTGCATGTCGACAATTAATGTAATACAATCTACAAGATTAAATACATAACTGAAATGCTTTCATATAAATACATCATTACTTTGCCATTTGTAGACTGTATCAGAATCACATACATTATGAATGATCTGCTACACAAATCTGGTACAAGGTTACACATACATCTTCATCAATTGGTACAAGTACAACTGGAACAAATCTTTTCTGCTCATTAACTTCGACAAGAATAACCAAAAAATAGCTCTTCCACCCGACCATGTGGAACCCTGAGGTCCACCCCCCGAGCTAGGAGTTAACATGAAGTCCCAAACAATAACAGTTAGGTAGACAAAAGACAAACAAGAACAAAGGACAACCAAACGCCAATACAACACATGGCAATAACAATACAACCCAACACAACTTAACTTATCTTGACTTGACTTCCAGAGGCAACACAAGACAAATGGGGAGAGAACAACTAGGGAATGCTAGGTTGCAGTAGGGAGAGTGTCATCACATGGTCCTGACATGGGTTATCCTGACAGCCTCTCACTAGGCGCCGGCCCCCATCTATGGTTATCCTGACAGCCTCTCACTAGGCGCCGGCCCCATAGGGTGACACATGCGGAATCAACCTTCCTTTCATGAGGACAAGGAAGTTGATCTTGCCAACCAGGCCTTCTCATCTCATCTCAAGCCTAAACAAGCACTTGAGCCATGAGTGAGGCATCCACTTATCTTGTTTAGTGTGCCTAACTACCCAACCCCCAGATTCATTATTTAGGTTATCACTTGATTAATCTACTTCCAACAGGTTATCCTGACTACCACTTTGGGCACCGGCCCCACGTTGAAAGCCACCCCCCTACCTGCATCTAGAAGACCCTACTCAACAAACATAGAAAACGTCATCATGACGATGATGATACATAAACCATGCAAGGCATTAACCATCTTGCATAACCATTATTCTGATATGAACATATACATGTAATAATGCAAGGCATTTACCTTCTTGCATATCATCTCAAATACAAAGACATACTCTTAATACATTTTCCATGGCTTCCAATGAAGTAACTCATAAGAAAAATACTTTTTCATGAATACCGACGTCTCCCCATTGTCTAATCCAATACAACATCCCAAACAAATAAATAAATCAATCACAACATTCACGAAGAGCCTTTCTACACATCATGATGCATTTAGAATATCTACATTCTTTCACAATACCAACCAAATTCCTAATACATGACAAAAGGCGACATGACTTCAATAACTTAGAACACTTATCAACACATTACATGAAGTCAAAACACAACAACCCTGGCCTCTGGAAATGAACCCTTGACAACTTATACTTTGACCATTTCAAACAATATCAATTCACATTAACTAATTATCTAATACCTTTAAATCAAATTTCCAATACAATAATTACATATACCTAATCCTTAGTCCATTATCTTAACAAAATGAAGAAACCATATTAAAACCGATGTCAATCTAAATTAAATTTCATTAACCAATACAACGATTTTCTTTAAATACATAATGACAACATTATTCTAAATTCCCAATTTCATTTGGCTTTAAAACAATCAACTATACTTTTGAAATAATAATAATAATAATAATAATAATAATAATAAGAATAATAATGATAATAATAATAATAATAATAATCAATAACTTCAAAACATTCAACAATTGATTCATCACCAATAAATATTTAAATTAAACAAATCCATTTATTAAAACAGCTCATTAGGTTATACCAATCCTTCTATAGTATAAAACTCATAACACAACAATAATTGAAGTATCCTTATATCATTTCTCCATAGTTCCCTAGTACTCATGCACTCGATTATCATATCCTCCAAAGATTTCTAAAGTTTCAAGGTTATAAGAAATTGAACTTATAGAGAATGCTAATAGCTAGACCTAAAAGGATTATGGATCAATTATACGGTTGAAGCATTAAAAGAATTATTGCACTAATCAAGAACATTATGAATTAATTATTCATAACTTCCAAATCATGTTGCTCACTAAATCCTCGATAAACCCTTTCCTTGAATTGGCTCTAGAAAGCAATAATACTAAACAACTTATCCTACCATAAAACCTAATCGTTCCTACAATGGAATAGCAATAACATTATTATTAAATTAGGTATTTGACCATCATCTTTCCGTTTTGACCTAATAATAAGAATAGTAAAAATAATACTAATTATTATTATTGTAATAATAACAATAATGATAATAATAATAACTATAATTATAACAATGATACTAATAATAGCATGGATATCAATAGTACTATTATTAATACACACATGCATTCAAACACATTGTAAAGAAAATAAACATTCCTTAGGGTTAATCTAAGCCAATCAGACGAAATGCATACAAGAAAGCACAACTAACCTGGATTAATAATGACGGTTTTCTGCAGACTAGAGTTTGTATCTAAATCAGGCACTGCTGTGAGATCCACCACTGTTTTAAGGAATTCAAAAATGCTGTAAGAATTTTATAGCAAGAACATCAACCCACTTGATCGCTAATGAATCAATCAACGAGCTTGCCCTTTCTATCTCGGTGAGGGAAGGTGAGTTACTGAGGCGGTATTTCATCATTCTTTTACTCTTCGCTTACGAAGCAAATATAATTCCTTGCTCCGAGGGAATTGTATGTGTAGGGATTTGGATCACAGATGACTAGCTGATCTAGAAAATGCAGCATGTTGAACTGTCTGGGTACAAATTGGCTGTTCTATTTGTGTATCACACTAATTTTCAGAGCACTCATTTTTAAATTTCCCATAGACGATTGCAAATGTATTTCTGTTGGAGTTTTTTCCTGAAGTGAATCCCCATCGTCACTGCTCAGGTCAATCACACTAGAATCTACATTACTCACACTTGTGGGCATGTCTTCTATGCCAAATAATCCCAGCGAATAACTCAAGCCTAAATACAGATCAAGAATTTATTGACAACGATTCCAATGGGGTCCCAGATTTCCACAATCCACGCTAGTTGAACTAACATAAATCAATTGCAAAAGAATTGCAATCTTAAGTCCGCCACCAAGCTCCGGTAATGGATGTATGATTGGAACTTAAGGACTCCTAGTTGCCGGTATTGGTGATCGCACCTTGATTGTTGACCTTCTAATTGACGCCTATGCCAAATGTGATTGCCCTTGTTGAAGACAACCAATTCGCCCTTCTTCAGTCGCCTCTCTCCAGTGAAATAAAATAGTTATAGCACACATGAGACAGAGTTTCCCTATCTTCAAACCATCATGGATTCTTAGAACTAATTAGATCTTCTTATGATATTGGCTCCGCCCTAGTTGTCGCTGGAAAAGGGGGTCTTCAATCTTGCATTCTGACTGTCCAACCACAAATTGCAAGCTTCTTGGGTGTGCCTTGAATGTTGAATGAATTCCTTCACCAAATGACGACTTCCCACAAACCTTGGATGTCTTGCACATGTCTCAGAAGCACATGCTATTACATTTAACCTTCCACACCATGCAATTGCACTGTATTTTCTGCAGAGCTCGGGGAAGGTCATCTTGTGCTGTAAACTGTCGGGCGTCTGTTGCAGGTACAGCTGGTACACCGTGCCCGCCATGGCTCGATCTTCTTCGGGAAAAGGAGGAGAATTATCAGAATTATTCTTAACAATTTTGGTGTGCTCGATTTCCTGTTGGTCAGGGGAAAGGGTTTTGGCAGGCCCGCAAGGTTTCATAGGAGTCACCTCCTCCCTCTCCTCCTCCTTCTCCTTCTCCTTCGAATGTAACCTGGCCTTGATTATCGAATCGCCGAGTCCATTTCAATTACTGAAGTTCCACGCTTCTTTTCCCAGCCTTCTACTCTCTTCTTCTACCTGCAATGCCGTCCTCTTTGCCTCTACAAGCTTCCCTTTTATAACACAATCCCTTCTATCGTCCAAGGAACTCGGCACGCGATCCCATGCACCTCCCTCCTGAAGAAAGACTTTTATTTAATTTCATACTCTCAAGAGGTTATTCTTTTTTAAATACTAACACAATTCCGACAACATTTAATTATTTTATAGCCGACCAAGCATAAAACATTTAATAAAGTTATAATATTACAACAATCTATAATAGTACAACTATATATTAATAATTACAAAGTAACTTACAACTATTTAATTTATTTAAATATTGCAAATAATATTATATTAAATAATACAAAACCTCTTACAATCTTTATTTAACAACTATACTTCTATTAAAATAATAATTTATTTACAACAATAATCAACAACTATCGACTCAATATTATCTTTTATAAATATATTTAATTATCAACATTATAATTTCCGTAATATAATTCTAATTAAAGCACAACGACACCTTGCACACTTAGACACTTTCTAACCTAGTTAGACTCCAAGGTGCAATATTACCTGTCTGCAAATCATGATCGAATGACAGACAAAGACCAAAAGGATAAACTGACAACCAGACCACACTGACATGGGACCTCACATTAACTCCAAACAACTAATCCATTGGCGAAGGCACGCTCAGACCTGTAATCAGGTGGAGTCGATGCCTAGTACCTGCATTCTTGCAACAACACACGGTTAAACATTCAAGATATATATACATCACATGCAGTCCTATAGTGAATGGAAATCGCAGTGAGGTAGGGTACTCGAGAGCGAGTAATACAACACTGTTCCATTCACGTTTATGAATAAACGATTAACTATGTTGAACAAGGTATCTGATATTAATCAACAACACAAAACATTCAATTCTCTTACAATCCAATATCGCAATTAACATCAAACATCTATAACATCTAGTTTATTCATCAAATTCTAAAGCATAAAATAACCTATTCTTACATCAACATCTGCTATCATAACAATCAGGTTCATAATTAAGTAACAAGATAACAAGAGATCCATCATCTACGGTCTAAGACACTATCAGAAAGTCTAAGCAAACACCAATCTGATGGACGATGAGATGAGGGGCACTACAGAGATAAAGGGAGGGAGGTATAGAGAGATAGACATAGAGAGTGAAAAAGAAATAGATGAAGAGGGGTGAGAGATACAAAGAGATAGAGAGAGGGAGAGATCTAGAGAGAGGTGGGGAGATAGAGATGAAGAGATACACAGATAGAGATAGAGAGAGGAGAGATAGAGATTGAAAGATATATAGAGAAAAGGGGAGATAAAGAGATAGAAAGAGGTCATTCAATGTTTATCTTTCATCTTTATGGGTTCAACATTTAATGTTTAACATTAAGATTTATCATTTGTGCTTAATGCTTTAGTGTTGATGTTTAGTGTTTTGGATTTTAGGATCACATTTAGGCAACTTAGATTTCAACATTAAGGAAGAGGAAAGGAGGGGGAGATGGAGAGACAAGGGGGAGAGACAATCAGAGATAGAGAGAGAGAGAATGGGGGAGAGAGTGAAGAACACATAATTATAGTGAGAGGGGGTGAATCAGTATAATACAAACTTTTACTTTTTCAGATATTTATGTGGTGCATTAGAGTACTCTATCTACTCCCAAGGTGATAGCATGAGTCACTGTAGCATAGTGTGGATCACATGTAGCCAAGAAACAAGGTTGCTTGCAACATAGTAGTGTTGGTGGTACTTGCAAGAGAGCACTTACAACACCCATTATAGATCTAGGGATTTTTGTGAGGACTACCCTTTTTACTTCTGTTCTTGTGACTATTTACATTACTGTTACTGATACTTTTATATTTGTGGGATAGTAGTTCCTGGATTTATCAAACTATTAAACTTTATTATGATAATGGAAAAACTAATTGGGTGATGTTTGGATAACATTTACATTTCAGAAAAGTTAATTAGGTGATGGTGGAAAGAAAATTGTAATATGATTTCAGTTATGCTATTTAGAACTATGTCATGGTAATGCATGTTTTAAGTTGCTTCGGCTATAATGATTATATGTGAAACTGATCTTGTAATTGAGTGTGTAGGAATAACTAATCAAACCACAGATTTTGGAGATCATCCCACACCTTTTTGTTGTTATTCCTTGTTAAACCGATCTGGTTCCACGAGGAACCAAGATCAACTCTGTGTTTGATGTGTTGTCGTAATGTTGTCTTTCTTAAGGTCGAATGGGTTAGGTCTACCCTCTTGTAACACTGAATTATGATTTGTGTTGTAAAAAAAATTGAATTTGAATTTCTTTTCTTTTATTTAAATTCTTGAGGCCTTTTCTTGTATTTTAACATGACCCTGGGTGTCCTGAATAGGTTAAAGTTGACCCTGGGTTATACCCCATGGGTCCAGGGCCCCATTTGGCATGGGTAACCCTTGAGTAACCTCCATATGGTCATCTTAACTTTCCCCTGAAGTTAAGTGGCGAAAATTGGAGGTATGGGGGGGATAGGATGGGTTGTACCAACACCCAAACCCATCCCTCTTCAATCCCCAAGGTAAGAGATGACTACAAACCCATCCATTATAGAGGAATTGACTTGAAGTCACCCTCACCATTAGTGAGATTCCCCATGAGTTGTGTGGTCATCCATAATGAAGGAAGGAAGAAGAGGCATGGGTCACCTGTCTTTTCCTCATTTGACTCCTTTTATTTCTCCCATGCGTAAGAGAAATGACATGAGGAGAGGGATAAGGAGGACTTTAGGGATGGGTGAGTGACATAAGCCAACACTCATCCTGGGACATAATAGTGGTTTGGGGAAGAGTGAGGAGGTGACAAGTGTCACCTCCCCATTCCCCTAAACTGGGAGGATTTGGGTTATTTGAATCCCATTTTGGGATGGGGAGGGAGTTAGTTGAATTTTTGGAGAGTTTTAATTTTTATATTTAAAAAAAAAAGGAAAATTTTTCTTGGAGAAGGAAAGAGAGAGGGAGTTTGGTGGTTTAGGTGGGAGAAGATCTCAGTGGAGCTCTACATCAGCTTCATCCTTGAAGGGCTTTGTAAGGTTGGTTTGTTATTACCTGTTCTTTCGTATATCTAATTGTTGCATGAAAGGTGTGTGAAAGTTGCTTATTTGCTTGTGTTTTAGTTTTTGTTTTTGTGGGAAATGTTGTCAGGTTGTTGACAGAGCTTCTCCCACTTGGGAGAAATGCTCATCAAGTGTGGGGTAGGGGAGGAGTGATCCTCCTCGGGTGCATACCGGGTTCTTTTGGGATGTTGAAAGCCTTGATGGCATGTATTTGTGACTGGTTCTTTGGCTTGAGAGTCAAATACGGATTTCTTGGAAAATTTTGTGAACAAACTTGGTTTGAGGCCAAGAGAAACTATGTTGGTTATATTATCTGTAAGGGTGACACTCTGGAGTCGAGTGTGTCCACTCTCCTACCCCTTGTGAAGTTCACTGTAGTTGAGCTTTCGTGTTGTGTAATTTATCCACGGGTGTATGTGAGATTTGGGTTTGTTGTTGTTCCTTGTTGTGTAGTGGTTTGTGAAATTTCCCTAGGTGTGGATGATCTCCCTAGCTCGGGGGTGACCCTCTTGAGGGTCTACGGTAGGGAGGAGAGCAACTTGTGTGGTTTTGTTTTCTTCTCTTGTGATATGCAGGCTTCTGGGAGATTGTTGAGAAGTTTGGAAATTGTTACTGGATCTGAGAAATTATGTTATTTTGTCTTTACTCTGAAGGAGAGTTGGGTCTTAATAGCTCCTTCCTTGTAGCTTTCCATGAGGAGGGTTTTAACTCTCTGTTGTTGTGACACTTGTTATTTGGGAGTTGAAAGAAAATTTCCCCTTAATGTACCATTGGTTGTAAATCTTCATGTTATTACATTGTTACCATTTTGGTAAGAAAATAGGAAAAGAAACTTTGGTTTGAAGAAGAATTTAGGATTGTTTATTTCTACAATCCTGTTAGTAGAATTGCAAGCTAATTGTAAAAAAAAATCAAGTTGTAAAATCAATTTATGTAAATTTATGTTATTGGAAAATTAGTGGAAATATTAGTTCTTTGTAAATTATATGAAGTTGTAATTTTGCTATTTTAGTGAAATGGAAATTGGGATAAAAAGAATTATGATTTAGAAGTGTAACTGAAGTTTATCTTACTTATTGCTATGGAATGAAATTTGTGGCTTGAAAGTTAAATTAGATCAAGAAGGAAAATAAAGTGTAATTATCCTTGTGTATAGTTTATTAAAGATTGTTAATTTTAGTGGCGCATTGCAAATACAATTGTATATAAATTTATTAAAAAGTTAAATCATTATTCAACCTACAAAATTATTTGTCCGTTACCCTTAAATATTACTGTAATTCTACTACCCTCAATTAGGAGATTAAATGGGTGAAGTTGTGATTAAAATGTGAGTTGAGTATATATATATATATATTGTTTTAATAAATTTTAGATTGTTTATACACAATTAAACTAAATGGAAAACATATATATAATGAAATAGAAATATTGTATCTCTATTTTTTTTTAGAAATATACAGAGAGGAATAAAACAAAAAAAAAGAAAACACAAAAAAAAATACATACATTTGCGGTGGGGTTTGAACCCCACCGCAGGCCCCTATCAATGGAGGGTGTGGGGAGGGGGTGGAGCCCCCACCCACACCCCACTATGTGGGATGTGGGTGGGGGCTTCGCCCCCTCCCCACACCCCCACTACCTACATTACCCCCCTTGCGGCCCACAGATACCCCGTCCACCACTCTGCACCCCGCGGCCAGCACACAGTCGTGGCCACCACTCCACACCACCACGACCCCGCCTATCCGCCACTGTCTCTGCGGCCGCCGCGCCGCCACGACCCCGCCTATCCGCCACTGTCTCTGTAGTCGCCACGCCGCCACGACCCCGCCTATCTGCCACTGCCTCTGCGGCCGCCGTGCCGTCACGACCCCCCTCCACCTTCGTCCCTATGCCACAAACCGCAACCTCCCTCCACTGCGACCTCTCAATCGCCGCCGCCAAGCCTCCAAACCTGCTACAAAAAAAAACAAAACCCCACATATCTTTAGGGTTTGCATAATATTGCCCTTTGAATTGTATTTAAAATGGAGTATGATATATATAATAAAAAATAAAAATAAAAAGAGAAGATTATTAATATATTGATATATATATATATATCTACATATATATATATAAATATATTAATTTCTCTGAAAATAAAACTTGTAATTTCTTTTATTAATAATATATAGATATATAGATTGGTATATAAATATTTTATATACAAATTTATATGTATATGTATTAATCATTGATAAAATTTTGTAAAAATAAGAGTTGTGTAAAAGAGGAGTTATAATGACTTAATATATATATATATATATAAAGAAATTATAGAAGGAGATTTTGTTTTACAATTTTTTTTTTTTTAAAAAAAAAAGGGCGTTTGGATGAACGATTATTCTATTTACAGAAGAGTTTCTCGGAAGTTTCAAACATCAACGCAAATTAATAATCAGGAAAATGAAGAGGAAAATTATGCGTCTCCCTTTTAAAAGAACACTGGAAATAAACGTAAAGAAGCCATCACAGGCATTCCACGTGTGGCCATTTTAAACTCAACTGTAGTTAGTAAACGTCTAATTGAGAAAAAAATGAAAGAGAGAAAGAAGAAAAACTAACATTGGAAAACACAGAGGAGAAAATCTGCGGCATTTCCCAACTGGGATAAGAGAACTAAGTAGATTTACCCTTCTGATAATCCTGCTTAGGAACAAGATTAATGTGCAATTACTACAAACGTAGAGGTGAATCCAAGAGCAGAGAAAACTAAGAGACGGAGTCTAGCGAAGTAGTAAACTAGTCTATGTGATCTGGTCCATCCAGGAATTAAGATTAATGTAATTTAATTTAAAAACACAGTGATAACTCTGATTGATGAGAAACATGAAGAAAAGACAGGATAAACATAAAGAAAACTTAGAAACCAACAGAGAGAGACTTATAAAAAAAATAAACTTCAGAGAAATAGTTAAGGTGAACACGATAGAAATACAATCAAAATTAAGTTCCAGGGAAACGGAAGAGAGGGCAAATGAATGAACTTGTTGAGAATACTAAGTCTGAAGGAGGAGTGTATTTCAGGAAATGAGAAATGATATAGATAATCGTGCTAGGTTAAAAGAATGACCAAATAGGAAAGATCAAGTATAAGTTCATTATGAACAAGGCATCGTGGGAAGTTGTTAATCCGTCAGGGTACCCCGTAAGAAGTATAGTATTGAATAATTCCCACTTACGCCGTGAGGCGTTATGCTGCCGGAATCTGCCGAGATTTAGGGCTGGGAACCTTGAAATTACAAACCTTGTAGCGACGTTAACTGTGTTGAGGAAACCCCCTTGTTGGACTGCTTGCGTCTGGATGAATGCAATTGTTCTTGTACCCCACTGACAACTGTAGTGTTTTCACCTTGAGCATACACCACCGAGCATGCTTACGCATGCGAGGGGGTTTCTAGAGAAGCGTGAGAAATTTTTTGATATTTCGTGTCATAACCACATGACAGATGTGGCTATGACACGTGTGATGCATGTTGTGACCACATGGAAAATGTGGGCATGACATTTGGTATCAGAGCCACGGTTTAAACACTAGGCATATTTGGGCACGTTATTATTCTGCAACTTTGATTAATTAGTCTCTACCTTGTTTTGTAGGATGCCTCCCCAACGTGTTCGACGAGTACGATCACACAACACAGCGTCCGTTGAGGTGCACAGCAATTCCTCAGCCGAAGGATGGGTACCCGCAGTTACAGTAGCACCACCTACACCACCTGTACGACAAGCACCACTAGTATCACAGGCACCACCAGTATTGGATATAGGTTCACAGATCTTACAGGGACTACAGGCTATGTTAGAGAGGTTACCACCAGTGATTCCTGAGCCACGTGTTGAGCCTCGTGTTGATTCGCGAGAGGAGCCACGTAGGGAGCCACGTGCTGAGTCACGTGTTGAGCCACGTGAGGAGCCCCGCGTTGATCCGCGAGAGGTGCCATGTGTGGAGCCTTTCGTTGAGATCCCCGACACTACAATAGAGGAGGTAGGGTCAGCCTACCGTGCACGGAGCAGGAGTCTTCCGAGACCTTTGAGATGAGATGAGACCCAGAGGGCAGAATAGGTACATCAAGGATTGTATAAGGATGGGGTGGAAGAGCCAGTTGTGGGACTTAGAGATAGAGGGGTCCCCATCAGAGATCTACTTAGGCTCAACCCACCCACTTTCGCAGGTGCTACAGAGGGAGCTGTGGCCGAGGCTTGGCTAATTAGTTTAGACAGGTGCTTCGCGTTGCGACCCTATGTAAGTAACATGAAAGCACGAGTGGCAGTACATCTCCTGAGAGATGCCGCAGCTACCTGGTGGCGCACTGAGGAGTGCAAGCGCCGACTTTCCGTGGATACACTCACCTGGGATATCTTCATAGAGCGCTTTAATGTGTGATATTTGTTAGAACATTACAGACAGTGCAGGATCGATGAGTTCCATGATTTACAACAGAGGGGACTCACTGTTACTCAGTATGAGAGCTGATTCATTGAGCTTTCTCATTACGCGGAGTACCTCCATGACGAGAAAATCTTAATACACAAATTTATCAGAGGGCTGAATCACGGGATAGCAGGACCAGTTCATATGGCAAATCCTCAGACCATGAGCGAGGCTGTTGAAAAGGCCCTTATAGTAGAGGAAATTTAGGGATGAGGGCAGAATTCACACCCGCAGTATCAGGATCGTAATCCCCAACAACAACAGAACTTTTGAAGGCCTCAAAACACAACACAGAGAGGAGGATATAACTCTTCATCATTACCTCCTAAGCCTCCACAGTAGCAGCAACATCAGCAAAAACCTAAATTCCAACAGAGGGGTCAGGGAGGACAGAGCCGTGGTTAGCAGCAGTAGGGTCCACGCAGAGATCAAAGACAACAGGGATCATTGGCAGGACCCGCGAGGTCTCAGCAGTCTTACAGAGGCTCATAGGGGTCCACAGGACGGACTGGGCAACAACAGTCGGGCAGGACACAGTCAGGGTAGTTACAGGCTAGAGGACCGTGTTATGTGTGTGGTGGGGCAGGGCATTTGGCTAGAGAGTGCCTGCAGGGATTTATAGCAGGGGGACAGCCCCGATCAGGAGGATCTGAGCAAACCGTAGGTGATGTGGGCAGATCCCACCACATGTTTGCAACGGTTGATAATCGCCAGGCCAATTTCCAGGCCTCAGTCATTGAGGCAGTAGGTACGATTAGGGACTTCCCCATCTCTATCCTTTTTGACTCGGGAGCTACTGACTCCTTTCTGTCTACATCATTAGTGGAGCGTTGCAGGCTGGTGGCTTCTAGGCAAGACATTAGGTGGGAGGTTGAGTTGGCCTCTGGAGCCAGGATGTCAGTAGATACCTTGGTTAAAGACTGCGAGATCACATTAGGATCCTTCACTACATCATGTGACCTTAGGGTTATGCCATTAGGATCCTACGGTGTAGTTCTGGGTATGGATTAGCTTGCGGCACATAGAGCCAAGCTGGATTGTTGCCAGAGGACGATTAGCTGTTTAGACGATCATGGTTCGCCGATTGAGATAGTGGGCATTCAAAAGCCCATGGCTGTTCATATGATATCCGCTCAGTAGCTCGAGCGCTGTATGCGGAAGGGATGTCAGATGTTTGCTATTATGGTCAGTGATAGAGCAGAGGATGAACCTGAGGCTACTTTAGATGATAGCCCTGTCCTTAGAGAGTTTACCAATGTATTTCCACTGGAATTACCAGGTATGCCTCCACACAGAGAAGTGGACTTCCACATCGACTTAGTGCTGGGTGCAGAACCGATATCCCGTGCACCCTATAGGATGACTACACATGAACTCACCGAACTTAAGCTGCAGTGAGAGGAATTATTTGAGAAGGGGCACATCTGACCTAGCGTTTCACCATGGGGCACATCGGTTATCTTCGTGAAGAAGAAGGATGGGTCTCTTCGATTATGCATGGACTACAGGCAGTTGAACAAGGTGACGGTGAAGAACCGTTATCCTCTGCCTAGGATTGACGACCTTTTTGATTAGATGCAGGGAGCCAAAGTGTTCTCGAAAATTGATCTAAAATCTGGGTATCACCAATTGCGCATCACAGAGGCAAATATTCATAAGACTGCTTTTCAAACCAGATATGGCCATTACGAATTCACAGTGGTACCCTTTGGGTTGACAAACGCCCCTACAGTGTTCATGAGTCTCATGAACGGGGTGTTCTGTACTTACCTAGATCGGTTCGTAATCATATTTCTAGATGATATTTTGATTTATTCGCAGACCGAGGAGGAACATGTGGAGCACTTGCATCAAGTTTTGCAGTGATTACAAGAGCAGCAGCTTTATGGCAACTTGGTGAAGTGTGCCTTCTTCAGGACAGAGGTGCAGTATTTGGGACACATATTATTAGGTGATGGCATCTCCGTAGATCCATCCAAAATCAGAGCAATTTAGGAATGGCCAGCACCCACCAATGTGACAGAGGTCAGAAGCTTTATGGCATTAGCCGGTTATTACCGTAGGTTTGTCGAGTGCTTTTCCAGGATAGCACATCCCATCACTTCCCTTCAGCGAAAAGGGAAGGGTTTCATTTGGACCGAGCAGTGTGAGAAGGCCTTTGGAGTCCTCAAGGAGCATCTTACCAGTGCTCCTATTTTAGTGGTTCTAGATCTTGCAGAGGAGTTTATTATTTGCACAGATTCATCATTAGAGGGTTTGGGAGTCGTGCTATTGCAGGGTGGTAGAGCGATTGCATACGAATCGTAAAAATTGAAGACACATGAGTTAAACTACCCTAATCATGACTTAGAGCTCACAGCAGTTATACATGCTCTTGTCTGCTGGAGACACTTCCTTTTAGGTCGACACTTTGAACTCTATTCGGATCATCATAGCTTATAGTATATTTTTACACAGCCAAACTTGAACGCCCGCCAACGGCATTGGATGGAATTCCTATGCGAGTACGACTTTGATGTCCACTACATCAAAGGGAAGGAGAACGTGGTCGCTGATGCTTTGAGTCGAAGGCGCCACGAGATCCTGACCCTAACTTTGAGGGTGGACTTGAGAGATCGCATCTTACAGCATCTGCCGGAGGACGAGTGGTTTCTTGAGGTGCAGCAGGAAATTCTAAATCAGAGGGCCCTTGAAGGCAAATTCACGGGATATACCCTTGAGTCTGATGGTTTGCTTCGACATCGACAGCGCATCTATGTACCCCTTGCGGGTAATCTTCGTACCATGATTGTATCGGAGGCTCATAGAGCACCCTACGCAGCACATCCAGGAGTGAAGAAGATGCATGCTGATTTACGACAAATTTATCATTGGGCTGGGATGAGGCATGACATTGCAGAATATGTTGCTCGTTGCCTAGAATGTCAGAGGGTCAAGGCCGAACATCAGCATCCAGCTGGACTGTTGTACCCTCACGAAATACCTAAATAGAAATGGGACACCATTTCTATGGATTTCATCATTGGTCTACCTATGTCATCATGTCGCCATGATGCTATTATGGTGACAGTTGACAAGCTGACCAAAGTGGCACATTTTTCACCAATATGCACAACGTACAATGCACCATCAGTGGCGAAGGTGTTTCTTGATCAGATTGTTAGACTTCATGGAGTACCTCACTGCATTATATCCGACAGAGACTTCGTATTTACTTCATCGTTCTGGAGAGCCTTACATCAGGTGTTGGGCACGCAGCTCAACTTCAGCTCAGCTTACCATCTGGAGACAGACGGACAAATAGAGAGAGTTAATCAGGTATTAGAGGACATGCTTCGCATGTACGTAATGGATCATCAGTCTAGCTGGGAGGAGTACCTGTATCAAGTTGAGTTCACCTACAATAATGGGCATCACAGCTCGTTGGGTATGCCTCCTTTCCAGGCTTTATACGGCAGACCATGCAGAACACCATTGAGTTGGGATCGGATAGAGGATAGAATAGCCATTGGTCCAGAGATAGTTCAGAATATGGAACAGCAGGTCAAACAGATTAGACAGAGACTTTAGGAGGCACAGGATAGGCAGAAGAAGTATGCCGATGCTAAGAGAATAGACCGAAGCTTTTCTGTGGGTGACAGGGTATTTTTGAGAGTGCGACCGCACAAGAGTCCAATCCATTACGGGAAGGTCTCTAAGCTCGCACCTTAGTTTGTAGGACCTTTTGAGATCTTGGAGCGAATAGGACCTGTAGCCTATCGTCTAGCCTTGCCACCTAGCTTGTCACGTATCCACGATGTATTTCATGTCTCAGTTTTACGTCAATATATCTCTGACTTATCTCACGTGTTGGATTGGAGTGCTCTTTAGGTAGAGGCAGACGGACAGCTGGCATTGGAGCCAATTTGCATATTGGCTCGTCGGACGCTGGCCCTTCGAGGTCAAGAGCTGGACCAGGTTAGAGTCCAGTGGGACCTATACGACGAAGTCACTGCGACATGGGAAGATGCAGCGAGACTAAAGACCCTTTATCCTCACCTCTTTGACGACTTCCAGGAGGAAGTATAGTCTTAGGGGGAGAAGATGTGAGGACTACCCTTTTTACTTCTATTCTTGTGACTATTTACATTACTGTTACTGATACTTTTATATTTGTGGGATAGTAGTTCCCAGATTTATCAAACTATTAAACTTTATTATGATAACGAAAAAACTAATTGGGTGATGTTTGGATAACATTTACATTTCAGAAAAGTTAATTAGGTGATGGTGGAAAGAAAATTGTAATATGATTTCAGTTATGCTATTTAGAACTATGTCATGGTAATGCATGTTTTAAGTTGCTTCAGCTATAAGGATTATATGTGAAACTGATCTTGTAATTGAGTGTGCAGGAATTACTAATCAAACAACAGATTTCAGAGATCATCCCGCACCTTTTTGTTGTTATTCCTTGTTAAGCCGATCTGGTTCCTCGAGGAACCAAGATCAACTCTGTGTTTGATGTGTTATCATAATGTGGTCTTTCTTAAGGTCGAATGGGTTAGGTCTACCCTCTTGTAACACTGAATTATGATTTGTGTTGTAAAAAAAAATTGAATTTGAATTTCTTTTCTTTTATTTAAATTCTTGAGGCCTTTTCTTGTATTTTAACATGACCCTGGGTGTCCTGAATAGGTTAAAGTTGACCCTAGGTTATACCCCATGGGTCCAGGGCCCCATTTGGCATGGGTAACCCTTGAGTAACCTCCATATGGTCATCTTAACTTTCCCCTGAAGTTAAGTGGCGAAAATTGGAGGTATGGGGGGATAGGATGGGTTGTACCAACACCCAAACCCATCCCTCTTCAATCCCCAAGGTAAGAGATGACTACAAACCCATCCATTATAGAGGAATTGACTTGAAGTCACCCTCACCATTAGTGAGATTCCCCATGAGTTGTGTGGTCATCCATAATGAAGGAAGGAAGAAAAGACATGGGTCACCTGTCTTTTCCTCCTTTAACTCCTTTTATTTCTCCCATGCGTAAGAGAAATGACATGAGGAGAGGGATAAGGAGGACTTTAGGGATGGGTGAGTGACATAAGCCAACACTCATCCCTTGGGACATAATAGTGGTTTGGGGAAGAGTGAGGAGGTGACAAGTGTCACCTCCCCATTCCCCTAAACTGGGAGGATTTGGGTTATTTGAATCCCATTTTGGGATGGGGAGGGAGTTAGTTGAATTTTTGGAGAGTTTTAATTTTTATATTTAAAAAAAAAAAAGGAAGATATTTCTTGGAGAAGGAAAGAGAGAGGGAGTTTGGTGGCTTAGGTGGGAGAAGATCTCAGTGGAGCTCTACATCAACTTCATCCTTGAAGGGCTTTGTAAGGTTGGTTTGTTATTACCTGTTCTTTCGTATATCTGATTGTTGCATGAAAGGTGTGTGAAAGTTGCTTATTTGCTTGTGTTTTAGATTTTGTTTTTGTGGGAAATGTTGTCAGGTTGTTGACAGAGCTTCTCCCACTTGGGAGAAATGCTCATCAAGTGTGGGGTAGGGGAGGAGTGATCCTCCTTGGGTGCATACCGGGTTCTTTCGGGATGTTGAAAGCCTTGAGGGCATGTATTTGTGACTGGTTCTTTGGCTTGAGAGTCAAATACGGATTTCTTGGAAAATTTTGTGAACAAACTTGGTTTGAGGCCAAGAGAAACTGTGTTGGTTATATTATCTATAAGGGTGACACTCTGGAGTCGAGTGTGTCCACTCTCCTACCCCTTGTGAAGCTCACTGTAGTTGAGCTTTCGTGTTGTGTAATTTATCCACAGGTGTATGTGAGATTTGGGTTTGTTGTTGTTCCTTGTTGTGTAGTGGTTTGTGAAATTTCCCTAGGTGTGGATGATCTCCCTAGCTTGAGGGTGACCCTCTTTCGGGTCTACGGTAGGGAGGAGAGCAACTTGTGTGGTTTTGTTTTCTTCTCTTGTGATATGCAGGCTTCTAGGAGATTGTTGAGAAGTTTGGAAATTGTTACTGGATCTGAGAAATTATGTTATTTTGTCTTTACTCTGAAGGAGAGTTGGGTCTTAATAGCTCCTTCCTTGTAGCTTTCCACGAGGAGGGTTTTAACTCTCTGTTGTTGTGACACTTGTTATTTGGGAGTTGAAAGAAAATTTCCCCTTAATGTACCATTGGTTGTAAATCTTCATGTTATTACGTTGTTACCATTTTGGTAAGAAAATAGGAAAAGAAACTTTGGTTTGAAGAAGAATTTAGAATTGTTTATTTCTACAATCCTGTTAGTAGAATTGCAAGCTAATTGTAAAAAAAAATCAAGTTGTAAAATCAATTTATGTAAATTTATGTTATTGGAAAATTAGTGGAAATATTAGTTCTTTGTAAATTATATGAAGTTGTAACTTTGCTATTTTAATGAAATGGAAATTGGGATAAAAAGAATTATGATTTAGAAGTGTAACTGAAGTTTATCTTACTTATTGCTATGGAATGAAATTTGTGGCTTGAAAGTTAAATTAGATCAAGAAGGAAAATAAAGTGTAATTATCCTTGTGTATAGTTTATTAAAGATTGTTAATTTTAGTGGCGCATTGCAAATACAATTGTATATAAATTCATTATAAAGTTAAATCATTATTCAACCTACAAAATTATTTGTCTGTTACCCTTAAATATTACTGTAATTCTACTACCCTCAATTAGGAGATTAAATGGGTGAAGTTGTGATTAAAATGTGAGTTGAGTATATATATATATATATTGTTTTAATAAATTTTAGATTGTTTATACACAAAAATGAAATTGAATTACATTGTTTGTATAAAATTAAATTTTTTATACACAATTAAACTAAATGGAAAACATATATATAATGAAATAGAAATATTGTATCTCTATTTTTTTTAGAAATATACAGAGAGGAATAAAACAGAAAAAAAAGAAAACACAAAAAAAAATACATACATTTGCGGTGGGGTTTGAACCCCACCGCAGGCCCCTATCAATGGAGGGTGTGGGGAGGTGGCGGAGCCCGCACCCACACCCTCGCTACCTACGTTACCCCCCCTTGCAGCCCACGGATACCCCGGCCACCACTCTACACCCCGTGGCTAGCACACAGTCACGGCCACTACTTCGTGCCGCCACAACCCCGCCTATCCGCCACTGTCTCTGCGGCCGCCGCGCCACCACGACCCCGCCTATCCGCCACTGCCTCTGCGGCCGCCGCGCCATCACGACCCCCTTCCACCTTCGTCCCTATGCCACAAACTGCAGCCTCCCTCCACTGCGACCTCTCAATCGCCGCCACCATGCCTCCAAACCTGCTACAAAAAAAAACAAAACCCCACATATCTTTAGGGTTTGCATAATATTGCCCTTTGAATTGTATTTAAAATGGAGTATGATATATATAATAAAAATAAAAATAAAAAGAGAAGATTATTAATATATTGATATATATATATATATATATATATATATATTAATTTCTCTAAAAATAAAACTTGTAATTTCTTTTATTAATAATATATAGATATATAGATTGGTATATAAATATTTTATATACAAATTTATATGTATATGTATTAATCATTGATAAAATTTCATAAAAATAAGAGTTGTGTAAAAGAGGGGTTATAATGATTTAAAATATATATATATATATATATATATATATATATATATATATATATAAAGAAATTATAGAAGGAGATTTTGTTTTACAAATTTTTTTTTTTTAAAAAAAAGGGCGTTTGGATGAACGAGTATTCTATTTACGGAAGAGTTTCTCGGAAGTTTCAAACATCAACGCAAATTAATAATCAAGAAAATGAAGAGGAAAATTATGCGTCTCCCTTTTAAAAGAACACTGGAAATAAATGTAAAGAAGCCATCACAGGAATTCCACGTGTGGCCATTTTAAACTCAACTGTAGTTAGTAAACGTCTAATTGAGAAAAAAATGAAAGAGAGAAAGAAGAAGAAAAACTAACATTGGAAAACACAGAGGAGAAAATGCGCGGCATTTCCCAACTGGGATAAGAGAACTAAGTAGATTTACCCTTCCGATAATCCTGCTTAGGAACAAGATTAATGTGCAATTACTACAAACGTAGAGGTGAATCCGAGAGCAGAGAAAACTAAGAGACGGAGTCTAGCGAAGTAGTAAACTAGTCTATGTGATCTGGTCCATCCAGGAATTAGAATTAATGTAATTTAATTTAAAAACACAGTGATAACTCTGATTGATGAGAAACATGAAGAAAAGGCAGGATAAACATTAAAAAACCTTAGAAACCAACAGAGAGAGACTTATAAACAAAATAAACTTCAGAGAAATAGTTAAGGTGAACACGATAGAAATACAATCAAAATTAAGTTCCAGGGAAACAGAAGAGAGGGCAAATGAATGAACTTGTTGAGAATACTAAGTCCGAAGGAGGAGTATATTTCAGGAAACGAGAAATGATACAGATAATCGTGCTAGGTTAAAAGAATGACCAAATAGGAAAGATCAAGTGTAAGTTCATTATGAACAAGGCATCGTGGGAAGTTGTTAATCCATCAGGGTACCCCGTAAGAAGTATAGTATTGAATAATTCCCACTTACGCCATGAGGCGTTATGCTGCCGGAATCTGCCGAGATTTAGGGTTGGGAACCTTGAAATTACAAACCTTGTAGCGACATTAACTGCGTCGAGGAGACCCCCTTGTTGGACTGCTTGCGTCTGGATGAATGCAATTGTACTTGTACCCCGCCGACAACTATAGTGTTTTCGCCTTGAGCGTACACCACCGAGCATGCTTACGCATGTGAGGGGGTTTCTAGGGAAGCGTGAGAAAATTTTTGATATTTCGTGTCATAACCACATGATAGATGTGGCTATGACACGTGTGATGCGTGTTGTGACCACATGGAAAATGTGGGCATGACAATTTTTTTGACTCATATTGGGTAAGAGATGTTGACAATAAAAGTTCTAGTAATGGCTATGGGTTTATCCTATTTGGTGGTGCAATTAGTTGGATACACAAGCAATAGGATATCATGATGGGGAGCGTACAGCAGGAAACCACAGATCGATGCCCTAATTTTTTTCACAGTCGATAAACTAACAGTTGAGCCACTGATTCAACTCCATCGGCCAAGTCTCTCATCCTTCTCCAATGCCCCAATGACATTTGCCCCTTTAATGAGGTTCGTTCCATCACTGAACACTCGTAACCTTTGGCCAATTTGCCAAAAACACTGTCGCACAGTTTACTTCCTTCCTAACCCTAGCACATGGAGATGCTAGGCCGTCCTTACTGCGCGAAATGCCCTATCAGGATCCTCTGCACCACCGAATAGGAAAAACAAAACAAAGAGCAAAACAATATTCATACAACGAAGCCATTCCACTAATTTCGATAGAAATCTCACTAGTGGAATGCTTCACGATGACATACGGCAACAATGGAAAATGTAAAATGAATGGAAATCTACAGTTACGTGATTTACAGTTGTACGAAACAGAATTCAAATGGAAAGAACATAATTGCTTTATTTCTCCTGAGCACAATACAATCACATTCGATCACTTCTTCAATCTGATTACATTCGATGATCATTTTACCATTTCTCTGGGCATTTATCAACTTGCCCAGAGTAGTACCGAACTAACTCCAAGTGGCTGGGAAACACTACTGCCTATTTTTGGCATTATTGCTATTTTTAGCATTATTCGATTACAATTTGACAAATGTCCCCTAAGTCACTTGGGACTTACAAAATGAACCTAGACACAAACTGAAATGAAAATGCATTGGTCAAAAGACCTTATTACAAATGAAAACAAGATTTTGTAGGTGCTCCTACACCATACTCCCTGGGTAAAAGTTGTCTCAAGTCCTCTTAGAGACTAACTGCTGCAAATCACCACCCCGCTTTTTGATGTCTTCTTCTAGCATCCATGTCGCTTCTGAATCTGGAAGTCCTTACCATTTGACTAAGTGCTCAAAATATGTCTAATTTCTAGTCTTCTTGGCGATCCTGCTATCCAAAATGCATTCCATCTTCGGTGGTTGCTTAGGTGGTAAATGTTGCATCCACTCTGCATTGTCTTGGACAGAATCTACTGTCCCTTTGCCTATATTAGGAATCCTATATAATGTTAGATCAACAATATTGAATATAGGTGAAATAGCAATATCATCAGGGAGTTCAATTTTGTAAGCATTAGAACCATATTTATCCAGAATCTGACAAGGTCCAATTTTTCTCATCATCAACTTGCTGTGGCTTCCCTTGGGTACTCTGTTCTTGTTGAGATGAACCATGACCATATCTCCTATTTGGTACTGCACATCCCTTCTTCTTTGATCCATTCTAGCCTTGATCGTCTGACTGTTTTGGTGTAGAGTATCTCTGACTTGCTGATGGATCTCTGTCATAGCCTCTGCAAATGTATCGGCATGTCCACTCCTTTTGTCCAACCCTTGAACATCTCTTAATTCAAAAATTCCTCTAGGATGACTACCATAAACAACTTCAAAAGGACTTAGACCTGTACTTCTTTTTTTAGAATCATTATAGGCATACTCTGCTTGTGGGAGTACCACATCCCAACTACTACCATGTTCTCTTGTCAAACATCTCAGCAGATTGCCTAATGACCTGTTCACAACCTCAGTTTGGCCATCAGTCTGAGGATGATAGGCTGAACTAAAAGACAAATTTGTACCCAATCTTTTCCACAAGGTTCTCCAGAAATGTCCCACAAATTTTCTATCTCTGTTAGATACAATACTCAAAGGTAACCCATGAATCCTGACAATTTCTTTAAAGAACAAACCTGCAATGTAACTAGCATCATTGGTAGTTTTACAAGGAATAAAGTGAGCCATTTTGCAAAATCTATCTACCACAACAAACACACTGTCATAACTGGTCCTTGTCTTGGGTAATCCCATTACAAAATCCATACTCAAACTTTCCCAAGGTTTGTTTGGTATGGGCAAAGGTTGGTATAGTTCTGCATTAGTTGAGAGTCCCTTTGCTCATTGGTAAATCATACAACTCTCAAGAAACCTTCTGATATTAGACTATATCCTTGGCCAAAAGTAAAACCTTCTTACAAGATCTAAGGTCTTATTAAGCCGAAAATGTCCTCCTAAACCACCACTATGTTTTTCCTTCACAATATTATCCCTCATTGAACACTTAGGGATACATAGTTGAACAAAAGTCCATCCTGCAATGCATAATCTAAAAATTCGCTGTGGAAAGCATTGGAAAACTCATTGCATACCTTGTAAATCTCCTTAAAATCTTGGTCCTCTTCATACAATCCTTTGAGTGACTCAACACCCATACTTTGTAGCTACACTTCTTGCACTGTCATCACCCTTCTGCTTAAAGCATCAGCAACCTTATTGGTTATCCCTTTCTTATGTTTGATGATGAAGGTGTATGCTTGAATACTTTCCACCCATTTCATGTGTCTATGATTGAGCTTTTCCTGTCCATTCAAAAAATTGAGAGCATGATTGTCAGTGTATACAATAAATTCTTTAGGAAGCAAATAGTGCCTCCATTTTCTTAGAGCTTGTACCATAGCATACAACTCTAAATCATAAGAGGAGTATTTCCTCTTGGATTCATTTAACTTTTCACTAAAGAAGGCTACTGGTCTGCATTCTTGGCTCAACACTGCTCCTATTACCAGTCCACTTGCATCACATTCAATTGTGAAAACCTTATTGAAATCAGGTAACACTAAAATGGGGGATTTAGCAACTTTCTATTTCAAACTCTCAAAGCTCCTAGCTACTTCTCTTGTCCACACAAACTTCATCTTACCTCCACCCTTAATGGTCTCCAACATAGGTGCACAGATGTCACTGTAGTTCTTAATGAATTTCCTGTAAAATGTGGCCAAACCATGGAAACTTCTAACCTCTCCTACTGTCCTGGGTGTAGGCCAATTCAAAATAGCTTCTACCTTGGAAGGATCCATTTTCAAATCACCCTTAGAGATGATAAAACCTAGGTACACCAATTCTTGTTTCAAGAAGTAACACTTTTCCAAGTTTATCAGTAACTTCTGATCTTGCAGCCTCTTCAAGACTATCACCAAATGTTTCAAGTGCTCTTGCTTGCTCTTACTGAACACCAAGATATCATCAAGGTAGACTACCACAAATTTCCCTATGAATTCCTGTAACACCTCATTCATCAGCCTCATAAAGGTACTAGGGGCGTTTGAAAGACCAAACGGCATCACAAGCCACTCATACAACCCTTCATTGGTTTTGAAAGTTGTCTTCCATTCATCCCCTTCTCTTATCCTTATCTAATGGTACCCACTCTTCAAGTCTATCTTAGAGAAATAGGTAGCACCTCCCAAATAGTCCATTAGATCTTCAATTCTAGGAATAGGAAACCTATACCTAATGGTTATCCTATTTATTGCCCAAGAATCAATACACAGTCTCCATTTCCCATCTTTCTTTGGGGCTAAAATAGTAGGTACTGCACATGGACTAAGACTCTTCCTTATCAGCCCTCTGTTTAGGAGTTCTTGAATCTAATTTGCTATCTCTTCATTCTGCTGAGGGGTCATTTTATATGCTGCCTTATTAGGAAGTACTGCTCCTGGTATGAGATCTATCTGATGGCTAATGTCTCTAATTGGTGGCAGGGAATCAGGTATATCCTTTGCAATCACTCCCTTGTAACTTTCAAGAAAATCTCTGACCTCTTTAGGCCCTACTTTTCTTGAACACTTTCCTTCTTTTCCCTCTTAGGCTTCACAATCAAAGCAAAACCTACTCCATCACCTTCCTTTAATGTGTCCATGAATTCTTTTTCTCTAACCAGCATTACATTAGACCCTACATGTTGTGAATCCTCTTCTACCAATGACTGTATCCCATAAGTCATACCATCCTTTTGGAATGAGTAAGTATTCTTCTCTCCATCATGATGAGCCTTCCTGTCAAACTGCCATGGTCTGCCTAACAAAAGATGGCAAGCATCCATTGGAAGGATGTCACACAAATCTTGTCTCTATACCCCCCAATGCTAAATTCTACCCATGCTTGTTCATTGATGAGTACGTGCTGCCCCTTATTCAACCAACTGACTTTATATGGACTGCTATGGGGTATCTTGTATAACTACAACTTATTCACTGCTTCTGAAGATATAATATTATTAGTAGAACCAGAGGCAATAATAACCTTACAAACCTTACCTTGGATCTTGTAGTTGATTCTAAACAAAGCCCTTCTTTGCGATTGTTCAACTTGCACTGGTTCTTTGAGCAGCGTCCTCTTGAGCATCAGACTTTCTCCTGTTTCTGATGCTAGATTCACTTCAGGAGATGTCACACTCCTTGCATCTTCTTGAATCAAAGTGGTTCTCTTCTCCCCACCATGAGAAGTTGAGGCCTTCTCTGGACACTTGTACGCCGGGTGCCCTATCTGATTGCAGTTATAACATCTCATATTGGAGAATTTGGATCCTCTATCTGATCCACTTGTCCCAACTCTTCCATTAGGCCTTCTTCCTTGGTAGCCTCCTCTGCTACTAGAGTCCCCAGCTTGTTCTTCTTGGATAGACTCACCACTAGGCCTCTGGTTAGGACTTCTTCCTCCAAAACTACCTCTGCTTCTGAAATTGCTTCCACCTCTACCTCTATTATTATGCTCACTCTTTCTCTTTATCTTCTCTTTAGCCCTTAAGGCCAATTGGAAACACTTGTTCACTGTTTCTAGTGCTAAGATGTTGATCTCATCTTGGATGTTCATCCTTAGGCCATTCAAATACCTGGCCACGTTCTCTGACTTTTCTTCTTGTCTCTTTGATCTGAGACTGAGTTTATGAAACTCTTGTGTGTATGCATTCACATCAAGGTCTCTCTGCCTGAGGTTCTGGAGCTTCTTATACATCTGCACATCATAGTCCAGGGGTAAGAACTGTGCCTTGAGTTTGGTCTTCATCCTTTCCCAGGAGGTTATCATGTTCTTCCCCTCAACTCTCTCTCCTTGTTCATAATTCCACCATGCAAGAGCAGATCCCTGCAATCTTGCCTTTGCCAACTTAACCCTCTTATCATCAGGGACTTCTTTATATTCGAAATGATTGTTCAATGCCTCAATCTAGTCAATCACCTCTTCAGCTTCCATACTTCCACTATACATAGGTAACCCATCTATGTTGTCCCTATTGACTGACTTTAATGCATTTAAAAATGCCCTCTGGTCTGCTGGTATCTCCTCTATCTTTTTACTGGTTTCCCCAATTTCTGTATTGCCTTCATCGTTGTCACTTTCATCTTCCTTATCTTTTCCTTTGGACTACTTGAACTCTACCAAGTTGGATGTAAGCATCTCCTTGATCAGCTTTTTAACGGCACCCTGCGATATACTTTTGGGAGGCATCCTCTCCACCTCTGTCGCGCTTTCTTTGTCTGACATAAACATTCACAGCAACACCCAAACACCAATACTCCTGCAAATCCTCAATTTGACTTGCAGCCCAAATATTTTTCCAGGCTCTGATACCAATATAATGGGGAGCGCACAGAGGGAAACCACAGACCGATGCCCTAATTTTTTTCACAGTTGATAAACTAATAGTTGAGCCATCGATTCAACTCCATTGGCCAAGTCTCTCATCCTTCTCCAATGCCCCGATGGCATTTGCCCCTTTGGTGAGGCTTGTTCCCTCACTAAACGCTTGTAACCTTTGGCCGATTCGCAAAAAACGTCATCTCATAGTTTACTTCCTTCCTAACCCTAGCACATGGAGATGCTAGGTCATCCTTAATGCGCGAAATGCCCTATCAGGATCCTCTGCACTGCCGACAGGAAAAACAAAACAAAGAGCAAAATAAATATTCATACAACGAAGCCATTCCACTGATTTCGACAGAAATCTCACTAGTGGAATGCTTCACGACGACATACGACAACAATGGAAAATGCAAAATGAATGGAAATCTACAGTTACGTGATTTACAGTTGTAAGAAATAGAATTCAAATGGATAGAACATAATTGCTTTATTTCTCCTGAGCACAATACAATCACATTCGATCACTTCTTCAATCTGATTACATTTGATGATCATTTTGCCATTCCTCTGGGCATTTATCAACTCACCTAGAGTAGTACCGAACTAACTCCAAGTGGCTGGGAGATCAATCCAAGCGGTTGGGAAACACTACTGCCTATTTTTGGCATTATTGCTATTTTTAGCATTATTCGATTACAATTTGACAAATGTCTCCTAAGTCACTTGGGACTTACAAAATGAACCTAGACACAAACTGAAATGAAAATGCATTGGTCAAAAGACCTTATTACAAATGAAAACATGATTTTGTAGGTGCTCCTGCACCATATCATCACTTTATCCATGATAGAGACATAGCACATGCTAGCTACTAATACATATAAGGAGGTTGTTGGGCTTTATAGGCTATATTTAGATGTTGGGTTGAGTTAAGGAGTTGTTACAATTCATTATGATAGTGAGAGTGCAATCAACTTGGCAAAGAACTTGACCTTTAGTGCTTGAACAAAGTGCATTGATGTTTATTATCATTTTATTCATGACATGGTGGAGGATGGAGGGTGATGCTAGATAAACTTGATACTTTGGTGAATATTGTATATGAATTGACAAAACTGGTGAGCATAGAGAAGTATAAATAAATCCCGTCTTACAATGTTATAAGATGCTCTTACATAGCTTTACAAGGTAGCTAACACATGGCCAAGAGTGTCATCACAAAGTGGGAGGCCCTATTTTCCCATATGAAATATAAATAATTAATAAATACAAACATTAGGACGCAAAGCTTATGACACTTCCCCAACAACAACTTTTTGTTAGATCATTTTTGTGAGGCACAATTTGGATGAGCCCTCATATCATATCCACATGATGTAGGCTCAAACTTGAGGGGCTTGAAATTGAACCACACAAATATGAGTCTATATTGTCTCTAGTGAATCTTGTAAACTATATGAACAATAAATTTATGTACCATAGCAAATAACTCCAACATAACATCACCATTATTCTTGAAACTAAATACCCTAACCCATTATATTTAATTTTGAAATATTCATTTTTAATTACCAACCAGCACAACTCTTTTTAATTTAGATTAATTTTACTTAATTGAATCGCATTTGTTTAATCATCTTAGATTATTGATGTGAGGACAACTACTTGTGGCATTTTTGATAGGAAGGAGCTGTTATGAAATGGATGCGTTATTTTGGCAATCTATTTGTGAAAATGGATTCCGGACCTTGAATTCATATAGCGTTTACTAATTTACACATCATGGCACTTTCACCCGGCTGCCGTTTTTGTTTTAAATAAAAATTTTCTCCTTTCTTGTTTATTTTGTTTTATTTATTTATTTATATTATTTCAGGAAGGAGCTGAAAAGTAACGTCTTCTTTCCCCGTCGGAGGGCAACGTCGACCCAACGCTCTGGATGCACATTTGACCATATTTATTAATTAATTGAAATTAATACGGTCAATAGAGGGTTGGATAGACAATTGGCCTTTGGAGGAAGGAGGGTGGATCAAACCTCTCGGCTGCAGTCTTCGTCTTTCTCTCAACATTTTCCTTCTTATTTGCAGTCACAAACAAACAAAGAACGCCTTCCTTAACTGCTATCTATTTATATGCAGGCCTTGATCTACTCCCATTCACGCCATTCTTCCTCAAAACATATCCATCGTTTCAAAAATTTGCTTAGCTTTTTTGTTTCAACCCCAACCTTGCATTTATGGCTTCATCATCCTTATCTCACCAACAAAATGCTTTCACTGGAATTGAAACTACCGACAAAAGGAGAGAAGTGGAAGAATCTTCTAGAGTGTTTGATGTGTTCATCAACCACAGAGGCCCCGATGTCAAACTCACTCTCGCTACTCAGCTTTACAACTCTCTTAAGGAGCGACACATACGGGCATTTCTTGATTTGCAAGAGAAGGAGCTTGGAGACTCGTTTCCTTCAACCATTGAGACTGCGATTAGATCTGCTTCAGTGCATATTGCCATTTTTTCAAAAAAATATGCAGAGTCAGCTTGGTGTCTGGCTGAGCTGGTTCTTATGTTACAAAGTAAGGCCAAGATTATTCCTGTGTTTTATCAAGTGGAACCATGGGAACTCTGCCACATCGAAAAGGGAGTATATGTTGATGCATTTCATCAATATGAAGAGAAGGGCAGGTATCTGGAAAAGATTAAGGGGTGGAAGGAAGCCCTTCAACAAGTTTCATATAGCGCAGGCTACGAATTCAAAGATTCAGAGTAAGTTTTCTGCCCATTTTCAATCTACTTGGCAACTCAACTTCTATAATTTTTTTCTAGCAAAACAGATTAATTGTAATGAGCAAAATTTCCTTCTCATCAAATTTCCGTTTCTCTTGCAGTTCTAGTGACTGCAAAGACATAGTGTCCGTTGTGGAAAAAGAAGTAGAAAGGACAAAACGTTTACATGTTGCCAAATATCCAGTCGGACTTCATAAGCTTGTTCAAGATTTTGAAAGGCGGTGCCTTGATGAGCTTGTTAAAGATTTTGAAACCCAGTGTGTAATGAAGAAAGCAGCAAAAGAGAAAGGTAATGTTGTCGGCATTTTTGGTATGGGTGGGGTTGGGAAGACAACTCTCTCCAAAGAGTTGTTCAACCAAAAGAGATTAAAATATACAAGAGTAAGTTTTCTGTTTGACGTGCGTGAAGCCTGTGCCAGCGGTAAATTACCTTCTTTACAAAGTAAACTCCTCAAAGATCTCTTCTCTGAAGATCATCACAGTTTTGTAAGTAGCAAGGAAGGGACAAGCTGTCTTAGGGATCGTTTGGAAAGGAGCAGCTCTTTCAGTTTCCTAATTGTTTTAGATGACATTGATCATGTGGAACAGTTAGATGCCCTATTAGTTATGGATATATTAAATAAGCCTGGTAATTATCTGGTAATTATTACAACCAGAGATGTAGGGGTCCTTGTAAGTGCAGGAATTGACATTGGTTATCATTTAAAAGGATTGGATAGAGAAGATGTGAGAGAGTTGTTTTGTTGGCATGCTTTCCGCCAACCCCAACCATGTGGTGGTTACGAGGATCTAGTTAAGGCCTTCGTTAACCTGTGTGGAGGCTTACCTCTGTCCCTTCAAGTTCTGGGCCGGCATGTTTTCATAGAGATCAGAGATATTGGCAGGACGAGTTGATAAAGGTCAGTAAGACTCTGCCCGGAGATATAAAGCAGAAACTGAAGATAAGCTTTGATACATTAGATAATGTTGAAAAACAGATTTTTATGGATATAGCATGTTTTTTCATTGACAAATCTATCACCGAGGCCATGAGCATTGTTGGAAATATTAATCCTCGTCAGAATAATTAATGCTGACTGCCCCCCCCCCCCCCCCCCCCCCGCGTCAGACCTGGGGATCTCCGCATCCTCCTCTAGCACCGTTGGCCTGCCAGCATTCAATTCTGGTAGGTGCATTTGAATTTGAAATGGTTGAGCACCCATTTTGCTGGGTATGAGACAAGAGACAAACGAGAGGGAAATGTAAGAAGTTAGTGAGGACGTAAGAGAACATCCTGCAGCAGCAGAGGAATTAGAAGGTTCCTGGAGAGAACAGCAGAAGAGGAGAACAATAGAGAGGAATGTTGCAGCAGCAACAGTAGACAGCTACGGAGTTCCAGGCAGCTCCAGATATACAGTGTGCAGCTCCAGAGATTGGGGCAGAGTATGAAAACAGAGCAACAGCTCTAAATCTGTAGTTAGTACATGAAATTTGAATGTAATCTGGAAATAGAGAAATATATATAAAGATATATTGCTGTCCTTCTGTGGTTTGGTTTCTTTCTGTGTGTGTGTTTTGTTTTATGCTGTTCATTATTGTTGTAGCATTGCATCTAGGGAACATCATTATGCTCTTCCCCTATTTTTTCTGCCAACAAGTGGTATCAGAGCCCTATTTTTCTAGGAAGTCAAGTTTGTGTGGGTGTTTTATAAGCCCTAGTTTTGTCTAGGCATTCATGGCAGGTGGGGACAGCAAAGGATGGCAGCAGCGACCGAGTTTTGATGGGCAGAACTATGATATTTGGTTCAAGAAGATGAAGACCATTCTGGTTGCGAATGACCTATGGGATTTGGTCACTAACAGGTTCACAGACATCATAGACCCAGCAGCCTATGCAGCCCTAACGAATGCACAAAGAAACTAGTTGAAGGAAACTAGGATGAAAGATGCTAAAGCCCTCAGTCTAGTTGAGGCAGCCTTGACAGAGGCCATTTTCCCCCGTATTGTAGCAGCAAACTATTCTAAACAGGCTTGGGAGATATTGCAAAACAGCTAGAAGGGAACTGACAAAGTAAGGTCAGTCAAGCTCCAGTTGTTTAGAAGAGATTTTGAGATGTTACAGATGAAGGAGAGTGAGTCTATTTCAGACTTCCACACCAGGGTTTCTACCATGTTGAATCAGCTTAGGATAAATGGAGAAACCATGGATGAACAAAGGATTGTTGAGAAAATCCTAAGAAGTCTACCTTCTAGATTTGACCCTATTATGATAACCATTGAGGAGACAAAGGATCTGTCTAAGATGACAGTGGATGAGTTGATGGGCTCTCTACAAAGCCATGAGCAGTGGTTGAATAGATTTGCTCCTTCCCTTGAGCAAGCCTTCAAGGCTTAGACCAATGCAAGAGGTCAGGGAAGAGGAAGAAACAGCAAAGGTAAAGGTCAAAGAGGTAGAGGAAGAAGCAACTTCGGAAGAGGAGTTTCAAATAGCCAAGAAGAGGCAAGCAGCTCACAGCCAAGCTATCAAGGAATAAAGAAGAATAGCAGTTTGAATCAGAGGTATGACAAAAGTAATATTCAATGCTATTACTGTCATAAATTTGGCCATTATGCTAGTGAGTGTAGAAAGAAACAGCAAGACCATGGAGGCCAAAATACTATTGTAGCAAATGAGAATAGGGCTGAAAATGAAAAACAATCCAAGGTATTTATTGTGTGTAATCTTGCTGAGAAGAGCAGCCCTGAAGTCTGGTATTTGGACAGCAGTGTAGCAACCACATGAGTGGTAATGAAAACTTGTTTGCCTCCATTGACAAAAATGTCAAGTCTGAAATCATGATGGGGAACAGCCAAAAGGTTCCTGTCATAGGGAGAGGCATCATCACAGTCCTCAGCAAGCAAGGTGAGAAAATGCAGATCCATGATGTCTATTATGCCCCAGGCATAAAGCATAACCTACTAAGCATTGGACAGATGGTCCAAAATGGTTATAGAATCCTGATGGAAAACAGAGGGTGCACTATATTTGATAAAAGAGGCAGTAAGAAAGTGATTGCAGCAGTGCAGATGACAAGAAACAGAATGTTTCCTCTGTCATTAACTCCGGCACCATCTCCGGCGCTAACTCCGGCACTATCTCTAGCGCAGTTTCCTGCACTATCTCCGGCGCTCACAGCAGTAGGACAGCAAACTGCCTTCAGGACAGTCATCAAAGACCCATCCAAACTCTGGCATTTGAGGTATGGGCACTTAAGCTTTTTTGGTTTGAGTTTACTGTCTAGGAAAGACATGGTTAGAGGGCTACCGAACATTGTAGAGCCCGATGGAAAATGTGAAGCCTGCATTCTAAGAAAGCAGCATAGACAACCCTTTCAGTCAGGGTATTCTAGAAGGGCAAGAGCACCGTTGGAGTTGGTGCATTCAGATTTATGTGGCCCTATGAAGACTCCCACATTAGGTGGGAATGTATATTTTATGACCTTCATTGATGATTACAGTAGAAAAATATGGATTTATTTCTTAAATAATAAATCAGAGGCCTTTGAAAAATTTAAGGAGTTTAAGGCATCAGCTGAAAAGCAAAGTGGCCAACATATCAAGGCCCTAAGAACAGATAGAGGGGGAGAGTATGTCTCCAAACAATTTCTAAATTTCTGCAAGTATGAAGGCATTCATAAACAGTTCACAACAAGGTATACTCCACAGCAAAATGGAGTTGCTGAAAGGAAAAACAAAACCATCACAGAGATGGTAGCAAGCATGCTGAAGGAAAAGGGACTATCGAATGACTATTGGGGTGAAGCTGTAGCAACAGTGATCTACCTATTGAATAGGTGTCTTACAAAGGCAGTTCGTGATCGGATTCCACAAGAGGCGTGGACAAACAGCAAATGGACTGTTGAGCACCTAAGAATTTTTGGGTTTGTGGCATATGCATTCGTGCCTAAAGAGAAGAGGCAGAAATTTGATGATAAAGGTGAGAAATGTATCTTCACGGGCTATAGTGAAGAATCACAAGCCTACAGGTTGTTTAATCCAATCACCAAAAAGCTTGTGATCAGCAGAGACGTTGAGTTCATTGAGAATGAAGCATGGGATGGAACGGTGGACAGCACCACGGGTATTTCAGTCACAATACCCCTTGAAGATAAAGAAGCTTCAGAGATCAGCAACTCCGGAGGAGCTACGGAGAGCAACAGCTTGGGCAGAAACTACCGTAGAGCACTTGAAAGCAGTAGCTCCGGAGGGCGTTATAACTGTAGCTCCGGAGGTCACAGCAGTAGCTCTGGAGGTCATCAGAACTGCAGCTCCAGAGATCACAGTAGCAGCTCCGGAGGTCGTCACAACTGCAGCTCCGGAGGTTGTCACAGCAGTAGCTATGGAGGTCAGAACAGCAGTAGCTCCGGAGGCAATTCAGATTCCACACTCGCATCATTGATGCCACGAAGGATAAAGAGTGTGAAGGAGATTTATGACAGTACAAGGTATGCTGATGATGACGAGGATTTAAATTTTGCATTATTTTCTTCTAGTGATCCAATCCACTTTGAAGAAGCTGTGAAAGAGGAGAAATGGTGTAAGGCCATGGATAAAGAATTGGATGCCATAGTAAGGAATGACACATGGCAGCTAACTGATTTACCCAAGGGTAAACAAGTGATTAGAGTTAAATGGGTCTACAAGACCAAGTCTACTGCTGAAGGAAAGATAGAAAGACATAAGGCAAGGCTGATTGTCAAAGGGTACAAACAACAGCCTGGAAGAGATTATGATGAGACTTATGCACCTGTTGCAAGGCTGGAAATAGTTTGGGCAGTCATAGCAATAGTAGCCCAACACAAATGGAAGGTGTTTCAGATGGATGTAAAGTCAGCCTTCTTGAACGGAGTGCTGAAAGAGGAAGTGTATGTGGAGTAGCCACCTGGCTATGAAGTCCCAGGGCAAGAGGACAAAGTATACAAGCTCCGGAAAGCCCTCTATGGGCTGAAACAAGCACCTAGGGCATGGTACAGCAGAATTGACTCATATTTGTTGAGCAATGGCTTTAGCAAAAGCAGCAGTGAGCCCACTCTCTACATCAAAGCAGTTGAAGGTAAAATTTTGATTGCTGTTTTGTATGTAGATGATCTGATTTTTACTGGAAATAGTGATCTTTTCATTGTTGATTTCAAAGAGGCAATGAAGAATGAGTTTGAGATGACAGACTTAGGTCTGCTGAAGTTTTTCCTCGGCATTGAGGTCAAGCAAATAGAGCATGGCATATTTATTTCGCAAACTAACTATGCCAAACAGATTGTGAAAAGGTTTAAAATGAAAAACAGTAAACCTGCCGCTACACCAACAGCCACAGGTCTGAAGTTGAGTAAAGAGGACAGCAGCAGGGAAGTAAACCCAACCCTCTACAAGAGCATGGTTGGAAGCCTCATGTACTTGACAGCAACTAGGCCTGATTTGATGTATGCTGTAAGCCTGATTTCTAGGTTCATGGAGAAGCCTAAGGACACTCATTGGCAAGCAGAAGAGGATCCTGAGGTATATCAATGGTACAACAGGTTATGGCAATTTGTATGATGTTTCTGAAGAGTTTAAGCTGGCTGGTTTCACAGACAGTGATTGGGCAGGAAATGTAGATGATCGGAAGAGTACATTCGACTATGTATTTCACATGGGTTCAGGTGTGATATCATGGGCATCCAAGAAGCAGCCCATTGTTTCTCTCTCTACAGCAGAAGCTGAGTACATTGCAGCAAATGCAGCAGCTTGTCAGGCTATTTGGCTGAGGAGAATCCTTGCAGACTTGTATGAGCAGCAAGAAGATGGTACAACCATTTATTGTGACAATGTTTCATCAATAGCCCTGACAAAGAATTCAGTCTTCCACGGACGAAGCAAGCACATTGAGATCCGCTATCACTTCATTAGGGAGTTGGTAGAATGAGGAGAGATTGAGTTGCAGTATTGCAAATCCGAGCAGCAACTTGCTGATATTTTCACAAAGGCATTGCCAAAAGATTCCTTTGAACGCCTAAGAGATAGGCTCGGCATTGTGGATAGCTCTGGAGGTGTGCAGCCCCAGAAAGAGGACAGCTACGGAGGTGTACAGTCCTACAAAGAAGACAGCTCCAGAGGTTCAGATCCAGAAAGACAGCAGGAGAACTCCAGAGACTCAACTCTGGAATGTATGTGCAGCTCCGGAGATGCAAAAAAGGAACTCTGGAGTTGTAGAGTGTCAGCTTCGGAGATGCTCCGGAGACGCTGAAAAGGGAAGTCAGCTCCGGAGATGTAGAGGGCAACTCCGGAGATGTTGCAGCATAGCAGAAAGAGCTCCGGAGATCTGCTCCAGAAAGGTAAAGGCAAATGTATATCTCCGGAGATCAATTCTAGAATGAAAATTGCAAATTGATGTCTGACTTCAGATTAAGGGGGAGTGTTGGAAATATTAATCCTCGTTAGAATAATTAATGCTGACTGCCCCCCCCCCGCGTTAGACCTGGGGATCTCCCGCATCCCCCTCTAGCACCGTTGGCCTGCCAACATTCAATTCTGGTAGGTGCATTTGAATTTGAAATGGTTGAGCGCCCATTTTGCTGGGTATGAGACAAGAGACAAACGAGAGGGAAATGTAAGAAGTTAGTGAGGATGTAAGAGAACATCCTGCAGCAGCAGAGGAATTAGAAGGTTCTTGGAGAGAACAGCAGAAGAAGAGAACAACAGAGAGGAATGTTGCAGCAGCAACAGTAGACAGCTACGGAGTTCCAGGCAGCTCCAGATATACAGTGTGCAGCTCCAGAGATTGGGGCAGAGTATGAAAACAGAGCAACAGCTCTGAATCTGTAGTTAGTACATAAAATTTGAATGTAATCTAGAAATAGAGAAATATATATAAAGATATATTGCTGTCCTTCTGTGGTTTCGTTTCTTTTTGTGTGTGTGTTTTGTTTTATGCTGTTCATTATTGCTGTAGCATTGCATCTAAGGAACAACATTCTGCCTTTCCCCTGTTTTTTCTGCCAACAAGCATCTGGAAGGGATGTGGATGGAGAGCTCACCATGCTTTGAACACACTAAAAGAGAAATGTCTTGTTGAAGTTCAAGTAGGAATATTTAGCTCAGACTGGTATGCTTTCAAAATGCATGACCACCTGTGGGACTTGGGAAGAGAAATAGCAAATGAATAGAGCGATGCTCGCCGTGTGTGCCCCCAGCATCTTAAATCTTTGGTATGCTTGCTCCTCCATATTTTCATTTCCTATTGATATTTAAATTCTGAAATTCCTACTACTACACAAAAGTAAGCTCCATTCTATGAATGCAGGAATTAAAGGGATTCCAATACGTCCTGGCGCAAACCAAAGGCAGGTGTTTCCATTCCATTTGGGACGAATCCATGGGTTGTAGAATTACATACTTTTTAGGGGAACCGGAAGAATATGGTTCTGATACTTCTCTGCTATGGCTTCAGCTTAAGTACATGCGTTGGCGTCCACTTGGCCGGAATTCAAATATAAACTCAAGCATTCCTTCATGGATTCCTCTACAAAACTTGCGGTGTTTAACAATCAGCAATGGGCGTTTCAAAAAATTGTGGCCGAGCGATATGCAGGTAATTTGTTCTTCTCCATCGCAAATTAGGTCTTCATTAATGGTATACTAGATGCGCATTATGTTATGGTAGTTTCCTGAATATTGTTTATACCCGAAAGTTTGAAATAAATATATTTTGAATATCAGGCACCTTCCCATTTAAAAGAGCTGCAGATTCATGACACCATTCTGGAAGATTTTCCTTCTTTGTTAGGAAAAGTAAATAATATGGAAAAGTTATTCTTACATGCTAAGGACATGCAAATGGATATTTGGTGTTTATTAGGATCCCTCAGAAAGAATCTCCATAGTTTAAATGTGATGGGCTCGGAAATAACAGGGGACCTGGCTTCCAATGATACTGCAGAGGGGACTACTTTTAAGTCCTTAGTTATTTCCGATTTCAAACTCTGGAAGGGGGAAGTGACTTTGAATAATGAGGGGTGGTCTAGATCAGTAATGAGTGACGTTGAAAATCTGGTGATTAAAGGCCATAGACTTGTAACGAAGATTTTAATTACTGGAAATTGCTGTCAACGCCTTCAATCTCTCAAAATTTGTGAAATGGAAAATCTTATTGAAGCGGATTTAGCAAGGATAAAGACATTGAATTGTCTTCAGATTACCGGCTGTGAAAAACTCAAAAGATTGTCAGCAACACCTGATCTTTCCAAGCTTGTAGAATTGAAGATTAAGGGGTGTACAGAGCTTCAGAAGTTGAAAGTCTTTACAGAATGAGCTGCTTGGAGCAAATTGAGATTGACTCTTGTGAGAAGCTAGAGTTTGAGTCCTTGCGTCTCAGTCATATGAAATATCTGCAGAGGATAGCATTTGATAGAAATGTAAAGGTGAAATATTGTGAGTTGAATAATTGTCAGAATTTGAAAACAATAAAGTTTGGTTGTAAAGAGCTTGTAGATTTAAGAATTCATGACTGTCCGGGGCTCAAGGAGTTACCAGATTTTACAGGTCCAGGTTGCTTAGAGAGGATTATAGTTGATGGATGTGGGATTTGCAAATATCTTAAATTGAAAGATTGTAATGAGCTTAGACAGTTGTACATTAGTGGTTGTCCTGAGCTTGAATGGTCGCCAAGTTTTGCCAGACTGAGCTGCTTGGAGCAAATTGAGATCGACTCTAGTATGAAGCTACAAAATATTACGCTGCCAACAACACTAATTAGTTTGTCTGTACAAAGTTGTAGAGATTTGCAAAGAGTAGCAGGAACCGGTGATCTTACAAAGCTTACAAGGCTGTACATTTATGAGTGTCCTGAGCTTGAGGAGTTGCCAAGTCTTTCCAGAGTGAGCTGCTTGGAGAAAATTAAGATTGCCTCTTGTGAGAAGCTACAGAACATTACGCTGCCAACAACACTCATTAAGCTATCTGTACGAAGTTGCAGAGATTTGCAAAGAGTAGCAGGAACCGATGATCTTACAAAGCTTACAAAGCTGTACATTGCTGAGTGTCCTGAGATTGAGGACTTGCTAAGTCTTTCCAGAGTGAGCTGCTTGGAGGAAATTGAGATTGCATCTTGTGAGAAGCTACAGAACATTACGCTGCCAACAACACTCATCAGTCTGTCTATAATAAGTTGCAGAAATTTGCAAAGAATAGCAGGAATCGACTATCTTACAAAGCTTAGAAGTTTGCACATTAACGAGTGTCCTGAGCTTGAGGAGTTGCCACTGAGCTGCTTGGAGAGTATTGTGATCGACTCTTGTGAGAAGCTGCAGAACATATCAGAGTTTGATGCATCAGAATATATGAAACTTTGTTATTGCAACAATGCACTAGTAGGGAATTGCATTGATAAGTTGAAGGTAATGATTTCAATACTCCTTTTTAACAGGCAATCATAAATATCATTTAGAGCGGAAGTGTTGTTTTATTTCGTTATTCACCTTCAGGTTTTGTTTTATCATTTGTTCTTACAAGATAGTCTATAATTTCGTAAGTAATGTTTGAAGTGATCTGTAGATTCAAGTAATTTACCGTGGATGAACTGAGAGTATTTTGTCTTTTATTTCAGTGTGTGCCAGAGTACGGAATGAATATGATTGGAAGAGCAGTTGATGGAGCGGAGTCAAGTTTAAATCAAGATCTGTTTTCTGACGCTAATATTGGCGTCGATGGAGTCACTGAAATTGGTCCTACTTCTGACGAATCCTATCTCAACTGGTCAGAAGAACGGAGTTTCGTTATTGGATGCTTTGTGGTCGTGGTTGATAGCTCTACTTCGGTAGAGGATATAAATGATTCACTTGAATTCGTGGAAGATAACATTTGGGTGCGTGAAGGAGAGTGTATAATTACAACGGTAGCAAACGACTATTGTACGGGAATTTCAGATATATTAAAGAGGCATGGAATAATGAAGAAGGGGTTTTGGATAGAGGTGAAGAAAGGTGAAGAGTGGAAAAGTGTGTTATATACAATTGTTGATAGGCTGCATCATGTATGAATGGAAGGTATGGAGATGGTTTTATTTATTTATTACTTTGTAGTTTTGAAAAATCAAAATAACTTTAGTTTATTGAATGTAATTTCATCTTATACATTTAATATTAAAAATCAAAATAATTTTAGTTTATAGAATGGAATTTCATTTCATACATTTAATATTAAAAGATATGTTTATTGCTGTTTTATCAGTGTTTTCTTTGGAGTTCCTTTACTGCATTATTTTTATATATTTGTAATATTGTTTTGATCAATTTTAAAAGAAAAACATGATATGTTTATTTTACATTTAGTTATGTAAAGTTTCATTTTAAAACTTACAAGTTTAGTAATTTATTAATTACAATTATTTTTAAAAACAATATTTTATTTAAGAGAAGGTTTTGTAGATATGAATTTTAAAGTGATATTTTTAATAATTAATAATTATTCTTTATATATGTGGTAGGTAGGTTGTCATAATATTTCATTGATTGTAAATAATTTTTTCAACATTGATTAAATGTTAATTATATATTTGTTTTTATTATTTATAAATAACTATCATTTTTATTTATAATTTTTTTTTTGGTGGAGAGATAGAACACATGGCAGGGCCCACAATGTGAGGCCCTAACACATGCTACTATAACCTTCATCTACATGAGCTACCCTCCACCCATGACATGTAAATCTAGGGGAATCAAACTTACTACAATCATCCATGTTTTCCAACACCTTGACATAAGGACTAAGTGTCATTTTTATTACTTTATATAAAAATAATAATTCTTCACTTTTTAATGTTTTGTTTCATATTAATACTAGCTTCTTGAATTTTAATTTTTTTGTTCGTTTTTTATTAGGGGAAAGGGGCTAGTAGCAGCCCACCCTAACTTCGCACCTTAAATCATAGAGAGGTGGCCTTAAATCATATTGACCTATTTATATTACATATTAACACAAAAAAAGGCGCAAACATAATGTGTTCCAATTTAAATTATTTCGGGTTGGATTACATATCAGGGCTCTCCAAAACCTAAATCATTTTTCATACATTCTGGACGGATATTTGAGGCATGGTTGTCGCCCTCCTCACTGGTTCTTGCGTTCATGCCATTTAATTACATGTTGAATGTCTCTGATTTCATAGGGAAAATTGGTTCCAAAGGCTTCAACATTCCCATCTGGCATTAAGGCGCTTTCTAACTATATTCACATCAAAGGTCTCAAATTGGGGATATATTCAGTTGCTGGGTATGGAAAGCAAATATCTATTTTTTGAAATTGTGCAGGCTAGAAATATCATATCACTTTTCTTATTCGTTACTGCAGAGTTGCTTCTAGGGGCTAACAATGTTGCAATTAAGCAAGGAAGGGTAAGATTTTTATGATTTTGTAGCCAAATCTTTGTCCTGTCTCTCTGTATACTCAAGAGAATGAATTGATAGAGTGTGTTAAGAGCTTCTCTCATTGATTTATGCATGCATATGTTAGAATAGGAAAAAATTGATGGCATAGTGTTGTTGATTGTTGCTCAGGTTGCAATTGTGCAATGCCTTTTGGGAATAGGCTCTCTTCAGCATGCAGCTACATTTATTCGAAGATATTTTCCTAGAGAGAAAGTCTTAATCTTATCTCCAACTTGGGGTGAGTTTCAATGTTATTGATGAAATGCCTAATTTTGTATGTGCAATTCAATATCTTGCAATTCAACATCTTAACTTCTTAAGTAATTTTTAATGCAAAATTATGTTCTGGTTGTGACTAGGAAATCACAAGAACATCTTCAATGATGCCACATTCCTTGGTCAGAGTGCTGATACTATGATCCCAAAACAGTGGGACTAGATTTTTAAGGGATGACTGCTAACATTAAGGTAACATTCAGAGTTCTTTCTCACCTTCACTTTCACAAATTTGATGTTTTATTCATAGAAATGGAGACTAATAACTTGACATTTTGTAGGCTGCACCAAATGGCTCATTTATTTTGCTCCATGGTTTTTTTGCACTTTCTCTGGTAATTTTAAACTTTTCCACTCTCTCTTCAACAAATGAGTTATATATTTGACCACTGTTTTAAAATTCAATGGTATGCATTTTCATGACTTGCATATCTGCCTGATATTTCATCATGTAGCCCATTTTCTCTTAAATTATGCTTTTTATAATAAAATAACTGACGACTGAGTTGAAGAAGGAATACATATTAATAATATCATAGAATATGATTTTACCTATTTTGTACAAGGATTTGCAAGTGGAGGCCTTGATGAGGATGTAGCATCTGTGCAGCTATTTGTAAATCATGGGATGGAATTTTTTGTTGCTCAGTCCTATAGCAAGAACTTAGGTCTGTATGCTGAACTAATAGGAGCTATCAATGTTGTTTGCTCACCATCAGATACTACAAATAGGTATGACTAGTCCAAATAATGATTTTTTGTGTTTCTCTCAAGGAGTTCGAGTACTCTCTAAGTTAGGTACTAAATGTTTCTGTAAATGTACTTCTGACAGGGTCAAGAGCCAACTTAAAAGACTTGCTAGACCAATGTACTCAAATCCTCCTGTTCATGGGGCTCAAATTGTGCCAAATGTAGTGGGTGATTCTGTTATGTTTGATGAATTAAAATAAAAAATGGAACTCATGGCTGGAAGAATCAAGAGTGTGAGGCAGCAACTGTATGACTACCTTTCCACAAAGGGTAAGAGTGGCAAGGACTGGTCTTTTGTCCTCAAACAGATTGGCATGTTTTCATTCAAAGGGCTTAATAAAACTTAGGTAAATTGGTGCCCCATAGTGTTTCCATTCAAGATTATTGTTTTTACATTATCCTGGTGGTTCATTAATCATTAGCATATGTTTTTAATCAATACAAAGTGAGAATATGACAAACAAGTGGCATGTCTATATGACAAAGGATGGACGTATCTCCTCAACTGGGCTTTATTCAATCAAAGCGGCTAAGGTTAAAATATAGATAGTCTCTATTTGTATTTCAAAATGTCTATAGTTTAGATAAATAATTTTAACAAAGAATTAATCACCCATTTTTTAGCCTATGGGAACACTATTATAGCTAAAACAAGTGTTATCAACTATACACTGAATGACGATGATAAACAATATGAAATGTCATTTCCTCTTAACCATGATTGCAGCCGCCATTGTTGATTGGATGTGATGTGAGATCAATGAGTCCAGGGACAGAAGGTATTCTTGGCAATGCATAGGTGATTGCAGTCAATCAAGGTAAGATGCTTTTTAATTTATGCCCATTAGAATGGTGTGCATCTAGGTCTAGGTCTATATTATAATCAAAGTGTTTAAAGGCTCACTAGAGTAAATGTGTTGGAATCAATTCTAATTTTTATAAAGTATGCCTAATCCTACAGCCTCTCACCAAGGTTCACCACAATAAAACATATCAATGTCCCATTTTTCAGACGAAAGGAAGAAGATGAAAACTGACTCCTAACAGGTCTTCACATTCTCTATAGACCAATCGGGAGTACAAGGAAAAAAAGTGAGCAAATATAATGATCTTGAGGTATTCATGTTCATCACAGATTGATTGATTCTTATAATACTCTTTATATATATATACTGCACCTTGAAGCATAATCAAATGGCTTATGTAGGTGTGGGCAGGGCCTTTATCCAACAATCATGTGGCTATAATCCTTTGGAACAGAAGTGAGTCAAGAGCTATGATCATAGCCAAATGGGAGAAGATTGATCTCCAGCCTGAAGAAGAAGTTAATGTCAGGAACTTATGGAAGGTAATATAGTACCCACTCAGCACAAATTTCCTTGTTATGATATGAGATTGACATAAACAAGGATAACATTAAGAATGAGGAGCAACCCTAGAGTCAAATCAAATTTGTCCATGCTCTTTGAGGCCCACAGAACAATATGATTGAAAGGACCTTTAAATAGTAGTCTTTATATTCTGAATGCTTAAGGGCATTTCAAAGTACTGATGGATCATGGCATTGATATTTTGATTTTGCAGCATAGAGATGAGGCAGGCACCCACAAAGGCAGTCTCACAGCATCAGTGAAACCACATGCTGTTAAAATGTATATTTCAACATTAATTCATGAGTAAATAATTGCCAATAAATATTTTTCGACAAAAGAAGTTGAAAAGGGTCGTCTTGATTCTTCATAATAGTAGTTCATTTTGGGCTCTAACAAATAACATCATGATTGGAATAAAGTTGTATGGCATTCTTTAGATCTATTTTCTCCTCTGGCTTAAGGCTGAAAAGCTTATGAATTATGTATGATATTGAAAAGAGGGCATGGACATCCTTTACAAGGGAGTTTTTGTATGATATTAAAAGTTTTCTCATGCTACAAGATTTGGTCTAAGTGCTTTCCTTTGCCATTTTCCATTTTTTCTCTTGAAAATGAGATCTTGATAGTGATAGGGTCAGTATGGCTCATTCTTTTCAATTTCTCATCTTTCCTTTAGAAATTGCAAGCCTCTCTGATTACATCACTGAATCTAATATTGATGTACTTTAGCATCATCTCTGCCAACTTGGGGCACTGTCATATCTTGCTCTTCTTTTCAAGTCTATCCTTCATACAAGTTTTTTATCAAACTTATCCCAAAGCCTTTTTTCTCTCTTTGATGAACATTTGAGTTGCCCTCTTGTCTATCATTTTCACTCCACCCATGCAATGCCATTGTTTCCTTTCTTCCACACTTTCTATCTCCTTAAATATAGTGTGATGGTAAATCTTCAATTTCAATAACTCTTCATCTTTCATTCCAATTTTTTGTTTCTACTGTGCAATAGAATTATTGGCCAGATTTAGCCTATAAATTACTTTGTGTAGTTCCTAATGGAGGAATTTGATTTGCTATACTTGAAACAACTTTCTTAAATTGTAGCATTTCTTTCTTTCGATTTTGCTATTTGTTTCATACTTTGTCTAACTACCTTTTAAATAAAATGTCTTCATTCGTCAATTTGCGAATTTCAACTTCTATATCATGGTCAAGTATTTATAGCAACTTTTTTGCCTCTTTCCTTTCTGCCTTAAGCTTAACAAATTTACCCTTTAAATTGTTTGTTTCCTTTTTTTGTTGATGATATTTTCTTATACTTCTTTACAGATGCTTTGCTACACTCTTTCTTCTGTTTGCATTTCTATATTTCTCTTCAGATATCCTAAAATTAAAACGGGATAATTACATAACCACTACTCCATTATATTCTCAATATTAAGCAAAATCAAAACTGGATTTGCTCTACTCCAAGTAACTCCTTCAATTGCAACTTTTCCTTCTTTCAATTTTGCCATTTGTTTCAGTACCTTTGCCCAACTGGCCTTTAAATGTGTATGTATTCCTCAATCTAACGATGTCAACCCATAGATCATGGTCAAGAATTTGTAGCAAATTTTCTGCCTTTTTTCTTATCTACCAAAAACTTCACCATTTTTTCCTTCAATTTGCTTGTTTCATTTCATTCAGTTGATGTTATTTTCTTATTCAATGTTTTATTACGCTTATTCCTTTATTTAGGATTCTATATTTCTCTTCAATTTCTTTCAATTCCAAATGGGATAATTATGCAATCCTACTACATTATATTCTAAAAAAAAATAAAATTAAAAGTAAGTTTGCTTAAATCAAACATAGAATTCAAAAATATAAGAATTTTCATTTCACACCTGCCTATTGCCCTTTTTACTGTCAAAACTTGGTCAGTTGCTTGCTACTCAATTAAACTTGTCTTGGCACCCTCAAAGAATTTCTTAATAAAAAAGATGCTTGAAAGGAAATGAACCATCAATTTAGTTTTTTTTTTATCAACTAAATTGCTTCAACCATTGTATTTTGAATAACATACTTCACCCAAATTAATAATGATGCAGAAAATATTGATCATCTAGCCCTCTACATGAACCCATAACTACCCCTGGATCAAAAATTACACAACCTTATCACATCATATGCATAAAATGCTGCTCTCCTCACATCAAATTGCAATCATCCATAGAAAATTCCAATTCTTGTGTTTTAGAAGCTAGAAAATAGATGGTGAAGATAAATTCAAGATAACAAATGGCAATCGACATTGATTCACTATTGCGGTATGAATGCATTTAAGACAAGAGTGTCTAAAGTAGAATTGACTGCAGTGTACCGGGAGTTATAGTTCAGGCATCTAACATTCTGTGTTCGAATCCCTTTGGGGATGGGGCAAAGTCCCATGGTTTTGGCTTCCTTGGGTTTGATCAATACAAAACACTATATTTACATAACATAAATAAAGCTAGGAATTATAGATATAGACTAAGATGTTATGTTGTCAAATGAATTTAGTTTTTGTGTTGATATTTATGATGGATAATATAGTTTGGATTAAAATATGGTGTACCTTAAGTAACTAAAATCTTGTTTGATTTCCTCTCACGTGTTTTTAATAATGTTCTCACAGGATATTAATCTCACGAGAATATTGTCATATAAGCATAAATTATTACTAAAACTCATTAATTAAAATGTAGTATGTCAAATAACCCTTAATCTATTGGTAAAGCTAAATGGGTCAAAAAAACTTATTAAGAACCCATTCTTTCTAAATACATAAGCCTAAACAATAAAAGAAAAATACCTTATAATTTGATTTTTTTTTATTGGGAGTACCTCGGTTTTTAGCAGCTCAGAGGGATCTCTTCCCATCAGCTTTATCACCTAAGACCACAGTTGGGGGGTCTCCATCCCCAATGGGCATTATCACCCGGGCATTAGCGCCCATTAGTTCAAATCTATGAGCTCATTGGCCTAGTGAAGGCCCATAGCCTGCAAGCACGCCAGCCTAGCGGAGGAGTTGAGAAGGATCCTGCGAGCACGGAAGCCCAGTGAAGGCATAAGGCCTACGAGCTTGTTGGCCCAGTGGGGATTTGAACCCAGGTGGTGCTCACCACAACCAAGTGAAATCATCACCATGTTGTACCCCGAAGGTTATAATTTGATATTATTAAATTGCATAGTAATAAACACCATTATTTTAAGCATAACACACTCTTTTAATTAAAAACAAGAAATGCCTTTATTATCTTAATATTCAAATTTCAAAATAGAGAGTCCTCTTTAAAACATGGAGGTTGAAGGGTTAACTAACTTCTTATGAGTTGTCCTTCGGCCCCTTTTTCTAGCCCTCCTGTGTCTAAGGCCACTTCTCTTTTGAAGACTCAATCTGGTAGTTGTACTCTGAGGGTCCCTATTTCTATTGAGCTGGATAGTTCCCGTGGTCAGTCCTGGGAGGGAGCGACAGAGGGTCTCTACAACCTAAAGAATAACACGCCTAAACATGGTAGTAAAAAAATGTAAAGGAGGGAAACCTACTCCTAGAAAAGATGGTAAGAAAAGTTGTTGTAGAAGAATTGAGAGGTGGGGGAATGTTGAACAACAGGCTCAGGAAAAGATGGACAAGTAGGAGAAACAGTTGAAAGAGGAGGTGATGGTTATTAAGGAGAGGGCTATGGGAAAATGTAGCTCTATTAGAAGACCGAGCATTAGGAGATTGTCTAGGTTGGTTGGGGATAAGCCCCAAGTGTTGAAGATAGTTGATTACTCTTCTGCCTTATATCAGGAGGATATTGAGTAGGATGTTGAAATAAAGGAAGTGAAAATTACCCCTGTGCAAGATCAGGAGGATACTAGCCATTTCGAGTCCATGAAAAACTCATTCTATGACACAAACAATGAGGACACTGAAATTCAGGAGACTCCAGATAAGGAGGTGATGAGCACCAAGATGGAGATGGATTATAAGAAACTTGAGAAGGAACTCGTGGAGGTCAAGACCCATCTTTCAGCCATGGAGGGCAAAGTCAAGGTAGTGATCAATTTGGTTTTGAAATCCTCTCACAAGGCTATTGCTGCCTTCTCTATTTTGTAGGAGGACTGGAATAATGGTGTGGATTCTCTGCTTGAGGTGTAACATCAGAAAATGTCCCCTTGGGGGCTTTTCCTTCATAAGGTTTAGCTCATGCCTGTCTTTTGCATGCATTTAGGACATCTTACTTCATAATTTGGCATGCCGATAGAATGAGACCTAGGTATCATGGCAAATTGGACCTAGGAGGACCCCTTGAGCTTAACCCTACCCAAAATAAGGGGGAGGACTTGGGTGCCCGTGCCCTAGTCCTGCCCTATTTTGGGTCAGGCCCAAATTTTAAGTGTTAGTTTATGACCCTTATTTGGTCCCTAGGCCGACACGGTAAGTTTGAATTTATGAAATATTGGTGGGAGTGCTTGGAGTTGTATATAAAAGCATGTTTAGGCATTCATTTAGAAACTAGATTGCAATTAGATTTAAACTAGCTATCAACTTGTGATTCAAGGCTTTCATTGTGTTGCAAGAGTAGACTTGTGTTGTTTATGTGTTTGTATTTGCAGATTTGAGCATCCATCTCCTCATGGAATGAATAGCATCTTCCTCCCTTGAGATCTTCACTACAAGGTGATATCGTTGTGTTTTCAATCATTGTTTCATTTGGATTTTACCTCTACCTCACAAGGGCACACTCTCTCTATCTGACAAAGGTGTTTGGAAGACTTAAATGTCCTTTTGGGGCTTGACTAAGGCAAGCTCCTAAACACCACAACCCCCTCCCAAAGTTTTTATGATTACAAGTTACATGTTGAGGAGATGGATGAAGTGAAGTTGCAGGAAGACATCTTGAAGTGTCAGAATTGCAGAATAGGAAGAAAAATAGCACGCTAGACTTGGGTGCCCGCTCATTAGTCCTCCAACTTTCATGATAGAAAAATCTCTAGAACAACAGGCAAGAGTTACAGACTGAGTTTCTAGATATTCAAAGAAAATAGGACCTTGGACTAAATGACGACTCCCAGATGATCCATAATGACCTAGGGGTAATGTCTCTTTACACCTGACCTACTCACACAATTTGAATGTTTTGGCATGGGAGTTGGCATATAATAACTAGATGAAAGTGAAATGGTCACTACCTACAATTGTTTCAATAAATTTTATAAATATTGAATAAAGTTGCATTTTTTTTAATAATCGCTTATTTAGAATGAGTCACTCAGTTCATTAGTCAAATATAAATTTTGGCCAATAAAAGTATGACAACTATTTACCATTTTTTGGTAGGGATGATTTGTAAATTACTATTGACTATTTGATTGTTAAAGAGTGTGATATTTAAGTTTTGGTGGGGTGAGTAAAGCTAAGCACAAAAATCTTGTATCTTCAATAAAAGATAAAACCTAACTTGTATTCACAACATCCATTTCAATTAAATATAGATAAATTAAAATGTTGACATTGCACATCACTAAGTAACAATTAAATTTTCTTGAAATATAAAAAATTCTTAGAAATAGATGCACATAATAATATATAGATCAATTGGCTTGGATTCTTACCTTTCTAATCTAATGCAATGGAACACATCATCTACATAAGTACGCACATATAGTGTAGATTTGTTTTCCAATGACAAGATGATGTGTATTTTCTAATTATGCCATAGTGAATTTTTAAAATTAAAATTAGGGTTTGTGCATAGAAATTTAGGTTAGTGAATTTTTTAAATTGAAATCAATTCAATTGGTTTGTGTTGAGTTATTTTGAGTGTTTTTCTATTCATATAGAAGAAAAGGTGATAGAATCAAGCAATTGTTAGAAACCCTGGTTTGATAGAATTTCTAAAAACATATAATTTAACACACCGAGTCATTCAATGGGTCAACCATCTACTTCAAGGAGAACACTAGATGAAGATTTGATGATGCAATTGTCTGGGTCATCTAGAAGACCCTTATTTATGTTTATGGCTAGGAGGAATTAGTGATAGATTGTTAGATAATGCCCGAGGGTGTAGAGATGCAAAGATTCCTGTAGCTAGATGGGCATTGTTTGTCATTGGTACAAGAAGAGATATTCTAGGGCTCCCCTGTCACATGCATGGACTTTAGATTTGGCAAAACTTCTGGTGCCAAATGTATTTATTGATGTTGATTTTGTCAAAGTTGTAGCTAGGAGGTATGACCCACATAGAAGATGGTATTGTTAGGAAATGGTGTGGGAATGATTAGCCTAACAAAGGAATACATTTCCAAGGTATTTGGATTGAATCCTATAGCCAATAAGGACATAGATTTTGAGGATTTTAATGACAAGTATAGGAAAAATAGGAGTAGCTTCATAAATGTTTTGCTTCCTTGTCATAGGGCGAGAGGAATAGATGACAGACCCATCAAGGTTTCTCCTAATGAGAAGGATCCTCTAGCCATTAACTACTTCTATGACTATTTCATCAAGACTTATCTCTCATTGTCTCAAGTTTTGGGATAAGATGCAACTTCAAGGGTAACATGCCTACTGCTCTTATGCTCATGGCAACAATTATTTAGGATCGAATGGTTGATACTGAATATGATTATGCCTTGTACATTGCAAACAACATGAATGAATAGTTGGTAGCCATCAAGAAGAATGAAGGCAAGATAGATTTTAAGATGGAACTCAATTGGTACTCCCTGAAGTGCCATATGTTCGTATATGCTAGGAAAGGATTGTGGAATGATGCCTTGCAAGAAAAGCATGTTGATGATAAGGGTGTTTCCCTTCCCATTCAGTGTTGGACTCACATGTTGGACAGGCATTGTGACAATGGCATTTATGTAATTTTTGAGGAGCATTTTGTTAGAAGACTTTTGAATTACATTGAGCCACAATAGGATATAGTTCTAAGAGAAATTATGGACCTCTTGAGGCCAATGGATAGAACCCCTGAAATAGGAATTCACCATAATTGGGGTGATTGTTTTTACACACCCACACCACTGCCATCAGAGTATATGGATGTATGGTAAGACTTCATGTGTTACCTAAATATGTTCCATAGAGGTTGGCCTACTTGGAAGTACTGTGTAAATTGAATGAGTCAGATTAGACTCATTTGAGGGGGCAAAAGAAAGGTTCTTTCTTCCCACTTCTACAAATTTTGGTGACTTCTGGGCAATAAATAAGGAAGGTTTGGATCATATCTATCCTATTCTGTAGTCATACAAGATGGGGAAGGAGCCCCCAAGAAGTTTTGATCCAAAGGGATTCATTAACAAGATAAGATTGAGTATCAAGAGGTCTGCATTTATATACAAGCTCTTATTTGAGGAGGATATAGTAAGGAATTTTTTTTCATGGAAGAAGTGAAAGATAAATGGGACAGATGGTCAAAGGTCAAGGAAGCAGAGGACTAAAGGAGTAAAATGCATGCAAATTATCCTAGTGATTTTGCAGAGGAGAAGGATCCTATAATTATTATACCAAAGATACTGGACAATGCTGAGACATTGATTGGGAAAGCTCTTGTAGTAGAACAAGGGCCCACATATCAAAGGGCTCTTAATGTTCCACTCTAGCCCTACGTCACTACAGCAGGTGAGTCTACTACTCCTAAACAATCTCATGGTGTTGATGTTTCTCCATAGTTTCCTACCAAAAAGAGGAAGATAATTGATCTTGAAGCAGGGGACAAAGAAATTGAAGTGGTTGATTTGGAGGATACTGTACAGAATATACCTAGAGAAGAACAAGAAGTTAATCAACTGATGGATTCACCAACAAGGGTTGTGGTAACTCATCCACTCGAGAATAGAATGGATGTAAGTCTCATATAGTGGAAGGATGAAACAAATGATATACGAGCTCTGGCTTGTACATAATTTTGTCTGATGATGAATTAGTCAAATCCTAGGAGTTTAAGGGTTTTGTGTTGAGATTGAGAAGTGTAGAGTTCCAAAAAAGAGTTGAGGAGACCAAAAGTAATGCACACCTTGACCAATATGAGTAAATTACTCAAAAGGTGTTGCATGAAGTGAGTTAGGATATCAACCAAATCACTCTAGTGGAGGGAAGACAAATGGTTATGAATACGACTTTGTTGTTGCTACCACATTGGGACATAGACATTGCACTTACCCTAGATAATATAAGGAGACAAGATGAAGAGGTATTTGCTATAGAAGAGTAGGTTGATCAAGCTTTGTTTGGGTCAGGTTTTAACCCTAAGTTTGAAAACGTGGCAATATGGGCAATGACCCCAAATATAAATAAGCCTAAGGTAGTGGATAGTGTTCATAATTTGATAGGGAATATTATTGTCAAGACGTTGTTAGATACACTTGCTCCACAAGCTACATCCCTAAGTGTGCATACAACTCTATTCACTGAAGCTACAACTATGAAACTATAGAAGGAACATGATTAATTAAATGAGAAGTATACGTAGGCTATGGCAAAATTAAACCACTACAAGTCTCTTTAGCTTGGAGCCCCAGTTCCAATAGTCTCCACTCCCTCTAGATCTGTAGAGCCATTTCATCAGAAAGAGTTTTTGCTTTCAGAGATAAAGGAGCTCAAGAATTAATTAAAAGGAGCTACCCAAGATAAAATGGAAATAATTGGCAAACTACTCAATGATTTGATTAATCACAGAGTTGCCAAGGTATTAAATAAGGTTGATGGTGTATGGAAAGCCTACTCAGATTTGAGGACATCATTTAACAAGCATGTGCAAGATAAGGATAATCTGAAAGGAATAATTGATAAATGGTTGCCAAAGACTACAACAATAAGGAAAATCTATATGTGTGGTAGATTTGACCTAGGAGCTCCTGTTGAAATTCTACCAACATATGACATGATTCTAATGTTGGAGGAAATTGTTGCATACATGTTAATATTTGACAAATATGTTGGAGATAAGTTGCATCTACTAGAGCATATTGACAAGAGGATTATGCTAGAGATTTTAGATGATGATAAATAGGTGAAGCCTCTTAATCAATGGAAGTAACAATTCAAAACATTGGTACTAGATCTTTCATCTACTATATGCGTTAATGATGTGTTTAGCATTGATTTATTGAATAGTAGATTAGATGATTGTTTTCTTTAGAGGTGAATCTTGATAGTTTCAACAAGGAAACTAGGGAAATCCTAGACGCCAAGTATATTGCTAATAATGATAAAATAGCTAAGGTGATTCCCTTCCAATGGCCTACAGAGAGAATGTGTGCTGCATGGACTAAAAAATATAATGATTAAAATACATATAATTGTTGGCAAGAGACACTGCTTTGCTTGATAGGTGTTGTCATTGATGGTAACTAAGATCATCTCAATCATCCACATAACACAATTTGTTCATATCGGAAGTCAAATTTAGAATTTGTCTAAGTCTGAGCAGTCAGGAATAGAGCAGTAACAGAGTCTGGTATTTTGGCCTGGATCTCTCTAGTGGAAAGTCATGATTAGATGCAGATCTAGGGGAGTCATGCATTGACAAGACAATCTAAATCTAGATTTTTTTCCTCCGGTGATGAAGGATTCAAAATATATTAGCCTCTGAGTACCAGGTTCCAGTTTGTCAGAGCAGACAAAAGAAGAACAGGCTGACCTTATAGAAGATCTTGATTTTGGATGTATGGAAGTTGTTTGTTGGACAAATGGTGACGATCAGTGATAGTAGCCGACATGAGTGATGATTTTCAAGAGCAAGTTTTGGTCTGCACCTTAAGTTATGCATAGATCTAGTCGACAGAGCAGAGCATTCATAAAAGTTCTAAGTGTTGTTGAAGCTGACTGATAGAATGATTGTAGATCATATTGCGAATATATATAGCCGATGAAATTAGATGATTCAGTATGTGTGGGGTGTGCAAATAAGGTGTATGTAAGAAGAGCAGAAATCCTAAGTGCAAATGAAGGTACAATAGTAAGAAGAGCAGAGTAAAGATGAAATCTGTAAGATGATCAGTTTTTGTACTTAACCAGAACTGAAACTCTTGCATGGGTAGATGCTACTAATCAGTTCAAATCTCTGTTATTCTCTTATAATGTTTCCATAGGCAGTGAACCTCCATTTGAGCAGTGAGCTCTAGGCAGTGACCCTGAATGCATTTGCATTCCCATTTGTAAAATAATTTTAATAGGGTATTAATTCTTGTGAGTTAACCCCCACTGTGGTTTTTCCCTTAATCGGGTTTCCACGTCAAAAATCTTGGTGTCAAATGTGTTGATTATATTTTTTCTTTTGTGTTAATGTCATATGCTTTAATGTTTGCATCACTAATCAAATTGATAGTAGTGAAAGAAGTTTCAAAGTAAAGAGAAAATTAATTTTGGTAATGTTTAATTGATTCAACCCCCCCTCTCAGTTGTCCGGGTTAATTCTAACAATTGGTATCAGAGCAAGGTTCCTTTGGAAAAGTTTGACAGCTTAAGGAAGATATAGGAAGATAGTAAAAATGGATGAATATAACCTTCAAGGGCAACTTAATCTCGCACTTGATGATCTTGAGCAATCCAAGGCAAAAGTCCAAGAGCTGCAAGATAAACTCAAAAAGACTGAAGACTTCATTAAGATTTTAAAAGAAAAATTGAGCAAATCCAATACAAAAGGAAAGGAGCAACCTCTTCAATCAGAAGACAAGGCCTTGAAAGAGAAGACAAAAGAATGTGAAAAGTTAGTTGAAGAAGTTGTTGTCCCAAGACATGAGATGGAAATTGCGGTAATGAGACTAACCATGGAAATTGAAGATAGGAAGAAAACTGAAGAAGAGATAAAGAAAAATCTGAAAGAGAGAACTAAAGAATGTTGCAGATTGGATGGAATAGCTAGTCTCCTAGAATCTAATCTACAAGAAAGAAAAAACAATGAGAGAGAACTTGAGAGACAAATTATCACTCTCAGACATGACCTAGAAATTGCAAATGAGTATAAGGAGAAGTTCAAAATAAGTTCAGCTAAACTTGAAGCATTGATCAAAGAACAGAAAAAGGATAATGACAAGCATAATCCTAGATATGAGAAAGGTGAAAGCTCTAGATCTGGACAAAGAATTTTTTAACCAAGGAATAGGAGTGATAGAACTAGAAAACCTCCGGTAAGACAACCTAATGCTCAAAGATATCCATCATTCAATGGAAATTGTTTCAATTGCAATAAATTTGGTCATAGAGCTACTTAGTGCAAAAGAAGAGCAAATCAAAATGGTCCATCCTTCTCCAGTCAATGCTTCAAATGCAAGAGGTATGGTCACAAATCCAATGAAAGTAGAAATATGATAATGAATTACTCTAATTGCAATTCTTTCAATGACTTTCTTTCAATGACTACTGCTTTGCTTGCAATGGATTTGGACACATGGATAATCAATGTAGATCAAGAGGAAATCAAGCTTATAAGAAAGGGAATGTTGTGTGCTTCAATTGCAATAAATCTGGTCATATTGCAAGATTTTGCAGAAGTAGGAACAATGGAAGAAGAGGTCTGGTAAACAGAAAATTAGATGAATAGAGACAAGACAAAGGCAAAAGAAAAATTGATGTGAATGAGATACGGAATGAAATGAACAAGACTTGGATAAAGAAAGATACAATAAACAATGGTGATGGGTCCGCACCAGAATCCAGTGCTGAAAATTCCTCTGGGAATTGATTTGGGAGCCTTGGCTCAGGGGGAGCAACATTGGAAATCAAATTCCCCCAGCCACCAAGTGAGTGCTTGAATCTGGCACAATGAGAAAAGAGATCCTTGAGTATTTTAGAACCCTTGGAAGGATTTCCTAAAGAAAAAGATGTTTATATGAAAACTTGTGGAGTGATTCATGAAGAATTGTCGAAAACAAAGTAATCGGATATAGTTAGGGTGACACATTTATTACAATGCCAAAATTAGGTTTTGTAAAAGATAAAAGGTCACTTGGATGCTCATTTGAATCACTTTGCATATGGGGGAAACAAGAAGAAGAGTATTTGAGATGTGAATCCAGAGGACTGAGGCACAAAGAGCAAATTCAACCGATAATTGATCAACCCTAACCGCGCGGAAGAAAAAGGTACATCTCTGTAAAGCCTTAAATTTGAAATTTGTCAAGATGGCTACTCCTCATGTTTTTGACATTACTGAGAGACCTCAACCCAAATTTAAGAAGCATCCTCACAAATCAATAAAAGTCGACTCGTTAGGTGCTTTTTCAAGTGTTCCATATGGTGTGCTACATGTTGAAGACATTAGGGTTTATATTCTTGCTAACATAGGTGAATTTGGAGATTCAAGGTATGTAGACTTGTTTGAGAAACAACTCATGGAGGAAAATCATGAACTTAAACTTGAGTATAAGGCACTATAGGATAAACACTTTATTCAAATTATGGGGTTTCCAACATTTGATGAGGATGAATGGGTCTGATATGTTTTGAGTTAGATGCATGATGAATTCATTTAGTTTTTAAAACCATTCAACATTACAAAGGATGCTATCAGAATTGTAACTGGGTTAAACTCAATCAGAGGATTGCCCATGTTGAAAGCCGTGAAAAACCAGGCAGTGACTGATGCTACCAGTGCCAAGTTTGACAGAAGGACAATGACCATTAATGATATTGTAGAACCGGATGTCAAATTTGCCTCCATGGTGATTGGGTACAAGATTTACCACTCTAGCACAGAAAATTATATTTCAAGAACATCCATATATGTTGCATACAAGATTCTAAAGGAAAACACTCATTATGACTTGTGTGAATTACTGCGAATCAACTAATTGAAAACTTTAAAAAAATCGAGAAAGACAAGAAAAAGACTTTCAAGAATGGTACATTAGTTCTATGTCTATTCTTTTACTTTATGAATGAGGTACCTGGGGTAAAAGGTGTGCACTGGACTAAGGATGAGCCAGTTGCCATTCAAATCAAAGATCGTCTTCGCAGCATTGGTGACTCCAAGGCTTAGAAAACTGCAATATGGGGTTACTTCAAGAATTTTCAAAGTATGATGCACTTAAGGGAAAGAATCCCTAAATCAATAGTTGAGAAGTACAAAAATGAAATATGCTTCATGGTTGATACTGATCAGTGTCTACTGCAAGCAGTGGAACCCAAAACTACTTGGATCATGCCCATGGGGTATGAAGTGGATGGAAAAATCTTGAATATGTATGCTCAACATCTTCTAAGAAAGCCTAAAGACACAACAGTTGAAAGATCTGGAACTTATGAGGAGCTTGACTTAAAATTGCATACCGAGCAGAGAGAACCTGAAAGCAATAGGAAAGTAAGAAAAGAAGTTGAATAATTAGCCAAAAATCTTGGCTTAACTAAGAAGGCTGTGAGGAAATTTAGAGAAAGAACTAAAAAGATAGAGAAAGAGAAATAAGATAGGAAACAAACAGGTGCTCCAGTGGAACTCTCTTCCACTTCAAGAACTACTAGGAGCTTTGCTTCTACCCCTGTTCCTTCTACCACTGCAAAACTAGAAGTAAAATCATCCGAAAAATGGGAGAAAAGGAAGAAAACAAAAGCATCCCAAATCTATGTAAACATTAGAGAAAAAGAAAAAGATATAGATTCTGACATTGAAACCAAGGAGGCAACTAGAACAAAAGCTGCAAAAGTAACCAAAGAGAAGTCCTCCAGAAGCAAATGGACCAATAAAAAGCAAAAGACAGAAGCATATGAGGAATATGTTGAGAAGCCCACACTCTCCCTAGAAGATATGATAAAGTCAGTCACTGTAGATGGTAATCTAAAACCCATGATTGAATTCTATGATGAATACAACGATGTGGATAAAAAGGTGTTGGAAGAAGCAATTGTCAGATATCTCAACATATACAACAAGGCACTGATTGAGATAACTTTTGAGTTGCCATAAAATCTGGAAAATATTTTGGAGTTAAGAAAAGAAAATGCCAAGAGCAAGGACATGGAGATCAGGGAACATGAACTAATAAATTTGTGTCCTCAGATTTCACCTGATCAAATAAATATGATATTCAAGGAAGTCAAAGATGACTTTAGAAGAAAAAAGAGAATGAACAAACTCATGCTTGGAGAAACAAGTGAAATCATTGAAGAAATTCAAGAAATTCTTTTGAAAGCATTAAAAAGGCACAATCTTCCTATAGTCACAGAAGAAGTTCCAGATGATAAAGAAGAGAACATCATTGAGCAGCAATTTGAGTTGGGTGAAGCCTCTGTTCCGGAAGTAGAACAAGCAAATCAGGAGGGTACAGAAATGGTGGATAAAGTAGTTGATGCAAGAGATACTTCTAACCCACTTGATACGTTAGGAAAAGAAGATAATGTTACTACTTCTTAGAGCTCTCCGGATCAGATAGCAAGTAGTGAACAAACTGGAAAGAGTCCCTCTACAAAGAACACAGAGAAAAATAAAGCAGAGAAAGAGGAAGAAAGACAAAAGAAAGCAGAAGAAGATGATGCAAATGTCGAAGCACATAAAGTAGATACTGAGAAATCTGATGAACAAAAGGATGGTTCAGAAAATGTTGCAAGAGACACTATAGATGCAGTGAAAAGCCTTCTTGAAAAAGAGATGATTGAGCTTAATGAACCTAAACTACTCCAAGGTCTAGCCAATCCAGATGCTCTCTCTCCAATTCAACTAATGAAAATAGCACCATTCACCCAAGTAAAGGCTAGAGAAAAGATGTTAAAGTTCCACATGCAGGACAATGAGCTACTGGGGCTTACTTCCAGAATTTTGGAAAAGTTAATGCCTACCTACCAGAAGAGTCCATCTGATTCCCCTTCTGAACATCTGAAAAATCTTTTTAAGTTTTGTAAATACTCATTTTGAGTCCTTTGAGAAGTCTGCGGAGGCAAAAGTTCAGAAAGAATTCTTGGATAAGAAATTTTGTGAAATAAAGAACCTAATAGGAAATGATAGAAGAATACTTGGTATTAGCATAAAGAGTATTCAGAATGCTCTAAATGATGGAAGTGATATATACAAATTATGTCTATCATGGCCCAAAGTTAATGAGGATATTGAGAAAAAGATAAAGGAGCAAGAACAAAAATTGTCAAATCGCTCTCAAAATTTTGATCCTCTAATAGTTTCACCTATAAGTCAAGAATGTCAAGTAATCAACCCAACATATGAGATAAAGAGGCTTGTTAAAGAAAAAGGTAACATTATGAAGAGGATGTGTGAACTCTAGGGATTGATTGCCCCTAAGTCAGAGACAATGCATAATGCCCTATCTGAAGCTTAGACTGCAACTCAAACCAGTGATCCATCAGATCTATTAAAGGTAGAAGCATATTCATTTCTGTTGAGTGGGCACATCTCAATTTTGGATGGAATGAAGAGTACTTGGTCCTTTGAACTTATGCAAATAACAACCAATTTTGCAGACATTTTGAAGTTTATGTAAATAAGACTTAATGATTAATTGTACATATGTGGCAATATATACAGAATTTTTGGAGAGTTTTGGCTTGTGGACCCCATCCTTTTCCATTGATGTCAAAGGGGGAGTGAAGGGCAATGAAAAATGAGGAATTCAACAAAGAAGGAGAACCAGGATAAGTGAAGGGAACGTGTGTACAGACAAAGGGGGAGTTGTACTAAGACACTTGGTCATTTTTCACTAAGTGTTGCCATCAATGCCAAAGGGGGAGATTGTTGGCAAGAGACATTGCTTTGCTTGATAGGTGTTGTCATTGATGGCAAATAAGATCATCTCAACCATCCGCATAACATAATTTGTTCATACCAGAAGTCAGATTCAGAATTTGTCTAAGACTAGGCAGTCAGGAATAGAGCAGTAACAAGTTCTGGTATTTTGGTCCAAATCTCTCCGATGGAAAGTCATGATTAGCTATGGATCTAGGGGAGTCATATGCATTGACAAGACAATCCAAATCTAGATTTTTTTCCTCCGATGATGAAGGATTCAAAAGATATTAGCCTTTGAGTACCAGGTTCTAGTTTGTCAGAGCAGACAGAGGAAGAACAGGCTGAATTTGCAGAAGATCTTGATTCCAGATGTATGGAAATTGTTTGTTGGACAAATGGTGATGATCAGTGATAGTGACCAACATGAGTGATGATTTTCAAGGGCATTTTTTGGTCTGCACCTTAAGTTATGCATAGATCTAGCCGATAGAGCAGAGCATTCATAAAAGTTCTAAGTGTTGTTGAAGCCGAATGATAGAATGATTGTAGATCATATTGTGGATATATATAGCTGATGAAATTAGATGATTCAGTGTGTGTGGTGTGTACGAATAAAGTGTATGTACAAAGAGTAGAAATCCTAAGTGCGAATGAAGGCAGAACCGTAAGAAGAGCAGAGCAAAGATGAAATGTGTAAGATCAGTTTTTGTACTTAACCAGAACTGAAACTCTTGCATGGGTACATGCTACTAATTAGTTCAAATCTTTGTTATTCTCTTGTAATGTTTCCATAGGTAGTGAGCCTCCATTTGAGCAGTGAGCTCTAGGTAGTGAGCCCGAATGAATGTGCATTCTCATTTGTAAAATACTTTTAACAGGGTATTAATTCTTGTGGGTTAACCCCCACCGTAGTTTTTTCCTTAACTGGGTTTCCACGTCAAAAATCTTGGTGTCAAATGTGTTGATTATATTTCTTCTTATGTGTTAATGTCATATGCTTCCCCCCCCCCTCTCAGTTGTCCAAGTTAATTCTAACAATAATTGGAATTCAAGAGACCAGGAGGTTTAATTTTGCCAAAGTCAGTTTCAAAAAAGTCTTCATCAACATTAAGATTGGTCTCCTTCAATGGTTGCAATTGCTACAAGGAGTTATTTTTAGTGGAAATATTTTTTTATAAACTAAGTGCGTGTTCTTATGCCTCCTTCATTTAATGTAAAAGCCAATATTGTAGCCAAATACATGTTGAGTTAGGTCCTAGGCAAGCAAGATTCTTATATTCTATATAAGAACTTTTCTTTTCATTGTAAAAGGATTTTGGAATATCATTTTTTGGGCAGATATACTCTAAAAGAAGAATATTTTGGGTTGCAGATATCAATCTTGCTAGTGGAAATCTTTGTATGATATTTTTCAATTCAGAATGAATCATATGAAAAATGTATCTAGCATGTATTGTTTACATTTGTCTCCTTGAATGTATGTGTTTCTCTTATAAATAAAGGAATCAAGGGTTTTTGAGTTTATTTATGCACATTTGCTACATTGTGTATCTTGTTTACTGCTTCTATAATCAAGTAATGGATTACAATGCTTTGAATGAGATATAGGGAGTTATGTATGGCATTAAGAATTACTAAGAAGAAATGTGGGCGCTATCCTTCTTTGGATATGTCATTGTAAGGAGGTGATATAATTTATCCTCTATGTTTGAAGTTTATATGTTAGAAAGAGGCACTTGTAGGCAATAGTTTGACTCTGTACCCTAGATAGCCACTGATCTGAAGTTCATCTTGCCCAAGATCCAAAACCAAATCCTTAAAAGATAAATCATTTGAATTATTTTGTTTTGTTTGTTTTTGTGTTAATGTATGTCATTTTAGTATATGTTCTCAAAGCCAATAATGAATTAATCTCTAAGGACCCAGCCGATTTTGAATTAATCTCACAGTCTTGGTGCATATGTATGAGAACATTTATGCTTATGCAATATCTTATGGTGATTAGGGTTTGATCAATCGATATTGTTGTAAAGGGAATACTCAATAGGTCTAGTAGAACCTAAAGTGCAGAGGAGATCACTTCATTGACTTTTGTTTATTGGCTTCTGATCTGAGAGTCTTGAGCATTAATGATGGCTACTTTATAGAGACAATCAGGCAACTAGCTGGAAGAATGAACAATAACATCCCAAAAGAAGTATGGCACCATGGTACAAACTCCAATGCCCCCTTTAGTCTCATCTTCTAGGCTATTGAATTATTCCTTACACTTTGTCATAGTTATCACAACTTGTCATATTTGACCACCCAACTTAGGTGCTGCAATTTGGCTCCATCATTCATTCAAAAATGCTCTATGACATGCATTATAAACTATCATAATATGAGTCAAGATTCTAATGTAACTCCCATGTAATCATGCTTTTACATATAATAGAATCCATTATAAATAAATCCCATCTTATAATGTTATAAGATGCTCTTACAAATCATGATAACATTAGATGCTCTTACAACTTCTTACACACTTTACAAGGTAGCTAACACAACCAAGATTGTCATCTTGAAATGGGAGGCCCTATTTCCCATATGAAACTAAAATAATTAATAAAGACAAATATTAGGATGCAAAATTTATGACACTTTTCCCAACAACTACTTATTGTTAGATCCTTTTTGTGAGGCACAATTTGGATTAGTGCCTCAAATCATATCCACATGATGTAGGGTCAAACTTGAGGGGCTCGAAATTGAACCATATACAAATATGAGTTTATATTGTCTATATTGAATCCATTAAACTACATGAACAATAATTTTATGTACCATAACAAATAACTACCACATAACATCAACATTAATTCTTCACCATTATTCTTGAAACTAAATCCCTAATCCATTATATTTAATTTTTAAATATTCATTTTTAATTATCAACCCATCCAACTCTAATTAATCTAGATTAGTTTTACTTAATTAAATCACATTTGATTAATAGATTATTGATGTAAGAACAACTTGTGGTCTTTTTGATGGGAGGGAGCTGTCGTGAAATGGACGCATTATTTTAGCAATCTAGTTGTGAGCGAGGAATCTTGACCTTGACGTTCACTAATTTACACGTCATGGAAATTTCACACGGTTGCCGTATTTTTTAAAACAAAAATTTCCTCCTTTCTTGTTTATTCTGTTTTCTTATTTATTTATTATTTCAAGAAGGAGCTAAAAGGTAACGTCTTCTTTCCCCGTCCTTTCATGGAAGGAGAGTGGATCAAACCTCTCGGCTACAGTCTTCGTCTCTCTCAACATTTTCCTTCTTATTTGCAGTCAGAAACACCATTCTTCCTCAAATCATATCCAACGTTTCAGAGATTTGCTTAGCTTTTACGTTTCCACCCCAACCTTGCATTTATGGCTTCTTCATCCTTATCTCCCCAACAAAAAGCTTTCTCTGGAATTGAACCTCCCAACAAAAGGAGAAAAGTAGAAGAATCTTCCAGAGTGTTTTATGTGTTCATCAACCACAGAGGCCCCGATGTCAAAGAAACTCTGCCAAAGCAGCTTTACAAATCCCTTGAGGAGCTACACATAGAGGCATTTCTTGATTCGGAAGAGAAGGAACTCGGGGTTTTGTTTACTTCTACCATTGAGGCTGCCATTCAATCTGCTTCAGTGCAGATCGCCATCTTTTCCAAAGGATATGCAAGGTCCCCTTATTGTTTGGCAGAGCTGGTTCTTATGTTTCAAAGTAATGCCAGGATTATTCCCGTGTTTTATGAAGTGAAACCATCGGATCTCAGCCACATCAAAAAGGGAGTATATGCTTGTGCATTTCTTAAATATGAAGAGAATGAAGGCATGCAGTCAGGCCGTCATACATTCACAACGACGGTGCTCCAGTCATCTCCACTTCCACCGCAGTTTTTTTTAATTAGTTTATTTTATGCATAATAAAATCTGCATGGATAGTTAAGTAGGCGTTGATTCTCTTATTTTAGTTTGTTATTGTAAGCAGTGCGGTTAAAAACTGTTTTATCTAGCTATCACCATGCACATAGATTGCATGAGCAATCTATTCGTTTTTTAGCCTTCTTGACAACAATTTTTTGCTGAGATTTTTTCTTTATATGTATGTAGTTTTTAGAATACAATACACAACAGAATAATACAAAACAGTTGAATTATTTCCTCATTTTGCAATTCGATGTTCGCTCAATTACAAAGAAGATTTATTAAGCTTTTATCTATTGATTGTTTCAGTATAGTGTTAGATCATTAGCTTTAAAATCTTCAATTGGTATTAGAGCAGGTTGCAGAAGGATTTTTTTTGTAGGCAGGCTAATAGTTTTCTCCAAGCAAAATCAAAATGGAAAATGGTGGCAATTTTCCATTCTAGCTTCCGTTGTTTACTGGAGACAACTATGAATACTGGAGTATAAAGATGAAGACCCTACTATTATCCCAAGATCTCTGGGAACTAGTAGGAGGAGGATACACAAAACCTGCAGACCAGAATGCTTTAAATGCATTAACAACAAATCAACGAACTCAGTTGAAAGAAGAGAAGAAAAAGGACAATCGAGCTCTCTTTACCATCCAATCCGCATTGGATATGTCAATTTTTCCCTGTGTAGCTGGCAAGACAAAGTCAAAGTATGCATGGGAGGCCCTACAAACTGCATATCAAGGATCTAACAAAGTAAAATTTGTAAGACTTCAAACCCTTCGAAGAGATTTTGAAAATTGAAGGATGAAAGAAGCTGAGTCTATTCAAGAGTTTATCACTAGGGCTCAAAGTATTGTGAACCATCTTAAAACTTAAGGGGAAACTGTCACAGAGAAAAAAATTGTAGAAAAGATTTTGAGATCCCTTCCTCCAAAATTTGATCCAGTGGTCATAGCCATTGAAGAAAGTAAAGATCTAACCACATTCAAAGTTGTAGAGTTGATAGGTTCTTTGCAATCTCATGAGGAGCATATGTAGCGTTCTACGGAGAGTTTTGTACAAGCTTTCTAGTCTACAGTAAGAATTGAAGAAAAATCTACAGCTCCTTTTTCTCCATCAAATAAGTCCCATTGGGAGCCTTCTACTAGTAGAGGATGTGGTAGAGGAAGAGGAAGAAGTTCTATGGATCGGAGAGGCATCTAGTGCAGATATTGTGAAAGGTATGGACACTATGAATCTGAATGTAGAAAGAAAAAATCTGATTCAAGAATCAGTCAAGAGCCAACTATATTGAAGAGTCTTTTGAAGATGTAAATCACTCCACCTTTTTTACTTGCAATTTGGCAAAAGAACCTCAAAAGGATGTGTGGTTCCTGGATAGCGGTTGCTCCAATCATATGACAAGTAAATCTGATCTCTTTGTCAAATTAGATGAATCTGTGAGAAGTCAAGTAAAATTTGGTGATGATAAAGAGGTTGATGTAATGGGAAGAGGTACCCTTGCAGTGAAAACTAAGAAAGAAGAAACTATTTTTATTCATGACACTTTACATGTGCCTAAATTACAGCATAATCTTTTAAGTATTGGGCAGCTTGTGGCAAAAACTTATAAGGTTGTGTTTGAGGATAATTGCTGCAAAATATTTGATAAATCAGCTAACCATCATCTTGTAGCAAAGGCTTCTATGACAGAGAATAGATTGTTTCCTGTCATATTGGTGTCCACTAAGATGCATGCCCTCAAGGCAACTACAGATGATTCATGGTTATGGTACCAACGGTATGGTCATTTGAATTTTCAAGGATTAAGTTTGCTCCATAAGAAGGATATGGTGAGAGGACTTCCTGAAATTTAGGCAAAAGAAGAAGTTTGTTCAGGGTGTGCACTTAGCAAGCAGCATCGAGACAGTTTTCCAATGAACAAATCATGGAGGGAAAAATCTCCTCTAGAGCTTGTGCATAGTGACATTTGTGGTGACATGCAAGAGGAATCTTTGGGTAAGAATATTTATTTTTTGACATTTATTGATGATTTCTCATGCCACACATGGGTTTATTTTCTTAAGCAGAAATCTGAGACATTTGAATGCTTCAAGCATTTTAAGGCTATGGTAGAAAAAGAAAGTGAGTATTCTCTAAAAATACTCAGAACAGATAGAGGGGAGAATTCACTTCTAAAGAGTTTGCTGACTTTTGTAACACTCATGGTATCCAGAGACAACTCACGGCAGCGTATACTCCCCAGCAAAATGGTATTACAGAAAGGAAGAACCGTACCATTATGGAGATGGCACGAAGTATGTTGCAGTCCAAAAACCTTCCTAATTTCTATTGGGGAGTTGCAGTAGCAACTACAGTTTATATTTTGAATCGAAGCCCAACAAAATTGCTTCAGAATATCACTCCAAAGGAAGCCTGGAGTGGACACAAGCCCTCAATAGCTCACTTTTGTGTATTTGGTTGCCCTGCATATGTTCATGTTCCTATTCAGAAGCGGAAGAAGTTGGATGCAAAATCCCAACTTTGTATCTTTGTAAGCTATTCTGATTCCACAAAAGGATATAAATTCTATAACCCTAACACAAAGAAATGGATTATTAGTCGGGATGTGGTTTTTGATGAAGGGGGAGTATGGCAATGGCAAAAAGCAGTTCAGCAAACTACACCAATAATCATGGGTATTGAAAATGATCAAGTTCCTTCTCTCCCCACAAGGTCAAGTGGAAGTTCAAGCTCAAGTACACCAAGTTCACCAAGTTCACCAAGTTCCTTTTCAGGTGATAGTTTTAGTCCACAATCAAGTCCAAGCTCTTCACGAAAGGTACGAAGTTTAAAGGAAATTTATCAAAAGATTTCTAATGTGAATCTAGTTGCCAAATATGCTCTGTTTAGTACCATTCAAGTTGACCCTTCTAGGTATGAAGAAGCCATGAAAGAACAAGTATGGATTCATGCTATGAATGAAGAGATGGAAGCAAGTGTCAAAGCTGATGGTTCTGTGAAATGGCACAAGGCAAGATTAGTTGCCAAGGGATTTGCACAAACACCTAGAGACCGATTAGGCATCATCCCCGTTGTTCATGCAGGGGGAGATTGAAGGCATGCACTCAGGTAGTCATACATTCACAACGACGGTGCTCCAGTCTTCTCCACTTCCACCGCAGTTTTCTTTAATTAGTTTATTTTATGCATAATAAAATCTGCATGGGCAGTTAAGTAGGCGTTGATTCTCTTATTTTAGTTTGTTATTGTAAGCAGTGCGGTTAAAAACTGTTTTATCTAGCTACCGCCATGCACATAGTTTGCATGAGCAATCTATTCTTTTTTTAGCCTTCTTGACAGCGATTTTTTTGCTGAGATTTTTTCTTTATATGTATGTAGTTTTTAGAATATAATACACAGCAGAATAATACAAAACAGTTGAATTATTTCCTCATTTTGCAGTTCGCTGTTCGCTCAGTTACAGAGCGGATATATTAAGCTTTTATCTATTGATTGTTTCAGTATAGTGTTAGAGCATTAGCTTTAAAATCTTCAGAGAAGGGCAGGCATCTGGACAAGATTAAGGAATGGAAGGAAGCCCTTCAAAAAGCTTCATATATCGCAGGCTACGAATTCAAAAATTCAGAGTAAGTTTTCTGCCTATTTTCAATGTACTTGGCAACTAAACGTCTATATTTTCTTCTAGCAAAACAAGTTAATTGTAATGAGTAAAATTTCGTTCTCATCGAATTCCCCTTTCTCTTGCAGTTCCAGTGACTACAAAGACATAGTGTCCGCTGTGGAAAAAGAAGTACAAAGGACAAAACGTTTATATGTTGCCAAACATCCAGTCGGACTTGATAAGCTCGAAAGCCAGTGTGGAATGAAGAAAGCTAATGTTGTTGCCATTTTTGGTATGGGTGGGGTTGGGAAGACAACTCTCTCCAAAGAGTTGTTGAACCAAAAGAGCTCGAAATACACAAAAGCAAGTTTTCTGTATGACGTGCGGGAAAATTATGCCAGCGGTAAATTACCTATGTTGCAAAGTAGACTCTTCGAAGATCTATTCTCTAAAGGCAATAACAGTTTTCTGAGTAGTGAGGACGGGACAAGTTGTATGAGGGATTGTTTGGAAAGGGGCAGCTCTTCCAGTTTCCTAATTGTTTTAGATGACGTTGATAACGTGGAAGAGTTAAATGCCCTATAAGTCAAGGATACATTAAATAAGTTTCCTAATAGTCTGGTAATTATTAAAACCCGAGATGTAGGGGTCCTTGTAATGCAGGAATTGACATTTGTTATCATTTAAAAGGATTAGATACAGACGATGGGAGAGAGCTATTTTGTTGGCACTTTTCGGCCAACCCCTTCCACTTAGCGGATACGAGGATCTAGTTCAGGTCTGTTGATGATGGTTCTGGGTCGGCACGTTTTTGGTAGAGACCAGTGGTATTGGCAGGAAGAATTGGAAAAATTCAAGGAGACTCTTCCCGGAGACATAAAGCAGAAATTGAAGATAAGCATTGATACATTAGATGAGGTAGAAAAACAGATTTTCGTGGATATAACATGCTTTTTCATTGACATATCTATTACCAAGGCCATGACCATATGGAAGGGATCTAGATGGAGAGCTCGCCGTGCTTTGGAAACACTAAAAGAGAAATGTCTTGTTGAGGAAGTTGAAGGAAGGTATCTGAATAGGCTAGAATATAAGTGGGAATCTAGCGCAGACGGGTCTGCCTTGAGAATACATGATCACCTATGGGACTTGGGAAGAGAAATGGCAAATGAATTAAGCCATCGTCGTCGTGTGTGGCATCCTCAACATCTTAAATCTTTTGTATGCTTGCCCTTCCTCCATATTTTCATTTCTAATTGATATTTAAATTTTTTTGAAAATCCTACTACTACACAAATGTAAGCTGCATTCTGTCACTGTGAATGCAGGAATCAAAGGGATTCCGAGACATCCTGGCAGAAACCAAAGGTAGGAGTTTCCATTCCATTTTTGACAAATCCATGGGTTCTCGAATTACATACTTTTTAGAGGAACCAAATGTAAATGCAAGAAACAGAATAGCAGAACCAAAAGAATAACAGCAAATGAAACTAATGCTCAAAATGAAAAGAATATAAAACAGCACACATACAGAAGACCAAAGATTTTAACGTGGTTCACCATTTCATGGCTACATCCACAATGAAGGGCATTCATTCATTTAGATAATACATCTCTCTCTCTGTTCTCATACATCACAGTATCATTGTAGAACAGCAGCAAAGAAAATGCCTTGCATCCTCAAAAGACTCCAAAACCAAACCTCCTACCAGACACCTTACATCTGGAATCAATGACCCAGAACTGATAGCAGTTACAAGCCAAGAATGGCAAATATGCAGATAGAGCGGTTTCAGGAATCAAAGGCAAGAAGTTGCCATTACTATTGGGCTTCAACAGCCACATGCCCAACAATCTCCCACTTGAAGACCAATGGGATCGGCAATGAAGCTACTCTAAGAGAGATCCCCTTTGTGAAATTCAGTGTCACAGAGGAACAAGACCGAGAGAAGATCTACAGAACTTGAACTTCTCTCGAGGAACAACCTTGGTGAATGCATCCACCAGATGGACCTTTGTGTCAATCTTTGTGACCTGCAACTTGCCTTCGTCAATAACATGGCGGATAAAGTGGTATCGAAGGTCAATATGCTTGGTTCGACTGTGGAAAGTTGAATTTCTGGCCAAGTGAAAAGCACTATTGCTATCACAATATAATGGAAATACTGATTTTGGACAGCCCAGTTCGGTCAACAAATGCTCAAGCCATATAATTTCTTTGGCTCCTTCCGTGAGTGCAATGTATTCAGCCTCTATGGATGACAGAGCTACAACTTGTTGCAACCGAGAAACCCAACTAATGGTAGACCGGCATTTGTCTAAATTTCTGGCCATATCTAAATCAACATAACCACGAAGCTGAATGTTAGTACCTCCAAAACATTAACAAAAATGTGAAGTACCTTTCAAGTACCGTAGAATCCACTGAACTACCTGCCAATGTAATTTGCCCGAATGACTCGTGAATCTACTCACAACTGCAACTGCTTGTGCAATGTCTGGACGAGTACATACCATTGCATACATTATACTGCCAACTACAGATGTATATGGAACATACCTCATCTATTCTTCTTCTTCCTAATTTTTCGGAGACATAGCTGAAGATAGGCGGAAATGATCAGCCAAAGGAGTAGATACTAGTTTAGCATGAGACATATTAAATCTGTCCAACACTTTGGCAATGCAGTTTTCTTGGGACAACCTGAGTTCTCTTTTATTTCTGTTTCTAAATAAGTACATCCCAAGTATTCTTTTGGCTGGCCCGAGGTCTTTCATGGCAAAATGAAGAGCCAATTGTTGCTTGAACTGAGCAATAATCTTAACACTAGTACCAGCAACTAACATATCATCAACATAGAGCAAAAGGATGACAAACTCACTAGTATGGAGCTTCTTATGGTAAACACAAGGATCTGATTCACACCGAATAAAGTGGTTATCAGTCATGAAGCGGTCAAATTTTAAATACCATTGTCTTGGAGCTTGCTTCAGCCCATACAAACTCTGCTTCAACTTGCAAAATAAATGCTCCTTATCTGGTTGAGCAAAGCCTTCAGGATACTCCATGTATAAATCCTCATCAATGTCTCCATGTAGAAACGCTATTTTCACATCGAGTTGCTCAAGTTCTAAATCCCAAACAGCAACCAAACCCAACACAGCAAGGATTGTGTCCATTCTGACAACTAGAGAAAAAATTTCAGTAAAATCAATACCTTTTTGCTGATCAAACCCCTTGACGACTAGTCTGGCCCTGTATCTTTTACTCCCTCTGTCTTCGTCTTTCAAACGATAAATCCATTTATTCTTGAGAGGCTTTCAATTTGGCAGAAGATGAACCAAATCCCAGGTGTGATTGACCCTCAATGATTCCATTTCTTCGTTCATGGCTACCATCCAATTGTGTGCATTTTCATGCTTGTAGGCTTGTTTATAAGTTGCCGGCTCTACATAATCAGGGACCAATAACTCATAGGCATCGAATTTTGTAGGTCTCCTCTTCTCATGAGTAGACCTCCTCAATTGTGGACCTTGCTTTGGCTGGATATTGGAGTCCAGATTTAGTCTCTGTAATAAATTTTGAACATCATCAACCTCTGATTCTAGAGGACCCTGAAGAAAACTCCCCTGTCTCTGTATTTGTGCACCTGCAGTGCTCTGCCTTAGTTACACTGTCCTGCCACATATCTCCTATATGTGTAGAAGAGTGACCTTTGTACAGGTCTGAATGCTCACCTAGTAAGGACATGGTGACTGACTCTCCTCTATGCTGCGTTGGAAGTGGCAGAGGCAGGATATTGAAGGTGAGTGGCTGCGTCAAGCAGTCAAAGGGTAGTGTAGAGTGTGTGGAAGGTTGCGTTGGAGGTAGCTTTGAACATTTAGTGGACTGCGATGGAGTTTTAGATGGTAGCAGTGAAGAGTTTGTTGGCTACGTTGGACAGGAAGATGGCAGCGAATCACTTTGGAATGGGCGTATCACTTGGGAATGGGTAGTGGAAGACTACGTTGACTATTGAGAAGGCAACGAAACATCTGAATAAGGTAGCGAAACATCTGAATAAGGCTGCATTGGTGTATTAGATGGTAGCGAACCAATTGAAGGCTGTGTTGGAGTAGGAAATGGCAGCAAAAGACTAGGCAAATGTTGTGTTCTAGTCAAAGGCAGTGTAGAAAGATTTAAAGGCAATGAATGGGCATTGGGAGGCTATGTAGCAACAATGCAGGGCATACCAATTGAAGACTGGGTGGGAATTGTGCATCCAACTGAAGACATAGTAGCTAAAGAAATAGGAGCTCCTGTCATGTAAGAGTGTATAGATGTAACAAGTGGCTGAGAAAATGTAATAGTAGGTTGCTTTATCTTACCATTATTAAACAAATCCACATCAACATACTCTGTCGGAGATGAATTGCAAGATTGTAACCCTGGAAAATGCTTCTCATTAAACACAACATCGCAGCTACAGATTATGGTTTTTGCAATGGGATCCCAAAGACAAAAGCCAAATTGATCTTCACCATAGCTGAGAAAAACACACCTTTTTGATTTGAAATCTAAATTAGTTCTCTAGCTCTTTCAGAATGTGAACAAAAGCGGCACAGCCGAACACCCACAAATGATGATAAGAAATTCATTTACCAAGCCATGTCTCCTCAGGGATGTCAAAATCCAGCCTAGACTATGGAGCTCGATTGATTAAATACACAGCAGTATTACATGCCTCTACCCAAAACTCTTTACCCAATCCGACATTGGAGAGCATGCATCTAGCTCTCTCAAGTATTGTATGATTTAGCCTCTCAGCTGTACTGTTCTCCTAAGGTGTATAAGGGACGGTCTTGATCCGTCAAATACCATGGTCTGTACAAAATGAATCAAACTCCGAAGAGCAATATTCTCCACCATTGTCTGTTAGTAGGCATTTAATTTTATGCCCAATCTGATTTTCAACACCAGCCTTAAAAATCTTAAATTTTGAAAATACCTCAGATTTTCTATTCAACATATAAATCTAGATTTTTCGAGTGCAATCATCTAGAAAGGTTACAAAATAATTTGCTCCATTCAAAGAAGTTACCCGAGTTGGACCGAAAACATCGGAATGAACAAGTTCCAACAGAGTAGTTTTCTTGTCATGCCCCATTCTCAAGAAACTGGTTTAGCACTGTTTGCCATAAAGGTAATGTTCACATAATTCTAAATCGATGGAAGTGAGACCTGGAAGCTGATTGCGCTGAAGCATAACTTGAAGACCTTTTTGGCTCATATGAACGAGCCTTTTGTGCCATATTTCAGACCCACTATCCATAGCCGGCAAGGCAGTTCCCACTTCACCAAAACAGTCTAGAATATAGATATTACCTTGCTTCTTTCATCTTGCCATTACTAAAAGTCCCTTTGTAATTTTCCATGAATCAAGAGAAAATTTAACATTGCATCCATTGTCTATAAGCTGACTAACAGAAATTAAATTCCTTTTTAATATGGGTACATATCTAACATCCGTCAAAATTAGTTTGTCTCCATTTTTTAGATTCAATATTATATCACCTTCTCCTAAAATGTCACATTATTTATTGTCACCAAGAAACACCTTACCGAATGTGCCTTCTTGAAAATTTGTGAAAGCTTGACGGCATGAAGTGGCATGAAATGAGGCATCAGAATCAAGGACCCACGAATCTGCATTTGTGTCACTAGCTGATAGAACCAAAACACCATCACATGCGGTGTTTGCTTGATTATTTGTGCTCACTTTGCCTTGAGCTTTCTTGTAATTCTAGTAGTTCTTCTTATTGTGTCCAAGTTTTCCACAAAACCAACACGCACCAGTTCTACCCCTAGACTTCGATCGCAGACCAGATTGTGATCTTCTCCGGTTGTTGTATCTACCTCTGTCTTGGCTTCTTCCCCTATTGCTTGTACTTACAGCTGTTAGAGCATCGCCGGATGAGGGTTCCTAATGTTTCCTTCTCATGTCTTTGCTGAGAAGAGTAGCTGCAACATCATAAAAAACCAATGTACTCTTGGCTGCTATAGAAGTGCTCATAGCCATGACAACACCTTCCCAGTTATTTGGTAAGGAACACAACAACAAAATTGCTTTAATCTCAGGATCTAACTTAATACCCACCGAAGCTAATTGAGTAACTAAGGTGTTAAATTCATTCAGATGATTGGACATAACCGCACCTTCTTTCATTTTCAGGTTATATAATTTCTTCATAATAAATACTTTATTCGAAGTTGAAGCAATCGCATACATGCTGGAGAGCTTTTCCCAGACCTCTTTCGTAGTACTCTCATTTGAGACATTAAATAATACATTGCTGGATATCAAGTTTTCCCCAATCTTCATCTTTCATAGAACCTTGTCCTTTGATTTTCCCCAGTAAGGCGAGTGACAAGTCCTGTTTGATAAGAAGAGACTCCATATGCACTTTCCACAGACCAAAGTTTTGGCCTGTAAATTTCTCTATTTTCCATTTTTCTGAATCATCCATTTTGATTGCTGTACAGGTTCCAAAAAAAAACTTCACAGGCTATCTCCTGGACCGAGCTTCACACAGAGCTCTGATACCAATTGTAAATGCAAGAAACAGAATAGCACAACCAAAAGAATAACAGCAAATGAAATTAATGCTCAGAATGAAAAGAATATAAAACAGCACACATACAGAAGACCAAAGATTTTAACATGGTTCACCATTTCATGGCTACATCCACAACGAAGGGCATTCATTCATTTAAATAATACATCTCTCCCTCTGTGTTCTCATACATCACAGTATCACTGTAGAACAGCAGCAAAGAAAATGCCTTGCATCCTCAAAAGACTCCAATACCAAACACCTTACATCTGGAATCAACGACCCAGAACTGGCAGCGGTTACAAGTCAAGAATGGCAAATATGCAGATAGAGTGGTTTCAGGAATCAAAGGCAAGAAGTTGACATTACTATTTGGCTTCAACAACCACGTGCCCAACACCAAAAGATGGTTCTGATATATCTGTGCTATGGCTTCAGCTCGAGTACTCTTCAGCTCCACTTGACCTGAATTCAGATATAAACTCAAGCATTCCTTCATGGATTCCTCTTCAAAACTTGCAGTGTTTAAGAATCAGCAATGGGTGTTTCCAAAAATTGTGGCAGAGCGATGTGCAGGTATTTGTTCTTCTGCATCACAAAATTAAATCTTCAATAATGGTATATTGGATGTGCATTATATTATGGTAGTTTCTTGACTATTGTTTATACGCAAAAGTTTGATACAAGTATATTTTTAATAGCGGGCACCTTCCCATTTAAAAGAGCTGCAAATTCATGACACCTTTCTTGAAGAGTTTCCAGATTTGTTAGGAAAATTAAATAAGATGGAAAAGTTAGTTTTACATGCTAAGGACATCCAAACGGGTATTTGATCTTTATTAGAATCGCTCAGAATGCATCTCCACGGTTTAAAGATGTTGGGCTGGGGATTATCAGGGGACCTGGCTTACGATGATACTTTCAAGTCCTTAGTTATCAATGATTTCAAACTACCTTGAGAGGGGGAAGTGGCTTTGGATAATGAGGGATGGTCTAGAACATTAATGAGTGACACCGAAAATCTAGAGATTAACAGTCATAGACTTGTGACGAAGTTCGTAATTACTGGAAATTGCTGTCAATGCCTCCAATCTCTCAAAATTTGTGAAATGGAAAATCTTATTGAAGCGGTTTTAGCAAGGATAAAGCCATTGAATTGTCTTGAGATTACCAACTGTGAAAAATTCAAAAGATTGTCAGTAACACCTGATCTTTCCAAGCTTGTAGAATTAAAGCTTAGTGAATGTCCAGAGCTTGAGGCGCTAAGGCCTGCACATCTGAGCTGCTTGGGAAAAATTACTATTGAAAACTATAATCATTTGAAAAGTGTGTCAGGAATATCTAATCTTGCAAAGCTTGTAGAATTAGAAATTTCTGGTTGTAAGAAAGCTTGAGTTTGAGTACTTGTGTCCCAGTGGTATGAAGTGTCTAGAGAGGATGACATTTGATAGTTATGTGAAGATGAAATATTTTGAGTTAGATGGTTGTCAAAATTTAAAAATAATAAAGTTTGTTTATGAAATTCTTGTAGAATTAAGAATTCGTGACTGTCCGGAGCTTGAGGACTTACCAGATTTTATAGGTCCAAGTTGCTTGGAGAGGGTTATAATTGATGGATGTTGGAAATTGAAATATCTTAAATTGGATGGTTTGAAATATTTGAAAAGTGTGTTAGGCAACTTTGAGCTTAGACAGTTGTACATTACTAAGTGTCCCGAGCTTGAGGAGTTGCCAACTCTTTCCAGACTGAGCTGCTTGGAGGAAATTGAGATTGCCTCTTGCGAGAAGCTACAGAACATTACGCTGCCAACAACACTCATCAGGCTATCTGTACAAAGTTGCAGAGATTTGCAAAGAGTAGCAGGAACCGATGATCTTACAAAGATTAAAGAGCTGTACATTATTGAGTGTCCTAAGCTTGAGGAGTTGCCAAGTCTTTCCAGTTTGAGCTGCTTGGAGGAAATTGTGATTGACTCTTGTGAGAAGCTGAAGAACATATCAGTTATGGAAGAGTTGCGAGTATCACGAAGGATGAGACTTAGTTATTGCAGCAATGCACTAATCCGTAATTGCATTGATAAGTAATATTTCAATACTCCTTTTTAACAGGCAATCATAACTATCATTTAGAGAGGAAGTGTTGGTTTATTTTGTTATTCACCTTTAGGTTTTGTTTTATCATTTGTTTTTACACAATAGGGGAAAAGACCCAATACGTGTGCACCCTAACTTCGTGCCTCTCAAAAACATACTTGTCGATGTCGAAGAAGTCTAAAAACTTTATAACGGCTTTATTGGTTAGTCAACTACTTAAACCTAAGGTTTTGGGTCTACAACATTAATTTTGATGCCAGTTCTATACGTAGACGTAAAAAGTGTCCAAAACAACACTTTTTGAACCCTTGCCTGATGATGGTCAATTGTTACATCCCATCATCGAACACACTTGCACCAATAAGTGAACATATTTTCCCTGATATTATGGACATTAACACTCAAATCCATGATATCATCCTTTGAAAAACAAATCTTCACTCATGTCTTATGTGCATACAAATCTATAAAACTAAACAATATTATATTATTAACTAAATAATTTTAACCAAAAAATATGTGAAAAAGCACCCTCACCCTAATATCTAAACATGCTAGTGTGGCAAATGCTAACCCTAAAGTAATAATATATTATTTTATTATTGAAAACCTAAACCTAAATGTTTGTTGATGTTTTTTGATGAATGCCCATTTTTTAAGCCACCGCAGCGCTAGCGCACAGCATCATGGAAGCATCGTTCGAAGGTCGCTAGGAGGCCGTGGATGTGGGGAGCAGGGAGGTCACCAACGTGGAGGTCAATGGAGGCAACATGTATCTAAATCTATAACCTATTTTGTCTCTAATGCCAGGATGGAGGCAACAGGTATTTTGCTATTAATGTTTTTGGCTATAACCTTCCCCCGTCTTCCATTTGAAGCAGAATGACTGGTGCAGCAGAACTGTCATTTGGTGTAGCAACTAACCATGGGCAAAAGGGGACTGTGCTTTGCTTCGGTAAGTGGTTGGTGTAAGTGGTTTTATAATTGTATTTCCTCTGTTTCCTTCTTGGTGGGACTGTGCTTTGCTCATCCTCAGAGTTCTTTTAGGATAAACGTGGCCTCCAATAATGGTGTGCAGCTTTTCATTTTGTGTGTAGGGGAGCTAGTGCACGGGCTGCCCTCCAATGGAGAGATTTTCACTCACAACAATCCCCTCCTCAACCACATTTAGTCACAGAAATTGTGTCTTTTGACACAACAGATTTAAAGGATTTTTGTAACCAGTGTTTGCAGGAGAACCAATAGGTAAGGTCATTTTTGACCTTACTGGGGCAATGACCCGTTTATTTTTTTCTATTGCAAGTTTCTTTCAAATTTCTTAGGGTTTTTTTTTTCTATTGCAAGTTTCTTAGGGTTTTTTTTTCTATTGCCAGATAAAAGAGTATTGGTACAAAACTAATTATGGCATATGTAGTTGAAACTTAATGAGGGGAGGGCTAAGGCTTGGCCTGTGTAGTTTATTATTATCAAAGTATTCTTTGATGTGTTAGTGAAGTCGACAGTTATGCTTTCATTGGGTGAAATTTCTGTTCAAGTGCACAGATTTTTTTTAAGACAATTGCAGCAGAACACATGGTTCTACTTTTTTGCAGTGATAGATGTCAATGTTGTGCATATTTATTCAAATTGGTCTTATATTGATTTATTTCCAATAAGGGCAGATTTTGCCCTGCGTTTGTAGAAAAAAGGTTCTACTTTACTTTGATAGTATCTGACTATAGAGATGTAAGATATACAATACATCACCCAGAAATCTTTGGACAGAGAGACTAGCTCTGATGGGGAAGTATAAGTATTACTACAAGGGACTTCTTTCACTGGGGTAAAGGTAGATTGTGAGCAATTTACCTAGTGTTAAAAATGCCCAACATCAATGAGGTGGATGTATGATTTCCATTAGATTTAATTTGCACCTTCATATGGGCCATGAAGGCTAAGAAAATTGCTCTTATAAACTGTAGGCCAAATGCAACCTAGTGGACCTTATTATAATTAGTGAACCAGAACCTGAAGTCGAAGGGATCTGTAAACATGTGGTATGAACATTTAGCACTGCTATTCACTACCCTGGATCATGAAATAACAATTGTTATATCTTGCCCCATCACAAAGCAATTTTAGAAGTATGGTTCACTAATAACTTAGTTAAACCATCAGTAAACCTATCCACTATATTGACCCTCATCATTGTAGTCTGTTGCAGTGATATAGTTAAAGATACCAATGTTTACTAGTGGGGAAAACTAGAACACAAACAAAGTAATAAGAAAAAGACAGTGATGAGATTTGTCTTGTGAGATGCATAAATTTCACAAAATTGGGCTTTATGAAAACACTTTAAAATCTAAGCAGGGGATTGTTGAAACTTAGTTTGAAAATAAGAATAGCATATTATAAAAGTCATTTCTTTCTTTCTCTACATTTATGCACCAAGCTCTCTAAACTTGTAGTTTAGCCTATGTGAGTGTAAATGCTTCCAAAATGTACAAAAACCTTCTCTCCATGGACTAAGAGTCAATTTGTGGCTTACCATGAGCTAACAATACTTTCCAAGGAATTTTCATCTGGATATGTTGTAGGAGCAACACTACAACTGTATTCCCCATTCTCAAACACAATCCAGGACTGTCTGTTTGCATAGAATCATCCAACCTGCCTGAATTTCTCAATATATTTTCTTCTGTCAATGAGGTTCTCTCTCGAGCCCTCTCTGTCTCCTCCTCCTCCTCCTCCTCCTCATCTTCATAAATGGTATCCACAACTCTAATCCTATTCAAACCACTAAACCCAATCACCATGCTTGCTAACTAGAAAACCAGCTAATTTAACAGGAAATCAAAACCATGTCCTTAAGAGACAAAAATGTGGTCTTGTGTGTCCTTCACATTCAGAGAAATGAACCCCATATAAGAATAATATTTCACGTTGTTTGCATGTACACTATTTGAGTGTGAAAAAAAAAGTGGTCAGGGGAACTTTCTATTGCAGAGGTGGACAGAACTATCTTGCCTTTGTTTTTATAGTGATAGCATGCCCACCAGTTCATTTCTTTTCCTTCTTGGGATTTGGATAGGTAAAGCTCTTAAATGTAGATGAAAAAAAAAAAAGATGAAAGGGACATGAAGATGAGAAGGCAAGAGCAATGTTCCTGAATATATAAATCTAGTGTAGACAAAACACAGAGGCCTAATGTAACTAGTACTAAATACTACCTAGAATGAGTTGTAGGCTATAAGATTTTCAACATTTGAGAAAATGTTTCACTATTACTGGATTTGGCACTTATGATCTGTTTGCATAATCCTCTGGTTTTTAGGGTCTGTGCAGTGTTTTATGCCTTTACTTTTTAGGGTCTGTGTAGTGTTTTATGGGATGTATTGGTTGAATCTTTTTGAATAAAAGAGTGCAAGGACCAAAGGAAAAATAAAAGGTCTACCAAATTGGCTTAATCAAATGGGCTTATTCACAATATTTTTGTGGCGAAAATGAGAGATCCCATACATATCTTAGCAAGGTTGTTTTTCAAATTATTTTATTGCAAATCTTCTACAGCATCAAACAAACATGGACTCTTTGGACTGAAAAAATCAATGACATGTTTGTTTTAGGCTATAGTAGATTTGCAATAAAATTGTTAGAAGAAAACCTTGCTAAGATGTGTGTGTGTAACCAGGGTTTGCAGGAGAACCAATAGGTAAGGTCATTTTTGACCTGACCCATTTTTTTTCTATTGCATAAGTTTTTTTTCTATTGCATAAGTTTTTAAGGTGTTTTGTAGTCTTTCAAAATGCTTTATGGCTGTTTAACAACAAATAAAATAGTAGGCATAAGTTTTCCACAGTTGAGAGTGTTTTTAGATTCAACTACCTATTTCAGAAAATATTTTATGTTTTAACCATTGACATCACAAACACCAAGGTTCATCTTCTTAACATTTGGATTTTTTTATTGTTCCTAATCTTTTTAAATTTCAATGTTCTTTGTAGAAAGTTACAGATCAAACTTGTCTTCGAAAAAGATAGCATTTATTGTTCCTAATCTTTTTAAATACTTTAATAGTTTTCTCCATTTCTACAATACAAAATACATATTACATTGAGTTTGTAATGGGCTCTGGTTTTTTCAGTTTTAGGTTCCTATGAACACACTTTCACAGGCCATTGAGTAGAGGTAGTGATACATTTTCATTGTTTTGTAATTCCTTGTCCTCAAAGTCAACAATGGGCACCATACAAGGCTTGCTCTGAAATAGTCTCTGCAATGCAATCTTTTTCAAACTCATCTTTGTTTATTTTCAAGGATGTTTGTTTTGCTGAACATAGTCACTAGGAAAATTGGATATTACATTACATTGCTGATGAAAATAACAAAAACATTATATTGGTACTTGCTTTAAACAAAAACAGCAAAACATTATATTGCTAGTTGCATAATATGGTAAGACAGTCTTTGACAAAACATTACAAAATTGTCAGCTTTTACTTACAATGTCCAAAATGCATTGCTGACCAGATGTTTCAAAAAACTTATAGCAATAACTTGACATCAAATCCTAATTTTCTAGTTTATCGGTGATACAGCTTCGAGAAAACATTACAAAATTGTCAGCATTTATGTACAATGTCCCAAATGCATTGCTGACTATATGATTCAAAAAAATTATAGCAATAACTCGACATCAAGTCTTAATTTTCTAGTTTACCATAAATCCAGGGAATGGCTCTGGCTCTGGCTCCTCTACAGGACTATTTGTTGAAGTATTTTTTGGAGGAGCTGATTCCACATGAGGTGTGATAGGAACAAGATGACCAAACATTGTTTCATCTAAAAGCCCAGAAAATTGGAATTACTTTATAAGAGAATGAGGGGGGCTGTGACTAGTCACTTGGAAGTTGTTAATGGTAGTATAAGCAGGGCTTAATATGCTGTACATATCCCTCAAAATTTGATGATGTTCAGGTAGAGGGGTTGATGGAGTACTCAAACACCTTGAACTGCTTCCGTCATTTGTTGAATTTTTATTGCTAGTCACTTGTTGGTTTGTAAGGGTAGCATAAGCAGGGCTTAATATGTTGTACATATCCCTTAGAGTATGATGTTGTTCAGGTAGAGGGGTTGATGGACTACTCAAACGCCTTGAATTGCTTGCAACATGTTTTGAATTCCTATCCTTGACCAGTTGCCTTTGTTCTTTCTTCAATTCTCTTGCCCTTCGTTGCTGCAACTTTTTTTCTTCCTTCTTTTGTCTCTTCAATTGTCTTTGAAGCTTCTGCTCTTCCCTCCTTTTCTTTTCTTCAATTAGATGGATTTTCTTTGCCTCTGCCTGTTGTTTTTTACTTGCTTTTAGTTCCTCAAGTTCTATTTTCCTTGCTTCTTGCTGCTCATGCAGGATTAGATAATCATCTATGGTAAGAATTTGGGACTGCCTACCTAGCCTTAGTGCACTGTCATCTAGGGGATTGGGTCTCTTATGAACCGTTTCAATTGGTAGCTTGAGAAAGTTCTTTAATGAGCCTTGACTACATCTCACTTATTGGTCTGCTATTTCATTACCTTTAGATTTTTGCAATGAACCTTCATTGCATTTCATTTGCTGCAATGTTGTATCAGGAGCATCTAAATCTGTAGTTTCCTAATCTGTGGTATCTGCATAATAATGAATAACCTCGATTGTTGGAAGTGGAGGAGGGGAAGGCATAGATAATGACACTTCTTCATTTTCAAAATCAATCTGCATTCCAAGGTTGTTGACAGCTTCTTTAACCCAATTTGGTGGGTTAACTTATGTTGGCAAGCTCATGGCATCATCTTCTTCATTTGACTGTTGTGTTTGGCTGACATGAGTAGCTAAACTTATGTTGTCATTCACTTCATTTGTTAGTGTTGATTGTTCCCTTGCCATTTGTGCCAAACAATTTTGCACTTCAACCTCTTCATATCCAGCCAACCTTTATATGCTTGCAATACCTGCAATCTCATTTTCTTCTTCAACAAAGAAGGATTCACTTGGTCTCATGTCATTACAAAGAGCATCTATATTTAGTGGCCAAATTGTAGTCCTTCAGAAACCTGATATGATATTTTCAAATGTAAGGGCAAGCTTGAAAGCTTTTCTACTTAGTTCAGCCAATTTTGCTCTCCATATTTCAATGTGGGGGTTTTTTGCCATCCACTTGGACCTTTCATTTTTGAAGTATGACTTGAATGGTGCAAAGACACTAACATCCAAAGGCTGAAGTTTGTGGCTGGTATGTGCAGGCAAAGTAAGAATATCAATGCCCAAAGATCTAGCTTCTTGAATTGTGTTGTAAGCCACATGGCTTCCATGTCTATAAAAAATGAGTAGATGTCTATTTGTGGTTGAAGCACCACCAGGGACTGATCTAGCAAAATGGTGCAGCCAATTCAAGAAGAGCTCTTTGGTTATCCAAGCATGTGGTTGGGCTGCCATGCATGCCCCTGGTTCACAATTTGCTATATAATTTTTTACCTACCTTTTACCCTTCAAAAGATAAAACCATGGTATACTATGCCCTGCTGCATTAATACAACATAAAATGGTTATCCACTCTCTGCTTTTTGATAGAATTTGTGGCACACTTCTATTGCCCAACTTTGCAATAAATCGCATCCTACAATTTCTGCCTACTTGAATGATTAGCATTATAAAGTCTTTCCAAGTTGTCATAAAAAATTACCACAATGCTCGGACGCAACATCACTGCTCTATCCCGGTCAAGACCCTCAGCAATCCTTATTGTCAAATCTGGATGACATCTACGGAAACCAGCCCACCATGATCTACCTAGAAAACCATTCGTGAAAGGATTTGGCCTTCCTTGACAAATTTGTGCAATGTGTGACTTCAACTGAGTGACCTCCATACCATGACCAAGTTGAGTCAAATCTTTGCACCATTCGACAACTTCTAGCTCTTCTTCCATTGACAAAACCATTGGTGGTCCCTTTGTTTTCATGGTTGTTATTCCTGCCAACCAATTTGTCAAACTAGTGCAAGGGATACCCCACTTTTTTCCAGCTGCTCTTATGGAGTACTTATTGTCCTCGACATCTTTGATCGCACCATCCATATCTTGTTTTGTCCATTCCCCTCTCTTCATCTTTGCCTTCATTCCATGTTTTTGAGTAGAACTAGTAGAAACATCAATGCTAACTGCACTGTCATTAACTGGACTACAATTAGTGTTATTTTCAGGTGGGTTGATTGAAGTCTCAGCATCATCTGAGTCAATTGCATTCAATTTGACTCCCCTTGGCAACCTGGTCCTAGGCCTTTGACTTGTTCTTCTGGATCTTCTCTTTACTGCTACCATAATGCCTAAATAAAATGATGTCATTTAATAATTGTTAGCAAGAAAATCTAATGAATGTTCACCGTGAATGTTATACATCAAACTTTATGATCCTTCACGACAATGAACATTAGATGTCCACAGTGCATAATAAATTCGATTTGAATACTTCTGTATGGAAAAAAGTTGAACACAGTTAAATTCATAAGTATTCAAATCGAAATAATGTTATCATATGTCTCTTCATCATGGATCATGGATGGTGATCAATAACATTGATGGTACAAATTCATTACATATGCACAATGAGAAGGTACAAATTCATTACATCATTACACAACTTTTTTCATAAGCTTTTTTTTTCATAAGCTGTCTGTTAAATGTTATAGCTCTGTTAAATATATATATATGTCTGTTAAATGTTATAGCTCTATTATATATATATATATATATATATATATATATATATATATATATATATATATATATATATATATACATACAACAAAAACAAACTGTAAGGCACATCAACCTCTTGACAAAATGCCTCAAAGAAACTTGTTCTAATGGAATGACATGGGTTTGCCAAAAGACCATTGAAACTCCTAAGCAAATGCATGAGTATCTTTGTAGATCCTTTAATCTTTTCCAACATGTCTTTATTTTCTCTGCCCAAATTGGAACTTTTCAAATTGATGTTAATAGTTATCAAAGCATAATGGACTATGAATTCTGTGTTAAAGATGTTGTAAGTGTCTAAGGGAGTGTGGTTTTGTATACCATTGTATTTTGTACCTCATGTGACAGTATATTTGATCAGAGATGTTGCTAAGTGGGATGGTACAGTCAAATACACAGGTTCTATTCTTTCATTGGAGGTTGTCAAAGGGAGAGTCATGCTTCAAGGTATTCACATGCATTAACTAGTAGAAATGGGCATGAAATTGTGTGATTTGTTAGCAGTATCTTGTTTTGTTAAATGTTTATGGATCGGACTGCATTGCATTTATTTTCAATACTCAACAATCTCATCTATCAAAGTTTTAATACTCTACAATTACATGATCTATTTAATGTTATTCTCTTTATTAGAATATCTATTTAAAATTTCACCAGCCCCTTGGATAGATTGTCTGCATGCTAGAGAGGGATCTATCTAGGTTAATGTAACTCCGGGATGTGGGGATTTACTGATTTAAATAGACATCTTAGCATTACATGGAATATCTATTCTCTTTACAAACGTACCCTTTTACCATTTCACAACCACCCTTGTGATAGCTCTATAGCTATTTTTCTATTAAAAAAATTTGAAAGAAAAGAAAGCACCATGTGCATTTTGCTATTAGGGTACTTCTAGGGTTTGGGAAAGCTTGGTAAGGCCTAGGGTTTGGGAAAGCTTGGTAAGGCCTTAGGTTTGGGAAAGCTATAACATTTAACAGAGCTATAACATATAACATTTAACAGAGCTATAATATTTAATATTTAACATATAACATTTAACATTTAACAGACATATAGCATTTAACATTTAACAGAGCTATAACATTTAACAAACATAATATTTAAATATTTTTGTCTACCAAGAAGCTAATATTACTTGGTAACGAATCAATATAAGAACATACTATAGAAATAAATAAAAAAACCTGATTTGAGAAGAAGACAATGTGCCACCTAAGCCTTGTAGCAGTTTGTAGGTCTGATATTCTGATACTTGTTGCAGTTTTGATATTCTTTTTGACTCGTTAGAATGAAAATGATAGATATGAATCATTGGTTCATTTTATAGATTAATTCCCTCCACTTTTTTGAAATTCAGCGTTCCACGGATAGAGAGCCAATTTTTAAATTTGATCTACTTATTGTGTGATTTGATTTTCATTTGAAATGGGCATGGATACATTTTTGAAATTTGGTGTCACTAATTTAGTGATTTGATTTTTTAAATGGTGAGCCTCACATCTGTTTGTTTATTTTATAGGTACTCTGAATCTGGTTGTTGAAGTCTCCAAGTTGGGCATTTATTGCTCAATATTTGGGAGAGATGGACTGATTTATTAGAAATAACATTTTGTAACTATGTCAAGTTGGGTACCTGTCATTGTTCATTACAATACCAGATTAATTGGTGGAGGACCAGTAGTTGTACATTTAATATTTTATATAGAGTAAGAAGCATGTATTGATGTTGACAAGAATGTGTCTATAGGTGGACAAAGTAATTGGAAGATTGTACAAATTTGAACATAATATTTTAATATAGTTTTGTTATAAGTTCAGATGTGAATTTTATTTGGAATAAATTATATTATCTTTTGTCCCATTTAGAGCTAAAAGTTGAAAAGGGATGTTTGTTCATTTTGTACTATTGAATGGGCAGTTGGAAACAATTTGGTCTATTAATGATACATGTTTGATAGGTTTAAAAGCAATAGTTATTAATACAAAAAGTTACTTTTATTGATATTTTTATATTCAAGAAATAATGAAAATATGTTCTACTAATGGATTAAACTATGACAATTACCCTCCCAACCATTGGAACTATCACACCTATTGGGTCTTTTCCCCTAGTCTATAATTTTGTAAGTACTGTTTGAAGTGATCTGTATTTACCGTGGATGGAGGGAGAGTATTTTGTCTTTTATTTCAGAGTGTGCCATCAAGGGACATAGATATGATTGGAAAAGTAGTGGATGGAGCAGAGTCAACTTTAAACCAATATCTATACTGGTGTCGATGGAGGGCTAGGCTTAAGCAGCACACCCTAAGCGCTGACAGTCTGATGTGGCAAGGTGGGCCCTTGAATTTCCATCCATTCCACTTCCCACTCTCTGTTCCCATTTTTTATTTGGGCAGTCACGGTTTGAGGCTTCACAGTCATGGTTTGGTAAACTTAAATTTCTCTCGCCCAATATATTTGAAATCGTCTCCCGCCAGTGATGCATTCAAAATGTGGAAGCATAAACAAGGCACGCAAACTATCCGGATGGTGCGCAGATAAATGTGGTCTCTTCGCCTACTATGATTGCAGGATATACACAAAATAGGTTTGCCTCGACTGCTATGATTGCAGGATATACACAAAATGGGTTTGCCTTGACTGCTATGATTGTAGGATATACACAAAATGGGTTTGTTGAAAAGGCTTTAGAAACTTTCAAGCAAATGCAATTGGTAGGTGTAAAGCCAGATTCTGCAACCTTTACCAGCATCCTCCTTGCTTGTACCAAAATGGGAGCTTTAGAACAGGATAAAGGATACAGGAAATTTGTCAGATGTTGTAATTGTGATTGCCCTGCTAGACATGTATGCAAAATGTAGGAGCATAGACAAAATGCCTCAAATAGATATCATCTCATGGAATGCCATGACTGTAGGATATGTACAGTGTGTAAGCATACACAAGGCACATGAGCTGTTTGACAGAATACCTCAAAGAAATAGTTCTCATGGAATGCCTCAATCACAGGGTATTCACAAAATGGATTTGTTGAAAATGCTTTAGAAACTTTCAAGCAAATGCAATTGCAGGCGTAAAGCCAGACTCTACAACCTTTATCAGCTTCCTCCCAGCCTGTGTCAAATGGGAGCGCTTTGGAACAGGGTATGGACATCCGTCAAAGCATAAAGGATAGAGGAATTTTTTTAGATGTTGTAGTTGCAACTACTCTGGTAGTCATGTATGCAAAATGTGGAAGCATAGACAAGGCACCTGAACTGTTTGACAAAATGCCTCAAAGGAATGTGGTCTCATGGAATGCCATGATTGCAGGAATATGCATAAAATATATTTGTTGACGAGGCTTTAGAAACTTTCAAGCAAATGAAATTGGCAGTTTTAAAGCCAGCATCCTCCCCTGCTATGCCAAAATGGGAGCTTTGGAACAGGGTATGGGCATCCATCGAAGCATAATGGAAGTAGGATTTTTGTAGATATTCTAGTTGGAAATGCTTTGGTCAGATAAATGTGGTCTCATAGACAAGACACGTGAGTAGTTTGACAAAATGACTCAAAGAAATGTGGTCTCATATTGTAGGATATGCATAAAATGGATTTTGCAAGGATGCTTTCAAAATCTTTGAATTAATGAAGCACTCTATAACATATCATGACATCATCAGTTTTGTTTGTGTTCTATTTGTATGTAAGCCATGCAAGTTTAGTGGATGAGGGCTGTACATATTTCAATCCACAAGTAACCCTTATTGCATTACACCTATAATTGATCATTATGTGTGTATGGTTGACCTTCTTACCCATGCTAGGAGAGAGCTAAATAGGGCATTTCATAAGTGTTTGGAGTGATAATAGGACTTAAAACTAGAGGCAGGCAAAAGCATGAGGGGAATTTTAGAGAAACACAACGGGAGACATCATAGGTTTGAAATGAATATTATAATTGCATTCATAATATGGTCAAATTGACTACTTTATTCACTTGTGGCAAACCTAACAAATGGTAGTAAAGTTAAATTCCATTTGGTAAGATATGAATTGAATAATTTTGCATTAGTCGCATACCTAGCAAATGCTAGTGAAGACTAAACTCCATTTTCCACATCTAATGTTTGTTTACAATCCTTAATCACAACTACATTAAAAATCTTGAATTCTTGTACTTGATTCATGTCAAATTTTTATAATGGGGGATTTATTTCAAAATGTCCAAAAACTAATGAGTCATAGCTAACAATTTTTGTTTAGTTGATTTTAAAATGAATTGTTATCATAAACATACATGTTTGTATGCAATGAAGGCAAGAAAAATAGTTTTCTTGAAAGAATCTAGAATTATGAACTTTAATTCTTCATCTCATGCAAATGCATTTGACAACTTTATGGTTATAAGAGAACATATAAGTTATTATAAGTCTTTATAATGAGTGTTTTTAATGTTTACAATAGAAGAGGGAATTTTTTATGAAGTACCTTCTTTTCTTATAAAAGCTAAATCACTTTGTAACTATCATTAATAGTATCACACTTGAGTTCCAAGGTACATCTAAAATTATAAATGAATATTTTTGTGTATGCATTATAATAGTAGGAAACAATCGAATTGAAGCAACTCCATTGTTATTATAAATAAAAATAATTATTAAATAATCCCATAGATTGCATTTGGTGAAGTGAGGCCCTCAATAAATAAAAGGTGCTATGTTCTTCCTCCTACCACTTGATACCACCACATCTATTTGAATTGATTTATTCATAATCCCCAGTGCTAGATGTGTTCTTGACAGTTTATTTAGATGGATTCTTCCTTAGAATTTGCTAGTTCCCATCCCACTTTTTGGTTCCTTTTTTGCTCATTCCAATGCTATCCAACTATAAAATTTGTTAGTTTCCTTGGAAACATTCAGTCTCTTATTTCATGCCAAATGATGAGTATTTCTTTTGCAATTGATTTTAGTATTTCATTTTCCATTTTGTTGGGGTCTCTATTTGGCCACCACCCTTGCTCTTATCCCTCCATCTCAAACCTTAGCAACTCATATATGAACCGCTCTTTTCCTTCATTTGTCAACTTCTCTCTTTGCCTTCCTCATGGTTGAAGTTAAACTTGTGAAACCACAATGATAAGAATTATTACCTATTGGTACACTACAAAAGACTAACTTTTGAACTTTAGCTTTCTTACTACTTGTATACATAAAGTAGTTGCATGATCAATCCCTAATCAATCTCAAAATTAAACCTAAAATTTTATCCTTAATGGCCCATTAGGCCCTTTTAAACCATGTAAAAGAATGTGGTCTTACAACATCATTAAACCCTATGAAAAGTCACCCAAAAATTCTTCTAGATAGACATACTTGGCTTCTTGGGTTAGATAATAACATTGAGCTTAGGCATTCATGTCTAGCTCTAAAAAAGTCCTTATTTTATCTTAACATAGGGTGACAGCTGAGAGATAGGCCTTAAGACAAGATTTAGTTTAGGTTGAACCATCAAATTTCAACACTCAGTATGGGAACACATGGCCAACTCCAATTGGTACATTCTCGTGTTCATGAAATCCCAAGCATATTTGATATACTTTAATTATGCTTATGGATGTGAAAGCATTTTATACAACTTGGTTTAATCGAGTGTCTAGATCTAAAAATTTAGTGGCCTTAGATTTGATGGCCTAGTGGATGTGAGAGTCATATTAAAGATGGCATAATTGTAAGTCGGTTCTAGAATCCTAAGGTTGTATTATAAAGTTATCTAAAGAGAACACATATCAACTAGGGTTAACTTTGATACAAAGACATGGCATGCACCCAATTGTTAGGTTTCTTGACTCTCAATATCTTAGGTACAAACATATTATCAATTCTAATTTATTTGGGAGCTTGGTTTTGGAACTCAAAGGATTTATCTCTAGAGTTCCATAGACCTAATGTGCATACTAACTTTGACTAATTTGTGCACTCAAGTTTGAACTTACTAATGATTAGCTTGCAACCCTCATCTATATATGAACACATGTATGTGAAGATTCAAACTGCTAGATTAGTGGATATAGATCCAATTGGGTCATCAATGGTTAGAAAATTGTTACATCCCAATTTCTGACTTGCTTTACTTTTACTTTTTGCTTGGGCATAAGTAAATTTGTTGTGATGTTATAGACTTATGACAGGAAATGACATAGAATTATATTGAATATCATTTAGGAAATCATGGAAATGATTATGTTATTGTCGATTTTATATCTATATGATGAGATTTAATTTATTTTGAATAATGATGCACTGATCTCTTATTGTTTGATGACAAGGGAAACAGGATTACAAATTATCGACTCTCAGAGAAGAAAGAGAGAGTATCTTTCGAGAAGAGAGATATAGATCTTGGAATACAAGTGGTCTATTTGCCAAAAGAGCCCTAGCTTACAAAGTTCAAGTCTCAAGGGCATTCCTGATCCAATTAAGATTGAGAGATCGAATGTCTCCTCAAATATCATCCAATTCAATGGTCAAACAATCATTAGTAAGTGTAGTAAAAAATCTAATAGTTCTTAGAAGACCTTTAAGAATCCTTAAACTTTAACCTGGGGCCTTCGAGTTCTCGTATTCTATGTTTTGGGTTATTGAGAAAACCTTTCAAAATAACAAAGAGGAAGCTATGTCGAAGGATCGACACTCGAAGGATCGACAGTCGATGGATCGACAGTCGAAGAACGACAGTCGATGGATCAACAGTCGAAGAGGGACAATCGAAGAAGTTTCCTTAGAATGTTTAATTATAACTTAGGGACGTGAATACTTTTGTTCCATAAATTGGGATGTAGTAACCTCTTTCTGAAAACAACAAGGTTCGGATTAGTGCCACTCATGAATTGGGTGAAATAAACAATGGTATGATTTAGAGATTGTTATAACAAGGTATAGCGTTATTTGAAAAAATTTGATACGCTAGGAAACCGTTCATTTATCATCTAAATGGAGATGTTTCCATGAGCTTGTAGAGAGATGAGTAAACCTCAATGCCATGTGTTAATGCATGAATATTTTCAAACACCTTGAGGTTATCGAGGTTGTTTTATAGAGCTTATAAGTGGGTGAACTCATTTCGTGAGTAGACATTAATGTGTCGTGAACACTAATTTAGTAAATGTTCATATCTATCTTGTTGGAATGAGATTTATTGCTAGTCAACAATGATTAACCTTAGGTAGAGAAAACTTCTTGTTGAGTTACAGGTCGAATTGAAATACAAGCCGTGAGCCTCAGATTTTGCAAGCATCCAAGAGGTAGCATTAAATGGTTAAGTCAAACATTAAATCATTATACCTTTTTATCATAACTTCTCTAAGCTATTACTTATCGACAAGGAGGTAAATCTCAAATGTTGCAAAGATGCAAAGAGAGAAACCTAAGAATGGATAGTCAATCCAAAATGATAAATAGAGCAACGACAGTATCTTGTGAATTCACCTAAGTCAGAAAGACTAGGTTTGAGTTAGGCAAAACTCATCAGTTAAATCTAAATCATAGAGATGGTAGTTATTATATTAAATCATTGAGATTATTTAAAGATCATGATTGAAGGGTCAAGTGCCCTGGCTATGTATAAGTACTCTTACTTGCAAGAAGGGAATTAGAGTCCTAGATTACATTGCTTAACCTGGGTAAGGTTATCATCTTAGTCGTAATTAATCTATCTATATTTATTATGAGACAATAAGTCATGGACCTCAGGTATTGCAATGACGCAATGAGAATCCTTGTAAAGGAAGAAAGACGAAAGAAAAGTCTATGGATTGTAGACTGTGAAAGAAAACATGTGTTGGGTCGAGAAGACTAGATTGTTGAAATCATCATGACTTCATAAGTTAAACATAGTTGACCAAGTCGAACTGTAGGCATATGATAGTATCCAAGTCAAGTTGGAGTGGGTGAACAGTACGATATCATTCATTGCGAACATCAATTTATATTGAAAACTATGGCCATAGTAATGCATATGTCTCTGCATGCATTGTCGGTTCACTGTATCTGGATTGCACAGCATATCGGGAATCATACTTAGCTAAAGGGTATCTAGGGTTGTATGATAGATAGAGTTGTGTAGGATACAACACTATGTACTTAGAAAGGCAAATTACCACTGGTCACCTTGGTCTATACTTCTTGTGAAGGGAAGGGCCACTTTCGGTTAGGAAGGAGTGCGGGAGACCAACGGTCTATGGTTGGAGGTAAATCACTGGAAAGAGACTCTCTCTCTCTAGCAGAAGACATGCCGAGGCTTTCGATAAAGATGTCAGATTTCCAGATGCAGTATATCTCTGAGACTTGTGTTTATTGAGACTAAGTAAAACATTATAACATTATCTGATTCAAGTATTTATAATTGATTTATTTTTGTAAACATTGTACTTGAGAAAGACAATAAGGTTGATTGTATTTGTAATGAGATATCTTGTAATTGTAGTTACTCGACTATATGTTGAATAAAAGAAAAAAAAATTTCTGTCTCATTTCCACCTTGTAAATTTACTTTATGGTGAATTTTTGGTTTTTACTATGTTTCTAGAAAGTGGATGTTACATATGGTATCAGAGCTATTGGATTCGACACTAGGGCTTATGAGTCCACTGTGCTAACCTATAGTCAACATTATGCGGTTAGCTAATGTTCAAAATTTTCTTGTGCCAGAATGACGTGGAGAAGAACAAAGAAAACAGCTAGGAAGTTTGTTCCCCAGCATTTGCCTAGATTAGTGGTTAAGAAGAAACCTATTGAGGAGGTTGAACTTAAAGAGAATATTACTTACTCTGAGGGTGCATGGCTAGAGGATTTAGGGACTTTTGCTGATGCACTTAAGCGTATTCGGCTAGAAAGAAAACAACGTTCTGAACTGGCCAAGAATCCTACCATTTCTACTGGTGCAGTAAAAACCTAGTAAACTGTAGCTAGTTACGACATGTCACTTGAATGTTGATGTGATGTTTTTGTTTTAGGAAAAAAAAGTGTTGGAGTACTTGTGTGTACATCCACCCTCTATGTTTGTTAAACTGGAAAATTGTAAAATGACAGTGACATATAGTCTTGTCGTATCAACTATATTAATAAGAATGTGATTACTCCTAAATACCTTATAATAAAGATGACAATGTTTTATACCAATCTTTGGATTATTATGAGATAAATATGTTTGATGTTTTGAGATGTTTTAGGTTCAGAAAAACTGTTAGATAACTAATTTATCTGGCATGAGGAAAATGAGAGCATGTTTTATTCTAGAACCAAACTAGGGTGAAAATCTAAAAGAGAATAAACCACTAGTTAATCTCTTGATCAAATTGGAGCAATCCTAACCATGTTTTAAACTAAGGAGATACCTAGTATGTTTTGGAAAAGAAAGTCATATCGCCAAAGTTGATGGAACGGTGATTGAATCAACGGAAAATCTTATTCCTCTAAGAACGTTGGGATGAGTTACCTAGAAAAGTACCTTACCTTATGACAACTATAGGATTAATGGAATCAAAAGTCCCTTTATAAGAATAATTGGCTAAAGGTTTGAATAGATCCAATATTTCACCATCGGGTGCACTAGTTATTGTTGTCAAGAGAAATGACATAACTCTGCTATTGTGTATTGAGTATCATATGCTCATTGAAACCATGATAAGGAGCAAATATCTTTCACCACGTATCGATGACCTCTTTGATTAGATGGGTTGAGTCGTTATGCTAGAATGATGTGGAGAAGAACAAAGAAAATAGCTAGGAAGTCTGTTCCCTAGCATTTGCCTAGATTAGTGGTTAAGAAGAAACCTATTAAGGAGGTTGAACTTAAAGAGAATATTACTTACTCTGAGGGTGCATGGCCGGAGGATTCAGAGACTTTTGCTGATGCACTTAAGCGTATTCGGCTAGAAAGAAAACAACGTTCTGAACTGGCCAAGAATCCTACCATTTCTACTGGTGTAGTAAAAACCTAGTAAACTGTAGCCAGTTACGACATGTCACTTGAACGTTGATGTGATGTTTTTGTTTTAGGAAAAAAAAAGTGTTGGAGTACTTGTGTGTACATCCACCCTCTATGTTTGTTAAACTAGAAAATTGTAAAACGACAGTGACATATAGTCTTGTCGTATCAACTATATTAATAAGGATGTGATTACTCCTAAATACTTTATAATAAAGATGACAATGTTTTATACCAATCTTTGGATTATTATGAGATAAATATGTTTGATGTTTTGAGATGTTTTAGGTTCAAAAAAATTGTTAGATAACTTATTTATCTGGCATGAGGAAAATGAGAGCATGTTTTATTCTAGAACCAAACTAGGGTGAAAATCTAAAAGAGAATAAACCACTAGTTAATCTCTTGATCGAATTGGAGCAATCCTGACCATGTTTAAAACTAAGGAGATACCTATTATGTTTTGGAAAAGAAAGTCATATTGCCAAAGTTGATGGAACAGTGATTGAATCAACAGAAAATCTTATTCCTCTAAGAACGTTGGGATGAGTTACCTAGAAAAGTACCTTACCTTATGACAACTATAGGATTAATGGAATCAAAAGTCCCTTTATAAGAATAATTGGCTAAAGGTTTGAATAGATCCAATATTTCACCATCGGGTGCACTAGTTATCATTGTCAAGAGAAAGGACATAACTCTGCTATTGTGTATTGAGTATCATATGCTCATTGAAACCACGATAAGGAGTAAATATCTTTCACCACGTATCAATGACCTCTTTGATTAGATGGGTTGAGTCGTTATGTTATCAAGGATTGAGTTAAGATTGATATATCATCAATCTAGATTGAAGGATGAGGATACTCTTGAAATGACTTTTGGATAAGAATGGGCACTGTGAGTTTGCAGTGATGTCCTTTAGACATGCAAATGCCTTGTTGCATTCATGAAACACATGAACAATGTGTTTAGAGGTTGTTTAGACTTGTTTGTTCCAAGTCTTTAGGAAGATATATTTATTTATTTTTAGCATGAAGGGGAAGCTTAATCCCTATGTGTAAGTGATTCTATAATGATTAAGAGAAATTACAATAGCACCAATGCTATGAATTCCTATTCTAAAGGATAGTTTGAGGAAAGATTGATGCCTCAGGAGATGGTTTAAGGGTGTACCTTTACATGATGAGTAAATTTAGAAAGCTCTTGTGGTAAAATTTAAAAGATTCAAGGTATGAAAGGTTTTTCATTTTAAAGTCTCACAGACTATTGAGTTTCGGAGAAAGAATGTGTGTTTCTAATTCTTCTGAAATAAGAAAACTGGTGTGGAAAGAAGCTCATATTCCACCATACCCAAGACATCTAGGTTCAACCAAGTACTAACAAATATAAAAGCCTCTTTAATTCTTGGAAGGAATAAAGAATGATGTTGCAAGATTTGTAGCATATTGTTTGGAGTGCCAGAAGGAAAGAGTAGAACATCAACTCCTGTAGGATTGATGTATCCACATGACATGCCACAGTGGAAATGGCAAGTTATTAGCATGGATTTTTTACAAGTCTTTCTATGTCTGGAAAAAGACACGATGCCATTTTGAGATGATAAACTCTCGAAGGTAGCACATTATATACTAGGAGATTGGACTGATGGAGCATCAATGTTGGCACACAATTTGTGCATGATGTGTTTAGATTGCATGGTTTTCTGAGAAGGTTATCTCAGATAGAAATACGCGTGTAAAGTCAAGGTTTTGGCAAACTTGTCCTCTATGTTAAGGACTGAAATTTAAATGAGTATATTTTATTATCCTATAAACAGATGGTTAAACTCAGGAAGTTAACCATGTTTTAGAAGATTGTTCCAAACATGTTGCATAGATTAGCAATACAAGTAGGGAGACTACTTATCACGTGAAATTTTTGACAATACCTAACTTTTGCTATTAAGATGGCTTGAATTGAAACATTGGACATAAAGATGCCGAACTCCTATAAGCTGGGTAAGCTAGAAGGTAGGATTAGCATTAGTCTGGAAATGTTATTAGAATGGGTGAAAAGATTTAGCTGATCAAGAAAGATCGGTGGAAATCGATAATGAATAGAAAATGTACGTTGAAGTTAAGCGTACACCAAGACAATTCTCGGTTAGAGAAGGAAAATTCTTTTAAGGGTTAAACCCCTGAAAATTATTCCTAAAGAATGGAATATATTCTAAACTAGTTCCTAGGTATAAAGTACCCTTCAAAAATTTTAAGGTTAGAAATTTTATTGAATTCAAGGATCAATTTATTACTAGTTATTGCCAGGAGGCATCATGCTTTTTGTGATTTATATATATGAAAAATATAATCATGTAATATATGAATATTATAATCTATGAATGATTTAAAAGTACAAGAACCTAGGAAAGGTTATGATCAAACTTCTGAAAAACTTGGAGATCGCAAGCAATGCTTGTGTAACGTAGAGGTTATGAAGTGTAAGGTCTAGTGGGACCAGTATGCATAGAATAGTTTTGCATGGGGGGGAGCAATTACCATGAATTCTAGTTGAAATTTCCTCATTTACTTTATGCTGATAGCAATTAAACAATGAATATGCTTTTAAGTTACTTTTGATGCTTTATATCATTGAGGACGATGAATCTTTAGGGGAAGGATATGTTACATCCCAATTTCTGACTTGCTTTACTTTTACTTTTTACTTGGGCATAAGTAAATTTGTTGTGATGTTATAGACTTATGACAGGAAATGACATAGAATTATATTGAATATCATTTAGGAAATCATGGAAATGATTATGTTATTGTCGATTTTATATCTATATGATGAGATTTGATTTATTTTGAATAATGATGCACTGATCTCTTATTGTTTGATGACAAGGGAAACAGGATTACAAATTATCGACTCTCAGAGAAGAGAGAGAGAGTATCTTTTGAGAAGAGAGCTATAGATCTTGGAATACGAGTGGTCTATTTGCCAAAAGAGCCCTAGCTTAAAAAGTTCAAGTCTCAAGGGCATTCCTAATCTAATTAAGATTGAGAGATCGAATGTCTCCTCAAATATCATCCAATTCAATGGTCAAACAATCATTAATAAGTGTAGTAAAAAATCTAATAGTTCTTAGAAGACCTTTAAGAATCCTTAAACTTTAACTCGGGGCCTTCGAGTTCTCATATTCTATGTTTTGGGTTATTGAGAAAACCTTTCAAAATAAAAAAGAGGAAGCTATGTCGAAGGAACGATAGTCGAAGGATCGACAGTTGAAGAGCGACAGTCGAAGAAGTTTCCTTAGAATGTTTAATTATAACTTAGGGATGTGAATACTTTTGTTCCATAAATTGGGTTGTAGTAACCTCTTTCTGAAAACAACAAGGTTGGGATTAGTGCCACTCATGAATTGGGTGAAATAAACAATGGTATGATTTAGAGATTGTTATAACAAGGTATAGCATTATTTGAAAAATTTGATACGCTAGGAAACCATTCATTTATCATCTAAATGGAGATGTTTCCATGAGCTTGTAGAGAGATGAGTAAACCTCAACACCATGTGTTAATGCATGAATATTTTCAAACACCTTGAGGTTATCGAGGTTGTTTTATAGAGTTTATAAGTGGGTGAACTCATTTCGTGAGTAGACATTAATGTGTCGTGAACCCTAATTTAGTAAATGTTCATATCTATCTTGTTGGAATGAGATTTGTTGCTAGTCAACAATGATTAACCTTAGGTAGAGAAAACTTCTTGTTGAGTTACAGGTTGAATTGAAATACAAGCCATGAGCCTCAGATTTTGCAAGCATGCAAGAGGTAGCATTAAATGGTTAAGTCAAACATTAAATCATTATACCCTTTTATCACAACTTCTCTAAGCTATTACTTATCGACAAGGGGGTAAATCTCAAACGTTGCAAAGATGCAAGGAGAGAAACCTAAGAATGGATAGTCAATCCAAAATGATAAATAGAGTAACGACAGTATCTTGTGAATTCACCTAAGTCAGAAAGACTAGGTTTGAGTTAGGCAAAACTCATCAGTTAAATCTAAATCATAGAGATGGTAGTTATTATATTAAATCATTGAGATTATTTAAAGATCATGATTGAAGGGTCAAGTGCCCTAGCTATGTATAAGTACTCTTACTTGCAAGAAGGGAATTAGAGTCCTAGATTACATTGCTTAACCTGGGTAAGGTTATCATCTTAGTCGTAATTAATCTATCTATATTTATTATGAGACAATAAGTCATGGACCTCAGGTATTGCAATGACGCAATGAGATTCCTTGTAAAGGAAGAAAGATGAAAGAAAAGTCTATGGATTGTAGACTGTGAAAGAAAACATGTATTGGGTCGAGAAGATTAGATTGTTGAAATCATCATCACTTCATAAGTTAAACATAGTTGACCAAGTCGAACTGTAGGAATATGATAGTATCCAAGTCGAGTTGGAGTGGGTGAACAGTACGACATCATTCATTGCGAACGTCAATTTATACTGAAAACTATGGCCATAGTAATGCATGTCTCTGCATGCATTGTTGGTTCACTGTATCTAGATTGCACATCCTATCGGGAATCATACTTAGCTAGAGGGTATCTAGGGTTGTATGATAGATAGAGTTGTGTAGGATACAACACTATGTACTCGGAAAGGCAAATTACCACTGGTCACCTTGGTCTATACTTCTCATGAAGGGAAGGGCCACTTCCAGTTAGGAAGGAGTGCAGGAGACCGACAGTCTATTGTTGGAGGTAAATCACTGGAAAGATACTCTCTCTCTCTAGCAGAAGACATGCCGAGGCTTGCGATAAAGATGTCAGATTTCCAGATGCAGTATATCTCTGAGACTTGTGTTTATTGAGACTAAATAAAACATTATCTAATTTAGGTATTTATAATTGATTTATTTTTGTAAACATTGTACTTGAGAAAGACAATAAGGTTGATTGTATTTGTAATGAGATATCTTGTAATTGTAGTTACTCGACTATATGTTGAATAAAAGAAAAAAAAATTCTCTGTCTCATTTCCACCTTGTAAATTTACTTTATGGTGAATTTTTGGTTTTTACTATGTTTCTAGAAAGTGGATGTTACAAAAAACCACTAGTGCTTACCATAAATGTGGGAACTTTATAAATTCTTACATGCTCAGGCTCTCAATTCCAAAAGTATTATGACATTATGCATAATATCATACCATGGACACAAGCATCCTTATAAATTCTAACTTATTAGAGCTCTCAATTTCAATATCGACATGTCATTATATTTAAAATTTCCTACAGATGCTGGCATTTATAAATTTGATTTTGCTTGAGATATCATGTTTGGATCTGACACAATTTTATTCTTAAAGCTTGTAGCGGATGCGACAGTCCTTGTAATTTTAACTTAACATAATTTCATTTCTAGTTTTTTATAGGGGAAACATTTAGATTCCACTTAGAGGATAGGCACCACATGATTAACTTTGGTCAATTAATGACTTAGATTTAATGAATGGGGTTTTGTCTAAACTTAGGAATCTTGACAATGCTTCTTTCCTCTTGGGGACATGTGTCCATTATAGATTTACCCTTAGAAATCCATGGTCAAGAATTTTCTTGAGGAATTGATGGTCAAGAGTGTTATCCTTGAATTTAGTTGACTCAATTCGTGGGATAACCCCTACAAAACTTATCCGTTTCGTAGCCCATGACCTCTATGCAGACAAAACGAGGAAAAATCAAATTGGCCTTATGTGTAGTAAAACACCTCAAAAAGTCCTTTTAAGTGGCATTAGTTTTCCCCCTTTTCAAAAATGCAAAATCAGTTTTTTCATACTTGGCATTTTTCTGAAGCATGCAAAGTCGCATTTTTTAGCGACATTACATTTTTACCTAATATGCAAAGTCACAGTTTTTTAGTGACTTTGCACTTTTTGAAAGAAAGTCATTTAGTTGCGGAGATTTTTTTTGCAATTGCATCCCAGCTTGACACATTTGGGCATTAATGGCAATTTATTATGGGGGTTTATATTTGTCTACTGTTGTAACATACACCCCACTGTATATGTTTTTGCACTGACTAATTTTTTGTGTTTTTTGCTGGTTTGCCATTTAGGGTTTTATAGCATGTTTTGCATGTAGAGTTTTTTGCAACAATATCATAGAAAATACAGCATATAAAGAAAACCCAGAAAAAACTAAGATAGATATAAATAAAATAACACCAACCCAGATTGTATTTGACCAAAATATGAATTATGAGTACATACCCATATCATCGTTTACAACTTCGTCCAGATGTTGTCACTGGACCAGCAATAATGGTCATGGAGAATCACTCACAACTTCGAGGAATGAAGGAGTAATGAGATACAGTCAATAGCAATAGCAAGAACAGCTCCTAACGCCAAGATTTGGGAAGGAAAGAGTCACCAAACAGTGAAGGATTGCCAATGCTTAGTACCCACATCCTCCTTGGGGTAGTACAGCCAGCTGGGAGTGTACAACAATAATAAATGTCTCCCAATCACCTCAAGAAAACTTCTGTTTTGTTTCTGTTTTGTCTGTAGAGCACAAACAACTCCAAAATACCTATAAAACTCTTCAAAAAGGTCACCAATCTGCAGCCACATAGAAGTACAGCCTCCTAGGAAGGTACGGCCTGCTGTGTAAGGGTACGGCCTACACAAAAGGTTCTACAATAGAAAATAAACTCTTCAAATAACCTTGTTTCACTCCTCCAAAACTGAAATCAAATCTGCAACTTCAAACTCTTCCAAATGTCTTCATTCTCTCTTCAAAAAATCTCCAAAATGCTTTCATGGATGCACAAATAAAGCTCATGTGTGAAGCTTCCCCAAATCCTCTCCTGATGCACTCTCTCATACACGAGGAAAAATGAAATGCAAAGGTTTCTATCTCTGCAATTCAAAGATCCAAACCAAAAGAGCCAAGCTCAAAACCCCAATGCTGGAGCAACTCAATCTCAGAGCAAAATATCTCATAAACAAGCATATCCAAATGAAGTCACTTTTGGTCTTTTATTTGCCTTCCTTTTCCAATGCCCAAGAGAGAGAATTTTTAATTTATTTTTATTTAAAACATCACCTTGTACCACCATGAGGGCATCCATCCCTAGGAAGGTCACTTTAAGTCATAACTTAAATAAAGTGACTATAACATTACTTTATATTATGTCGGTCTCATAAATAAATATGAATTAAATCTTTAATTTAATTCATTTCGCACCACATGAAGTTTTCTAGCCGTGTCGAGACCTCGAATTCTCATGCCCTAACCAGATATGTCTGCCCTGCTAAAAATAGAAACCCTGGCTCCCAACTTACTAAAAATAGTAAGTCACTGAGATGACTTCCTATACACATCCACTAGCCTACGGAAGTCAATTATAGGCTAATCCTGATCCTCTAGAGTGAGCTAAGTGGGGGACATTACAGTCTGCCCTTCCCAAGATTGCTTGTCCTCAAGCAACCTCAACTCTAGATGCTGCAGTATCTGCTCACTCTCCCAGGTGGCGTCTTCTACTGGCAGATTCTTCCACTTGACCAAGTATTCTCTGATAACCTGCTTCTTTAGGTGTCTCTCCCAAGTGTCTATGATGGCCTCTGGTACTAGGATCAACTTACCCTCTTCATCCAAGGGTGGAAGCTCTGCAGAAGGAAGTATATTATGGCCAAGAGCTTTCTTAAGCCTGGAAACATGGAACACATTATGCACCCTGCTATCTGATAGAAGCTCAAGCTCATAAGCCACCTCACCCACTCATCTGATAATCCTGAAAGGACTGTAAAATCTGGGGCTTAACTTCTTTGCTCCACTCTTCTTGAGAGTGGACTGCCTATAGGGTTGGAGTCGCAAGTACACCATGTCTCTAACCTCAAAACTTCTCTCCACTCGGTGCTGATCAGCATACAACTTCTGCTGATTCTGTGCCTATTGTATGTTCTCCTTAAGCTCCCTGAGAATGTCTTGGCTGTCCTGTAGAAGATCCTTAGCCTTAGGCACCCGACTATCACCAAGCAAGAGATCTGTAAAGCAAGGGGCATCATAACCGTAGAGTGCCCTGAAAGGAGTCATCTGAATGGACATATGGTGTGTAGTATTGTAATAGTACTCCCCTAGGTGCAACCATTTGATCCAAGCCTTCTGCTGCCTCGAAACATAATTACGTAGGTACCCTTCAATCCATTTATTTACCACCTCAGTTTGTCCATCAGTCTGCGGGTGGTAGCTAGTGCTAGGAGTCAACTCTGTACCACACAACCTGAACAACTCCTGCTAGAAAATGCTCAGGAACCTGCTGTCCCTGTCACTAACTATGCTCCTAGGTACCCAGTGTAACCTGAATATCTCCCTGAGAAATAGATCAGCCACTTGAGCAGCTGTGTAGGTTGCTGAAATAGCAAAGAAATGTGCAAATTTGGTGAGTCTATCAACCACCACATAGATGCAATCCTTACCATGTACCTTCAGCAACCTTGTAATGAAATCCATGGACATGCATTCCCATTTATGATCGGGAATGGGTAATGGCTGTAGTAATCCCGCTGGAAAGGTATGCTCATGCTTATTCTGTTGGCAAATGGGGCACTCACGAACATACTTCTGTACCTCGTCCTTTAATCCTTTCCATGTAAACCTCTCCCGAATCTGTTTGTATGTCTTAAAAAATCTAGGATGGCCAGCCATTGGTGTGTCATGGAAAGTTTTGATAATCTTCTGTTTGAACTGTGAATTGGCCACTAAAAATATTCTATCCTTGTACATAATCAAATCACTCACCACAGAATATTTTTCATCTCTGATGGTGCCCTCAACGACTCCCGTAGCCCAAGAGTCTTTAACATACTCTGCCATGATCTCATCCTTCCAATCAGTAGAGATCTCACCAACCAAACACAAGTGAGGTCGTCTGGACAACGCATCTGCAACTACATTTTTCTTCCCTTTGACATACTCAATGTCAAAGTCATAAGCCTGCAGTCTGCTGACCCACTTTTGTTGTCTATCATTCAGGTCTTTCTAGTTCATGAAATATTTGATGCTATTATGATCTATCTTGATTATGAATCTACCCCCAACCAGGTACTGCCTGAATTTGGCCAATGCATGCATAATGGCCAACATCTCTCGGTCATATACCGAGTAACTCCTCTCCACACCCCAAATTTTTTTGCTCTCAAAAGCTATTGGGTGCTTTTCCTGCATTAGCATAGCCCCAATCCCCTCCCCAAAAGCGTCACACTGTAACTCAAACGGTTTAGCAAAATTGGGGATTACTAAAACCGGGCATGTAGACATCAAGTGTTTGAACCTGTCAAAGCACTGTTGGGCTGTGTCACTCCATCCAAAGGCTCCCTTCTTCATTAGATCAGTCAATGGTGCTGCTATCTGGGAGAACCCCTTAACAAATCGCCTATAAAACCCACAAAGTCCAAAAAACCCCTTAAGCTGTGTGAGGTTTGTGGGTGGAGGCCAATCAATTATTGCCTTTATTTTCTCTGGATCCACTTTGACTCCATCTGCACTGATAATGTGGCCAAGGTAAAGTAATTCTGTCATTCCAAAATCACATTTAGATTCCTTGGCGTAGAGTGAATTACTCTCCAGGATACTCAAAACCTCCTCTAGGTGTCTCAAATGGTCTTCCCAAGTCCTGCTGAATATTAGAATATCATCAAAGAAGATCAAAACAAATTTCCTGAGCTGCTGTCTGAAAATCTGATTCATACAACTCTGAAAGGTCACAGGTGCATTAGTCAACCTGAAGGGCATGACTAAAAACTCAAAATGACCATAGTGACATCTGAAAGCAGTCTTCTCAACATCCTCTACCCTCATCCTGATCTGATGGTATCCAGATCTCAAATCAATCTTAGAAAATCACAGGGACCATGTAGCTCATCTATCAATTCATCTATCCTGGGAATTGGGTACCTATTTTTTATAGTTTTCTTATTCAAGGCCCTATAATCAATACACATTCTGATTGTCCCATCCTTCTTCTTAACCAATACCACCGTAGAAGCAAATGGGCTCTTGCTAGGCCTAATATGTCCCATCTCCAGAAGCTCCTTGATAGTTTTCTCAATCTCATCCTTAAGCCTCTTTGGATGATGGTATGGTGTAATCATGATGGGCTTAGTCCCATCCTCTAGCTCGATGACATGCTCTGTTCCTCTATCAAGAGGTACTCCAGGTGGTATATCCCCAAACACCTTACTGTGCTTGGTTAACAGCTTCTGAATATCAGGGTGGTAACTGTCCTTCTGTTGTGGTGGAGATTCGGGCATAATAAGACACTCTGCTGCCCACTCAACCTGACCATGTCTCAAAAGTCTCTCCATCCTTTGTAGTGATACAACTCTAGGCCCACCATCTGAAATTCCCCTAAGGCATATTTTCCTCCCATTATATTCAAACCTCATTTCCATCTTCTTAAGATTCATCGTGAACTCCTCCAACTGGTTCATCCAATGCATGCCAAGCACTACATTTGTTTCCCCTATGCCAACCACGTAGAAGTCATCCACTAACTCATAATCCCCCATGATGATTTTCAGCCCTAAAATCTTCCGGGTACAATGTATTTTGAATCCATCGGCAACCATCACCTTAAATCCTTCAAATTCTTCCACTTTTAGTCCTCTGCAAGAAACTAATCCCTCATCAATAAAATTGTGAGTGGCTCTTGTATCAATAAGGGTAATAATACGCTGCCCACCTAGTACACCACACACCCTAAATGAACCAACCTTCTGGAAACTTGACAGTTGGGCAATACAACCACCACTATCAGTACTGTGATGTGAAGCTCTCTCATCCCCACTGTCATGGTATTTTGAATGCTGATCTTACTTTGTATCTGATCCCTCTGAATGTGATTCTTCAGCTAAATAGTACTTGATTAGTTTGGCCTTAGCCTTCTATGAGCACTTATGTGAAGGGTCCCATGGTTCTTTGCAATGAAAGCACAATTTCTTCCTTCGGTACTCATTCAACTGTTCATCTGTCAATCTGTTAGATCTATCCTTGTGCTGATCCGTATCCCTGTGGAATGGTTTTTTCTCCTTCTCCTTATCCCTCCTATGAAAAGGTCCCTTAGACTGAAATTTACTCCTCCATACTGATGACTCCATGTCTTGGGCCTTTTTCATGGCCTCCTGGAGTGTAGCAGGGTCAAATCCATTAACCCAACCATGGAGTGGGTCTGATAGTCCATCAATGAAGAGAATCACTAATCTACGCTCAGATAAATCTGGGACCATGACAGAGAGGTCCTAAAACTTAGAAATGTAGGAGTCTAATGCTGCAGTCTGCCTCAACTATGCTAACTCCTTAAACTATAGTTCCGGGTCCTTCTTGTCAAATCTGTCAATCAGACGGGCTGTAAATTCTACATATGAAGTAATCTGATCATGCCCAAGTGTGACCTTCTCGTTACTCCACCACTTGTGTGCTACCCCCTCCAAATGCAATGCGGCATAAGTGATGGCATCCTCCTCTGGCATAGGACTAATCTGCAAGTAACTATCTAACTTTTGCACCCAAGCTCTAGCAGTGGTTTTTCTTGATCCATCAAAATAGGGAAGTGTCATCTTACTCACTTTCTTCTGTAGTTCCTGGTTCTAAGGTCTACCTCCTCTACAAGGTCTATTCCTTAGCCTAATGTAAGAGTATTCTGCAAAAGTCATCTCAGCTCTGAATTCTACACTAGAGGCTCTCCAATCCCTCAGAATCTCATCCTGAAACTCGGCCTGTGTGGGATCTTGTTCTGGAGCAGGGTTCCTGGGAATGAACGTAGGGATGCCAAGTCTATCTCCTGCTGTAAACTGTGAAGCCCTCCGATGAGTCACTGAGGCCTCATCCTCATCATCTCTGACCCTGTGTCTGTCACCATTATGATTTCTGTCTCCATTATTCCTGTCCCCCATGATCCTGTCACCATTATGTCTATCACCCACATTATGCCTGTTCCTGTCTCCATCATTGTTCCACTTCCTGTCACCCTGATTATTTCTGTGTCTATCACCGTCATTGTTCCTATTTCTGTCACCATTGTACCTATTCTTGTCACGGTGATTTTCTCTGTTATTCAACCCATCAAGCAACTGTGCAAGGGAGTGTCCTATCTCAACCTGTGTCTCCATCATCTCCCATCAAGAATCCCTCAACTCTCTCTCTAATGCCATTGAGCTCCTGGTGAGCACATTCAGGATTTCTCATAAACTAGGCTCCTCAACTTCCCGGTCACCCATTTCTTCTATGTGTTCTGTATCTAGTGGTAACTCTCCTGAAAATGGGTCTGTGTGCGAAACTAAGGAATCTTTGTCAGTAGTTGCAACCACTATCTCTTCCTCAAATGGATCAACTATAGGTACTGGTTGCTCAAGTTCTACTAACTGTGGCATTTCACTTTCCTGAGTTCCTTGCCCTGCCCTGGTATGTCTAAAAGGATATCTATCCGACGGTCGCATGTCTCATTTTTCAACTGGATGTCATATTGTCCCCCATAGGATGGCAAGATTTTCTACTTTGATACCACTGTAACATACACCCCATTGTATATGTTTTTGCACTGACTAATTTTTTGTGTTTTTTGCTAGTTTGTCGTTTAGGGTTTTATTGCATGTTTTGCATGTAGAGTTTTTTGCAACAATATCATAGAAAATACGGCATATAAAGAAAACCTAGAAAAAACTAAGATAGATATAAACAAAATAACACCAACCCAGATTGTATTTGACCAAAATATGAATTATGAGTACATACCCATATCACCATTTACAACTTCGTCTGGATGCTGTCACCGGACCAGCAATAATGGTCATGGAGAATCACTCACAACTTCGAGGAATGAAGGAGTAATGAGATACAGTCAATAGCAACAGCAAGAATAGCTCCTAATGCCAAGATTTGGGAAGGAAAGAGTCACCAAACAGTGAAGGATTTCCAATGCTTAGTACCCACGTCCTCCTTGGGGTAGTACGGCTAGCTGGGAGTGTACAATAGCAATAAATGACTCCCAATCACCTCAAGAAAACTTCTGTTTTGTTTCTATTTTGTCTGCAGAGCACAAACAACTCCAAAATACCTATAAAACTCTTTAAAAAGGTCACCAATCTGTAGCCACAAAGAAGTACGGCCTCCTAGGAAGGTACGGCCTGCTGTGTAAGGGTACGACCTGCACAAAAGGTTCTGCAACAGCAAATAAACTCTTCAAATAACCTTGTTTCACTCCTCCAAAACTGAAATCAGATCTGTAACTTCAAACTCTTCCAAATGTCTTCATTCCCTCTTCGAAAAATCTCCAAAATGCTTTCCTGGATGCACAAATAAAGCTCCTGTGTGAAGCTTCCCCAAATCCTCTCCTGATGCACTCTCTCATACACGAGGGAAGGTGAAATGCAAAGATTTCTGTCTCTACAATTCGAAGATCCAAACCAAAAGAGCCAAGCTCAAAACCCCAATGCTGGAGCAACTCAATCTCAGAGCAAAATATCTCATAAACAAGCATATCCAAATGAAGTCACTTTTGGTCTTTTATTTGCCTTCCTTTTCCAACGCCCAAGAGAGAGAATTTTTAATTTATTTTTATTTAAAACATCACCTTGTACCACCATGAAGGCATCCATCCCTAGGAAGGTCACTTTAAATCATAACTTAAATAAACTGACTTTATAACATTACTTTATATTATGTCGGTCTCATAAATAAATATGAATTAAATCTTTAATTTAATTCATTTCGCACCACATGAAGTTTTCTAGCCGTGTCGAGACCTCGAATTCTCATGCCCTGACCAAATATGTCTGCCCTGCTAAAAATAGAAACCCTGGCTCCCAAATTACTAAAAATAGTAAGTCACTGAGATGACTTCCTATACACATCCACTAGCCTACGGAAGTCAATTATAGGCTAATCCTAATCCTCTGGAGTGAGCTAAGTGGGGGACATTACAATCGTGTTAATTTTTTATTTTTATTGTTTATCTTTTACTATTTTTCCTCGTTGTCTTCAAACTCCTCTGTCATGTCATCTTCACCATTTCTTAGCAGATTTGCAACTCATTGTTCATGGATTCCTATTCACCAATCTCATGTAGGAGTTTTTGGTTTCTCTATTACATTTCCTCTTTATATTGTTTAGTGTTTACAAAGTTTGTTTTCATTTTTTAATCAAAACCTAGGTTTTACCCTAAGTTTTAATATGTGAAACCCTTTGTTGAAATCATAGTTGGGGTGCAAAAGAAATATCAACTCTCGATGGCTCAGGACTCCCAGGCCTACTATAGCAAGGTGGCCTAAAAACATCTATCGAAGTGAGTTCAATGAAGAGATAGGTGATTTGATTACTCTTAGATAAGCAAAGTCAAAGGATTTCCAACTTCTAATACTTTTTAGGATTGGATATACCAGTTCATTGCCATCATCAAGAAGGGCAATCAACATATATACTGGGGTAAGAAAATCAGTGATGCAATTTACCAACAGCTCTCCGAGGTATCTACTTCACTAAAATTCTACATGACATCATATTTGGTATATGTTGCTGCATGCATGAGGGATTTCCCTGTCTTATCTTCGGTTGGTGATAGAAGACAAGTACCAGTGTATGAATACTATCTAGACAATTGACTCTGAAAGAGAGTCTCAAACATTTCAGAAAGGGTCAATGATGCCTTCTTCTACAAGTACATTTGTATGTTTTAAAAGGATCTTAGAAAGAAGAGAGTTTTTGATGCTGCATGGGAGCAGGTAAAGAGGTTTGGTTGCATATTTCTACAATTTCCAACCTTTACCTATATCAAGGTTGGGTGTTTCAATGGGCAACCCTATATGTTGCCAAGGTATCTAGGAATTAAATTGAAACTGATGGAGTTATGTAGATAGATAATGAATGTGCATAGTAAACAAGTAGAATCCCATAGGTCTAGTTTTAAGTTTCTAGTGACCATTGGTCGGTACACAGTATCAACTACCCCAAAGGCCAAGGCAATGGAAACTGAGTTGCAATGGATAACCCTTAAGAGGTACAAGAAATAGAATGATTTTGATTACATGGGTGTGAAAGATAAGCTCAAAGGTAACTACACTCATGTACATAAAATTAAAGATATTTGGGTTGAGTGTAGGACTGAAGAAGATGTAAGGAAGCTAGATTACAATTGTCTTACCTTAGAGCAAATCAAAAATTTCAACCTTGCAAATATTCCTAATGATATGCAGGATGATGATGATATACTGGACCCTACGTATGAGAGCAATAAAATTGTTGATACCCCTCTTACACTAATTCAATGGTCGCTGAAGGAGTCCACTTCCATAAGGGATAGGTTTCAAATCACCCTTTCCCACACCAATGTCTAGTTGGAAAGGAAAGGAATAATGCTAAGGCCATTCAAAACAGGGTTAGAAGAGGAATATGTTGAAGGAGCCTCTGGCAAGAGAGGAGTTGAGGACTAAGAACAAAATAGTCCTTGATGCTTCCTACTACACATCTTTGATGGAGTCCTTAAGCTTTGTGATTGTTTATTGTTGAAGAAGCAGTCCACATTTCCCTCTCAAACAAGGAATCGCACGGTCTAGGTGATGTTATGCTTGCATTGCATTGTTCTTTTGGCTTCATTTAGATTAGATTCCTTGATGATGGTAGGGTTAGGGTTTCATGACTATGTCTGATCTTCCACACCTGACCTTCACCTATCACATTTTGGCACGCCCGGTGGGACTCACGTCCCTGATTAACTTCGTTTTTTGGAGTTGTTTCCTTGAAGATCAGATTTTGCAGGTGCTCGCAGAAAATTCCAGTCGCTTTTAAAGGAAAATCCGCCGCTTCGGGATTTCTGCGTCGCTTCTGAGCTGGATCAGGCCGCATATTCCTCTCTGGATCGCCTTTGACCTAACAGTCGTCGCCTTAGGTAAAACGCATCGCTTTTATCATTAAACTGATCGCCTAGGACTGTATTTGCCGCTTTTGATCTAACAGCCGCCGCTTTTGCGCATCATCAGATCGCTTTTAATCTAACAGGGGTCGCCTTTGCACAAATCCGCATCGCTTTTGACCTAACAGTGCACGCTTTTGTCCTGATATGATACGCTTATGAGCTAATAATATTCGCCTGTGCAGGTTAGGGTTCTGATTTTTGTTTTGCAGAGACAGGTCGCTTTCGACTTCCAACAGGTCGCTTCCGGTACATTGCGATCGCATATGAGACGACAGACGCCGCTTTTGAATATATTTGTGTCGCTTATGGACTAATATTATTCGCCTGTTTGGCTAGGGTTTTTGTTTATCGGCTGTGTTTTTACAGAAACAGGTCGCATCCCGCCCTCAACCGATCGCTTATGGAAAATATGCATCGCTTATGAGCTAACAGGCGTCGCATACTGTGTTTTTGCGCATCGCATATGATCTGCAGTCGTTCGCCTATGACATAATAGAGGTCGCTTTTGATCAACAGTGGGTCGCATCTGGTAAAGCTCTGTTGTTTTCAAGCCTGTTTCAGTTTCAGTTTGATTTTTTGCTTTTAACTGGGTATTTGCGCAGCATCTTATTGATCTGTCCAAGAAAGGAGGTTATCAAACTACTGACATATCCGTTGCAGGTTCGATCGGTCCAAGATTTGTGGTTTTTTCACTAAATTAGGCATATTTGGGCTTGGTGCTTAAAATGAATTACTGTTTGCTCCGTGCTTGATTTATCTTTTTGATTGCTTGCATGTGCCTGATTGTAACCCAAATTTAATGACAAAAGTATCCTCTCCCCTTGCCTATCAAATGGATCTTGGGTGCATGAGAACTTGTCATTATCTTTAGAGGGCCTGCCTTCCCGGTGTGAGAAGGGATACGACCCAAGCGGTAACGGGCTAAAGCCAAGTCCTTCCGAACCGCTATATAAGAAAAGTGTTTGTGTCGAAAGCCACAAACAACGGGTGCAGTTGTGTTATACCGACAGCCAACCTCCCCCAAAACCCTCCAAGGCGCAACCCTTGGAGGCTGGGAGACTCCATAACGGAGAGTAGCGCTGCCGCATGTATAGCCACCCGAACGGATGCCCTTATTAGCAACTTTGTGTAGTAGCCAAAAACCTTCTATCTGTTGACGCAGAGGGCAAAACCCTTGAAGCGGCCCCGATTCATGCGGTTCTTAGCCGAGGTAGCAGGGACAATCTAAAGGTTTGGAGAGGGTCAAGCCTTATAAGAATCCCGGATCTTGGTATGCGTGAGAAGTGTGTGCAAATGTAAGGAGGAGCCGGTGCTATCAAGATCCTGGAGCTACCCGCTTTGAATAGGCGCAGCTAGGGGATTCAACAGATACTGTCCTATCCTAGCCTAGGTTGTATCAGTTTGTGCTTGTTGTGAGTGTGAGTGACTGTTATCATTGTTTTCTTGCTGAAAAAAAACACTGCAAAAATCAGACCACTGGTACACAAACACAGTCGCTTTTGAACCTAAACTGCTCGCACAGACCATCAACATCGCTTCTGAACTGTAGTGACTCACATTCTACCTGAACTGCATCGCTTTTAAACAACAACTGCCCGCATACTGTTTAAACAGAGTCGCTTTTAAACCGTAGTTGATCACCTTTTTCCTGAACAGAATCGCTTCTGAACCACAGCTGATCGCCCACTGTCTGAACCAAATCGCATCTGATTCATTACTAGTCGCATGTTGTTTGAGCCAAGTCGCTTTTAATCCGCAGTTATTCGCCTGATTCCAGAACAAGCTCGCCTATGAACAACAGACGGTCGCCTTTAGGGATATCTGAGTCGCCTCTGATCCAACAGTAATCGCCTTTGAACCAACAGTCATCGCCTCTGGCATAGCATTCGCTTCTGGTTAGCACTGTCATTTTTCTGTCGAAACTAAACCAGGTCGCATTTGAGCTATCATTAATCGCCTTTAGCATCCTCTGAGTCGCCTTTGAGCTATCATCAGTCGCCTGTAGCTAAAATTCTTACAAATCTCAGTGCATCAGCTAAATTAGCCTCAGGACCAGCTTGCTTGAACCTCAAACATCAGCTTTCAGACTTACCTTTGATCAACAGCAAACACCTGGACTTTGTCTCCTATTTTGAGCTTATCAATCAATCACAACTCATGAGCTTTTCCATCTTTTTGAGATCCCAACCAGCAAATCAGACATCAATCCAATCATTTCGAGCAACAAACAACCTTCAGTTTTAGCTTCAACCAACAAACAACCTCCAGCTTTAGCTTCAGCAAACAATCTCTTTTTAGCTTTAGCTCCAATAAACATCAACAGCAAACAATCTTTCCCTTGAGTGATTAAGCTACCTCTAGGGACAACCAACAACAACTCAGCCAAACCAAATCAACCAAGCAACTTAGCCAAACTAGCAAAAAACCAAAACAACAACCAATCAGCCAACTATCATCTTTTGGGTCTTAAAACTTTGACAAGCTCAACTTCATCATCAACATCATGCCTCAAACTAGGAGTCAATATCGCGCTGAAGTAGAAGCCAAATTGAAAGCTGAAATGGATGCCAAATTGCAAGCTGAGATGAAACAATTCACAACACCTCTTAAGGACGCAACTCAATTCACAACTGGTATGCCTTCTCATATGTTTATACCTCAAGGGTACACTAGGGGCGAATCATCTTCACAACAAATGCATCCTCCACTATCCTTGGAAACTTTCGAAGAACAATCTCAAGACGACTCATCAGAATTTCAAGATACCTATCTATGGGACCAAGTTGAGAAACTCATGATATCTGAGCCTGATCGCTGTTTTCTCCAACTTGCTCGCATGGGTGCTAAACTACCTAAAGACTTTGATATATCTACTATTAGAGAGCACGATCCCAACACTACTGCTGTTGTTGCGAATAAACCATCTACTATAGTCACATCATCTCCTATTACCTCGCAAACACCATCCTCATTGCCTCTTGTTGCTTCATTTGAGTTACCACGATCAGAGCATACCTTAGAACCATTGATAGTGCCCACCAATGTGCTTCCTCTCATGTCACAAAATCTCAACATCCCACCTTTTCATGTCCCTCAACATATCTCTCCTTCTACCATGACTGTTTCCATGCCTCACGTCACACAAGCTGTCCATGTAACGCAAGCACAAACACTTCGAGCATCACAAGCAATTCCCATATCTTATGGTGTGCATACCTCTCAAACCATTCCAACAACACATGTCCTCCATGCTTCACAACCATTGCAATCTACCACATCTCATACACCAACTGCTAATTCCTTCATGTTATCCCATAATCCCAATGTTAGCCTTATTGACATGAGTGATCCCCTCATTTCTCAAGCCAATCCAAACAATCAGATCGCTTATGTTGATCAACTTACATCCATGCTGTCCTCTTCTTCTAATCCTTCACACACTATCAATCCATCTTATGCTACCCAAGGCTTCTCTAATATCACCCAACACATGACATATACCAATCCTCATATTGTCCAAAATACCAATCCCAATGTTCACCCTTCTGTTGTATCTACCAATCCTTCCGTCACTTACCATGTCATGAATTCAATTCCAACTTCCCAACCATCTGCTACTATCAATCCCACATCCACTTCTCATGTAATGCACACCCACTTACCACTTGTGTCTCAAGGACAGCAATCTTCTAACACATACATGTCACATACCACTCCTTCGACATACATTGTGGGCACACAACCCCAACAAACCGTTACAGCTTCGTACATCCCACAACCACAACAAACTGTCACAACTCCACATATACCACAACCGCAACCACAATATGTTTCATATCACACTCCACCCCCTTTGCAACAACAGCAGTTATCCTCAGCCGATATCCAACAGATGATCGATGAAAGGGTCGGACAAGGCAAGAAACCCTTCTCTCTCGAAAACATATGCGCTTATCCATTTGACAAGTCTCTTAATATGATACCTTTTCCACCACACTTTGAAATCCCACAATTTGATAAGTACAAAGGGAAGGGAAATCCGGATGACCATCTTCGAGCCTTTTTCGTGGCATGTCTTGATGTTGCCTATGATGACACATATCTTTTGAGACTATTTCCTCGAAGCTTAGCAGGACAAGCTCTCGAATGGTTTTCCCATTTACCTCCAGGAATTAAGACTTTTTCCGAATTGGCAACCAAGTTTCGATCACACTTTGCCTTCAATATTGAACATGAGGTAAACATGAATGACCTTGTCAACAACAAACAACGCAATGGTGAAACCTTTTCCTCATTTACCCAACGATGGCGTAATATGGCTAGCAAATTATCATGGGAAATCCCTGAGAAACAACAGCTTGACATCTTTGTTCAAAATCTTCATCCTGAGCTGTCATTCCAATTACAATTGCAAAGTGCTAGCACCTTTGACGAACTAGTTTCCAAAGGAGTTATTATTGAACGAGCCTTAATTGCCAAAGGAACCATCAAGATCTTTCGTGATAACAAAGATTCTCCCCAAAATTTCAATGATAAGTCTCGCTTTTGGAACAAGAACAAGAATGTTGTCAATGACGGTATTGTTGATACAAAGAATATCCAAACTATGAGAGCTCCTATCAACATTCAAGCAGCCTCTCCACCAAGACAGTCTTTTCCACAACGAAGAAACCAACGCCAAACTTCTAATCCACGCCGACAATTTACACCATTAGTGGAACCCATGGAAGTTATTCTTCGAAAGCTGCTTCAAGCCGGAGATGTTATTTTACCCGATGCACCACCAAATGGCGAACCACTCTTTCGAGCTCCTTGGTACAAAGAGAATGAGTATTGTGATTACCATCGAGTTAAAGGACACAAAACAAATGGTTGTATGCGCTTAAAACATGTTATCCAAGACTGCATTGATCAAGGTCTAATCAACGTCACACCTTCAACACCTCAACCTGCTCAACAATCCACATCAAACTATGATCTAGAGACTTTCAAGAATCCACTTCCATCTCATGATCAGACAAATAACCTTCAAGCTGGAAATGCTATTCCCTATAGCTATGCATCATCTACCATTGGCCGCATTGACCATGCTCGCATTTCTACCATTACCGTCCAAGGAGCACCTGATTGCGCCGTAACCACGCGAAGAGGTCGAGTCACCGTTCAAGGAGCACCTCCTCATCCTCCTCGACCTCTCTCTGACTATAACCTCTTGGATCACCTTGGCAAAACCCCCGCACACATATCTATCCTTGAGCTGCTCCGCCTATCCCCCGCACATAAAGCTATCCTTGATAAGGCCTTACAAGAATCTTCGGTGCCTAATAATATTAATATCACACAATTTCAATCCATGGTCGCTAGCATTGCAGCCCCTTGTCATTTAACCTTTTCTGACAAAGATCTTCAACCCTCCATGCATCCGTCACACAATGAGGCCCTCCATATTGAAGTATTTGTTAACCAACGCCGTATCAAACGAGTCTTGATAGATGGGGGAGCTGGTCTAAATATATGTTCTTTGAAACTTATCAAACAATTGGGATATTCTGAGAAAAATGTTGACACCTCCAAGGTTATAACTATCAGAGCATATGATGACGCTGAAAGAGATACTGAAGGGATCATCTTGTTGCCTATTCAAGTTGGACCGGTCATTACAGAAACTCGCTGTCAAGTCCTTGATATTGATCTCCCTTACAACATCATCCTCGGTCGCCCTTGGATCCATACCCTTAAAGCCGTTCCATCTACATATCACCAATGCCTTAAATTTCCGCATAAGGGTGTTGAAGTTACCATTCAAGCTGATCCTAATCCATTTGAGTTTTGCCGTGCTTTTCAAGCTAAATATCAGAGTCCAAACCGTATCCCTCTCAACACCGAGGCATATCCATCATCCTCCTATGTCGACCCATCCGATCTCCTCCAGCCCTCATCTAGCAAAGCCGCTTCCAACCTCCATATCAAATATACCGAACATGGCCCTGGTGAGTACAAATTGCAGGAATCCTGTTGCGTTGGCACCCTTCCGTTATCTCCTAAATCCTACGGTAAGCTTTCTATATCTAAACCCACTTCATCCTCCGCTGTTATCAGAGCTCCCCCCACCGTATTCATTAAAGGTGGTTTCTTGGATGACGAAGATATTGAGGACATAAACTCTTGGATATTCTTTGATGAAAATGACCAAGTCCAACTTGAAGTAGAGCGATACAACAACGGGTTTCGTATCATCAAGAACATGGGCTATAAAGGACATGGCGGCTTGGGATCACAGGAACAAGGACCTATTGAGCCCCTTATTGTGTCTAAGAAGTTTAATAAGCAAGGCCTTGGTTACCAACCGGAGGTACCGCGATCCAAAGACATTAAGTGTATTTCCGATATTGACGTTGGATCTTCTTCAGTAGGAGAGACTTCTAACTCGGATACCATCGACGACTCCTCCCTTCATATCACCGACCTCTTTCAAGAACATTCCATCTTCATGTTTTCCGCAATCTCTTCTAGCCATCACGATCCCTCCATTAGCCTCTCACTCGTATATCCTGACCTCATCGATTGGGACCAACAGGGGGCACCGATATTAGATACATTTGAAAATGACGAAGCCATTGCAGAATTCATGGGTTTGAGACAAGGTATCCCATTGGGTGATCACAAAGCAGGTTTCATGATGGAATTACCTAAACTAGCATATTTTGGCGGAAGTATCAAATCCTTCAGTCGCAAAAGTGAAATAAACAAAATTCAACAAAATAGGTCACTAGGTGAAAACCGCAAGGCGCCTCTTGACCGTGAAAAAGTAAAAATAAAGGACGTATCTGAAGGTGAAAACCTCTCTGAGGCACCTGAGGATGAGGGATTTGATCTTCCTGTCACTGCTGATTACCATGAGAAATCAACTGTGCTAGTTGAAAAATCACAAGACATGAACTTGGGAACAGAACAAAATCCGAAGATCACCTTTTTGGCAGCATCACTATCAGAGCAAGAACGAAAGAACTTCACAGCATTCTTCCTGAGACGAGCTATAAATTTTGCATGGACTTATGCAGACATGCCAGGACTAGATCCTTCACTTGTGGTACATCATTTAGCAGTATTCCCTGATGCAAAGCCTGTCAAACAAAAATTGCGCAAAATGCATCCACAAGTTGCCTTATTGGTTAAAGCAGAAATTCAGAAACTACTAGAAGCAAAGTTCATAAAGCCTATTGATTATCCAGAATGGGTTTCAAACTTGGTACCTGTAGCAAAACCAGATGGACGAGTTCGCTGCTGCACGGACTTTAGAGATCTTAACAAAGCATGTCCTAAAGACGATTTTCCATTACCAAGCATAGACAACATTGTTGATCTTACAGCAGGACATGAAATGCTATCTTTGATGGATGGATTTTCTGGTTATAATCAAATCAGAATAGCAGAGGAAGATCAAGATAAAACGTCTTTTATTTGTCCATGGGGCACATATTGCTGGGTTGTAATGCCTTTTGGTCTCAAAAACGCTGGAGCTACCTATCAACGAGCTATGACAGTTATTTTTCATGACCTTTTTCATACTATCATGGAAGACTATGTTGATGACATCCTGGGAAAATCTAAGACAAGGGAAGGACATCTACCAGTATTGGCACAAATTTTTGATCGATTAGAGAAATACCAAGTCAGACTAAATCCAAAGAAGTGTGTATTTGGTGTAACATCAGGAAAACTATTGGGATATATTGTGTCTCGACGAGGCATAGAAGTGAACCCAGCTAAGGTAAAAGCTATCATAGAAATGCCTCCACCAACGAATCTCAAACAGCTCCGCAGTTTACAGGGTAGGCTACAATCTATCCGCAGATTTATCTCACAACTCGCAGATAAATGTCATCCTTTTCAGCATCTTCTTCGCAAGGGTGAACCTTTTAAGTGGGATGAAAAGTGTCAACAGGCTTTTGATAAGATAAAGGGATACTTGGCAACACCTCCTGTGTTAATACCTCCTGTACTTGATCGTCCATTACTGCTTTATATATCATCAACAACCGCAGCATTAGGTGCACTTCTAGCTCAACATGATGATTCAGGAAAAGAACAAGCCATCTATTACATTAGCAGAACTCTTGTGGGATATGAACTTAATTACTCATTCATGGAAAAAGCTTGTTTAGCATTAGTGTTTGCTTCCCAAAAGTTGCGACATTATATGTTGAACCAAACAACAAAGCTCATCTCTAATGTGGATCCCCTCAAGTATCTCCTTTCAAAAGCACTTCTCACAGGGAGATTAGCAAAATGGGTTATGATCTTGAGTGAATTTGACATACAATATGTGAACCGTAAAGCTATCAAAGGACAAGTCATTGCTGATCAATTAGCTGCAGCACCTATCACAGACATTCAGCCAATATATCCCGAATTCCCTGATGAAGGATTGTTTACTTTCAGCTCCCCAGCACGATGGCAGCTATACTTTGATGGATCATACACTCAACACGGATCTGGAGCAGGTATCTTGTTTGTCACTCCCCAAGGAGACTGCATACCTAAATCATACAGAATAGCATTCCCCTGTACCAATAACATAGCAGAGTATGAAGCTTTAATCACAGGTTTGCGCATGGCAGTACAATGGGCTATCAAACAGTTACGAGTCTTTGGTGATTCTCAGCTAGTTATCAAACAGGTCTTAGATGAATATCAAACAAAAGACGAGAAGCTTCTTCCATACAAACTAATGGTGGATGATTTCAAGCAATATTTCGAGGACATTACCTTTGAGCAAATTCCAAGACTACAAAACAGAGCAGCTGATGCCATGGCTATGATTGGGTCTCTTTTAGATATGCCATCTAACACCCATAAATGTGAATTCTTGGTCGAACAGCTTTTGATCCCCGCATTTGAAGTTCCACAGTCTGAGCTTATATGTGAGATTGTTGGTCCCAACTCGTTGTGGTACAAAGATATATACGAGTATCTCCGTAATCACACCTTGCCTCTTCAACTATCCAACACCCAACGTAAAACTTTTATCCGTCGAGCCTCTCGTTACACTATCTTAGGAGACACCCTTTATCGCCGAAGTCTTGATGGTATCCTTCTTAGATGTCTTGATTCTGAGGAAGCAAAAACGGCCTTACGTGAAGTACATGAAGGTGTCTGCGGTTCGCATTCCGCTGGCCCTGGCCTTGTTAAGAAACTTCTGCGAGCAGGATACTATTGGCCAACTATGGAAAAAGATGCCCAACAATTTGCAAAGCGATGTCTACAATGTCAGAAACATGGAGATCTAATACATGCACCAGCACATGAGCTTCAGCCTATTGTCACTCCATGGCCTTTTTCGCAATGGGGACTTGATCTTGTGGGTAAAATCCATCCTACTTCATCAAATGGTCATAAGTTTATTATCACTGCCACTGAGTATTTTACAAAGTGGGTAGAAGCCATACCAATGACCTACATCACAGGTAAACAAATAGCTAAATTCATCCTACATTACATCATCTGCCGTTATGGAGTTCCTCAAGCTATTGTCACAGATAATGGCCGGCCTTTCAAGAACCAAGAGGTTAGAGATCTTTGCAATAAGTTTCATATTCAACATAGGTTCTCTACGCCTTATTATCCTCAGAGCAATGGTCAAGCTGAAGCCTCTAATAAGACAATCATCAAAATCCTTAAAAAGACTGTTAACGAAACTGGTCGAGATTGGCATCTACAACTGCATCCTGCTTTATGGGCATATAGAACAAGTGTCAGAACTCCTACTGGCGCCACACCCTATGCTCTAGTCTATGGCACTGAAGCTATTTTGCCTATCGAGGTTGAGATCCCCTCTTTGCGCATATCCTTGCAACATACTGTTTCAGATGAAGAATATCGAGTCTCCCGACTCCATGATCTTGAGCTCTTAGATGAACGCCGCCTTACAGCATTGAACCATCTTCAAGTCTATCAAAACCGGCTACGCCGCAGCTATAACAAAAGGATCAGAGAACGCAGATTTCAGGTTGGCGACCTTGTCCTTAAAGAAAACCAGAGGAATCAACAACATCGAGAGAAACAGGGCAAGTTTGAACCAAATTGGCTTGGTCCTTTCATTATCACAGCAGTTTATGGATCTGGTGCATACACTTTGTCAACACCTGAAGGCATTCCCTTGGATGAACCCGTCAACAGCGTTCATCTCAAGAAGTTTTATCCATGAATCTCAGCTATCCCACAAGAACACCAAAAAAACAAAAAAATCAAAATATGTCAAAAAAAAAAAAAAAAAAACAAAAATAAGATAAATAATCCGTCCTCTGGTGAAAACCTGGTAAACAGGCGCCTTGGATAAGTACCATAGTGAAAACCTGGCAAACAGGCGCTATGTGTAGTGACCAGCTTCCCTCATTTGTTTGGTTCGTTTGATCATTTTCCCCACTGCATCTTGTATAAGCTATTTTCATAAGCCCTATCGCAATCTCACACATAGCCTTTCCTCTTCATCTTTTGCCAATGCTAGCTATCATATGTGAGACATTGTCGTGATATCTATATCTTTTGGCACCTTAGCATCTTGGCCACATCTTTTCTGCATTGTCGCTTCTGCATAATAAACCTCATCCCACACTGGGGGCATTTGTTGAGTCTTATTTGGAAGTGGATCCTGTTATCTCTAGCTCATAACACATCAACCAACTCAGCTTTCAACACAGCACACCTTATCAACTTCAGCCATGGCACATGTCCACCGACAACTATGACCTAACGACTTGCAACCAGGACTCATACCTTCACAATTCATCCACACTCATCCAACAATCGCAACAAATATCGCTTGATCAAACATCCAATCGATTAGCCACATCAATAAGAACTACATCCAGCTCTATCGTTGACGCCTTGATCCCGTGGATACAGGGTATGTAGGCAATCTGAGATGCGAAGGAAGCACTCTGATTCAGGCTAAGACGATAGCCCCTTTCATCAGTCATCTGTCATTTTAAACATTCTTCAATCTTTCAGCTCATATTCTTCTATCTTTCATCACTTACATCATCAATAAAACCCAGAACTACATATTCATCATGTCTCATCTTCATCGTAAATGTGCTTTGATCCCGTGGATACAGGGTATGTAGGCAGTCTGGAATACGAAGGAAGTTTCCAGTACTCAAGCACCGATGATCCCCCCATCTTCTTCATCTTCATTCATTATCCATCTTCTCCTCTTTGATCAGCTCAAACAGGAAGCAAACCATGTGTATATTGCAAGCTCCAGCACTATAACCAATCATAGGTAAGCCAGAAGCTATTTGTCCGCATGCCTTAAGCCAACATTTGCTATAGCCATTTATCAACAACTTTAGCCTTCAATAGGATGTAGCTTTCCTCTTAACAAGGCGCCAGCTTAATCTATCCACGAGCACCCAAATTTGGCAAGAGAACGTGATGACAGTATCTTTTGTTTTATCTTTTGATTTATCTTTTGTCCCTTTTCTGCACCTAGTCAAGACTGCCTTGATCTATTTATATCTTGGTATGTTGCGATGAAGTAAGGACTGGGGCATGGTCATATAGCTTTCGTATGCCGTGTTTGCGGGATGATCTTATTCTCTTCCTATGCGTCTTGGTATCTTGTACGTGTTGGGATTAGCATCTTACATATCAATATCTCTAGCATCTGAGAAGCTAAACAGTCTCTTATGCATTAGAGACTATTCTATGTTAAGACTAACTCCATACATATAACCAGCAAGCTATCATTATGTGTAGTGGAGATAAGCTCAAACCATTGTTTGTAGCGTCAAAGTCCAACACTAGCTGTTATTCATATCTTGTGCATGTTGGCTCACCATCTTGACCACATGCGTTCAGACAAGATTGTAACACGTTAGTTACGCATTGGATACCTCGACACCTTGGTCTCTTATACCCTGGTGCATAACATCCATATGCTATATCAAACATAAGGACTGCATTTCTTTTCATTTTGAGCAATTACTTGAAAGCTGCCCATCATCATCATCTTATCCATTTTATCTATCCTTTCGTTCCGTCATCCTCAGCCAAGATCAATCATCTCCATCATCCTTTGTCCATATTCCCGCTCCTGCAAAACAAGTGTTAGCCATACATAAGTCCATTACATATCTTTTTCTTTACCATCTACCTATATGCATACATCTATTCATGTCATTACCCTTTTACATATTCACATATTTTCTATCCATTACCATTTGCATAAACATCCATCCATAATCCATATATAATCCATACACATAACATGCATAGCCATCATAATATCAACATCACAACCATTATAACATCATATAGATCGCCAAAACTGCCATATATATATATATATACATGTGTGTCAAAATACAAGTGTCTACAATACAAGCTGAGCCCTACAAAGAATGAATGTACAACAATGGCTCTAGGCCTCATCATGATACAATGTCAACAAGGTATGCCCTAGCGACTACTGCCAGCTCCCTCACCCTGACCACCATCACCAACAGGTCCTGTACCTGGTCCTCCATCTCTCGGTGGCCCCATCATTGAAGCTACTGACCGAGATCCACCTGACCTCCGTGAGCTCGAAGCCCCTGACCTGCTCCTGAAGCTAGGCTGTCTCTGCTCTGCCGGCACAGCTCCATAATATAAGCCTCTATAATACTCAGCCTCACCCTGCACTCTCCGAAGCTCGGCCTGTACTGCTGTCAACTGTGTGGCTAAGTACATAGTAGCTCCATCCGTCCCCAAGGCAGTCACTGCTCTATCCCGCTCACTAGTCATAACCTGCAGCTGCTGTACTGCCCTATCTCTCTCAGCTCGCAGACCATCTCTCTCTGCTCTCATAGCCTGCTCCTGCTGCACTGCAGTATCTCGCTCAAGCCTCATCATCTGCTCATGCTGCCTAGCTGTATCCCTCTCTCCTGTAACTCTTGCGAGCGCACCGTCATCCTGTCCATCTCCTCTCTGTGCTCCCAGCTGTAGCTGAGCCTGATAAGTCTGTGCCTGTGCTCTAGCATGCCTCAGACTGATCACGGCCTGATGCCTATCCATCTCCACCCTCCTCAGCCTCATCTGTGCTCGCTGCCTCCATCTCCTCTCCTCTCTGATCCGTCTCCGCAGCTGCTGAATGCCCACATCATCCCCTGCTCCGATCTGTGCCTGTGGCTGTGCTAATATAGCTGGCTGCCCTGGCACCTGCCCTGGCATCTGTATCCCTGGTGCAGCTGGCACTACTGCCTGTGCTGGTGGAGCCCGTCGTCGTCGCCTCCGAACTGGTCTCTCCATCCCAATCTCCCCAATCTCTCCATCTCGTGTCAACCGAGTCGGCCTAGCTGTCGCCCAGTATGCGTCATACTCTGGCAATGTACCTGGCTCTGCCGGACCCTGTCTCTACTGCCATGCTACTGGCTGCAATCCATCTCTCTCTGCCAAGGCTGTGTCCACCACAACCTCTGGACCCCAATCGAACACCTCCTGCCTCGTCCTCCCAAAAATGGCATCCCCTACAGGTACTGCCTGTGCCTCTCCAAACTGTCTCAGGGCTCTCTCTGGCAAATAGCGCTCTATAATGTACAAGCCGCGTCCAAAAATGTACCTCGCCTGTCTCGCATAAGCAAGCTCGGCATCCTCCTCCTCCCACTGCTCACATCCTAGCCATGGCCTCCATACAAACCTGTCTATCTCATCCAACCTCCGTCGCCAGTATACCACCCCTCGGCGCTGTCGATATGTCAAGGCTCCTCTATACATCCGTGCAAATGGCTCTCCTGCTGCTCTAGCCACCCATCCCTCTGGTCTCGTCACTGGAATGTGCTCATAAGCCCATACGTGCAACACTGTCACTCCTGCGGACATACTGGCTCCGAACATATATGCACAATCATGTAGGTAATGATAGAGCTGTCCCAACACGCACTCTGCCCATGCATATCTCGTGCCATAGGAGAACATGCCCTCCATCACTGTCCCCCATCCTACAGGAAACCCTCTCGCTCTCCTATCACCCACTAGCCATCTAATGATAGCCACTACCACTCGCTGCAACCTGTCACAGAGCTCCTCCATCCTCCCCATCGGTATCTCCGAACCCTCTGCTCCGATGTCTGGTGTCCCAAACAATCTCCTGAATGCAGCTGGGCCCATCTCCGGATCATAATCTACCCGATCCCCATCTATCGGAATCCTCAAAATCCGGAACACATCCTCTAAGGTGATGGTCGCCTCTCCTGTCGGTAATAAGAATGAACTGTGCTCGCTCATCCATCGCTCCACCATCGCAGTCATCAGCCCTCGATGTGCCTGCACTGGCTCTAATCGTGACACATGCTCTAAGCCCAGAATCTCTAACACCAGTAGCTCCTCTGCATCCAACTGTCTCACTAGCCGCAAATCTCTCGGATGGGGCTCCCGTGATAGTAATGGCGGTAGTACATCCTGCATCATCCATTTACCCTTGTCAGTCCATTCCGTTAATCATTCATATCAAAATCTGCCTATCTATCTGCTATTTTCTCCTACACCTACCATATGCGGTTCACTTTACCACAAGCGACCTCTTTCTGCTCATTAGCGACCCCTTTCACTATATGCGCCTCTGTTTTGCCTACATGCGAGCTCTTTTGCAGATGCGCTCACTGTTTTCCTAAAAGCGACCACTATTACCATATGCGCTCATCCTTACTTTACCTGCGAGCCCTATTCCACATGCGCGTCTTTTTACTCCAAAAGCGAGCCGTTTTCCTATATGCGCCTATTTTCTCCTCATAAGCGAGCTAACTCACACTAAGCGACCATTTTCGCCCTATATGCGCGCTATCTACCATATGCGATCTATTTCTAGTCCTAAGCGAGCTCAACTACCCTATGCGACTACTCTCTGCTCATAAGCGACTAGTTTTTATCTACACGTGCATTTCCGCTGCTCTTTTCCCGCCGACAGGATGCGACCACTTTTTTCCTAAGCGACCTACCCGCGCCTATAAGCGACCTATATTACTCTAAGCGACCTCTGCTCCTACATAAGCGAGCTATATGTGCCAGGTCCTAAAGTAGTCGCTTTTGGTGACGTGTGTGAATTAATTACGCTTCTAGGCTATTAAATGCACGCTTTTGGGAAAAGTTTTGAGACATACCGGTGCGCCTGCTCCCTCTGGTCGTCCATGTGTCCTCACTCGCTCCGCACGATGATCTCTGCGTGGAATCACCATCCTGCTAGCTCTGCCACTCTCACTCTCAGGAGCTCTGGATTTCTCTAGGTTTCTAAGCACAAATGAGCACAAATGAGCCTATTTGCCCTTGCAGCCCCTACTTATAGCCCTTCTCCAAACCCTAATTCTTCCATACCACAGCCTATTTTCTTCGCATCTGCCCTCTTTTCTGCCTTTTCTTCTATCGAGCGCCAACCCAGTCTTTCCTGGTTCGCCTGGCTTACCTCTCGAGGGGGCATAACCTGCCAGTTACACTGGGGCATAACTTGTTTATCGAACATATCTCACATCTTCTTTGACACAACGTTCTATCGAACATTGTATCAAAGAGGGGCAAAATGTAGACACCCAAATTTGTCCATGTCTAGCGACACCTTGTTAAATCACTAATCCATTATCCAATTAATTAAATAAATTTTATTTATTTAATTAAAATCCCATTCTCATTCACTTAGCCAATTAATTAAATAAATTGTATTTATTTAATTAATTCCACATCATGTCTTATCTCATTTTATGCATTTATCATATTAATTAAATAAATTTTATTTATTTAATTAATTTCCAACTCATATCCCACTAATTCAAATACTTTATTTGAATTAAGCCTTTATCATTTATCACATTTCAACACTTGTCCATTTCCCATTTATCATGTGTTGTAAGACAACTTTCATTTAAAATCCTTCACATGTACAACTAATTGGACCTAAATTTAGTAACTTTCAATCTTAGCCATTCACATAGCCTTTGAATCTCCACCGTTGATTGATCTTGGTTGAGTCCTATATAAACAGCCTCTCATTCCATATGAGACACCCCCAGAAAATCCAGAAATCCAGCAATCCAGCATTCATATAGCAACTCCATTATCATCTTGAGCATTCGAGCACTTGAGCTTTTATCATCCATCAATGGCAGCTTTCAGCTTTGTGATTGTTTATTGTTGAAGAAGCAGTCCACATTTCCCTCTCAAACAAGGAATCGCACGGTCTAGGTGATGTTATGCTTGCATTGCATTGTTCTTTTGGCTTCATTTAGATTAGATTCCTTGATGATGGTAGGGTTAGGGTTTCATGACTATGTCTGATCTTCCACACCTGACCTTCACCTATCACACCTCCTATCCACCATTACAATGAGGTATTCAAATTCATAGGGGTTTTGATGAGGTGTGTGGCCATTAGAGGTCTCCAACCCATTTGATTGGTGCAGGGCTTCTACCATCTAGGAAATTTTGTAACTATTTTCTAGAACCAATCCAAGAAAACCATGGAATACACCACTTAGCCAATCTAGGAAAATTATAGCATCCACCACTCAACCAATCTAGAACTCAATATCACTAGATTGACCAACTAACACATGCACAAGCATATGCACACAAGTCTCTAAACATCTAAGTCACAATTGTAGTCAACATAGTTTGGGGAGCTACAACCACTCCAATGGGCCCAAGCACACGTCAACAAGGAAAGATAAATTGATTCTTTTAAATAAACAATTAATTCCTTAGTTTGTGCTTCAAGTGGCCATTACTTGTGGTGATTTTGTTTTTTCTTTGCAATGTGATTCTAGTTAGAGCACACACCACTTTAATTTTGATTTGAACATTATTCCAAAAAGTATGTATTCTATACATAACTCATCTTTCATTGCTTGTTTGTTAAAGTCTATATTAATGATTAGTTAATCTAGAGCTATGCCAAAGTTAATTCACTTAGTTTGTGTAATAATGGGTCATGATTATTTTGAAAATAGAACACAACTAGTTTTTGGAGAACATCAATTATTAAGAAAAGTTCCCATAAATAAATAGTTCACATTTATGGTTTGTTCTCCATTCATTTTTTCTACCACACATAGTAAACAATTTATTTAGATTTAGATGTGGAACATATATTAAATACTATGTTAGAGGTGCTTAGAGATAGTTGTTATGAGGACATGGTCACATCATCTATCCTAGTCTACCTAATAGGGCCAAATCATGCGACCTATTCTATTTGGCCCAACCTAGTTTTAGTGTCGGTCATGTCTTCATCAAGTCTTAGTTCTTATTGAAAAGGTGTTGCATTGAAAAGTGTAATGAGGCTTGTAACTTTCAAGGAAAGAGAGAAAGACATTATTTAAGGTTTAGAGGTTTCTGGTTGCTCGAGTTTAGGGTTTATGGGCATTATTTAGGGTTTACAGTTGCATGTAAAAAGAAGTCTCTCTCTCTAAATCCCTCAACCCTAAATAATGCCCCTAATCCATAACCCCTAACCGGTAACCCCTAAACTCTAAACCTCAAAAACCCTAAACCTCTATTTCCCTATCTCTCCCTTGTCTCCCTCTCTCTATCATCCCTCTACTTCTCAATCTCTCTCGGATGTATCTCTCTAGACATCTCACCCACTCTCTATCTCCCTATCTCTCCCTCTATCTCCTCTATCTCTCCCAATCTATCTCCTCTCTCTCTCTACCTATCTATCTCTCCCTATCTCTTGCCTCTCTCTCCCCTATCATTCCTATATCTGCCTATATCTTTGGACATCTCGCTCACTCTCTATCTCCCTATCTCTCCCTATTTGTTGCAGGACCCAAGGATTCATGTTGAAGAATTTGCAAACGGTCTCAGGGTCCCTAATGTATGTAACTAAAGCTTCCATTGAATAACAAGAGGATCCATGAAATATGCAAGCAGTCAAATGCTCGAAATATGAATGTAAATGAACTAAAGATGCTAGATTTTTATGGTTTTTTTTCAATGTGAATTATGTAAAGCAAAGGTGTTGTGATCAAATTTATGAGGTGAAGAAGTAAATAACAGAAATATTAGCCCTTTCAATCAGAGATATGCTTCACAACACACTTTTTAATGCAGTCCTAAATGATTGTAAGTCCAAAAACTAGTGAAATTATGCAAAAATATGCAATTTTTTTACAAAATGTAAATGTAAATGTCCAAATAAAGAGTGTTGTAATGAAATTTAAGATGTGAAGCAGAGAATTTCAGGGATATTAGTCAATTAGATCAATAATATCCTTCACAACATGCATGCCATGCAAGTTTAATAAGTTTGCAAGTCAAACCCTAGTAAAAATCAAGCAAAATATGTAATTTTTTTCACAATAAAAGCATGCAAACAACTGATAGAAAGGGTGTTGTATGAAATTTAATGATGTATATCAGATAATAACCATGTAATCAATCACCTTGTGAGAAAAAATCAGACACAACATGCCTTTAGAGTGTTTGTAGGGAGTTGACTAGTCAAACCTAGTGAAAAAGCCTAAAAACATGCAATTTTCGATCAAATTTCAATGCAAAAGTGTCAAACAAAAGATTTTGTAAAGGATGTGACTGAATGAAACAGGAAATAGGTCTGATATAAGTCTGATAAAGTCACAAATTCTATTGCAATACGCTTGTAGAGTAGTCTTGTGAAGATAAGCAATGAAAAGCTAGTGAAAACCCCTTAAATCATGCAATTTTCATCAAATTTTCAATGCCATCATGAAATGAAAAGGTGTTGTAAGGAATTTATTAGAGGGAAGAAAGGAATATGTCTGATAACAAAATCCACTACAAGTCAAACCCTAGTAAAAATCAAGCAAAATATGCAATTTTTTCACAATAAAAGCATGCAAACAACTGATAGAAAGGGTATTGTGTGAAATTTTATGATGGATATCAGATAATAACCATGTAATTAGTCACCTTGTGATAAAAAATCAGACACAACATGCCTTTAGAGTGTTTGTAGAGAGTTGACTAGCTAAACCTAGTGGGAAAGCCTAAAAACATGCAATTTTCGATCAAATTTCAATGCAAAAGTGTAAAAAAAAAGGTGTTGTAAAGGATGTGACTTAGGGAAGTAGTAAATAGGTCTGATATAAGTCTTATAAAGTCACAAATTCTATTACAGCACACTTCTAGAGTAGTCTTGTGAAGATAAGCAATGAAAAGCTAGTGAAAAACCCTTAAATCATGCAATTTTCATCAAATTTTCAATACAATCATGAAATGAAAAAGTGTTGTAAGGAATTTATCAGAGGGCAGTGAGGAATATGTTTGATAACAGAGAGGGATGAGAGATTGAGAGGTGGAGGGATGATAGAGAGAGGGAGATAAGGGAGAGATAGGGAGATAGAGGTGGAGGGATGTTAATTTTAATGACCTCCAAATTTTCCATAAATTCTTCTCCACTAAACCCTAGACCATCACCCAAGTCCTTACTTTCCTAATAAAATCCCTTCCCCAAACATCATTTGATCATGTGAGTCCTTTCATCACTAAACAGGTGCCCAGGTACTTTCCATTATTCATCTAATACTGTAATCCCAATGTCATAGCTCACATTGCCACACCTACATTCATAGAATCCATTCCCCCTATTGACACCATCATTGATAATCATTATATAAGGAGACTCCCTCACTCTTTATCTCCCTATCTCTCCCCTCGAACTCCTCTATATCTCCCTATCATTCCTCTCTCTCTATAAAATCTAAATCCAAAACCCTAAACCTCTAAACCTTACCCCTAACCCCTAAACAATAAATCCTAAACCTTAAATTATAATGCCCCTAAACCCTAACCCCTAACCCCTAAACTTGAGAAACCCTAAACTGATAAACCCTAAACCCCAAACCCCTAAACCCTAAACCCAAGTAACCATAAACCACTATCTCCCTATCACCTTTGTCCCTCTACCCCTCAATCTCTCTCCCTATGTCTCTTGCCATGTCCCTCACTCTTTATCTCCCTATCTCTCCCCTCGGACTCCTCTATATCTCCCTATTGGTCCTTTATCTCTCTCTAAACCCTAAACCCTAAACCTCTAAACCTTAATCCCTAACCCCAAAACCATAAACCCTAAACCCTAAATAATGTCCCTAAACCTAAGCAACCCTAAACGTCTATCTCCCTATCTCTATCATCCCTCTACCTCTCAATCTCTCTCTCTCTCTATGTCTCTGGACATGTCTCTCACTCTCTATCTCCCTATCTCTCCCCTCTGTCTCCTCTATCTCTCCCAAACTCTATCAGTCCCCTCTCTCTATCTCTCTTTAAACTGTAAACCCCAAACCCCTAAACCTGAGCAACCCTAAACCTCTAAACCCTAAATAATTCCCCTAACCAAACTCTAAACCACTTCTCTATATAGGTGCAACTAATATCATTTTTTCATTATTTTTCACATTTAATTATATTCTTTTCCATTTTCCAAGTCCCACATGTGTCCAAGTTGTATTGTTTGTCAAGTTTTTAGTCTAATTGTTAGTCCCAGCTCTCATGGTTATTAAAATATTAGTATAGTTAGATTTATCCTTAGGTAACATTAATTTACACATTGTTGCACAAACAACCACACTAAAACATAACCTTACCTAATTAAGGTTAACCTTTAAGGTTCTTTCATAAATGGCGAGCTTAACAGATCCATCTAGTTCAATGTTCTTATAGTCCCGGCTTACCCTTCCAAGAGAGTTCATGCCATGTTAACTTTGCATTATTTCCTAACATATCACATGAAGGATCATCATCATCACAAGTAATAACAATGCCATGAAGGATTAACGAAGGTGTAGCTTCACCACATAAAGTATCATTCATAATTTTATCACTAGAGGGTAAGGGTATATCATGTGTATCCTTCTCAAACCATGTATCATGAATCAAATCATATAAAGCAATTTAGGGCATGAGGTTTAAGGAACATACATGTTCTTTCTTCTCTTGGTGAGATAAGTTGCTTTCATACAAGAATGCACATTTGTATGAAGTGCACTTTCTTAGTTTCAATGTGTTTTGAATCTTTTTAAACTTGGATCCTTGGCCTAATGGTTTTCCTAGGTCTTCCCTTTCATATAATTTATATCATAGTTATAGGCCTAGCTAATATGAAGTGTATGAAGAAGATGATTGTTATAATGAAATCTCATATTACTGCTCAAATAGTTATATATATCCTTTCTATATAGGGAGGTGTTATTAACAATCATTAGAATCCTTCACAAATCGAAACACTCTTAAATTTTTTCATGAATGAATACCATGCTTAATAGTATAAATAAATTAATAATTAAAGGATAAATTAGTAATCAGCAAACATTCAATCATGTGTAAGTGGTTTATATTTGGTATACCTCATGTAGAATTGAGCAAGCAATATATACGTACACTAAATTGGGGGAAGGAAAACGAATATCCGTTTTGGATTTCTAGAAACAGATATCCATTTTGGTTTGGTATCCAAACCAAAATAGATATCCGTTTCAAAACATATGAAAGTCAAACTTTGCCAAGTCGCGAATTTGGCTAAGTAAAAATGCGATTTTTTTCCTATTGCCACTATTTGGCCCGCGATGATCCTGCACATACCCAGATTATTCTTAGATCATAAGACTCATCCCTATATAGAATCAAGAGAATATTTTAATCCCATGGTGATATCCTCTCTATCATCTCCTATTTCTAACCGTGAAGCTTATCAAATTTAGATCTTCATAACTTTATATGTGCATTCATCAGTTATCAAGCAAAGTAGACTAGTTTTGTATTTACGTTCTTGCATATTTTAATTACTAAGCTCAATATATTCAAGTCAACTCAACTCCATAATTAGTCTAGGTTAGTGATGCTTAAATGTGTATGCACTTATTTGATTATCCTAGACTAAGCTTTAGGAAACCTTGTTTTCCAATACATTTTTTATGAACTTAATAAATCCTATAAAGCCAATGTAATTTCATGGAAATGGCTCAACTTTGGGAGATGATGAGTCACACATGGAAATGGTTTAGATAACTTGTAGCCTTGATAGGATATAACAATTGAAGTAAAAATGTCTAACCTCAAATTGGACATAAGGACTTGATGAATGTATAGAAAAAGAATAGGCCAGGGTCATTTAACCTTGTATCTATGCAAAATGGTACTCCTCAAAAACTATGGCTCATGGAATTTATGTGTAGATTTTTGAGTTTCAACTAAACTCACAATCAAGGATAAGTTTCCAATCCCTATGATTGATGAATTAGATGAATTGCATGAGACATATTTCTTCTCCAAACTAGATTAATTGTTTACATAGCACTAGATCCATCTTTAAGAAGCGTTCTAGACCATGTTCTGAACTCATGAGAGCCACTCAAGTTCCCAATTATGGATTTTGGCCTCACTAATGCCTTGTTTACATTCCAAATCCTCTTAGATCTTTTAACCATTTATTAGGAAATTCATTATGGTATTCCTTGATGACATTGTTATCTACAAAATAAAATTGGATGAGAACCTCATTCACTTGGATCAAGACCTCCAAATTCTTTTAGATAACTAGTTAAGCACAAAAAGTGTTAGGACTAGGTGTTGTAAACCTTGCAAGTCCTAATGATGATGTCATTATTTAATATTTACAAAATATTATAATGTTTGGTCTTAATGGAAAAGGGTGCCACACATGAAGAGAATCTTGAGATTCCTTTGTTGGCAATCTCTATCGTGTGTCATTTGTCTTATTCAACGATTGTAAGAAGTCATTGAAAGGGGATTGCAAGTAAACTGGTCAAGGAGTCTTTAATTGTCTCACAATTTAGATGTTTGTAAGAGACAATATCGCACCACCAAGGAGAACTCAAAAGTTACATATGTTTCCCTTGGTCATAAGGGTCAATGGTCATCATCATGAGTTATAAATTCTAAGTGGGGAGGAGTTAATTTTGGAGAGGGGCACATGTTGGGTTCAACTTGAACAAGATGGACCAAGGTTTGACTCATCGTTTTGAGTCCATGGTTTTGGAAAAATATTTGTGATTTCTAGGATCTCCTTTTCCTATATACCAAGGGATTGAAGTGGAGATTGTATGTTTGATTTTATGTAGGTTTAAGTTGCCAAAATTCCTCCAAAATGCAAAGTGTTGATCTTTAATTATACAATCTCCCAAGCCAATTTATCCAACTTTACATAGATCTCTTGTGTCTGTAGATGCAATTTGCCTCTTACACAAAAAACATGTACCATTTTATGGCCTTCAATCCAACTACATCCAAGGATCTTTTTAATTCTTTTCTCTCATCAATCTCCATACCATTTGAACCTTGCACCACCTGACCACTATAGATGTTTGAGAGAAGAAAATAAGTCACAACATTTTTAGGAACCAAATCAAAAAGCAATGTCATTATAAATACTCCCAAGCCTATGCTCATATGTGATTTGCCGGCACCAAGAAAACACATCCACACAAACACGATAGGTTTAACTAGCATCTTAATGATACATTTTAGGGTGTCCTCAAGATAGCCAACATGGGCAAGAAGGTCAACCATGCACACATAATGATTAATTGTAGGTGTAATGCAATGAGGGTTACTCTGCGATTGAAGTATGTACAACCCTCGTCCACTAAACTTGGATGGATGCACACATAGAACACAAGCAAAGCTTATAATGTCATGATATGTTCCAAAGTGCTTTATTAATTCAAAGATTTTGAAAGCATCCTTGCAAAATCTATTTTGTGCATATTCCTGCAATCATGGCATTCCATGAGACCACATTCCTTTGAGGCATTTTGTCAAACAGTTCAGGTGCCTTGTCTATGCTTCCACATTTTGCATACATGACTACCAGAGCAGTCGCAACTACAACATCTGAAAAAATTCCTCTATCCTTTATGCTTTGATGGATGTCCATACCTTGTTTCAAAGCGCTCCCATTTGACACAGTCTGGGAGGAAGCTGACAAAGGTTGTAGAGTCTGGCTTTACGCCTGCAATTGCATTTGCTTGAAAGTTTCTAAAGCATTTTCAACAAATCCATTTTGTGAATACCCTGCGATTGAGGCATTCCATGAGAACACGTATCTTTGAGGTATTCTATCAAACAGCTCACGTGCCTTGTCTATACTTACACACTGTTACACACTGTACATATCCTGCAGTCATGGCATTCCATGAGATGATATCTCTTTGAGGCATTCTGTCAAACAGTTCACATACCTTGTCTATGCTCCTACATTTTGCATACATGTCTAGCAGGGCAGTCACAACTACAACATCTGACAAATTTCCTGTATCCTTTATCCTGTTCTAAAGCTCCCATTTTGGTACAGGCAAGGAGGATGCTGGCAAAGGTTGCGGAATCTGGCTTTAGAACTGCCAATTGCATTTGCTTGAAAGTTTCTAAAGCCTTTTCAACAAACCCGTTTTGTGTATATCCTGCAATCATAGTAGGCGAAGAGACCACATTTCTCTGCACACCATCCGGACAGTTCGTGTGCCTTGTTTATGCTTCCACATTTTGAATGCATCGCTGGTGGGAGACGATTTCAAATTGATTGGGCGGGAGAAATTAAAGTTTACCAAACCGTGACTGCCCAAATGGAAAACGGGAACGGAGAGTGGGAAGTGGAACGGACGGAAATTCAAGGACCCACCTTGCCACGTCAGATGGTCAGCGCTTAGGGTGTGCTGTTTAAGCCCAGCCTCGATGGAGTCACTGAAATCGGTACTCGTGAAACTTGTTTCAACGGCTCAGAAGAATGTAGTTTTGTTATTGGATGCTTTGTGGTGGTCGTTGATAGCTCTACTTCGGTAGAGGATATAAATCAATCACTCGCCGCCTCCTTCGTTGCACCCTATAAGCTTGAGGTGCGTCAAGGAGAATGGATAATTACAACGGGAGCATCCTAGGATAGTAGGGAGGATTGTAGGGAAATATCAGATGTATTAAGGAGGTATGGGATAATGAAGAAGGGGTTTTGGATAGGGGTGAAGGAAGGTGAAGAGTGGAAAAGTGTGGGTGTGAGGTATAATTGTTGATAAGCTACATTATTTATGAATGGAAAGTATGGAGATGATTTTATTTATTTATTATTTTGCAGTTTTGAAAAATTAGTTTATAGAAAGTAATTTCATTTTATACATTTAATATTAAAAATCAAAATAATTTTAGTTTACGGAATGGAATTTCATTTCATACATTTAATATTAAAAGATATGTTTATTACCCTTTGATCACTTTTTTCTTTGCAGTTCTTTTGCTTCATTATTTTTATATATTTGTAATATTGTTTTGATCAATTTTAAAAGAAAAAGATGATATGTTTATTTTACACTTATTTATTAAAGCTTCATTTTAAAACTTACAAGTTTACTAATTTTTTAATTACAATTATTTTTAAAAATAATATTTTAATTCAAAGAAGGTTCTTAGATATGAATTTTTAAGTGATATTTTTTATAATTATTAATTATTCTTTATATATGTGGGAGGTAGGTTGACGTAATATTTCATTGAATGTAAATAATTTTTCCAACATTGATTAAATGATTAATTATATATTTATTTTATTATTTATAAACAACTATCATTTTTATTTATTTATATATTTTGGTGGAGAGATAGAACACACGGCAAGACCCACAATGTGAGGTCCTAACACATGCTACTATATCCGTTGTCTACATGAGCTACCCTCCACCCATCATACGTGTAAATCTAGGGAAATCAAACTTGCTACAAGCATCCATGTTTTCCAAGAGCTTGATGTGAGGACTAAGTGTCATTTTTATTACTTTATATAAAAATAATAATTCTTCACTTTTAATGTTTTGTTTCATATTAATACTATTTTTGTTAGCTTCTTAAATTTTAATTTTTTGTTTGTTTTTTATTAGACTACTTCCATTAATATAACTTTTTAAGTTCTTTTGTCTTTACAATTTAAACATTAATAAAATATAATTTATCATGAACCAATTACAATAAACAATTTTTACTTAATTTAAAGTTTAAAACTGCATATTTTAGAAACTTTCATCCTATAAAATGCATAAAGCTTCTAATTTTTTCTTTCATTTTTCTTATTAATAAATAATTAAAGTTCCTACATTATGGAGTCGAATGGAAATACACTACTGTAATTTGTATTTGTAGTGACTTTTGTTTCACCCATTTTTAAAGTCTAGCGACACAACCAAGCAAGTCCCTAGTAGAAGTGATAAATTCCTTGCAAAATCTAGAGTTAAATTTATGGCAAGTGATGCAATTATTACGCACCAGTTGTCACTTGTCCCCCCAACTCAAGCAATGGTATGGTTACAATTGATAGGAGGTTAAAGCAACTAATAACAATAAATTTGATGGTCATTTATAAAGATCCAATGTAGAGGGTCTGAGTCTGGTAAATACTTGAGAGCTAAGATATATGGAAAAATGAGCAAACAGAACCTCCAAGACCCCTTTCCTATAAAAGCATTATTATATTTTGGGTGGGTTAATAAGCTTGTCAAGTAGGGTTCAAATTTATTCTTTTGCTAAATTTAGTTGAGGTACAAAGATTTGAAACTTTAATTTTTATGCTTACCAGGAAAAACTACTAGTCTTCTCCAGTAGGGCTTAACTCAAAAAGTTCTAGCTTATCCCTTTTGTGAAGGGGATGATGATGAACCATATTTGTATAGAGATAGGTGCATGGTAACATTTTCAAAGGGACTTAGCTAAGGCATAATGAAACATAATTGAATGTAGTTTAAAGATTTTTTTCTCTATAGATAATGAATCTATAAGAGAACAAATTAGAGGAGAGACCAACAAGATGAAAGAAGAAATATTGTCAAAGATGGATGGGAAGATATAATCTCTCAAGGTGATGATTGGACAACCAATTTCTAGCCAAGGTTCTAGAGATTCCAAACATATGGAGCCACACAACAAGAGTTGGGAAGAAGAGGAGTCTCATAGTGGGAATGATGCTTTTGGGTTTGAATTAGATCTAAAGATGGATTGTCATTCAAGTAATTCTATGGCTAGGCATTTCACACCAAAGATGGATATGAGGAAGTTCAATGGTAAGGATCCAACCAATTGGATTAAATCCAAATGGAGTAGTTCTTTAATCTTCATCATGTTTCTCGCCAACAAAAATATAAATGGAACCCTTATACTTGGAACTAGACCAGTTCATTTGGTATCAGTGGCTATGTGAAGAGAAGAAAAATGAGGGATGTGTTGTCACATGGTCTATTTTCTAAGAGGGACTCACTATAAAGAGATTAAAGAGGATAGAGTTAAAGGGTTATGATTAAACTGTGATAGCAAATAAAGTTGAGGACGTAAATGTACTAAAAAGAAATTAGTCTACATTGAAGGTCCAAGTGAGGAAGATGAGGAGGAAAAAACAATATGAGAGGGTGACAATGAGATAGATGAGGAATTGAGAGATACCAAACTAACCATTTCTTGTCATGCACTTTCTAGAATTAGCACACCATAGACTCTCAAGGTAGTGGGTTTCTTGAAGAAAGAGAGGGTAATAATGTTGATAGACTTAGGATGCACTCACAACTTCATCAACAAGTAGTTAGATAATCATCTAAATTGCTCTATAAATCCAACTCTAAAATTTTAGTTCATGATTGTAGATGGGGGTGATGTCCATTGTTCAAGGAAATGTTGTAAAGAACTATGTTTCTATTATAAAACCTCAACTAAATTCTACCACACACACACACACACAGATATATATATATAAGAGTACATCATTCTCAATGAAGAAATGCAAATATCTTAAACATCATTTCTTTGAAGAAAATAAAATTCTAAGATATAATCATACAAGAGAACCAAATTCCACTTATTGAGATAAATAAATTCACTAAATATTCTATTGCCAACAATTTACAAGATAGGCATATCTACATTTTCTTTCACTATTGATCTTAATCAAAACATCTCTAAATTCTTATTCAATTAAAAATGAGGACTAGATTTCATTGTTACTAGTTTTCATATCAAATTGCATTTGTGCTCAAAATATACATAATAATACCCTAACATTCTTATAGAAGAATACATTCACTAAATATTCTATTGCCAACAATTTACAAGATAGCATATCTACATTTTTCTCTCACTATTGATCTTAATAGATACCTTGTTCATAAAGGCCTAGGCCTTTACCTTGGTAGTTCATTTTTTGGAGTATGCTATGGACAATGGGACTATGTGTGTTTTGGATACTAGACTTGAACTCATTATTGGATGGAGAAGGTGAGGTGGTGGATAGTGGTTATTGCTTCCCTAAGGAGTAACATTCATGAATGAAAGTGGTAAGGCCAAGAGGATATGTTGGTGGATTTGAAACATGGTTGATATTGGATGAGGAAGGATCATTAGGATCTTTATTATAATTATGCTCATTAAGATCCAAGGCATTTGTTTGGTCATCTATGTTTACTTGGGAAGCATGTGTCTCATCATGGGAAGTGAAAGTTGGTGTATCATGGTTAGGTGGAGTGATAAGCTCTTGAACATGGAATGTATAAAGTTGACTAAGAGGATCATCATGGTTTTCTTGATCATAGAGGGGATCTTGATCATATATGGGAGCTTGATCATAAATGCGATTAAGTGTGCTATGGATGGGTTGGATGGATGTGATTTGATCTTGATTAGAATAAGGACTTGATGTTTCCACATGCTTAGGATTGTACCCTTGACATATCTCTTGACTTGCTTGAATGGAAGGGGAAGTGGGAGTCTTATGAATGGGCTTGATATGTTGTGGACCACATGGTGGGGTTGAAGGTGTTGGTTTTTCTTCTGAATCAGCATTAGGGTTTGCCAGTTCTAATGCACAGGCAGATTCAGCCAACTGAATATAGGAGGTTGCGTGAGCTCCTCCCCTTCACTTCTGGTTCTGCTGCACCAAGGAGGGTTTCCCTATTTGATAAAAATATGACCTTGACTAGCTCAATGACAGAAAGATTTAACTTGACAGCAACAGGCAGAATACTCTCATGTATGGACCAAGATTTGTGTAACAAATCACAAGGTTGGCAACATTCTTGGACATAATGTCTGGTTGGGTATGAGAGCATGCAGGGATCCTAATCCTAATCCTACAGCTAACAGATGGAAGGAAGAGATGGTTTGAAATGATGTTTGGATGCAAACCTGGACCTGGTGTATAACCTCAACACAGAGCTAGATGGGTGCCTATCCAGGGCTTGGAGTCGGTAGACATACACCTGTGAATGATCAACATGAATAGCTAAAACTGGATTTCAGGGGGATACACATGATATCTGCCTTACAGATATCTCCCAATACAGAGTGTTAAGCTGTCTATACTTATGGCATCCCTATTGCAGTAAGAAAGATACATGCAAAACTGGAGACAGAATCAGCATAACACATGCAAACATAGCATTATTCATATAAGATTAACCATGAAATCAGTGGATTCATGCCAAATCGTACAACAGGAGATACATAAACTCACAAGTTTAGCTGCACAGAGCAACCAAAACCAGTTGTATCTTATTACAGAGCCACAATGTCTAGTTTTCAACAACCTCGAAATGAGTAACACTTCCTACTTATAACAGCCAGGTAGTGTACCATAAGCAATTAATTACATGGCTTTCAAAAATCCGCCAGATACACAGTATCAGAAAAATGGCGCTCAACGCATTACCAGATTGGCGCCCAAACATGAATGTAGTAGGTAGGGGAGGAGACAGGAAGAAACCTCGAGCCCTGCACCACTGTCCGTTGATGTACACCTTCAATTGGGTACCAGATCCGTCCATACCTCTGCAACCTTCGCCATTAACGCTCATCTACCTCGCAGCCATCGGGAAAACATCAAACAGTGCATCGCAACCGTTTCCCACCAAAATACCTCATCGTGATATTTTAAAATATTCAGGATATCAATTATCCCACATGCACCCCGCGGCGACCTTTTCAACACTTTATATACTAGGCCACGAGCATATATGATGTCGGTGCTTTTGCTCCCGACGACACTAGTATAAGCCTTCATCATCATCCTCCAACAACATGATATCCTGTTGCTTGAAATATCACCCTGACGTCAGCATCATCATCGCAATATCACCTACATGATAATCGCCTTCATCGGCACAACCTGATGCATCGGAGGAAGATCCTCCTGCTTAGCCGATACCAAATGTCTGGCCGATGAACATCCTGATGACGTCACCGTCATATCCTGCTGACGTCATCAGCATATCTGCTTATCGCGCACCTCCTCATATCTGGATGACGTCATCGTCATGTTTGCAAATATTGGGGAATCTCTAGAAGATGATCAGTGTTAGAAATATGACCCCCCCGGACCTTGATGACGTCACCATACATCGGCATTAGGATGATACTCGGAAGATAACCGGATATTTGGAAATATCATCCTGATGCACACATATCATGCTGCACTGTAGCTCCACTATAAGATCAGGGTGATATATGAATATGTGACTGATATTTGAAATGATCACCCCCATTGGACAATGCATGAAGCCGACAGGCGAATATCTCCCTTCGAAAATATCATGATACAGACAGGTAGAAAAACAGATATCACCCTGACATAAGAATGATGTCAGCATCATCAGGGTGATAAAACAACGAACATGAAGTGATAAAACAACATCAGGATGATCTTGACTAAGATCACCCGATGTTCAAATATGATGACCCCGATGAAGATCGGGTCATACTTAGGACTTTGCAGCAACATCATCAGGATGATCTTAAGTAAGATCACCCGCTGTTAGAATATCACCCCAGCGAAAGATCATGCTGACAGAAAATATGATGACCCTCGTAAGCAACATCAGGGTGATGTCTAGAAACATGATGATGATGACCTCCTCCAAAGAAAATATGATGCTGATGTTAAAACATGCTGAGGAGGCCCAAAGACTTAGAACTTTTTTGGATTTTTTGGGAAGGTGCCTGTATGAAAATTGCTCAGAAACTGAAAGTGAAATCAGGCACCAACAGTGGCTCTGTCTGGGGACGTGCAGGTGCAAAACTACAGCGAGGACCCCAAAATCTCTGGTTTCGCAGATTGGGCCATATCTATTGGGCAACAGAGTCAATCATTGCACCAACCTGCACAAAAACTATATCTTAGTCATCACTTGGGTGGCCCCGGGTAGCCAAAAAGAAAGAACCAAAATTTTTTCCTGCCAAATGCCTGATTCCAAACTGAAAGATCCCAATCCCAACTGAAAAAAATGGCATAGTTTGTCCATAAGGTCATTTGCTCAATTAGATATTCCACCACCTTTGATAGCTTGCCACTTGTAGTACTGCCTCTGTCACTCTGCATTTCAAAATCAAACATGCAACCATACATGCTAAAAAATCCTTCAGCATTAAGCAACATATGCATGTTATACTCTTCAGATGGTACATCATACTGCTCTTGGCAGTCTTCATCATTTATCTGACTACTGCACACCATCAGGCACTCATCCAGCTGATCCAAAAACTCAAAATACTCAGAAAAAATGAGACCCCCAATATCTACTGATATTGAAAACAAATCCTGATCCACACACCCAATGTTGCACATATCTAAACCAGGTGATGATGAACATCCATCATTCACAATTTGCAAATCCATAGTATCTTCACAAGAACTGAAGATATCTGATTCATATGTCCCCTCCTCACAAACTGATGTAACACCAAGGTCAACAGTCTCTTTATATTCATCATCATCCTCAAAAAGAGGATTAATCCTACACCACTGAAAGTCAAGATTCACAGCATCAAAGGCACCTGTAGACTCATCATAAAGGGGATTAACACTCACCACAAAGGCCTCTGCTTCTTCTTCATGACACTCCAATTCTTCTTCATTATTATCAGATCCAGGGTCATAAGAAGAACAAACCTGATCCATGAATTGATCATGGATATCATTTTTATCATCTGATTGCCCCACATACAAGATTTTTGCTACTTCAATGCATTCTGAAATTGAGCTATCTGCATCATTCTCCATCCCTCTAATACTTCCTGATGAAACTGATACTGACTGTTGATCCACATGATCACAACCTTGCACAACTGGATCATTTAAACATGATGGCTCTTTGATAAGGGCTGGTATGTAGATATTACTTGAAAAACCATTGTTTTCAACTTCATTTGTTGGGCAAAACAAGACATCCTCCTTTATAACAGAAACATCATCAACTTGGAATGATGCAAAAACTGGGACAATAGGGGTGTGAATACTTTGACATTCATTGTCAACTCTTGAATTAAATCTTTCATTAACACTGGGGGCTGCAGGACAACAAAAATTTTCAGAGAAATAACCCTTTTGTATTCCATACCTCCAATTGTTTTCAATATCAATTACAAACTGATGTGCCTGATGCAATGTGGTGGGCTCCTTGTCTCTTAATCTGTAACTCATTTTCTTATCAAAAGCTCCCAAATAGACAACTAAGCACAGTGCATCATTAGGTCTCATGCATTCTGGAATCCTATTCAATGCCCTCATAAATCTGAGGTTAAAGGCTGGGATCAACTCACCTTCTTCAATATGGATGTACATAAAATTACTAATAACTGCATATTCAAATATTCTTTCACCATACTGTACTAGAAATGCAGATTTAAAACCATGCCAAGAGCTGACAGAGTTAGCTGGAAGGTAGGAGAACCAATCCCTTGCATCTTCATCTAGAGATTGAACAAATAATCTCATAACCACATCTTCATGGTCAATCTCAAAATCATCTATCACATTTAGGAACTGCTGCAAGTGTCTCTCAGCTGATTCATCCTTTATACCATTGAATTTGGGCAAAAAAATTCTGATTTTAGGTGGAAGAGCATTTGGATAGCCACAAATGCCTCTAAAATTTATGGGCTTATATCTGTCTATGTTGAAACTTCTTTTATTACATGGTTGGGATTGACTGTTATACATTTTTGCACTTGACACTTCACAAGGGTGCATGGGCTGATAATACATCCTTTATGTTTTTGCAACCCTCCTCTTTACTCAGATTTTCTACAAACAATGACTTTAGGCACTCAAAATTCAGACTGTTTTTTCAAACTTTCCTAAAGTCCTTTAAATGAGTCTTTTGAACAACATTGCATGCCCTTTGAAATATAGGGTAAGTTCTAATAAAAGCATGCAAGCTCTGTTTTCACCAATGTTTCCCTTTTAACCAGTGCTATCTCACCAAATAGGGAGTCTATCAAACAATATGAAATACCTGGATATGTTGCAGGAACTGCAAATTCTTCTCTGACTGATTTTGTTCTTTTATCAGGTTCTTTGATGTAGAGTCGCCACCTCCTTGAAGAGGAATGAGCTTCAAACAAGCTGAAGCTGCAAATTGATTTCTTTCTTTCTAGGTCATCCACCAGCAGAGTCACATATACAACCTTTTTCTCTGCTGCAACAAACACATCCAGGCCTAATTCTTCAATCTCGTAGACTCAAACTTTCATGGATATGACATTGATCTCCCCAGCAGAGTCGCCATTTTGTTGGTTTTTCTTCTGAATCAGCATTAGGGTTTGCCAGTTCTAATGCACAGGCTTATTCAGCCAACTGAATACAGGAGGTTGCGTGAGCTCCTCCCCTTCACTTCTGGTTCTGCCGCACCAAGGGGGGTTTCCCTATTTGATAAAAATATGACCTTGACTAGCTCAATGACAGAAAGATTTAACTTGACAGCAACAGGCAGAATACTCTCATGTATGGACCAAGATTTGTGTAACAAATCACAAGGTTGGCAACATTCTTGGACATAATGTCTGGTTGGGTATGAGAGCATGCAGGGATCCTAATCCTAATCCTACAGCTAACAGATGGAAGGAAGAGATGGTTTGAAATAATGTTTGGATGCAAACCTGGACCTGGTGTATAACCTCAACACAGAGCTAGATGGGTGCCTATCCAGGGCTTGGAGTCGGTAGACATACACCTGTGAATGATCAGCATGAATAGCTAAAACTGGATTTCAGGGGGATACACATGATATCTGCCTTACAGATATCTCCCAATACAGAGTGTTAAGCTGTCTATACTTATGGCATCCCTATTGCAATAAGAAAGATACATGCAAAACCGGAGACAGAATCAGCATAACACATGCAAACATAGCATTATTCATATAAGATTAACCATGAAATCAGTGGATTCATGCCAAATCGTACAACAGGAGATACATAAACTCACAAGTTTAGCTGCACAGAGCAACCAAAACTAGTTGTATCTTATTACAGAGCCAAAATGTCCAGTTTTCAACAACCTCGAAATGAGTAACACTTCTTGCTTATAACAGCCAGGTAGTGTACCATAAGCAATTAATTACATGGCTTTCAAAAATCTGCCAGATACATAGTATCAAAAAAATGGCGCTCAACGCATTACCAGATTGGCGCCCAAACATGAATGCAGTAGGTAGGGGAGGAGACAGGAAGAAACCTCGAGCCCTGTGCCACTGTCCGTTGATGTACACCTTCAATCGGGTACCAGATCCGTCCATACCTCTGCAACCTTCGCCATTAATGCTCACCTACCTCGCAGCCATCGGGAAAACATCAAACAGTGCATCGCAACCGTTTCCCGCCAAAATACCTCATCGTGATATTTCAAAATATGCAGGATATCAATTATCCCACATGCACCCTGTGGCGACCTTTTCAACACTTTATATACTAGGCCACGAGCATATATGATGTCGGTGCTTTTGCTCCCGATGACACTAGTATAAGCCTTCATCATCATCCTCCAACAACATGATATCCTGTTGCTTGAAATATCACCCTGACGTCAGCACCATCATCGCAATATCACCTACATGATAATCGCCTTCATCGGCACAACCTGATGCATCGGAGGAAGATCCTCCTGCTTAGCCGATACCAAATGTCTGGCCGATGAACATCCTGATGACGTCACCGTCATATCCTGCTGACGTCATCAGCATATCTGCCTATCGCGCACCTCCTCATATCTGGATGATGTCATCGTCATGTTTGCAAATATCAGGGAATCTCCAGAAGATGATCAGTGTTAGAAATATGACCCCCCCGGACCTTGATGATGTCATCATACATCGGCATCAGGATGATACTCGGAAGATAACCGGATATTTGGAAATATCATCCTGATGCACACATATCATGCTGCACTGTAGCTCCACTATAAGATCGGGGTGATATATGAATATGTGACTAATATTTGAAATGATCACCCCCATTGGACAATGCATGAAGCTGACAGGCGAATATCTCCCTTCAAAAATATCATGATGCAGACAGGTAGAAAAACGGATATCACCCTGACATAAGAATGACTTCAGCATCATCAGGGTGATAAAACAACGAACATGAAGTGATAAAACAACATCAGGATGATCTTGACTAAGATCACCCGATGTTCAAATATGATGACCCCGATGAAGATCAGGTCATACTTAGGACTTTGCAGCAACATCATCAGGATGATCTTAAGTAAGATCACCCGCTGTTAGAATATCACCCCAGCGAAAGATCATGCTGACAGAAAATATGATGACCCTCGTAAGCAACATCAGGGTGATGTCTGGAAACATGATGATGATGACCTCCTCCAAAGAAAATATGATGCTGATGTTAAAACATGCTGAGGAGGCCCAAAGACTTAGAACTTTTTTGGATTTTTTGGGAAGGTGCCTGCATGAAAATTGCTCAGAAACTGACAGTGAAATCAGGCACCAACAGAAGGAATGGACATGATGTTTGAGGGGTCTTTGAGAGGCTCAAGGATAGATGTTTAACATCGAGATGCTATATCAAACTTCATGATTTGTATCAAATCTGTCTCATTCTAGCTAATATTCATATCATGTGTATGTTGGAATAGCTTTTTGCATTATCCTTTACATCTAAGGTCATATCATACCTTTTGTGCATTAGGAATTTAATGATGTAAGTTTACTTCCTCATACGTTTAGACAAGGTTGTATTACATTGGATGTGTTGGTATTTTTCCCAAACTGGGTGCTTGCTCCCAGTTATCCCTACAAAGTAGCCATCATTGATCAATAGGATTCCCGAGCCAGGGGCCAACAGTACAGGAGATAGACTCTATAAATATCTCCTCTTCTTCTTTAGGCTCTACAGAACCAAGGGGGGTATTCCCTACTCAACATCTATGAAATGCATCCATGAATTAGCTGGGATGTTGACACAAAGTAGATAAATCCTCTATTATGTAGACCAAAACTGTGAAATAAGTGCAAAGGGGCTGGCTTTGGACCTATATTCAGTTTTAGACAGAGGATTTTGGTCCTAAAACTACTCCTAATGTCCTAAAGGTTTGTATTTGAAGTTTGAGTTTGGTTTATGGTATTTGGATGCAAAACTAGGACTTTGGTTGTAACCTTAATACAGGACCAGATTGGTGCCTATCCAGGGCTCGGAGTCAATAGACATACACATGTAAATGGTTATCATAAGATTAGATCACTAGATTTCAAGGGGATTTTTAGTGTCTGCATTACAGATACTTCCCAAAAATTAAGTGCTTAATCATTCATACTTGATGGTATCCCTGTTGGCATATATTTTCTCAATGATTAACTTGAAACATTTAATTTATTCCTTGAACAAAAGTAGGAGATTAAACATTCAATACAGAAAAGCCATATTCCTGAATCTGAAATAACCCTTAGCTATTGTGATTCAAAAGAAAATATAGCCACAACTTGGAGACAAATGATTAAACACATGCAATAGAGCATTTCTCATATAAAAAAACATGAAACTAGTTAACTTATGCATAAAACATACAACATGAGATTCATAAACTCACAAGACACCCAAAACAGAGCCACCAACGAAGTTGTATCTTGTTACAACACCAAAATTTGTCTAGTTTTCAACAACCAATGAATGATACAGTTTGCCCCTCATATAGCCAAACTATACATCCAACAAATTAATTACATGACAAGTCAAAAATCCCACCAGATACATTGCACCAGAAATGGCACCCAAAATATTGAAGGCAACCAAGGAAAACAGAGGAGAGGGTAAGTGAGCTCGCGATCTGCACCGCCATTCAAAGATTTTTGTCATAAACCTAGTAGTTGGCCGTTCAACCATCGGCCCATGCCTCTGTATGTTGCCATTAATGGCTCAACTACCCACAACTCCCATTGGAAATCACAGCAGCGCACCAATGGAGTTTTCCCTCTAAAAAAATGACTGTAGACACAAGGAAAATCCATCGCTGAAGGTTTAAAACCTGACCGTCGATCTATCTCCCAATCGCTAAGATCAGTGGCCTCAAAAAATGCTGAAGAGTTGCCAACCAATTAGATCATGCCTTGTAGGCACCTTTTGCTATCGCTGGCCTTTTATCCTTTTATTTTGCCATTTTTGCCCTTGTATATGCAAGAATGAATGCATATACAACTACTCAATCATACAAGGCGGACCCCAAACTTTTATGAAGCAAATTGGAAACTTATTTGGGTCCAGCTTTTATGTCTCTTCTTTGTATATCCGCGATATACAACACACACATACATACAAGCTGCAGACTTTAAATCATTATGCATCAGAATGTACCTCCCTTTGAAATCTGGCTTGTATCCTTTTCATTGAACATCGGCTTGTATATCGGCATATACAAGCACTTTATACAACCCTCGGACCTCAAATTTCATTCACTGCATTTGATACCTCCTCCATGTCCCGGTTGTATGTCTTTCCTTTGTATATCAGGTTGTATGTTGCATATACAAATCCAATATACATGCAATCCACGGGTTCCAAACCTCCATGAAACATATTAGAACAACTTTGAAATCCAGCCTTTGTATCTGAGCCTTTGCACTTTTCATTGTATACCCATAGCATACAATGCATACATACAAGCTGCGGATTTGATCACCTTATGAGCTATATCACATTCTCCCTTCACATCCAGGCCTTGTATATATGCGCTTGTATATTACAAACATAAAATGCAGATATACAAAATGAAATATACAATCCGGACTTGAACTTTTTATTAACTAGAATGCACTATCCATCGGGTCTGGGCCTTGCATATTTGATTTGTATGCACCAACATACAATCGCTTTTGAAAGTAACTGGCGGGCCCGACCCCTTGTTTATTCTCTTTCGCACATTGCGGGCCCCACACAATGTATACCGGCCTTGAAAGTGTATCGGCCATCGGGGCAACCTTAATTTGAATTGTCGATGGGCACTATCATGCTAATAGAGCCTTTGTATATCCATTGATATACATTTCCACTTGTATATGCCCCTTTGTATGTTTTTGTGTATGTGCCCAATGTACATTTCGACATACAAGCCCAATATATAAGCAAACCTGATATACATTTAGAGAATCTTCCTGGAATCTGTGATAGATTCCCCCAATGTACATGGATCGTTTTGAGCCCAATATGCATTTTGGAATGCATACAACTACAGAATATTCCTAAGAATCTGCAAAAGATTCCCCCTATGTATATGCAACCCGATATGCATTAAAAAATGCATATAAATCATTTTTTTACCATTTTTCAAAGGCCGACTGAGATTTCACAAGCCCGCCAACATACATGATCACTTGCACATACAAAAACTTAGCATTTTGCTCATGTGTGATGGGAAAAAGTGGTAAAACATTGTATGGGGGCCGGTCAACCTATGAACACTAAAGCATGAGGATGAAACCTAATAACTGGGAACCCACCACAGAAGGTCACCATCAAAATAGAAAAAATAATGCAAGATCCCATGACTTAGAAATTTTAGGGTTTAAATGAGAAAACTTGTAAACGTTCAAGCCTAGAACCCTAAACATAAATGGGTACCAACATAGGCTCCGATTGGGGATGTACAGGCACAAGACTGCAACGAGGGCCAGACTACTCCGGGGCAGACTAGAAAAAACACAAAACTTAAAAGACGACCAACTATACAAGGTAGATACAAAACATTTACATCTAGTTTACAGTGTGCACAGAAGTTAACCACTTATGAGAGGAAGGCTTTAAGGAATTTACCATTCATAGGCAATTCCAGTGGTTCACCATTGAGGGCCTGGAGAAAATAAGAATCATCTTCATGGATATTGCGAATTTGATATGGGCCATTCCATAAGGGCTCAAATTTACCATGTTTTCCCTTATCTTGGTTTCTTGCATTCCACACAAGGACCATTTCACCTATCTGAAACTTTCTTTTTGTAGCTCTTTTATCAAACAAATATTTCACTTTTTGTTGTTTCTTAATGTTTGTTTTCTGTGCCTCCCGTCTGATTTCATCTAGTGCAATTAGCTGATTTATTCTTTCAGTCATTGGGTCCCCAATCTCCTCATCGTTCCCTTGGATGAATTTATAAACTGGCAGGAGATTGTTCACAGGCAAATTAGCTGCTGCACCATATACTAATTCAAAAGGTGACCTTCCAATTGCTCTTTTCACTATCACCCTGTCAGCCCATAATGCCAACTTCAGCTTCGAATCCCAAGCCCTCTTATTTTTATCTATCATCCTCTTGATGATTTTCATGAGACTTTTGTTGCTTGACTCTACTTGACCATTTCCTTGTGGATGGTATGGTGATGTATGAGACAAATCAATTCCATAATTATTGCAAAAATCAACAAATTCACCAGACCTGAAGCACATAGCATTATCTGTGACCACTTTGCCTGGCACTCCAAATCTGATAATAATACTTTCTAGAATAAAATCCATCACCACTTTGCTTGTAACTTTTTTAGTTGGAATGGCTTCAATCCATTTGGTGAAGTAATCAGTGGCAACAAGAATCCAACTATGTCCCCCACTTGATTTTTCTGAGATTTCCCTAATAAAATCAATCCCCCATTGCTGAAATGAAGCTTCCACAGTTATAGCCCTAAGGGGTAATGCACCTTCATATTTTAGCTTTCCTGAGAACTTTTGGCAAGACTCACATTTTCTTACCATTCTGTGTGCGTCTAAGAAAAGAGTTGGCCACCAATAGTCTGCTCTGAGAATTTTGTGGGTTGTTGTCTGGGCAGCATAGTGTCCACTACACACTCCATTGTGCATGTCACTTAGAATATCCTTGGCCTAATTTTCATCTATACACCTGAGTAATACACCATCAAGATTTTTCCAATATAGCTCTCCTTGAACAATGATGTATTTAATAGCATGTAGCTTCAAGGTCCTCTTCTGATTATCACTAAGATGGAAAGGACAGTTCAAATTCTACAAATAATGTAATATGTCCTTATACCATTCAGATTCTGACATATTTATAACTTCATTATGCACTACATTCACTTGGCATGCCTCTAGATTTGATTGTGTCATCAGTTTTTCCAAACCTTGTCCTCTTACCAATTTTGTGATCTGTATTTCAATGTTGAACTCCTACAATTTGTTTATCCATCTGCATCTTCTTCCAGTTACCTCCTGTTGAGTAAAGATATCTTTGACTGCTGCATGAGGCACATATGAAACTATCTGAGAGCCTACCAAATATGGCCTGAAGCTTTTGACTACTCTAACCAGTGCATATGCCTACTTTTCCATGATGTCATACTTCAATTTAGCAGCATGCAATGACGTGCTAAAGAAAGCTATAGGTTGTTTAAAACCTTCTTCATTCTTCTGTAGTAAGCATGCAGCAATAGTATGGAAAGAAGAAAATGAGAATATCTGAAATGGCTTAGAAAGGTCAGGAGATTTTAGCACAGGAGCCATCTTTATAGCCTCTTTTATGTTCTGAAATGATTTAGTTGCTTCATCTTCCCATTTGACAATTGCACCTTTCTTCAACATTTTAGAGATATCTTTTGTGGTCTCTACAAAGTTAGGAACAAATCTTCTAACAAAGTTAATTTGTCCAAAGAGTGACTGAATACCTTTCACTATTTTAGGGATCTGAATTTTGTCAATTGCAGCCACCCTTTTAGGATCAATCCTGACTCCATCTTTGGAAACAATGCATCCAAGCAATTTTCCTTCCACAACCCCAAAAGCACATTTCTTTGGGTTGAGTGAAATACCATATTCCAATGCTCTAATAAAAATTTGCTCCAAGTGCATACAGTGCTACTCCTCTTTTTTTGAAAAGGCAGTTAAATCATCTTGATACACAACCAAGATTGAGTCAATCAATCCTGCGAAAGCAACATCCATAGCCCTCTGAAATGTAGCTCCTGCATTTGTCAGTCCAAATGGCATTCTCACATATACATAGGTTCCCCATGGAGTGGTGAAAGCGGTCTTGAATTGTTCTGATTCTTTCACTTTCACTTGATTGTACCCTAAAAATCCATCCATCATGGATAAAAGTTCACAGCTAGTCACCTTTTGCAACATGGCTTCCATGTTAGGCAATGGATAATTGTCCTTCAAAGAAGATATATTTAGATTTCTAAAGTCCACACAAAGTCTTATGTCACCACTTTTCTTTCTGACTGGGACAAGATTAGACACCCAAGTTGAGTGCCTGATAGGCATGATTATTCCAACCTCCCTAAGCTTCATAAGTTCTTGTTACATTTTGGAGCTAAAGTTGGGTTGATATGTCTTTGTTTCTATCTAAATGGTTTAGCTCCAGGCTTCAAAGGGATTTCATGCTGAAATAAATCCTCCCTATAAGATTTCAGGTCCTCATATGGCCAGGCAAAGACATGCTTATATTTTTTCAGTAGTGCAATCAATATAGTTTTGATGTGTGGCTTGAGTTGTTTGCCAATGTACACCTTCTTGGGGTCATGAGATGTCCCCAAGTTTATCTCCTCTAAATCATTCTTGTTGAAGATGCCTTTGTAACAAATTGGTCCCTATTGTCAAAAGCTCTCTCTAAAGTAACCAACCCTCTAGTGATTTTATTTGTCTTGAGTTGAATCACCTCCTTCACTAAAAGAGTTTCTTTTCCATCCACAACTTCTACAAAGTTCTGAAAATCCACTTCTTGATTCTCATATTCATCAATACAATGTAGAAATCTCAGTAAATCTTTATAATCATCAAACACTTGCCATCTGCATACATTATCTGGCACTGCAAGTCTAAGTTTGACCTCAACATTTGTAACATCTGACAGAGTAACATCATCTGGCCTTATGGATACATTAGCTAGAAAATCTGCCCTGACATTTTTTGATCTCTCTATCTAGTTTATTGAAAAAGTGTCAAGAAATTCAATTGTATTCCAAACAACATGCTTATACTATTTTAACTTCTTATTTTTTGATGCATACTTATCTCTGACTTAGGAAACAACTAACTCTGAATCCCCAAACACTTTGAGCATCTTGATCCCATGCTTCAAAGCTACATTCAATCCTAATAACAGAGCTTCATTCTCTGCAATATTATTCATACAAGAAAACTTCAGCAAGAAAGAGAATTTTAGAAGCTTACCAACTGGAGACAAGAACACAACTCCAGCACCAGAGCCTTCCTTCAAACAAGCTCCATCAAAATACATGGTATATAGACCCTGTTGGTCAAGCTCTCGAATGCACATATCTCCCTCTTTATCCCCTTTATCATCTAAGACAACTCTAAAATTATCACAGTCAGTGTCCACAAAACATATATGCTCCTTTGACTCTTGATCCTCAACTATTTCTAATGACCTTTCTTCTCTGATCAGTTTGACATCCTTGCCATTCATTGGGATCATGGCGTATGACAGGTCCAATTGCATACTTCCACCAATCAATGTTGCCCATCTTCTTGACAACAACATGCCATACTGTGGTTTGATATCAACAACTGTTATGTTCATTTTGTAGGCCTTTTTAGGATATGTTGCCAGTCTAAAATCTACATCTTTCATGATTCCAATGACAGGTACTTCCCTAGCATCCATGGCATAGCATTTCCCACATGCCTTATCTATTCTTAACCTAGCTTGCTGCATAATAGCTAGAGGCATGATATTTGTTGATGCTCCTGAATCAAGCATACAATTCTTAATGACCTTTCCATTTATGATGAGGGAGACATAAAATGGTTCAACCTGTGAAGGGCATTTTGTCATGGTCATCTCAAGATATACCTCAGGAACCTCGTCTTCATCAATACACATAGCTTGTTACCCTGAGTTTCATCATTCAACTTGGCTTGACAAGGTACTCCAGAAATCAAAGACATTGCTTTATTTATGAATTCTTCAACTTTCATCAGCTCCATCAATGCAACAAAGATTTTCATCTGAGACAAGACCTGAGTTATGTCAAATGGAGCATAAATTTACATAACAGTTGTAGCTTGATCCACAGTTTTATTTCTATCCTGAGATGATCTAGCTTTAATTTTTATAGCCCCCTGACTGTCATTCTTGATCTGAAAATTTCTATTTTGATCCTCAACCTGGGGAACTCTATTTTCTGGTCCGTGGGGATCATGACCTATTTTTTGCTTAAAATTTTTCTTAGTAGTGTTCCATTGTTTCTTTTGTGGTTCAGCCCCTTTATGACTGTGCACTGGCTGGCTCACAAAAGTATCCTCTGGTTGGTGTGAATTGCTTACCTGAGCTTTACCCTTGAGATTGTAATTGCTTTTGACTTGAGCCACTGCTGCAGCCATGAGGGCTCTTATCTCTTCATCAGATGGTCTCCTCAAGTTATTCAAGAAGATGTGTGAGTCTTGAGCATAAGTGTAATTATCTTCATCATCTTCATCATGGGGAAACTGCTGGCAGACCTGAATCTCATCATTTGTGCTGGCATCAACATCATGAGAAGGGTACTGCTTTTTTGTGGACAGCATATTGGCACTATCATCCTCCATGCAATGTGGCTCATTACACTCATCATAGGTGACTGCATTGTTATATAAAGACTGAGCAATCATACATTGTGACTGTGAGTGAGGCATCTGACATATGATGCACCATGGGGTGTCATCAACAATATTAACAGCCTTCTTCAAAGGATCAGGTGTTTCCTTTGCATTATGAGCTCTTTGATTTGTGTTGCTGTGTGGGAGGATGGGTTTACCATTATGCCAATTAGTGTTATATGGCATATCATGCAATGATGGTCTCTTTTCTTGCCTTTGGTAAACCTGCCTATCAGGACCTATCCCTTTTTCATTTTTAGCAATTCTGTAACTCAGGTCCTTGACAATAGTTGTCAATTTATCTAATTTATCCTCAGAAGTAGATGCATTGCCTTGAACACTTTGAGACTTGTTGTTTGGATTTTGCAGAATTTTTACATCATCTCTTCTGTTTGTCTTACCAGACGCTTTTCTATTATTTTCAATGTTAGTTGCAATTTTGAAAGCATCCCTGAGGCTGTGAGGACCCTTATCTCTTAATCCATAAGCTGTTTTGGCATCAAAAGTATTTATGTACAACACTATGCACATTGGCTCATTAGGCCTCAGGTGATGTGGCAATTTGTTCAATACCTTCATGAATCTAGCATTGAAATCAACAACCTGTTCATTTGATCATTTGGTGATTCCAGTGAATTTATTAATGAAGAAACTAGGATTAGTTTTGTCACCATATTGTTCTTTGAATATCCTCCTGAAGTCATCCCATGATGAGAAACTCCTGTCAAGCAGACCCTTATACCATTCTCTAGCCTCATCAACTAAGTATTGCATAAACAATTTCATAAAAATGTCCTCATTCTCAACCTCAAAATTGTCCATGACATTCTGAAAAGCCTTTAAATGATCTTCTCTTGACACTGTATTGTTCCCTAAAAATTTTGGCACTTGTGGCCTCACATGTTTGTCAATGGGGTTAGGGTAACCAGGAATACCATCAAAAACAAGTTGTCTGAATTTGTCTAGCTGCATAGGTTGTTTGCCAAACTGATTAGCATTAGCATTCCTATTGACATTTTGATTTCTCATATTATTTAATGGAGCTCTCACATTGTTCACATTCTGTCTTTGATCATTATGCTGATCCTGAACCTCATTTCTGTGTTGGTTTCTCAGCGCATTTGCATTGTCAAGGGTAGGAACTAAATCATTCTGAGCAACTCTCAGAGCTTGCACTTTCTATCTCATGTCATCTCTGATCTTTACTGCCTGCAGATATTCTAATTCATCTCTTAGGCTTTTAATTTCTTCGGCTAATTCCTCCTCTTTAGGCATAGAAGAGGATGGTCTCATTCCATTCTGATCATCATCATCATCATCCCTTGGGGATTCAGCTTCTTCAAATCTATTAGGGGGATCTAGGAAACGGTGTTCCTGAAAAACCTTTGACCTCATTCTCAATCCATCACCCTGCTGTCTTTCATATACATTCTGGATTTTAGCCTCAGTGTTTGAAAAATAAGGTAATGTCCATTCTGAAGATCTTGGATTGTCTTGAATATTATCATTACTTCTGGGGCTGGGGGAACCGTCTTGACTGGCTCAAACAGTCCCTTTTTTCCTGTACATCATTTTTATGGGTAACTCTTCAAACAGAGGATTACGCAGGGATCTTCTCCCTAGCATACAAATTTTTACTTTACCACTTGGGAGATTGATTTAGAGTTGCCACCTATAACTAGGAATTAATTTCTTTTAAAATCAGGGTTCTTACACAAAGCAGTCCCCAACGGAGTCGCCAAATCTGTTGGTATTTTTCCCAAACTGGGTGCTTGCTCCCAGTTATCCCTACAAAGTAGCCATCATTGATCAATAGGATTCCCGGGCCAGGGGCCAATAGTACAAGAGATAGACTCTATAAATATCTCCTCTTCTTCTTTAGGCTCTGTAGAACCAAGGGAGGTATTCCCTACTCAACATCTATGAAATGCATCCATGAATTAGCTAGGATGTTGACACAAAGCAGATAAATCCTTTATTATGCAGACCAAAACTGTGAAATAAGTGCAAAGGGGCTAGCTTTGGACCTATATTTAGTTGTAGATAGAGGATTTTGGTCCTAAAACTACTCCTAATGTCCTGAAGGTTTGTATTTGAAGTTTGAGTTTGGTTTATGGTATTTGGATGCAAAACTAGGACTTTGGTTGTAACCTTAATACAGGACCAGATTGGTGCCTATCCAGGGCTCGGAGTCAATAGACATACACATGTAAATGGTTATCATAAGCTTAGATCACTAGATTTCAAGGGGATTTTTAGTGTCTGCCTTACAGATACTTCCCAAAAATTAAGTGCTTAATCATTCATACTTGATGGTATCCCTATTGCCATATATTTTCTCAATGATTTACCTGAAACATTTAATTTGTTCCTTGAACAAAAGTAGGAGATTAAACATTCAATACAAAAAACCCATAATCATGAATCTTAAATAGCCCTTAGCTATTGTGATTCAAAAGAAAATACAGCCACAACTTGGAGACAAATGATTAAACACATGCAATAGAGCATTTCTCATATAAAACAACATGAACCTAGTTAACTTATGCATAAAGCATACAACATGAGATTCATAAACTCACAAGAAACCCAAAACAAAGCCACCATCGAAGTTGTATCTTGTTACAACACCAAAATTTGTCTAGTTTTCAACAACCAATGAATGACACAGTTTGCCCCTCATATAGCCAAACTGTACATCCAGCAAATTAATTACATGACAAGTCAAAAATCTTGCCAAATACATTGCACCAGAAATGGCGCCTAAAATATTGAAGGTAGCCAAGGAAAACAGAGGAGAGGGTAGGTGAGCTTGGGATCTGCACCGCTGTTCAAAGATTTTCGTCATAAACCTAGTAGTTGGCTGTTCAACCATCGGCCCATGCCTCTGTATGTTGCCATTAATGGCTCAACTACCCGTAGCTCCCTTTGGAAATTGTAGTAGTACACCCATGGAGTTTTCTGTTCAAAAAATGACTGTAGACACAAGGAAAATCTATCCTTGAAGGTTTAAAAGCTGACCATCGATCTATCTCCCAATCGCTAAGATCAGCGGCCTCAAAAAATGCCAAAGACTTGCCAACAAATTAGATCATGCCCCGTAGGCACCTTTTGCTATCGCTAGCCTTTTCTCCCTTTATTTTTCCTTTTTTGTCCTTGTATATGCAAGAATGAATGCATATACAACTGCTCAATCATACAAGGTGGACCCCAAACTTTTATGAAGTAAATTAGAAACTTATTCGGGTCGAGCTTTTATGTCTCTTCTTTGTATATCCGTGATATACAACACACACATACATACAAGCTGCAGACTTTAAATCATTATGCATCACAATGTACCTCCCTTTGAAATCTGGCTTGTATCCTTTTCATTGAACATCGGCTTGTATATCAGCATATACAAGCACTTTATACAACCCTCAGACCTCAAATTTCATTCACTACATTTGATACCTCCTCCATGTCCCGGTTGTATGTCTTTCCTTTGTATATCAGGTTGTATGTTGCATATACAAATCCAATATACATGCAATCCACGGGTTCCAAACCTCCATGAAACATATTAGAACAACTTTGAAATCCGGCCTTTGTATCTGAGCCTTTGCACTTTTCATTGTATACCCGCGGCATACAATGCATACATACAAGCTACGGATTTGATCACCTTATGAGCTATTTCACATTCTCCCTTCATGTCTAGGCCTTGTATATATGCTCTTGTATATTACAAACATACAATGCGGATATACAAAATGAAATATACAATTCGAACTTGAACTTTTTATTAACTAGAATGCACTATCCATCGAGTCCAGGCCTTGCATATTCGATTTGTATGCACCAACATACAATCACTTTTGAATGTAACTAGCGGGCTTGACCCCTTGTTTATTCTCCTTCGCACATTGCGGGCCCCACAGAATGTATACCGGCCTTGAAAGTGTATCGGCCATCGAGGCAACCTTAATTTGAACTGCCGATGGGCACGGTCATGCCGATAGAGCCTTTGTATATCCATCGATATACATTTCCACTTGTATATGCCCCTTTGCATGTTTTCATGTATGTGCCTAATGTACATTTCAACATACAAGCCCAATATATAAGCAAACCTGATATACATTCGAAGAATCTTCCTAGAATCTGCGACATATTCCCCCAATATACATGTATCTTTTTGGGCTCGATATGCATTCCAGAATGCATACAACTACAAAATATTCCCAAGAATCTATGAAAGATTCCCCCTATGTATATGCAACCCGATATACATTAAAAAATGCATATAACTCAATTTTTTACCATTTTTCAAAGGTCGACTGAGATTTCACAAGCCGGCCAACCTACATGATCACTTGCACATACAAAAATTTAGCATTTTGCTCATGTGTGATAGGAAAAAATGGTAAAACATTGTATGGGGGTTGGTCAACCTATCAACACTAAAGCATGAGGATGAAACTTAATAACTGGGAACCCACCATAGAAGGTCACCATCAAAATAGAAAAACCAATGCAAGACCCCATGACTCAGAAATTTTAGGGTTTAAATGAGAAAACCTGCAAACGTTCAAGCCTAGAACCCTAAACATAAATGGGTACCAACAGGATGCACAAGACACATCGTCACCTTGGTCCTTATACCTTGGTGCATAACATCTAGTGCTATATCAAACTTCATGGTTGCTCACCTTCATTGTAGCATAACATTGTTGCCAATATGTGCCTAAGCTATGTTGTCATTGATGTCAACATATCCTTATTTCCATTGGTGTCAACTGTATCCTATTTTGTTGTCTGTTTAGAAGACTGGATTGTTGAGGATATTGAGAAAATTAATGGAGATCAATGTATGCAGACCATATGGATGTGTAGAGGTTTGTCTGAAGAAGCTCCAGTTATGATTTGAGAAGTTCGCATTAAGATATGAAGAATTTATGGCTATTTGAGTAGAACTGGTTCCTATAATACTCAGGAGAGACAAAGTGATAGGAAAGAGGTCTAGATTGCTCTGATAACATAAAATAATGATCTGCGAATCTAGAGGCATGTTTGGGAAGTTAGTGTGTATCATCAATACAAGTTTGTGGTTTGGAGGTCCGCAAGTAATCCTTCTAGTTTGACAGTCATGGCAGATAGTGTTCTTGAGGTTCCGTAAAAAGATGAAAGTGCTTCTGATGAGTTGGAGGAGTGCAGATATTTTTGTTGAATTCAATGTGCTTGTGGAGATCTCTAGATTGTGTAACTGTTGTGTTGGAGGTCTGCATTGAAGTTTGAGCTCATTTTTTGAAGATTTTATTTTTTGTTGTTGATGTTCTTCCTAGTCTTGGCCGACTGAATGATCCTAGTGTGTTGCGGATGATCTAAGAGCAATTTATGAAGCATGGCGTGGTTGTAGAGGAAGATTCAAGTCTCAGTTATGTTTGGCTGACAATGTAATGATCCATGTCATGTTTGGCCGACCTTGTTGATCATTCCAAGGTTGATGAAGCATACAAATACTTGTTGAAGAGTTGTTGAAAATCATCCTTGTGCAAAAATGAATTAAATCTGAAAAAGGATCAAAAGCAGAGTAGAGAAGAAGAGGAGCAAAAGCAATATAGAGTGAAGAGTTAGTGAAGAAGAATTTGGAATAGAAGCAAAAGTTTTTTTGAGCATCAAATGAAACCAAACCAGGCATGAAAAGATGCTAATTATCAGTTAGTTCTTTCTATATTAAACATAAATTTCTTGTAGGCAGTGAGCCTCTCTTTTGAGCAGTGAGCCCAAAGGCAAGTACCTTCCCATTCTTTTAAGTAATTTTAATAGGGTACAAATCTTGTGGGCTAACACCCACTGTGGTTTTTCCCTTAACTAGGTTTCCACATCAAAAATCTTGGTGTCAAATATGTTGATTATGTTTCTGCTTATGTGTTGATGTTATATGCTTTAAATGTTTGCATCATTAATCAAGTTGTCAATTGTGAAAGAAGATTAAAAGAAAAGAAAAGATTAATTTTGGGGACAACTTATTCACCCCCCCTCTCAGTTGTTTGGGCTAATTCCAACAATTGGTATCAGAGCCAATCACCCCTAAAATAAGCTTGACTACTTGAGGAGATCCAAGATGTCATCTTACAAGAAGGAAAGTCTGAGATTTGATGGAACAAATTACTCCCTCTAGAAGGTATGCATGCAGTGTCATCTGGAATGCATGGGTGATGTCTTTTGGTTAATAACCAAGAATGTGTATAAGATTCTGAAGAATGGACCTTCAACTATAGACGAACTCAGAGATGCTGAACACAACATTCGAGCCAAAGAAGCATTGTTGAGTGCCCTATCTGATACCGAATTGGTAAATGTCTTGGATTTGAATATTGCTCATGAAATTTGAAATAAGTTGGAAAATCTGTATGAAGGTGACAAATATGTTAAATGTGCCAAGCTACAAAGCTTGAAGGGTAAATATGAAAGATTGGTGATGAGTGAAGATGAAAACATTACTTCCTACATGCAGAAAGTAAATGAACTTGTGACCAGTATCAAAAATGCAGGTGGAATATTGGAAGAATAAAAAATTGTTGTCAAAGTGCTCAGATCCTTACCTGCAGCATACAAGTATAAAGTTGTAGCCATTGAAGAAATTAGAATAGTAACAACTGTCACAAGGGATTAGTTAGTTGGTAAGCTTTCAGCATTTGAAATGAGTGAGTTTGGTGATTCTCTCCCTAAGTCTGAATCTGCATTCAAGGCTAGTGTATATGGAAAGCAAATATATGATCCAGGTGAAAGTTCTTCAGGAAGATCAAACATATTTGTGAAGACAAGGAAGGATCTTGAAGATGATGAAACTGAGACTACATATCTTGAAGCTCTTATTGCCAAAAGAATGCCAAGAGGATCCGGTAAGTATGAAGGAAAGTTTCCATTAAAATGTTTTTTCTTGTAATAAGATTGGTCATTTTGCCTTAAGGTGTCCGGAGAGGTTTTCAAAACCAAACCCTAATAGATATAAAAGTCAGAAGAATTCCTACTATGTCCAAGAAGCTAGAGAAGAAGGAGTCACAGATTGTGAATCTAATCATGGAGAAGGTGATTGGGTGTTCATTGCTATTAAAGAAGAAGATCCAATGTCTACTGAATCTGCACTAGTTGTGCAAATGTGGAAAGTGCCTTGGTTCCTTAGGTTGTTGAAAAGGATGAATGGGTGATTGATAGTGGATGTTCTCATCATATGACTAGTGACAAGAGTAATTTTGTGAGTTTTGAAAAATATGAAGGTGGGCTTGTGAAATTTGGAGACAACTCAGCTAGTAGAATCCGTGGCAAAGGATCCATCTCTTTTGATGGTAAGAATTGCACCAATGATGTCCTGTATGTGGAAGGACTAAAACATAATCTTATGAGTGTTGGACAGTTGGTTGACAAGGGTTATGATCTACGATTCAAGGATGGAAAATGCAGAATCTTGGAAAGCTCCAAAACTGAAATTACATCTGGTACTCAAACTAGAGGTAACATCTTTCATTTGAGTAGTTCTAGAAAAAGTTGTTTCATTGCTTAGACAGATCAAAGTTGGTTATGGCATAGGAGAATATGTCATGTGAATTTTGATAACATTGTCAAAATAAGTTCCACTCAGGCTGTAAGAGATCTTCCAAGACTTGTGAAACCTGATAGCATATGTAGAGAATGTCAATTGGGAAATCAGAACAAAATTTCATTCAAAAGTAAGGAACAAGCTTCAAGTGGGCGATTGGAACTGGTACATACTAATCTCTGTGGTCCTGCTCGAATTAGGAGTGTGCAAGGAGACAAATATTTCATGTTGCTGATTGATGATTACTCCCAGATGATGTGAGTAACTTTCCTAAAAGAAAAATCAGAATCTCTTGACAAGTTTAAAGTGTTCAAGGTTATCGTTGACAATGCGATTGGTGGGAAATTGAAGTGTCTAAGATCTGACAGAGGTGAAGAATTTACTTTCGGTGATTTTGATGCTTTCTGTGAAAAGCATGGAATAAAAAGATAGTTATCTGCTCCTAGGACTCCTTAGCAAAATGGAGTTGTGGAAAGAAATTTAAACCAGACCATTCAAGAAGCTTCCAGGACCTCGATGATGGAAACAAATGTTCCTCAAGTTTATTGGAGAGAAGCCATGAGTACTATTGTCTACACTCTTAACTGGGTGCAGATCAAAGGAAATTCTGGTAAGACTCCTTATGAACTATGGTTTGGTCATCCTCCCACTGTAAGATATTTCAGAGTTTTTGGTAGTAAATGCTATATCAAAAGAGATGAGGATCTAGGCAAGTTTGAAGCAAGAAGTGATGAAGGAATTTTTCTGGGATACTCTACTCAAAGAAAAGCATACCGGTGCTTTAACAAGAGGTTGAAGAAGATTGTTGAAAGTGCTAATGTCAGAGTTGATGAGAACAAAGAAGGACATTCTAGGCCCTATAGATATGATTTAAATGATCAAGACGAAAATTCAAGTCAAGAAAGGCAAGTGCAATCTCAGATTCAGATCCAGATTGATTCAGTTAATCTAGTAATTCAAGAAGATAGTGCAAAAGTTGAGGAACAAGCTCAAGAAATAGAAGTTCATGCAATTCCCAAAACTCTCAGGTATGTAAGGATGAATCATCCTGAAGATTAGATCATAGGAGATAAGAGTAAAGGTGTTCGAACTAGGAGAAATTTTTTTGAAGAGGAGATTTGTTTGATTTCAAAGATTGAACCTAAATCAGTAAGTGAAGCCTGCAATGATGAAAACTGGGTTAAAGCAATTGAAAAAGAATTGATACAAATTGAAAAGAATCACACTTGGGATCTTGTTCCTAGCCCTGAGGACAAAGATGTGATTGGAACCAAATGGGTCTTCTAGAATAAACTAAATGAAGATGGTGAGGTTGTAAGAAACAAGGCAAGGTTGGTATGTAAAGGCTATTCTCAAGTGGAAGGAATTGATTTTTAAGAAACTTTTTCTCTGGTAGCAATGATAGAGGTAGTCAGATTATTTCTTGCTTTTGTTGCTTTCAAAGATTTTCAAGTTTATTAGATGGATGTCAAATCAACATTCCTAAATGGAGATTTGGAGGAAGAAGTCTACATTGAGCAACTGGAAGGATTTCAATTATCTGATCAAAGAGATATGGTTTGCAGATTGAGGAAAGCATTATATGGACTGAAACAATCCCCAAGAGCCTGGTATGCAAGATTAGATAAGTATTTGCTAAAGCTAGGGTATAACAAAGGCACTGCTAACAGTAATCTTTACTTCAAGATTGATCATGAGAATATTCTAATTGTTGAGGTATTTGTTGATGATATCATTTTTGGTGGAAATGAGAGCATGTGCAAAACATTTGATTATTAGATGCAAAGTGAATTTGAAATCTCCATGTTTGGGGAGATGAATTTCTTCTTAGGGCTGCAAATCATTCAGTCAGATAAAGGCATCTTCATATCTCAGTCCAAGTATATGAAAGAATTATTGAAGAAGTTTGGAATGGAAGATTCAAAGCCAGTACATACACCTATGGTAACCGGATGAAAGCTAAGCAAAGATGATGACTCCCCCAAGGCAAATCAGAAAAGGTATAGATCAATGATTGGAGGATTGCTCTATCTGACTCAGACCAAACATGACATCATGAAAGTAGTTGGACTTGTTGCTAGATTTCAAGATGATCCAAAAGTATCCCATGTTGTGGCAGTCAAAAGAATTTTTAGATATCTCAAGGGGACAATTGATAATGGACAGTGGTATCCAAAGGACAATGAATTCACTCTTCATGCATATACAGATGCTAATTGGGCAGGAGATGTGGATGACAGAAAAAGTATTAGTGGTGGTGCATTCTTCTTGGGAAGAAGATTGGTCTCTTGGATGAGCAAAAAGCAAGAGGCAATATCTCTATCTACTATAGAGATATAGTATATAGCAGCAACAAATAATTATACTCAAATTATGTGGATGAAGCAAATGCTGAAGGATATCAAAATTGTGTTTGAGGAGCTAGTCACAATCTTCTGTGATAATTCAAGTGCTATAAGCATTTCAAAGAATCCAGTATTGCACTCAAAGACAAAGCATATATCTATCAAGTTTCACTTTTTGAGAGAGAAAGTAAATGAGAATGAAGTCAAGTTGAAGTTTGTGTCTTCCAAAGATCAGATTGTGGATATATTCACTAAGCCTCTTCCCAAGGAAACTTTTGAGTATCTCAGAGAAAAGTTAGGGGTTATTATCCCTCCTGATCAGAACTAAGATGCACTAAGGTGCATCAGTCCAATGGAATTCACATTCATATCTTGTGATCTGGATTGATTTTAAGGAGATACTACTCAAGGGGGAGTAGTCAATATGCAAAATTTGGGATTAGTCTGAAGAAAAAAGGGAGAAAAGATAGAAAATATGTGCCCTTTTCCATTAAATTCAAAGGGGGAGAGAAGTCATGTGAAAAACTAGTTGCTAATGAAAGGGGGAGTAGTAAAGAAAGTAATTGCAGAAGTGAGAAGAGAAAGGGGGAGAAGTTCTTGTCTTGATGGTTGAATTCAGTTTTTCACATCATATGTTGCCATCAATGACAAAGGGAGAGATTGTTGCAAATATGTGCCTAAGCTGTGTTGTCATTGATGTCAACGTATCCTTGTTGCCATTGGTGTCAACTGTGTCCTATTTTGCTGTCTGTATAGAAGATTGGATTGTTGAGGATATTGAGAAAATCAATGAAGATCAATGTATGCGGACCATATGGATGTGTAGAGGTTTGTCTGAAGAAGTTCTAGTTATGATTTGAGAAGTTCACATTAAGATCTAAAGAAGTTATGGCCATTTGAGTAGAACCAGTTCTTGCGATACTCAGGAGAGACAGAGTGGTAGGAAAGAGGTTTGGATTGCTCTGGTAACGTAAAATAATGATCTGTAGATCTAGAAGCATGTTTGGGAAGTCAGTGTGTATCATCAATACAATTTGTTCATGGTTTGGAGGTCCGCAAGCAATCCTTCTAGTTTGACAGTCATGGCAGATAGTGTTCTTGAGGTTCCGGATAAAGATACAAGTGATTCTAATGAGTTGGAGGAGTGCGGATGTTTTTGTTGAATTCAATGTGCTTGTGGAGATCTCTGGATCATGTAGCTGCTGTGTTGGAGGTCCACATTGAAGTTTCATCTCATTTTTTGAATATTTTCTTTTTCATTGTTGATGTTCTTCCCAGTCTTGGCCAACTGGATGATACTAGTGTGTTGCGGATGATCTAAGAGCATTTTATGAAGCGTAGCATGGTTGTAGAGGAAGATTCAAGTCTCAGTTATGTTTGGCCGATAGTCTAATGATCCGCGTCAAGTTTAGCCGACCTTGTTGATCATTCCAAGGTTGATGAAGTGTACAAATACTTGTTGAAGAGTTGTTGAAACTCATCCTTATGCAAAAATGAATTAAATCTGAAAAAGGATTAGAAGCAGAGTAGAGAAGAAGAGGAGCGAAGGCAATATAGAGTGAAGAGTTAGTGAAGAAGAATTTGGAGATAGAAGCAGAAGTTTTTTTGAGCATCAAATGAAATTGAACTAGGCATGAAAAGATGCTAATTATTAGTTAGTTCTTTCTGTATTAAACACAAATTTCTTGTAGGCAGTTAGCCTCTCTTTTGAGCAGTGAGCCCGAAGGCAAGTGCCTTCCCATTCTTTTAAGTACTTTTGATAGGGTATGAATCTTGTGGGCTAACACCCACTGTGGTTTTTCCCTTGACCAGGTTTCCACGTCAAAAATCTTGGTGTCAAATATGTTGATTATGTTTCTTCTTATGTGTTGATGTTATATGCTTTAAATGTTTGCATCATTAACCAATTTGTCAAATGTGAAAGAAGATTAAAAGAAAAGAAAAGATTAATTTGGGACAACTGATTCACCCCCCCTCTCAATTTTCTAGGCTAATTCCAACAAACACATCATTCATTTCTTCCATCTATTCCCTAATCTTTCTTCCTTGACCAATCCCTTTCATTTCAAGAGCCTACCTATGTTTGTCCAACTCACCTATCCTCTCGAGGGGGCATCATCATCCCATTTCATCATCTTTTTCCTCTATCCACACCTTATCTTCTTTGAAATGATGTTACTTCTCTTAGTTGCAAACATCATCTCAAAGAGGGGCAAAATGTAGACACTTAAAATTGTCCATGTCTTGCAACATCAGCTTGTCGACACATTAAGTAAGAGATCTTGTGGCATTTTGTCCTAGACCCCTTTCATTAGCCAATTAATTAAATAAATTATATTTATTTAATTAATTTCCCATTCCTAATCCCATTTATTCCACTTTCCAATTAATTAATTAAATCTTATTTATTTAATTAATTTCCCTCTCACATGTTCCAACTAATTCAAATGAATATTTGAATTAATGTTCTCGCCTTTCATCTCATTGCAACACATGTCACATAGTACAACTTTCATTTAATACCCTTCACATGTCCAACTAATTTAAATAATCTTATTATTTAAATTAGGTCTACCCTACACTTGTCACATGACTACAACTCCTCATGGAGTGGGAAACCCTATTCAATCTCAACCGTCCACATCATTCACTTGAACTTTCAATCATAGCCCTTCATTCAAATCAGTCCTTTCCTATAAATCAACCCTCGCCAAAGCCATTTGGGGATCTATTTCTGCAAGTAGCCCCATGCTATCAAATTTCCTCTAGGATCTCCATTCTCATTCATCTTCTTCTAAGTATTATGTTGCTGAAATAGTGAGCAATCAACAGTCATCCTTCGACATTTTGCATTCCTATGCAAGATTGAGAAGAGAAATGAAGGCGAACCAAGTTTGACATAGGAGTTTAGATATTGTTGTTTGCATTTGATTTCAATGTTCATTTTTTACTCCATTATGTTGTTAGGGTTTAATGATTGTTGTTTCTTATTCATAGCCTTGATTTTCCCCTAACGACAATTCTTATATAATTAAAAATCATGATTAGATTTCACCGTTAAGTTAGTTTTCATATCAAACTGCACTCATGCTCAAAATATACATAATAATACCTTAACATTCTTACAATATGACTTCCCAGACCTTCATTTTCATACAAGTATAATATACAATAATCAGTGTACAAATCAAAATGTTAGTGTCTCAATAATTATATGTGTCTATGAGTAACATGTATGTGGCATAATAAGCTACTGCATGGAGGGAGAGCATCATATGTTAAACACACACTAGAATACTGAGAGGGGGTGAATTGGTATTCAAAAATATTTCAAACCCTTCTGGAGAAAACTGAAACTTAATCTTTATAGCATTAATAGAAACATAAAAGATCAACACAATGCACATCACATAACACTAGATATACATGGAAAATCCCAAAGGGAAAAAACCACGATGAAAAAATTTCTCGGATCTACTATCCTAATCCAACCTCACAACAGAATCATAATTACAACTTTGTTTTAGGGCTACATCCCAAGGAAGCTACTACTCCCTAAAGAAAGGTTTTAGGGTCACTCCCAAGGAAGATACAACTCCTTGCAAACATTTTTTTAGGGATTCAACCCAAGGAATCAACTACTCCCTAAACTAAGAACAAATTCATAAAATATTACAACATGACAGTCCTTCTACTATCTGAATTTGACAATGAAGCTTAGTTGTTTTGATGATTGCAATTATAGTTTGACAACTTTTGCAACTTCTTCAAAATATCTTCTCTGTAGCTTACTGACTCACTACTTTCATCCTTCAAAAAGTTTTGCCTTTGGCTCATTGACTCTAGCAATCTATTAGGCACACTCTTCACTTCCCGTCTATCTCAAAAATATCTTCAAGATGAATCAAGACAGGATCTATTGCTTCTGCTCTTTCTCTTTCAGTTATACATCATAATGCATTACACATCCACATTTAAAATCTTCACTCACACTCGTAATCACACCTCACCTAGATAACCTAGGTTTATAATATATACATGATATTACACTAATTACTTTTCCTATTAGCCGAAAATAACAAGAATATTGCAATTACAAGTCATCCAAAGATCAACAAACATGAAACATGTAGAGGGCAAGCCTTAAAAAGAACTACACGCAACACCATGAAGAGAAACATGCCTTGTAGATTACAAAACATGCTTAACTAGCTCCTAAACTCCCTTCACGGCATTAGCCTTCAAAGAATGACATCCACACGCTTCACACATTTGAAATAGGTCGGTCTTAAGAAAGAAAGTATGAATCTTGTAGCATGTCGGCCATTACAACTTGGCAGTATTCATGGAAGATTAAACATTACTTGCACTTCTCCCAAATGAGTCAGCATGAGCCATACAACATCTTCAAACACTCCTTGAACTCCACACAACAAAGACTTTGTGGCACACACCTTCAACATGCCTCAGTTGTCCAGGCAAAATCATAACCTAGCAACACCTTCATTCCAGACCACAACCTATTCTGGAGAAACAAAAAATACTTTATGGAGAAACAGGAAACCTCAAAAGATTCTCAATATCATTCTCCACCAGCTAATTCACCACTTCATGCAGCAACAAGTTGGCACAAGCCAACAGACACTGAAACTAGTCATCAGACAATACAGTCCTGCATTCTGTCACTTACAACTTTCTCTGCAAAGGGATAAATGATATGAAACTTTGGATATAACACCTTCACAACACACTAAACACAACTTCTAAACTGCAAGACTATATCTTCAAAAGTGGAGGAATGTAGTGCATTCTCCCAATCAATCTTCAAGGCAACTTCCTATAGTAAAGACCTTCACCAACATCTGGAAACCAGAGCCTCCTTGTAGCAACACATACATCCTTAGGAGAAATAGGAGAGAACATACAACATATTACAGACCATTAGCAACATCTCCCCAACATCAACATTACTTCTAATTCTCATCTTAGTTCTTTTAATTCCCATCTTAATGATTTTAATTCCCATCTTAATGTATCATCATGATACCATCTCTGCTGAAAGCAAACATACTCAATACTCATTGTCTCTGTTGACATTAAACAAGACATGCCATCCAACCATGAACATTAGCAACATCACTATTACCACACACAAGGCATGACATCCAACCATGAACATTAGCAAAATCATTGTTACCATACATAGGGCATGACATCCAACCATGAACATAAGAAACACCACTGTTACCACACCATCATAGTATACTATCAACATAAGCATCAAAGATAGTCACATCAATTACAACCACATCAGACAACCCAAACTAAGTATTGACATCAATGACAACCACATCAGTGAAAGCCTTAGGAAACATATGTGCAAGAATCTCCCCCTTTGGCGTTGATGGCAACACACACCTGCTCATTCTCCCCCTTTGAAATCAAGGACAAAGGGAAAAGGTCTTCAATTAAATGATCAACATATTCTCAACAACTGCACTTCTCCTTCATACAATTATGCATGCCCCCCTATTAGTAATAACCAACCAACTACCTACTCCCCCTTAGAGGTAACTCACATCAATCCAAGAAAAAAGGGTATGACATGAATTTCTCCCCCTAGATAGATGCACTATCTATGCATTTAGTTAGAAGAAGGAGGGGCAATAACCCCTAGCTTCTGTCAGAGATACTCAAGAGTATCCTTTGAAAATGCCTTAGTGAAGATATCTGCAATCTGATCCTTAGTAGGAACATACTCCAATCTAACTTCTTGTTCTACAACTTCTCTCTTAGAAAGTGATACTGGATAGAAATATGTTTGGTCCTTGAATGCATCACCAAATTCTTGGAAATGTTTATTACACTGGTATTATCACATAATATAGGAATGGGTTCATCATGCACCACCTAAATATATCCTTCAAAGTTTGTTTCATCCACAACACTTGTGTACAACAAGATGCTGCAACAATATACTCATCCTCTGCAGTTGATAAAGATATTGAATCTTGTTTCTTACTATGATATGAAATCAATCTTCTTCCTAAAAAGAAAGCACCACCACTTGTGCTTCTTCTATCATTAACACAACCAACCCAATCAACATTAGTGTAAGCACTCAGATGAAAGTCATTACCTCTCAGATACCATAAGCCATAATTTGGAGTTTCCTTCAAATCTCTAAATATTGTTTTTACTATCTTCTCATGTGTTTTCTTAAGATTAGGTTGATATGTGGCAACCAAACATATTGCATGCATAATATCAGGTATAGAAGTGGTTAAGTACAATAATCCTCCAATCATATATCTATAAAGTGTTTGATCAACCTTAGGTGACTCATCAACCTTTCTCAAGTGACAACTAGTAACCATAGCAGTACTTAGTGGCTTGGAATCCTCAATGCAAAATTTCTTCAACATCTCTCTAACATACTTAGCCTAAGAAATAAATATACCATCATCTAGTTGAACAATTCAAAGCCCAAGGAAGAAAGACAACTCACCAATCATAGGCATCTCAAACTCTTTCTACATCTCTTCTGCAAACCTTATACACATATTATCATCTCCACCAAAGATAATGTCATCAACATATATAACAACTATCAAAATCTTATCTTTCTCCACCTTAATGTAAAGATTACTATCCACAGTACCTTTCTTGAAACCTTGCTGAATTAAGTACTTATCCAATCTTGTATACCAAGATCTAGGAGCTTGCTTGAGTCCATAAAAAGCTTTCTTAGGTCTGCACACCATGTTTGGATCTTTTCATAGCTGGAAACCATCTGGTTTCTCAATGTAGACTTCTTCCTCTAAATCACCATTCAAGAAGGTTGACTTGACATCCATCTGATAAACCTTGAAATTCTTGTGAGTAGCAAAGGCAAGAAACATCCTGATTGCCTCCATTCTGGCTTCCAGAGAAAAATTCTCCACAAAATCAATACCTTCAATTTGTGAATAACCCTTACACACCAATCTTGCTTTGTTCCTCACAACTTCACCATCTTCATTTAGCTTGTTCTAGAACACCCACTTTGTTCCTAAAACATTCTTATCAGCTAGTCTAGGAACCAATTCTCGTGTTTGATTCTTTTCTATTTGATTCAGTTCTTCTTGACATTGCCTTCAGCCATCCTTCATCTTTGCTAGCATCAGTAAAAGTTTTGGGCTCTACCTTTGACAATAAACATAAATTCACTTGCTCACTTGCTTTTGCAAGCCTTCTTTTGGTCTGCACACCTTAATTCCTATCCCCAATGATATGATCTACTAAATGGTTCCTTTGAACATACTTTGCTAGAGTCTTAGGGGTCTTTTCTAATTCTTGTTCCTCTTCTTTCTCCTCTTCTTTTTTTTAATCCAAGGAAGTATATTAGATCCTCAAACCTCTGGTTCTTGTGAGATCTAACACAAATCATCATCTACCTTTACATTTTTGCTTTCAATCATCTTTCCCAATCTCTTGTTGTAGCATCTATAGGCCTTACTTCTGGTTGAGTTGTTGGATTAGGTCCGGTCAACTGAGAGGGGGGGTGAATCAGTTGACACTTATTTAACCTTTTTCTTCCTTTAATTAACTTATTAACAAATTAATGAAATAAGCATTTTAGCATCACATAAGCAAAAACATAAATAACACACTTGATGCCAAGATTTTGACGTGGAAACCCGGTTAAGGGAAAAACCACAGTGGGGGTTAACTCACAAAAATTAATACTCTGTTAAAAGTATATTACAAATGGGAATGCACATGCATTCAGGCTCACTACCCAGAGCTCACTGCTCAAAATGAAGGCTCACTGCCTAGGAAAGTATTACAAGAGAATTATAGAAATTTGAACTGATTAATAGCATCTGCCTATGCATGAATCTCAGTTCTAGTTAAGTATAAAAACTGATCTTACATATTTCATCTTTGCTCTGCTCTTCTTACTAATCTGCCTTCATTTGCTCCTTGAATTTCTGCTCTTTTCCACATACACCTTCTTCACACACCTTTTTAAAATATCCACAATCATCGGCTATATATATCCTTATCTTGAATTGCAATCACTTGCCAGTCGGCAACAACAACACTTTGAGCTTTTTAAGAAAGGTCTGTTTTGTCGGCTAGATCCATACACCAATATTGATACATACCAAAATAACACATGTAGATCATCATACATGTCAGCCACTAACATTCTATCTCATACACAGTTCATCAAAACACTTCTATTGAGTTCACACAAGAATTAACATAAGTCTGCCTGTTCTTCATTGAATTGTTCTGTCATAATAGGACCCGGTATTTAGATGCTCATAACTTCTGATCCCATTGCCACCAGAGGCTAAAAACTTGGACTTAGATTGTTCTGGTATCTCTCTACACTCCTTTAGATCTTCAACACATAATGATTAACTAGAGAGATCCGCTGACCAAAATACTAGACTCTACTATATGCTCTATTTTGGGCTCCCGGACTTAGATAGATTATCATTCTAACTTTCAGTATGATCATATACTACATTATAGATGTGTGGAACAATCTTAGTTGCCATCAATGACAACACCTATCAATGCTAAGCAATGTCTCTTGCCAACAATCTCCCCCTTTTGCCATTGATGGCACTTAGTAAAAAATGACTAAGTGTCTTTGAGCAACTCCCCCTTTGTCTGTACATTTGTGCACTTCACTTATTCCAGTGCTCTCCCTTTGCTGAATACATCATTTTTCACTACCCTTCACTCCCCCTTTGACATCAATGGCAAAGGGTGGGATCCACAAAACAAAATTCTCCACATTTTTGGTATACATTACCGCATATGTACAAGTAACCATCAAGTTCCATTCACATGAACTTGAGGAGGTCTGCAAAACTAGTTTTTAATTGGGAAAGTTTGGAGGCCCAAGCATTCTTTATTCCATCCAAAATTGAAATGTTCCCACTCAGAAAAAATGCATATGCTTCTGCCTTTGCTAGATCTGGAGGATCACTTGCCTGAAGTACATTCTGAGCTTCGGATAAGGCATTGTGCATGGATTCCAATTTGGGAGCAATCAATCCCCTGAGTTCACACATCCTCTTGGTAGTGTTTCTTTTCTCTTTTACAAGTGCCTTTATTTTGTCTATCAAGCTAATAACTTGACATTCCTGGCTTATTGGAGAGATAGTTAAAGGATCAAAATTTTGAGATAGAACTGATATTTACTATTCTTTATCTTTTATCTTCTTCTCAATATCTTTATGTACTTTAGACCAAGATAGACAAAACTTATATATATCTCCTCCATCATTTAGAGCATTCGGAATGCTCTTTATGCTGATGCCTAAGATCAACCTATCATTCCCTATCAGTTTCTTGACTTGGTTGAACTTCTTATTCAAGAACTCTTTTTGAACTTTTGTCTCTACAAACTTTTCAAAAGATTCAAAATGTGAACTTACTGAACTTACAAGATTTTTTAGATGACCGGAGGGAGAATCACTTTGATTCTTATGGTAGGTTGGCATTAATTTCTCTAGAACTCTGGTTGCTAGCCCCATCAACTCAGTATCCTCTAAGTGGGATTTTATCAACTTTTCTCTAGCTTTCACTTGGGTGAAAGATGCTATTTTCATCAATTGAAATGGAGAGAGCGCATCTCAATTGATTAGTCCTTGGAGTAGTTCGAGCTCATCAAGCTTAATCACTTCCTTTTCAAGAGGGCCTTTTACTGCATCTGCAGTGTCTCTTGCTACATTTTCTAAACCATTCTTTTAATCATCAGATTTTTCTACATTTGCTTTAGGTGCTTCAACATTTGCACCATCTTCTTCTGCTTTGTCTTCCTTTCCTTTTTCCTCCTCTCTCTATATTATTCTTCTCGGTGTTCTCTTCTGACAGACTTATTTCTATTTGTTCACCACTTGATACTTGATCTGGAGGACTTTGTGTGGTAGCAATATCCTTTTCCTTCCCAGAGTGATCAGGTGGAGGAGTTATCTCTGCATCAATTATTTTGTCTATCATTTCTATGTCCTCTTGATTGACTTGTTCCTCTTCCTAAACTTCTCCAATATTTAGATTTGATGAGACAAGTTCCGAAGGATCTAGAGTAATACTTTGGTCATTAATTCTTTTGTCAGTTTCTTCTTCTGGAGCTTTTTGTTCTAGATCAGAAGGATTGTCTTCTTCAACTTACTTTTCTAAAACAATTTAGTATTTATTTTTGTTTAAAGCCTTTCTTGAAATTTCCTCTATTTCCTTAACAATTTCTTCAGTCTCACCAAGCATTAGTTTGTTCATCTAAACTTTGCTTCTGAATTTATCTTTGACTTCTCTAAGGATTTCATCTACTTCTTTTCTGGTCATCACAGGGCACAAAGAGGAGAGAACATATTCTCTGAGTCCTATATCTTTTTCTTTGTCCGCTTCTTTCCTCATTTCCATTACTTTCCTCAAACTTTTAGGAAGTTCATGTAAGATTTCCAACAAGGCTCTATTGAATTTATTTAGATATATGATAATGGCATCTTCTAAAATTTTCTTATTTTCTTGATCAAGGTTATCATAGTAAACATTGATAGGTTTTAAATTTCCATGAACAATGACTATTTTCACAATTTCATTAATAGTCATGGCAACCTTACCTGATACTTGCTTTTTACTGTTCCTCATGCTTTCAGACGGTTGATTTTCAAAAGTCTTTGAATTTTTTATCTTCTTAGATCTTATTTCTTTCACTTCTTCATCTGTTTCTATCTCCTCATCATCTTGTGTGGTCTTGTGGGTTCTTGTTGCCTTAGTTTTCTTTCTTTTCCCTCCTTCACCAGATGGAGTAGCTTCCAACTTCTTAGTGAAAGTGGTCTTGAGAGGCTCAACAGGAGTTGCAAAGCTCCTTGTCTTCCTTGGGGCTTCCAGGGGAACTATAGGCTCACTTTTTTCCTTCTCCGTGCTCTTCTTTATCTTTTCAATCCTTTGTCTGTTTTCTTTCACTGCTTCTTTTGTAATCCCAATGCTTTCTGCATACATCTCCACTTGCTTGTGTACCTTTCTTTTTGTTTCTAGCTATCTAAGTTCCACATGCAGCTTTAAGCCTAGTTACTTGTATGTTCTGAACCTTTCAACATAGGTGTCTTTAGGTTTTCTCAGGAGATGTTGAGCATACATGTCCAAAATTTCCTCATCCACTTCATAGCCCATCAAGGCATTATCCATACTATCCTTGGTTCTACAGCTTCCATCAAACATTTATCTGTGTCTACCATAAAACATATTTCATTTTCATACTTTTCAACAACTGAACTAGGAATTCTTTCCCTTGCATGCATCACATTCTAGAAGTTTTTGAAGTAACCCCAGAAAGCAGTCTTTTGTGTCTGGGTATCACCATGACTGTGTAGATGATCCCTAATTTGCCATGCCACTGGCTTGTCTGATGTCCATTGTATACCTATAACTCCCTGCACTTCATTCATGAAGTATAAGAATATACATATCACCAAGGAACCATACTTGAAGGAATTTTTCTTGTCCTTTTTGATTTTGTTTAGATTTTCTATTAGTTGGCTTTGTAGTAGCTCACACAAATATTAATCCACATTTTCTTTTATCATCTAATATGCGGCATAAATAGCTATTCCAGAAACTAAGTTCTCCCTACTGGAGTGGTAAATCTTATACCCAACTACCATTGAGGCAAACTTGACATCCAGATCAGTGATGTGATTGATAGTCATAGCTCTTCTTTCAAAATTTACTCTAGTTGCATCAGTTACTATTTGATTTTTCATAGCTTTAGGCATGGTTTGCCCACTAGTTGCATTCAGTCCAGTCACAATTCAGATTATCTCTTTTGTGATCTTGAACAACTTCAATAACCACATAAACTCATCATGTATCCGACTCAATACATATCTAACCTATTCACTTTCATCAAAAGACAAAAATTCAATAACTTGTATGAAGTGTTTGCTCTCTAGGGTTTTATATTCTAGTTTCAATTGGTGACTGTCATTCTTCAAGTGGTTTTCAAATAAATCCAGTAGTTTTAGATTTCCAAATTACTCTATATTGCAGTGAATGTAAGCCCTAATATCTTCGACATGTAAAACCCCGTACGGAACTCCAGAAAGAGCACCTAGCGGCTCAACCTCTATAGATTTGAATGGATGCTTCTTGAATTTTGGACGAGGTCTCTCAGCAACATCTACCACTAGAGGTGTTGCCATTTGCAAAAATTGAGAACTCAAAAGATTTCACAGAAAACAAAAAATACCTTGCTACACAGATTAGGGTTTTTTCTTGGAAATCCTTTTCTCGCTTCCAACTCTTGAGAATTCTCAACTCTAAGCTTGTCCACTTCTTTCTTCTTGATTTCTCTTGATACAAAGTGTTTGAAATGAGGAGTGAATGACCCTTTTAAGCTTCACATTACCTAATTTGCCTTTGTAATAAATGCCCTGCCCTAGCACATCCGGTGGTTTTGTTTTGAGTAGTTTTTCACGTATTGCTCTATAATTTGCCATATCCATCTCTTTTCTTTTAGAAAACTTTCCACATGGTCTGAAACAATCCAAGATATCTTTTCTTACTATGCTAGATCTAGGCACTTACTTACTAGCTGGGGGAATTTGATTTGTAATGCTGCTCCCTCTGAGCCAAGACTTCTAACTTAATTCCTAGAGGAATTATCAACACTGAATTGTGGTGTGGATCCATTGTTGTCATTCATAATGGCTTTCTTGACCCATATCTTGTTTGATTAATCTTGAGTCTCATTCTCATCAATTTTCTCCTTTTCTTTGTCTTGTCTTTGTTCATCTAGTTTTCTATTTACCAGACCTCTTCTTCCATTATCTTTACTTCTGCAGAGTCTTGCAATATGACCAGATTTATTGCAGTTAAAGCATACAACATTTCTTTTCTTATAGGCCTAATTTTCTCTTGATCTGCATTGATTAGGCATATGTCCAAACCCATTGCAAACAAAGCAGTAACCATTGAAAGAATTGCTAATTCTTCTGTTATTGGGATTATTCATTGTTATACTTCTGCATTCATTTGATCTATGACCATACCTATTCCACTTGAAGCATTGACCAGAGAAGGATGGACCTCTTTGATTTATTTTTCTATTGCACTAAGTAGCTCTATGACCAAATTTGTTGCAGTTGAAACAATTTCCATTGAATGATGGATATCTTTGAGCATTTAGCTATCTCACTGGAGGTTTTCTAGATCTGTTTCTCCCATTCTTAGATTGAAAATTTCTCTGTTCGGATCTGGAGCTTTCACCTTTCTCATATCCACGACTATGCTTGTCATCAGCCCTTTTCTATCCTTGAAGTAGTGCTTCAAGTTTTGCTGAACTTATTTTGAACTTATCCTTATATTCATTTACAATATCTAGGTCATGTCTAAGAGTGACTAATTGCCTTTCAAGTTCTCTCTCATTATCTCTACTTTCTTGTAGATCAGACTCTAGATGGCTAGCTATTCCATCCAATTTGCAACATTCTTCAGATCTTTCTTTTAGTTTTTGTTTCAGATCTTCTTCAATTTTCTTCCTATCTTCACTTTCTTTGGTTTGTCTCATCACCCTAGATTCCATTTTAATTTTCAAGGCAATGACTTCTTTTGAGATCTTCTCTCATTCCTTTATTTTTCTTCCAAAGCTTCATTCAAGCCATTTTCTTCAGGTAAACTGGATAGCTGAAGAAGTAACTCCTTTTTTCTTTGCAAGGATTTCTTTAATTTATCTTTTAACATTTCAATGGTGTCATCAACATCTTTAAGTTCACCTCTTAGATTACTAATTTCTAGTCTAGATTGAGCAAGCTCTTCTAGGGCTGACTGAAGATCTCTTAATGAACCCATTGGAAACTTCTTTCGAGATCTTTTCCTTAAGCTGTTAGGCTTCTTTAAGGAACATCGCTCTGATACCAATTGTTGGATTAGGTCCGGTCAACTGAGAGGAGGGGGTGAATCAGTTGACACTTATTTAACCTTTTTCTTCCTTTAATTAACTTATTAACAAATTAATGAAATAAGCATTTTAGCATCACATAAGCAGAAACATAAATAACACACTTGACACCAAGATTTTGATTTGGAAACCTAATTAAGGGAAAAACCACGGTGGGGGTTAACCCACAAAAGTTAATACTCTATTAAAAGTATTTTACAAATGGGAATGCACATGCATTTAGGCTCACTGCCCAGAGCTCACTACTCAAAATGAAGGCTCACTGCCTAGGAAAGTATTACAAGAGAATTATAGAAATTTGAACTGATTAATAGCATCTACCTATGCATGAATCTCAGTTCCAATTAAGTATAAAAATTGATCTTACACATTTCATCTTTGCTCTGCTCTTCTTACTGATCTACCTTCATTTTCTCCTTAAATTTCTGCTCTTTTCCACATACACCTTCTTCACACACCTTTTTAAAATATCCACAATCATTGGCTATATATATCCTTATCTTGAATTGCAATCACTTGCTAGTCGGCAACAACAACACTTTGAACTTTTTAAGAAAGGTATGTTCTGTCGGCTAGATCCATACACCAATATTGATACGTACCAAAAATAAAACATGTAGATCATCATAAATGTTGGCCACTAACATTCTATCTCATACACAGTTCATCAAAACACTTCTATTGGGTCCGCACAAGAATTAACATAAGTCTATTTGTTCTTCATTGAACTGTTTTGTCATAATAGGACCCGGTATTCAGATGCTCATAACATCTAATCCCATTACAACCGGAGGCTAAAAACTTGGATTTAGATTGTTCTGGTGTCTCTCTACACTCCTTTAGATCCGCAACACACAATGATTAACTGGAGAGATCTGCTGACTAAAATACTAGACTCTGCTATATGCTCTATTTCGGGCTCCCAGACTTAGATAGATTATCATTTTGACTTCTGGTATGATCAGATATTGTACTACGGATGTGTGGAACAATATTAGTTACCATCAATGACAACACCTATCAATTCTATGTAGTGTCTCTTTCCAACATGAGTAACCAAGAAAAATCACTTCATCACACCTTGAATCAAACTTTCTAAGATCTTCTTCATCTCTCCTAATGTAGCATTTTTTGCCAAAGATCTTGAAGTATTTGATAGTGGGAGGTCTTCCATACCATAGCTCATAAGGTGTCTTAGTGCTATTGACCCTCAATTGTACTATGTCAAGCATGTAGACAACAATGTGAACTGCTTCCTTCCAATACATATTAGGTAGATCTACATCTTTCAACATTTCCCTAGCCATCTCTTGCATAGTCCTATTTTTCCTCTCCACTACCCCATTCTACTAAGGGGTCCTAGGAGAAGAAAGATGTTTCCTAATACCATGATCTTCACAAAACTTTTCAAATTCATTTGAAGTAAATTCACCACCTCTATCAGATCTTAAGCATTTGATCATAACATTCATTTCATTCTCAACTTTTGCTTTGAAAATCTTAAACTTATCAAAGGCTTCTAATTTTTCTCTTAAAAAAGTAACCCAAGTCATTCTAGAGTAATCATCAATAAGAAACATGAAATACCTTTCACCTTGTTGACTCTTTATCCTTGAACATCTGCATAGGTCAGTGTGAATCAACTACAACGGTATTGTAGAAGAGCATTCCTTTCTTTTGAAATTTGTCCTTGTATACTTTCCCCTTTGACACTCGTTGCATAATGTGTTTCCAGGCTTGGTTATCTTAGGAATATCACTCACCATATTGTCAAAGTTGATGTGTGCTATCCACTTGTGCCACAATCAACACTCATCAGATTAAGCCAATAAAAAGGTTCTTCCATTTGCCTCCTTTAGATGATAGACATTTCCGTATGTCCTTGTACCTTCTACTTGACTAATCTTCTAGATCCTACCTTCCTAACCTCACAACCTTTGCATGAAATGTAAGAATGTATCCTTTACTGCACATTTGACTAACACTAAGGAGATTGTGCTTGAGCCCTTTGACATAGAGAACATCCTCAGTCTTGTTCTTTCCATCAATGGTTATAGAACCCTTTCCACAAATTTGTGTTGACTCATCACCACCAAACTTGACATCTCCACCATTGCACTTCTTAAGGATGATGAACTTTCACTTGTCACCAATCATGTGTTTAGAGAAAACACTATCAATAACCCAAGAATTTTTTTCTTCTGTTACACGAAAAGAAGTCCATGCAACCATATACTTTTATTTATTTTTGTCAACCTGCAAGGTACTAGACTTCTTACATTTTCCAATATCACTCTTTTTGTCATCAACTTTCAAAGCCATGAAAAGTTTTTCATCATTTAAATCATCATGATCTTCATCTTCTGAAGAACAATTGTTCTCCATGGAATAAAAACTTCTTTTGAACTTCTCTCTTTTGTTGCTATTCTCTGATTCTTTAAAAGGACATTTAGAGGCATAATGACCAATTCTCCCATAGTTGAAGCACTTGAAAGGTAACTTACCTTTGTATTTGCTAGTTCCCTTCTTCAATCTTCTCACAAAGTTTGCTTCTACCTCATCAAGGTCACAATCTTGATCAGTTGTTTCATGTTCTACCTTCTTACTAACTTTGAATGCTACTTCTTTCATTGGAGCATCTTTGTCAAACTCTCTCATTTCAAAGGTTGTGAGAGTACAAACCATTTGATTGTTAGGAACCTATGTTTAACCCTTCTCTTTACTTTGTTAGTATATTACATTTGGACGCATATGCTTTGTAAGTTGTCCCATGAGTATATTGTATTATCTCACATTCATGGGAAGTAATAGTTGTTTAGATTAGACTTAGTATATAAGTACGTGTTGAGGCCAATGAAGGAATCCACGAATTTATTGTATTGAGCTTGCTCAAAGGAGGTTGCCCCCTCGAAGTGGCCTGTGATCAATAAATTCCTTCTGTGTTTCTGCTATTTCTGTTATTTCTGCATTTTTTATTATATTGTTGCAGGAGGGTCCTCTCATCTAGTATTAGAGCACTTTCTTGGGTTCACTAGGTGGAATTTCTGCCGAATTGTTTTCCGCAGTGCCCTCTAGGCACTGTGATTATTGCAGTAGTTCTTTGTTTGCATTTGTATTGTTCATTTCAATTGTAGGTTTGGATCAAGGAATAATCTCTATCCGCTTAACTATGGGAAGTACCTAGGCATAGCCCTAAAACTCATTGTGAGTACCATAGGAACCCCAAAGTAGCTAGCCCATTGAGAGGAGATACCAGCAAAATGGGTAACGACCCCTACCTGATTGATTAGTTCCCATCCATGAGGTAAACCAAGAGCTGTCATTTGTGGCAAAGTGGTTATTAGTTTTACTTGAGCTGTGGAGTGAGGGGTACTGCCCCAATATGCAAGCCGTTAGACAACATTGGTAGCTGAGTGAATCCCCTGAACCTTTAGGATGCCAAACATACTTGGGGCCCATATCTATTGACAACTGACAAAAAATAGATTGAATCTCTCCAAAGCAGTTGTAGATCGTTTCCAGAAAAACAATTCTAATTTTTTGCCATATCTTCCTTGCTTTAGCTCTGTTTCCTCGAAAAATTCACCGGAACCCCTAAAATTTCATTATGTGTATTTCCTTCCTTGAGGACCTAACCCCAAATTCCACTTATCGAAGCTAGAAATCCCACATTTGTCTATTTTTAGGGATTTCCATAACTTTTGATTCTCACCCAATAGCCTTCAAATTTTTTCATAGTGTTCATTTCCTATTTCTGCTCCTTTGTCCCTCTTGGACAAATTTTCCCATTCTTTCACCCCACTTCTGAAATCCCCATTTTCTGCTTCCATGTCCCTCAGAAAGTGTCTAAAACCTAGTCAAACCCCAATTACCCATCAGAGTTTTTCCCAAATCTAAATTTTCCTTTACTAAAAAGTTTCTGTTTTTGTTTTCTATTCATTCCAAAAAAAAAAACTTGGTTATCATTGTCACCAACGTAAGAGCAAAAAACATGGAGGAGGAACTTGCAACCCTCAAGACCAAACTCCAAGATCTAGATGAAAAAATTCTTGGGCTCAATCTTTAGCATTCAACCATGAGCAATAGATGACAGCCAGAGTCTTGTGCAGATATAGGGTTTTCTTCTTCCAGCAATTTTCGTAGACTGAAGCTTGATTTTCCTCGCTTCAATGGTGATGATCCGACTGGATGGATATACTGGGCATAACAATATTTTAGTTTGCATAATATTTTTGATGTCAACAAAGTCCCACTTGCCTCCTTTCATTTGGAACATAAAGCCCTTCAATGGTTCTATTGGTACATCAAGGCTTATGAAGATCCAAAATGGATAGATTTTTGCAAACTCATTTTTCAACGATTTAGCCCTAGTGCTTTTGATGACTTCACATGAGAACTCACAAAACTACGCCAAATAGACACTATGAGAGAATATCAAATAGAATTTGAAAAACTGGCCAATCACACAGAGGGATTGTCTGATGAATTCTTCAGGAGTTGTTTTGTTAGTGGTTTGAAGGATACAATTCGCTCTGAGGTTAAAATGTTTTGTCCAAGAACAATGATGGAAGCCTTAGGGTTGGATAAGTTGGTGGAGGACAAGATCACAACTCAACAATGCTCCAAATCCAATTTTGTTCCATTCAGAAATATGGATTCTCAAAGCCCTCATATAATGCCAGCTCCTAGAACAACTCCTATCAAGCATTTGACTGAAGTAGAAATGCAGGCATGTAGAGAAAAAGGGCTTTGTTATAATTGTGATGACAAATTCTCTCGGTGACATAGATGTGTTGAGCAAAATCTCTATCTCTTGGATATGGATTCTCTTCCTGAAACTAAAGTTTATGTAGATGCTCAGGATACAGTAGCTGATCAGTTTGAAACTCAACAATCGCCTATTGACCCTACTTCTCAGGAAGACCACCCAGAGATCTCTCTTAATTTCGTAGTAGGAGTCACCACCCCACAAACCATGTAGGTCAAGGGTTACTTCAAGAAACTCCCTCTTACAATACTCATTGATTCTGGTAGCACTCATAACTTCATTGACCCTTGAATAGCCAAACAGGCTGATTGTTTTGTTCATCCTTGCACGAACTTTGAAATCATGATTGCCAATGGGGGCACATTACCTTGTAAAGGGAAGTGTCATAATGTGCGTATCTCTATTGGAGATTATAACGTATGCTCTAACATGTTTGCCTTGCCCTTAGGTGGATGTGATGTGGTTTTGGGTGCCCAATGGTTATGCACACTTGGACCCATCTTATGAGATTTTGTTGAACTTTGGATGCAATTTTTAGATAATGGCCACAAACACGCATTGAATGGCTTACAACCAGGGTCTCTCAGCATCATAAGTTCACATCACATGGGAAAGCTTCTTAAGAAGAATTCACATGGTGTCATTGCTCAGCTTCACTCCATTCAGATGCAACCATCCATGGACTCCACTACTTGTTCGGCTCTACAACGAATGATGGATATTTTGCATGCAATACATAAGTGGCGGCCATACCTACTAGGGAATCATTTTTGCATTAGGGCTTCTCACCAAAGCCTAAAATATTTCCTGTTACAATGGGTCTCCTCCCTAGCACAACAGAAATGGATCAGCAAACTCATGGGTTATGACTATGAGATCACTTACAAGTAGGGTAAGGACAATATTGTAGTAGATTCTCTTTCTCACACATGTGATGACCAAGCTTCTCTTTTAGCTATTTCTATGCATGTTCCAAATTGGTTGGAATCTGTCTAGCAGGCTATCTTCTATGAACTCTATGTTTCTCCATCGGTAGGGCACTCTGGGTTCCTCAAAACTTATGAGTGGGCATGGTGCCACTTCTTTTGGAAGGGAATGAACAGGGCAATTCAACAGATTGTGGTTGCATGTGATACCTACCAATGCAACAAGGGTGAAACAACACTTGTTGGATTGCTCGAACCCTTTCCCATCCCTACACAGATTGGGATATATATTTCTATGGATTTCATTGAGGGGCTTCCTAAATTTGGAGGGGAGATAGTGATCTTAGTTGTGGGTGATCACCTCTCAAAATATAGTCATTTTTGTGCCCTCATCCATCCCTATACCACCTCCTCAGTCACACAAATTTTCATGGACCAGATCTTCCATCTTCATGGCATCCCTTCTTCCATTGTCTCAGACTGTGATGCAACTTTCATTAGTCATTTTTTGATAGAACTATTTCACCACACTGGCACCAAACTGAAGATGAGTTCTAGGTATCACCCACAAACAGATGGTCTAACTGAAATTATCAACAAATGTTTGGACACTTATCTTCATTGCTTCACCTCAGAACAACAACATCAGTGGGAAAAGTGGCTCCCTGTCATTGAATGGTGGTACAATACCTCCTACCACACTGCATCTAACATGGCTCCATATGAAGTAGTCTATGGTCAGATACCGCCAGTGCTCCTTCCATACTCCCCAGCAGTTCACGAGTTCAAGTAGTTGACATGGTTCTCCGCATCCAGGATCAGATTGGGCATCATAAGCTGGCTCCTTCCTGCATTCATCCATTATTTCATGTCTCTTGTCTAAATAAATTTCTTGGCACCAACGATAGAACACAAACTGTTTTACCACAACTGGATAATGAAGGATCCATCCTTTTGGAGCTAGAGGTAATCCTCAATAGGTGCACTTGTCATCTTCGCTCCCGATCCATCACAGAGGTATTAATTCAGTGGCATGGAATGCACCCAGAGATTGCTACATGGGAACCACTCCTTCAGATTCAACAACAATTTCCACATCTTACGCTTTGACGACAAAGCTTTTCTAAGAGGGAGGGGATGTTAGGAACCCATGTTTAAGCCTTCTCTTCACATTTCTAGTATATTACATTTGGACGCATATGCTTTGTAGGTCGTCCCATGAGTATATTGTATTATCCCACATTCATGGTAAGTAATAGTTGTTTAGATTAGACATAGTATATAAGTACATGTTGAGGCCAATGAAGGCATCCATGAATTTATTGTATTGAGCTTTCTCAAAGGAGGTTGCCCCCTTGAAGTGGCCTATGATCAATAAATTCCTTCCATGTTTCTACTATTTCTATTATTTCATGCATTTTTCATTATATTGTTGTAGGAAGTTCCTCTCACTGATCTACTAAATAGTGATCCAAGTCATTAGACTCCTCAATAGCAGATACCTTTTGACTATAAGATTTAGGGAGAGATCTCAGAACCTTCTTCACAATCTCATCCTCTTTTACTGTTCCACTAAGACCTCTGATGCCATTAACTACTTAATTCACCTAGAGCATATAACTAGCAATGTCTTCATCCTCTACCATCCTCAAGGTCTCAAATTTTCTCTTGAAGATTTATATCTTGGCTTGCTTTACTTTATTATCTCCTTCATAAATGTTTTTAAGTTTTTCCTAGACATCATTAGCAGAACTGCAATTCATTATCTTCAGAAGTTCTAAATCATCTAGCCCACTCATGATAGCATACTTTACCTTTGCATTGTTATCATACAACCTAATCTTAGCTGGATTTGTAGGAGTAGTAGTAGGAGTAGTGTAACCATCCTTGATAGATTGTCAAACACCACACCCTAGACATGATAGATAGCCTTCCATCCTTAGCTCCCAAAAGGTGTAATTTGTTCCATCAAAATTAAGTGCCTTGTAAGATCCATCTTGTGCCATCCCAGACCTTCCTTGTGAAAGGAAGCTAGGTGTACAGAAATTGCTTCCTACACTAATCTAATGAGGAGAGATGTGTGCAAATTCTTTTTAACCTTTACAATTACAGTGTTATTAACCCAACAATAGAGATATTGCAGCAATACACATACACATAATGTAGACAGAAGAGAGAGAGAGACAAGATATAACATGGGGAAAACCCTTTCGAGAGAAAAACCCCACACTCCAAAATATAGCTCAAATGTATTACAGTAAACAATCAAGGTTACAATATAGTTTCAGAGCCAATTCTCTTGTAGGAGTCTTCAACACTCATATCTAGAGATATTCTAATAGCATAATAGTACCTATCAATCACATAATACATCTCCTCTCCAAGAATCTATTTAAATAGAAGTTACAAGGCAAAAATGGACCTTTCTTGAATGGGCGTCCAACTTGGCGTCATGGCCTAAAACCCATGCCTAGGGACACTTGTCCAATACTGCAGCATGGTCATGATACTTGTCACATCACCCCATCCCAATATGGGTACCTAATCCCAAGTTGGGCAATGACAGATGCTCTTACGCATCTTACGACTGTCATAGAATCCGTCATAACTAACAACTCTTACAGTTGTAAGAGAATCTATCATAACTACCTAAAAATAGCATATTCTACTTACAACACATCATCACCCTTCTTGGGGCACCCAAAGATGCCTTGCGACACATGTCTTCACCTATCATAGAACTTTCTATTTCTGACTCTTATGCGTCATAGATTCTGTCATAAGAATTTATCATAACCGTTTCGGTCAAGATTCACTTACACACTAGTCAAAGTGCTGACACATGGTAAAATACCTCTACCACTAAGTGGGATGCCTATCTCCTCATGTGAGGACAAAATTACATGTGGTCACCTTCCACGTAGGATGACACATCACCATGCCAACTCCCACAAGATGACGAAATAAGATTTGCATCCTAATTACAATAATAGGCAATAAATAAATACATTACAATAAATAAATGCAAGGAATCACCAAGGTTGAGACACCTTAATTCCCAACATTCTCCCACTTGTCGAACACCTTGTAAGAGCCAATAGAAATAATAGGATTTAACTGCTATAGGGCGAGAGGCCCATAGACTCCGAACACCATCTGAACTTGTCTATGCCCATTGGTTTCGTCAATGCTTCTGCAACATTCTTCAAAGTGTCTACCTTCTCCAAATTCACCTTCTCATCCTCTACCATGTCTTGCACAAAGTGAAACTGTACATGAATATACTTTGTTCTGGCATGGAAAGTTAGATTCTTTGCTAGGCAAATCGTACTCTAACTATCACAACAGATAGTAATCTGTCCTACATCAACACCAATATCTGAACACAATCTCTTAAGCCAAATGGCTTCCTTGCAAGCATGAGTTTCTACTATATACTCAACTTTTGTCATGGACAAAGCGACCATAGGTTTCCGCTTACTCATCCAACAAATTGTACCACCGAACATAGTAAACACATAAGCATCGGTTGATCTCCTACTACCAATGTCACTCGCCCAATCAGAATCCACAAATCCATGAATACAAATAGAATGCAGAGGTCCAGTAGGATTACCATGATAGCATATGGAATACTTGGAAGTATCCCTCAAATATCTGAACACTCGCTTTATTGCATCCCAATGTACCTATCCAGGATTAGCCATAAATCGACTAAGGACTCCCACTGCTTGGGCAATGTCTGGTCTTGTACAGACCATAGAATATATCAAATTGCCAACAACACTAGCATAAGGTACTCTATTCATGTCCTCCATCTCAGAAGGAGAATTTGGACAATCATTAATAGATAACTTTGTCCCCAAAGAAACATGAACACACAATGGTCTACAATCTACCATGCTGAACCTATCCAACACAGTCTTCACATACTTATTCTGGCTTAACCAAAGTTTTCTGTTAGCTCTGTCTCTTTTGATTTCCATTCCCATAATGTAACTGGCTGCCCCTAAGTTTTTCATCTCAAACTATGCTAACAACTAAGACTTCAAAACATAAATCATATTCTTACCATTCCCAATTAACAACATATCATCAACATACAATGCAATAATGAGAATGCAATCATTGTAAAACTTATAATATACATAATGATTTGATTTAGATCTCAGAAATCTAATTGACAACACAAAGGCATCAAATCTCATAAACCACATCCTAGGAGACTACTTCAAACCATACAAAGACTTCTTCAGTTTGCAAACCAAATTTTTTTTACCTTTCTCTATGTAATGCTCTGGTTGTGACATGTAAATCTCTTCCTCTAAATCACCATGAAGGAATTTTGTCTTCACATCCATTTGCTCCACCTCTAAGTCATAAGTTGCTGCAAGAGATAACATGAACTGAATAGATGTCAGCTTTGCAATTGGAGAGAAAATTTCACCATAATAAATTCCCTCCACTTGTGAGTACCCCTTTGCAACTAGTCTGGCCTTGTACTTTTCAACACTGCCATCTACACCAAATTTCTTCTTGAACATCCATTTGCATCCAACAGGTTTCCATCCTTCAAGCAAAGGCACCAAGTTCCAAGTTTTATTCTTCTCTAAAGAAGCCATCTCATCTTCCATGGCCTCCTTCTAGGAACCTGTATATTTCATGCCCATAGCCTCTGTCATAATTCTAGGCTCATAAGTGTTAGTAAGCAAGGAAAAAGCACAACTAGAATCAATAAATGAATAACCAAACCTATCAGGTTGTTTTCTTGTTCGTGTAGACCTCCTCAAGGGCTAAAGTTGAGGTTTTGCTTCTTCTTCTTAGCTTTCAGATCTGCTAGACCTCTCCTCATCATCAGATCTCATAGGGTCTGATAGTTCAGTCTTCTCAGGGGTAGTGGGAAACTGAACCACATCCTATTTCTTTTCTTTCTCTTCTGGCTATAGAACAACAGACGAAGGTGTTAGCTCTCTGAAGCTAACACTTCTTCTATTCAACACTTTTTCAGCCACAAGATCCCAAAGCTTGTAGCCTTTCACACCAACACCATAGCCAATGAAAATACACTTAACAGCCTTGTTTTCTAATTTTGATCTTTTCTCCCTAGGCACATGTGCATATGCCTCACAACCAAAAACACAAAGATGTCTAACTGAAGGCTTCTTACCAGAACACACCTCCATACCTATGTCTTACCAACAAGAGTTGATGTAGGAGACATGTTTACCAGGTAACAAGCCACTTTTGTTAGAGGCTCGCTCCACTAAGCATACTCCTAGCCTTCTCCATCAGTGTCCTGTTCATCCTCTCTGCAACTCCATTTTGCTGCGGGGTGTATGGAGTTGTCTTATGTCTTTCAATCCCTTGCTCTTTACAGAACTTATTGAACTCTGCCGAACAAAACTCACCACCGTTATCAGTCCTCAAACACTTAATCTTTTTACTAGTCTAATTCTCAACAAAAGATTTAAACTCTTTGAATCGACTAAAGACTTCAAACTTGCTTCTGAGAATCGCTCATCACTTAGAATCACTCATCACTCAAAATAACTCATTAATAGCATTATGTCTCTCAAAATCATTCTTTTCCTCTATTATAATGCAACATTTATGTGTCATAACATTCATATTACATCGCTTGTTTGTTAACAAGATACAAATTAAATGCTGGTTTCATACTAAGTCATTACATCAATTTTTCACATTTTTTTCAAGTATCAAGTTACAAGTTCCAAGTCACCTTCAGTATTACGATGTCATTTGCATCTATTGTGTGTTGTCTTCCTTCTTTTATCCAAACTATTGGATAATAACCTATTTTCAAGGATTTTAATTGTCAAAACCATATATCAAATATAGAAATGTATGACTGGAATAAACTTTGTAATCAATGGAAACACAACCCTCTATTATAACAACTATTAATTTCCCACGGAATTGTTAAAAAATTACATTTTATAGTTTTAAATGATTTTATGTGTATAATTATCAGATAATTAGTTATAATATTACATGAATTTTCTAATGGCTTGCATATGGTGTCAACATTGAAATAGCACAAATAATGCATTTTGTTATCAAAATACTACAAAAATAATTGGTTGATGCTAAACTCTTTAATGTTTGATAATATCATTATGATTTTTTCTTCCTCCTTGTAGGAGCTTGAAGAAAATGAGTGCATCTCTCATCATTGCACATAGACCTACTCTTTCTCATGTGTGGTGATTCCTTACTCAACCAACCAAATACCAAACAAACAAGTAAATGTAAATTGGAATTCAACAACACAAAAAAATCAAACTAGATCCCAACTATAAAAATATCACACACATGAAAATGAAGGAAACTAGAATCAAACCATGTGCAATCCAAAAACTAAACGGAACTAGAAACTTTGTCAAACAATGTGCAAACATTTTTATAGGATCTGCATCATATTGTCAAATCACATGAGTAACTATTTGTTGTGACTATCACATGTGTAGATGTGAACACTATATATACATAACTCATTTGAAACTTGCATAGACTCATAGAATCCAAACTCAACCACCAAATCAACCAGATCATATACATGCCACTTTCATGTTCCAACATTTCTATCTAAGAAAACTCCTAATTACACATTGTATAAGTGAGTCAAAACAAACCATTACCATAAAAAATCCATCATGCATCATGTTGGATATGCCCCAAAAATGTATTTTTCATATATTCATGGTTTCCCTGATTCTCTATCTAGCCCACCGTTGCTAATTAATGTGAGAATTATTTTTAATGGCCTTCATTAAAAATATGAACTTCCTAGTTATCTTGTTAGCCTTGTATATGTCTTGGGCCCACATTATAATTTATACCATATACTTCCTTGGGTGTGTACCTTGTTTTACAAATTTTAAATATAGACTCCATGTTAACATTATGTTTAACCCTCCCCAAACTCAATCCATGTATACATTAGATTTCCTTAGGCTACTTGTGTATAGATTTGTTTGTCTTTGTGTTCCTAGACTCAAGTTATTATATATTTTCTAACTAGCCAAGTGGTTTGAAATATATGATTCCAATCTTTGGAACTATGTGTGACATCATGTAGACCCATGGTAAGTATATAATAGATTTTGGTTGATAATGCATGTTTTTACTCTAATTTCTTTCACCTTCATAGACCTAAATTACCATATTAAATAAGGCTAGTCAAGGGATTCAAATTCAATGACATCATGCTTCCTAAGTCTAGATTATGTTTTGTCTACATGGATTTTCATGTTGAGTTTGGGGGTTCTTAGCTATAAACAATGTCTTCTTAAAGCAATATTTTGGTCATTCAAAGCCCATTACAATTAAATCAATGATTGTCCATGTGTGTTCTTATGGTGGGTATTATTGAAAGGGAAGCTAAATGAAGCTTCCTAATTAATCTATGAGATGATTAGTTCTAAATAGGAAAGAAACAATTTTAATCATAGACAAATGAGCATACAAACTATTGCATAAGATTTATCTTGGAAAAACCCTTTTGGGAAAAAAACCCAACTTCCAAAACCCTAAACCAATTATATTCACAACTACTCGGTTACAACAAAAAACAAGATCAAGCCTTCATAAGAGAAAACACCAACTCTCTAGAGAAATTTTGACAAAATAATAGTATTTTTAATACAAGTGATGAAAACCTCCATCCAAGCATCCAATACATAGGAGAGTACAAAAAAATAGTCCACCAATGGTTTATTGAAACCATGTACCAAAACCATGCACTAAATGTGGCACCTTTGAATCATAGAACAACTTACAATGACTTCTTTAGAAATTGTCAACAATGCTATCAATAGAATATCCTCTTAGGCATCATAACTACCTCACCAAACATTAGTGCACTATTTTTTCATCTACTCCATTTTCAAATATGATTAATGAAATGTCATAACTACCATAAAAAGTTGGTCAATTTGCATGGTCTACTTTATAACTCCTTTCTTGCATGCTCTTACACATGTCATAAGATCATCATAGAATCTTTTATACATATTATAATGTTATAGATGCTTTTACACACATCATAGATATAACACCACATAGTCAAAAGTTCCAACACAAAGTAGGATACCCTTTTCTATTATGACATAATAAATAAATACAAGATAATAAATAATTCAAAAATTAGGTTGCAAGGTGTAGGGTAACCAAACCAAACATTATCCCATTTGTTGTATACCATGCAGGGGTATAAGAGAACTCTAACAAAATTTGAACTATCTGTTAGTGGTTGTGAGGCCCATATATTGATTGCACTATTTGACCTTCTCTATGCTCACCAATTTTATCAATTCATCTACAATATTCACCAAAGTATCAAGTTTATCTAGCATCACCCTCCATCCTCAACCATGTCATGAATAAAGTGATAATAAACATCAATGTGCTTTATTCAAGCATGAAAGGTCAAGTTCTTTGCCAAGTTTATTGTACTCAGACTATCATGATGCATTGTAACAACTCCTTGGCTCAACCCAACATCTAAACATAGTTTGTAAATCCCAACAACCTCCTTATATGTATTAGTAGCTAGCATGTGCTATGTCTCTATCATGGATAAAGTTATGACATCATGTTGCTTGTGCATCCAACTAATTGCACTACGAAATAGGATAAACCCATAGCCATTACGAGACCTTTTATTGTCAACATCTCTTACCCAATATGAGTCAAAAAATCCCTAGATCTATATGTTGCAAGTATGTGCCTAACCGGTGTTGTCATTGATGTCAACCTATCAATGTTGTCATTGGTGTCAACTGTGCTCTTAATTTTGATGCTTGCTTGTTTGCCTATGTAATGTGTAAGTGATCTTGATATTTAATTTCCAAGTGCTTTTGAGAAAATTTGCTCCTTTGGTGGAAAGAGTGTATAAAAGAGTATCTTTGTTTACATCAGAACAATCCAATAGTTTGCTCCTCATTTCTTGTAGAATGAATATCTTTTTCTATGGATTGGAAGTTATTTAGAGGCATGTCTGAAGATGCTATGTTCCAAGTTTGAGCCTCCGGTATGAAGATTTGAGAGAGTTATGTTCACTAGAGTAAAAACTACTTTTTCTATGCATTCAGTGCTGATAGGGAGAACGTATTTTGGTCCGCATTTCTCTGCATTGAAGCTTCATATTCTACGTTTCTAGAATCAAGTTTGTAATGATGATAAGTGCCTTCAACTCCAATGGTTCATGATTTGGTGGTCTGCAAGCAATCTTTTCTTTATGAAAGTGGATAGCAGTTATGTTCAAGTGCTCTAGATTGAAGAATCTTCTTGACAAAGTGATTAGAGGTTGTGTGGATGTTTTTGGTGATTACGATGTGCTTGTGGATATCTCATGATTGTGTTCCTACCTTTGGATTGGTTCACAAAGATAAATTTGGATTGTGGATGAAGACTGTTTTTAGAAGACTTAGTGTTAACACCAATCTTCGCTGACTTGGTTGTTTTCACTACTTGTGGAGATACATCAAAGATTGTGGAAGTGTGTCATAGCATGGAATATTGCATTTGAATCCTAGCTAAGGCATAACATGATCTACATATATCTTTACCTTAGCAAATTTAGTTTAGGTCCAGACCTATTTCTATGTATGCTTGTAATGTCGACTTTGGAGATTGTTCCAATGGTTGATGAATGTAATTCTAACCTTGATGTACATTCCAATGTTGATGAATTGTATAAAAACATGCAATGTAGTTGCGAAAAAGATGTCCTAGTGTGAAAAATGTGAAGATAAGGAAAAAGGTGTAAGAAGACCAGAGCAGAGGAGTTATACTGTGCTTCAATGGAATTGAACTTAGGCATGGAGTAGATGCTATCAAATTAGTTCACAAATCTTTGGCAGTGAGCCACCCCTTGGTAGTGAGCCAATCTTGGAAGTGTGCCCTAACTTTTGCAGTGAGCATTTTAGGTAGCGAGCCTATGTTTTTCAATATTTCTATAACACATTTATCTTTGTGGGCTAACACCCACTATGGCTTTTCCCTTATAGGGTTTTCCACGTAAAAAATTTGGTGTCTCATGTGTTGATTATCTTATTGTGTTGAAGTTTCTTATTTCATGCTTTCATGATTAATCTAAATAACAGTAAATAAGTGTTTGATGTGTTAATCTTCATAAGTGGTTAAAGTTTTGGAGACAACTGATTCACCCCCCCTCTCAGTTATCTAGTGCATTTCATTAATTGGTATCAGAGAAAGGCTCCTCGGAAGAAAGCCTAACAACTTGAGGAAGATCTAGGATATCTTATTACAAGAAGGAAGCTCCGTAGTTTAATGGAATGAATTATGCTCTCTAGAAGGTGTGAATGAAAAGCCATCTCCTTTGTCTTGGTTATAGTCTTGAAAGCAACAGAGATGAAGTATACCATGCCTTAGAATGCTCTAACAACTGAAGATGAAATCAAATAATATGAGTTAAATATAAGAGCTAGAGATGCTTTGTTAAGTGCTTTATCTAACATTGAGTTGGTAAAGGTCATGGATCTGAAAACTACTTATGAAATGTAGGAAAAGCTAAAAAATCTATATGAAGGAGATGCATCTATAAAGAGTGCCAAATTACAGGGCTTGAAAGTGAAATATGAGGGTTTAAAGATGAGCAAAGATGAGAACATAATAGCCTACATGCAAAAGGTTGATGAAATTGTCAATAGAATAAAAGGTATGGGAGGAACTATTGAAGAAAAGGAAGTTGTGATGAAAATTCTTAGGTCATTACCTAAGTCCTATAGTCACAAGGTAGTTGCAATTGAAGAAGTGATGACTATGCAAGAAGTCACTAAGGATCAGTTTCTAGGAAAGCTTACAACTTTTGAGATGAGAGAGTTTGGTGATGCTCTACCAAAGATTGAGACTGCTTTCAAAGACAATACTTCAAAGAAGATCTCCAAAGCTGAAAAGTCTAAGGTGGAGCCTATTGATGACCTTGATGAAATTGAAGCCAATTTTGTTGATAGACTACAAAGAGGTATTGGTAAGTTCAAAGGAAAATTACCTTTCAAATGTTTTACATGTACTAAAGTAGGTCACTATATCTGGAAGTGTCTAGAGAGAATTGAAAGGAATAGAAAGAAATTTGAAAATAGACCTAGAGTTCCAAAGAAATGCTATCATGTTAGATATCTTGATGATGAAGGTGTAATAGATGATGAATCTGATGATGCTAGTACTAGTGCAAATGAGTGCTTGTTTATTGCTATTAAAGAAGAACCTATGTCTACTAATCCTACTAGCTGTGTGAAGGAAGAAAAACTAGTAGAAGGAAGTGCTTTGGTTGTTCAGATTGAAAGATACAAAGATGAATGGGCTATTGACAGTGGATGCTCACATCACATGACTAGTGACAAAAGTAAGTTTGTAAGTTTGAAAAAGTATGATGGTGGAATGGTTGGGAGATGATACAACTAGTAAGATTTGTGGAAGAGGGTCTATTTCTTTTGATGGAAAGCACAATACTGATGATATTCTTTATGTAAAGGGTTTAAAGCATGAACTTTTGAGTGGTGGTTAGATGTGTGACAAAGGTTATGATCTGAGATTCAAGGACAATGGATGCAAGATCATGGAAAGCTCCAGAACAATGATTGCTACTGGTAAGAAGACTAAAGGTAAAGTTTATCATTTGAAATGAACTAATGACTACTGTTTGTTGGCTCAAACTAATGAGAGTTGGATGTGGCATAGAAGAATGTGTCATATCAATTTTGACAATTTGGTGAAGATGAGCTTTGCATAGGCTGTTAGAGATCTACCTAATCTTGTGAAGCTTGCTAATACCATTTGCAAGGAGTGTCAATTTGGGAAACAAACAAGAACAGGTTTTAAAAGCAAAGAACAATTCTTTGTTGGATTGCTACAGTTGGTACATATAGATCTTTGTGGCCCCACAAGAATAAGAAGTCTACAAGGAGATAGGTACTTTATGTTGCTTATTGATGGTTATTCTAGAATGATTTGGGTCACTTTCCTAAGAGAAAAATAAGAAGCCCTAGACAAGTTCAATGCTTTCAAGGCAATGGTTGAGAATGAATTAGAGTTGAGAATCAAATGCTTAAGGTCTAATAGAGGAGGTGGGTTCACATCAAATGAATTCAATATTTTCTATGAAGAATAAGGAATAAAGAGATAGTTGTATGCACCTAGAAATCCTCACTAGAATTGGGATGTTGAACGAAAGAACAAGACAATTCAGGACTATGTTAAAGGAAGCTAACCTATCGGAAGTGTACTGGAGAGAAGCCATACATACTGCTATTGTTGGCAAGAGACACTGCTCTAGAGATAATTTGTGTGTTCTCATTGATGGAAACAGGACCAAGAGGACACATTATCATGACAAGAAGACATCACTTTGGAAGATCAATTTGGTCTTGATGGTGACAGGTTGACATTGATGCCAAAAGGTGTTGTGTTCTGATGTCATATTGGTTATGCTTCACTCATGTTCATCATGCTTTTAGGATATCTTATGATGGTGTTGGGAAAGTAAAGAGTTGGGTTATATTAATAGGTCAGTAACATTTGGCAGAGTATGAAAAAGTTGCTTCTTGTCAAGATGATTACAAAAGTTCAGGGTTTAATCAGGTTCATTATGGATGTCATCATATATTCTCTTTATGATTATTGTTGATAGGTTCAAAGCCATATTGATTAGTGATGGTAATAATCAGGTGATGATGGGTTCATAGTCTTATGATTTCAGGATGTCTTCTCAATAGTCTTGTTCAAGATAAGAGGTAAGTGACATGGTGATAATTTTCACCAAAGTAAGAAGAAAAGTGTTGAAGATTCTGTGTGCTTTGATCTATTTCTCAACTGACACATATAATAATTGCATTGGCATAAGAGGTTGTTGTTATAAATCAAAGTATCTCATGTTCAGGTTCAAGAAGTTACAGTCTCAGAAAGATCTCATGAGATAGGAGAAATGCAAAAGAATCATTAGATGGTCCATTGATGTCAAGGCATGTGATATGATTTGGTCTTGCAAAGAAATATGTGGCAGAGTCATCAAATTTGTGATGAGGTTCATCATGATCTTTGTGGTTATGTCAACAATCATCATATAAGCTCATAGAAATCAAAGGCTATTGGGGAATGCAAATAAACCATCATTGGCTTTGCTTTTTAATTTAAAACTTTGTTTTTATTGATCCCCTTTATGTCATATCTTTATGACATTAAAAAAAAAGGAGTTTTTGAATGTTGAAGAAAGAAATAAAAGATTTTTTTTAGACTAATTTTTAGTCTTAAAAAAAAAAGAATATAAGCTAATTTTTAGCTACTTTCATAAAGGGCATATTTTCATTAGTTTTAAAAGATTTTATTCTTTTTTTAAAAAAAGAACTCTCCATCGTGCCAATTAAAGGAGGAAGTGGGAGAGCCTTTTAAAAGGCTATTAATAGAAATTTTTGAAGGGGGCAGATTTCAAAAAGATTCTAAGGAGATTTTTATGGTAGTTTTTAAGAAGTTTCCATTCTATTTTTAAGACTATATCTTCCTTGTGGCAAAAGCTGCTATGTTTGTGCCTTTTTTAAAAGGATACTATTATTAGAAGTTTTTTTTTAAAATCGTATGTAGAAGTTTCTTTAAAAGCATTCTTTTGAGAAGGAATTTTTTTAAGGAATTTGTATGTAGGGGGAAGATGAAGAGGGCAGATTGAAATGATTTTTTTTTAAGAATGAATATGAAAATATAAAATGTTATTCTTTTGTAGAAGATTGATGGGTATCGTTCATGAATTCATAGAGAATTCTTGTTTGAAGATGATTTTTAATGAAGGAGTTTTCTATTTTCTTTCAGAGGCAGATTAAGATTTCATAGAAGAAGTTGAAAAGTTTTTTTTGACAGAGAATATAAAGAATACAGAGTGATTATATTTTTGAGAAGATGATGATTTTGTTTTTATTGAAGATATATTATGAAATTTGTTTAGAGAACAAAATGGTTTTTGAAGAAATTTTTTATGAGATCTTGAAAAAGAAATGTCAGATGATTTTATTACAGAGAAGTTTGATTGACAAATTGGTGGAGTTATTTTTGCAGATTGAATTTGCACGGGAAAAATGATTTTATTGAAAAGAGATATATGAAAAGTTTTTTGGAAAGAAATTGTTTTTGATAGGGGCAATATTGAAGATTTTTTTTATGCAGGAATTTTATTGAAGAAAAATTTGTTTAGGTTGAAATGTCATTGAATATGAAGAGGCATTTACAGATATGAAGGAAAAAATAAGATATTGAAGATCATTGAATTTATTTTGCAGAATATGAAAGGTTTTATACTCACTAAAATTGATTTGCAGAACAGAGAATTTAAAGAGAACATTTTTGCAGATGCAAGAATATCAAGGATTGAAATAATTGTGGAGAGAAGACAAAATATGAAAAGTCATCTTGTATATAATGGCTTTGTAGCTGGATTGATTAGTGTGGTTGTGGAGTGAATCAGTATACAAGATTAATTTTGAATATCTGAGTTTTGAATATGATTTGGGTTGATGAATAGAATGGCCATTTGACAGACACATGTGAGAGAAGAAGTGTTTTGTATTGAAACAGAGAAACCCTCTGAGTTCTTAATTTGTTCTGTATTAGGGGTTGGTGCTCCTTGAAGTTGGTGCTTCTAAACAGTATGCAAGTGAGTCTTGTAGGTCAGTGAGACCTCTCAATTGTCAGTGAGACACATATTGTAGCCAGTGAGGCTTCTTTGTAGCCAATGAGGCATGTTTTATCAGTTAAGCTAGTGAGGTAGTTTTGAGTGGTTTTTTACCCCAGAAGGGTTTTCCACTCGTGAAAAGCATGTGTTAAGTTTCATGGTGTCTTCATCTGTATGTGTGTATATTAGTGCTTTGTTTATTAAGTTTTATTCACATCTTTCATTATTAATCTTGTGCACAAATCATTAATGTATTCCTCTCTATTTGTTCTGTAAGAGAAAGTTTGCAAAAAGTTTAAAAAGATTTGAAAACTAATTCAACACTGATTCACCCCCCCTCTCAGTGTTGTCCTGAACTCCTACAGGTTTGGTATCAAGGAACAAGTGTAGAAGGCCAAAATGACTAAGTATGGACAATGTACAAAAAGTAGATCAGTATGCCTCCGCAGAAGAAGACCTCCCAATGCAGATCAGGTATGATGACTCATAGCTATGTGATGATGATTTAATCTAGTATTCAAGTCATGACTTCCTTTGGAAGTCATGAAAAGGAATTGTCTAAGTCTGGATAAATAGAGGTAGGATAGAGACAGTGAACAAGGCACAATATAATGGTCCACATTCCTCTGTAAATGTGCATATTATGCTCTACAGTTTTGAAGGAATGTTAAGTGGTCAGTAACAAACATTGGATATGATTTGTAAGGACCCATTTGGTCTGTAGTGCGAGTTCTGATGTGATAGATGAACTTGTCAAATATGTTCTTAAAGAATAGGACAATTGGTATGTTAGATCTTAATGCAGAGAAGATGTAATGTTTGGATAATTAATTTGAGCAATCATATGACTAAGGTTGACCTATATGAAGACTTGTGCATGATTGTTTAAGTTTGCATTGGAGATTGTACATAAGAACAAGTCAATAGAGTATGATATTTTGGCTTACATATTTTCTTCTTAAGATTGCCGACCTAATAATTCTCAATGCAGATATATATATCTGATGGATTCAAGTTTTAAGGATTGTTGGTATGTAATGTGATGTATGGGTGTGTGAAGTAAGTGAAGTAAAGGTAGTAATTGGTAAAAGAAGAGAGATCTTATTCCTGAATAAGAGCAGAGTAGTGAAACAAGGCAGACAAAGATGAAGAGTGTTGAATCAATTTTTATGTACTTCATTGGAGCTGTAACCATACATATATAGATGCAATCTAAGCAGCTAAACTTGGCAGTGAGCTATTCTTCCTTCTTCTATCTTCTCTAGGCAGTGAGCCTATTTTTCTAGTGAGCCTTATTATAATCTAGTATTGTGCTATATTAATATATTGTGAGCTAACACTCACCATGGTTTTCCCTTTTTTGTTTTTTCACATAAAATCCTAGTGTTCATGTGTTATGTTTTTATGGTTGTTGTTTCTATGTCTATTCTATTTTCATATTATTAACTTTGGAAATTGGATAAATAAATTTGTGAAGAAGTTTTATGGAACACTGATTCACCCCCCCTCTCAGTATTCCTTGTTCTCAACAATTGGTATCAGAGCCAAGTTCCTTGGAAAAATGCCTAACAGCCTAAGGGAGAACTGGGGTAGTATAATCATGGCAGCAAGAAGAGTTTATGAAAGCAATAAAGAACTAGAAGCTACCCTTATTGATCTTGAAAAAATTGAGGTAGAAATCAAGGATCTAAAAGCTAATAGTCAAGAAGCTGATGAATGCATCCTAAAGCTAAGAGAGCAAGTCAAGAAATTCAAAGAGAAAAGAAAGAAGCCAAATGATCAATTAGATGAAGCACAAGAGTTCCTAAATGGGTTGAATTTGGAAGTTGAAAAGAAGGAAGAAATTGGAAGGCATTTGAATCAAGTTGTTAAGGATAAATTAGAGGAATGTGAAAAATTAGGCAAAGAAGTGCTACTTCTAAATTTTGATCTAGAAGCATCCAAGAGCTATGAGGAAAATTTCAAGCTAAGTTCTGCAAAACTTGATGAGATGATTACTAGTCAAAAGGGTGTTGATGATAAGCAAGGTTTGGGATTTGAGAAAGGAGAAAGCTCAAAATCTGGACAAGCAAACTCTGAATTAAAGAAAAAAAGAGGGAACCAGTTTAGAAATCAAAGAAGAAGACCCAGAAGACCTTCAGTTAGGCAGCCAAATGCTCAAAGGTATCCATCCTTCTATGGTCATTGTTTTAATTGCAATAAGTTTGGTCATAAAGCTATTCAATGTAGAAGTAGAGTAAATCAGAATCTTCCATCATTTTTTGGTCAATGTTTTAGTTGCAAGAAAATTGGTCACAAATCAAATGACTGTAGAAATTTGGTAATAAATGGGTCTTACAATACAAGGAATAGTCAATCAATGAATGGAAAGTGTTTTGCATTTAATAGATTTGGACACATGGCTAATCAATGCAAATCAAGGATGAATTCATTTAGAAGAAGGAATCAAGGACAAGGAAACATTGTGTGCTTCAATTGCAACAAATTTGGACATGTTGCAAGATTCTACAGAAGTAAGAATGTGAAGAGAAATTACTATGTTGAAGAAAAGAAAACAGAGCAAAGGAATGTTAAGGGAAAAGAAAAGATTGATCCGGTTAAAACCAAGAAGGAAATGGACAAGATCTGGACCAAGAAAGAAATAATTCAAGAAGAGGTTAGATCCGTACCAGCATATGGTATAGATACTTCCTTTGAAAAGTAAATTGGGAGCTCTGGCTTAGGGGGAGCAGTGTTGAAAATCCAAAACCCCCAGTCAAAAAGTGGGTGCCAGAATCTGATACGAAGGTATATGATAGAATCTGATGTGACAAATCTCTTAAAAGAAAAATCGGAAGAAAAGAAGTCAATGTGGCACATTGCGGAGCAATCTTGATCAATTGTATCTATCAAAGAAGACATGCAGCTTTTTAGGAATGGCATTTATGATGATTTAGGTCATCATGTAGAGGATAAAAAGGGACTTGTTTGATTTCAAGATCACTTTGCATTCAAGGTATCAGACATCCAGGAGAGATTAAGGCAAAACTTGAGCGACAACAACTAAGATCTGAAGGATTCAGAGTGATTCAGACAAAGGAAACCCTAGCTCGGCAGAACAAGGTATTTTTAATTCAAACCCCATTTGTGAGTTTGTTGAAATTATAAAATGGGAACCTCGCAAGTTGTTGATATCACTGAAAGACCTTGACCAAAATTCAAGAAAAACCCTTACAAAGCAATAGAAGTGGATCCATTGGGAGCATTCTCAAACATTCCACATGGAGTTCTATGTGTAGAAGATATTAGGGAATATATTCATGTTGACCTAGAAGAGCATGGAAAGAGCAAACTCACAGATTTATTTCTAGATCACTTGTGTGATGGAGGTTACGATCTGAAAAATGAATACAAGGCATTGGAAACAAAGAAATTCATTCAGTACATTGATTTTTTGATGTTTGCTGAGGATGAATGGGTCCAGTATGTATTAAGCAGGGTTCATGATGAATTTATATGGCTTGAGAGACCTTTTAAGATTACAAAAGATGCTATAAGGATAGTAACTGGATTAAACTCCACCAGATCGATACCAGTGTTGAAAGCTGTGAAGAATAATAAAGTAATGGTGGCCACCGAAGCAAAGTTTGACAAGAGGGCACTAACAATCAATGATATTGAAGACCATGTAGTAAGATTTGCATCCATGATTGTTGGATATAATGTTTATTTCTCAAACTATGAATATTTAGTATCCAGTACAACAATCTATATAGCTTTTGAGATGGTGAAGGAAGATGTAGAGTATGATCTTTGTGAACTGCTCCGACAACAACTAATGGAAAATTTAAGGAAGACCAAAGAGTAGAAATATCCATTCAAATATGGTACACTGATTCTCTGTTTATTCTTCTACTACATGCAAGAGTTGCCAAGTATGAAGAATCTACTCTGGACAAATGATAAACCTGTTGCAGTTCAAATTAGAAATCATCTGAATATCATAGGAAGTATTGATGCCCAGAACTCAGCCCTATGGGGCTATTTCAAAAATTTCCAAAGCATGATGCAGTCAAGGGAAAGAATCACTAAGGCAATTGTTGAGAAATACAAATATACCATATATTTCATGATTACCAAGAATCAATGTTTAATGGAGGCTATGGAGCCTAGAACTATTCAAGGGTAATGCCTATGGGATATGAGGTAGATGGGAAAATACTAGAAAACTATACTCAACACATGCTCAACAAACCTAGGGACACAAAAGAAGAGAGGTTTGGCATTTATGAAGAATTAAGTTTAAAACTTCATGTTGAATTCAGAAAGCCAGAAACCACTAGGAAAGTCAAAAAAGAGGTAGATGAAATTGTTGCAAGGTATGGTCTCACCAAAGAACAAGTTAAAGAATCAAGGGAAAAAGCAAAGAAAGTAGAAAAAGGAAAACAAGAGAGTGAACTAGTACAAGTTCTGGAAGAATCCCATATGAAACAAGACAAGCCTGAGAAGACTCAAAGGACTACTAGGAGCTTTGCCACCTCCTTGGATCCCACACCATCAATAGGTATGGAGAAAACATCACAGAAGTCTACTGTCAAAGGTTCAAAAATGCAAAGGATGAAAGGTAGAAGAATGTATGTTAGTGTGGGCAGAAAGGATGAGCAAGAAACTGAGTCTGATGAAGAGGTGAAAAAGATGAAGGTAGAGGGTATCAAGGCCTCTAGAAGCACCAGAGAAAAGCCCTCTAGAAGTGAGAAATCCAACAAAAGACAAAAGGTAGAAGAGCCTTAAATTGAGAAAACTACAATATCAATTAAGTATTGAAATCAATCATTATAGATGGGAATCTGAAGCCAATAATTGAATTTTATGATGAATATAATGATGTTGATAAGAGAGTCCTTGAAGATGCCACAGTGGAATACTTGAACATATACAATAGAGCCCTTATTGAGATCATCTCTGATCTCCCTGAAAGCTTAGCTAACATTTTGACTATCAAAAAAGAGACTTCTAGGGCAAAGGATATTGAACTAAGACAACATGTATTAACCAGATTGTGTCTGGAGATTACCCCAAAACAAAAGGCATTAATCTCTAAGGAGATCAAGGATGAACTCTTTAATGCTGGGAGAAATCGACAAGGTTGTCAAAGAAACAGAAGAAATCACTTTGAAAGTCTTGAAGAAATATAATCTTCCTATCATTTGTGACAAAGAAGAAATAGATGTTGAAGATAAGACATCTATTCTAGAAGTCAATGTTGAAAAGGAGACAGACAAAGTTGATGAAATAGCTGAAGAAAAGGAAACACTTGCATCTCTGAAACATCAAGCAGAGGACAAAACTGATGGTGAGAAGACTGAGGAGATAGAAATACTAGCTACTGAAACTATATCCTCGTCGAAACACAAAAGTGAGGAGAAAACTAACAAGGAAGAATAGGTTGAGAATAATCCTCCACAAGAGATGAAGGATGACACTAACAAGGCCATGAACATAGATCCTCTAAAGCAGGAACATAAAGATGAAGTCTTCGGTGTAGCAAGAGACACTGCAGAGGCTGTGAAAGAATTTTTGGAAAAGGAGAAACAAGTTCTAGATGAGCCAAAGCTACTTCATGGTCTGATAAACTTGGACACAATGTCCCTAGTACAAAAATTTAGATTGGCATCAATTGTACAGGCAAAGGTAAGAGAGGAAATGTTAAAGTCTCACATAGAGGATATTTAGCTCATTGGTGAGGCACCTAGCATTTTGGAGAAGTTGATGCCAACATACCAGAAGGATACTTCTTTGTCAGTTGAAAATCAACTCAAAGGACTAGTAAACTCTGTAAGTAAACATTTTGAATCCTTTGAGAAATCTGTAGACGTAAAAGTTAGGCAAGAGTTCAATGAGAAAAGATTGAATGAGTTGAAGAAAATGATAACTGATGACAAAGCCCAGCTAGATAATAGAATAAAAGGCATTCATAGTGCCATTAAAGAAGCTGGTGACATATATAAATTTTGCTTATCCTTGTTGGAATCCACTAAGGAAATAGAGGTGAAGATCAAAGATTCAGAGTTGAAACTGATAAATATTTATGTCTTTTGATCCGGTGATAGAATCAGTGAGCAGCAAGGAAAGTCAAGTCATCAACCTTCATGATGACTTGAACAATCTAATAAGTGAGGAATAAAATCAAAAACAAAATGTGTCAGCTAAGAAGAATAATCAGTCCTAAGCTAGATTTTATGTTCAACCTAGCAGCTGAAGCACAAGTAGAATTACAATCTGACACAACCTCTGATCTTCACAAGGCAGAGACTGTAGTTTTTCTACCTAGTGGTCATATTCATATTTTGGATAGTGCCAAGAAAAGCTGGGATGGTGAACTGGCCCAAATTAAGAATATTTTCAATAATATCCTTAAGCATATGTAAGAAAAAGTTAAAGATTCTATTTGTATATATGCGATTGAGTACACAAAATTTTTTGTAGTTTTGACAAATGTTTGACTCTGGAACCTACACCTTTGTCATTGATGTCAAAGGAGGAGAGAAGATTAGTGAAAAATGAGAAAACATCTCTGGGGAAGAAGGAATATAGGAGTGTATATAGAAAGAGGGAGCAATCAAGGCAACATTTTTCACTAAGTGTTGCCATCAATGCCAAAGGGGGAGATTGTTGGCAAGAGACACTGCTCTAGAGATAATTTGTGTGTTGTCATTGATGGAAACATGACCAAGAGGACACATTAGCATGACAAGAAGACATCACTCCAAAAGATCAACTTGGTCTGGCATCAAGGCACAAGTGTAGAAGGCCAAAATGACTATGGACAATGTACAAAAAGTATATCACTATGCCTCCACAGAAGAAGACCTCCTAATGTAGATCAAATATGATGACTCATAGCTATGTGATGATGATTCAATCTAGTATTCAAGTCATGACTTCCTCCAGAAGTCATGTGAAGGAAGTGTCTAAGTTTGGACAAATAGAGGTAGGACAGAGACAATGAATAGGGCATAGTATAATGGTCCACATTCCTCTGCAAATGCATATTGTGCTCTGTAGTTCTAAAGGTATGTTAAGTGGTCAATAATGCACATTAGATATGATTTGTGAGGTCCCATTTGGTCTGCAATGCGAGTTGTGATGTGACAGATGAACTTGTGAAGTATGTTCTTAAAGAACATGCCGACTGGTATGTTAGATCTTTATGCAGAGAAAATGTAATGTTTTGATAATCAATTTGAGTGGTCATATGACTAAGGCCGACCTATATGAAGACTTGCGTATGATTATTTAAGTCCACATTGGAGATTGTACATAAGAACAAGCTAACATAGTATGATATTTTAGCTTACACATTTTCTTGTTAATATTTCTGACCTAATTAGGTAATAATTCTTGATGCGGATATATATATCCGATGGATTCAAGTTTTGAGGATTATTGGTATGCGATGTGATGTATGGGTGTGCGAAGTAAGTGAAGTAAAGGTAGTAATTAGCAGAAGAAGAGAGATCTTATTCTTGAATAAGAGCAGAGCAGTGAAACAGGGCAAACAAAGATGAAGAGTGTTGAATCAATTTTTTTGTGCTTCATTGGAGCTGTAACCATGCATATATAGATGCAATCTGAACGGCTAAACTTGGCAATGAGCCATTCTTCCTTCTTCTATCTATTTGATTTAGGACAGACAACTAAGAGGGGGGGTGAATCAGTTGTCACCAAAAATCCTGTTCCTTATTCACTTTAAACAGCATATCAAATATTCAATCATGAAAGCATAATGCAATAATTCAAGAGTAGAAACAAATTAAACACATCTAAAACCAATATTTTAATGTGGAAAACTTGGTTAAGGGAAAAACCACGGGTTGACTAACCCAAGATTGTATTCTCTGTTAAAAGAATAAGATGAATAAAATGGCACTTGCTAGTTAGGGCTCACTGCCCAAGCACATTGCTCATAAGAGGCCCACTACCTACAGGAGACACATTGTCTACAAAAGAATATAAGTATTACATACTTGAACTGGAGATTAGCATCTTCATTATGCTTGAGTCAGTTCCATTTAAGCTCAACACCTCTGCTCTGCTTTTCGCTCCTCTTTACTACCACTTTTGCATCATCACTTCCAGGACACATTTGAATAACTTCATAATTCTTATTTATACATGACATTGACTTTGGAATTATCATCAAAGTCGGCACAACATACACTTATTTTATTATAGAGAAAATATAAAAATACAACTTGACTTATTACAAAAACTTCATGCACATCATTATACTATCAGCCACACATAGCTGGGACTTCAATCATCTTAGAGGAACACGCCATGCTTCACAAAACATCTTCAAGATCATCCACAACATGTATAAATCATCAAGTCATCCAAGACTAGGAAGGACACCATCACCCGAAGGTAAATCTTCAATTATGAGCTCAATCTTCAATGCGGACCACCAACACAAACTGGACACAATCTAGAGACCCCCACAAGCTTGCTTGAATCACCAAGAACATCTGCACCACTTCTACTTATTGTAATCATTCACGTCTTCATCTGGAACCTCAAGAACACAGTTGCCCATCTCTAACACATTAGAAGGATTGTTTGTGGACCTCCAAATCATGAACCAATTGAGTTGTCAATTCACATTAGCCTCCCAATCATGTTACCAGATTCATAGAACATGATATTGTATTTCTGGATCTCACCTAACCTGATTGTGTCACTCTGTCACCTCTGAATAGTTGCCAGAACTAGGTTTACTCTCATGGCCATAACTGCATATTTTCATGTGGTCCTCTCAAATCTTGATTGGATCATCTTCAAACACATATCTACAAACCCTTTGATGCGCATTCTCTAAACTTCATGTAGGTAGGATCTTCACTTCATAGAGCATTACTATCTTCATTATTCTTCTTTGTTTCTAATAGAACTAATTTTCTCAATATCCTCAGTACACAACTCATCCAATCCTTGGCATCAATGCAATAGGAGTATGTTGACATCAATGACAACACTGGTTAGGCTCATACTTGCAACAATCTCCCCCTTTGTCATTGATGGCAATATATAATGTGAAAAAACTGTTTTAACCATCAAGACAAGAACTTTTCTTCACTGACTCACATAGCTCCCCCTATCAACAACAACCATTCACATATCTTCTCTTCCTTTTCAGCTCCCCCTTTGATCAGTAACCACTTTTTGTTTTTTACATGTCTTCTCTCCCCCTTTGACATCAATGGCAAAGGGAACATACTTGTAACACATACTTGCAACCATTTTTCATACTTCAGAATCATACTAACTGCTCCCCCTGAGTAGCAGCCTCCTAACATCAATCCAGATCACAAGAAATGACTGTGGAATCCACCGAACTGATGCACATCAGTGCACCTTAATTCAGAACCAGAGGGGTAATAAGCCCTAACTTCTCCCTGAGATACTGAAAAGAGTCCTTAGGTAGAGGTTTAGTAAATATATCTACAATCTGATCCTTTGAGGGCACAAAGTCCAATCTGACTTCATTCTTGTTCACTTGCTCTCTCAAAAAGTGGAACTTGATGGATATATGTTTTGTCTTTGAATGCAACACTAGATTTTTTTATATGTTTATTGCACTTGAATTATCACAGAAGATTGTGATAGGTTCATCATACTCTACTCTGATATCTCTTAGCCTTCATCAACAATACTTGAGGGCAACTGCCTGCTACTGCAATATACTCTACTTCTACAGTCGATAGAGATATTGCTTCTTGTTTCTTGCTTAGCCAAGAAACCAATCTTTTTCCCAAAAAGAATGCACCACCACTAGTACTCTTCCGGTCATCCACATCTCCTGCCCAATCAACATCTGTATATGCATGAAGAGAGAAATCATGATCCTTAGGATACCATAATCCACACTACACCGTTCCCTTCAGATATCTGAGAATTATCTTGATTTCCATGACATGAGACTCTCTAGGATCAGCTTGGAATCTAGAAACAAGACCAACATCATTCATAATATCAAGTCTAGTTTGAGTAAGGTAGAGCAACCCTCCAATCATTGACCTGTACTTTTTTTTATCAGCCTTAGGGGATTCATCATCTTTACTCAAGTTACATCCAGCTGCCATGGGAGTATTCATTGCCTTTGAATCTTCCATCCCAAATTTCTTCAACAATTCTTTCACATACTTGGTCTGTGATATGAAGATTCCTTTCTTTGTTTGAGTGATTTGTAGACCCAAGAAGAAATTCATTTCCCCAAACATAGACATCTCAAATTCACTTTGCATTTGATTTGCAAAATTCTTTCACATACTATCTTTCCCTCCAAGAATGATATCATCAACAAATACTTCAACAATCAAGATATTTTCATGATCAATATTAAAATATAGGTTACTATCAGCAGTACCTTTGTTGAAACCAATCTTCAAAAGATGTTTGTCCAATCTTTCATACCAGGCTCTTGGGGCTTGTTTGAGTCCATATAATGCCTTCTTCAGCTTGCAAACCATATCTCCATGATCAAATAATTGAAATCCATCTGGTTGTTCAATGTATACCTCTTCTTCCAAATCACCATTTAGGAAAACAGACTTGACATCCATCTAATACACCTTGAAATATCTAAAGGTAGCAAAAGTAAGAAATAATCTGATTGCTTCAATTCTTGCCACCAGAGCAAAAGTTTCTTCAAAGTCATCTCCTTCTACTTGAGAATAACCCTTATAGACCAATCTGGCTTTGTTTCTTACTACTTCACATCTTCATTCAGTTTATTCCAGAAGACCCACTTAGTTCCAATCACATTTTTGTCCTTAGGTCTGGGAACAAGATCCCAAGTGTGATTCTTTTCAATCTAAATCAATTCTTCCTCCATTGCTTTAACCCAGCTTTCATCATTACATGCTTCACTTACTATTTTTGGTTCAATCTTTGAAATCAAACAATATACTTCACTGAATCTTGAGCAATTTTTCTTCTTGTTTGAACACCTTTGCTTCTATCTCCTATGATTTGTTCTTCAGAATGATTTAGTCTTACATACCTGGGAGTTTTGGGATTCTCTTGCACTTCTAATTCTTGGACAGGTTCATGCAATCTTGTCTCTTCTTGTATTTTAGGATTCTCCGGATCAGTTTGAATCTGAACTAGAGTTGGGACTTGTTCTCCTTGGTTTGAGACATCGTTCTGATCATCTGCTTCATACTCATAATACCTTGAGGGACTTTTCATGCCTTCATCAACCTTCACATTTGTACTTTCTACAATCTTTCTCAATCTCTTGTTACAACACCAAACCAAAGTTCATAAGGGGTCTTACCAGTATTGCCTCTGATTTGTACCAGATTAAGAGTATAGATAGAAGTGCTTACAACTTCTCTCCAATAGATCTGAGGAACATTTGCTTCCATCATCATGGTCCTAAATGCTTCCTGGATAGTCCAGTTCTTTCTCTCCACTACTCCATTTTGTTGTGGAGTCCTTGGAGTAGATAACTGTCTCTTTATCCCATGTTTCTCATAGAATGATATAAACTCACCGGATGTGAATTCTCCACCTCTATCAAACTTGAGACATTTTATGTTTATGCCAATTTCATTTTCTACCATAGCCTTGAATATTTTGAACTTGTCAAGTGCTTCAGATTTCTCTTTCAAGAAAGTCACCCACATCATCCGGGAGTGGTCATCAATTAGCAACATGAAATACCTATCTCCTTGTAGACTCCTGATTCTTTCCAGACCACAGAGATCAGTGTGCACCACGTCTAACAATCTGGTTGAAGATTGTTCCTTACTTTTGAATGTGACTCTGTTCTGCTTACCCAACTGACATTCTTTGCACAAACTATTAGTAGGTTTCACTAGTCTTGGAATATCTCTTACAGCCTAAGTGTTGCTTATCTTGATGATATTATCAAAATTTACATGACACATTCTCCTATGCCACAACCAACTCTGATCAATTTGAACAAATAAGCAACTTTTGCTTGTACCAACCAAGTGGAAGATGTTACCTTTTGTCTATGTACCGGATGCAATCTTAATTCCAGATCTTTCAAAGATCTTGCATTTTCTATTTTTGAATCAAAGATCATAGCCTTTGTTCACCAACTGTCCAACACTGAGAAGATTATGCTTCAGACCTTCAACATACAAAACATCATTGGTTTTGTTATTTTCATCAAAGGAAATGGTTCCTCTACCTCTAATTCTACCAGCAAAATTATCTCCAAACTTTACAACTCCACCTTCATATCTTTCAAAGCTTAAGAACTTACTCTTGTCACCAGTCATATGGTGAGAGCATCCACTATCAATAACCCATTCATCCTTTTCTTCAACCTGAGTAGCCAAAGCACTTTCTATCATCTTATGATTGGCAGATTCAATAGGCATTGGATCTTCTTCTTTGATGGCAATAAACACCCAGTCACTTCTGGGTTTGTTTCCCATCTCAGACTCATCATGTCTATTACTCCTTCATCATCATCTTCTTGAACATAGTAACACTTCTTCTAAAACCTTGATTTACTAGGGTTTGGCCTTGAAAACCTCTCTGGACATCTTGAGGCAAAATGACCAATCTTATTGCAGGCAAAACATTTGAAATGTAATTTTCCTTCATACTTACTGGATCCTCTTGGAAGTCTCTTTGCAATGAGGGCTTCAAGTTGTTCAGCTTCTAATTCATCCTCTTCCAGATCTTTCCTTGCTTTATCATACCAAGTTGATTTCCATGATGAACTTTCTCTTGGATCATATATCTGTTTGCCTTTTGTAGAGGCACTAGCTTTGAATGCAGATTCATTCTTGGGAAGTACATCACCAAACTCAGCCAAATCAAATGCATATATCTTACCAACCAATTGATCCTTTGTAATAGTTGTTAAAGATATGATTTCCTCAATAGCAGCAACTTTGTGTTTGTAAGTAGGAGGTAAAGATCTGAGACCTTTGACAACAATCTCATCTTCATCCAATATTCCACCAGCACATCTAATGCCACATACAAGCTCATTTACTTTTGTCATATATAAAGTGATATTATCATCTTCACTCATCCTCAAGTTTTCAAATTTTCCTTTCAAACTTTGCACACTTAACATATTTGTCTCCTTCATAAAAATTTTCAAGTTTTGTCCAAATGTCATATGTAGTCTTCAATCCCATAACATTTGTCAGCTTTGAATCAGACAAGGCACTCAGTAGGGCTTCTTTAGCTTGAAGATTATTGTCCGCATCTTTGACTTCATCTATGGTTGTTTGGACCATTCTTTGGGAGAACATATTTAGTTGTGGTTATGTTCCAATACTAATCTCCCATGCATTGTAAGTGACATTCCATGCGGCTCTTCCAGACAGTGAAGTTTGTTCCATCAGACCTTAGACTGTCCTTCTTATAGGTCGACATCCTAGATCTCCTCAAGCGGTTAAGCTTCTTCTAGAGGAACTTAGCTCTGATACCAATTGTTGGATTTAGGACAAACAACTGAGAGGGGGGTGAATCAGTTGTCACCAAAAATCCTGTTCCTTATTCACTTTAAACAGCATATCAAATATTCAATCATGAAATCATAATGCAATAATTCAAGAGTAGAAACAAATTCAACACATCTAACACAAAGAGTTTAACATGGAAAACCCGGTTAAGGGGAAAACCATGGGGTGACTAACCCAAGATTGTATTCTCTGTTAAAAGAATAAGATGAATAAAATGGCACTTGCCAGTTAGGGCTCACTGCCCGAGCACACTGCTCACAAGAGGCCCACTGCCTACAGGAGACACATTGTCTACATAAGAATATAAGTATTACATACTTGAACTGGAGATTAGCATCTTCACTATGCTTGAGTCAGTTCCATTTAAGCTCAACACCTCTGCTCTGCTTTTCATTCCTCTTTACTACCACTTTCGTATCATCACTTCTAGGACACATTTGAATAACTTTGCAATTCTTTTTTATACATGAAATCAACTTTGGAATGATCATCAAAGTCAGCACGACATACACTTATTTTATTACAGAGCAAATATAAAAATACAACTTGACTTATTACAAAAACTTCATGCACATCATTATACTGTTGGCCACACATAGTTGGGACTTCAATCATCTTAAGGGAACATGCCATGCTTCGTAAAACATTTTCAAGATCATCTGCAACATGTGCAAATCATCTAGTCAACCAAGACTAGGAAGAATAGCATCACCTGAAGGTAAATCTTCAATTATGAGCTCAATCTTCAATGCAGACCACCAACACAAACTAGACACAATCTAGAGACCCCCAAAAGCTTGCTTGAATCACCAAGAATATCCACACCACTTCTACTTATTGTAATCATTCACATCTTCATCCGAAACTTCAAGAACACAGTTGCCCATCTCTGACACATTAGAAGGATTGCTTGTGGACCTCCAAACTATGAACTAATTGAGTTGTCAATTCACATTAGCCTTCCAATCATGCTACCAGATCCGCAGAACATGATATTGTATTTCTGCATCTCACTTGACCTGTTTGTATCAATCTGTCACCTCTGAACAGTTGCTAGAACCGGTTTTACTCCCATGTCTATAACTCCTTCATATTTTCATGCAAATCTCTCAAATCTTGATTGGACCATCTTCAAACACATATCTACAAACCCTTTGATGCGCATTCTCTAAACTTCATCTAGCTGGGATCTTCACTTCATAGAGCTTTACTGTCTTCATTGTTCTTCTCTATTTCTGATAGAACTAATTTTCTCAATATCCTCAGCACACAACTCATCCAATCCTTAACATCAATGCAACAAGAGTATGTTGACATCAATGACAACACTAGTTAGGCTCATACTTGCAACACTATCTTCTCTAAGTAGTGAGCCTGTTTTGGTAGTGAGCCTTTCTTGCAGTGAGCATTTCTCTAGGTAGGGAGCCCTAAGGTAGTGAGCCTTATTGTAATCTGGTATTGTGCTATATTAATATATTGTGAGCTAACACTCACCATGGTTTTTCCCTTTTGGGGTTTTCCACATATAATCCTGGTGTTAATGTGTTATGTATTTATGGTTGTTGTTTCTACGTCTGTTCTGCTTTCATATTATTAACTTTGGAAATTGGATAAATAAATTTGTGAAGAAGTTTTATGGAATACTGATTCACTCCCCCTCTCTATATTCCTTGTTCTCAATAGTTGTATACATCCTAAATAGAGTTCAAGTCAAAGGTAACAACTCTAAAACTCCTTATGATTTATGGTATGGAAGAGTTCCTATAGTAAAGTATTTCAAAGTGTTTGGTAGCAAATGTTATATCAAAAGAGAAGAAGAACTAGGCAAGTTTGATGCTATATGTGATGAAGGAATCTTCTTTGGGTACTCTACTAAGAGTAAGGCCTACCAATGCTACAATAAGAGACTAAAAAAGATCATTGAAAGTGCTAATGTAAAGGTTGATGAAGAAAATGAAAGAATATCATAATTGAGTGGATATGAATCAGATGAACTTGTTGCTATAGTGAATGATGAAAAAGTTGAACAAGAAGACAATCAAGATGAACTAGAAGAGGCTCCGGAAAGTGTTGCTAAAACTCCCAAGTATGTAAGGATCAATCATTCTGAAGATCAGATTATAGGTGACAAGAACAAATGGGCACTAACAAGAAAAAGAGTTGCAGAAGAACATGTAAACTACTATTTGCTTTCTAAAGTTGAACCTAAAACTGTGAATGAAGCTTGCAATGATGAAAATTGGGTAAAAGCTATGGAAGAAGAACTAATGTAGATAGAAAATAATCAAACTTGGGAATTGGTCCCTAGACCTACTGATAAGAATGTGATTAGAACAAAATGGGTTTTCAAGAATTTAAAGCTGAATGAGAACGGAATAGTTAGAAACAAAGCAAGGCTAGTATGAAAAGGATATTCTCAGGTTAAAGGGATAGGTTTTTAGGAGACCTATGCTCATGTGGCAAGAATTGAGGCTATCAGAATGTTTTTGGCATTTGTAGCATTCAAAAGCAAGAATTGAAGCTATCAGAATGTTTTTGGCATTTGCAACATTCAAAAATTTCAAAGTGTATCAGATGTCCATGTTAAGTCTGCATTCTTGAATGGTGAGTTGGAAGAAGAAGTCTACATTGAACAACCAGAAGGATTCAAGTTATCAGACCAAGATGACATGGTGTGTAGATTGAACAAGGCTGTGTATGGACTGAAGCAAGCCCCTAGAGCCTGGTATGCAAGGTTAGACAAGTATTTGTTGCATTTAGGATTCAATAAAGACACTATAGACATCAATCTCTATTTCAAAATCAATAATAATCAGATCCTGATTGTTGTAGTCAAGTTGTTGATGACATTATCTTTGGAGGCAATGAAGGTATGTGCATGAAATTTGTAGGGGAAGTGCAAAATGAGTTTCAGATGTCTATGTTTGGCAAAATGAAGCCTCTCAAGGGGAGTAGCTGGATGTTATTGACATGAGTTTTAGATAATAATGAGTAAGTATTGATAATAGAGAAATTTCAGTTTGATCAGAGCAACAGAGTGCAAGTATGTTCCCTTTACCATTGATGTCAAAGGGGGAGATAAATCATGTGAAAAACTTAGGGGGAGGAAGAGTGCAAATGTATAAAGAGAAAGGGGGAGAATCTTGTCTTGATGGTCTTTATAGTTTTTCACATCATATGTTGCCATCAATGAGAAAGGGGGAGATTGTTGCAAGTATGTGCCTAACTGGTGTTGTCATTGATGTCAACATATCAATGTTGTCATTGGTGTCAATTGTGTTCTTGATTTTGATGCTTGCTTGTTTGCCTATGTAATGTGCAAGTGATCCTGATATTGAGTTTCCAAGTGCTTTTGAGAAAATTTGCTCCTCGAGTGGAAATAATGTATAGAAGAGTATCTATGTTTACAACAGAACAATCCAATAGTTTGCTCCACGTTTCTTGTAAAATGAATATCTCTGTCTGTGGATTGGAAGTTATTTAGAGGCATGTTTGAAGATGCTATGTTCCAAGTTTGAGCCTCCAGTATGAAGATTTGAGAGAGTTATGTTCACCAGAGTAAAAACTACTTTTTCTGTGCATTCAGTGGTGATAGGGAGAAAGTATTTTGCTTTGCATTTCTCCGCATTGAAGCTTCATAGTTTGTGGTTCTAGAATCAAGTTTGTAGTGATGATAAGTGCCTTCAACTCCATTGGTTCATGATTTGGTGGTCCGCAAGCGATCTTTTCTTTATGAAAGTGGATAGTAGTTATGTTCAAGTGCTTCGGATTGAAGAATCTTCTTGACAAAGTGATTAGAGGTTGTGCGGATGTTCTTGGTGATTACAATGTGCTTGTGGATGTCTCATGATTGTGTTCCTACCTTTGGATTGGTCCACAAAGAGAAATTTGGATCGTGGATAAAGATTGTTCTTAGAAGACTTTGTTAACACTAGTCTTGGCCAACTTGGTTGTTTTCACTACTTGCAGAGATACATCAAAGATTGTGGAAGCATGTTGTGGCATGAAATATTGCATTTGAATCCCAGCTAAGGCATAACCTAATCTACATACATCTTTACCTTAGCAAATTTAGTTTAGGTCCAGACCTATTTCTATGTATGTTTGTAATGCCGACCTTAGAGATTGTTCTAATGGTTGATTAATGTAATGTGATGCACAGGAAAATCTCTCTCATTCAAATCTGATCACAAACACACATAGAACACTATGCAAGAGGGTAGTAGATTAATTTGAAACACATAAAATGGAAAAGAAATCTGCAACACTTATTTTTTTTCAATAAGAAATTTCATTACATCAACATGAAGCTTATGAGCTTCCTAGAATTATACATGCAGCAACTGTAACAAATAAATTTTCAGCATCCTGGACTCATTTGCCAACATTTGGCTCTCCCCTCTATTTTCTTCTCCCAGCTCCAATAAAAACCCGTCACTTATTCCTTTCACCGCATCCTCATTTTTTGGAATTTCCTAAAATGGTTTCTAGGTTTTGTCCCACTCCTTCCCAGCTTTCTAGAACATATTTAATTTCTTAATTTCGATAATATATGAGAAATGTATGCTCATTACCAAGACTAGGTCTCATAATTACGACCCCCCATTTTTGGAGTTGGAATTACTAAAATAAAATTTGGGAGTTAAGTCCACCAACCTGGGCCATAAAGACCACTTACAAGATTCCTTAGACTATGACAGTTACAATAAAAAGTGCCATTAATCCCATGATTCTTGGCAGCCCCACTTATGATAGAATCAACCCCACTTATGACAAAAATCAGTCAAATCCCACTAAAATTACATTTACCAATATGTCCAAGGAAATTATATTTGTTGCAAATTAAAATATTATTTCCCAAGCCCATAAACCTTATTGAAAATAAACAAACAAAAATTAAAATATTTTTGGTGATGCAAGATTGCTAATTTGCCATGGATGCTCCTGCATCATAATGCCAACCTTGATGGACATTCCAAGGTTGATGAATTGTATAAAAGCATGTTATGTAGTTGCAAAAAAGAAGTCCTAGTGTGAAAAATGTGAAAATAAGGAAAAAGGTGTAAGAAGAGCAGAGCAGAGGAGAGGAGTTATACTATGCTTCAATGGAACTGAACTCAAGCATGGAGTAGATGCTATCAAGTTAGTTCACAAATCTTTGGCAGTGAGTCGATCTTGATAGTGAACCCTAACTTTTGTAGTGCGCATTTTGGGCATTGAACCCTAAGGTAATGAGCTTATGTTTTTCGGTATTGTTATAACACATTTATCTTTGTGGGCTAACACCCACCGTGGTTTTTTCCTTATAGGGTTTTCCACGTAAAAAATCTGGTGTCTCATGTGTTGATTATCTTATTGTGTTGAAGTTTTTTATTTCATGCTTTCATGATTAATCTGAATAATAGTGAACAAGTGTTTGATGTGTTAATGTTCATAAGTGGTTAAAGTTTTGGAGACAATTGATTCGCCCCCCCTCTCAGTTGTCTAGTGCATTTCATCACTATAATGGGTGTTGTAAGTGCTCTCTTGCAATTACCACCAACACTACTATGTTGCAAGTAACCCTTGCTGCTTTGCTGCATGTGATCCACACTATGCTACAATGGCTCATGCTATCCCCTTAGGAGTAGATATGCACCACATAAATATTTGAAGACTCTCTTCACTACAACTTAGTAATCTTTGCTAAGATTATCCATGAACTTAAGACCCCTATTGCTTGAGTGATGTCTAATTTGGCATAGACCATAGCATAGATGAGACTACCAACCACAGTAGCATAGTGTACAACATTTATATCCTCCATCTCTAAATAACTAAAAGCTTTGTCCCCACCAAAGTAGGAACACTCACCGCTTTTCTTTCAACCATGCTAAAATGTTACGAAGTAGAGTCAACATACTTCCTCTAACTCAACCAAAGTTAATTTTTGTTAGCTCTAGATCCCTTCTAATATACATCCCTAAGATAAACTTAGTACCTCCTAAGTCTTTCATTTCCAACTATAATTAAAGATGAGATTCAAGTACATAATCATATTCTTATCATTTCCAAATAATAGCATGTCATCACTACTTTGTTAGAACATTCAAGTTATAGGAGTGAAATATGGATAAGATGAAATTGGATGCCTTGCAAGAGGATAAAGGAGGTAAGAACTAGGTGAGACATTCAAGTCATAAGAGCATAGGGAGGAGTATTGTAAGTATAATGATATCCCTGTTGGGAGAGCACTCGATAAAAGTAGTAATCTCCTTAGTTGTAATGGGTTGGAAGCCCATTACCAATCCTCACTACTTAATCTACAATAACAATATGTCTATCATATATATCATTCTAAAAATTTGATTGGATTGGTTCCCTATAAATTTTTTGACAACATAGCCTTGTGCCCTAATTACACTTTCCTCTATGATGTGCTTGTTGGCAATTGTGAGCAATCTACAACAAAACACAATGGGGTTTGTTCATCTTCATTGTCACACCTTCAAGATTTCAATCTCATCTTCACTTAGCATAAAGGATGGAAAGAGGATTGACAACCCTCAAATTGTTTCTACAACTTAGCTCAACAATGGTGGGAAAGTTTCTTCCATTAAGATTTTTTTGTTTCATCAAACCCATGATGTGGGTTTGCTTAGGGCATCAATTGCTCCCTTTTGGATGGTGATTTCCTACACAAGTGAAATGCATAGTCAAAAAAATATTTCTAGCAGGGGTTTTTATCCATCTTTTAAAAAATATGATTGTATTCCTAAAATCAACATAGATTCTAGGGTGGCTAAGCTTGAAGATTGTCTATTCGAGCATGCACTCAAAGACAATATCATGAAATTGTGGCTCGAACTGACTAAAATACATGGATGGATGAAATTTACGTTTGCCCATGCCCTTATGATTTTTTAATCTAAAATTCAATTGAATAAGGGAAAAAAAAACTCATTTTAAAATTTGGGCCTCGTGATTCAAAGGATGATTTTCTATGCATTAAATTCTTTCCCAGCCTTTGAGCCTCAAGCGTAGTCTTTTCATACGATTTTTTTTGGACAAGGCTTCCTTACTAGTGGAAATTGGGAATGCTCTCAAGAAATTTTACGGTATAACCTGTGACCCGCTTTTCCACCATGTTGTAGCACAACTTCGTGCATTCTTTATCTCTTTAGAATCTTTCCTGTTGTCCTACAATAACAAATATACGTTAAATAAAAGAAATCGTTGCGTGGAGTCGTTCCGTGCCATGGCCATCTATCTGTTTTTGTTTGACTCGTACAGTTCGATGCGGAAACATGGAAGAACCGACCTCTGACATAAATTTCCATGCATCTTCATTTTTCAATGTGAATGTCTGAAGCCTGCCAAATGCAATGGGTTACTTGTTTTTATAGACTTTATGAGCAAGACCACGTTAGACCATAGATCCAAAACTAACGGCTAGTAATCAAGTTAAAACGTAACTCGAACGCAAGAAGAAAATTAGACACGACTGATTCGGTTTTCAGTGCGTTTCCTTTTCACACCGGTAAAGAGGATTTTAATTAATAAATTTAATAATTGTGTGAAAACATTTCATCTGGAAAATTATGCATAAATGATTTAAAATTAGTGTTTTCTTTTCCTTTAAATGTGGGAAGACCATATAATATATATATACATACTGTGGGATTGATTTAATTTCATTTTTTTAAATATTTATAATATTAAATTTGATTTTATGTAATTCTTTTTGGGGGAGTGGAGGGTGTTGGGGGAGTTATATCAATTTTAGATTGTTTTTACCATTTGTCAATATTAAAATTATTAATTTAAACTAATTGATATTTTTTTAGTTAAGAGTCAAAGACTAATTTTATATAATTTTAAATATTATATAATTTTTGAAAATTATTTATTAATTAATTATTTTAATTTTTTCAAAATCACATAATATTGAACTTTTGAGATTTTATAATTAATTATGTGTTTAAAAATAATATTTTTAAATAATATTAAAGAAGGTATTTATAAAAACCCCCACCCTTGAGTTGATTGAAATATAGTATATAAGTAAAAGTGGTACAACCCCGAATGTTGACCAAATGGTTGAGCTGTTGAAAGACACAAACAATGGTCACTCGATTTTCCCTCTGTATACAGTATGGGAAATGTGTTCAACCCAAGGTTATAGGAGACTCACCTTATAAGTCGCCAGGTTACCAATTCCTTTGTGGTAAAAATAAAATAAAATAAAACTGGTACCAAAAACCATAATAAATTAAATGTAAGACCCAAAAAAAGTCACAAAAATTACCTCAGAAAAAAGCCTTACAAGAAGGAACCAAAGACGAGATGGGAAAAAATCATATGCATGTCATTCCATGCCATTTATGTTAACCATATGTAGTGCCTCAATTTCTTACAAGTAGTGAGGCACATCATACATCATCGCGCCCCTCTTTCCCTTGAGCCTTCTAGAGAGACTACTTCTAATCTAGCACATACCCAAATTCTTATGTCCATGTCCACCCCAACACTTATATTTATAATTTTTCTACAGTTGTTGCACCATCCTCCTACCACAAAGACCTTCTTCCTCATATCAAAACCAAGCATGCTCGACTAATCCTATTTCTAATTACTGTTATGTCAGAAAAATGCACCCTTGGGGGCTTTTTCCTATTAAGGTTTAGCTCCTGGGTCTTTAGATTGTATTTAGAGCATTTTGCATGATAATTCAGACTCCCTATGAAAAAACCCTTGGGTCTTGTGATAAATAGGACCTAGGGGGTGCTAATTCAATGATCAATGAGCAAAGACAGGTGGCAGATAAGGGCACTAGCACCCTAGTCCAACCCTATTTTGGGTCTGCCCTAGTTTCAAATGTTGGGTTTGTGATCGTTAGTTTCTAGGCCAACATCATAAGTTTCGAATGCGAAATTATTGGCAGGAATCTTAGTAGTTGCATATATAAGTATGATTAGGTTATCATTTGGAAACTAGATGGCAATTTTGATTATTGAGCTATTAGCATACTTGTGATTATCATTGTGTTGCAAGGCATAGCATTGTTATTATGTTTGTTTGCAAGTTGGATTACATCTTCTCCTCATAGCATTGAAGAGCTTCTTCCTTCCATGAGAGCTTTATCATCAAGGTGGAGCAAACAAAAGAGAGTTAGTTTTCTCAAGGATGGGAAGCAAAAGAAAGATGAAAAGTTGGAGCTTGTGCATACAGATGTATGGGGACCGGCTCAGGTATCTTCTCTTGGTGGCTCTTGGTATTATGTTACATCCATAGATAATGCAACTAGGAAGGTTTGGATTTATTTCCTTAGGTAGAAATTTGATGTATTTGAAACATTTAAGAAATGGAGAAGCTTGGTTGAGAATGAGACAAGTGAAAGATTAAATGTCTTAGATTTGATAATTGTGGTGAGTATTGCATCAAAGAATTTGAGGATTATTGTTCCTTTAATCAAATTCATAGGCAGAAAATGGTTCCAGGGACTCCACAAGAAAATGGAGTGGCTGAGGACATGAATAGGACAATAATGGAGCATGCAAGGAGCATGAGATTGCATGTTGGACTGCCTTTAAATATGTGGGCAGAGGCTGTCAATACCAATGTATATTTAATTAATAGAGGTCCTTACATTCTTTTGGGCTGTGGTATTCTAGAGGAAACATGGAAAGGTAAGAAGGTGAGTTATTCTTTTCTCAAAACCTTCGGATGTGAAGCATTTGCACATGTAGATTCTGAAAATAGAACCAAGCTAGATGCAAAATCAAAAAAGTGTATCTTCATTGGATATGGCATTGATGAATTTGGTTATAGGCTTTGGGATGTTAAAAATCTAAAAATTGTGAGAAGCAGGGATGTTGTATTCAATGAGAAGGTATTGTACAAAGATCAGTTGCAACAGCATGACAAGAAAGAAAAGGATTATGTGGTGCTGGATGATACTCCAGATAATGATGTTCCAGTGGTTCCTCATGCTCCACAATAGCAACAAGAAATACCACAAACTCTAATAAATGTTAGACGGTCAATAAGGCTAAGTAGACCTCCTGAAAGGTTTTCTCCCTCTTTGTACTCTATTTTGTTAATAGATGTTGGTGAACCAGAAGGACATGATGAAGCTATGCAGGTGGATACAAAGGTTCAGTGGGAGCTTGCAATGAAAGAATAAATGGACTCCTTGCTGAAAAATCAGACTTGGTAATTCTGTAAGTTGCTTGTAGGTAAAAAGGCTTTACCAAACAAATGGGTTTATAGGCTGAAAGAGGAAGATGGAGGTAAGAAAAGATTTAAAGACAGGTTAGTTGTAAAAGGATTTGCATAGAAAAAAGGTACTGATTTTGATGAGATTTTTTCTCCAGTTGTTAAGATGACTTCTATTTGTACTATTTTAAGTATTGTGGCTACTAAAGATTTGCATCTGGAATAGCTAGATGCAAAAATTGCCTTTCTCCATGGTGATTTGGGGGAGGAGATATATATGGAACAACCACAAGGATTTGAGATCAAAGGTAAGAAGAAATTGGTGTGAAGATTGAAGAAGAGTTTTTATGGCTTGAAACAAGCACCTCGGCAATGGTATTTGAAATTTGATAGTTTTATGGCTGAGAAAGGCTACAATCAATGTAATTCTAACCATTGTGTTTATTTTAAGATGTTGGATAATGACAGCTACATTATTTTATGTTTATATGTTGATGACATGCTTGTAGAAAGGTCTAACATGGATCACATAAGAGAGTTAAAACAACAGTTAGCAAAATCATTTGCTATGAAGGATTTGGCGGTAGCAAATCAAATCCTTGGTATGAAAATTTCTAGAGATATGAAGAACAGAAAATTGACTCTATCTTAGGATGATTATGTTGAAAAGGTGTTGCAAAAATTCCAGATGGAGAATTTAAAATCTGTCAATACACCTTTGCCTAGTCATTTGAAATTGACTGAGGATATGTATCCTAAGACATAAGAGGAGGAAGAAAAAATGTCCAAGGTACCATATGCTTCATTTATAGGAAGTTTAATGTATGCCATGGTATGCACAAGACCAGTTATTGTACATGTTTTAGGAGTCATAAGTAGGTATATGAGTAATCTCAGATTGGAGCATTGGAATGCGGTAAAATAGATTCTCAGATATTTGAGAGGTACATCCACTAAACACTTATATTTTGGGGGCTCTAATAATGATTTAGCAGGCTATGTGGACTCAGATTTGGCAGGGGATATTGATACCAGGTAGATTACTACAGTTTATGTCTTTACTGTAGGTAGGACAACGGTGAGTTAGATCTCCAGGTTGCAAAAGGTGGTTACTTTATCCACCACGAAGGTAGAGTATGTAGCTGCAACAGAGGCAAGCAAGGAAATGATATGGCTGCAATCTTTCATGGAAGAATTGGGCAAACAATAGGCTAACAGTTATTTGTTTACACACAGTTAGAGTGCCATACATCTTGCAAAGAATTCTGCCTTGCATTCTATTGGTAAACAGATTTATCACTGTGAAATAACCTTTGAAAATGACTCGTTGCCCTTAGAGTGGTGACTAAATTGTCCCAACAGTTGGAGAAGCTATTATTGAATTATCATCTTTCCTCTGCATTTGAGAGGGGCAGCTCCCTCGTATGATTGGGGTATTTGTGGTTTTTATGTACTTTTAACCTAAAAGTACAGCAAGGAGGAAAAGAAAAACTAACAAGATAATTGATTTATAGAAACCCTAACAGTAGACATACGAATACTGGTTTGGATTTCACAAACTCAAGACAAATTACGAGGGGATTTCACCACAAAAACTAGAAACCACTTTCCTAAACTTCGTGATGAATTTCACAACGTATGTGCAACAATGATGAAGAAAGATGGCAAATCTCAACATACGAAGTGATCATTTATCTTAACACTTGTAAATCAGGATACTGAGACATGATTGTGCTTCATCACCTCAATTGCACACTTCAATGGATAACTTTGATTTACACAAATACATAGAAAGATCACCGATTTGACATACGAGAAACTAGTAATCATAACTCAGAAATACATCAAGAACATACGAACTGAAATGCATTCTTCATTATCTTTCTGAAATTATACAATTTCAAAAGTAAACTATATAATGTGTAAGACAAAATATTCCAAGAAGTTTCTTCATAAGTCACTTGGAGCTTTCGAGTTGTAAATTTTGCTAAGTTACCCTTTTTCCTCCATTTGCTGTATTTCGGTAGTCACACTTTGTTAGATACTAATGACTCATCTGTATGCTTGAATCTTAGACTCTTGTGTTCATATATACAAAACATGGATTGTGGAAATAGTATGCCTTTCACTGACCACATCTACAAATTTGATAACTTGTTGAATTGGGTACTTCTACCAATTAAAATGCAAGGCACTCTTTATTTTGGGATGTCCCTGATTCTTACCATCTCCTCTCCTAGCTAGATATCAGCATTTGAGACTATGCATTTCATATTTAGATCACAGGTTGTCAAATAGGGCTTTTCATCATCCCAAATTTCTCATACTCATGCCTAATATTATCTAGTGTGACTTTGAATCCTGCATCAGATCTCAATCTAACAACTACCATATCCATGATTATCATTTAAATTTTCACTATAACGAGGTATTGGGATCAAACTGTTGTTTTGAACCTATTTGACAATACCGGTCCACTCATGACTGCAAATAAAAACTTTTTTCTGCACCTAATGTATTAATATCTCAAGGCTACAAGCTTAGCCTGGATCTGTTCATCGATCATCTTGCTAATCATGCAACTATGTCCCCCTATAATCACCTCACTATCTAGCCAATTAATAACACAAAACTTATCTCTCTGTTGAAATGAGCATATAATTTTGAGGCTCTTCTCAAGTGTTGTAATGTTCCCATAGACTGGTAGACCAACTACGATGTTCAAACATGACTTTTTGAGATGAAGAGTTCTGAAGTATTCCAACAAAGCTTTAAAGTATGCCTTGGTAAACCATGATCTTTTTCCTGCACTAGCTACCTCCAACATGATGGAATAGTCATTCTGTTCAATTTACACCTTGGTTGTCTTGACAAGTAATAAAAATGATAAAAATGACTTTAGTAGTCAACCTTTTAGTTACTCCACCACTTGATATAAGTAGTTCAAACCCATTTTCAAAGATCTCATGTTGACACAGATTGGGAGGAGGCTCTCAAAGGTCTCGGAGCTTGGCTTTACGATGGCTTGTTGCATTTATTTGAAAAAGCTTTGAAATCCTTTTTAAGAAATCTATTGTGTACATATCCTGCAGCATTGTAGCTTACAAAACCACATTTCCTTAATGCATTTTATCAAAAGTTTCACATGCTTTGTCTATTTCCAGCACTTCTATTCTGACATGGCTCTCAGGGCAGTAGCGACTACAATATATGACATAAATCCTCCTTTAATTATGCTTTAATGGATGTCAATACCATGTTTTTATCTCCCATTCATGCACAAACCACAAGAATTTTGAAAAATACATTTGTGTGTATCTTGCATTCATAGCATGTCGTTTAACAACATATCTTTGAGATGTTCTGACAGATAGTTCATTTCCGGTGCCGAGTCTATGTTTCCACATTTTATCTAGATATATCTGCTAGGGCGCCTGTATCCACAACAACTCATTAAAATCCACTTTCAATCATGCTTTGTTTGGAAAATTTCATTCACTTGTAGGTAAGAAGGAAGGATTCAGTCTAAAATAATATTCCATGAGACTCAACTTTCTCAAGATTCTTGTCAAATCCTTCACAAACTTTGTCTACATTGAGTGGAATTCCATTTAACTAAAAATTTATAGATGCCTCGATCAAATCCCATCTATACATATCTTGCATTCATGGCATAATCTTTGCTAGGGCATTCTATCAAATAGTTCATGGTTTTGTCTACGCTTCCGCACTTCTACATGCATGTTTACCAGAGTAAACACAATGATAAAGTTTCAAAATCTCCCATTTAGCAAGTTGTGGCTGAGAAGATGATGGCGAAGGCTGCAGAATTAGGATTTTCACCTGTAAATTGCATTTTCTTGAAATTTTCAGTGTGTTTTTCAACAAAACCATATTGTGCAAATCTTGCAGTCCTAGCAGTCCATGTGACCACATTTGCTTTGAATGCTATGCCAAACTCTTCATGTACCTTGTCTGTGTATGTCTCTGCAATTTGCATGCATGTCTACCAGAGTATTTCGAACAATAATATTTGAGAATCCACATTTCATTATGTAGTGATGGAAGTCCATAGCCCACTACAAATCTTTCCCTTTGGACGCTGGCTAGGAGGGCGCTGAGAAAGGCTGTGGAATCTTGATTTATGCCTGTGAGGTTCATTCACTTGAAAGATTTTAAAAGACTATTCAATAAATCCATTTTGTATCAAACCGCCATCATTGCTTTTCATGGGATGACACTTCCTTGAGGGATTCTATAAAACAGTTTAGTGCCTTGTCTAGGCATCCACAATTTGCATACATATTTGCCCGAACACTTGTAGCTATAAACTATCGGGTGTGGATGAAGGTATTCATTTATTATAACTACCTTCGTTAGTTCTTGAAGAGCCCGTGGTGATGATTTAATAATATTCCGTTATCCTTTGTGCCTCAAGATGATGTCGATAGATTTCTTGGATGTGGGAGGATTTTAATCTTGATCAGAGTTTGAGAAATCATTTCCAACTCCGTCGGTGTTTTAAGGCACTTTTAAAACTTCAATTGGGGCTGATAGGAACAACCAACAGTTTTAGAAACTAACTTTCATGCCTGGCATATATATTAAAGAGACCTATTTATCTGTTGCCCATCATATGCCAAGTTGAAAATGAGGCCAACACATTCCAAGACCAAACACATATAGCTAAGGTATCACTTCATCTGGTCAATGTTGGATGATGGACAATTATGGCTGGAAAAGATACATATAGATGAAAATCTAGCTGATATGTTTACGAAGGCAGTGGCAAGAGAGAAGTTGAGCTGCTCTTCAACTTCAGTTGGTCTTCAAGACTAAAAACAATAAAATCAGAACAATAGGGTCCAGGGTGTTTATTTCCAGTGGGAGCTACAAGTTCAGTGGTGTTACGATAAGTCTCCAAGTGGGAGATGATATGTCATGGAGTCTGATCAGTCTCCAAGTGGGAGATGATATGTTGTGGAGTTTGATTAGTCTCCAAGTGGGAGATTATTGTTATATGGAGCCTAATCAGACTCAGAGGTTAAATTTTCCCCTTTTATCAGTGCAGTTTCCCCCCAAATTATTTAATGGGGGTTTGGGGTAGTGCCCCCAAGACAGGGTCAAGAGGCAATGCCCCTCAAACAACATTTATTATTTTATAAAAGTGTTAGGAGTTATTTTTCTATTGGTCGACATAATAAAAAAACCCTATTTTGTAACTGACATTTAAGTCTTGATAAAAACGGCTAAGGTTTTGGGTTTCCATTGATATTGTATTGTAGCATTTGCAGTGGTATTGAGTTGCAAGGATTGTTGGTTGTAATCGGTTTGATTTGCTAGATAATAATATTGGACTATTGGTGGATGTAGCCTAAGTTTGGGTGAACACCGTTAAAAATTATCTCACTTCTATTATTTCTGTGTATTTTTCATTCCTCTGTTTAATCTTTATTTGCATTTAATTGATATCTTCTGCATGCAATTCCTAACAGTTGGATATATAGATAGTGATTTTGTAGGAAGCATTGATGATCAAAAGAGCACTTCATGATATGTATTTCACTTTGGGACAAGTATTATTGCATGGGCATCCAAGAAACAACCAATAGTGACAATCTCATATGTAGAAGCATAATATGTGGCAGGTAAATCAGCAACATGTCGAGCAGTATGGATACAAAGATTTTTGATGGATTTAATGAATGAGTAAAAGGAACCTACACCAATCTGTCATGATAATAAATAAAAAATTGCACTATCAAAGAATCATGTTATCCATAAGAGTAGTAAGCACATTGAAACAAGGTATCACTTCATTTGAGAGTTGGTGAACAATGGAGATATCAATCTTGAGTATTGCAAATCTGAAGATCAGTTTGCAGATATATTCACAAAGGCCTTAGCACATGAGCAATTTGAGTATTTGAGAGAAAATTTGGGTATTGTAAATATTGATGTAATTAATAGTAGAAATTAGGGGGTAGTGTTAGAACATTCTAGTAATTTCTACTAGATAGGTTGTATGTCGACCAATGAAATAAAATAAAAAAATAAAATGGTATGTTGGCTTTTCTAGAATTTTCATGTTATATCCAAACTCCTCTATAAAATAGGTATATGTAATATGTTTTGATCAAGCAAGCAATAAAATCCATTCGATGCAGCATCACAATTTACCAGTTCACTATTTTTCTCTGTTATTTTGTCTCTGCCCATGAACAATGGGTGTTGATATTTTGACATATGCTGTGCAATTTAGTCTCTCCAATGAGGTCTCATTATCACATGTGAAGGTAACATCCAAAGCTTGGAAAAGGTTTAAACAAAGATTGTCGTATCCTTGTTTGCACTTCACTTTGGTTTCTTTTTTACACTTTGACAACCACTCAATCTTCAACAAAGCCTCCAATGCAAATTCCATCTAAAGCCAAGAAAGCTAAGCTTGGACTAGCAGCATGTGAAGTATAGTAGTTGGTAGAGTGGACGAGGCCAAAGACACCATGCCATTTGAAAATGGAATATCCAACACCCTCATAGTCTTTAGCACTATAACTAAGATCTTTTGACTTACAAAGTCTATAACAAGCCTTTTGATTTCTTCAAGCTTTTTTCCTTCTAATCTATTTCTCTACAACAACCACCTCTCATTTTAACCTTAGTGTTTGAGATGAGAATTAATTATAAACATTATGCAATTCTTTAAGCATGCTACCACCCGCAATCACAAAGTGTGAAGACTAAGATGCTTGTAGTGGTATCACAATTACAACCCTAGTTTGCCTTCACCAATTAACATGGAATCATAGTTCTTATCCATAGCATTTATTTTAAAATGCTTAGATTTAGTTATTTTTTAGAGATTCAAAAGATACAACTTAAACTATAGATGATGTGTGGTTGAGTTGCTTAAAAAGTCCATTGTGAGTGCATGTATCTTGTTAATGTGTTTTTTTTTCTTTCTTAGATTTTAGAAATGATTTATAGAAAAATGTTTTTCTAGTTTTGATATCCAATATGATGTGTAGTTGAGTTGTGATGCAGAGCAAGGTGATATGATCTTCTACTCTCCAAGGAACCAATCTGCAAGTTTCAAGACTCTATAGTGACTGATATCTTTCACTATCCCTCCTTATGCCTTGTAGCCTTTCTAATTAGGTTTTTTCAACATATCTTTTAAATAAGGCCTCTAACCCACATCTCAAGCACCTTTCTGAGTACCCTTTATGCCTTTATCCAACGTATCAAGAATTGGGGTAAGGTTATTTCAGACCAAACCACCCATCAATTCACTGGTATTGCTGCTCCTAGGCCAAATTAGGCCACTTTTCCAAAGCAACTGTGGATTTCAACCTCCAAGCTTCCAAAATCTACTTGAGGTTTTCAATACATCACAAATAGACTAAATATGTAGGTTTCATTATCAAAATCACTCACCAGTTTATTAAGTTTCAAGTTTTCAAGCCTAAACCCTTATAAAGCCTAAAACATAGGAATTTTAGGCTAGGGTTTGATCAAAACCCACTTCAACTTCACACCCTACTCGCAAAACCACCAAAATCATTGAATATACATTGTATACCTTCATTCTACTAGGTTTCTAGGGATTTCATTAGTGGGAAAGCTCACAAATACATTTTGTTTCCACAAAGCCCTAAAACCTACTCTTTACCAGCTATTTCCAATCAAACAACTAAAAAATCCTTCTAGTATGATAATATCACACCAAACCATCTGCAATTGAAAGTAGACATAGAGCACCAACCATTAAAATTAACTGCAGCACATGACTAGGCCGTACGTGACCGTACAGTCGTAGGAACAACAGAAAAACATAGAGTTTGATAAGAAAAATAGGGTAGTTTTATTTGTTTTGATCTTTTTTCCCTTTCAACAACCTGCCTCAAAGATTTTGAGGTGCCTTTATCATGTTCCAACTAAATCCCAACAGTTTTCCCACCAAAACTCAAAATCATGACTCTTCAACTTCCACATGACAACACTTTGCAATGTAATATTTGACAAAAATGACAAAATTGCACAACTAGACCCTATGTGACACAAGTACATCAAAAATAGAATTAATTAGACCTTATTGTATCAAAACTGTGCTTGGACATACCAAACTCAACTACTTATGTACAACATTTGACCAACAATTGTTAAGGTGATCCTGCACCATACACCCAAGGAGAAAAGAATCTCAGGTTCCTCCTAAGATTAGCTCTTGCACTAATGTTCCATGCTTCTTGATATCTTCTTCAGACATCCATACTGCATCTTCAGGGGGTAGACCATACAACTTTACAAGATATTCATTGTAAACTTTATGCCTTGTTCTTTTGACCTCCTTAGTGTCCAAAATGGCTTCAAGTTTCAGTGGTTCAGTGGGAGGTAGATCTCTAACCCAATAATCATCAACAACTACTTTTATTTCTGAAGTAGTTCAATGGCTTAACAATTCCATTGTGAGGGTATGTATCTTGTTACTTTTTTTTCCTTAGAATTTAGAAGTGATTTATAGAAAAAAACATTTTTCTAGTTTTGATATCTAATCATCAATAGTATTGGCATTATTTTTTCTTGAAAAGTTGGATTATCAAAATTTACCAAATCTTGAAAGGAATGTTACCACTAAATGGTCTCCCCATTCATTATGTGTTTAGTTGTAGGTTATTACAGTTCTATTTCAACAATTGGTTGAAATGACTCATCATCTCTTTTTGCTGTCCTTTTAAAGCATCTTCAATCAACACCTTGAAGGGCTAATCTAATGAGTCACCTCATTCTTTAGCTATTTGCAATCATGTACACCTTAGAGGAAGGTAATATGATGGATCTCTTATTTTCAATCTAAGTTTTTGATACCCCAACTATGTGTGATGTGACATATAGGAGTGAACAAGCTTTGATACAAATGATCTAGATTGGTTTGGAAATTCAGAGGACAATACCTAGTTATGAACTAGTTGTATTGTAAATAATGAAACAATAATATGTGGATTAACAATAATTGAAGAAATACAAAATAGCTTTTTATTCAAAATGAGTATTTCATATAACTTGAAAAATTCTACATGGAAGAGATGCATGCCTTCAAATTTGCCCCTTGGCTTCAAAATGATCCTAGCCATTTATACATTTGCAAAAGAATCTAGAAAACTATCTAAAAATAGTAAAATGTGGCTTCCATTAGAAATCCAAGGGTAAGTGAATGGATGTGCTTTAGAAGTTGAAATTGATAGCCAAATGGGGACAAAGTTAGTTACAAAATTAAAATATAATAGGAAATCATTTAATTTGGTTACTCCAGCTTGGTGGGGTCATAACTCCCAACTTGTTGGGCAAAAAATGGACTACTTGTATGCATTGAAAAGATCTAGACAAGAGAACTAGTTTGAGTTCCATGTAATTTTAGTTGATTGTCCCCTACTTAAAACATTAGAATGAGGGAAATCTACAAAATTTCATCCAACCACTCATATGAATTAGTCACATTCAAAGATTAAGTGACATGGATAAGATAAAACTTTACAAAAGTAGATTATTAATAGATGTAAATTATATTTGCATTAATATATATCTAATCATGAAAAAAAAATGAAAAATAATTCATAACACAAACCAATTTTGAAGGAAATTCAAGATCTTTCAAATCTAAAGATAATTTACAAATTATACAAATTGTTAGTCCCAAAGATCTCTAAAATCAAATGTATTAAATTAGTTTTCAATAAGATCAATATTTAAAATTTACATACTATAAACTAAAAATATTAGAAGTTCTTATCTAAGATGATGATTTAGAGAGATAAAAATGAAAAATAAGCTTTCCTCTTATAAATAATAGCCTATTTAATGTAGGCTTGATATCAAAGCGTACAAATGCAAAAAAATTGATAAAATGAAACATGTGTGGAGCTACTAATCAAGTGATAAACCTTAAATTTGTTCAAATTATGAAATTTAAATTTTAATAGAGACCTAATAAACATTTAACGTAACAAATAAAAATCAACAAGTAGAATGAGCAACAAATGTATAATACTATTATGTAACAATACCTCTTAGTCGACCCATGTCTACAACTTCCCAACACTAATGTATATCAATGTTGTAGTCCTTCGTTACATTTTATAGGAGATTCACAAAATTTCTAGAGACATCCATTGTCTCTAGAACCACCAAAAATGCCAACAAAAATGGTGGATGAAACTCAACTCTAATAAGTAATAAAATTAAGGAGAAAAGACTCAACACTCTACTTTATGGTAGGGATGACTTTTCCATAGTCCATGAAGATAAATTTAGAGAACTTTGGGATTTGACTATGAGTTTCTTTTGCATCAATATTTTGGATCACACTATGATCCACCATTAGGAAGGAAACATAATTAGTTAGATTACAAAATAGAATTTTAAAAAGAAAGATAAGAGGAAGGTACAAAAAATGAAAGCCCCAAAGTGAGGATAAAAATAAATAAAAAATAAAAAATAATAACGGGTCTTGTTTTTCACCCTTCTCTCTAGGAGTTTATTATTTATTATTTTATTTTTATTTTTATTATTTTTAAAGTAATAAAAGGAAATTGAGCAGTTTAAAGAAAAAGTGGCAACAAATGGAGTAGACATGTGTTTAGGCAATAAATGAAGTAAAATATGTTTATTGATTTGTTAGGAAGAGAAACTAAGTTATTAAAGTTTAATTCAAACATATAAATTAGAATTAGTGTAGTCTCTAATTCTTGTTATTATAATATATTTTAAAAAATAGTTGATAGTAAATAACAAAATAAGAATATTTGATAGTTGAGGAATTTTCATAATATGAAATTGGATGTATTAAATATTTATTAGATTTTATTTTAAGAGTGAACATAATAGTTGATTGATGTTAAAGCATTTATGTTGGAAATAATGTTTATTTAATACATTGTAGAACATTCCAACATGTGCAACTTGTCCTTAGCTACTGTCTTCTATCTAGATTATTCTTTTCTAAAGGCTTCTATCAGCAATTCTAGGTTCCTCTAAACTTTCATATATGAAATATATAAATATAACAATAGTCCACCATTGTACAACAAGGAAGTAGGCATATTTTAATTTATTCTATTTCCATGTAATTTATTTGTTGTTGATATATAATATATTTGTGTTCTTTGTATTTTCTTCACTTTCATTTTTTTTATTTTAGATATTTTATTTCCTCCAATCAAGTATTATAGCCCATCAAAATCTTAGGTTGTGAAGCTATTTGAAATTATGGAACTACATAGATTGGGTAAGGATTTTTTTATTGTAGAAATGGATAGCACACAATTTTTACATGCTTGATGTTGAGTTAAATGAAGGTAAAACAATTACACTTCCATGAGTGATTTATTTCTTAAAAGCTTGTTGTAGCTTTTTCTATTCACTAATCAAATTCATTTTATGGATTTCTAGGTGGTAGATAAAAGGTGATTTTTTTTCTATCTTAATATTTCTCATGAGAAACCTTTCATGCTAAATCCATTTAATTGACAACTTTTTATAAAAGAGAGTAAGAGGGGAATCGTTATTTTGGACAAATTATTTTTTGAGTTTGGTTTGAAGACATTTCATATAGGTGCTTCAATGCTTTCTCTAAGTTAGAGAAAAAGTGATATTTCTATGCAAGGTAAAACGTATTAGAAATAAACGCAACTACTATATATGGAAATATGAAATAAAATATAAATATGATCTTAACCAGTGTATAACCAAATGAAGATCGCAAGAAAATAAATCAACACAAAGAAATATGAAACATAAGAAATACACACATAACACAGAGTTTACGTGGAGAAACCCTTTTGGAAAAAAACTCCACCAAGAAGAGAGGCCCAAACTTTTATTATCTTCAGAAACAAAGATTACATACAATCCTTCCTTCCTCCTCTTCAGTATTCACTCCTTTAGTACCTATAAATAGAGTTTTCACTCTAACTCATAATGTTTCATTTCTACCACCATAACCCCTATTTATATAGCATTTTCACCTTCTAAATAAATTAACAAAGTTGGTTATCATATATGCCAACACCTCCCTTGGATAAATCCAATCATTTAATGCATAAAACAATATTAGTTGTAACTCCATAACTTACCTCTTACACATGGACAACTAATTTGTCCTATCTTGCAAGGCAGTTATTGTCTTCATGTGGAGGTGTTATAACTAGCAACAAAAACTTAAAAATTGTTCAAAACAACCCCATGGGAGGTTGAACATCCCAAACAACCTTAACCTCCAAGATTCCATTCTAGTAAATGGTAAATTCATGATTGTAAAAATTTAGTTATCGACCCCTAGTAAAAATTAATTGCCATAGTGGTAAATCCTAATGGTAAAAAATATTTACTGATGATGGTGAATTTCTCATCTCTTTTGAATGATTTACAAATAATATTAGGCATAATTAAAACATAGGATTTACAAGGTTGATGGCACCCTTATCTTAACATTCTCCCAATTGACATCATACATTTAAATACATCCATCGGAAAACATAAGTCAACTAAGCACTAGGAACACGACCCATGGCCTCCCTACACCATGTAAACTTTTTTTGTGTTCATAGGTTTAGTAAGTAAATTTACAACATTCTCTTGAGTGTCAATCTTCTTCAACTCTAAGATATCTACCCATTAGTGATTATTTCATGAACAAAATGGTATTGTACATCCATATGTTTAGTCTGTGCATGATACATAGGATTCTTGGCCAAACAAATTATAGTCTGGCTATCACAACCAATCTAAATAGTTGCAATCAAAACCAATACCTATACGCAACCTCTGTAACAAAACTGCCTCTTTAGATACATGGGTAGCATCCATATACTATGCATCTATGGTGGATAAAAAAATTATAGGATACTCATCTAACTCACTGCTCCTCCAAATAAAGTAAACACATACCCACTAGTGGACCTTCGACTATCCAAGTCACCTACCCAATCTACATCACCAAAACCTTATATGTCTAATGTCTTATTCACAATGTTAGTACTAGAATTAAAAAAACCAAATGTACCATGCAAATATCTTAGCACCCTTTTCACATAATTCCAATGTTCTTGACCAGGGTTAGACATAAACTAGCTCAATATTTCCACTACTTGGGCAATATCTGGCCTAGTGCAAACCATTGCATACATCAAACATCCTACTGTACTAGCATGTCACATTATACATATCTTCTAAATCATCTTCATTCTTAGGACACATATCTAATGAAAGCTTAGTACCAATTGGTAAAAGAATTCTAACTGGCTTACAATCTTGCATACTTACTTTGTGATAACCAAAGCATTCTATTTACCTAATCTATTTTGATTTCCATTCCCAATATGTACATTATTTCCCCTAGATCTTTCATCTCAAATGCACCTAAAAGTTGAGCTTTCACCTCACTAGTCATACTCTTGGTGTTACTGAAAATAACATGTAAACACAATCATCCTCTTCGCTTCTCTAAAAACATAATTTCAAAAAAAATGAATCAAATTTTTAATACCACATCTGAGGTGATTGCTTTAAACCATAAAGAGGTCATTTTAACCTACAAGCCAAGTGTTATTTTCCTTTTATATCAAAACCTTTAGGTTGTTGCATGTTAGTTTCCTCTTCTACATGTCCATGCAAAAATGCATCTTTAACATCCATTTACTCAATTTAAAAATAATTAGCAACAACTATGGACAAAATAAATATAATTGGGGATAATTTTGCAATAGGAGAGAATATTTCACCAAAATCAATTCCCTCTCACTAGGAGTAGCTCTTGGCCACTAGTCTTGCCTTGTACTTTTCCAATGAATAGTCTACTCCAAGCTTCTTGTAGACCCACTTACATCCAATGGTCTTCCTCCCTTTGGGAAAATGATCAAGATATTAGGTGTTATAAGAATCTAAAGTCATCATCTCCTCTAACATGGCTTGTTACCATGACTCACTATCATCTACTAAGGTAGATTCCTTATAGGATCTAGGTTCATTGTCAGTACTTAATAAAGAAAATATACAATGAAATCTAGTGGACTATACCTATCAACTAGATTCGGTTGTCTTGTGGATCTCCTAAGAATAGGATTAAGGGGATTTGCCTGTTCTTGAGCATGCTCAACTTCTTATTGGTTATCTTCCATAACCTCTTCAGTTTGCTCACAAATCTCACCTAAACCTCATTCTCATCCTCCTCCTCATCCCCAAATCCATCTCTTTGTTCTTCTTGAGGTGCATCTCCCTGCTTAATCTCAAAATGCACTCTCCTTGCCTTTTCTTTGTCAGTTCATTTTTCAGGATCAGAAATAGCTTTAAGTTCCCTAAAAATCACATCTCTATAATAGATAACCGTCTTGGTTAGTGGATTCCAAAGATTATAACCTTTAAAATTCTCACCATATCTAATGAAAATACATCTTTCTACTTTGGGATCCAACTTAGATCACTTTTCTTTAGGTACATGAACATAAGCCTCATAGCCAAAAACCCTTAAATGTGAAACATAAGGTTTCTTACCTATCCACACTTCATAAGTTGTTAAATCAAAAGCCTTAAAAGGAGATCTATTTAACAAGTAACAAGAAGTAGTCACAACTTTTGCCCAATAACATCTATGTAACTTGAACCACTTCTAGCTCTTTCCATAATTGTTCAATTCATCCTTCTATTTATGGAGTGTACAATTATGATAGCTATAAGACATGTCATGAATATGCTAAATATAGCTAGGACGACCAAGACCAAGAAGATGGAGTTGGAATTTGGACCCAAGTTTGGGTGTCATACTTCTTATTGTTTTGCTAATGATTTTCTTAAAGCATTTTTGGTTTCTAGTTTAAATTCTTTTCTTTAAATTGGTGCTTGGAGTTGTAGTTTATATGGTGAAATTTGTAGGTACTAAAATGTTGTTGGAATCACTTCAGAATTTATTGTTGGTGCTACTCCTATAAAAACTTGCTTTGCGAGTGTATTGTAAACTTATTTAGATTACTGAATAATATATTGGGTTACTTTGGAGTATGAGTTGTTTTCTCTCGAAAAGTTTTTTCCTACATACACCTTTGTTATGGTATATTATTGTTTTATGTTAATCTTTTGTTTCTATGTCTTGTAATTGTAAAGATTGAAAATAATTGCACAATACACTTCTCATTAAATTAGTGTAGTAAAAATTTCCACATATCTTACTTCTTTCAAAAAATAATACAAGACTTAAAACTACAATATATACACTTTTCTCTTATAAAATCTAATTTTAAAAAAAAAATCTATATTAAATATTGAATATTGAATATGACAATAGGGGTTCTTTATATTTTATATCCTTTTCAACACGCGACACACTACTAGTCTATTTGGATGGTCAATAAGAAAATGTTTCCTCGAATTTACATCTCAAGCATGACATTAAGATATGACCACACGCAATGTGGTCTCCAAATCATCCTTTGTCTCGTTTCAAAGGTTTCTTATAACAGCAGGGATTATTGTTGGTTATAATTTAAAAGGAATGGGTAAAAATGATGGGAGAGAACTCTTTTGTTGGCATGCCTTCGGCCAACCTCATCCAGATAGCAGGTACGAGAAACTGGTTAATTCCTTCGTAGAGTTGTGTGGATGCTTACCTCTGTCTCTTCAAGTTTTAGTCAGGCACGTTCACGGTAGAAATGAGGAATATTGGAGGTCAGAATTGATTAAAGTTAGAAAGACACTGCCTCGGGATGTAAAGCAGAGACTGAGAATAAGTTTTGATGCATTGGATGGTGAAGAAAAGCAGGTTTTTATGGATATTGCTTGTTTTTTTGTGGGCAAACCGAAGAATATAGCCAAAAGAGTATGGGAGGGGTCAGGATGGAACGGTCAACATGCACTGGAAACACTCAAAGATAAGTGTCTTGTAGACTTTTTTGTGGATCCGTATTTAGATGGAGAAACTGTATTTAGAATGCATGACCACCTGAGGGACTTGGGAAGATAAATGGCAGTTGAGCTTGGCCCTCCTCATCGTCTATGACGTCCTCAAGTTCTGAAATCTTTGGTATGCTTGTTATCCCTCCAGATTTCTCCTTAGTATTGTAATATTACAAATCTTAACTTGTTACTATATTATAGAAAACTGAGCTGCTTCTGTGTATGCAGGAGTTAATGGGTTTCAAAAATATCCTCACCAAAACCAATGTCAGGTGTTTCCATTCCATTTTCGACGTCTCCATGGGTTCTCAAGTTGCATTCTTCTTAGGTCAATCAGACTTTTGTAATGAGATGTCAGTTTCCTTACTATGGCTTCAGCTTGAAGGCAATTCCATAGAACAGCCAAGCATTCCTTCATGGATTCCTCTTCAAAATTTGCAGTATTTGGAAATCAAACATGGACGACTGAAAACTTTGTGGAAGAATGACATACAGGTATTTTTCTCCTCTCTCAAAAATTAAATCTCCATAGTACGATACATTAGGTCATGGTTATGTCCGGACTATTTTTTTTAACCATTGAAGCTTTACACAAATTTATCTTGAATTTCAGGGGCCCTCGCAGTTGAAGGAGCTGCAAGTTTCTCAAACCTCTTTGAACGAGTTTCCAGATTTATTAGGAATATCAAAAGATAGTTTGAAGAATGTGCTCTTATCAAATAGAGGAAAATCTACTAGTGTTGAGACTCCAATGAGTGGCCTTGAAAAGCTAGAGATAAAGATCAACGGTGAAAATTTTGTTTCCAAGTTCTTAATTAGTGGATTTCACTATCCAAACCTTAAGTCAATCAAACTTCATGGCATGGAAAATCTTATGGAAGTGAGTTTAATAAAGGTAAAGACATTAAATTGTCTTGATATTACAAATTGTAAAACACTCAAAAGATTGACAGGAACATCTGATCTCACAAATCTTGTGCTGTTAAACATTAGTCAATGTCCAGGCCTTGTGTTTGAGGACTTGTGTCTCCGGGGTATGAAATTTCTGGAGAGGATAACATTTGATAGAAATGTGAAGGTGAAATATTTTGAGTTCGATGGTTGTCAAAATTTAAAAACAACACAGTTTGGTTATGAAAAGCTTGTAGAATTAAGCATTCTGGGCTGTCCGGAGCTTGAGGAGTTGGCAGATATTGGAGGTTCAAGTTGCCTGGAGAGGATTATAATTGATGGATGTGGGAAGTTGAAACATCTTCAGTTGTATCGTTGCCAAAATTTGAGAAGTATGTCAGGTAACTTTGAGCTTGAACAACTGTGCATTATTAAATGTCCAGAGCTTGAGGCTGTTGCCAGACTGAGCTGCTTGGAGCATATTCAGATCGAGTATTGTGGGAATCTACAGAACATTACTCTGCCAACAACACTAATTAGTCTCACTTTGATATGCTGCAAAGGATTACAAAGAGTGGCAGCAACCTGTGATCTTACAAAGCTTACAAGGCTGATTATTAAACAGTGTCCTGAGCTTGAGGAGTTACCAAGCCTTTCCAGATTGAGCTGCTTGGAGCATATTGTGATTGACTCTTGTGAGAAGCTGAAGAACATAGAAGGTATTGAAGAGTTGCATGCATTGAAAAATATGCAACTTTTTTATTGCAGCAACGCAACAATTCGGGATTGCATTTCCAAATTGAAGGTATTGATTTCAAGACTCCTTTTAATAGCCAATCATAAATAGGGAGTGTTTTTTAACTTCATTATTGAGCTTCAGCTTTGTTTTTTCATTTGTTATGATAAGATAGTCCTATATTTTCGTAAGTAATGTTTGAAATGATCTGTAAATGAAAAGAATTTACCGTGGATGAACTGGGAGTTTTTTTTACTTCATGATGCTATTTTTTCAGAGTGTCCCGTCGGATTACACCCTTGTGATTGCAAGAGCAGTGGATGGAGCGGAGTCAACTTTAGACGAATATCTATTTTCTGAAGCTGATAATGCCGCCGATGCAGTCACTGAAATTGATACTCACAAATATGATGTCGGAAAAATGTGGTCAAATTTGAGCTTCGTTATCGGATACTTTCTGGTTCTGATTGATAGTTCTAATTCGGTAGAGGATATAAATGAATCGCTACTAGACTTCAAACTAAAGGTGCGTCAAGGAGAATCGGTAATTATGGTGGTAACATATGATTCCTGGAGTTACCGTAATCATTTCAAGAAAATTGAAGATGTGTTAAGGGGCTATGGAATAATGAAGAAAGGATTTGAGGTAGAGGTGAAGAAAGGGGAAGAGTGGAAAAGTATGGGTGTTTTACGTATAATTGCTGATAGGCTACATTATTGTTGCATGCAGAGTATTCTTCCAGATTGTTGCAGTTTTCACTTGCCAAATATTATTCAAGACTCAGTTTTTTGTGAGTTCTTTTAAGTACATGCACCCCCAAGCTCTCGTAATGTTCTCCAAACTCCTCGGAGTGTCCATGTTTGAGAATTTGAGTTCCTATTGGCATGGAGTGTATTGGAATCGTATTCTTTAAAAAGAATGAATATTTTTTATTTATTTGTTATTGTCTATTTCTTTAAAATTAAAATATATCTTGTTTAAAAATTTTAAAAAAATTTATATTTACTAGTAAAAGATATGTTATTTGTTTTCTGTCTATAATATATAAATTAAATTATTTAAATTTAAAAGCAACTTAAATTATACTATATTGGCATTAATTAAATTAATAATAAATTATAAGAATAAAATATAAATTATATATTAGGTCAATTAATGCTTGTATAAAAATAATGTAGACCAAAATAAAAGGATTCAAATATGCAAATTAAAATCTTATTCTACATTTAATGCAACCAAGGAAATCAACAATAAATGAGTAAAATACTATTTTGCCCAAGACGATCTCTTGTTGTACCAAAAGGTAGTTGTGCTAGAGTTGATGTAATGTTGGAATGTGGTTTCTAATAGTGATAGCATAATGTTGCTCTAATGGTTGATTCCTTGAAAATTACTCCTAAATGGGTCCATTTATAGGCTTGTAGGTTGGATGATCAATGGTGGAGATGATGGACGATTCAGATCAAGCTTGTTAAGTGGTTAAAAGTTAGAGGGTGGAAAATAGAAAATAGTTTTTTTTTTTCAATTTCATTTTTAGATTTATGGGAGATAGTTATGAGATATGTGGTAAAAAAATTAATTCTTTTATTCACTTTTTAAGTAGTTATGTGAGGAAAAATAAATGATTTAATTAATCAATCAATTAAATCATGTGAGGGAAGGGGGATATGACTTAGGAAAATGGGATTAGGACTTAGGGGAATGATGGAATGATTAGGATAATTTGGTGAAATGATAGGATAAATTAGTAAATTAGGACTTGATAATTGGAATAATTTAGTAGGTCAGGACCTAGTACTTTTTTAAGTGCCTACATATTTTCTCTTCTTTGAGACAATGTTGTGACTGAAAGAAGTAATGTTGTTTCAAAGAAAAATAAAATATAGACTCTCAAGATGGGGATGTATAAAAAGGATAGGGATAATGAAAAGGATGGAGGATAGGATGATGCCCCCTTGAGAGGATAGTTGGGTATGAAGGATCCAAGTATGCTCTCGAAATGAATAGAAAATGAAATATGAAGATAGCAGATGGGATATAAATAATGGAGGAAAGAATAGCCATGTGAGTTAGTGTCAGCAACTTGATGTTTAATGTAGCACCTGGCATTATGCACCATGATATAAAGACCATGGTGATGATGTGTCCCATGTAGAAAGGATTAAAGGTCACAAGCAAGCATATACTGACAGAACCATGATTTCATTATGGAAGATATGTTGTAAGGACTGATGCAAATGCAAGATAGAATGATAACACACACAAGAAAAGAAAGAAAGTATGCATAAAATGATACAAAGACAAATATTATGTTGCCCCTAGTCAAGTTAGAAATTGATCATTGATGATGATGATGTTGATAATGCTTGTTGATGTGGGAACAATATATTCTGAGAACAACATGAGGATTGATAACAATATATCTCAATTATGATGATGATAGCATTGTTGATGTGGGAACAATATATCTTGAGAACACTGTGAGAAAAGTGTTGATGTGGGAATGATATATCTAGAGAACAGCATGAGGATTAGGAATGATATATCCTGATGATGATGATAGAGGAGGATTGGTTTAAGTTGATTAAGTTTTACAATAGGGCTAGGAACAAAAATGATGGATGCTTTAGAAGGATTGGCTTGATTACTTGGCAAGATTTATGATGATTAGGATTGCAAGCAATGAATTAACTAATTTGGATTACTTAGGATGATTTCATTGGATTTTCTTGGGATGACTGCATTGGATTTCTTGGGATGACTGCATTAGATTTCTTTAGATGGGATTGCACTGGACATCATTAGATGACTACACTAGATATCATTGATTTACTGCACTAGGTTGCATTAGATGATTGCAAATGATTTATTTTGGATGGGATTATGGTCACCATATGATACACAGTGACAAAGGTGTTAAATACACCAAGATATTGAGAGGGGGGTTGAGTCAGTATCTAAACAAATTTGAAAATCCTCTAGAGTAGATTAAAACTTAAGCATTATAGTATTAACATAAACATAAAATATTAACACAATGCACATCGACACATAGCACAAATAACAACTTTATTTTAGGGATACAACCCAAGGAATCAACTACTCTCTGTAGACTTTGTTTCAGGGCTACAACCCAAAGAAGCTACTATTCCTTGAAAACTTTGATTTAGGGTCACACCCAAGGAAGTTACAACTCCTTGAAGACTTTGTTTTAGGATCACTCCCAAGGAAGCAATTACTCCCTAAATTGAGTGCAAACTCTCAAAATATTATAGTATGACATTCCTTCTACTATTTAAAAACTGACATTGAAATTCACACCTTTCATGATTGCAATTTTATCTGGTGCAGTCACGGTAGGAGGGTTCATAGAATGAACTATCCAAATCGTGCAGCAAGAGTAAACACAACAGAAACAACTCAAAGATATGAAACAAATGTAGATTCAGTCATTCAGTATATCAAAGAATTCAAATACAGATCAGATAGTAACATGCGGGCTTATAATTAGGGCTCACAGACCTGATTACAGAATATCAGAATATGCACAAGATATAGCTTTGAAGATCCTTCACAAAGAATCTAAACTATCAACTATCTCTATTATGATGAACCTGATTATTACCATCCTAGGGATCTATTACATCCTTAAATATCATATTTGAAACATAAGATTCCTTCGCGTCGACCAAGGAAGGTCGCAAGCTCCAATGAAGAGTTGTAACGTGTGTACACAGATAGGTCAGACCTCAATATGAAGAACTCCTCTGCAAATGAATAGAATGATGTGCGGATCTTGGGGAAGGTTAGCCACAAACCATAGAACATTGAAAGATGTTTCTTTTAGCTTCACAATTTGAGAAATGCTCCGCAAGTCTTCTCCTTTAGCTGATGTGCCTAAGACTGTCAGGATGCTCTATTATGAGGAAATAATCGATCTTCTGATAGTGATAATGTTCTGGTACTTGATCCAAATGCTCTGAGATTTGGATATGTTGTGCATGAATGTATCTAGATACTAAGTCTAGCTCCACAAGATCTGAGGTACAACTGCAGTAGAATGCAGACCAAAATACTAAAACTACTCCTGACTGAACTGACTGAACTGAACTGGAAAATGAAAAGAAACAAACTCAGATGCAAACGAATTGAAAAGAAAATGTTTTTAGTTGATGCAAGATGGCTCTTGAACTAGGATTCTCCTGCATCAAACATCTGACATTATTGAAAAAGTGAGTCCCTCACTTTGTTGGAGCTAGAGGAAAACCAAGACAGTTCACCTCAACTTGAGAAATCTGTGATGAATCTTCTTCCGGTTTGCCTTTCCACCTCACAAGGTATTCTTTGTATTGTCTTCCTCTGGTGTTGCATCCAACTCTGCTATCCAAAATGTCTTCAATATGCTCCAATGCTTGTCGTGGTAACTGCTTCTTCAAGTCTTCTTCAATGATCTCACTGAACTATGCTTCATGATACTGATATAGGTCTACAATGTTGAAAATAGGTGATATGCCCAATGTCTCTAGTAACTCCACTTCATATGCATTTCTTGAATCAAATTTTTTGAGTATCCTACAAGGTCCAAACTTCTTCATCTTCAACTTGTTATATGTCCCAACTAGAAATCTTTCTCTTCACAACTATACCATCACTTCATCTCCAACTTTAAATTCCTTGTGTCTCTTCTTCTCATCTACTTTCTCCTTATATTTGTTATTCATGTGCTCCAAATGCTTCTTCACCTGATTATGCACTGTATCCATATGTTCTACAAATTCTTCTACTTCTACACTTCTCTTTTTTGCCATACCCATGTCTCTTAATTATGTTACTCCTCTAGGGTTTACTCTGGTAACAATCTCAAAAGGTGTTCTTCTAGTACTCCTATTCATTGAATTATTGTATGTAAACTCTGCTTGTGAAAGAATCAAATCCCAACTTCCTGTCTTCTCTCCAACCAAACATCTTAGCAAGTTTCCCAAACTCCTATTTACTACCTTTGTCTATCCATCAGTTTGTGGATGAAAAGTTGAGCTGAACTTCAAATCTATCTTCAATTTCCTCCAAAGTGTCTTCCAAAAATATCCAAGGAATCTGGTGTCTATGTCTAAAATTATGCTCTTAGGTAATCCATGCAATCTCACAATCTCCTTGAAAAATAGGTTAGCCACATGCACTGCATTAGTTGTCTTCTTACAAGGTATGAAATGAGCCATCTTTGAAAATCTATCCACCACTAAAAATATTGAATCATGTCCTCTCTGTGTCTTAGACAATCCCATTACAAAATCCATACTTATATCATCCCAAGGTCTCTTCGGTACTATCAAAGGTTTATACAATCCAGTATTCTAACTACTCCCTTTTGCAACTTGACAAACTCTACAGCTTTGCACAAATTTCCTAACATCCTTATGTATATGGGGGAAAAAGTAGTTTTCACATACCAATGCTACTATCTTGTCAATACCAAAATGTCTTGCCAATCCACCACTATGCTTCTCCTTGATCAAATTGTCTCTCATTGAACTTCTAGGTATGCATAATTGATTTCCTCTGAATAACATGTCTTCTTGAATGAAATAATCCAACCATTTACTCTTATCTGTCAAAACAAGTTCCTTAAATGCTTTCCAAGGTTCTACAAAATCAATGTCTCCTTTATACATATGCTTCAACTCATCAAATCCTATCACTTCAACTCTCATCTCTATCAACAAGTTTCTTCTTCTACTCAATGCATCAACAACTTTGTTTGATTTGCCACTCCTATGCTTCAACACAAAGGTATAACTCTGCATGAACTCTACCCATCTCATATGTCTCTGATTCAACTTTCCTTGACTTTTCAAATATTGTAAAGCTTGATGATCTATATATAACACAAACTCCTTAAGCAACAAATAATGTCTCCACTTCTTCAAGGCTTGAATTATGCCATAGAACTCTTGATCATAAACTAAATATCTTTTCCTTGCATCATTCAACTTCTCACTGAAATATGCTACAGGTCTACCTTCTTGACTTAATACTTCTCCAATTACATTCCCACTTGCATCACAATCAACTTGAAATACCTTAATGAAATCTAGTATGCCAAAATAGGTTGCTCTGTCACTTTCTGCTTCAACAATTCAAAACTTTTATCTTCTCCTGATGTCCACTTGAAATCTTTTCTATCACCTCTCATTGTCTCTGTCATAGGGTTGCAAAATGAACTGAAATTTTTAATGAACTTTCGATAGAAACCAGCCAATCTATGAAATGATCTAACCTCTCCAATGCTCTCCAGTGTAGGCCATGCAATAATTGCTCTTACTTTCTCAGGGTTGTTAGTGTAGGTTTTTATTTCCTCGTTGGGTTATTTATTTTTCCCTATATTTCTTAGGTTTTTCCTACACTTATATTAATCTCACTTAGGTTAATAAAGCATGTCTTATTAGGTGAGTGGTTGCGAGGTGTCACCTTCCTACATGTGAGTATCCATTAGCTATCTTGGGAAGATACTTTACCATCTTTAGTCTGACAGATGGTTGCTCTTGATTGGTCGATGTTGCCACCTCCTTCCTCTTCCTAATCTATATAAGCATGCTACCTGGCTTGTATTTTGTATCTTTTACTTTTGCATCCTCTTAATGCTATTTTGCTTCTAACATTTGCATTACTCTCTTGGAAACTAACTCTGTGTTGCTATTTTGATTTCGTATCATTTGCATTCATAGTTTAGATATCTATTCTTTACACTAGTTTTCCAGGTTAATAATCTTTTCAGATTCTAACATGGTATCAGAGCCTTGCTATGTGCAAGAGTAGATTTTAGTTTCCTTATTTGAGAGATTCAGGGGGGGCTAATTAAGTTTATTGTAGTTTTTTGAAAAACCCAGTATGCTCTTCTCTTGCATCTTTGGATGATCTTGAGAATCAGAAAAGTTTGACAGAAACTTTTTTAATCTATGGGGTTGCACATTTGTTTTATGAAATCTGAGTGATTGCAGCATTTCTAATTATATTAGCAGCATTTCTAATTATATTAGCAGCATTTCTGGCTCTTCCAACGCATCCAGGAGGCTTGAGAAAGTTAGATTTGGCTTTCGTTTCATCAAAATCAGATATCGTCATACACAGTTGCGGAACCAGGGTTTCAAGCTCAAATTTGACAACCAGCTTGCATATTTGGTGTTTTCAATCAATATTGCAGGTTCCAACATGCCATTGCCTATCTTAGGTAGCTGATTCAACCTTTGCATGTCATTTTTTGGTTGCTGGGGTCATTTTTTTATTGCTAAAGACGTCCTCGTTACATTAGAACTACATCTTTTGTAGATCAACAAGAAAAATGTCTTCTGGGTTTTGTTTACAGCACAGAAAAACCATCTGGGTACCTTTCTATTTTTGTATGTAGTCTATATATTTTGCAGAAACATGCTCAGAAAGCTACAACAGGACCCCTCTCCGTTGGCAGTTGCAGTTTTGAAGGTAGTTTTCAAATGCTCCATTCTTGCTCATACGGACTCCTTTTCCCATGATTTTTTTTATTTTTTATTTTGGCTATTTTTTCATGCTCTATGCACTAGTGTAGACATTTTTTTATTTTGATGCCAGGATTTTTTAGAAATTGCAGATTCTTAGTCGTGACATTGCACAGTTCTCGTTTTGGGAACTTCGGAGGATCATAACTTTCACATACGACCTCGTATCAAGGCGATTCTTTTTTTGAAAGTGCATGATTTTTCAAGTAGATCGCAGTGGTGCTATTCATTTCTCTGGGTATTGTGCCAACTTTGTATTTTTAAGATATGCTCTTCATGAGGGTTTTGTAATGCATTGAAATCAAGACCACTTAGTATTTCTTGCTAGTAGTAGTTGTAAACGCACTAATATAAAGTGCCAAATCATATTTTCTTGGGGGGTTCTTTGATTGAGTGAAAAGGGGGGGTTGTCTTGGTTGGGTTCTCTTTTTTTTGGCATTTCTTCCCTACATTTCTTCATCATGGATCAAACAAATTTGCCCATCCTAACTCCATGCAATTACTTTGAGTAGAAATCACGCATGACATTTCACTTAAGGAAAGCTGGATTAAATAGGATAACTATGGGACTTGAAACTGAACCTACTAAAGATTAAGATAAGCCTAAGTGGTTTAACAAATGTGATGAGGCATATGGAACATTGTGTTTATCTGTTTCTCCTGATTTGCTCTTTCACATTGAGTCTTTGAATACACCAAATGAAATCTAGACAAAGCTAAAAAACTATTTGGCACTCAAGATTCAATGAGGGGTCATATGCTGGAAAATAAACTAATTAGTTTAAGTCCAGGCAATTTCAACACAATCCAGGACTTCTTCACTAAATTCAAATCACTAAGGCTATAGTTAAAACAATGTGGAATTGAAAAGAAAGATGAACAACTGATTCTTAGTATTCTCTCTAAGCTAAGCTCAGAATATTTTGTGTTTGTTTCTACTTTCTATGCTACTAAGGGTGCACTTGGTACTCAATTCACCATGCCATCTTTAGATGATTTTTCTATTAGTCTCACTCGAGAACAGGACAAGTTAATCTAGATGGGCACTCTTAAGTCCTCTAAGTCACATGCCTAGGCTGGTAACCAAGGCATAAAAGAACAGAAAGGATAAAGTAATAACAACAATAGTAAGGATAAGAAACAAAAGAATAGCAAGGAGAAGAAGGATCAGATACCAGTTGCTTCAAAAGCAACTAATGAGACCCAATCTTCCAAGGGTGACAAGCCTAAGAAAAAGAGGGTCCAATGTGCCTATTGTAAAAGACCCAGTCATGATGAACATAAATGTCTGAAGAAACAAATTGATCACTTGACACACATTCTTGAGAAGAATAATATCAATGTTCCTGATTCTATCAAACAAAGTTCTAATGAGGGGTCTAATAAGGCAAAAGAAACTAAGGGGAAAGGAAAGGGCAAGGCCCTTGTTGCAATTGCTTCTTTACCATCGACTTGGGTTCTTGATTTGGGTGCTTTGCACCACATGGCTTCATCTAAGGAAGAACTTGCATCTTTGGAGCCATGTTCTATGCCTTCTATTTTGATGGGCGATGACACTCCTGTTGAGGTGTGTGGGAGAGGGTCTGTTGGTGTGGGGGATGGCACATTCCATGATGTTGTTTGTGTGCCCTCATTATCAACTAATCACCTATCGGTATACCAGATCACTCACACAGGTTCAGGCAAGCGGGTTGAGTTCACTCCCGATTCAGTGGAGATTCATGAGTTGCACAGTGGTTCTATAGTTGCAGTTGGGAGAGAAGATCATCAGTCATGGCTCTATCTATTTTCTCACTTTGTTCCTGATCCTCCTTCGACTATTTTTCTCAGTCATTCTAATGATGTGAGTAGATTATGGCATGAGCGGTTTGGCCATCTTAACTTTTGCTACTTGCAGCAGCTCAACCAGCAGAGCATGGTCACAGGGTTACCTTCAGTTCAATTTTCAGGTGGTGTTTGCCAAGGTTGCATTCTTGGTAAGCATCCTAAGGAAAAGTTTAACAAAGGTAAGGCATGGAGAGCTTCACAGATACTGGAGTTATTTCATAGTGATTTGGCTGGTCCATTTCAGCATCCTTCTTTCAGCAGGGCTAGATATGTCCTCACATTCATTGATGACTTTTCTCGATATACTTGGGTGTACTTTCTCAAATAGAAGTCAGAGGTATTTGATCATTTTCAAGACTTCAAAACTTTTGTTGAGAAGCAATCCAAGAAAGCCATCAAAGTTTTGTGCACTGATAATGGTGGTGAGTATGTCAACCATCGATTTGAGAGGTTTTGCACTTTAGAGGGGATTAATTTATAGCATTTAGTTCCATACAATCCTTAGCAGAATGGTGTTGCAGAATGAAAGAATAGGTCCTTGAAGGAGATGGCAAACTGCATGATTCATTCTAGATCTCTTGCACCATAGTATTGGCCAGAGGCCATTAACTATGCTTGTTATATCTAGAACTGTGTTCCTCACTAAGCCTTGAAGGGAATCACTCCTTTTGAAGCTTGGAGCAGTTGGAAACCATCAGTTAAGCACTTTCAAGTTTTTGGTTCTCTTGCATGGGCCCACATTCCTGCAGAGAAATGTAAGGCCTTGGATGCGCAGAGCAGACCTTGCATATTTGTAGGTTAACCTGATGGTGTGAAGGGTTATAGGTTGCTCCACCCTACTACACATGAGTTGTTCATTGAGAGGAGTGTTTAGTTTGAGGAGGGCTCTTTGTGCTCACTTTCTATCACTTCTCCAACTCCTTCTACTTTGACATTAGAGTCACTTGGGATACATGACAGATCTTCTGATGAGTCAGATTCACCTGAGCAATCTTCTACCTCCACTTCTGATGCAGAGAGCGATTCAGAGGACTCATCTCCTTCCTCTCCTAGTCATCATTCAAAGATTGATGATTCTCCTCCCAATTCTCCATCTTTTGGTCCACTTTGGGCTAGACAGACCTTATAGTCTGTAGGTGATTGGGTTGGGGATCCATCAGACACCAGGAGGACTTGTTCATAGTTCCAGGATGCTCCACATGTCTTCATTGCTACTGCCTCAGATCCACAGTCTTTTCATGAGGCTTCTGGTATTCCTGAGTGGGATACAACTATGTAGGAGGAGTATAGTTCCTTAATGAGGAACCACACTTGGGATCTTGTCCCTCTTCCTAAGGGAAGAAAACTTGTTCAATGTAAGTGGATCTATCAGACAAAATTTACAGCAGATGGGTCGATTGACAAGCATAAGGCTCACTTGGTCACCAAAGGATTCTCCCAAGTTCCTGGGATTGACTACTCTGAGATTTTTGCACTAGTTGCCCAAATGAATTCCATCCGACTCGTTCTTGCCATTGTTGTAGCTAATCATTGGGAAGTACACCAGATGGATGTGAAAAGTGCTTTTCTTCATAGTGACCTTTAGGAGGAGATCTAAATGGAGCAGCCATAGGGGTTCCTTCAGGATTATTCACTTGTGTGTTGTCTTCGGAAGTCTCTCTATGGCCTCAAACAGGCTCCTCGGGCCTAGTATGCCAAGATGGACTCCTTCCTTCTATCAGTTGGGTTCACTCGATGCCATTCTGATCCCAATGTCTACATTTTGTAGAAGGATGATTCACTCCTACTTCTGGTTCTGTATGTTGATGACTTGCTGATCACGGGGAGTTCTTCATCCACCATTGGGGATGTCAAAACTGCCCTTCATGACATGTTTTTGATGACTGACTTGCGCTTGTTGCATTACTTTCTCAGGATTGAGATCTTTCAGTCTTCTTCCGGGATCACCATCACATAGTCCAAGTATGCTCTAGATTTGCTCTCAAGGTTTCATATGGCTGATTGTAACCTGTTGGTGATTGTTTTGATGCAATCACAACAATAAGTTAAAATTCACATATAATGAACTGAAACTATACTTGAAAGATAAGAAAGAATCATTTAAGATTCAATTAATCCCAAGTCTACAATGGTACTGTTGGTCAAATTCAGTTGGTCAATGTGAAGCTGTAATGTTCAAGGGGCCTTACGTAGTTTAGAGTTTCTTTGTGGTTTACTAGACTAAGATTATGCAAAAGGTCATAGATATCAACAAGTGTTTTGTTCATTTGCATACAAGTGCTACTGTGCTACAAATTTTAGATGGTTTTCTTGAATTATTGCAGCTTTCTCCTTTATATACTTATGAAAACTGTCTACCTTAAACTCTGTTATGCATGATTCTTCAAATTTGAGACAACTTCCTTTAGATTTCTACGTTTTCAGCTAAATATTTCAGATGGGTTGGGAAAAGTTAGAAAGATCTAATCTACACCTCATTTACTCTACCAAAGGATCTAATTGTTCTGTTATGCACTATGTAAATCCTACAGCAATTTGATCAAATCCACAGTAAAAACCTTAAATGCAAGTTCTGAGTATTTTCACAAACATACATTTAAAATTGCAAGCTCTCAAAGATAATATTTCAAAACACAAAGAAGAGTAGGAGAACACTCAGAAGATAGATGTAGAACTCCAGATTCTATTGTATTAGAAATAAATAGTCATACATGATTTACAATGTTGGAATGACTCTTAGTTTCATTGATCAAACTACAAAGAACTTACAAGCTTTACAGATACAGTAAGGAAGCCAGAAATTCCACACACACCTTACTGCAGACACAGGCAACCTCCTTCTTCTACTTCTAAACTAAAAGTTTCCTCTATTCTAAATGTTACTTCTACAAATTCCTGCTGCTACAAATCTCTATGTAGCCCCTGTGTATTCCTAAAAATCCCTGTGTAAAGTATTACAGTGCAGAGAGGAACAATATAAAGGCTTCTGATTGTCCTCACTACAGCAAAAAACCTAACTAAACCCCTAGTTCAAACCCCCTAGTTACAGCAGTAAATGCAGGTGAACCAGTTCTCCAAAATATCTCTGAGCAGTGTCTAATCTGGGTGAAATATTGCTCCTTCTGAGAAGCTTTAGCAGCTCAGCAATAACTTTTGTTTGTCTGTTGTAGTAATGTTCTCAGCTACAACCTTGTCCTCCATTTGAATGGCCTTGACTTCTCCGCACTTGATCTTTATCTTCTTGCTCCTGAGATTGGATTTTCTTCCTCCATGATGTCACTGTGGTCAAGTTCTAGCTGCTTCCTCAACTACGAGCCTACAAAAACAAGACAAGCAATAAGTATCACATTTATCAAATGAATAGTAGGAAACTAAAATATCTGCTTAAATCAAGGTGACTGCAAAAAAAATCTGGGAATCGGGCTCAAAAAACTCTCAAAATGCATTCAAGACTGCACATAGGCTGCCCAAAACCATCGGGTCAACTATCGCTGACCAGGAAAAATGCCACGAGCACCAAAAATGTGTTCAAAATTCCACCACTTTCCACTTCCCGCCCATCGGCGTGATAACTGCTATCGGCGTGTCCAAAAATCGCTTGGGCGACGTTTGTTGTTTGGCTGATGGCCCTTTCTCATTATTTCCTCCTTGTTTCTTTTCATCGGCGTGATCCACATTATCGGCGTAAGTAAAAACTTCTTTGCCGATCATCGTTGTTTGGCCGATGGCCTCTATCGGCATGACCTCTACCGAAATAGCCTTAGCGGCTTGTTTTCTTCCTATCGGCCTGAAACCATACTATCGGTGAACCCTAAATGTTTCGCTCCGATTCCCATTGCTACGTCGATAGCCTTTATATCGGCGAGATCCTTACCGACGAACCTGTCATATCATCTACCTTACTTCCATCGCCCTGACCTTGCCTATCGGCAAAGGTCCAAACGCTCGCACCAATCGTCCTTATCATACCGATAGCCTCCTTATCGGAGTGAGATCTTCCATCGGTATGAGCCAAAAAACAAACACCGATGTATATTGCTTGGCCGATGACCCCTTTCGGTTTCCATCAGCAAGAGTTCCTTCTATCGGCAAGGGCCAAAACAAACTGGCTGACGGTAATAGTTATACCGATGGCAAAAGGCCATCGGGGAGATCGTAGTCTTCAGCAAGAGAAAATCAAACTCCGTTGATACCAAATGTTATGCCAATGACTAAGTCATCAAGGAGAGACACAGCCTCGGCGAGATCAAAATTTTCTTCACTGATCACATTGGTTATGCCGATACCTTATATCGGCGAGAGTGCTGCCGATGTCATTCATTTTATATTCAGCCAAGTCCTTTTCCATTTATCGGCGTGACTTCGCCCATCGGCGAAAGCCCAAAGCATTGCTCCAATAGTTAATGCTATGCTGATGGCATACCATCGGCCACAGTCTCACTGAAGCCCCTCCGTCTATTGAACTATTGAACCATTGAACCCCACCATAAGGTTCAACGCGGCGGTTCAATGTGGCGGTTCAATGATAATATCACCTACACAAGGTAATTGCATGATGACTTGTTAGAAGAAAAAAGACTTTGAACCCCGAACCTTGAAACATTGAACCCCGAAAAAAAAGGTTCAATACGAAGGTTCAACGCGGCGGTTCAACGTGGCTATACAAAACAACAATTCGCCTTTGAGACATTTTTGAACATGCCGAACCATTTGAACCCCGAACCAGTGAACCAAAAAAGGTTCAATCGGATGGTTCAACGCACAGGTTCAAACCTGTAAAAACACTTTGCCAAAGAATAAATAATGGCGATCAAAGTGTGCCGATGTATTTTTTTTTTTCAAATAGACAATTGTGAGATACAGAGTGGAACTCAGACAAAATTTATTTAACCTGAAACCACTAAGTATGAATATTTTGAAATTTTAAACGAATGCCAACAAGGAAAAAGGCAAACAATTGACTGTTTATCATGCAAAAACCTAATAGTACATTTTACCAATTTGATCATAACTTGCAAAATATGATGAATTTTAAGACAGTTCAAAAGGCAACCCTAACTCATTTTTCACAAGGAATCCAACCATATCATGCATTGGTACTTTTGCAAGGTTTGCAAATTTGACTCCCCTTTTCCCTTACCACCAAATAGAACCACACAAGCAGAAGCAAAAAAGCAAAGCAACAGTAGGGGTCCTCATTTTGCTAAGGGGCAAAATGGGGCGTGTTGTGAACACCACAACAACTAGCAACCAAACAAAACAATTAAAGTCAAAGTGTTCAAGAAAACTAGGTGAAATAAATTCATAACTTCCAACTATCCTTCCTGCAAATTACTACTCAACTTGAGACTTAAGGTATTCAATAAGGGTGCATGAATTTCTATTTTCAGTTTAATTATGTGCACGTGATTAATTATCCTCATCTTGAAGATCAGTTGAATAAACTAGTGACTGAGATTAGCCTATGTAGGTGAGGATATTCTCTCATAGCCGACCGGATAGAGCCTTGCTGCCAGCGAGCGTTCATAGCCCCGGCAAGGTTATCGTTACAATTCTCCTAAGTAGAGCCCCACTACCAGCGAGCGTCTATAGCCCCGGTAGAGTTACCTAGATGGCTTAATCTGGATTTTCAGTATAATCCGTTTTATTTATTTATTTTTTTATATATTTTATATTTTCTGATTTTGAAAGATTTCACAAGATATAGCAATTTGTAACTTCATGATGCAAGGAGTGGACACTTGCTGAAATTAAGCTGAGCATTGTAATGGTAGCAAGGGTGACCTCTGATTTTTCACCTAATATCTACACTGGTAAGTTCAACAAACCCAAGCATTTTAGGTGTGTCATCATGAGAAACTTGCTTCAAATTCTCAATCACATTTATTGAATATGAAACTTCAGAAGATAAATAACTCTCTACATTCATGACAGTAATAAGTTATGCGTAAATTGCAAATGATTAACTTGAATATCCTAAATTTTATACTGTTTTGGATGGTTGCTAGTTTGCTCCTTAATACTCTAAAGTAAAACAAAGATCCCTGCCGAGGAGACAACAAACAAACCAAACAAACGGGCTATACAAAAGCAAAAAAGAAGAAAAAACTGTACAAACAGAAAGAAACAGAAAACATAAACAAACAGAAGACAAACTGTACAAACAGCCAACCCAAAAAAGAAAATAGCAAAAGAAGAACTATACATTACTTACAGCACTTTACACCAAAATGGACTGCCCTTTACCTCAGGCCTGGAAGTAGTGTTTCAAATGTTGGTTGTTAACTGGTAATGGCACATCTTCTCCAGTCAAGGTCTTAAGTCTGAATGTGTTATCTCCTATTATTTCTGAGACTTGTAACGGACCTAGCCATAATTTATCGAATTTTCCATGGCTTCCTTTCTTTTCATGTGCTTTGTCCCAACACAGCATTAAGTCTGATATCCTAATTGTTTTGACTCTTGACCTTTTATCAAACCACCTCTTAACAACCGCTTGGTGTTTGGCAAACTTCTCGATGGCTTGACTTCTTTTCTCATCTAGTTGTAGCATTTGCACTATTCTGGCTTCCCTATGGTTATCAAAGCCTAGATACTCATTGGTAAACTTCCAGGTTGGTATTCTCAGATTTACTGGAAGTATGGGATCAGTCCCATAAACTAAATGATAAGGTGTGCTACCTAAAGCTATTTTAAACTTGGTCCTATCTACCCATAATGCATATCTTAACAGGGTATTCCACTCTCTAGGACTCTTTGCAATTAACCTCTTGATTATGTCTAATAAAATTTTGTTCGTTGATTCAGCCAGTCCATTACCTTGAGGGTAATAATTCGAAGAAAACTTTAAAATGATCCCGTATTCAAATGCCCATTTAGAAAACTTTAAAGAAGAGAAAGCAGGGCCATTATCACATACCAATGAATAGGGAGTTCCAAACTTGGTGATGATGTTTTCTTCAAGAAACTTGATAACTACCTCAGTTGTGGAAAATTTGCAGCACGTGGCCTCGGTCCACCTTGTACAATAGTCTGTTACCGTTAGTATAAATTTGTGTCCTGCAGAAGATGGGGGATTGATGACTCCAATAAAATCCAAGCCGCACTGTGCAAACGGTCTGGATTCAATCACAGGTTGTAGTGGATTGGCCTAATTTCTCCCTTTATCTACTGCAGTCTGACAGGTGTGGCAACTTCTGATGTGACTCTTAGTGTCTTTGAACATCGTGGGCTAGTAATAGCCCACCCTCAGTATTTTGTGTGTTGTAGCTAGATGGGAACCATGGCCGGTTTCGTACTTATCATGTAGTTCTGTCAACACTTTATCAGCTTCAGCTCTGTTTATGCATCTCAGATAAATTCTATCATGGTTCTTCCTGAATAGAAGACCTCCTTGCACCATATATTTTTGTGCCTTAACCTTCAAAGCTCTCCTCTGAGAAGCTTTCATCCTGTTTGGGTACTTTCCAGCTATCAAGAAGGTTCTTAAATCATCATACTAGTCGGATGCGTCCTGGGAATTCAATACGTACTGTTGTTTTATCAAATCTGGATCCATATTTGCTATTGTTTGCACCAACGCCTGCCCTCTGACCAGCTTCATGGGAATGATTTCCATGTCAAACTCTTGCAGCATGGTGATCCACTTGGCTCTTTTTTCTCCAGGCTCGTTCTGCATCAGCAACATTTTTACTGCTGCGTCTAGCACTATGGCTTTGATCTGGCTGCGCAGAATGTAGTGTCTAAATTTTTTCATAGCCTTTACTAATGCAAATGCCTGCCTCTCGATGTCTAGATACCTCAGCTGTGCATCCTTCAGAGGCGCACTCATAAATGCTATGGGCCTCTCTTCATTGTTTTCACCTTTCTGCGTCAAGGCAGCCGTGACTGAATGAGAAGATGCAAAGGAGTAGATGTAAAATGGGCCTATGTAGTCTGGGCTTGCCAATACAGGGGCATTAGAAATTGCCTCCTTGATATCTTCAAATGCGGCTCTGGCCACTGGCATCCATTCCATCTGCGCATCCTTCTTCAACATGGCATTTAACGGCTGCACGATCTCTGCAAAACCTATTATAAACTTCCGAACAAAGTTAATTTTGCCAAAAAATGATTTCAACTCTTTCCTACTGTTTGGTATTTGCAAATTTTTTATGGATTCTATTCTATCTGGATCGATTGAAATTCCACCCTCAGAAATGACATGGCCTAATAATTTACCTTTAGTTACGCCAAATATGCATTTCTTAGGATTAAGGGAAATCCCATACCTTTCACATCGCTTGAGTATTTTCCTGAGATCCTCAGCGTGAGTGGATGCATCCTTGGAATACACAGTTAAATCATCCATATACACAACAATGCACTTACCTGATAATCCACGGAATGCAATGTCCATGGCTCTCTGAAACGTAGCACCTGCATTGATCAGACCAAAAGGCATTCTTCTATACGCATAATTTCCCCATTTGCAAGTGAAGGTGGTTTTTAGTCTATCTTCTCTATCAATTAAGACCTGGTTATACCCTGAAAAACCATCAAAAAAAGACATCATCTTTGCCCCGTTTACTACTTGCAGCACTTCGTCTATTGGAGGCAGAGGATAATTATCCTTTTCGGATGCTTTGTTTAAATTTCTAAAGTCTACGCATAACCTGATGTCTTCGTTTTTCTTCCTCACTGGTACTAAGTTAGCTACCCAGACAGAATGTCTGACTGGGAAAATTATATCAGCAGACAACAATTTTATTAACTTCTTCAAAGATTAAAGGCTATAGAATGGCATTCACAGGCCTTTGTTTTTGCCTAAATGGTTTGACTTCTTTTCTTAAAGGTATTACGTGAGTTATGATGGACTCATCAAATGTTTTTAAGTCTTCATACGTCCATGCTATGACATGTTTATATTCTTTCAGAACGTCTAAAACCTCCTTTCTAATTTTCTCAGAGCAAGCTTTCCCAATTAGTACATTTTGTGGATTTTGCTCTATCCCTAAGTTATGTAAATCACACTTACCCCCTTCTGTTTTGGGCAAGTCTTTTTGTCTCATTACTCCATCGAAGTCAAAGATATGTTCTAATTCAATTACTCCTTTGGGTAAGAAGTTGCTCTTTAAGTTGATTATATCCTCTTCATCCCATGTTACTTCAAGCCTTTCCTGCTTATCAATGATTTGAGCCTCAAATGCCTCATTACAAGTCAGAAAATCAATAATTTGTTGGTCCCCTCCAAATACCTGAAAGTGTGTAACGTTGTCTAGTATACTGGGCACGTTAACTAGCTCAACAGCAAATCATCTCAATCTTGACAATGCCAATGGTTCTAATGTACTAGTAGCAACTGCTAGCGCATCCGGCCTATGATTCAGCTCTCTGGGGATGTGCTCTATGTTGAAAGCATCAAACGAATCTATTAAACCCCATACTCTGTCTGTAACTAATCATTTTCTTATAATTGCAGGCATATAGTTTCCTCACTTGTCTGACTACTAATTCAGAGTCTAAAAATACTCTGATTGTTTTCGCCCTTTTCTTGATGGCCATGACAAGTCCTAAAATTAGGGCCTCATATTCAGCAATATTGTTAGTACAGGAAAATTGTAATCTATATGGTGCCAGATGTGATTTACCTTGAGGATTTATGAGTTCAACACCTGCACCTGCGCCCTGTTTTGATTTGGACCCATCACATTTTAACGTCCACATGCCATCTTTACTTTTCTGACCTTTTATCTTAGCATGCATTGTCTCTTTTATTGCCTGTGGGCTGTTGTCCTATTTATTCATGGGTTTTTCTGGTTGGTTAACTTGCATATGTGTGTTTTTAGTCTGCAACTCAGAAAGACAACTACCCTTGTCCTTTATTCCTTCTCCTAAATCTGGAATCAAGGCATCTATATCATCCTAAACATATTTCTGTGTTGGATCAGGATTCTCATTTTCCTCTTGTAACTCTACCCTCCCTATGCATTTTTTGTATTCATATTCAATGATGTCTTTGCATATTTCACAACTCTCCTCAGAATGTTGTCTATCATGGACTCTACACCTGTTTTTATATAATTTACATTGAACCGGCAGATTGTGTTTAATGCATTCTTCCACCTCTTGTCTAATGGCATGACCAAATTTGTCTATTGCATTGTTTTCTTCATCCGAAGAATTTCCATCAGACTCAACGAATAATGCCGTCCTATTGCTGACACATTTTTTTCTAATGTTTAACATCATGATCTCTTCAATCTGCACCCCATTGTTGGTAATTCTATAGACACCTAGTTCAACAGCAGCATATAATATTTCATTAGTTCGATTATACTCTGTTATCATGTGTTTCATTCTGGGCTCTGCCTCTATTCTGATCTGGTTTGGGACACCCCTCCAAGGTAGCCACATATGTGAAAAGTCAGTGGCCATATATCCGTTTAATGTCTTGGACCAATCCCTACTCAGCAACATTCCATAATTTACGGGTATATCCACTACTTGAATATCAATGATTTAGCTTACCCTAGGGTCTGAGGCTAATTGCATTTGAATGTTCATGAGTTCTCCTATCACGCTAACCTCAGTCTTATCTAATTGTGTGACAACCTTGGCAGATTTGGTGGGGGTCAGCCCGAGAGTCTCACATGTTTCTAAGGGCATTACATTGGCTGAGGCACCAGAATCTACCATGCAATTGTGTATATTCTTCCTGTATAATCTAACAGTTAACAAGAAAGGGGGAGTATCCCTCTTATCCACATGTATCACTACATTTGTATTGGAAGGCTGCTCAACTTTCTTATTTTTCTCTTTAGGCAGTGAATCTCTATTAGGAATAGTTATATCAGCAGACACCTCATTTGTCATGGATGTATCCAGAGATTTTATAAAAGCATTTCTGATCCCTGGGGTCTTCAATAATTCATTTAGAGGTATACTGACCTTAATTTTCTTTATTTCCTCTTACAAGTAACTCATTAATGTTGTTGTCTCTATTGTTTCAGTTTTACTTGTTTGATCCTTTTGTATTGCTATTCCGTTATTAGTGTGCTGATTAGCCTTAAGTATGGCAGGATTGTTGCTAGCATTCTGATCTAGGGGGGTATTGAAGTTATTTGGAGGAACGGAAGTGGTAAAAGGTCCTCCTGGCCTAGGGTTGTTCCTCAAATTGTAGGTGTGGTTTTTATTTGTCTGTTGAAAGGCCTGCACCTCTTCTGTTTCATTTAATATCTTGTTTTCAGATTCAAAGGGAAACTGAAAAGCATTTAACACAAAGGCTGATTCAGGATAAAGTTTTTCAAAACAGTATGGTCCATCTTCTAGCAATTCATCCTCTTTCTCTTCTGCAGTTGTGAAGGTAAATGTTTCTAAGACTAATGTTGTATCATATCCTGAGGGTACTACCTCATTACCCTTGGGAATGAGAAATTTAGAGGTAGGAGGCTGCACATCTATGTTAAAAATGCTGGCTGCTAAGTGGAATTGTGGACAATCATGCTCAGCATGGGCATTGGTATTGTGAAATCTGCACCAATTTTTGGGTGGTGTATTGGCCATTTGTATGCTAGCCGTTTGTTTTGCATCATGATTATCTATATTCTCAAAAGGAGAAGCTAGAGTACCGTTGTTGGGCCCAGTGTTCCATGTCTTGGGTGGCCTAGGTTGATTCTGATTTCTATTATTATTGCCCCAGGTCCTATTATCTATCACTGGCCCTCTATTTTGCATTGGTTGCCCCTAGTTGGGGCCTTGATGCTAATTATAGTTTTGGTTCTGATTGTACTGCTGATTTTGATTGGAACTATAGTTCTGATTTTGGCCTTGGTTGTGATTCTGATGTTGGTTGTAGTTTTGGTTGCCTCTTCCATAGAGGTTCTCGTTTCTTAGTTGTGTCACTTTGGTGGTTAGCCTTTTCAAATGTGCAATGATCTCTTTGATTTCTTCCCTATCCTCTTGTGCTTTTGCCACAGTTGCATCCCTAGGAGGTTGGAAGAAAGGCTAACCATTATTTTGACTGTTATTGGAAGCACTAGCTGTGTAAGGAGTTATAGCTTGGACTGGGGTAGGACTATACACAGATGTGTAAGGAGGAACCGGATTTAATAATGGAGTGTGTTGCATAGGGGCTCCATTCCATGGTTGTGCTTGATTCTGCACCCCAAAATTTCCTCCATTAACAAATGGACTATAAGTTGTATGCATCATCTCTTGGTTCACTGAGGCTGCCTCTTTATAGGCTTTGGATATTGAATCTATGTCAGGTTTTCTTTTGACAAACATGGCAGTTAGAGGATCCAAGGCAGCATAGTACATAGCCAACAAGGGATCATCATCTATGGTATAAGGGGCTACCAGCCTAGAATAGGCCTTTTGAAATCTGTCATTGAAATTATCAATCAACTCTCCCTCACCTCATTTTATAGCAGCCAATTTATGATACAAAGCGCAAGGGTCAATGGGTCCTCTAAATCTTGACAGAAATGCTTCTTCCATAAGTGACCAGGAAGAAATGTAACCGTTGGACAAGTTTACATACCAGCTAGAGGCTTGTTCGTTAAAGGTGTAGGGAAACAATCTACACACAACATCCTCGTGCTCTAACATAGCCCTAAAACATGCTTCCTTAAATATTCTAATATGATCTTCTGGATCCTGGTGCAACTGGTACTTGGGACATATCTTTTCTGGATTTTTGGGCATCTCATGATAATCATTGAAGAATATGGGAGAATTGACATTGAAATAAGCCATTGCAAGTGTTTGAGCTTGAACTGAACTTGTAGGAATACCTGGATTGATTGGTGGATTAGGATTTATAGGAGGATTGAGACCTCCAGGAGTGCCTGAACCAAGATTTAAAGATATGAACAGTGATTTGTCAGGACTCACAATATTACGAATGTTAAAAGGTGACCCAGGAGGTGTTCCAGATGAACTTCCTGCTTACGATATTTTTGGATTCCAAATTAAATGTTTCTTACTTCACCTTATATCAGGTAGTTGCACAAATATATCTTCTGAACCGGATTTAGACCTAGTCACTATATTACTGTTATTAGCTAGTTTGAAACAAACTCTAACTCAAGAGGGCCCTCCTTCTAGTGCCAGAAAACTGTTGGTGATTGTTTTGATGCAATCACAACAATAAGTTAAAATTCACATATAATGAACTGAAACTATACTTGAAAGATAAGAAAGAATCATTTAAGATTCAATTAATCCCAAGTCTACAATGGTACTGTTGGTCAAATTCAGTTGGTCAATGTGAAGCTGTAATGTTCAAGGGGCCTTACGTAGTTTAGAGTTTCTTTGTGGTTTACTAGACTAAGATTATGCAAAAGGTCATAGATATCAACAAGTGTTTTGTTCATTTGCATACAAGTGCTACTGTGATGCAAATTTTAGATGGTTTTCTTGAATTATTACAGCTTTCTCCTTTATATACTTATGAAAACTGTCTACCTTAAACTCTATTATGCATGATTCTTCAAATTTGAGACAACTTCCTTTAGATTTCTACGTTTTCAGCTAAATATTTCAGATGGGTTGGGAAAAGTTAGAAAGATCTAATCTACACCTCATTTACTCTACCAAAGGATCTAATTGTTCTATTATGCACTATGTAAATCCTACAGCAATTTGATCAAATCCACAGTAAAAACCTTAAATGCAAGTTCTGAGTATTTTCACAAACATACATTTAAAATTGCAAGCTCTCAAAGATAATATTTCAAAACACAAAGAAGAGCAGGAGAACACTCAGAAGATAGATGCAGAACTCCAGATTCTATTGTATTAGAAACAAATAGTCATACATGATTTACAATGTTGGAATGACTCTTAGTTTCATTGATCAAACTACAAAGAACTTACAAGCTTTATAGATATAGTAAGGAAGCCAGACATTCCACGCACACCTTACTGCAGACACAGACGACCTCCTTCTTCTACTTCTAAACTAAAAGGTTCCTCTGTTCTAAATGTTACTTCTACAAATTCTTGCTGCTACAAATCTCTATGTAGCCCCTGTGTATTCCTAAAAATCCCTATGTAAAGTATTACAGTGCAGAGAGGAACAATATAAAGGCTTCTGATTGTCCTCACTACAGCAAAAAACCTAACTAAACCCCTAGTTCAAACCCCCTGGTTACAGCAGTAAATGCAGGTGAACTAGTTCTCCAAAATATCTCTGAGCAGTGTCTAATCTGGGTGAAATGTTGCCCCTTCTGAGAAGTTTTAGCAGCTTAGCAATAACTTTTGTTTATCTATTGTAGTAATGTTCTCAGCTGCAACCTTGTCCTCCATTTGAATGGCCTTGACTTCTCCACACTTGATCTTTATCTTCTTGCTCCTGAGATTGGATTTTCTTCCTCCATGATGTCACTGTGGTCAAGTTCCAGCTGCTTCCTCAACTGCGAGCCTGCAAAAACAAGACAAGCAATAAGTATCACATTTATCAAATGAACAGCAGGAAACTAAAATATCTACTTAAATCAAGGTGACTGTGCAAAAAAAAATGTGGGAATAAGGCTCAAAAAACTCTCAAAACACGTTCAAGATTGCACACAGGCCGCCCAAAACCATCGGGTCAACTATCGCTGACCAGGAAAAATGCCACGGGTGCCAAAAATGTGTTCAAAATTCCACCGCTTTCCACTTCCCGCCCATCGGCGTGTCCAAAAATTGCTTGGGTGACGTTTGCTATTTGGCCGATGGCCCTTTCTCGTTATTTCCTCCTTGTTTCTTTCCATCGGCGTGATCCACATTATCGGCGTAAGTAAAAACTTCTTTGCCGATCATCGTTGTTTGGCTGATGGCCTCTATCGGCATGACCTCTACCGAAATAGCCTTAGCGGCTTGTTTTCTTCCTATCGGGCTAAAACCATACTATCAGCGAACCCTAAATGTTTCACTCTGATTCCCATTGCTACGCTGATAGCCTTTATATCGACGAGATCCTTACCAACGAACCCGTCATATCATCTACCTTACTTCCATCGCCCTGACCTTGCCTATCGGCAAAGGTCCAAATGCTCGCACTGATCATCCTTATCATACCAATAGCCTCCTTATCGGAGTGAGATTTTCCATTGGTATGAGCCAAAAAACAAACGCCGATCTATATTGCTTGGCCAATGACCCCTTTCGGTTTCCATCGGCAAGAGTTTCTTCTATCGGCAAGGGCCAAAACAAACTGGCCGACGGTAATAGTTATACCGATGGCAAAAGGCCATCGGGGAGATCATAGTCTTCGGCGAGAGAAAATCAAACTCCGTCGATACCAAATGTTACGCCGATGACTAAGTCATCGGGGAGAGACACAACCTCGACGAGATCAAAATTTTCTTCACAGATCGCATTGGTTATGCCGATACCTTATATCAGTGAGAGTGCTGCCGATGTCATTCATTTTATATTCGGCCAGGTCCTTTTCCATTTATCGGCGTGATTTCGCCCATCGGCGAAAGCCCAAAGCATTGCTCCAATAGTTAATGCTATGCCGATGGCATACCATCGGCCACAGTCTCACCGAAGCCCCTCCGTCTATTGAACTATTGAACCATTGAACCCCGCCATAAGGTTCAACACGGTGGTTCAATGCAACGGTTCAACGATAATATCACCTACGCAAGGTAACTGCATGATGACTTGTTAGAAGAAAAAAGACTTTGAACCCCGAACCTTGAACCATTGAACCCCAAAAAAAAGGTTCAATACGAAGGTTCAACGCGGCTATACAAAACAACAATTTGCCTTTGAGACATTTTTGAACATGCCGAACCATTTGAACCCCGAACCATTGAACCAAAAAAGGTTCAATCGGATGGTTCAACACACAGGTTCAAACCTGTAAAAACACTTTGCCAAAGAATAAATAATGGCGATCAAAGTGTGCCGATGTATTTTTTTTTTTCAAACAGACAATTGTGAGATACAGAGTGGAACTCAGACAAAATTTATTTAACCTAAAACCACTAAGTATGAATATTTCAAAATTTTAAACGAATGCCAACAAGGAAAAAGGCAAACAACTGACTGTTTATCATGCAAAAACCTGATAGTACATTTTACCAATTTGATCATAACTTGCAAAATATGATGAATTTTAAGACGGTTCAAAAGGCAACCTTGACTCATTTTTCACAAGGAATCCAACCATATCATGCATTGGTACTGAGAAATGCAATTCTCTATATTTTTTTTACAAGGTTTGCAAATTTGACTCCCCTTTTCCCTTACCACCAAACAGAACCACACAAGCAGAAGCAAAAAAGCAAAGCAACAGCAGGGGTCCTCATTTTTCTAAGGGGCAAAATGGGGCGTGTTGTGAACACCACAACATAACCCTGCTCTGACTCCCTTTCTTTCTAGAATCAAACTTGAGGCTTAGTGTTCTCCACTTGTTGATGGCACTTTGTACCGACAGCTTGTTGGGAGTCTCATTTATCTAACTCATACGAGACCCAACATTTCATATGCTATAGGCATGGTCTCTCAATTCATGCAGGAGCCTCATGAGCTACACTGGAAAGTAGCCAAGCGGATCCTTCACTACATTCAGGGTTCTCACAGTTTTGGGATTCACTACGCAGCGAGCATTGAGCTTGACTTGGTGGGATGCACATATTCAGATTGGGCAGGCGATTCTCAGGATTGCAAGTCTACTTTAGGTTACAGCTTCTCACTTGGTTCAGGTCCTGTTTGTTGGTCGAGCAAGAATCAGTCTGCTATTGCTCTATCTTCTACTGAGGCCAAGTATCAGGGGGCTGTGAATGCCGCCACTGAGGCCATTTGGCTTCAAAATCTTCTCGCTGAGTTTGGTATCCAGATCAGACGGCCATTAGTCATATTTTGTGACAACTAGAGTGCCATTCAGATCTCACAGAATTCGGTCCATCATTAGCAAACCAAACACATTGAGGTCCACATGCACTACATCCGGGAGCTCATCCATGGCCACATCATCGACCTTCGCTACTGTCCAACTTCCGAGCAAGTTGCTGATATCTTCATCAAACCCTTCACTGAGAGCAAGTTCCTTCATTTGCGAGCTTTGCTGGGGGTGCGGGATGCTTCATCTTCTGGGGGGGCTTCTTCCTCTCACTCGGAGTCCTAACTCTCTCTACTTTTGGGGGGGAATTTTATGTACATGGGTACCTCATTAGGCTTGATTTGTTGGGACCCATTTCTACATCCACCTAAGCTTTTCCTATGGGGGGGTGTTCGTGTAGGTTTTTATTTCCTAGTTGGGTTATTTCTTCTTCCCTATATTTCCTAGGTTTTTCCTACAATTCTATTAATCTTGCTTAGGTTAATAAAGCATGTCTTATTAGGTGAGTGGTTGTGAGGTGTCACCTTCCTACATGTGAGCATCTATTAGCTATCTTAGGAAGGTACTTTGCTATCTTTAGTCCAATAGATGGTTTCTCTTTATTGGTCAGTGTTTCCACCTCCTCCTCTTCCTAGTCTATATAAGCATGCTACCTCGCTTGTATTTTGTATCTTTTTCTTTTACATCCTCTTAATGTTATTTTGCTTCTAGCATTTGCATTACTCTCTTGGAGACTAACTCTGTGTTACTATTTTGATTTCGTATCATTTGCATTCATAGTTTAGATATCTATTCTTTGCACTAGTTTTCTGGGTTAATAATCTTTTCAGATTCTAACAAGGGTCCATCTTCAATCCTTCCGCATAAATCACAAATCCCAAATATACCAATTATTTCTTCATGAAACTACACTTCTTGATGTTTATCAACAATTTCTCTTCTCTCAACCTCTGCAAAACTTGTCTAATATGCCACAAATTTTCTTCTTTTGTCTTATTAAAAATCAGAATGTCATCCAAATATACAATAACAAACTTACTCAAGAATATCTTCAAGACCTCATTCATCAACCTCATGAAAGTACTCGGTGCATTTGTCAATCCAAAAGGCATCACTAACCACTCATACAATCCTTCATTTGTCTTAAAAGATGTAACACCCCCACCAAGGAACCCCAGAGGAAAACACTAAACTAGGTCAAATTACTAAAAAAAAATTTGTCTTTATTTGACTTTTTAAAAGCAAATAACAATAGAATGCATAACATAACATAATAATCTAAACCTAGGTCCTTTAAGGTTCCTCGACTGCACTACTCATAACATAAGGGAAAGACAACTAGGGAATGCTAGACTACAATAGGGAGGAGTGTCATCCAATGGTCCTAGCATGGGTTGTCCTAGCAGTCTCTCACGAGACCCCGGGCCCCATCTATGGTTGTCTTGGTAACCTCTCACTAGGTCCCAACCCCATAGGGTGAAACATGTGGAACCAACATACTGAAGACATCTCCCAAAGGCACGGAGCCTCACACAAAATTTACGAAGATGACACCCAACCTTCAACAATTACATCGGCACTTAACCCAATAATTAAGACACATTGTTTAATACAATAATTATCCATTACATTATAACCATGAAAACATTCCTTTAATAAAGCATTTTTCACTACAAGTAATTATATTTAAGAATAAGTAAAACCATCATCTCTATTGAACTAATTTCCATGAAACTCTAAATCTATGTCACTAGTACCATCCACCATCAGGTTCAATTTACCATACATCCTCCAATTATCACATCACCTCAGCAGGGTAAATAGTTATGTGTAAATCCTTTAAATAAGATCAACTTTCAATTAGGGTAGATCAAAATATTTCTAGTTTAATTAAATCTACATTTCTAACTAATTCTAACCTCCAAAAGTAAATTTAAAGATATACTTGGGTTCTATTAGGTCTCAAAAATGCAGGTTGCTAATCCTAAGAGGATGCCAGGCTCTATGTTTAGATTAGCAACATTTTTGAACTAACTTAATGAAATCAATCTTTAGGGTTTGATGATTTCCTACACTTTAGGTCCTGCTACACCTAGGTGGGTGAACCTTAGGAATTAAGGTAGACTAAAAGTAAATGTATTGACTAACTGAATCTATCTACAATGGCATATGGTGCAAGATAGATGAAAGTTTGCTAACTAATTCTTATATCTAACTAATGGTTGGTATAAATTGTATAAGTAATAAGGTAAAAAGGATTTAAATGAATGGAAATAAGACCAGTGCCTTGTTGGGTAACAGAGTCAAATGAAGGACTAAGACTAGTGGTTATAGTGGGCAATAATTCTAACTGTTTTGGCACAATTTTAGTTTATAACTTGTATAAACGTGCATGGAGATGACTGACAAACTCTTCTTATTTATCCAACCAATATAATCAAATATCTTATAATTCACCAGCAGATATTTTAATCCTTACTTGAAGGAACCAATTGAAATGAATGTGCAAGAATAACAGATAATATTATCTTGGAGACAAAATGGCAATCCTAATCATATGGCTCTACTTAATAATCCAAACTTAATACTTCCAGGATACCATGACTAATCAGAAGGATTTTAATTCCTCAAATGGAAACCAATTTACTCAATCACACAGATACAGTGAATGTGTATTGACAAATTAAATATATGCTTGATATATTAATTTGAATAACAAGGAAATATAGAACTGGAAACAAGCACAGAATTGAGTAACTATAAAAAAAAATTGATACCAAGATAGAACCACTGAATCAGAGAACTTCAATCTACTTCTTCAAATAAAATATGCAACATAGTCTTTCTGAAACATTGTAAATTATATATATGTCTATATATTCTACTGTTGATCCTTTTTCAGCACCAATTGTTTGAACTTATATAGATATTTCTATGAAGAGACATAACTCTTCAATAAGTCTTTTGGGAATTTAACAAGATTAACAACCATTACATAACTATGACTAAGCTCTATTTAGCCATAAGTAAATTTTAGCCAGATGGTCCAAGTACTCTTGATCACGATGGGAATCAGTAAGCTCAATGGCACTTCAATTGTGACCATTTTTTTAGGTGTTTACAAGCTTCTCCAGATGCAGAATTTTTGTCTTTAAGAGCTCCCATAGCCTCGTGTAATATAGCTTGACAATCGACATTCCACTCTTCTTTGCTTTTTAGTTCTCCATCATTTTTGAATAAGGCGGGCACTCCTGCATTCGAAGCTTCAGCACCTTCCTTAGCATCAGTCTTGAGTTGATCATAGTATTTCTGATGTTGCTCGATTAATGCTTTTGTATTGGAGATACCTGCACTATTAGAAGCATCTTTACTTTGTATCTCATTCAATTTCTCCTGCATTCTCTATTTGAGCCTTTCATGTTCTTTAATTCCTTTGTAATTTTGAGAGTAATTATCCCAAAATAGGTTTAACCAGTGTATCATGTTTGCATGTCTACTTTGTAGCACTGTGACAAGTGTATCTATTTGAATTTGTACTGCCTGATCTGGGGATAATACTTGAGTGCCTTGTGAGCTTTCACCCTGAGTTAATCTCCTTGTTGATTGCCCAAAAGTACTCTTAACTGCATCCTTCAAGTAGTCATTTTCTTTTGTTAGTCTCTCACAACTCAATTTATATGCATCCCTTTCCTTGATCAACATTTGACCTTGTGCTTTGTTTAGCTTCGCAATATTGATGCCAATGTCTGCTGTAATTAGAGGGTCAATTTCCCCTGCTTTTAAAGTCATGACATGGCTGAAAGTTTCTTCAGTATATATGATGGTTGTCTTCTTATGGGGAGGATATAGTGCCCATATCATCAATGAATTTTTATCATTATTGTCTTTTGTACCCATATACACTTCATTAACTCCCTCTGGAGTAAGTTTATATTTATCATCTGTACTATTTAGAAAACTATCAAAAACTAAAGCAGAATTCAAATCAAGACCAGGAAAAATCATAACCCCTGCATCTTTAAGTAATTGTCTACCCCTGCTAGGGGTCATATCCTGTATCTCCATATCTACTATTATTTTTAGCATATCTAGCAATTGTATTTCATTATCAACAGAAACATCATCTACTGACTCTCTGATCTCTTTCCCATTGCATTTATACAAAAATGACTTAAACTCTTTTGAATGAATAAATATATCATTAGAAATGAAAGAATCATAAGCTATCTGACGTGGATCCTCATCAGCAGACCCCTCCTCATCATGTATCACAACAGGAGGCTAATATTGTTGCATTTTCCTCTTGGACATTTGTGTTGTTGTGTCCTGTGGCTCCTCTTAGCCTGCTAGTTGTTCATCTGAAGATACAACTTCAATCTCTGCTAGCTATTTTTTCTTCTCACTTAGATCCCTGTTATACTTTTCTACCACCAATTCAACCTCAGCCTCTTCTAGGTTTCTAATAACATCATCATGTGGACAAGGGATGTGTATATATCCACTGAGGTTTTGTTTCCTTCGAGCAGAGTCAATAAAACCCTCAGGGTCAAACCCCTTCCTTACCTCAGCACTCCTCATGTTATAATGCATTAGCTTATCTAGAATGAGATTGTAACCTTCTTTGGACACCACAGTAAAATCTCAAAAACATAAAGTGTTGGGCATAAAAGATTGCTTATCATATGAGCTTAGATGCATTACATTCAAGCAGTGCATCTGCCAAATTATTTCTTAATAAGCAATTCTGTCAGGGACAGTTTTGGGCAAGATGAATGGAGTGTCTTCAAAACCATATACTCTTATCATAGTAGCATCTTCAAAACAATACCAGTCTCCCCAATTATGAGTGATAGTAGGGGGGCCACCAAAATCTTTTGGCCTAAGGAACCTTTTTATCTTAGTTAAGATTGAGTATTCACAAGGGTGGTTGAAATATTTGTACAATACTTTTACACAGTGTTCTTCAAATTGAGCATAACTGGAATGGGCATATCTACTATCCCATACTCTAGTCCACATTTGTATTGGTAACTTTTGCCACTTCTGGTCTGCAAGAACAAGTTTAAATTCACTTGGCCATAACCCTACTTCCTGGCCCATATACAACACCATGTGCATAAGCAATGAGTAATGCTCAAAAGAGCATGCTGGGGAACTGTTTCTTATTGCAGTCAAGCCAGAATCTATTCTATTAACAACATAAGTAGCATAGTCAAACTGCCTTGCATTATGACACTGGATGTCGGTAGCTATAACCATCAATGTGATTGTCATGAACTCAGGGACCTCTGATCCTAGGACTTGGCCCACAGAATAATAAGTGTGTCGTACATATGGTTCAAATATTGCTACATGAAAAGGAAGACCATCATTCTCAATTAGAGGCATCAATTCTCCTTCAACATTGGTCCTATGAATGGGCAACCTCCATCCATTGTAGGTTGTGTCCATTCTCTAGTATTGCTTCTCCAAGTCCTCATAAATAATGGGAACAGTGCATAAATCATCTAAGTTGAACACTTCACAAATGGCATTTTTTGACAAATGTACAATTGGCTCCCCTTGTGGGTTGCATATAGCTTTCAGGCTTGGATTATATTGTTTGGCAAGAAGTTGGAGGAGTTCAACACTCAGGAATACATCAAACACCACTAATTTTCCTAAATTCAAGTGCCATGGGTTTGACACTGGAGCATTCCTGAATCTTCTGTTATAGTGGAATCTAAATAGTTCATATCCTCTGATCGGGGTCTAGATACCTCCTAAGTGTTTGCATCTGTCTTCTAATTTTTCCATTTCTGCCCTAAGTTGAGCAGATCTTCTGGCCTTAGGAGTTGACCCCGGCAACTGATCAATTAAATCCTGATTAAGCTTTTTGTCTTTTATCTTTTCTTCTGGGGTTTTATCAATTTTTTATTTTTTAGATTTACTTGTTTCCCCTTGTGATTTTTTACTTTTTCCCTTTCCTGGAGTCTCCATTTTCAAATTTTGATAAAAATCCAAACACAGGCTATAACACAATGGTTCGTATGTATGTACTTGTCGTCTGTGGCTGCAATCGAAATCCTCTGTTTGCGCTTCAGAATTCTTCTATCCCTTTTCTCAAACAACCCTATCAATAGTAATTACAATGATCTTTAGAGGATTTCGTCCCTGTCTGCATTTAATCATCTAAGCAATCTAATGTCATTCATCGCTATGAAATGTCACATCGCCATAACTCCTGTCATCTGCATGATTTTCAAAATGTCTGGGCGACCTTAATATCTCCTCATGGCGCGAATAATCAATCGACATAACCCCTCAATTGTCTTCCTGATACTATGTTGAATCATATCGAAGCGGGTGCAACCATCGGCATGACTTCTTTCATCGCCGAGTGATTTAAATTTCCCTCCGATATAATGAGTGTTACCAATACAACTATCGGTGAGAGTCTCACTGATATGTGTGACAACAATTTGTTATCGGGGTGATCAATACCATCGAGATAACATATTTATGTTTCCCTGAGCTTCGTCATCCTCCCGATAATCTTCTATATTCTGGATTGGAAGGACTATCTTAATGTCTCACCGATATGGTTGTTGGTTAAATTTCTTTATCAATGGGTGTGATCTTATTTCCATCAGAATGAGATATACCATCGGAGTAATCCTTTTCAAATCATCCGATCACAATTATCTCCCCGATGGCCACTTTATATTCTTTATCAGAGAGACCCTTTCAAAGTGTCACCGACACCTTTTATCGCTGTGACTTGTGAGTCGGCAAGACATATGTACTTCATTTCGATATGTTGAGTTATGCCGATGGATATGTGTATCAGTGTGACTCATACCGAAAGTGCTTTTTCTTGTTTCGCCGAGACACTGGAGCATCGGAGACTCATTAATTTTTCATCCCGATGTTTATTTCTTACCGATGGCTACCATTTCCTTTGTCCCCATAGGATGTTCGGTGAGACTTTTACCGAAATGCTTCATCGGTATGATACATATCGTCGAGGTAATTTTCAAAATACCATCCGATGACTATTAGTCATACCGATTGGTGTGACTGCTTGATTCTCTTACCAATAAAAGGCCATCGGTATTACTTCTTCCATTGGCAACTTCTATAAATCTCTCTCTAATCTTTACTCTTACGCCGATAGTCATTTCATAGATTTCTTATGTATCGGCATAAGCAACACAAAGTCTTGCCGATAAGTTGAAATTTAGGTAATTTTGCATTTTTAGCCATGGACATCTTGTAGGATGTATCAATTTTTTACTATGGTTTTGGGATGTTTTATGATTTGCTTAGATATGGTGAAGTGAGAGTACAGTAAAACTTTTAAATTTTTACTGTCCCAACAGTGGCTCTTTCTGGGATGTATACTCCCTATGAGTATAACAAGGATCTAGATCTCCTAGGGAAGTAGACCACATGTTTTATTTATTTGGGGTGATGGTTTTATGAAAATGGAAAGGAAGAATGACAAATGATTGGGAATGGGAATGATTCCTAAACTACTATGCATGGAATAAAATATTTTGAGAATTGTTTGAGGGTTGTCCATGCACTGGCAATGCTCAATCCTCCTTGTACATTTTTATGAAAAGAACAGCTTTAAATATTACCCATGCACAGGCAATTCTTGCTCTTCTCCAGACATATTTTGCAAGTAGTAAGAGTCATCACCTCCTTTGCTAGTGATAACAAAAGGACCTAACCATAGGGCTTCAAATTTTCCATGCTTTCCTTTGTCCTGACACCTCGCCTTCCACATTAGTACTAGATCATTTATTTCAAACTTTCTATCTTTGGCTTTTTTGTCAAAGAGATATTTTACTTGTGATTGTAACTTAACATTCTGCCTTTGAGCTATTCTTCTTGTTTCATCCAATTCTGCAAGGTGTTCCAACCTTTCCTCCATTGGTTCAGGAATGTTTAAATCTTCTTGAAGGATAAACTTGTAAACTGGCATGAGATTTTCTAACGGTATTCTTGCCTGTGTTCCATACACTAGTTCAAAAGGGGATCTCCTAATTGCTCTTTTTATAGTGATCCTGTCAGCCCATACTGCCATTCTTAATTTTGAATCCCATGCTTTCTTGTTTCTATCCAACATTCTCTTTATGATTTTCAGAAGGCTTTTGTTACTTGATTATGCTTGTCCATTTGCTTATGGGTGATAGGGGGCAGCATAGGACACAGTGATGCCATGTAGATTACAGAAGTTTTTAAATTCATCAGATCTGAAACACATTCCATTATCTGTAATTAACCTTACTGGAGTACCGAATCTGAACATAATATTTTCCATTAGAAAATTAATCACCACCTTACTGGTTTCCTGTTTGGTTGGAATTGCTTCCACCCATTTTGTGAAATAATCAGTTGCTACTAAAATCCATTTATGTCCACCACTTGATTTCTCCACAATTTCACCTATGAAATCAATACCCCACTGATAGAATGGAGCCTCGACTTGCATGGGTTTCAAAGGCAATGCTCCCTGATACTTCAATTTCCCTAAAAACTTCTGACATGCTTCACATTTCCTAGTGTAATGATATGAATCATTAAAAACTTTAGGCCAATAATATCCAACCCTTAAAATCTTGTGGGCTGTAGTCTTAGCTAAAAAATGTCCTCCGCACATGCCTTCATGCAATTCCTTCATGATATGTTTTGACTGATGCTCATCTAAGCATAGCAGTAAAACTCCATCTCTGTTTTTCCAGTAAAGATCCCCATCAACAAATACATATTTTGAGGCTTGTAATTTAAGTGTCCTCCTTTTATTATCATCATACCCCTCAGAAAACTTCATATGTTTTAGATAATATATAATGTCAGAATACCATGGAGTATGCTCAATACTAGAACTTGCATTATCAACATCATTAGCACCACATATTTGAGAAGCCTCGAGATTACTTTCAGCCATCAACCTAGCAAGGCCTTGTCCTCTCACTAGTTTAGTGATCTAGATTTCAATATTGAATTCCTGAATTCTATTGATCCACCTGCATCTTCTACCAGTGACTTCAGTCTAGACCAATACATCCTTGACTGCAGCATTAGGTACATATGCTATGATTTTGGCTCCCACCAAGTATGGTGTAAAGGTTTTTACTACTTTTACCAATGCATATGCCTATTTTTCAACAATGTCATACTTTAACTCTGCATTTTGAAGGGATTTGCTAAAAACTGAGATGGGTTGTTCATATCCATCATTGTTTTTCTGCAATAGCACTGCTGCAACTGTATGGTAAGAGGCAAATGAAAACAATTGGAATGGTTTATTGAAATCTGGGGATATCAAGACAGGAGCTTCTTTGATTGCTTTCTTAATAGTAGCAAATGCTTCTATTGTTTCTGTTGTCCATTTTACTTCTAAGTTTTTCTTTAGCATCCTTGATATAGGGCAAACAATTTTGGCAAAATTAGATATAAACCTCCTAACAAAATTAATTTTTCCAAAAAATGACTCTATGGCTTTCACATTCTTAGGAATAGGGACTTGGTCAATTGCTTTTACTCTCTCCGGATCTATTTTCACTCCATCCTTAGAAACTATGTGGCCAAGTAATTTTCCCTGTCACTGCAAAATGGCACTTTTTAGGATTCAATGAGATCCTATATTCTAAGGCTCTGATAAATATTTGCTCCAAGTGTGTGTAATGATCCTCTGCCCTTTTGAATATGCTATCAAGTCATCTTGATATACTATCATGATTTTATTTATCAACTCAGAAAAAGCTACATCCATTGCTCTTTGGAAGGTTGCTCCAGCATTAGTGAGCCCAAATGGCATTCTCAAATATACATATGTTCCCCATGGAGTGGTGAATGCAGTCTTAAATTGCTCTGATTCTTTGACTTTCACCTGATTGTAACCTGAGAAGCCATCCATCATTGACAACAATTCACATCCAGTAACCCTTTGTAATACTACTTCCATATTGGGGAGGGGATAGTTATCTTTAAGAGAAGACATGTTTAAATTCCTGAAATCCACACATAATCTGATATCACCGTTCTTTTTTCTGACAGGAACTAAATTAGATACCCAGGAGGAATGTTTGATAGGTTTAATGATAGCCCCATCCCTTAATTTTGTAAGTTCTTCTAACATTTTAGGAGGTAAGGTAGGATTGATTGGCCTTTGTTTTTGCCTGAATGGTTTAGCATTTGGTTTTAGTGGTATTTCATGTTGAAACAGATCCTCTCTATATGCTTTTAAATCATCATATGACCAAGCAAATACATGCCTAAACTTCCTACGTAAATTGATGATTCGGCTCCTAATTTTTGGGTTAAGATTTCTTCCAATATACACATTCTTTGGGGTTGCTTGTGTCCCCAAATTGATCTCTTCAAGGTCATTCGGTGCCACTGGTGTATCTTTTATCTTAGATCTGTCATGTCCATCAAATGCCTTTTCCAATGCTATAAGTCCCTTGGGTATCTTATTTGTTTTTAACTGAACTATTTCTTGACCAAAAAGGGTTTCCTTCCCATCATGTTCTTCTACAAATGCATTGAAATCAATCTCTTGATTTTCATAATAATTAGTACAATGTAAGAAATTGATTATATCAGCATCATTATCAAACACTTGCCAGTTATGTATATTATCTGGGATGGTGGGTCTAGTTTTGAATTCAACCTCTGTAATTCCTCCCAATGTGGCATCATCCCTTTTCAATGCAATGTTTGCTAAAAAAATCCGCCATAATGTTTTTAGACCTATCAATCCAATTGATTGAAAAGGCATCAAATAATTCAATACTATCCCAGACTGCATTTATGTATTGTTTCAACCTCTTGTTTTTTGATAGGTACTTTTCTCTCACTTGGGAAGTGACCAATTCAGAATCACCATATATGGCTAATTTTTTTATTTTGTACTTAGTGGCTATGTTCAAACCAATGAGCAAGGCTTCATACTCTGCCACATTGTTTGTGCATTCAAATGTTAAGAGAAAAGAATATTTGAAAGTTTTACCTCTTGGTGAAATAAAAACTATTCCAGCTCCATTTCTTATTTTGCTGCATGCACCATCGAAATACATCTTCCATACATCATTTTTTTCTTTCATAGATTCAGTATGTATTGGATCAGTATTATGCACCTCTCGCATACTTTCTCCAACTTTGAAAGCTCCCAAATCTATATCACAGAAGAAATTTATTTGATGTCCATCCAATCTTTCTATAATATTCTCATACCTTGGCTCTCTGCACAACTTGATTTCTTTGCCTCCCACTGGTATGGTGGCATATGATAAGTCCAATTGGACATTCCCTCCTGCCATTGCAGCCCATTGCCTTGATAGAAGCATTCCATAATACGGTGGGATGTCAACCACAGTAATATCAATGTTGTAAGTTGCTTCAGGGTGTGAGGCAAGTTTTATCTCCACATCTCTCATAATACCAACTATTGGGATAGATCTATTATCCATTGCATAACACTGGCCGAATGTAGTATCAACCCACATTCCCAATTCTTTCATAACTGCTATAGGCATGATGTTCATGGCAGCACCTGAATCAATCATGCAATTCCTGACTACCCTGTTCTTGATTAATAATGTAGTGTAGAAAGGGTCTACCTATGAAGGATTCTTTGTAAGTGTATCACCAAGGTATACCTCTAGCATTTGGATTGTTTCTTGATGAACATTATTTGTTCTACTTTCATGTCCTTTATGTTTTTGACTTGGTGTATCAGAAATCGGCGTAACAACTGTTTTCCTGTATTTATCAATCTTCATCATTTCTAAAAGTGGAATTGATATTTTTACCTGGGATACTGTATGAGCAATATCAAAAGAGTCAGCTACAGTCTAATCACTCTTTTCTGTCTTTATATTTTCTTTTTCTTGATTTTGTAATTTTTCTTTTGTTTTATCCTTACCACCTTTTTCTGGTTCTTTAGATGATAACTTTGCACTATTTTTCTTGTTATTTTGATCTTTTATGAATACACTCCCCGGTGTCCCCTATTCAACGTTTACTGTCCTATTCCTCAAGTTATAAGCATTTTTAGCTTGAGCTACTGCAGCTATAGTAAGAGCTTCTCTTTCATTATTAGTAGGTTTTCTCCATTGTTCATATGGCTGATTGGCATAGTAAGTAGGTTCATCATAACCACCTTCCTGATCTGAGAACACTTCATGTTCTCCCATGTTGACATGATGCCTCTAGTTTCCTACATCATATTCATATCCCTCATCCTCTGTAGAAGAGTAATCTTCAATTACCACACATGGTGTATCCTGCATCATATTTATGGTGTGGTTATCTCTGTTATAATTGTATAGCATCTCCTCTTATTGTACTGATTTAGCCACCTCACAGTACTTAGGTAAATGTGGTAGATTGCACACCAAACACCAAGGTTTATTTTCCACCATATGTGCCATGTTTCTTTTCAGGGGATCAGGGGTATCCTTGTCATAATGTGGCTTTCTATTATTATCAATGTGTTTTCCATCTTTCCAATTTGTATTGTACAGCATATCATGCAACCTGGGCCTTTCATGCCTATGCTGACCTTCTTGTTTAGTCTATTGAACATTTTTGTTTTGAGGACTTCTATAGTTATCTCTCTTACTAACCATTCCTGTAGCCTTCCTATTATTTTCAATGGTTAGGGCCACTTTCTATGCTTCGGCCAGGGTTGCAGGACACCGATTTCTAAGCTCGTACCCTATTTTGGGGTCAAATGCTTTCATATAAATACTCAGTGTTGTTGGATCAGATAACTTGGCTCCATGTGGTACCTTGTTATGTAGTTTGGAAAATTTTAGGTTGAAATCATATACTGATTCATTTTGATACTTCTGTATACTTATCAATTCATGTAATGCAAACTCAGGGGCATATTGGTTGCCATACTGCTCCTTAAACTGATTGAGGCATCAGGCAGGTTGTTAAACCAATCTCTGGCATCTTTAGTGAGGGACATCATGAATAACCTCATTCTAATATCTTCCTAGTCCATACCAATATCTTGCACGAAAGCATTGAAACTTCTGACATGATCTTCGGCTGATATTGCATTATTTCCAGTAACTTGGGAACCATATTTCTCCAAGTACTATCCATAGGATATGGATACAACTGATATCCAGTTAAATTAAATTGGCTACATATGTTTGCAAGGTTTTGAGGTGGAAAGTTCATGGGTGGTGGATTAGGATAGTAATTATATCCACCTGGTGGCTGATGATAGGCATATTGCTGTTGTTGGTTCATGTGAGGATTCATGTAGGGATTTTGCAGTCTATAATATTGTTGGCCAGGGGGTGGGTAAGTATTTGCCATATGTTGAGATGCATTATGTATGGGAGGTGGTCTAGGGTTTCAGGGTATGGTATTTTGATGATTTCTAGATGCATGTGAATTTAAAATTCCACTTGTGTTTTGCTGTAGAATTCTTGAATTGTTTCCTCTATATGGAGGTACATATTTTGGGGGAACTGTTTTAGCTTTACTTTTCATCTGTTGAATTTCTTGCTGCAACAACCCTTTCTCTTCCTGTATCTTGAACCTTTTGAGTTCTTCCCAGAGCCTAAGCACTTGCTGTTGCTCTTCACTCATACTTTTTAGATTCTCTGAATTGTTATTTATTTCCTAATTTTTTGGATTGTCATTCATTTCTTGATTTGAGAATCCATATCCTATCCCTTCTCCCTAATGTAATGATATCTTGAAATCATGTTCAGCTTGATTTCGATCAATATCCCTCATGACCTGTGCATCATGCTCGAGCTGTTCTTGAGGAGTTAGTCTGTATCTTGCCAAAATATCATCAGTTTCTCCACTGAGATTCTCATTTGAATTATGCAGAGGTGTGAGCTTGTTGTGAATAAAAATAGTTTTCTCTGTGTTATTCTCTTGGGTATCCTAGTTATTATCTTGGTGAGAATAATTTGAAGTTCCATTTCTTTTAGAAATGTTTCTAAGCAGTGGAGATGACTGCAATTTCTTGCCTTCCATCTTGGATCTCCTACCATCCATTTGGTATTAAATTCTTGTGTTATAACTGTAACTAGAGTCGCCACCTATTTTGTAAATAGGAAAAGTTTGTAATTTTATCTTTTTGGGTTTTTGTTACCAGCAGAGTTACCAAATGAAAGTTCCTGAAATGACTCTATGAAAGGAATAATTTACTTCTAAGGTCTTTTATTTAGTTCCCCAGTAGAGTTGCCAATTTGTTAGGTCTCAAAAATGCAGGTTGCTAATCCTAAGAGGATGCCAGGTTCTATGTTTAGATTAGCAATGTTTTTGAACTAACTTAACGAAATCAATCTTTAGGGTTTGATGATTTCCTACACTTTAGGTCCTGCTACACCTAGGTGGGTGAACCTTGGGAATTAAGGCAGACTAAAAGTAAATGTATTGACTAACTGAATCTATCTACAATGGCATATGGTGCAGGATAGATGAAAGTTTGCTAACTAATTCTTATATCTAACTAATGGTTGGTATAAATTGTATAAGTAATAAGGTAAAAAGGATTTAAATGAATGGAAATAAGACCAGTGCCTTGTTGGGTAACAGAGTCAAATGAAGGACTAAGACTAGTGGCTTATAGTGGGCAATAATTCTAACTATTTGGCACAATTTTAGTTTATAACTTGTATAAACGTGTAGGGAGATGACTGACAAATTCTTCTTATTTATCCAACCATTATAATCAAATATCTTATAATTCACCGGAAGGTATTTTAATCCTTACTTGAAGGAACCAATTGAAATGAATGTGCAAGAATAACAGATAATATTATCTTGGAGATAGAATGGCAATCCTAATCATATGGCTCTACTTAGTAATCCAAACTTAATACTTCTAGGCTACTGTGACTGATTAAAAGGATTTTAATTCCTCAAATGGAAACCAATTTACTCAATCACACAGATACAGTGAATGTGTATTGACAAATTAAATATATGCTTGATATATTAATTTGAATAACAAGGAAATATAGAACTGGAGACAACCACAGAATTGAGTAACTATAACAAACAATTGATACCAAGATAGAACCACTGAATCAGAGAACTTCAATCTACTTCTTCAAATAAAATATGCAACATAACCTTTCTAAAACATTGTAAATTATATATATGTCTATATATTCTACTACTGATCCTTTTTCAGCACCAATTGTTTGAACTTATATAGATATTTCTATGAAGAGACATAACTCTTCAATAAGTCTTTTGGGAATTTAACAAGATTAACAACCATTACATAACTATGACTAAGCTCTATTCAGCCATAAGTAAATTTTAACCAGATGGTACAAGTACTCTTGATCACGATGGGAATCAGTAAGCTCAATGGCACTCCTTGTAATCACTTCAATTGTGACCATATTTTCTAGGTGTTTACAAGCTTCTCCAGATGTAGAATTTTTGTCTTTAAGAGCTCCCACAGCCTCGTGTAATATAGCTTGACAATCGACATTCCACTCTTCTTTGCTTTTTAGTTCTCCATCATTTTTGAATAAGGCGGGCACTCCTGCATTCGAAGCTTCAGCACCTTCCTTCGCATCAGTCTTGAGGTGATCGTAGTATTTCTGATGTTGCTCGATTAATGCTTTTGTATTGGAGATACCTGCACTGTCAGAAGCATCTTTACTTTGTATCTCATTCAATTTCTCCTGCATTCTCTATTCAAGCCTTTCATGTTCTTTAATTGCTTTGTAATTCTAAGAGTAATTATCCCAAAATAGGTTTAACTAGTGTATCATGTTTGCATGTCTGCTCTGTAGCACTGTGAGAAGTGTATCTATTTGAATTTGTACTGCCTGATCTGGGGATAATACTTGAGTGCCTTGTGAGCTTTCACCCTGAGTTAATCCCCTTGTTGATTGCCCAAAAGTACTCTTAACTGCATCCTTCAAGTAGTCATTTTCTTTTGTTAGTCTCTCACAACTCAATTTATATGCATCCCTTTCCTTGATCAACATTTGAGCTTGGGCTTTGTTTAGCTTCACAACATTGATGCCAATGTCTGCTGTAATCAGAGGGTTAGTTTCCCCTGCTTTTAAAGTCATGACATGGCCAAAAGTTTTTTCAGTATCTATGATGGTTGTCTTCTTATGGGGAGGATATAGCACCCATATCATCAATGAATTTTCATCATTATTGTATTTTGTACCCATATACACTTCATTAACTCCCTCTGGAGTAAGTTTATATTTATCATCTGTACTATTTAGAAAACTGTCAAAAACTAAAGCAGAATTTAAATCAAGACCAAGAAAAATCATAACCCCTGCATCTTTAAGCAATTGTCTACCCCTACTAGGGGTCATATCCTGTATCTCCTTATCTATTGTTATTTTCAGCATATCTACCAATTGTCTTTCATTATTAGCAGAAACATCACCTACTGACTCTCTGATCTCTTTCCCTTTGCATTTATACAAAAATGACTTAAACTCTTTTGAATGAATAAATTTATCATTAGAAATGAAAGAATCATAAGCTATCTGACGTGGATCCTCATCAGTAGACCCCTCCTCATCATGTATCACAACAAGAGGCTGATATTGTTGTATTTTTCTCTTGGACATTTGTGTTGTTGTGTCCTGTGGCTCCTCTTGCCCTGCTAGTTCTTCATCTGAAGATACAACTTCAATCTTTTCTAGCTATTTTTTCTTCTCACTTAGATCCATGTTATACTTTTCTACCACCAATTCAACCTCAGCCTCTTCTAGGTTTCTAATAACATCATCATGTGGACAAGGGATGTGTATATATCCACTGATGTTTTGTTTCCTTCAAGCAAAGTCAATAAAACCCTCACGATCAAACCCCTTCCTTACCTCAGCACTCCTCATGTTATAATGCATCAGCTTATCTAGAATGAGATTGTAACCTTCTTTGGACACCACAGTAAAATCTCCAAAACATAAAGTGCTAGACATAAAAGATTGCTTATCATGTGAGCTCAGATGCATTACATTCGAGCAGTGCATCTACCAAATTATTTCTAAATAAGCAATTCTATTAGGGACAGTTTTGGGCAAGATGAATGGAGTGTCTTCAAAACCATATACTCTTATCATAGTAGCATCTTCAAAACAATACCAGTCTCCCCAATTATGAGTGACAATAGGGGGGCCACCAAAATCTTTTGGCCTAAGGAACCTTTTTATCTCAGTTGAGATTGAGTATTCACAAGGGTGGTTGAAATATCTGTATAGTACTTTTACACAGTGTTCTTCAAATTGGGCATAACTGGAATGGGCATATCTACTATCCCATACTCTAGTCCACATTTGTATTGGTAACTTTTGCCCCTTCTGGTCTGTAGGAACAACTTTAAATTCACTTGGCTATAACCCTACTTCCTCGCTGAAATACAACACCATGTGCATAAGCAATGAGTAATGCTCAAAAGAGCATGCTGGGGAACTGTTTCTTATTGCAGTCAAGCCAGAATCTATTCTATTAACAACATAAGCAGCATAGTCAAACTGCCTTGCATTATGACACTGAATGTCAATAGCTATAACCATCAACGGGATTGTCATGAACTTAGGGACCTCTGATCCTAGGACTTGGCCCACAGAATAATAAGTGTGTTGTACATATCGTTCAAATATTGCTACATGAAAAGGAGGACCATCATTCTCAGTTAGAGGCATCAATTCTCGTTCAACTTTGGTCCTATGAATGGGCAACCTCCATCCATTGTAGGTTGTGTCCATTCTCCAGTATTCCTTCTCCAAGTCCTCATAAATAATGGGAACAGTGCATAAATCATCTAAGTTGAACACTTCACAAATGGCATTTTTTGACAAATGTACAATTGGCTCCTCTTGTGGGTTGCATATAGCTTTCAGGCTTGGATTATATTGTTTGGCAAGAAGTTGGAGGAGTTCAACACTTAGGAATACATCAGGCACCACTAATTTTCCTAAATTCAAGTGCCATGGGTTTGACACTGGAGCATTCCTGAATCTTCTGTTATAGTGGAATCTGAATAGTTCATATCCTCTGATCGGGGTCCAGATACCTCCTAAGCATTTGCATCTGTCTTCTAATTTTTCCATTTCTGCCCTAAGTTGAGCAGATCTTCTGGCCTTAGGAGCTGACCCCAGCAACTAATCAATTAAATCCTGATTGAGCTTTCTGTCTTTTATCTTTTCTTCAGGCGTTTTATCAATTTTTTGTTTTTTAGATTTACTTGTTTCCCCTTGTGATTTTCTACTTTTTCCCTTTCCTGGAGTCTCCATTTTCAAATTTTGATAAAAATCCAAACACAGGCTATAACACAATGGTTCGTATGTATGTACCTGTTGTCTGTGGCTGCAATCAAAATCCTCTATTTGCACTTCAGAATTCTTCTATCCCTTTTCTCAAATAACCCTGTCAATTGTAATTACAATGATCTTTAGAGGATTTCATCGCTATCTACATTTAATCATTTAAGCAATTCAATGTCATTCATTGCTGTGAAATGTCACATCGCCATAACTCCTATCATTGGCATGATTTTCAAAATGTCTGGGTGACCTTAATATCTCCTCATGGCGTGAATAATCAATCGGTGTAACCCCTCAATTGTCTTCCCGATACTATGTTGAATCATATCGAAGCGGGCGCAACCATCAACATGACTTCTTTCATCGCTGAGTGATTTAAATTTCCCTTTGATATAATGAGTGTTACCAATACAACTATCGGTGAGAGTCTCACTGATATGTGTGACAACAATTTGTTATCAGGGTGATCAATACCATCAAGATAACACATTTATGTTTCCTCGAGCTTCGTCGTCGTCTCGATAATCTTCTATATTCTGGATCAGAAGGACTATCTTAATGTCTCACCGATATGGTTGTTGGTTAAATTTCTTTATCAATGGGTGTGATCTTATTTCCATCAGAGTGAGATATACCATCAGAGTAATCCTTTTCAAATCATCCGATCACAATTATCTCCTTGATGGCCACTTTATATTCTTTATCGGAGAGACCCTTTCAAAGTGTCACCGACACCTTTTATCACTGTGACTTGTGAGTCGGCATTGTGTATGTTGAGTTATGCCGATGGATATGTGTATCGGTGTGACTCATACCAAAAGCACTTTTTATTGTTTCGCCAAGACACTGGAGCTTCGGAGACTCATTAATTTTTCATCCCGATGTTGATTTCTTGCTGATGGCTACCATTTCCTTTGTCCCCATAGGATGTTCAGTGAGACTTTTATCGAAATGCTTCATCGGTATGATATATACCATCTGGGTAATTTTCAAAACACCATCCGATGACTATTAGTCATACCAATCGGTGTGACTGCTTGATTCTCTTACCGATAAAAGGCCATCGGTATTACTTCTTCCATCGGCAACTTCTATAAATCTCTCTCTGATCTTTACTCTTACGCCGATAGTCATTTTCATAGATTTCTTATGTATCAGCATAAGCAACACAAAGTCCTACCGATAAGTTGAAATTTAGGTAATTTTGCATTTTTAGCCATGGACATCTTGTAGGATGTATCAATTTTTTACTATGGTTTTGGGATGTTTTATGATTTGCTTAGATATGGTGAAGTGAGAGTACAGTAAAAATTTTAAATTTTTACTGTCCCAATAGGTTCCTAGATGTTTCAACATAATCGATATTATTGTATATTTTATATAATCGAATAACTAACACCAAAACTTTAGGTTTAAACTCATACATACATCATTAAGAATAGAAACCCACCAAAGTTCTATAATCTTAAGTCTATCAAAACTAGGTTTATGTTACATATTCACTATGTGTTTGATAACATTAAAGAAGCAATCAAAAGTTTGATATTTCTATACATCTATTTTAAGGATGACTCATTAGTAGGAAAAGTGAGACTCTAATTATGAGCATAGTTTGTATGCCTTGAGATTCATCATTATTGGCTTACTACCAATAGCTCAATCTGTGATCTAATGGATTTTATCCATTCATAAGTCGCTTCAAATTCTCTATCCCTTAAATGCAAAATCATTACTAAGAGAGATAGATCACAGATAAACTTCTTAGACCTAACTAACTTGTCTAAACAGTTTACTAGTTACAGAGTCATTAATATAAGGTCTTTAGGCACATGGTTTAAAATAGATATACAAAACTAGGCTAGCATTTGTGCTAGCTGATATCAACAACATTGAACCATAGTTATATCTTCCAACATATCTTACATTAGACCTTAGCTACTATTATAAAATCTCTGCTTAAAACTAAAGCAAATATGTCGTTATCTAGAGCAGTCTAACTACTATTCAATATTTCACTATTGCCAAATTTGGTTTCTAAGGTTCGAGCTTGTTGAGTGCAATTTCACCTCAAGCTAGAAATGTGTTATTTCTATTCCCCTTTTGTTTCTAAATTTACTTAGGTAAGTTGATGATCCTAAAAACAATTCAAAAAATTTCCTTAACTCATAAAGACTTCTTTGTCTTCGCTGAGTTCTTAAAAAGGTTAAGACTCTACGTAAACTATAAAGCTTATCTAATTGTATAACTCTTAACACTATTCTTACAAATAAATACATCTTGCAATGCTTATGCATAAGGAAATTTCTACAGCTTATGAATATTATACTATTTTCCGTGAGATGGCCTTACCTCTAAGGCTGATGGTTTTCTTGATGTTACCCAATCCAAATCCAAATCTTCATGGAGTCTTATCCTTCATATGCTTCTATATGTTTGAATGTAAGAGATATATAAATTAATGCTACTTGAAATAGAACAAATTTGCATTTCTTCCATTTTAGGAGGTTTCATATGAAAAATGGATTAAACAATCACATTAAGGCCATTAAGATTCTTTCATTGGATCATTTTAATTTCTACAGTCTTTTAAGTCCATCTTTTAAGCTAAACTAGTTATATTTTTTACACCATACCTATCTAGATTATCAACGAGAATAAATTCCTTTTCACATAGCAAACTAAGTAAATGCCAAAAACCATTACACGCTAAAACCTTCCAAAATAATCAGATTACATGTGGATGGAATCTAATTGTATCTTGTTTTCAGAAATATAGTCATACTATGCAAACAAGCGCAAAGCTATAAAAAAGTAAAAAAAGTAACTTATATTGATTTCTTGATCCTCTACATCCTTTTCCATGTTCTGATCTTTTGGGACTTCAAGAGTTCCATCTTCTCTAACCTTGGCAACTCCAAGCATCTCTAAGCATTGTTTCCATTCTTTCATTTCCTCCAGGCATTTGGCAGCGAGATAATGGAAGCAGAGGTCTTTGAAGGTAATCTTAGAATTGCTGATGATGTGGAGGGCCTTGTGATAATGCTGACCAAGAAAGAGCATCTGCGCGAGCATGTACAGGTCTGTGAGTGGCTATGTGAAGTCAACAACCTTGTCTGCAAAGAATATAGCTGAGGAATACAAATGCTTGCTCATGCAGTCTCTCACTACTCTGCACAGTTCCTCCACTTCTTTCTCATTGATTTTGATTTGCAGGGCTGTTGGGAATTACAAAATGTATCAATAGCGCCTGAGGAAGATGCAATGTTCAAAATTTTCCTTCAAGAGCTTGAGTACGATGAGACCCTTCCTTGATTGATCCATCCCTTTTTCCGCTTCCACTACCCATCGATATATTTTATATCTTTCTTCCTTCATTTAACTATTGTAACCTTCCCAATCATTATTGTCCTAAAAGGGACGTATCCCTTAATGCATCACTACAGTCTTGTTTTATTTACGCAAATCATTATATTTGTTTGTCAATAACATAGTCTGCCTATTTCATAAGCTAATCGGTAGATATTATCATCGTTGGGTTAAAATGTTTCTTCTAATATATATCCCTTTTCCCTTCGTACCATCTATTTTATTTGTAGGTTGCTTTGTATGAAGCACCACCTCGCATGGAATGTGGCCAAGTCAATTTGGGTCTTAGTTGACCAGTGCTAATCTTTGGAGATTAATTGTTGCCTTTTGTCCTTTTTTAGTCATTGCCTTTAATCCATTGCTAATCGTTGCTTCTCTTAACTTTGGTTATGGTCCAAACTATGTAATATTATTTTATAATAGATATAGTGATTCTTATGATAATATATCTTTAATTATTATCAACTTGTTAAATAAATATATTTTATTTATATTAATTTTATATATTCATAGTATTAGGATATTATATTATAATGATTATAGATAATAATAATTTATATTTTCTATTTATTTCATTTCAATGTTTGGCTATTTATATTTAGTGTTGTAAACTCTTAACATTGATAACAAATGACAAAATAGATGTGAACAATGATTGCGTTAATCAAGAAAGAATGATGAGAGACCAAAATTACATTTGTTTATTTCATGATGAAAGAGGCTCTTTGGTTTGACACTCCAAATAGAGGACACTATCGGAGAGAGGATCGATGTTGAAGTATATGTGCACAATTATATAAGAAACACAAAGCATCAATACACATAATACATAAAGCAAACACAAAGTTTATACACTTAATACATGTTACGCAATGTATACGAAGCATGAAGCACATACTACATGAAACACATAGTCCATAAATTCATAATATACAACATCAAGTGCTTATCATCATTAGAACATACTTTTAAATATCCCTATTATTTCACCTTCATCTCCAAGTTCCAAAGCCAAATACCTGCACATCCATGGTGAGAATGGAGAAGCACTACATCCTCCCCCCCTAAAACTTGACTTACTTCTGGAAGTCACAAACTAGGGTAGAAACATAACACATTAGTATTGCTTATCCACAGTGTGAAGAGAGTGGGTGGGAATTGATTGATTCTCCAACTAGTTATGTAAAGGAGAGAGGTTGAGAAGGTGAGATGTAGCAGTAACTAGAAATAGGATTAGTCAAACATCCTTGGGTTCGATGTGACGAAGAAGGTCATGTGGTAGGAGGATGATGCAACAATTGTAGAAAGATTATACATATGGGTGTTGGGGTGGACATGGACATAAGAATTTTGGTATGTGTTAAATGAGAAGTAGTCTCTAGGAGGCTCAAGGAAAAGAGGGGTGTGATGATGTATGATGTGCCTCACTACTTGTAAGAAATTGAGGCCCTCTATATGGTTAATAGAAATGACATGGAATAACACACATTTGATTTTTTTCCATCTCTTCTTTGGTTCCTTTTTGTAAGTTTTTTTGTGGTAATTTTTGTGACTTTTTTGGGTCTTTGCAATTAATTTATTATAGTTTAAGTACCACCTTTTGTTTTATTTTATTTTTAACACATTGAAAGAATTGATAAGTTGATGACCTATAGGGAGAGCCTCCTATAATCTTGGGTTGTACATGCAGTCAGTAATGTATATAGTGGGCAAATGGGGTGACCACTATTCGTGTCTTTCAATGGTTCAACCATCTGGTCTACATTTTGAGGTTGTACCATTTTTACTTATATATTGTAACTCAAGGGTAGTGTTTTTATAAATACCTTCTTTAATATTATTTGAAAATACTATTTTTAAATACATAATTAATTATAAAATCTCAAAAGTTCAATACTATATGATTTTTAAAAAACAAAAATAAATAATTAATAAATAATTTTCAAAAATCACATTATGTTTAAAATTATATAGAATTAGTCTTTGACTCTTAACTAAAAAGATATCAATCATTTAAATTAGTAATTTTAATTTTAATAAATTGCAAAAACAATCTAAATTTGATATAACTCCCCAACACCCTCCACTCCCAAAATTTTTTTACATAAAATTAAATTTAAAATTATAAATAAAAAAAATAAATTAAATTCAATGCCAAGAAAATTTTGTTTTCAAAGATGGTCTTCCCACGTTTTAAAAAAAAAAGAAATCACTAAATTTAAATCATTTATGCCTAATTTTCTACATGAAATGTCTTCACACAATTATTAAATTTATTACTTATAATCCTTTTGACCACTGTGAAAAGGGAAGGCACTTAAAACAGAATCAGTCATCGTCTAATTTTTTCTTGCGTTCGAGTTACGTTTTAAATGGATCACTAGCCGTTAGTTTTGGATCTACGGTCTGACGGGGTCTTTCTCATAAAGTCTATAAAAAAATGAGTTCGTCGCTGACTCACGGGTCACAAGTCAGACAGTGAATATGACATTCACATGGAAAAAATAAGATGAAAGGAAATTTACACATCAGAAGTCGATTCGTCGATGTTTCCGCTTTAGACATTTTCAGCACCGAACTTGATGGACCAAACAAAAACAGACAGACAGCGCAAATCACTTTTTTAACGTATATGTTACGGAGTATTGACAAAGATTTTAATTCCATGAAAGGGCCATCGGTCATGCCACAGAATGATTCCACGCCCTAAATTCTTTTGACGTATATTTATTATTGTGGGACAACTAGAAAGATTCCAAAAAGATAAGAATACACCGAACGACTCCACAAAAATAATGTGTGTCATATTGAATGGTTCCAAGGTAAATAATGTGATTCATCTGGACGTCTTGAAAGATAAAGATGTAGCTATTGGTCATCTATAGTGGAGAAAATACAAAAAGTGAAACGAAGTAGTGCTACACCACAGAAACTGGGTGGAACAGCGGGCCCTAGAAAAAGCCAAATCAACATCAGATGGACTTTGCTAAGGAGAAGACAGATTGAAACGGGAGGGAGACACCTCGTGGTTCACCTCACAAGGATCATCGTCTACTAGATCATTTGGAATAATGAAAATGATGGTAGGGTGTTGGATCCAGAGGAGTTATCAAGTTTTTCCTTTCTTAGGGGAAAGGACCGAGTAGTTAAGCATCCTAACTTTATGCCTCTCAAAATTATACATAACAATTTTGAATCACTCTAAAAATTTTACAGCAATTTATTTGGCAAGGCCTCTGCTTATAACTAAGGTTTCATAGCAACATCATCAAATATGATGCCACATCAGCACACTTTTTCTTGAGGTGTCAAATATTTCCCCCAAAAAAGGGTGGACCAATAGGTGTGCATTAAGTCACGTTTTGTTGGTGTGCTAATGTGGCATCACATGATTGGTTGATTTTTAAATCCAATGAGCACATTTCGTTCAATTATAAGTACTTATAGTAACACTAAGAAACTTAAAGTCAACTACTAGTGCTAAACTTTTAAACATATTGGGCCTTAAATACACAAATACTATCACACCTATTGAAACATGCTCAACAATTGGGCCCTCTCCCCTAATTAGAAATAACCACTTCAAATTTGTTTTATTGCATTGGGAGGCTGAATACCTGAGGGAGAAACATTGTTTGCATCTGAAAGTGATCTTTCATAATCAACTATTTATTTTCATCTTCTATCTCCAATTTTTAGAGAAATTTCAATCAAAAAATCTAAAATTAGGTAAAGGTAGTGTAGGTTCTACTAACAATCTCATTAGATATATTGTAAAACTTCTTGAGAGCATTTCCAATTACCACTAGCACTAAATGTTCACAATATTGCAAGGGTAGGTAAGGAAGACTTGTCTAATTAAAATCATATGAAAAGACTATGGTTGAGGCTCAAACGCTGGGACTAGAGTTTATTGCATAGGAAATCATCCTTTGAATCACAAGGCCCAAATTTTAAAATGAGCTCCTTGTCCCTTGTTAAATTGAATTCTAGAATTAAAAACCACGAGTGCATGGGTGAACGTAAATTCCATCTTTTATATACTGTTTATTTTTCTGAAAAATCCTCCCATGTAGTTTAGTCAGTTTGGGCCACAATTTAATGATATTGGATTTAAGTGCATGCTTGAACAGACAATCTTCAAGCTTAGCCACCCTAGAATCCATGTTGATTTTAGGAATACAATCATATTTCTTAAAAGATGGATAAAATTCCCTACTAGCATCACTCTTTGACTATGCATTTCACTTGTGTAGGGAATCACCATCCAAAGAAGGGTTGGATTCATTTTCGTGGGAAATTGATCTCCTAAGAAAACCCACATCATGGGTTTGATGAAACACAAAAATCTTAATGGAAGAAAATTTCCCACCATTATTGAGCTAAGTTGTAGAAACAATTTGAGGGTTGTCATAAATGTAGAAACCCTCTTTCCAAACTCTATGCTAAATGAAGATGAGATTAAAGACATTGAATATGAAGTAACCCCATTGAGATTTGTTGTAGATTGCTCACAATTGCCAACAAGCACATCATAGAAGTAAGTGTCATTATGACATGAAGTTGTGCTATCAAAAAGTTTAATGAAAGACATAGCAAATCCAATCAAATTTTTAGAATGATATTTATGATGGACATATTGTTATTTTTAGATTATGTAGTAAGGGTTGGTAATGGGACCCCCATCCATTACAACTAGGGGCATAATACTTTTATCAAATGTTCTCCCAGTAAGAATATCATTGGACTTACAATACTCCTATCTACACTTCTATGACTTGAATGTGTCACCTAGTTCTCACCTCCTTTCTCCTCTTGCCAGGCATCCACTTTAATTTTCTCCATCTTTTGTTCCTATAACTTGAATACTATAACAAAGTAGTGATGACATGTTATTATTTGGTACTTGGGGATACTAAGTTTATCTTAGGGACAGAGATTAGAAGGGATATAAAGAGATAGGGATAGAGGGAGAGATGTGGATATAGGGAGAGAGGGAGAGAAAGGGAGAGACAAACACACACAGGGAGAGATATATATAGTGGGAGAGAGATAGAGAGTGATGGAGAGATAATGATAGAGAGATAGAGATAATGATATAGAGATAGAAAGAGGGAGGAAGAGAGATAGAGAGGATAGAAAGATAGAGGAAGTGTAGATAGAGAAATAGAGAGGGGCAGATAGAGAGAGGGTCAAAGGGAGAGATAGAGAGGAGAGAGTTAAATATAAATAAAGGTAGAGATAGAGAGACATAGATAGAGAGCGAGAGATAAAGGGGGGGAGGTATAGAGAGATAGACATAGAGAGTGAAAGAGAGATAGAGAAAGAGGGGGGAAAGATATAAAGAGATAGAGGGAGAGATCTAGAGAGAGGTGGGGAGATAGAGAGGAAAAGATAGACAGATAGTGATAGAGAGAGAAGGAGATATAGAGATTGAAAGATATATAGAGAAAATGAGAGATAGAGAGATAGAAAGAGGCCATTCAATGTTTAACATTAAGATTTATTGTTTGTGTTTAATGCTTTAGTGTTGATGTTAGGGTTTTGGATTTTAGGTTCACATTTAGGCAACTTAGATTTTAATATTAAGAAAGAGGAAAGGAGGGGAGAGGGAGAGACAATCAAAGATAGAGAGAGAGGGGGGAGAGAGATAGAGATAGAGGGAGGGAGAGATAAAGTGATAGAAAGTGGGAGAGGGACAAGAAGAGAGAGAGAGAGAGAGAGAGAGAGAGAGAGAGAGAGAGAGAGAGAGAGAGAGATGCCCAAAATTACACATGGATATGAAAACTATCATAACAAAATGTTTTGAATAAAGGATCTCTAACAAGCTTCTAACACACTACACATGATAGTATAACATGTGCACTCGATGACATTGCATGTGCAACACTATGAAGGGCATGTTGCCCTAGCAAGCGAAGGAAAAATGAAGCAATGGGTGTGTGAAAAACTATTTTGTACACCCTATGATGATAAAGATAATCCTAATTGGGGTATGGCATCACTACGCGTGATGCCTCAAGGGAGAACCTCCAAAAGGTAAAAAAAAGTGAAGCAGATGGGATATAGAACAAGTAAAATATGTAGATCTAGTAGCAAGTTGAGATTCCTCAAACTTCAAACAAACCACTTAAGACTTGCAATAAAGAATTCCATCCAAAAATAAAAGTGGACAAGATAAAGGACCAAGAAATGTGCCATCCAATAGCATATCCAAAGTCCACATTTTAGCAAAAGGGCATGAAATTCAAGATTTTTCAAAGGCAAATGCACTCAACCTTTCACAAAGTAACCAAGGCACCTAATGACATAAACCCATTTCCATTTAAAACATAGAAAACACTTCACCAAAGGGGATGGAAGAAGGAAACCAACTAGAAAAAAAACAAACTAAAGAGAAAATAAAATGGGGGTCCAGATTTTGTCAAAAATAAAATGGGGCATGTGTGCAAGGCATAACAGGTCATAGCTAGAATCTCTAAAGAAAAGGGGTTATGTCTAAAAGACATACTAGTCAATGGTTTAGATGGTGTATAAAGATTAGGCAATTATTCTTGGATTATCCCATGTTTTACATTAATTGATTAATTATAGGATCAATAGTATTGGGAGTAGTAGTAGTAGTAGTAGTAGTGAAAGGTTGTGAAGAGAGTGGGTGGGAATTTGTTGATGCTCCAACTAGTTATGTAAAGGGGAGAGGTTGAGAAGGTGGGATGTAGCAGTAACTAGAAATAGGATTAGTCAAACATCCTTGGGTTTGATATGAGGAAGAAGGTCCCATGGTAGGAGGATGGTGTAGCAACTATAGAAAGATTATAAATATGGGTGTTGGGGTGGACATGGACAAAAAACTTTAGGTATGTGCTAGATGATAAGTAGTCTCTCTAGAATGCTCAAGGGAAAGAGGGGTGTGATGATGTTTGATGTGCCTCACTACTTGTAAGAAATTGAGGCCCTCCATATGGTTAACAAAAATGGCATGGAAATGCACACATTTGATTTTGTCCCATCTCTTCTTTGGTTCCTTCTTGTAATGGTGCAGTCACAGTGGGAGGGTTCACAGAATGAACTATCTGGACCATGCAGCAAGAGTAAACACAATGGAAACAACTCAAAGAAATGGAACAAATTTAGATTCAGTCCTTTAGTATATAGTAGAATTCAAATACAGCTTGGTTGGCAACATGCGGGATTACAATTAAGGCTCACAGGCCTAATTACATACATGTGCAAGATAAATCTTTGAAGCTCCTTGCATAAATCTAAACTATCAAATACTTCTTATGTGAATTGTTACTCTCCTAAGGATCTATTACATCAATATATATCAAGTCTGGATCATAAGATTTCTCCACATCAGCTAAAGGAGGTCACAAACTCCAATGAAGAGCTATAACATGTGTACACAGATAGGTCGGGCCTAATTGCATAGAACTCCTTCGGAAAATGAAAGGAATGATGTGCGGATCTTCAAGGAAAGTCAGCCACGAACCAAAGATCATTGAGTGATGTGTCGTTAGGCTTCATAGATCAGAAAATGCTTCCACAGGTCTCTCCTTCAGCTAGTTGTCTGAGATTATCAGGATGCCCTATTCTAAAAATAGTCGATCTTCTGATGGCGATATCTTTCTAGTAATGATGTGTGGATCTCTGAATTATGGATATGATGTAGATGAATGAATGTAGATGCTAAGTCTCGCTTTGCAAGCTCTGAAATGCAACTAGACCAAAATACAAAAATTGGTTTTGACTGAACTGCCTGAACTGAACTGGAAAATGAAAAGAACTGCAAACAAACTAAAATGCAAATGTTTTTGGTTAATGCAAGATTGCTCTTGAACTAGGGATGCTCCTGCATTAGACATCTGGGGTTATTGAAAAAGTGAGTCCCGCACTTTGCTGGGGCTAGGGGAGAACCAAAATGGTCCACCTCAGCCTGAGAAATCCATGATGAATATTCTTCCGGTCTACCTTTTCACTTCACAAGATATTCTTTGTATTGTCTTCCTCTAGTGTTGTGTCCAACTCTACTATCCAAAATGTCTTCAATATGCTCCAGTACTTGTTGTGGTAATTGCTTCTTCAAGTCTTCTTCCATGCTGTCATTGAACTCTGCTTCATTATACTGATATAAGTCTACAATGTTGAAAATAGGTGATATACCCAAGGTCTCTGGTAACTCTACTTCATATGCATTTCCTAAATCAAATTTTCTGAGTATCTTACAAGGTCCAAACTTCTTCATCTTCAACTTGTTATATGTCCCAAGTGGAAATCTTTCTTTTCTCAAGTACACCATCATGTCATGTCCCACTTCAAATTCCTTATGTCTTCTCTTCTCTTCTACCTTTTCCTCATACTTACTATTCATGTCCTCCAAATGCTTCTTCACTTGATTATGCACTGTCTTCATATGGCTTGCAAATTCTTCTTCTTCTACACTCATCTTTTCTTCCATGCTGATATCTCTTAATTCTGCTACTCCTCTAGGATTCACTCTGGTCACAATCTCAAAAGGTGTTCTTCTGGTACTCCTATTTACTGAATTATTGTATGCAAACTTTGCTTGTGAAAGAATCAAATCCCAACTTCCAGCTTTCTCTCCAACCAAACATCTCAACAAGTTTCTGAAACTCCTATTCACTACCTTTGTTTGTCCATCAGTCTGTGGATGAAAAGTTGAACTGAACTTCAAATTTGTCTTCATCTTTTTCCAAAGTGCCTTCCAAAAGTACCGAACAAACTTTGTATCTCTATCTGAAACTATAATTTTAGGTAATCCATGCAGCCTCACAATCTCCTTGAAAAATAGGTCAGCTACATGCACTGCATCAATTGTCTTCTTACAAGGTATGAAATGAGCCATTTTGAAAATCTGTCAAACATTACAAATATTGAATCATGTCCTCTTTATGTCTTAGGCAATCCCATTACAAAATCCTTGCTTATGTCTTCCCAAGGTCTCTCTGGTACTGTCAAAGGTTTATACAATCTAGTATTTTGACTACTCCCTTTTGCAACTTGACAAACTCTACAACTCTACACAAATCTCCTAGCATCCTTATGTATCTGAGGCCAAAAGTAGTTTTCACTCACCAAAGCCACTGTCCTATCAATGCCAAAATGTCCTGTCAATCCACCACTATGCTTCTCCTTGATCAAATTATCTCTCATTGAATTCCTAGGTATGCACAACTGATTTCCTTTGAACAACAATTCTTCTTGAATGAAATAGTCCAACCACTTACTCCTATCTATCACAACAGGTTCTTTACATGCTTTCCAAGGTTATGCAAAATTATTTTCTCCCTCATACATGCTCTTTAATTCATCAAAACCCAACACTTCAACTCTCATTTCTGTCAACAAGTTTCTTCTTCTACTCAATGCATTAGCAACTTTATTTGATTTTCCACTCCTATGTTTCAACACAAATGAATAACTCTACATGAACTCTACCCATCTCATATGTCTCTGATTCAACTTACCTTGACTATTCAAATATAGCAAAGCTTGATGATCTGTATACAACATAAACTCCTTAGGAAACAAATAATGTCTCCACTTCTTCAAGGCTTGAATTATGGCATAGAACTCTTGATCATAAACTGAATATCTCCTCCTTGCATCATTCAACTTCTCATTGAAATATGCTACAAGTCTACCTTCTTGACTTAATACTACTCCAATTGTATTTCCACTTGCATCACAATCAACTTGAAATACCTTATTGAAATTTGATAATGCCAAAATAGGTTGCTTTGTCACTTTCTGCTTCAACAACTCAAAACTTTTATCTACTCTTGATGTCCACATAAAATCTTTTGTCACCTCTCATTGTCTATGCCACAGGGTTACAAACTAAACTGAAATTTCTAATGAACTTCTGGTAGAAACTAGCCAATCCATGAAATGATCTAACCTCTCCAATGCTCTCCAATATAGGCCATTCAACAATGGATTTCACTTTCTCAGGGTCCATCTTCAATCCTTCCACATAAATCAAAAATCCCAACTATACCAACTCTTCTTTCATGAAACTACACTTTTTGATGTTTATCAGCAATTTCTCTTCTCTCAATCTCTATAAAACTTGTCTAATATGCTACAAATGTTCCTACTTTGTCTTACTAAAAATCAGAATGTCATCCAAGTACACAATAACAAACTTACCCAAGAATTTCTTCAAAACTTCATTCATCTATCTCATGAAAGTACACAGTGCATTTGCCAATCCAAAGGGCATCACTAAACACTTATTCAAGCCTTCATTTCTCTTAAAAGCAGTCTTCCTCTCATCTTCTTCTCTGATTCTGATCAAATGGTATCCACTCTTCAAATATATCTTTGTGAAATATCTGTCTCCACTCAAACAATCCATGATATCATCCATCCTAAGTAAAGGAAATCTATACTTAACTGTGATCTTGTTTATTGCTCTAGAGTCAGTACACATTCTCTATTCTCCTTCTTTCTTTGGTGCTAACACTACAAGTAATGCACAAGGACTCAAACTTTCTCTGATCAAACCTTTCCTCAATAACTCCTGTATCTGTCTATTCAATTCTTCATTCTCTACCAGTGTCATTCTATGTGTTGTTTTGTTAGGCAAACTTGCTCTCGGTATAAGATCCATGTGATGACTAATACTCCTTATAGGTGGCAATCCTTCAGGTACATTATCTGATATGATGTCTTCATATTCTGTTAGCAACTCTCTTATCTCCTCCGGTCATGTTTCTTCAGTCTACTTCTTCACTGTTTCAGGCTTCTTAGGAATCAAGGCATAACACATATTCTCATGTCTCAAACCATTCAGAAATTTTTTGCCATCTACCAAACAGATTCTAGCATTTCCACATACTTCACTCTTAGGATCATCGTCCAAAGGAATCAAAGTAATTCTCTTTCGATTTTGTGTTATAGTATATGTATTCTTTCTCCCATCATGTATATCTTTTCTATCATACTACCAAGGTCTACCCAACAAGATATGACATACATCCATATGCATAATATCACACAACACTTCATCATGATAAGATCCAATATGAAATTTCACCAAACATTGTTCACTCACCAGTACCTTATGATCATCCTGGATCCATGCTATCTGATAGGGCTTAGGGTGTTTCAATCTTTCCAACTTCAGCTTAGTCACCATCTCTTCTAAAACTAGGTTATCTGAACTACCACTATTAATTACAACTTTGCAACACATACCTCCTTATTTGCATCTAGTTCTAAATAGACTCTTCCTCTGTGGTGGTTCATTATTTGTCTCTACTTGAAATAGTGCTCTCCTCATCACAAGTGATTCTCCTTTCTTAGGTTTGCCAACTGAACTAGGTGATCCAGCAGCTTCTTCTTCAACATAAGCTGCTCTTCCACTATTTTCTGTCCTCTTACTTGTACTACCCTGATTACACTCAAGTGCTCTATGTCCTTCACCTCCACACTTGAAACAAGTACCTCTAAATGTTCTCTTATCCAATCCTCTTCCTTCTCTTCTATATCCTTCATTTTGGTATGTACTAGAGTTTTCTCTCCGGTAAAAATTTCTCTCATCTCTCTGATAAGCATTTTTATTTCTATCCTTCTTAAATGAGTTGTCAAACTTGCTCTGCTCCAGATATGATTTATCTCCTCTGGAAAATGTTCTACTTCTCTAAAATTTACCTCCTCTACCTCTCTGTCTCTGATCATGTCTTTTATTCATCTTCTCTTCAACCTTCAGGGAAAACTGATATGCTTCTTGCAAAGATGGCATCCTTACCAAGCTTAGTTCCTCTTCAATGTTCAATCTCAGTCCATTGATGTATCTAGCCACTTTCTCCTTGTTTGCTTCACTATGTCCTATCCTTATGATCATTTTATGGAATTCTTCAGTGTACTCCTTCACAAATTTCTCCTTTTGTCTCAGGTTCTACAATCTTTTCAACAGTTCCAACTCATAGTCCGCAAGTATAAACTAAATTTTCAATTTTGTTACCATCCTATCCCATTTTGTAATCTTTTCTTTTCCTCTTCTATTTCTTTCCAACTAAACTTCTTTCCACCATATAGAAGCACGTCCTTTCATCTTTGTCTTTGCAAATTTCACCTTCTTTGGATCTTCAACTTCTTTATATTCAAAGTATTATTTGTCATTTATCCAATCAGTCAATTCTTCAGGGTTTAAATTACCAGTATAGTTCGGCACATCAACTCTAGGTCTCTTTCCAATCTTTTTAATAGATCACAACATCTTTAATTGATCTAATTCTTCTTCTTCATCACCTCCTAGGGGTTCGCCAATTTGTTCAATAGATTGAAATTCTTCTTCACCATCGCTTTCAACATTAGGTCTCAGTGTCAATCCTCTTTGCCTATCTTCTTAAACAACATCCAAACAAATTCGCATTGTTTTCATCATCTCCATCATCTCATCCATTCTACCAGCCATTGTTCCAATAGGAGCAACTATCTATTCCTAGGATCAAGTGCAAAATGCCTCAAGTTCAACGATTGGTTGTAACACAAGTAACATGCCTCAATTCGGCGATCTGCCCACAACAAGATCTTATGAAATTCCCTCGCCAACTTCGCTCAATTCACTCCCAAAGATTTGAACTTTCGCTCTGATACCACTTGGTGAAGTCAATGTGGGAGGGTTCATAGAATGAACTACCTGGACCGTGGAGCAAGAGTAAACACAACGAAAAAAACTCAAAGAAATGGAACAAATGTAGATTCAGTCCTTCAGTATATAGTAGAATTCAAATATAGCTTGGCCAACAACATGCGGGCTTGTAATTAGGGCTCACAGACCTGATTACATACATGCACAAGATAAAGCTTTGAAGCTCCTCACAGAAATCTAAACTATCAGATACTTCTTATGTGATTTGCTACTCTCCTAAGGATCTATTACATCAATATATAAAAAGTCCAGGTCATAGGATTTCTCTACGTCGGCCAAAGAAGGTCACAAACTCCAATGAAGCGCTATAATGTGTGTACATGGATAGGTTGGGCCTAATTGCCTAGAACTCCTCTAGAAAATGAATGGAATGATGTGCGAATCTTCAAGGAAGGTTGGCCATGAACCAAATATCATTGAATGATGTGTCGTTAGGCTTCACAGATCGGGAAATGCTTCCGCAGGTCTCTCCTTCAATTGGTTGTCTGAGATTATCAAGATGCTATGTTCTAAAAATAGTCAATCTTTTGATAGCGATATCTTTCCAGTAATAATGTGCGGGTCTCTGGATTCTAGATATGATGTAGATGAATGAATGTAGATGCTAAGTCCAGCTCCGCAAGGTCTAAAATGCAACTAGACCAAAATACAGAAACTGCTTCTGACTGAATTACGTGAACTGAACTGGAAAATAAAAAGAACTGCAAACAAATTGAAATGCAAATGTTTTTGCTTGATGCAAGATTGCTCCTGAACCAAGGATGCTCCTGCATCATGTAACACTTTTTCTGAGGTAATTTTTGTGATTTTTTGGGTCTTTCTAATTAATTTATTACGGTTTAAGTACCACTTTTATTTTTATTTTATTTCTATCATAAAGGAATCGGTAAGTCGATGGCCTATAGGGAGAGCCTCCTATAACCTTGGGTTGTACATGTTGCCTGTAACATATACAGTGGGCAAATTGGGTGACCATTGTCTATGTCTTTCAATGACTCGACCATCCAATCTACATTCATGGGGCTTTCCAATTTTACTTATATACTATATTTCAATCAACTCAAGGGTGGGGATTTTTATAAATACTTTCTTTAATTTTATTTAAAATATTATTTTTAATTACATAATTAATTATAAAATATCAAAGGTTCAATACTATATAAAATAAAAAATAATTAATATTAAATAATTTTCAAAAATCACATGATATTTAAAATTATATAGAATTAGTCTTTAACTCTTAACTAAAAAATATCAACTAGTTTCAATTAGTAATTTTAATATTAACAATTTGCAAAACAATTTGAATTTGATATAACTTGCCACACCCTCCACTCCCAAAAATTACATAAAATCAAATTTAATATTATAAATATAAAAAAAATTAAATTCAATTCAATTCCAGAGTAAGTTTTTTAGGAAAAGGGTCTTCCCACATCTAAAAGAAGAAAGAAAACACTAATTTTAAATGTAATTTTCTACATGAAATGTCTTCACACAATTATATTAAATTTATTACTTAAAATGCTCTTGACTGGTGTGAAAAGGGAACACACTTAAAATAGAATAAAGTGTTATGTTTTAAATGGATTACTAGCCAGTAAGTCTATGGTCCGACAGGGTCTTGCTCATAAAGTCTATAAAAATGAGTTAGTGCCTAACACCCATTGCATTTTGCAGGCTTCAGAAAGTGATTATGACATTCACATGGAAAAATGAAGATGAAAGGAAATTTACATGTCAAACATTGATTCCACACAATGAATTCTTTTATGACAAGTGGAAAGTTTTGAAAGAGATAAGATGAACCTACAAAACTAATGTGTGTCATACCAAACGGTTCCAAGGCAAATAATGTGATTCATCCACACATCTTAGATAAAGATGTACCACCTATTGGTCATCTACAGTAGATAAAATAAATTGAAACGATGTAGTGCTACAACATCGAAATTGGGTGGAACAACTGGCCACAGAAAAATCCAAGTCAACATCAAACCCATTAGATGGAATTTGCTAAGGAGGAGGTGGATTCAAAGTGGAGGGAGACCCCTCGTGGTTCACCTCACAATGATCATCCTCTACTAGATCATTCCTTAATTAGCAATGACCACTTCAAATTTGTATTATTGCATTAGGAGGTTGAATGTTTATGGAGGAGCACCGTCTCCATCTGAAAGTGATCTTTCATAATCAATTATTTGTTTTCATCTTCTATTTCCAATTTTTAGAGAAATTTCACTCAAAAATTCTAAAATTAGGTAACGGTAATGTAGGTTTTGCTAACAATCTCATTGCATAAGAAATCATCCTTCGAATCACAAGGCCCAAATTTTAAAATGAGCTCCTTGTCCCTTATTAAATTGAATTCTAAAATAAAAAACCACAAGTGCATGCACAAACATAAGTTTCATCTTTTATATATTGCTTACATTTTTCTAAAATCCACCCATGTAGTTTAGTTAGTTCGGGCCACAATTCATGATATTGCATTTAAGTGCATGCTTGAATAGACAATTCAAGCTTAGCCACCCTAGAATCCATGTTGATTTTAAGAATACAATCATATTTTTTAAAAGATGGATAAAAACCCCTACTACCATCACTTTTTAACTGTGCATTTCACTTCTTTAGGGAATCACCATCCAAAGAGGGGGCAATTGATTCCCTAAGCAAACCCACATCATGGGTTTGATTAAACACAAAAATCTTAATGGAAGAAACTTTTTCACCATTGTTGAGCTAAGTTGTAGAAACAATTTGAGGGTTGTCATAAATGAAAAAAATCCTCTTTCTAACCTCTATGCTAAATGAAGATGATATTGAAATCTTGAAGATGGATAATGAAGATGAAGAAACCCCATTGAGTTTTGTTGTAGATTGCTCACAATTGCCAACAAGCACATCATAGAGGAAATTGTAATTAGGGCAAAAGGCTATGTTGTCAAAAAATTTATAGGGAAATGGTGCAGGAGCACCCAATCCACATTGGCCTCCATGAGCCATTTAACTGTTAAATGTTCATTTTGATGTTTCCAATAAGGTCCTAAAAGACCATTCAATGTAATAAGGTCTGTTTGACTAATGCATGTCAATTTAGTTGATATCTAGGTTTATGTTGTAAGTCCCAAGGACACTTGTCGATATGTAATCACGAAGGTTGTTAGGCAGTTAGGAGGTTGTTAGGAAGTTGGAGGTTGTTAGGTCTCCCGGCCACTTGGAGTCAATTCAGTACTACTGAGGGCAAGTGGATAAATGCCCAAGATTAGATCGATTGAGATCATAGTAGACAGATTGTAGAGAGATTGGAGTGATTTGTAATTGAGAAACAGTGCATCTGTGTGTATTTTTGAAAGACATAATAAACAAAGTCTGTTGTACATTTTCTTGTCATTCGAGTTCCTAAGGTTTTCTCTGTGTGCAATCAATTTACCGTTTTGTGGCCGAGATGGGTTCTTAGCCCATTCCACCGGTTGGATTTCTTCGAAATTGGTGGAATGGTTGTATAGTGTTTTCGTTTTGTTTTCATTTTGTTCATTTGGTTTTATGTTTACAGACTCGTGTACAAGATGCACTACGAGATCCTAGCATTTCCATGTGCTAGGCTGACGGAGAAATTAGATCTATGTAATCGTAGGGTTTACAGAGGTTCAAAACAACAAAGATTTGTGTTGATTCCCTGAAGATGCATTTCATGTGTATATCACAAATATATGCCAAATATACATTCTGTGTGTATATCGCAAGAGTCTATTGAGTGTGTATGTCGCAAAGCATATCGGGAATCATTGGTGTATTGTATGTCAAAATTGGATGTAGTGAACATACATTACGAATGTACAAGTGTATCGGCATACAAGGAAGGTCAATGGTCAAACCCATCGAATGCATATTCTAAATGCATGTTCCGAATGCATCTTTTGAATGTATATTGAAAATATACATTGTGCTCATACATTGTGCTAGGTACAAGGAGTGACTGGCCATATCGGTGACATCGGGTTGGAGATGCATCAGATTACTAGCAACAGCAAATCAAGTAATGCATGTGCTAGGTCAAAGACAATTGAAGTTCTTCAGTATATCGGCAAGGGGTTTTAAGTGTTCGGTGATGGTTTTGTTCTTGCTGATAGGTGAAGGTTAGAGTTGACAATGGTTGTATCAGAATATCAACTGGAGGTTTCAAGGGTCTGCCAATGGTAAGTGTTATACCGACAGCTGCATGGAGTAAAGGGACATTGGGGAGAGATTTGATATTGGAAGACGAGGAGAGGATTACGCTGAAGGAAGTCATTCATGCTGACAGTTGAACCATTCAATAGGTTCAAAGGGTTCAACTGGCTTATGTGGTTCAAAGGTTCAAAGGGTTTGATCAATGCATCGAGAAGATAAAAGGCAAGGTGGCCGATGGAAGAAGTCATATCGATAGGGTGTCAGAGACACATCGGTAAGAGGAAGGACTTCAGTGTGAAAGGTGATTGGTTGGCCGATGGCATATGGTTTTGCCAATCAGTTTGTGAGATGGAGTATTTTGCTCCTTAGCATATTGGTATCAGAGCTCAGCAAAAGATCTAGGTAGTTGTGTGTTCGGTTCTATCATTGAGAAGGTAGAAGTAGAAGGACTGAGAGGTTGCAAAAATAAGTTAGCAAGATGCTCTGAAAAATGTTGGTACTGTTAGAGAGTTGCAAGAGATGAAGAAAAAGCATGATAGAGAGATGAGGGAGATGAGAGAGCTTGCAGAAGCCCTTCAAGCCAGGCTTGCAGCCTTGGAGACAAACAAAAGAAGGGAAGTGGAAGAAAGTGAACTAGAAGAAGAAGAGAATGGTGAAGAATTTGAAGATGTAGATGAAGATCTGAATCTTGAAGATCAGAGATTTGCAAAACTGTTAAGGGTAGTCAAAAATGACAAACCTAAGGTAAAGATTGATGTTCCAAGGTATAATGGAAATTTGAATGAGGAAGAGTTACTTGATTGGATTACTGCACTAGATAACCACTTTGAATGTGAGGAGGTTCCTGAGGATCAGAAAGTAAAGATTGCAAAGACCAAGTTGGGAGGTCATGCCTTGATATGGTGGGATTACATACAATCAGAGAGAAGAAAGCAGGGAAAGACAAAAATTTCTTCATGGGACAAGATGGTAGCAAGAATCAAAGGTAAACTTTTACCCAAGGATTATGAAGTTCAGATGTCTAAAAAGCTTCAATTTTTGAGACAAAAGGAAATGGATGTGAAGGCATATATTGAGGAATTTTATAAATTAAGTATGAGGTCTGGTCATCATGAGAATGAGGTTGAAAAGGTTGCTAGATACTTGGCTAGTTTGAGATTGAACATACAAGATGAATTAGTTTTGGCTAACCCTAGGAGTTTGGAATATTGTTATCAAATGGCAATTAGGATTGAGGAGAAGATGAAAAGGAGACAAGATAAGTCCATGAGAGGTAGAGGCAACAATATAAGGGGGAGAGGATCAGCCCCTACAACAAGACAAGCCAATGAGAATCAAGAAGAGACTAGTAAAGGACAAGAGTAGTATGATTTTAGGGGTGGATGGAAAGGCACAAGAGGCAGATTTGGACGTGGTAGAGGTTCTAATGCTTTTACTGGGAGATGTTACCATTGTAATGAAATTGGTCACCTAGCATTCAAATGTCCAGAAAGGCAAGGTTCATCATCAAGTGGTAATGAAAGAAGAAGTGAAAAGAGAGTTCAAATTGTGCAAGAGAATGAGGGGAGTATGACATCTCCTAAAGTAAATTTAGAATCAGAAACGGGAGAAAGTTTGATGATCAGAAGGACAGTGATGCAAACATCTAAGTAGATAGATTTGCACCAAAGAAGGAACTTGTTTAAGACTACATGCAAATGTAGAGGTAAGGTATGCAAAATAGTAATAGATTCTGGTTCCACAGATAATATGGTATCTCAAGAAATGGTGGATAAGTTGAAACTAGAAAGGATTCCACATCAAACTCCTTACAAAGCATCCTGGGTAAGTGATAGTCAATCACTTTTGGTATATGAATAGGCATATGTTGATTTCCAGATTGGAGAATATCAGGATAGGGTTTTATATGATATTTTGCCCATGGAATGTTGTCACCTACTTTTAGGTAGGCCATGACAATTTGATAGGAGAGCATTGTATGATGGTTATGCTAACACCTGCACCTTCAAGAAGGATGGGAGAACTTTTGTGATGACACCATTGTAGGAGGATGCTGAAGTACAGAAGATAGCTAAGATCATTTTGGTGGGAAAGAAAGAGTTTGTGCAGATCAATGAAGTAGAGACAACGAAAGTTAAGGATGTCTCAAGGAGTGGAGATCAAAGTTTGAAGATGATTTCAGTTCTAATTGATGGAGATCAGATGGATCAGTAGAAGGTCAAAGAGTAGGTTTACAAGCAACCACAAGTTGATTGGACAGACAAGGATGCTATCATTGTAGGGACAATTATTTGTCCTCTAGAACCAACAAGAGTTGAAAGACAAGCATATTCTACCATAATAGCCATACAAGAAGCACTACCCAAGGTTTCCAATGCTGGTGTTTAGATAGAGATGATAGTAAGAAAGAATGGCCAGCAAGGTGTGAGAAGAGCCTATAGTGCTAGACATGAGTCTTTGATTCCATGGCAGTAGGTTGCAGTCCAGAGATCATGGGGCAAACCTGAGATAGCAAAAAGTAAAGGTGGAACAAACCCAAGAATTAACTCATGGGGCATGAGTTCTTTTCGCGGTGGGGTGTATGGTGCAGGAGCACCCAATCCACATTGGCTTCCATGAGGCATTTAACTATATAATGTTCATTTTGATGTTTCCAATAAGGTCCTAAAAGACCATTCAATGCAATAAGGTCTGTTTGACCAATGCATGTCAATTTAGTTGGTATCTAGGTTTATGTTGTAAGTCCCAAGGACACTTGTCGATCTGTTATCACGAAGGTTGTTAGGTCTCCCAGCCACTTGGATTTGTCTCCCAGCTGCTTGGAGTCAATTCAGTACTACTGAGGGCAAGTAGATAAATGCCCAAGATCAAATTGATTGAGATCATAGTAGACAGATTGTAGAGAGATCAGAGTGATTTGTAATTGAGAAATAGTGCATCTGTGTGTATTTCTGAAAGACATAATAAGAAAAGTCTATTGTGCATTTTCCTATCATTCAAGTTCCTAAGGTTTTCTTTGTGTGCAATCGATTTACTATTTTGTGGCTGAGATGGGTTCTTCGCACATTCCACCAGTTGGATTTCTTCGAAATTGGTGGAATGACTATACAGTGTTTTCATTTTGTTCGTTTGGTTTTATGTTCATGGAATTGTGTACAAGATGCACTAAGAGATCTTAGCATTTCCATGTGCTAGGTTGACGGAGAAATTAGATCTGTGTAATCGCAGGGTTTACAGAGGTTCAAAACAGCGAAGATTTGTGTTGATTCCCCAAAGATGCATTTCATGTGTATATCACAAATATATGCCGGATATACATTCTGTGTGTATATCGCAAGAGTCTATTGAGTGTGTATGTCACAAAGCATATTGGGAATCATTGGTGTATTGTATGTCAAAATTAGATGTAGTGAACATACATTGCGAATGTACAAGTGTATCAGCATACAAGGAAGGTCAACGGTCAAACCCATCGAATGCATATTCTGAATGCATGTTCCAAATGCATCTTTTGAATGTATATTGAAAATATACATTGTGCTCATACATTGTGTTAGGTACAAGGAGTGACCGGCCATATCAGTGACATCGAGCTGGAGATGCATCAGATTACCGACAACAGCAAGTCAAGTAATGCATGTGCTAGGTCGAAGACAATCAAAGTTCATCGGCATATTGGCGAGGGGTTTTAAGTGTTCGCTGATGGTTTTGTTCTTGCCGATAGGCAAAGGTCAGAGTTGACGACAGTTGTATCAGAATATCGGCTGAAGGTTTCAAGGGTCTGCTGATGGTAATTGTTATACTGACAACCGTGTGGAGTAAAGGGACATCGAGGAGAGATTTGATATCGGAAGACGAGGAGAGGATTATGCCAAAGGAAGTCAGTCATGCCGACAGTTGAATCATTTGATAGGTTCAATGGGTTCAACTAGCTTATGTGGTTCAAAGGGTTTTATCGATGCATCGGGAAGATAAAAGGCAAGGTGGCCGATGGAAGAAGTCATATCGATAGAGTGTCAAAGACACATCGGTAAGAGGATGGACTTCGGTGTGAAAGGTGATTGGTTGGCCAATGGCATATGGTTTTGCCGATCAATTTGTGAGATAGAGTATTTGGCTCCTCATCAGGAAACCAATCCAATCAAATTTTTATAATGATATATATTATGGACATATTGTTATTTTTAGATTATGTAGTGAGGATCGGTAATGGGCTTCCAACCCCTTACAACTAAGGGGCTTACTACTTTTATCAAATGCCCTCCCAGGAAGGATATCATTAGACTTAAAATACTTCTACCTATGCTCTTATGACTTGAATGCCTCACCTATTTCTCAACTCCTTTCTCATCTTGCAAGTCATCCACTTTCATGTTATCCATATTTCACTCCTATAACTTGAATACTATAACAAAGTAGTGATGACATGCTATTATTTGGCAATGATAAGAATGTGATTATGTACTTGAATCTCATCTTTATTATAAAAATAAATGAAAGACTTAGGAACTACTACGTTTATCTTAGGGATGAATATTAAAAGGAATCTAGACTAACAAAACACTTTGGTTGAGTTAGAGAAAGTATGTTGACTCTACTTTGCAACATTTTGGCATGCAGGTTGAAAGCAAAGCAGTGAGTATTCCTACATTAGTGGGGACAAAGCTTTTAGTTCAGTAGTGTCCTTTGACATATTTAGAGGTGTAGGATATAAATGTTGTACTGTATGCTAGTGTGGTTGGTAGTCTCATCTATGCTATGGTCTACACCAAATTAGACATCACTCAAGTAATAGGGGTCTTGAGTTGTTTCATGTATAATCTTAGCATAGAGCATTGAGTAGTACTAGAGAGAGTCTTCATATATTTATGTGGTGCATCAAAGTACTCTATCTACTCCCAAGGTGATAGCATGAGTCATTGTAGCATATTGTCTAGCACATGCATCCAAGCAGCAATGGTTGCTCGCAACATAGTAGTGTTGGTGGTACTTGCAAGAGAGCACTTACAACACCCATTATAGATCTAGGGATATTTTGACTCATATTGGGTAAGAGATGTTGACAATAAAAGGTCTAGTAATGGCTATGGGTTTATCCTATTTGGTGGTGCAATTAATTGGATGCACAAGCTCAACATGATATCATCACTTTATCCATGATAGAGACAGAGCACATGCTAGCTACTAATACCTATAAGGAGGTTGTTGGGCTTTAGAGACTATATTTAGATGTTGGGTTGAGTCAAGGATTTGTTACAATTCATTATGATAGCTAGAGTGTAATCAACTTTGCAAAGAACTTGACCTTTCATTCTTGAACAAAGAGCATTGATGTTTATTATAATTTTATTCATGACATGGTGGAGGATGGGAGGGTGGTGCTAGAGAAGCTTGATACTTTGGTGAATATTGTAGATGAATTGACAAAACTAGTGAGCATAGAGAAGTTCAAATAGTGTAATCAGTATATGGGCCTCACAACCACTAATAGATAGTTCAAAGTTTATTGGAGTTCTCTTATACGCTTGCATGGTATACAACAGATGGGAGAATGTTTGGTTCAGTTTCCCTACACTTGAAACCCAATGTTTAAATTATTTATTATTTATTATTTATTTATTATTCCCTAATAGAAAAGGGTGTCCCACTTTGTGTTGGCACTTTTAACCATGTGGTGCTATATCTATGATGTGTGTAAGAGCATCTATGACATTATAATATGTATCAAAAATTCTATGATGATCTTATGACATGTGTATGAGCATGCAAGAAAGGAGTTATAAAGTGAACCACACAAATTGACCAAATTTATATTGTAGTTATGACATTTCATAAAGCATCTTTGAAAATGGAGTAGATGAAAAAATAGTGCACTAATGTTTGGTCAGGTAGTTATGATGCATATAAGAGGATATTTATTGATAGCATTGTTGACCATTTCTAAAGAAGTCATTGTAATTTGTTCCATGATTCAAAGGTACCACATTTGGTGTATGGTTTGGTACATGGTTTCAATAAACCATTGGTTGACTATTTTTTGTACTCTCCTATATATTGGATGCTTGGGTGAAGGTTTTCAGCACTTGTATTTAGATACTATTATTTTGTAAAAACTTCTCTAGAGTTGGTGTTTTCTCCTGTGAAGGCTTGATCTTGTTTTCTATTGTAACTAAGTTGTGACTATAATTGGTTTAGGGTTTTGCAAGTTGGGTTTTTTCCAAGGGTTTTCCCAAGATAAATCTTATTTAGTAGTTTGCATGTTCATTTGTCTATGATTAAAATTGTTTCTTTCCTATTTAGAACTAATCATATCATAGATTAATTAGGAGGCTTCATTTAGCTTTCCTTTCAATAATACCTACCATAAGAACACACATGGACAATCATTGATTTAATTGCAGTGGGGTTTGAATAACCAAAGTATTTCTTCAAGAAGATATTTGTTTATAGCTATGAACCCCTAAGATCTACATGAAAATCAATGTAGACAAAACATAAGCTAGACTTAGGAAGCATGATGTCATTGAATTTGAATCTCTCAACTAGCCTTATTTGATATGGTAATTTAGGTCCATGAAGGTGAAAGCAACTAGAGTCAAAACATGCACTGTCAACCAAAATCTATTATATATGTTTCATGGGTCTACATGATGCCACACATAACCAAATAATGGAATCATAGATTTCAGGCCACTTGGTTAGTTAGAAAATATACAAGAACTTGAGTGTAAGAGCATAGAGACAAACAAATATGTACACAAGTAGCCTAAGGAAACCCAATGTATAAATGGATTGAGTTTGGGGAGGGTTAAATATAAAGTTAACATGGAGTCTAGATTTAAAATTTGTAAAACAAAGTACACACCCAAGGAAGTATATGGCATAAATTACAATGTGGGCCCAAGACATATAGAAGGCTAGAGAGATAACTAAGAAGTTCATATTTTTAATGAAGCCCATTAAAAATAAATCTCACATTAATTAGCAATGATGGGATAGAGATAGAACTATGAAACCATGAATATATGAAAAATGCATTTTTGAGGCATAGCCAACATGATTCATGATAGATTTTTATGGTAATGGTTTTTTTTTAATCACTTATACAATGTGTAATTAGGAGTTTGCCAAGATAGAAATGTTGGAATAGACAAGTGACATGCATATGATTTGGTTGATTTGGTGGTTGAGTTTGGATTCTATGAGTCTATGGAGGTTTCAAATAAGCTATGTATATAGTGTTCATGTCTACACATGTGATAGTCACAACTAGTTACCCATGTCATTCGACAAGATGATGTAGATACTATAAAAATATTTGCACATTGTTTGAAAAAGTTTCTAATTCCTTTTAGTTTGTGGATTGCATGGTTTGATTCTAGTTTCCTTCATTTTCATGTGTGTGATGTTTTTAAGACTTGGCTTCTAGTTTGATTTTTCTATGTTGCTAAATTCCAATCTACATTCATTTGTTAGTTCAATGGTATTTGGTTGGTTGAGTAAAGAGTCATCACACATGAGAAAGAGAAGGTCCATGTGCAATGATAAGAGTCACACTCATTTTTTTGGAGCTCCTATAAGGAGGAATAAAAAATCATAATGATATTATCAGGCATTAAAGAATTTAGCATTAACCAATTTTTTTTTTAGTATTTTGATACCAAAATGCATTATTTGTGCTATTATAATGTTGACACCATATGTAAGCCATTAGAAAAATCATGTAATATTATAACTAATTATCTAATAATTATACACATAAAATCATTTAAAACTGTAAAATCTAATTATTTAAAATTTGTATGGGTAATTAATAGTTGTTATAATAAAGCGTCATGTTTCATTGATTACAAAGTTTATTCCAGTCATAGGTTTCTATATTTGACGTATTGTTTTGACAATTGAAATCCTTGAAAATAGGGTACTATCCAATAGTTTGGATAAAAGTAGAAAGATAACACACAATAAATGCAAATGAAGTCATGATAATGAAGGGGACTTAGAACTTGTAACTTGATACTTGAAAAATATGTAAAAAAGTGATGTAATGACTTAGTATAAAACTAACATTTGCATCAAGTGTTAACAAACAAGAGATGCAATAAGAATATTATGATGTAAGTGTTGCATTATGATAGGGGAAAAGAGTGATTTTTTGAGACATAATGCTAGTAATGAGTTATTTTGAGTGATGAGTGATTCTAATAGTGGCTAAATGATGATTCCTAGATGATCCATAATGACCTAGGGGTGATGTCTCTTTATACATGATCTACTCACACAATTTGAATGTTTTGGCATGGGAGTTGGCATATAATGACTAGATGAAATTGAAATGGTTACTACCTACAATTTTTTCAATAAATTTTATAAATATTGAATAAAGTTACAATTTTTTCAGTAATTGCTTATTTAGAATGAGTGACTAGTTCATTGGTCAAATATAAATTTTGGTCAATAAAAGTATGACAAGTTCTATTTACCACTTTTTGGTAGGGATAATTTGTAAATTACTGTTGACTATTTGATTGTTGAAGAGTGTGATATTTAAGTAAAGTGGGGCGAGTAAAGCTAAGCACAAAAATATTGTTTCTTCAATTAAAGATAAAACCTAACTTTTATTCACAACATCCATTTCAATTAAATATAGATAAATTAAAATGTTGACATTACACATCACTAAGTAACAATTAAATTTTCATGAAATATCAAAAATTATTAGAAATAGATACATAATAATATATAGATGAACTGACTTGGATTCTTACCTTTCTGATTTAATGTAATGGAACGCATCATCTACATAAGTATGTATATAGTGTAGATTTGTTTTGCAATGACAAGATGATGTGTATTTTCTAATTATGCCATGGTGAATTTTTTAAATTGAAATTAGGGTTTGTAGGTAGAAATTCAGGTTAGTAAATTTTTTAAATTCAAATTAGTTCAATTGGTCTATGTTGAGTTATTTTGAATGTTTTTTTGCTCGTATAGAAGAAAAGGTGATATAATCAAGTAGTTGTTAGAAACCCTAGTTTGATAGAAGTTCTTAAAACCTATAATTCAACACAATGAGTCATTCAATGGGTCAACCATCTACTTCAAGGAGAACATAAGATGAAGATTTGATGATGCAATTATCTAGGGGTCATCTAGAAGACACTTAAATGTCTGTGGCCAGGGGGAATTAGTAATAGATTGTTAGATAACGACCAAGGGTGCAAAGATGCAGAGATTCCTAAAGTTGGATGGGAATTATTTGATCATTGGTACAAGAAGAGCTATTCTAGGGTTCCCCTATCACATGCATAGACTTTAGATTTGGCAAAACTTCTGGTGCCAAATGTATTTATTGATGTTGATTTTGTCAGAGTTGTAGCCAGGAAGTATGATCCACAAAGAAGGATGGTATTATTAGGAAATGGTGTGGGAATGATTAGCCAAACAAAGGAATACATTTCCAAGGTCTTTTGATTGAATCCTATAGCCAACAAGGGTGTAGATTTTGAGGCTTTTAATGACAAGTACAAGAAAAATAGTGTTGCAAGTATGGGCCTAACCGGTGTTGTCATTGATGTCAACATACTCCTATTGCATTAATGATAAGGATTGGGTGAGATAAATGTTGAGGATATTGAGAAAATTAGTCATATCAGGAACAGAGATGAACAATGAAGACAATGAGGTAAAGATCCAAGATCAGTTGAAGATCAGAGGATGCGCTTTAAAGGGTTTGTAGATATGTGTCTTAAGATGATCCAATGAAGATTTTAGAGGTCCTCATGAAGATCTAAAGATTTTAAAACCACTTAAGTAAAACCATTTCTGGCAGATGTTTAGAGGTGATAGAGTGACACAGAAAGGTCTGGTGAGATCCAGAAATGCAATATCCTATTCTGTAGATTTGGTGGAGTGTTCATGAAGTCAATGTGAATTGATAACTCAATTGGTTCATGGCCTGGAGGTACACAAGCATCTATTCCATTATGACAGTGATGACAGATTGTGTTCTTAAGGTTCTGGATGAAGGAGAGAATGATTCCAGTAAGAAGATGTAGTGCAGATATTCCTAGTGATTCAGGCAAGCTTGTGGAGGTCTTTGGATCATGTCCAATTCATGTTGGTGGTCCGCATTGAAGTTTGAGCTTGCAATTGAAGAATTACTTCCAGATGATGATGTTCTTCCCAAGTCAGGCTAATCGGATGAGTTACACATCCTACGGATGATCTTGAAGATGTTAAGTGAAGATTGGTGTGTTCCTAGAAGAATATTGAAGTCTCAGTTCCGTGTGGCTGACAGTGTGTTGATCCGCATGAAGTCTTTTATAATTAGTCATGATGTATTTGTGTATTTGCTCTATAATGTTTGTTGACTTAGATGATTATTCCTAAGTTGATGTCTTGTATAAATAAGGAATTGTAAAATCATTTCAAAGGTATCTTGTGGAGATGAGAGTGTGATAGAGAGGAGGAGAGTGAAAGGAAGAGTAGAGGTATTGGGCTTAAATGGAACTGACTCAAGCATGGTGAAGATGCTATTCTTCAGTTCAAGTATGTAATACATATTATTTTGTAGACAGTGTGTCTCTTGTAGGCAGTAGGCCTCTTGTGAGTAGTGTGCTTGTGCAGTGAGCCCTAATTGGCATGTGCCATTTTGTTCTTTCTATTCTTCTAATAGAGAATACAATCTTGGGTTATTCACCCCGTCATTTTTCCCTTAACCAGGTTTTCCACGTTAAAAATCTTGGTGTCATGTGTTAATGTGTTTCTGCTCTTGAATTGTTGCATTAAGTTTCCATGATTGATTTATCATTATACTGTTGAATTAAGAAAATGATTTGAGTGGTTAATTGCAAGAAAGTTTTGGACAGCTGATTCACCCCCCTCTCAGTTATCTATCCTAAATCTAACAATTGGTATCAGAGCTAAGTTCCTCTCAGAGAGCTTAATTGCTTGAGGAGATCCAAGATGTCGTCATACAAGAAGGATAGTCTGAGGTTTGATGGAACTAATTAATCTTTTTGGAAAAGTTGCATGGAATGCCACTTACAATGTATGGGAATGTAGTATTGGGTTATGGCCTCAAAGAAGTATGATCCCCCATAGAATGGTCCACACATCGTAGATGAAATGAGAGATGCTGAAAACAATCTATGGGCTAAAGAAGCTCTTCTAAGTGCCTTATCTAATTCAGAACTGACAAATGTTGTTGATCTAAAAATTGCATATGAGATTTGGCAAAATTTGGAACTTCTGCATGAAGGAGATAAGTATGTGAAATGTGCCAAGCTACAGAGTCTGAAAGGAAAATTCAAAAACCTGAAGATTGGAGAAGATGAAAATATCACTACATTCATGCCCAAAGTAAACGAGCTTGTTTGTGGCATTAGATGTGCTTGTGGAGTCTTGGATGAAGATGAAATTGTTAGCAAAGTTCTCAGATCCCTTCCTGATTCTTACAAATACAAGGTTGCTACCATTGAAGAATTCAAAGCCCATTCAGGTGTCACACGAGATCAATTGGTTGGTAAATTGGCTGCATTTGAATTGACGAAGTTTGGAGATTCCCCTCCAAGACTGAATCTGCATTCAAAGCTAGTGCATCTGTAAAAGGCAAACAAAGGTTTGATCTGGAAGGGAACTCTTCAAGGAAACTATCATGGTATGAAAAAGCAAGAAAAGACCTGGAAGAAGATGAAGATGAAACTGCTCAACTTGAAGCCCTCATTGCACAAAGACTGCCAAGAGGATCTGGTAAGTATGAAGGGAAATTGCCTTTTAAGTGTTTTAACTGCAATAAGATTGGTCATTTTGCCTCAAGGTGTCTGGAAAGATTTTCAAGGCCAAACTCTAATAGATCAAGGTTCCAAAAGAAATGCTACTATGTTCATGAAGATGATGATGATGGAGTAACAAATGATGAATCAGAGACAGGAAACAAATCCGTAAGTGACTAGGTGTTTATTGCCATTGAGGAAGAAGATCCAATGCCCTCTAAATTTGTCAATCATAAAATTGTTGAAAAAACTCTAGCTGCCCAAGTTGAAGAAAAGGATGATTGGGTCATTGACAGTGGATGCTCCCACCATATGACAAGTGACAAAAACAAATTTATAGATTTGGAAAGGTATGAAGGAGGAGTGGTAGAATTTGATGATAATTCTGCTGGCAGAATCAGAGGTAGAGGAACTATTTCTTTTGATGGAAAGAATAAAATCGGTAATGTATTGTATGTTGAAGGATTGAAGCACAATCTTCTCAGTGTTGGACAGTTGGCAGACAAAGCCTATGATCTTTGATTCAAAAAAAGAAAATGCAAGATCTTTGAAAGTTCTAGAATAGAGATTGCATCCGGTACCCAGAGTAAAGGTAACATCTTTCACTTGGTTGGTACTGGTTAAAGTTGTTTATTTGTTCAAATTGATCAGAGTTGGTTGTGGCATAGAAGAATGTGTCATGTGAATTTTGATAATATCATTAAAATAAGCAACACCTAGGCTATGAGAGATCTTCCAAAATTGGTGAAACCTTCTAATAACTTGTGTAAAGAATGTCAGTTAGGCAAATAGAGCAGGGTTACATTCAAAAGTAAGGAACAATCTTCTACCAGATTATTGGACTTAGTTCATATTGATTTATGTGGTCCGGCAAGAATCATAAGTGTTCAAGGTGATAGATACTTCATGCTATTAATTGATGACTACTCCCAGATGATGTGGGTAACTTTTTTGAAGAAGAAATCAGAGGCTCTTGAGAAATTCAAAATATTCAAGGTTATGGTGGAGAATGAAACCAGATTGAGCATAAAATGTCTGAGATCTGATAGAGGTGGAGAATTCACATCCAGTGATTTCATAGAATTTTGTGAGAAGCATGGAATAAGAAGACAATTGTCTGCTCCTAGGACCCCACAACAGAATGGAGTAGTGGAAAGAAAGAATCGGACCATCCAAGAAGCATCTAGAAGCATGATGATGGAAGCAAATGTTCCTTAGATATATTGGAGAGAAGCTATAAGCACTGCAGTCTACACTCTTAATCGAGTTCAAATCAGAAGCAATACCAGTAAGACTCCTTATGAACTCTGGTTTGGCATCACCCCTACTGTGAAGTATTTTAGAGTCTTTGGTAGAAAATGTTACATTAAAAGAGATGAAGATCTAGGCAAATTTGATGCTTGAAGTGATGAAGGAATATTCTTGGGTTATTCTACTCAAAGCAAAGCATATCAGTGCTATAACAAGAGATTGAGAAAAATTATAGAAAGTACAAATGTGAAGGTTGGTGAAGGTATTGAAAAACCCTCAAGATTTTATGAATATGATGAATATGATTAGAATGATGTCTTGATCCAAGGAATCCAAGCTCCTTCTGAAGTTTAGATTCAAATTGATCAAGTAAATCAGGAAGAAGAGATAAGTTTGAATGAGCCTGTTCAAGAATCAGAAGTGTAAGAAACTCTCAAAATTTCTAGGTATGTAAGACTAAATCACTCCGAGGATCAGATCATAGGTGATAAAAGAAAAGGTGTACAAACAAGAAGAAGGATTGCTCAAGATTCACAAGAGTATTGTCTGATTTCAAAGATTGAACCTAAGACAGTGAATGAAGCTTGTAATGATGAGAACTGGACTAAAGCAATGAAGGAAGAGCTGAAACAAGAATGTAATTGGAACCAAATGGGTATTCCAGAACAAGATGAATGAAGTTGGTGAAGTAGTCATAAATAAAGCTAGATTGGTCTGCAAGGGCTATTCTCAAGTAGAAGGAGTTGATTTTGAAGAAACTTTTACTCTAGTGGTAAGAATTGAAGTAGTCAAATTGTTTCTTACTTTTGCTGCCTTCAAGGATTTCAAAGTATATCAAATGGGTGTCAAATCTCCCTTCCTGAATGGTGACTTGGAAGAAGAAGTATACATTGAGCAATCGGATGGATTTCAATTGTCTAATCATGGTGATATGGTCTACAAGTTGAAGAAAGCACTGTATGGACTCAAGCAAGCCCTAAGAGCCTGGTATGAAAGATTGGATAAGTATCTTTTGAAGATTGGTTTTAACAAAGGTACTATTGACAGTAATTTATACTTCAAAATTGATCATGAAAATATTTTGATTGTTGAAGTGTTTGTTGATGATATCATTTTTGGAGGAAGAGATAGTATGTGCAAAACCTTTGCAAATCAAATGAAAAGTGAATTTGAAATGTCCATCTTTGGGGAAATGAATTTCTTCTTGGGTTTGCAAATCACTCAAACAAAGAAAGGAATCTTCATTTCTTAGACCAAATATGTGAAAGAATTATTGAATAAATTTGGGATGGAAGACTCAAAACCAATGAGTATTCCCATGGCAACCAGATGTAAATTGAGCAAAGATGATGACTCTCCTAAGGCTGATCAGAAAAAGTACAGGTCAATGATTGGAGGATTGTTGTATCTCACTCAAACTAGACTTGACATTATGAATGCTATTGGTCTTGTTCCTAGATTCCAAGTTGATCCTCGAGAATCTCATGTCATGGCAATCAAGAGGATATTTAGATATCTAAAAGGGATAGTTGAGTATGGTTTGTGGTATACTAGAGATCATAATTTCTCTCTTCATGCATATACAGATGTGGATTGGGCTGGAGATGTCAATGAATAGAAGAATACCAATGGTGGAGCATTCTTTTTGGGGAAGAGATTGGTTTCTTGGCTAAGCAAGAAACAAGAGGCAATATCTCTGTCCACAGCTGAAGAAGAATATATTGCAATAGTAGGTAGTTGCACTCAAGTTTTGTGGATAAAGCAAATGCTTAGAGACATTAGAGTGGAGTATGAGGAACCTATCATAATCTTCTGTGATAATTCAAGTGCAAACATATCAAAGAATCCGGTGTTGCATTCAAAGACTAAACATATATCAATCAAGTTTCAATTTTTAAGAGAGAAAGTGAACAAGAATGAAGTCAGATTGGAGTTTGTGCCTTCCAAGGATCAAATTGTAGATATCTTTACTAAACCTCTACCTAAGGACTCTTTTGAGTATCTCAGGGAGAAGTTAGGGGTTATTGCCCCTCCAGTTATGAACTAAGGTGCACTAATGTGCATCAGTTCGGTGGATATCACAGTCACATCTTGTGATCCAGATTGATGATGGGGTACTGCTACTTAGGGGGAGCAATGGTATGATTCTGAAGTGGTGGAGTTGCAAGTATGTGCCCTTTGCCATTGATGTCAAAGGGGGAGAGAAGACATGTAAAAAACAAGTGGTTTCTGATCAAAGGGGGAGCAGTAAAGGAAGAGAAGACATGTGAATGGTTTTTGTTGATAGGGGGAGTTGTGTAAGTGAGGAGAAGTTCTTGTCTTGATGGTTAAAATAGTTTTTCACATCATATGTTGCCATCAATGACAAAGGCAGAGATTGTTGCAAGTATGGGCCTAACTGGTGTTGTCATTGATGTCAACATACTCATGTTGCATTAATGATAAGGATTGGGTGAGCTGTATGCTGAGGATATTGAGAAAATTAGTCATTAGGAATAGAGATGAATAGTGAAGATAGTGAGTTAAAGATACAAGATAAGTTGAAGATCAAAGGATGTGCTTCAAAGGGTTTGTAGATATGTGTTTTAAGATGATCCAGTGAAGATTTCAGAGGTCCGCATGAAGATCTAAAGAAGTTATAACCACTTAAGTAAAACTAGTTCTGGTAGATGTTCAGAGGTGACAGAATAACACAGAAAGGTCTGGTGAGATCCAAAAATGCAATATCCTGTTCTGCAGATTTGGTGGAGTGTTCATGAAGTCAATGTGAATTGACAACTACAATTGGTTCATGGTTTGGAGGTCCACAAGCATCTATTCCATTATGCCAGTGATGACAGACTGTGTTCTTGAGGTTCTAGATGAAGGAGAGAATGATTCCAGTAAGAAGATGTAGTGTGGATGTTCCTGGTGATTCAGGCAGGCGTGTGGAGGTCTTTGGATCATGTCCAGTTCATGTTGGTGGTCCACATTGAAGTTTGAGCTTGCAATTGAAGAATTACTTCCGGATAATGATGTTCTTCCCAAGTCAGGCCAACCGGATGAGTTACACATCCTGTGGATGATCTTAAACATGCTAAGTGAAGATTGGCGTGTTCCTAGAAGAATATTGAAATCTTAGTTCTATGTGGCCAACAGTGTGTTGATCCGCATGAAGTCTTTTGTAATTAGTCATGATGTATTTGTGTATTTGCTCTATAATGTTTGCCAACTTAGCTGATTATTCCTAAGTCGATGTCTTGTATAAATAAGGAATTGTAAAATCATTTCAAAGGTATCTTGTGGAGATGAGAGTGTGGTAGAGAAGAGGAGAATGAAAGGCAGAGCAAAGGTATTGGGCTTAAATGGAACTGACTCAAGCATGGTGAAGATGCTATTCTTTAGTTCAAGTATGTAATACTTATTATTTTGTAGACAGTGTGTCTCCTATAGGCAGTGTGCTCGGGCAGTGAGCCCTAATTAGCATGTGCCATTTTGTTCTTTCTATTCTTCTAACAGAAAATACAATCTTGGGTTAGTCACCCCATGGTTTTTCCCTTAACCAGGTTTTCCATGTTAAAAATCTCGGTGTCATATGTGTTAATGTGTTTCTGCTCTTGAATTGTTGCATTAAGTTTCCATGATTGATTTATCATTATACTGTTGAATTAAGAAAAGGATTTAAGTGGTTAATTGTAAGAAAGTTTTGGACCACTGATTCACCCCCCCCTCTTAGTTGTCTGTCCTAAATCTAACAAATAGGAGTAGCTACAAAATTGTGTTTCTTCCTAGTCATAGGGTGAGAGGAATAGATAACAGACCCATTGATATTTCTCCTAATGAGAAGGATCCTCTAGCCATTGACTACTTCTATGACTATTTCATCAAGACTTATCTATGATTATCTTATGTTTTGGGACATGATGCAAAGGGTAATATGCATGCTTCTCTTATGCTCGTGGCAGCAAATATTTAGGATCAAATGGTGAATATTGAATATGATTATGCCTCGTACAATGCAAACAAGATGAATGAATAGTTGGTAGCCATTAGGAAGAATGAAGACAAGATAGATTTTAATATGGAATTTAGTTGGTACTCCCTAAAGTGTCATATGTTCCTATATGCTAGGAAAGGATTGTGGAATGATGCCTTGCAGGTAAAGTAGGTTGATGATAAGGGTGTTTCCCTTCCCATTTAGTGTTGGACTCACATACTGGATAGCCATTGTGACAATGGTAGTTATGTAATTTTTGAGGAGCATTTTGTTAAAAGACTTTTGAATTACATTGAGCCACCATAGGAAAAAGTTCTAAGAGAAATTATGGGCCTATTGAGGCCAATGGATATAACCCCTGAAATGTAAATTCAACATAATTGAGGTGATTTTTTTACACACCCACACCACTGCCATTAGAGTACATGGATATATGGTAAGCTATCATGTGTTACCTAAATATGTTCCAAAGAGGTTGGCCTACTTGGAAGTGTTCTGATAGTTGATTGAGTCAGATAAGACTCATTTGAGGGGGCAAAAGAAAGGTTATTTCTTCCCCACTTCTACAAATTTTGGTGACTTCTGGGAAACAAATAAGGAAGTTTTGGATCATGTCTATCCTATTTTGTAGTCATAAAAGATGGGGATGGAGCCCCCAAGAAGTTTTGATCCAAAGGAATTCACTAACAAGATAAGATTGAGTATTAAGAGGCATACATTGCACATAGAAAATAGAACTTTCTTTATTGATTTGGACAACTTATTACTTTACAAATCTCAAATATAATCAAAGGAATCAACCTTCCACAGGCTACAACACATTACAACTTCCTCTCACAAGACTCTGGAATCATTTGCTATCTGCAACCCCAAATCTACTAGGGTTTCTATTTTCCCACCTATTCTTGACGCTACACTTTCCCCCTTCACTCTACTACTACCCAAGGTTCCCAAAAATGGTTATTAATAGCCTTTTTGGTGGCCAACAACCTAATTTTGAAATTTGCATCTCCCTCCAAAAATAGGTCAACTTTCAGGAACCATAACTTTTGATCTGAGTGTTTGATTGACGAACCGTTTTATGCATCAAAAAGCACACGGAGTCCTCTACGTGCTAAGAACTGGCTATGCTGGTTCCAACCATTTTTGGGCCTGTACAGGGTTATTTAGTGCCTCAAACCTAAGTTTGAATAAATTTCAGGTGTTTTTCAGGAAACAAAAACTTTAATATCTTTCAGCTCGCAAATGATCTTTGCGTGATTCCTTCACCAAAGGTCTTATTTTTCAGTTACGAAGCTTCCTATAAATTTTCACTTCAATCTGTGCCCAAATGCAAACTTTCCTAAAATAGCAGGTTGCTATTTTTAGCTGTTTGGGAAAAATGAAAGTTCTACATCATTATTCAAGCGATTATGGAACCAAAACCACAAATTTTGAAAAGAAATGGAAAGAACATCAACAATTTTGAAACACATCTTTTTTTGGGTGATGCAAGATTGCCCTTACACCACTAGATGCTCCTGCATCAGTACACCACAATAAATTTCCCCATTTCATCTTTGAAAGCGAGGTCCATTGCCCTTTGGAAAGTAGTGCTAGCATTAATTAAACCAAATGGCATCCTACGGTATGAAAATGTGCCCCATGGTGTTGTAAAAGTAGTCTTGTATTGATCTGCTTCACTGACTTCTACTTGATTGTAGCCTGAAAAACTGTCTAACATAAACAACATCTCTGAATCAGTTATAGTTTGTAACACTTCATCCATTATAGGCAGGGGATAATTATCTTTTAAAGAAGATTGATTCAAGTTTCTAAAATCAACACAAATATGGATCTCTTTGTTCTTCTTTCTCACAGGAACAATATTCATAATCCAAGTGGAATGGTGGATAGGAAAGATTATCCTAGCATTCAATATTTTTTGGATTTCAGAAAGAATAGTACCTAATATCTTGGGATTATACTACCTCTATTTTTGCTTGTGAGGCAACGATCCAACCTTGAGAGGAATTTCGTGTTGAATATCCTTAGGTTTGAAAGACTTTAGATCATCATATGAATACACAAGCATATCAATGTAATGGTGAAGAAGTGTCATGAACTTGAATTTCTCATCAGCAGTGCAACATTTCCTGATGTTAACCATCTTGGGATCTACTTCAGAACTTAAATTTACTTGCTCAAATTCCATTGACTAATTTGAATAAGTTATTGCTGTTGTTTGATATATCTATCATGCTTGTCAAATAACTTTTCCAAAGAAACCAAACCTTTTAGAATTTTATTCCCTTTTAGTTGGAGAATCTCCTCACCAATTTGTGAATCTGCTTTAGAAATAGATTCTTGAGGTGGGGAATCGCTTCCTTTAAAGTAGAGTTTGTCAAAGCTATCTGCCTTCTCTAAGAAAGCTATGATCTAATTATCACCATTGAAGGCCTTCCAATGATCAACATTATCTAGCACGCTTGGTCAGAAGACCAACTCAATTTTGTACTTATTACCTTTTAAGTCCTTATGAGGGACCATAAGGGTGGTAGAGACGACTAATGAATCAACATGATCATTAAACTCTCTAGGTACTACTGAAATATCAAAAGCATCAAAACCTTCAATGCAATCCCAGACATGATTGTGATAATGTCTTAACCTTTCACTCTTGGTTTGATAAAGATTCCTTACTTGATAAACAATAAGTTTAGCATCACCTTGTGCATGGAGATTTTTTATCCCTTTCACATGAGCAGCCTCCATCCTGAGTAATAATGACTTGTACTCAACAGTGTTATTGGTATTATCAAATTGAAGCTTGTAGGAGAAAGGAAAAATTTCACCTTGAGGAGATATTAGAACTATTCTAGCCCCAGATCTAGTGGAAGAGAAGCTACCATCGAATTCTAAAATCCAAACATCATTTGAATTTCCCACTTTGATATTTCTATGATCAAAAGATTCTTCATCAAAGGAGGAAAGATCCTGTATCACCATGCCCTCATCTAAACTTTCATCTTAATTTCCTTATGATTCTTCATCTAAATTATTAGAACTTTCATATGACGAACTAGAAGTGTTTTCAGTGGTTAAGAAATAATTACCCAGCCCTGAAGACTCAAATAAAATTTGAGCTTTTGGATCCTCAAATTGAGTAAAATAAATTTTGCTTCCCTTTTAGGAAGCAATTTCCGCATGATACCTTTGACATGTATCCTTGCCTCAGACAAATCCATATTCAGTTCTCCTCCCACATATTTACAAAAATTTCATCTAAGCAAAATACCATAAGAAGTTGGAACATCAGCAACCAGGACGGTCATCTTTATTCTCTTCTTTAGAAAAGTTGCAAATACAAATTGTGCATCCTTAATTTGGCCTAATAAAGGCACCTGCTTATTTTCCATTGAAAAGCACCTTCCAAAGGTCTTTGTCAAGGTTAGTCCTAGGGCATCAACCACCTTAGCTGGCATGACATTGTTAGAAGTCCCTGAATCTATATACAATTACTTAACTTATGTCCATTGAACAAAAGCGAAACATAGAAGGGTTCTATTTTTCCTGGAGCAACAAGAGGGGTAGTAACCAGGTTATTCTGGGTAGACCTATTATTTGAAGAGTCATGAACAGTCTTGGAAGAATCTTGCCCTATAAGGGTAGCCTTGTTATTAACATACTTAGCTAACCTCTCAAATTGATCTGGGTTAGCTTGCAAATATTCTACCTCAGACATTTGGATTTTAGTTTTCCTAGCATGATCAATTATATCAAATAGCATAAATGAACTTGACACAGAGGCAGGAAAACCTTCATTTTGAGGTTTAATTGGGGTAGTACCGATCTGAGGAATAGCATTGGAAGAAGTAAGGGTGTTAGAAGAACTTACTTGCTTGTCAGGAACCAGATCCCTTGATTGGAAAGGTAAAGGAGTTCCTTGTTTAGCAATTAAAATCACTGGCTGAGGATCTTCTTTTGATTTTCCTTTATCAGTCATTTGCTGATTCAACTAATTTTGAGATCTAGTAAACAAGGCATATGTTCCACCATACACATCTTCCCCTCTTTATGCTTCATCTTGATAATTCAGAAACCCAATAGTAGAGTCGCCAACTAATCCTTCTTCTCCTTCCATAAAAATATTAGCATTATTTTCTTGATCCAAGTCAGGTTGGAAATAATTATCCTGTTCAGCTTCATAGTAGCCAACTCCTGAATTGACCAGCGGAGCATCCAAAGCCAACTTTTCTTGAATAGGAGGAAGATGATTTTGTTGCCCTTGATTTCTTGCAGCATTTCCTTGATATGAAGTATTAGGAAATATCCTCCTTGGTATGTCCTGATAAGGAGGAGCAGACATACCCTGAGACATTTGCTTTTTCAAAGCTAGCAACTCATTTGCCAACTTCTACACCATAGGATCCATGGTGCTTATGGATGATTGCTTAGTAGAGGGCTGACCTCTATCTCTATTTGAATCCTTTCTTATCTCACTTGCAAGGATAAGATCATCTTCAACCTCAGCCAATCTTTGAGCTAAAGGAAGATCAATAGGATTAGCCCGTCTTAACAGAAAACTTACCTCAGGAAGTTGGGTGTTGATGAAGAAACATTTAAGATTTTTCATCGTTGGTTGGGCGGTTGTTAGAATTCTATTTGTCAATTTGTTGAATTTGGCAATGAAATCTCACATGGGCTCATGTGGTTCTTTCTTCATCTGTATTAGCTGGGCTAACAAAGCATGTGCATCTTCTGTAGGCTTAAACCTAGCTTCAAACTTGGTCTTAAGAGTATTCCAACTAGTTATGGTTTGGGCCTGAAGATGATAAAACCAATCTACAACAACACCTTGAAGTGTCTCTACAAATACCCTCACAACCACATCTTCATATTCCACCCCTAGCACACCACGAGCTATACAAAAAGCCGCAATGTGTTCATCTAGATGGCCTTTCCCACCACCATAGATTTTTGGGAAACTCTTTCTTGAACTACGAGGTAGTTCATGCAGTGGTGGTGTCAAATTCAAAGGTCCAAAAATATTACCCCATGGGCCTTGAGCTGCCATTCCACGCTGATTGAAAGGTGGGATGACAAAACTTTGTGGAACTTGAACAGATAAAACTCTATTAGTATTTGGGCTGGAAACTTCACTTGGTATAGGGGACCTGGTGTTGATAGGAGGAAAACTCCTTGTTCACTGAAGCTGAGGTTTTGGAGGTAAAAGACCAAAATTATTTTGCTGCATTAACTCAAACACATGATCAATAATTCCTTGAGCTCTCTTACTTCTTGTATACCTTGAGTCTGCCAAAATGCAATGTACTTAACAAAGATTTAGAAACAACTTAAAATAATGGATGAGGACAGAATGCTTCAACTCAAAGTGTGAGGCTCCAAGTTGCGCGTATCCTTCCACAGTAGAGTCGCCAAAAATTAGTTGGGTGAATATTTTGTCGTTAACTAACTAATAACAAAATGGTTATATCGCCATAGCTATGATGAGACAGAGTCTCTCCTCTCAACAAGGGGAGGTTCCCTTTCTTAACTATTTTAGACTCATTTACACTAAAACTAACTTCGGTGTGATTTCATATCACCCATTTCTCTTTTTTTAGAAATGATGTTTACAATATTTAATACAAAAGTAAAAAAAAATTTACTATCTAAAAAGTACCTACTTTTGTTGATGACCAAGAAACCCACAAAAACATAAAGTTTTCCATTGCTTTTTATGCTAATTGGAAATGAAATATTTTAGAATAAAGTGCAGCTCAAAGTCTTCACTCTTCTCCAAGATGGTATAAGTAAATTGAATATAACAACTTGTAGCACAAAGTCTTCAAGCTATTTTACTCTCACAAACATTAACACAATCCTCACAAATGATTTGATAACACAAAGTCTATCACAATCAAATTAAGAATGCTCTTCAATCACTTGAAATAATCTCCACACCACAATTATTATCAAAGAAGATTATGATAGAAAGACATAAGAACAATGCTATCACAACACAAATAATCCCAACACAAAGATTGGAATTGAACTTGCTTTCTTGTATTGATAAATATTTGATAATTGACTTTCACAAAAAGCACAAAGTCTTAACTTGCTTCTCAATTCACCAGAGTTTTCTTGCAATAGATAAAAGATAAAAATTACAAAAGAGGCCCTCTTTATTTATAGGGAGGAGCCTTGAGAAAATTTAGGAAAAACCTAACTACTTTGACTTATTCAAAAACAGGAATCCTTATTGACTTGGGACTTCCTAATTTTTTTACATGTAATTACATATGAAAAAAGTACATGTAAATATGTCCAAAACTAATTCAAAAGTACATATGAAAAATAGAAAATAAAATAAGGCAAAGATCAAATATATCAACTTCCACTGGCATCCTTCTTTGCTGACCCTTCATGCTTTGTGATCACTGCTTGCATTTCAACACTATCTGGTGCCACAGTGTTGTTGGAAATTACCCTGGCCTTAGTGATTGTATCTCTGATAGTGGGGGTGACTTTCTCATGATCTTTCAACTTAACCTTCAAATTGCCTATGGTTACTTGATAATCCATCAAGTTATCCAATGAATCGATTGAGAAATATTTTTCCTCAAACTCAGCCTGAATCATCTTATTGAATTCCTATATCATTTCATCAACTGGACTCATTATTATCATTAATCAATTTACATGAGAGTTGATCCAACTTGTGCAAGAGACTTAGATCACTATCATCACACAACTCTTGGGCATCTCCTAGTTCTTTGATTAATTAATTCAAGACTTTCCTTTGGTGAACCAGGCCTTCTTTTGTTGAAACATATGCGTCTCGATTTTCAATAATGCCAAGTGAAACAAGAGTCTTCATTTTCATGCTTTCCCATTTTTCCAAACTGGAATCCAGATATTCAATATCCACAGAAATAGAATCAATCAATTCATCTAATTCTGCTCTTACCTTGGCCATTTTTGTTTTTCTTTCTGTTGTTTCCTTCAATAGTGAAACACCCTTTGTTGACAATTTCTCTAAATATTCCTCTACAACCTTCCCTTTTGCATGAGCCTTTTCAGCTTTTTGGACCAAGGGATTTTCAATTGTTACTGCCATAGGCTCTATAATTTTTGGTGTCATTGTGATTTTTTGTAACACCATGGCTAACTACTCAGCTTTTAATTTGTAGGATTCCTTTTGTTTCTTCTCCTCATCATATTTATCAAGAAGAGATGTAGCAGTGACCTGGAAATCAGCTTTAATACCTTCATGTGTTAATTTCCCCAATTCCACCCTGGATATCACATAGTCATTCACATCAAAAGTATCTTTAGTAGCCTCAAGAGGAGGCCTGGCTATCTCTACATATTTGATTCCCTTATCATCAATAAGCCTTGACACAGTCTTAGGCTTCTTCTTTTGTGCCTTTGGCTTAGGAGTCAGTAGTTTCTCCAAATCAATATCATCTGGTGATATCTCTTATTTCTTTCTCTTAGGAGTATAAGCTGAAAGCCATGGGGGAAGTATTAATGTACTTATATTTTGATCAGGAACCATTGGTGGAGTGGAAAGATATGTACTTACACCTATAGTAGTAATAATGGGAGGAGTATTGGTGAACACAACACCTGGTACATCCACATTAACAACTTGCTCAGAACCCAAAACAAATTGTTCAAACATTGCAGAACCATCAATGTCATAAGAAGGGGATGACAAACTAGGAGTAGATTTGAAAGAATGAAGAACATTATCAAAATTCACATTGGAATCATCAAAATTTGTTTTGGAAGATGAAGGGGACTCAGATGATTGAATGTGAATGGGTAACATTGGGGTTATAGGAGGATTAGGCACATAAATTGAAATATGCACATTTGGATGAGGAGAAGAGACATCAGTATCCTGTAACACATCTCCATGTGGAGATGCAACTGTATCCTATTCATCCTCTTCTTCTTTCTCCTGCTCACCCTCATTATCTAATGCAAACTTATCCTCAACATTCATGTCATCAGAAGCTGGTTCTTCAACATCTTGTTCTGCATCAACTTTCACTTCTTTAGATTAGAAAAGCAAATGAAGTTAAAACATAAAAACCAAATGCAATAAACATAAGATTATACCTCACAATGCAAATCTAATCCCATCAAGGGAAGAAGGAGCCTTTGCACCCAAACAAGCTCCTATGACCAAGATGATCCCTAGACAAATGGATTTCAATGTGAAATGCTCATTCAAGTTGTACAACTCACAATCCTAGCTCAAGAGTGATTTTGGCATTATTACTTTGCATAGACTTGACCCCCCTTAATGGCTTGGGAGAGGTCTTATTTATAGAATTTTGGAGGGATTCTTGATCCAAGGGTGGAGAATGCTTGGAAAGATCAAGGGTGGAGAATGGAGATGACATGGAGGGCCTAGATCTAATCTAGCAAAATGGATGGCTATGAATAAAAGTGATTCTTTTATTCATTTTGGGGAAGAGAAAAGTTATGGGGGAAGATTATTCCCCAAATAAAAGATTCATAGGGGGAGATGCAAATGAATTAAAAATTCATTTGGGGGGAAATAGAGGCATAGGCATGGGAAGGGTATTTTTTTATTGTGATGTGGGATTTTAGGTAGATTTATTCCCATTTATTTATTTGGGAAATGTGGGAGAGTGGGTTAAACTAGGTTTAACCACCCAAATGGGGGATTTAAGTTTAATTAATATTGATTTTATTTAATTAACCCTAAGGCTAGAATAAGTGGGGTTAAATTAATTAGTTAACATGATTTTAACTAATTAATTGGATTTAGTGGCAAAAAGGGAAAAATGATTTAGTAAATATTGCATATTTACTAAATTCATTTGGCTAGGTTTGAAACTATTGAATTAATGAAATTAATTCAATTGTCTAGGATAAATTGATGGGAAATAGGGTAATGAAGGGATAATTAATTAAATAAAATTTAATTAATTGGTTTAGGAGGGAAATTGATATGATCCAGAATATCGGGAACCAATTTGGTGGTCGAGACATTTTTAGGTGTCTACATTTGCCCCTCTTTGACGTGGCGTTAGGACCTAGGAGGGAAATGGTGTCAGGTTGAAGAAAAATATGCCCCAGCTGCCAAGAGGGAATAGGATGGATAGGGGATGCACCCTCGAGAGGTTGGTGGGAAAATTAAAAAAATTAGGTGAGCTCTCGAAAGGATGTGACGGGAGTGCACGTTGGATAGGGGACGGAGAAAGAGGATGACCGGAAAAAAAATGGAGGAAAAAGGTTAGGATCTGCACCTTGGGGGAGAAAAGAAGGATGACATGGCCCACTATATTAGGAAAAGTGGGCCCTAAGAGTGCCACATTTGCACCCTTTGACCCTAGAGAAGAAGAAGCGAAGGAGAGATGGCTGACCACAACCCCCAGTTCCCGTGACTTCGACACATCTCTGAGCGGTTCCGAGAGTTTGGTTGAGCACCCGGCGCTGGACCCCCGGTAGGTCCTAACCCTGACTTTGTAATTTTCTCATTTTTGGTGCATTTTATTAGGGTTTTAGGGGTGGGATTGAAGCGCGTGGTGCCAATGGCAAGGCAAATTGGTGCCATCCTCTGGATTGGCACGATCCACCCAGGTAGGGTAGGGTAGTTTTATCGCCATTGGGTGGGCGTTTTAGCGCTATCCTCCGGATTAGCGCCATTCATAGAAGAAATGGATTTCAGGCATTTCGATGCCAAATAGGGGGTAAAGTGGCACTATTGTCTGTAATAGCACCATCGTTGTAAGTAGCGCTATAATGTATTCTAGCGCGATCAGGAGAATTGGTGCCATTTGGCGAATTAGCGCCAAAATTAGGAGTGATGCCATGAATAGAGTGCATTAGCACCAAAAGTATTATTGACACGATGGATAAAGCGCAGTGGCGCTATTTTTAGGATTTGCGCAAAGAGGTATGCACAGTGGCGCTATACGATGGATTAGCGCTATTTAGAGGAAATTTTAGCACCATTTTGAGAAATGGCACAGGGGTTGTTTGTTTGCATGCCACCTGATGCAAGCTTGTTTTGGACACTTAGAAGAATAGAAAGATTGATTTTTAGAAGAAGATAGGTTGACATCTAACCTGAATGTTGTGTACATGCAGGATATAGAACGGTTTATATTGCAATTGCAGGAGTGACGAGTTCCTACTGTGATGGCGTTATTTGATGGTTTTGACAATGCCACGAAGGCACAGTTGGCAAGTTTGGGGCTTCTGACGATGGCGTCGATGCCCATGTTGTGAGTTCATAAAGCTCTGATGACAACCATGGTAGAGTGATATCAGACGAAGACCTACAACTTTTTATTACCGACAGGAGAGATCACTATTACACTTGAGGATGTTTATCGCATCCTCAAGCTACCTATCCACGGTTGACGTGTCAGATATGACACGAAGACCAGGTGGAGGGCACTGGTGAGAGTTTTTGGTGCAAATCAGCTTATTCTCTCTCAGAATGAGAGAGATGGATTATGAGGTGACATTGGTTGCGGGTGGAGATCCATTTACCTTGTTCCTATGCGCGTTGATAGGAGGTGTGGTGATGCCTGATAGGCGATGTAGGGGTTTTCCAGTTGGTTGGGGAGGGGTGATAGAGGTGATGGTGGTGCATGGGACTATCTTCGCCTGGGGGCCATTGATGCTAGTGCAGCTGTATCATTAGATGCACACAGTCACCTATCTGCATGATAGGGCCTTATCTGTTAGTGTGACGCTGCTGCATGTATGGATTTGGGAGCACATCCCTATCACTCGGCCAACCTGTGGATACTATCGGCGGTAGTTTGAGGCCTTTGTGTTTCTCTACCGGGATGTAGAGTACACATATACGGGCCAAGTGCGACATTGGTAGCGTATGTTGGATGACGTGATCAGTGTGGTGTGGCAAGCCTACATCGGTTGTGAGGAGTGGCCAGATGACATTATTCATCTTCCATACACCTTTCAGCAGAGATACCTGATGGGGCAAGGAGACCGCTGCATAGAGATGTACCTACCCTCATGGGTTATGTGACAGTTTGGGTTGGTGCAGGACACCCCTCAGCAGATGGCTATATATGGGCGGACCCTGCAAGATAGACCCTACTGGCCTGCACCCCTACAGCCGCAAGTTGCCTTAGCAGACTTTGCAGTGCTCCGGCCAGTACAGTGGGATTGGAGGAGTACAGTGAAAGATGCAGGGACCATAGCTGCGTATGATATCTGGTGGCATATGCATCAGCCTACTTGGTTGACAGATCTAGCAAAGGAGGCAGCAGGTTCAGGGGGCGATGACTCAGAGGGTGGAGATGACCCTGATGGGGGGGATCAGGTGGAGGGGGATGTGGTCATTGAGGACTTCCTCGTGGAGATTGGGGATGATGGAGAGGAGAGAGTGGTTGGGAGGGATGGGCAGCTGATAGATGTGCTAGCAGCAGTGGTAGCAGGATAGGCACAGGCGCAGCAAGTTCCTGCACAGCAGGTTCCTGCCTAGTAGGTACAAGGGGAGCAGGTTCTTGCACAGCAGGTTCTGGCACAACAGGTTCCTACATAGTAGGTACAGACTGGATCAGGGCGACATCTGAGAGTACCCTAGCGGCGCGGAGGGTAGCCGAGAGTAGAGGAGGGTGACCTACCTCCACGATAGGAGAGGCAGCGGCAGGTTGGTGGTCATGATGCAGAGGTAGGGACCTCGAGGATAGCGTTGGAGGTAGAGGCTGAGGCTGAGAGGCATGTGTCTCGTCGGAGGTGACGGGATGAGGAGGAGGAGATGGAGACCCTACGGGCACAGGTGACCAGCCTGGAGGAGGCACTAGAGGGCCATGAGGCTGAGTTGGTGCAGTTGCAGGGGACCCAAGTATTGTTGGATGGGGCAGATGGACAGGTGGTTGCATTGCAGGCACAGTTGGCCCAGGCACAGGATGAGATAGGGGTGTTGCGCCGGGAGCGGGATGCAGCACTTGATAGGGCACAACAGGCAGAGGCTACAGTGGGTAGTCTACAGGCATCAAGGGGTGGGCTTGCCCCAATTTTGATAGGGATGCAGGCTCAGTTGTCTCAGGTGTAGACACAGACCTATCAGCTGCAGAGGCCAGAGCTCGTGTGGAGTATTATAGGGGGCTGTATTATGTAGATGTGACAGCAACGCAGCGTGCTTCGAGCTACAGCCAGGTCAGCCAATCGGGGGCATCGAGATCTCATAGATCGAGATCTATTCAGTCTATTCAGAAGACAATGCCTCCTCCCTCTCACGTGCCCCAGTAGGTCCCTCAGGTGTAGGTACAGCCACCGCCGCAGTCATAGCTGCCGACAGGGTCACAGGCTCGACTAGGATCAGAGTCTCCTACTCCATCAGAGAGGGGATCCTCTATGTGATGGCCCTTATCATGATAGCCCTTGGAGGCATTTTTGTATCAGGACTTTTATTTTTTGATGGATACATGAGCGATGTACATTTTTTGCGGTGATTTATATATGATGTGATGCTTTTTGATGGTTTATGATGCTTATGATTATGATGCTTTAGTGTGATGATGCCTATGTGATGGATGCAATATTTCTTTATGGATGTTATATGCTATGGTTGTGTCATGTGTATGCAATGATATTTTTGATGTTATGGATGCATGTATGATGGATTTGTTGTGATACATGTATGGTGTTGTGATTTTATGGACTATATGCTACTAGATGATTTAAATGCTGGTTCGATGATTGCGATGATGTGATGGAACTAAAATGTGTTATGCAAATGTGATGATACTAATTTTAATTTTAACATGCACCTATGTGATGGCAAACATAAATGGGTATGATATGATTTGTAATGTGCAACTAACTGTTTCTAAAATGGACTTAATGATTATGCAAATTTAAATAGATGAAAATGAATCTAAGTGACATGTAATTGTATATGGGTTAAATGAAACTATTTGATATGCAATTTAAAATGGATGAATGAATTTAAATGACATGTGATTTTGGGTGGTTTAAAATGCACCTAAACGATATGCAATTTAAAATGGATAAATGAATCTAAATGACATGTGATTTTGGGTGGTTTAAAATGTATCTAAATGATATGTAAAATGGATTAAAATGAACCTAATATGATATGCAATGATGGACTATAATGAACCTAAAATGATATGCAAAATAGATGATTAAAATGAACCTAATTCAAAATGGATGAATGAATCTAAAATGACATGCAATTTAAGGGGATTAAATGAGCCTAAAATGACATACAACATAGATGATTAAAATGAACCTAATTCAAAATGGATGAATGAATCTAAAATGACATGCAAATTAAGTGGATTAAATGAGCCTAAAATGACATGCAATGCAAATTAGATGATTAAAATGAACCTAATGATATGCAACTTAAATGGATTAAAATGACCTAAAATGACATGCAATGCAAATTAGATGATTAAAATGAACTAAATGATATGCAACTTAAATGGATTAAAATGACCTAAAATGACATGCAATCCAAATTAGATGATTAAAATGAACTCAATGATATGCAACTTAAATGGATTAAAATGACCTAAATGATATGCAACTTAAATGGATTAAAAATGACCTAAAATGATATGCAACTTAAATGGATTAAAATGACCTAAAATGATATGCAACTTAAATGGATTAAAATGACCTAAAATGACATGCAACTTAAATGGATTATATGCATCTAAACTAATATGTAATTAAATGATCATGACATGTAGCCAGATGATATGCTTAGATGCAGTTTAGGTGATGGGTGGTATGCAAACTAGGTGATAGGTGATATGGTCAAGTCCTGATACGCATGATGTTCTTTGTGTTGACCCTAAGTGGTGAGGCTGTGGGAAAGGGGATTAGGTAGGGAGGAGATAAGGGTGTATGGATGGATATGGGTAGGATTGGGAGTGTCTAGAGATGGGGGGGGGGGGGGGGAAGACGAGAGGGTTGTTAGGTCGCAAGACACCATGTCAGTTGAGGGGGGATTTATGTTGGTTCAGGATGTGTTGAGTGGAAATGCGGTGGGGGAATAAGATTAGTGAAGGGTTGGTTGGTGGGAGATAGGGGAAAGTGATTTATTAAATCCAAGCTAAGATGTGATATTTGACTGAGTGATTAGGATGATGATTTTGAGCTAGTAACAGTAGTTGCACAAGACTAATTTAGAGCATTTCTTAGTTTAATGTAGCAATGTAGGATACAGTTCACAAAGGTATGAAATGACCTAGGTGATGATGTAGACCCTGCAATTGCATGGACTAGACCCACAAACAATAGGTTGGTTTCATGCATGCCCAAGGTAGTATAATCTTGTCTAGTCGAGGAAGGGGACTCATAGTGATGAGTGCAAATAATGCATAAAAGGTTTTTTATGCCTGTATATGCAAATAGGACACATCATACTAGAACCGACCTGGACTTCAAGATATAAATACTATTCTTGGAGTAATGAAACCAACCCACAAGCACAGCATGCAGAAACAATGACGATGTCTACTCCAGGTGTTATCCACTACATACCATGATATAATGAGATCAAGGTAGTTTTGGAAATGACTTAGAGCAAGACAAAGATATAAAATCAATAAGCAAAAAGACCAACGAAAAGATAAAAATAGCCTTTGTGTGCTCTTGCCAAGAGACGTGATGATAGAATGATAGATTTTTGTCCATTGTAGGAAAGATATATCCTAGGACACAGATCTGTTAGTGTTGATTAGAGAATTGTGGGAAGAAAGGCAAAGGAACAGTCTGACCATGTGTAGGATTATGGTTGGTATGTTGATTGATGATTTTTGCGTTGGGGAACTTGTTTGGAGTGCATACGTAGCTTGTGTGTCTGTTATGAGATCCAGAAAGCTCAGTAAATGGGGGTACCATCCAATAGGGTGGATGGGTGCATCTTAGATACCTAAGTACTAGAAACATCCTTCATATTCTAGACTACCTACATACCCTGTGTCCACGGGATCAAGGTACTTTTAAGATGCGGGTGAAATGAATATGTAGTTCTGGCAAGACTTGATGATGTGGGAATGGTTCGGGATGTGTGTAGTGTGATGAAGATTGATGTGTGTTTGATGATTGTGATGATATGTGTTGTTTTTTGGATTTTCTACATTTTTTATTATTTTTGTATTTTTATGATTTTTGCGATGTTTTTGGATTTTTTTATTCTATATGTACAAAGGGAGCTTACAAGGGTCCTTGCTTCATGGGTTGGCGTTGAGATGGAATAGGATGGGTCAAGCGATAGGACTTGATGTTTCAGAATTCCAAGCCATGGGATGTGTGAAATATGGAGTGGTGTGACGAGACGAGGACTAATTAGATGGTAGAATTGGCCACTACGCATGGCACCTGAAACAGGTTTTCACCATGGTACTTATCCAAGGCGTCACCAAAGTGATTTTCACCATTGGAAGTTTTTTATTGCACTTTGATTTTTTCTTGATTTTTTGGTTTTTTTGGTGTTTTTGATTTTTTAATTTTTTAATTTTTTTATTTTTTGACTTGGGGTATCGGATAGGTTATGCATAGAATTTCTTGAGATGCATGATATTCATTGGCTCATCTAGAGGCTGCCCCTTTGATGTTGCAAACACAGGCTCCCGACCCATAATCAGTCGTGACGACATAAGGTCCTAGCCAGTTGGGTTCAAACTTTCCTTGCTTCGGACGCTCTTGCAGGTTCTTCTAATTTTCCATTAGGACAAGGTCACCTACCTCAAATTTTTTGGTTCTGATCTATTTGTTGTAGCTTCTTCTGAGGCGGTTTTGATATGCCTATAAGTGATTTAAGGCATGCAAGTGTTTCTCATCCAGTAGCTCTAGTTGGTGCAACCTTGCGACGTGGTTGTCCTCATCAGAGATAATGTTTTGCAATGATACTCAGAGAGATGGGAGCTCGACCTCTATAGGTAAAATGGCTTCAGATCCGAATACTAGTGAATAGGGGGTGGCTCCTGTAGGAGTGCGGATACTTGTTCAATAAGCCCATAGGGTGGGGTTGAGTTGGAGGTGCTAGTTGCAGCTAGCTTCATTGATTGTCTTCTTGAGAATGCAGAGGATGGTTTTGTTAGGGGTAATATGGTGCGGAGAAACGGTGTTTGATGTCAAATTTTTCACACAAAGTGTGAACTTCTTAGTTTTTGAAGGGTTTTCCATTGTCAGTGACGATGGAATGGGGAATACCATATCGGCAGATGATATAGTGGAGGATGAATTTGGAGATTTGGATACCTGTGGTGAAGGTGAGTGGTATTGCTTCCACCCACTTTATGAAGTATTCGGTCGCGGTGATTATGAACTTATGGCCATTGGAGGATGGAGGATGTATTTTCCCTACAAGGTCGAGTCCCCACTGTGAGAAAGGCCATGGTGTTGTGATCGGTTGCAGCTCCTGTGCTGGGGCATGGATGAGATTGACGTGCTGTTGACATGGGAGGCATGTCTTGGTAAACTGGTGGGCATTGCGGTCCATGGTTGGCCAGTAGTATCTGGTCTGGAGGATCTTTTTAGAGAGGGTAGGCCCACTGGAATGCACCCCACAAATATCTGCGTGTACCTCTTCTAAGGCTACTTCGGCTTCCCTAGAGTCTAAACATCGTAGAAGCGTGCCGTCAAGACTCCTTTTATATAGTGTGTCGCCGACAAGAATGAAACGGGAGGCTTGACGGATGAATGATTTGCATTGGGAATTGGATAGGTTAGGGGGAAGGATGTTGTCATGAAGGTAAAGGTATGTTTCTTGGTACCACGGAGACAAGGGGCCAATGACTTCACACACTAATTTTGATTGAGGAACATCGTATGCAGGGATGGGTAGCTCTTCTATCAGAAATTCATATTTCTTGCTATCCTTTTTCATGTCAACCAGAGATCCTATGGTAGCCATGGCATCTGTTGCTTTATTATTGAGCCTTGGGATTTGCTCGAATTGGATGTCATCAAAGTAGTCTTTGAAATCATCAACCATCTTCTTGTAGGGCAGGATTTTGTCATCTTTGGTTTTGTATTCATTAGTGACCTACCTGATGACCAATTAAGAGTCACCGTATACCAGTAGCTTTTCAATTTTCCATTGGATGGCCATACGGAGACCTGTGATGAGAGCCTCATACTCTGCTACATTGTTGGTGCATGGAAATGTGATTTTGAATGATTTAGGGATCGTGTCACCTTAAGGGGTAACAAATAGGACACCCACCTCCGAGCCTCTATGAGTGTATGATCCATCAAAATACATCTTCCATGTGTCTGTGGCTGGTGTGATTGTCAGGATGGCCTCGTCTGGAAAGTCTGCAATAGTAGGATGTTCTGCAGGGATAGGTGCTTCAGCCAGCTGATCTGCTATGACTTGTCCTTTAACAGATTTTCTCTCTGTGTATTCAATGTCAAACTCAAATAGAATCATAACCCATTTTGCCATTCTTCCAGTGAGAGCCACTCTATTTAGCAAATACTTCAGTGGGTCGATCTTAGCAATGAGCTTGGTCTTGTGATTGAGTATGTAGTGTCTCAACTTTTGGGACGTAAAGACAAGGGCTAAACATGCTCATTCAATTTGTGTATAATTGAGCTCATACAAGATCAAGGTGTGGCTGATATAGTAAATGGCTCTTTCTTTCCCATGTTCATCATGTTGTGTTAACAAAGCCCCGACTACTGTGTCTATCGTGGAGATGTAAAGCAGGAGGGGTTCGCCTTGTCTTGGTAGAGTTAGAACAAGGGGATTAGCCAGATATTCTTTTAGCTAATTGAAGGCACTCTGACATTGATCGGTCCAGGCGAACGCTGTATCTTTCCTAAGGAGATGTTGGAATGGTTGACACTTATCAGCGAGTTGGGCAATGAACCGGTGAATGGACTGTAGTTTCCCCTGCAGGCTTCTCAATTGTTTTAATGTTTTAGGAGGCGGCATCTCAGTGATGGCCTTGACCTTTGCAGGATCAACTTCAATTCCTCTTCTTAAAACTATATATCCCAGAAGTTTACCTAAGGTGATGCCAAAGACACACTTCTTCAGATTGAGACGAACATTATATTGCTCCAACCTGTCAAAGATCTTGGCTAGCACATCTAAGTGTTCTTCTCTGGTCTTGGATTTCCCTAGCAAATCATCCACATAGTCTTCCATGATGTGGTGGAAGAGGTCATGGAAGATGACGGTCATGGCTCTTTGATAGGTGGCTCCTGCATTTTTTAGGCCAAATGGCATTACCACCCAGCAATATGTTCCCCATGGGCATATAAAGGCAATTTTTATCTGATTGTATCCTGAGAAACCATCCATGAGGGATAACATTTCATATCCTACTATGAGATCCACTATCATGTCTATGTTTGGGAGTGGGAAGTCGTCTTTGGGGCAGGCCTTGTTGAGATCCCTGAAATCGGTACAACAACATATTTAGCCATCAGCTTAGCAACTGGTACGAGGTTTGAAACCCATTCAGGATAATCGATAGGGCGAATGAACCCCACATCCAGTAGTTTCTTTAGTTCTGCCTTGACTGGGAGAGCCACTTGAGGATTCATCTTGCGAAGTTTTTGTTTAACTAGTTTTGTGTCGGGACGCACTGCAAGATGATGAACAACCAAGGCGAGATCTAGCCCTGGCATGTCTGCATAGGTCCATGTGAAATTATGATTTCTTCATATAAAAAATGCCAAGAAGTTTTCCTATTCGAACACACTGAGGGATTCTTCTTTGTATGTGATTTCTGGCTCTTGTTCTATCCCCAAGTTCATTTCCTGAGCCAGTTCTACCAAGATGGGTGATCTGTCTGGATATACTTTGTCTATCTCAAGGAGGCCCATGCTTCCATCTCCTGGCACCTCGTCGAGGTTTTCACCAGGAGATACATCTTTTATTTTTACTATTTTGAGATCTGATACTGCCGCGGAATGGTTTTCACCATCAGATCCATTTTTTCTATTTTTATTTTTCATATTTTTGTGACTGGAAGTAGGGGTTGTCTCCCCAAAATAAGCATCCGGATGGAGTTCCATTATGTACCCTGCTCAATGATCTCCCAAAGGGAAGTGGTCTCTTACCCCCATCATTTCGGCAATGGCCTCATCATTAGGTGCGATGTCGAAGACAGGAGGTCCCTGTTGGTCCCAATCAATGAGGTTAGGGTAAGCTAGTGGCAAGTCAGTGGAAGATGAAGTGAGAGTGGTAATGGAGTAGATGGTACAAATGGATGAGTCGAAGAAGTCGGCGAAATGGCTAAAGGAGTCTTGAATGCCCGTTTTGTTAACATCGTCGACATCTAAGGGGGGCGTAGCAGCTGTGAATAAGATGCATTCACCGGAAGGGAGGATGTGTTGTGGTTGACCATACCCTAATCCTTGAGTATAGGGATTTTTTGTTGCCTGTAGTGGTTCTACAATTCCCTATTCATGAATGCCTATACCGCCTTGTCCTTTGTAGCCCATGCTCTTGACAATTTCAGAACCTTTGCTGTAGATTTCTGTGGGGATTATGGGGGCCTCTTGTTCAGGCTCGTCATCTTTGTAAAGCCAAGATGAAATATCTTCAAGAACATCCTAATCTAGGAGATGCTTCTTCTCCAAGGTGGGAGAGGGTTTGCACTTAATAATGACTGTATTGGCTGTCTCTGTTGTTGGGATGCTGAATGTCTTAGGATTGGGTAATGTACCCACACAAAAAGTACCGTGTAGGTCATATTCCCCACATCCCATGTCAGATAGCTTGATCTAGACTTCGGGTGGTGGAGTTTCTTGGGATGAAGTAGAATGCTTGTGGGGTTGATATATGAATTTGATGTTGTTGGTTTGGCTTCGGCGGTGGCTTTATTATATGGGCAGAATGTTTGGTTGTGGCCTTCTAGAAAACTGCAATATTGGAAGGGGCGAGGGTCAGCATAGACTGTGACTTCTGTGTCGTTATGAGGGAATTTGATGCATTGATGGAAGGTGGATGGGATGGCTTGCATGGTGTGGATCCATGGTCTGCCGAGAAGGATGTTATAGGGGAGGTCAAGGTCTAGAACCTGACATTTTGTTTCAAGGATTTTCAGTCCCACTTGTATGGGAAGCTTGATAGTACCTTCAAAGAGCCGTTCAGTATCATCGTAGCCTTTGATCGTAATGCACTCGCTAGTGTCGACAACCACATCTGAGTACCCCAAGTGTTTTAACAATTTTAGAGTGCATATGTTGAGGCCGGAACCACCATCTATTAAGACTCTTTTAATGGTGTGCTTGTGGATGTGGACTTCGATGTGTAGGGCATCGTTGTGTACGTGATCAGAGGTGGGTAGGTCCTTTTCTGAGAAGGTGAGATGATGGGGTGAGGTGATGTGTCCTACCATGGCTTGGAATTCTGTTACATTCAAGTTGGCAGGGACTTGTGTTTGCAAGAGTGCTTTGTCGAGGATGTCCTTATGAAGGGGAGATGTGTAAAGCAACTCAAGGATGGAGATTTGTGCGGGTGTCTTTCCAAGGTGTTCTAGGAGGCTATACTAGTGGGTAGGTGATGGACGTACAGTTGGATGAGGAGGTAAGGGGGTTGACATGGACGCAGGTGTTTGTTCGGTGGGAGGAGCTGTACAGATGGATACATGGCCACGACAAGTTGTAACAGCGCAATCGGGTCCTTGTGCCTGAATAGTAACTATGTTGACATGATGGGATGATGCTTCTATACCTTCTATGATAGAGTCGTAGAACGCAGGTAGTGGGGTGATGTTGTATGCTTGGTTGGACGAGGAGGCTTTGTTATGGTTGGGTAAAGGATCCTTGTAAGCTCCAAGGTTTGTGTTTGGTGATGGTTGGTCACTTTGATCGAGGCTGATGAGATTTTGGTCTATGAGGTCTTGGATGCAATGTTTTAGTTGCATACAGTCAGCTGTTTTATGGCCCGCCACGCGGTGGTATTCACAGCAGTCATTTTCATTATACCATGCCGCTTTGAGTTCATTGTCTTGACATGGTTGAATAGGTGGGAGTGTGATCACTCCTTGTTTGAGACATCTATCGAGGACGTCCTCGATGGGTTCTGCTAATGGTGTGAAATTCCTGCAAAGTTTACATGGTTTATTTGGCCCTCATGGGTTATTTACATTTGCTACATATGTATGCGCAGGTGTTTGGTTTTGGATATGTTGGATAGCCTTCACATCTGTGACACCGTTGTTTAGATTGTTCTTGTTCTTCCCCCAATAACGTGATTTATCGTTGGATTGTGTGTTGGTATTGTTGTTGGTATTGGGGGTGTTGTGATTGGATTTGTAGTTGTTGTTGTGATTGTTGTTGTTGGATTTGTTATCGTATAGTTTGATGGAGCCCTTGGCAATGAGGGCTCGTTTGATAGTAGTGCCTTTCTCGATAACCTCTTCAAAGGTGGATGCGCAAAGAATTTGTAATTGAAACCCTAGTTCCTGATTGAGATTGGCCACAAACATGGTGACAAGTTGTTTCTCAGAAATGGGCCATGGGAGTTTGCTTGCTAAGCCTCTCCACCGTTGTAAGAAAGAAGTGAAAGCTTCTCCATTCTTTTGTTTGGTGTCATAGAGGTCTGTCATGGACACCTCATGTTCAAAGTTGTAAGAGAAGTGGTTTACAAACTTCTCCGCAAGCTCAGGGAATGTTCAAATTCTAGGTGGAAGATGGGCAAACCATTCAGCGGCTTGGCCGCCAAGGCTCCTTGGGAAGAGTCTCATAAGATATGTGTCATTGTTAGAGACTTTTAGGCAAGCGATGTAGAAATCCCTAAGGTGGTCCCTAGGGTATCCCTTTCCCTTGTATTTGTCAAATTTAGTTGTCTTGAAGTTCTTGGGGAAGGGGGGCATGTATAATGTGCGATCAAATGGGTAGGGGTAAATATCCTCAAAAGAATAATACTTGTGTTTGCCCCCAGTTTGTAGGTCCACTACCTATTGGACTAAGCCTTGTACAATAGTGTTGATATCCTGTGGTTGCTGTGGTTGTTGTATGTGCGCGTGTTGGTTGGTGAGATATTGGAGGTGGGGTGGGATTTGATGTTGAGGATTGGTTTGGTTGAGATGTTGGTATTGGGGTGGGGTTTGATATTGAGGATTGGTTTGGTTGAGATGTTGGTATTGGGGTGGGGTTTGATATTGTGTAGATGATGTTACGAGGTTATGTGGATATGTGACAGTGGATGGATTGATGTTGGATTGGTGGGCATGGGATGTATTGTACTGTGAGAACAACTGTCGCAGATAGGCAATGGTGTTGGGATTGGGTGGAGGCACACTTGTAGATGTACTTGCTTGTGTGATGTTTCCTTGTATGCCCATGGTAATTTGTGGCATGGAAGGGTTTACCATTGTTGTAGTAGTGGATGTGGTGATAGGTTGTGAAGTGGTGGGCTTAGGGATATTGGTCATGATGGTAGATGTGGTAGCGGTAGAGGTCATGTTAGTGGTAGAGACGGTAGGCGTGGATGTTTGAGAGATGATGGGTTGGGTGTTGGATGTGGATGCTTGTTTATTTGATGGGTTAGGGGCGGTTGTAGAGGTGGATGGTTGTGCTGATGTCGTGATGGGGGGTAGTTGAGTACCAATTTTGATAAGATGATCTAAAAATCTATTAGGATCCAACCATAGGACTTTGTCAAGCATGTCCATGTTATCAGCGTCTTGTGTGAAAGTTAAGACATCAAGATCATCTTGGGACATGTGGGGGATGTGTGGTGGTGGGGGTGGTGATGGTCATAGTTGTAAGTAATGGGAGGGATTTTTGTTGGCACCAAATGAGGGGATGTAATGGTACGTAGATTAGTTGAATGCTTGGTTGATAGGTATGTTGTGACTATTGGTATTAGGCATACCTGGATATTGCTCTACCATTTCTTGGATTTTCTTGTGTTGTGATCTCGTGATGGGCATGCAAGTGGAATTGTTTGATTTATAATGTGGAAATGAAATAGGGATGGAAACCTTAGAGGATTTGGTTGATTATGTTGGACTCGAAGAGGGATGTGGTAATGGGGCGAGGTAGAAGAGGCGATGTGGTGGATGTATTGCTAGTGGTTTTGATCAAAAGGTGATGTGGATGGCTGATATTGATTTTGCATAAGTGTTGGACCAAAGATGACATTTGTTTTGGAGGAGATTTTGTTTGATGTTTTGATTTTTTTTATGTGTGATATGGATGATTTTAGTAGTCAACAAATGGAGCTTAGATAGGACCTAGATTTGTGGTTTGCACAAAAGGGATGTCTTTCTTTGTTTGGGGTTGACTAATGACCTTACACAAAGAGTGATAATGATTTCACTGGAAGGTAGACTATTAACTTTCCAAGAAAGATATGATGTGTGTAAAAGAAAATCTAGGTCAATTTTTAGCTCAACAAGGATGACAAATTTTGATGATGTTTTGATTTGGAAGATTTAGGGATTTTTGGGATGATTTTGTTATGACAAGGATTTTGATTTGGTCCAAAGGGTATGTAACAAAAACACTGAAGACAAGTGGAGAGGATTTTGAATGGGTTTGATATGGCAAAAGGGGTCCAAATGGTGGTGATTGATCCTCTAAGGTCAAAGAGAAGATGTGATTTTGGAAGAAATTTGGAAGAAAATGGATGGACTGTTGTCAGATTTTTGGAATGTGACTATGGATTATGGTAGTACAGATGGTGGGGATCACAACTAGCTAGGTCTTTGTTCTAGGCTAGTCAATTTTGATAATAGTGCCAATCCATGGGTGTAATGGCACCACAATTAGGTAGTGATTGCATTAAAATAGGCCAGACAGATTTTTTGAAGCCAAATTTGGATTTTCTTTGATGGGATTTTGATCAAATTGTTTTTCAATGTCTCTTGGCAGGTTTTTTGTGAATAATAAAAGCACATTTAACACACAATTAAGCACATGAACACACAACAACCAAGATTTTTTTTTTTTGTTTTGTGAAATGACGTATGATTTTGTTTGAACAAGCACTTTTCACAACCTAAGGAGAGAATGTGATAGTATTTGTTGAATCCCCTAGCTGCACCTATTCAAAGCGGGTAGCTCCAGGATCTTGGTAGCACCGACTCCTCCTTACAATTGCACACACTTCTCATGCATACCAAGATCTGGGTTTCTTATAAGGCTTGTCCCTCACCAAACCTTTAGATTGTCCCTGCTACCTCAGCTAAGAACCGCATGAATTGGGGCCGCTTCAAGGGTTTTGCCCTTTGCGTCAACAAATAGAAGGATTTTGGCTTCCTAAAACAATGGTTCGTAGTAAGGGCATCCGTTCAGGTGGTTATACATGTGGCAGTGCTACTCTCCATTATGGAGTCTCCCAGCCTCCAAGGGTTACGCCTTGGAGGGTTTTGGGGGAGGTTGGCTGTCGGTATAACACAACAACACCTGTCGCTTGAGACTTTCATCCCAAATGCCTTATTTTATATAGTGGCTTGGAAGAGCTTGGCTTTAGCTTGATGCCGCTTGGGTCGTTCCCACCTTTCGAAGTGGGGTGGCAGGCCCTCTAAGATTTACAAAAGCAATACAATCATGAAAATACTTTTGATCCCCAAGTTCACTCAAAGGTGCGAGGGGAGAGCATATGTATTCTAAATGATTGTATCACACTAAGCATGGTTCATTTTAGATCTTTTGGGTTTAAATGGGGTGTGGTTTTTGCAAGTTTTGTGATGAGCTTTTGATTCCCAAGATCACCAAAATGGTGCGAGGGAAGAGCATATGCTCTGTCACGTTACAAACAAAAAGAGCACAAGACACTTCAAACAATTAAGATGATTTTCTTGGTTACATGTGTGAGAGATGCAAGTTGTTCTTTTCAACCAAGATGTATGCAAATTTGTGGTTCATTTTAAAGCCCAAAATCCAAGTGTTTGATTTGTTTATTTGTTGGCACACCAAAGAGTAAATTTTTAGAGCACCAAAGTAAATGTTTGTTGGCACACACACTTCACACAGAGTTGATTGTTTGTTTGATCAATTTTTTAAAACACTAAATTGAAGTGTTGTCTAAGATCTAGCATACAAAAGAGTTTATTTTAGCTTGCCAAATCAAATTGTTTTCTAACTTAAACATCAAACCACCTTGCAAAAAGTTTTGTTAGTATCTACCGTATGACCTGCAACAAACTTGTCAATACCTGCACAGACAGAAAAGTCAGTTTTCTCAAAATAGTGCTAAAACAGATATGTGAAAGCACCACTGCGGGCAGAACAACCTGACTTACAGAAAATGGTGATGATTGATATTATGGTGCTAATTTAAGACTATAAAGGTGACAAAATAAAATATAGCACTAATGACAGACAGTGAAAGTGACAAAATAAATTATGGTGCTACTATGTTAATTAAATAGCGCTGATATATCTTTTGGCGCTAATAAACCGATTATAAGGCGCTAAAACACACGATAGCGTTAGTATGGCTATAGGATAGTGCCACTGTGCGACTGTTCGGAGAACTTGCTTAACTTGCGAATGGCGCCGACCTGAGTGATAGCACTGATACGACACTGAACACGTCTGTCCTGCCAAAAAAAAGCTATTTTTTTCTCACAAGGCAAGGGGTTAGAAGGTAAAATAAGGCTCTTGTTAGCCTTGTTAGCCGGGGTAAATGAAAAACTAGATGATATCTAAGCAAAAGTGCCTATTTAGATCCCTTGTAAAAATTTTGATATAAACCCCCCTTGCAACTTCAACATCTCTGTGTAAACCGAGAGTGAGAGAAAACCGAAAATAGCAAGAAGAGTTTAAACCAAGAAAAGGGTGAGTGAATGCAAGAAGTGGAAATTTCTACACAGAAATAGTGCTAAAACAGATAATAGCGCTGATTTGGGCCAGTGATGGTGCCACTGCGAGGGTATAATGATGATACACCTGCAAAACACACTTATCTCACACCAAAACTCATGAAAACAAGTTAGATTGGACCTTGTGGGTCCCACCGGGCATGCCAATGTAGATTAGAAAAGCAAATGAAGTTAAAACATAAAAACCAAATGCAATAAACATAAGATTATACCTCACAATGCAAATCTAATCCCATCAAGGGAAGAAGGAGCCTTTGCACCCAAACAAGCTCCTATGACCAAGATGATCCCTAGACAAATGGATTTCAATGTGAAATGCTCATTCAAGTTGTGCAACTCACAATCCTAGCTCAAGAGTGATTTTGGCATTATTACTTTGCATAGACTTGACCCCCCCTAAATGGCTTGGGAGAGGTCTTATTTATAGACTTTTGGAGGGATTCTTGATCCAAGGGTGGAGAATGGAGATGACATGGAGGGCCTAGATCTAATCTAGCAAAATGGATGGCTATGAATAAAAGTGATTCTTTTATTCATTTTGGGGAAGAGAAAAGTTATGGGGGAAGATTATTCCCCAAATAAAAGATTCATAGGGGGAGATGCAAATGAATTAAAAATTCATTTGGGGGGAAATAGAGGCACAGGCATGGGAAGGGTATTTTTTTATTGTGATGTGGGATTTTAGGTAGATTTATTCCCATTTATTTATTTGGGAAATGTGGGAGAGTGGGTTAAACTAGGTTTAACCACCCAAATGGGGGATTTAGGTTTAATTAATATTGATTTTATTTAATTAACCCTAAGGCTAGAATAAGTGGGGTTAAATTAATTAGCTAACATGATTTTAACTAATTAATTAGATTTAGTGGCAAAAAGGGAAAAATGATTTAGTAAATATTGCATATTTACTAAATTCATTTGGCTAGGTTTGAAACTATTGAATTAATGAAATTAATTCAATTGTCTTGGATAAATTGATGGGAAATGGGGTAATGAAGGGATAATTAATTAAATAAAATTTAATTAATTGGTTTAGGAGGGAAATTGATATGATCCGAAATATCAGGAGCCAGTTTGGTGGTCGAGACATTTTTAGATGTCTATAGGTAACATTGGGGTTATAGGAGGATTAGGCACATAAATTGAAATATGTACATTTGGATGAGGAGAAGAGACATCAGTATCTTGTAACACATCTCCATGTGGAGACACAACTGTATCCTATTCATCCTCTTCTTCTTTCTCCTGCTCACCCTCATTATCTAATGCAAACTTATCCTCAACATTCATGTCATCAGAAGCTGGTTCTTCAACATCTTGTTCTGCATCAACTTTCACTTCTTTAGAACTAGATTCTTCCTCTACTTCTCTAGCTTTGCTTCCTCTTGTCACAAATTTGATCTTAGGCTTAGAAGCCTTAGATGTGCTAGGAGCATCATTCTTATTCTTGGTTCTTATCTCAACTTTCTTTCCTGTTTGCTCAAAAAACTTCTTCTAAACTGGTTATAAAGTCCTTCAATGGTATACCTTTGCTTTGGAGCCATAGGTTTGTATTGGCTAACATAGGCTCAAACCATTTCCTTAAGTAAGTCAATTCCTTTTGAGACCATTGTATAGGAGGTAGAGGAGAATTTGCAATCTGCTCACTATCATATTTGGGATTAACCAATTTTTCATTATCTACCATACCTTGAGGAATATTAGCTAAACCCAAATATTCAATTTGGTCCAGAGATAACCTACTATAGTCTAGTTTTCTAATTTCCTCTTCTGTCCTCATATCAACCCAGATGTCCTCAACCATTGGCTCATGAAATTGAGTCTTTATTTTGATTTTATCCTTCACTCCCCTATAATCAAATTTTGGTCTTCTCTTGATTTGCTTCATAGTTACCAATTACATTTCAACTTTCATAGCCCTAGCTTTTGCTATAGTTGAAACTGAGTATCTACTAATCTCAACGAGAAATCTAAAACCAGGCTTCTTTAACTCCATTTGCTTATTGTGGACAACAATCATTTGTCGACACAACTCCATTAGAACCATTTTATCAGAAGGAAATCTTGGCAACATATACAGATAGACTTGGAGAAAGCCAACCCTTAAGTATGTGAAAGTTAGAAATTGAAGAAAGAAACAACCAAATCCATGTACTATTGACCATGCTTCATCTGAAACTCTTCTTTGTTCCAATTGAGGATCAAAAAGGCACAAGAACACAACAAAGAAGGCATCATTTACCCTTCTAAAATGGTGGATTGAACCCTTCAATGTAAGTTGAGGATAATATTGGTAAATAGGAAAAACCTTCCAATCCCCTTCAGATGTCAAGCCTGGGAAAATCCTCATTAAGGCTACTATGTATACAAGATAGTAGGTCATATAGAATTTGAAAGTAGTAGATACCTTGGTTAGTTGCTCATGGAGAGCATTGTTGATTTGTTCACCCCAGAAGATAGCTTGATTGCCCTAAAGTATAATTTTGATGAAAGGATACATCCATTCATGAAAAAGTGAAGAAGAAGCTAGTCCCCTTATTCTACTGAGAAGAGTTATTAGATCACCTACTTCCTCGATAAAATCACTTTGGGGAAAGCTCCTTGGCCACCTAGACAAGTTTGGCCTTGGAGTCTTAAGCCACTTGGTATTAATTATCCTTTTAGCCTTCTTAGAGTTCTTATCATCTTCTTGCTGAGAAATAGTAAAATCAAGTTTCACAACATCAACAGAAGTAGGACACATGAAAACTTTATCAAAAAACTATGGATCCAGTCTCATGATTACATTACCCCTCGCATCTGCTACAGTTCTATTATCCTTATTGTAAAAAATGAGCAACTTGAAGAATAAACTTTGTATTGTGTGTAGCCACTGGGAATGAAGACACCAGGTGAATGTTGCTCTTGACAATCTTTTGTATAAGAGGACTAGGGTTATCTGACTTAGTCCTCTCTACAAATTCAGTCATATCCACATGACCGATCTCTGTGTCCCAAATATCATCAACATTTGAAGTGACCGAAGTGATCGGGAAAACACGTTGATACTTGTACTTCATTACTTTTGCTTTCTTCAGAGATAGCTCAGTCATTTGGAAAGATGACACCTCTATAAGATGAGTTTTGTAGTTTCTTGGAAACACTGTGTTTTGCTTTTTTTCAGTGTTTCTAGAAACTACATAACTCATATTATGGACTGTGGAAATATCATGTCTACCTCTATAAGAGTCGATGACTAGAGCAAACTTGTAGAAGAAACTATAACAAAAGCCATGATCATGCAGTTAGGGGAAATGCTGGTAATTTTGGGAAACTGGACGATCATGACCATAGGAGTGAGGTTGAAAGGGCTACAAAGTGAGCAGGTCAAAAAATTAGACAAAAGCAGGCTTAGGATGATAATTGGAAATTTTTCTCAGAGTTAGAAATTTTTTACGTAAGAATGCATGGGTAGCAAAATTTAATGGGATAATCCACAATGTGTATAAGTGGCAAGAAATACTGCTTGTACAAGTAGCACAATATTTGTGTTCATGTTTGAGCAGCAAATTTTGTCGCCTTAGCACTTTGGGAAAAACTTTGCAAGGTTTGTATAAGAGCAGTAGAACTTACTGACTCTACATATGCTAAGGTTATTGGTTTGCTTTATGTAAGGGTGGTGAATTTCGCTGCCCATACACCTTAGGATGGAACTTTCATAAATGAACAAGCAACAAATTTCATCAACTTAGCACTTCGACATAATTTTAAAAGTTCACATGTTCGAGCGGTAAATTTTACTGACTCAACATGAGAAAGAAAGTTGAAGTTTTTAAATGCTTGAGTGGTAAATTTCACTGCTCAAGCATAAATTGGGAGTTTTGAAGTCTTCATGAGTGGGTGCTAAATTTCACTACTCAAGGATTTAATGGAGGTTTGAAGTCTTTAAAGTGGTAAATCTTATCGCTATCTCATATGACCTAGAAACTAAAACCTAGTTCTGAATCAACAAAGGAAAACTTAGAAAAAAGACTTCAAAAAGGAAAAATGAAAACAAAACCTAGTCAATCAATAAAAGAAAATTCAGAAAGAGTAGGGTTCCAAAATAAGGAAATTGTAGAAAGACAAATAATGACAATGATGAATCTAAACATGATTTAATTAATTCATAAAAAACCCTAAGTAGAAATGACTAGGAAGAAAAAAACTAACCTGATATGGAGAAATAGAAAAAAAATGCAATGAAACGCTGACAACAAACACCTCCACAATCTGCATTCAACAAATCGAATCAATAGCTTGACAAACAGAGAGCAAGAAGCGCAGGAAGGATACAAATAAAGACGAAACAAAAATGATTCAAAAGACTTTTTAAAAACTTAAAACGAAACTAAAAGTTAATAATAAATATCGCACAAGTTAACTCATCGTGACATTTATTACGTGTCTTGACGGTGAAATTCATTGACATCACATATGTTGTATACAAGACATGCATAGGTAGCGAAATTCATGGCTTCTACATTGGAAATGAAAAAAACATGTAACGGTAGCAAATTCTACCACTTTATCACAGACGTAGATAAAAATAAGAATGCATGGGTAGTGAAAATCACCGTCTCTGCATCTAACTCCTAAAACTAAAATATGTAAGGGCAACAAATTTCACCACTCTTGCATATATACAAAAAAACTTTAACTCTTCAAAATTGAGAAAACCATTTCAACAACTTAAACGGGTTTCAAGAAATACAAACAAGAAATGACTCGAATAGATAACTAGGAACGAGAGGACTACGCATGAGAATGAGAAAACTTGCCTCAATTTGCAAACTTAGAGTGTAGGTTACAAAACGAACAAGTTTCATAGGGGTCATCCTACAAAATGAGATTAGTTGATTTTGAGGACAACACATTTCTTTCATACATCTTTTCTCTTTTGGAGAGGAGTTTTGTTCCCACTGGGTTTTCTCCTTTTCTCTGCCTTTTGAGATTTTTGTTTATACAAGGGTACCTAACATGGCCTAGTAGCTGGGACCCATCATCATCTTTGTATTGCTACTCCCTAAGTATAACTTAAGGAGGGGTGTTAAAGTGTTGGGTTTATCCTAACCCACACCTAGGCTTAAGTCACACTTAGTGGCTAAGTCTAACTTAACCTTGACATTAAAGGTTAAGTTCACTTTTTAGGTTAGCCACTTTTTTGTCTCACCACGTGCTCACATGAGGTTAGTCATTTTGACACTTCACCTCATTACAGGTTGGAGATATTCTCTCCTCACCTTATGGGAGTTTGGAGACATTTGTCCATCATCCTCCACATATGCACACATGTGTTGATCTCATAGAAGATTAGTCATAGTCGGTTATCTCCTTCTCACATCATTCTCCTTTCCTATATATGCAAGGATATTTGCACATTTTCATCAACTCTTGATGTAATCTCTTGATTATACATTTTGGCTTTTATTTGCTTATGCTTTGCGAAAGTTCATCTTAGTTCTCATTTGTTGATCTTGGCTAATTCTAACAAATCAAAATTATCCTCAATATAATAGTTAAATAAGATCTTAGATTTGTGAATCATACCTTCAATGCCATCATGGAGATGATAATTACCTATAACAAAGGAGAACTTGGCCTCACAACTAACTAATTGAGCCACATTAAACATGTTTAACCTTCTCAAGGATAGTCTAGGATCCATTAGCAACTTGGTTAGGGTTTCTTTAATGCCCACACATGAAGCCACATCCATCTCCTTGGCCAATTCCTAGATACATAGAACTAGGAGCAAAGATCAAGATTTGTAATCTCCCTTTCAAGACAAGATATGAAATTCTCCACCATCTTGGTGCTCTCCACCCTCTCTTTTAAAATCCTAGACTATTGTTTTGATGCCTCCACGTTGCAATCCTAGCATTTACTCTTCCCTAAGCTACTTCCTATTTAATAGGAAAAGTGAAGAGGATTTTTTTAGGGTTGATTTTGATGGTTTGTGTAAATCCTCCTTTCTCCACTAAACATTCAAGGAGTTTCAGCTGAGTAGGAAGTCTACTACAAGCCTTCTATCACTTAGAACATAGGGGAAGATTGGAATTGTGTGATTTTGTTATTCAATTAAGTCCAATTATGCTCAAAATCCTAATTATGCAAATTTGGAAGCAAGCAGACAAATTACAGAAAATGCTTGCACACAGAGATATCAAATGACAATCAAATGCATATTAGATTTTGAAGTCTAGAAAATGGAAAAGTTAGGGACTAATGAGTGGGTGCCCTAGTCCAGTGCCATAGTTTTTATTGAGATTTGGGAATCTTATCTACAACTTGTTACTGTTGTTCCATAGATTTATCTATTGTGGGATTTGGAGGACTAATGAGTGGTCACTTGAGTCCAAGTCCCTATTTTCTTCTTTGATCTATAATTCTGACAGTCTGCACTACTCTCTTGCAACTCCACTTTTTCTGCTTCTACAAGCTGTAACCAGCAATCATGAAAAAATGGGTTGGGGATTGTGGTGTTTAGAGGCTTGCCTCAGTCAAGCCCTAGAGATACATTCAAGTCTTTTGAACACCATTGTCAAATAAAGAGTGTGTATCACTATGGGATAGAGGCAAAATCCAAATGATAAATGATTGAAAACATGATTGATATCACCTTGTAGTGAAGATCTCATGGAAGGAAGATGCTCTTCATGCCATGAGGAGGTAGATGCCAAATCTACAAATACAAACATAAGAACAATGCTCTTCTCTACCACACAATGAATATTTTGAATGCTCTAGAATCACAAGTATACATAAAGTTATTTAATGACCATCTAGTTTACAAATGAACCCTAATCATACTTATATATGCAGCTACAAACATTCCCACTATGAATTTCATAATTCAAACTTATTGTGTCAGTATAAGACCTAAATAATGGTCATAAACCGATACTTTGAAATTGATCCTGACCTAAAATAGGGTAGGACTAGGGTACGTGTGACCAAGTCCTCCCCCCTATTTCAAGTAGGATTTATGATAAACATATCTCCTAGGTCCCATTTCTCATGAAACTTCAGGATTTTCTCATCGAGATGTCAAATTAACATGCAAGATGTCCTAAATGCATCTTAAAGGACCTGGGAGCTAAATCTTAAGAGGAAAAATCCCCCAAGGTTACTTCTTTTGACATAACATTTAGCCCTCACTTTAATGTATGTATAAATACAAGGCCAATACATGCATTAAAGTACAGTCAACATGCATAGCAAACACGCCAAGCACAGAGAAGACACATCAATCACATAGAAGACAATAACAAACACCAAACACAAAGAAGACAGTTACAGTCACGCAAAACATGGAGAAGATAGAATTGAAGACACATAAAATACAGTGAATGCAATGAAGGTAGTGATGATTTTCTTTTTATTTTTTCTTTTTCTCATATATATGAAATGTAGATGCAAGTACAAGGAAAGTAAACACACCACCCATAATGCAGGAGGGACTCATCGCCACTAATCTTTAAGACTACATATGTGACAATAGACATGCCAAACAAATCAAGCATGCCATACAAATCAAACACACCATACAAATCCCAAAGCATAGAAGGGACTCATCACCACCGATCTTTAGACTATGCTTGGGAACAAACACGCAATACATACACACTTAGAAGACACTGAGAAAATACAACAGACAAGCAATGAAGTTTTCCTATTTCTAGGTTCATCACCATCTCACGCACATTACAGGCACACATCAATGATTGGGCTTCACCACAACAATCGTCGAAGACATGCTTAAGGGTTGAGTAAGTCACAGAACCACTCTCTTTCTCTGTAGAGGACTTTTAGAAAATGACAGGATGTGCACTCTCCACAAGAAATACACCATCCCCGCCTTCACAGAGGGCTTAAGATAAAAAGGATGTGATATACAACCTTTGTAGAGAGCTTAAATGATTACAACTTGATTTCAGACAAATCTCAGAGTGCAGGAGGGACTCGTCACCCCCAGTCTTTAGGAGTGCACTTGAGAACAAACACATTGCTAACATCTAAAAAACACAAATTACCTTATATATGCCCCCACCTTAAGGTGGTTGATATTAGGTATCAATATCAAGCACATTAAGGTAGGAAGAAAACACACAAGGGAACATGAGCTCTCACAAAGTCCATGCCCCCTAGAGGTGACATGTACCTTACGATCACCAAATGTTCTCGTAAACACATCCCTGAAAGAAAAGTGTTAGTGTCCATATAATCATGATAAACAACAACAATACATATCATTCACATCAAGAGAGCTGAGGTTATACTACAGATTCAAAGACTGAGTATAACCATGCGGCTGTACTACAGAAATCTCAAAACTAAGTGTAACCAAGGTGAGATTCAAAGATAAACAAAGTGCACTGAGCAATAGTATTGTTATGGTTTGTAAGTGCGATACGACACCATCAAGATCACACAAAGTGTGTCTACTAGCCAAGCATCGGATAATATATAACAACCCCATCATCATGTAAGAACTAAGTCCAATTTTTGATTTCTTGCTAAAGGGACACTAGGTCTGCATTAGTATAAAATATTTTTCGTCATGCATCTGCTAGATAGAAACACTAGAGGAAGGTAAACAATAAATCAAGAGAGGAGAAAAAAGTGTCTTAGGGATAGTCATGTAGGAGGGTACCCCTAAGTCACCAACCATAACACTATGTTTGTAAGACACAACACACAATAATAAAAAGTAGAGGAGAAACGATATAGAAGAATTATGATACAAATAGAAGAAGGGTCACAACAGAGGTTGTCTCTTGGTATCCTTGACCTTACAAGAGAATTAAGGGTCATCCCAGGAGGCCTAAACAACACATAAGACATCATGGGGGAAACACATCATGAGAGATAAAGGGATAGAAATACTTACCTATAGAGAGATTCATGCTAGAGGTTATCAACAATCAAATCTTCCTCTTCCCAATCTTGAATACTAGAGGAAAGAGGTGTGTAAGGTACCATTGCTAAGTCTTTGTCATTATTCTTTTGTTCATTCTTAAACACTTCTTGGTTTGACTCAATGTTAGGTGGAATGTTTTCTTGTTGAAGTTTACTTCAAAGGAGGGAGATTAAGGGTCTTCACTTCCTTAGTGATATCCATGGTGTGTGAACAATCAACTAAAGGGAGAAGGTTGGTGGGATGATCCATAGAGGTTTCATGCACTAGTGTAGGATTTTTATTTTTGTTAAATGAATGTTCATTATCTATCTATGGAATGTTTTTTGTTAAAAGGATCTCCTTAATCACATTAGGTTCAACAAAATGTTTAATAGGAAAAAGTGAAGAGGATTTGTTTAGGGTTGATTTTGATGGTTTGTGTAAATCCTCCTTTCTCTACTAAACATTCAAGGACTTTCAGTCAAGTAGGAAGTCTACTACATGCCTTCTATCACTTAGAACATAGGGGACGATTGGAATTGTGTGATTTTGTTTTTTAATTAAGTCCAATTATGCTCAAAACCCTAATTATGCAAATTTGGAAGCAAACGAACAAATTATAAAAAATATTCGCACACAGAGATATCAAATGACAATCAAATGCGTATTGGATTTTGAAGTTTGGAAAGCTGAGAAGTTGGGGACTAATGAGCGGGTGCCCTAGTCTAGTGCCACAGTTTCTGTCAAGATCTGGGAATCTTGTCTACAACTTGTTCCTACTATTCCAAAGATTTCTCTATTGCGAGATCTAGAGGACTAATAAGTAGGTGCCTAAGTCTAGGTCCCTATTTTCTTCTCTAATCTACAATTCTAATAGTCTACACTGCTCTCCTGCAACTCCACTTTTTCTTCTCCTGCAACTCCAATTTTTCTTCTCCTACAACCTATAACCTGCAATCACAGAAAAATGGGTTGGGGGTTGTGGTATTTAGAGGCTTGCCTTAGTCAAGCCCTAGAGAGACATTCAAGTCTTCAAAACACCGTTGTCAGATAAAGAGTGCGTATCCCTGTGGGATAGAGGTAAAATCCAAATGATAAATGATTGAAAACACAATTGGTATTACCTTGTAGTGAAGATCTTATGGAAGTAAGATATTCTTCATGCCATGAGGAGATGGATGCTAAATCTGCAAATACAAACACAAGAACAATGCTCTGCTCTGCCACACAATGAATATTTTGAATGCTCTAGAATCACAAGTATGCATAAAGTTATCTAATGCCCATCTAGTTTACAAATGAACCCTAATCATGCTTATATATGCAACTACAAACATTCCCACTAAGAATTTCATAATTCAAACTTACCATGTCAGCATAGGACCTAAATAACGGTCATAAATCAATACTTTGAAATTGGTCCTAACCTAAAATAGGGCAAGACTAGGGCGTAGGAACCCAAGTCCTCCCCCTATTTTAGGTAGGATTTATGATAAATGTATCCCCTAGGTCCCATTTGTCATGAAACTTTAGGGTTTTCTCGTCAAGATGTTAAATTTGTTGGAAATAGGACAAACAACTGAGAGGGGGGATGAATTAGTTGTCACAAAACTTTGTACCTTTCTGCAGTTAATTCTTTCCTTTTCTACTTAATAAAAATTCAATAACTTAACCATTAAAACAATCAATCATAAGTGTAAGAGCAACAACACAATAACACACTTGACACCAAGATTTTTGACGTGGAAACCTGGTTAAGGGAAAAACCACGGTGGGGGTTAACCCACAAAAATTAATACCTTGTTAAAAGTATTTTACAAATGGGAATGCACATGCATTCAGGCTCATTGTCCAGAGCTCGCTGCTCAAAAGGAGGCTTGCTGCCTACAAAAATATTACAAGAGAATAACAAAAGATTTTGAACTAAAGAATAACATCTACCCATGCAAAAGTTTTAGTTCCGGTTAAGTGCAAAAATTGATCTTACACATTTCATCTTGCTCTGCTCTTCTTACTGCTCTGCCTTCATTCGCACCTTAGATTTCTTCTTTTCTCACAAACTCCTTATTTGTACACACTAAATCATCCAATTCTATCAGCTATATATATCTGCAACATGATCTACAATCATTTTACCAGTTGGCTTCAAAAACATTTAAAACTTTGTTGAGTATTCTGCCCTGTCGGCTAGATCCATACATAATATGAGATGTAGACAAAAAATTGCACTCACAAATCATCAATTAGGTCAGCCACTATCACTGATCATCACCAATTGCCCAAAAAAATAACTTCTATACATCTGGAATAAGATCATTCATAAAGTCAGCATGTTCTTCTGTCTGTTTTGTCAAACTGAAACCTGATACTCAGAAGCTAGTACCTTTTGAGTCCTTCATCACCAGAGGACAAAATTTTGGATTTAGAGTGTCTTGACAATGTTTTCAACTCCCTTAGATCCACAACAAACCATGCCTTCCACCAGAGAGATCTAGACCAAGATACCAGACCCTGTTACTACTTTGTTCCTAACTACCCGGACTTGACAAATTCTGATTCTGACTTCTGGTATGAACAAATTGTGTTATGCAGATGATTGGGATGATATTAGTTGCTATCAATGACAACACCTATCAATGTAAAGCAATGTCTCTTGCCAACAATCTCCCCCTTTGGAATTAATGGCAACACTTAGTGAAAAATGACTAAGTGTCGAGTGTAGCTCCCCCTTACTCTATATACTTGTGCTTCTCTATTAGTTCTAAAGCTCCCCTTAGTTGGATTCCTCATTTTTCACTGCTCTTCACTCCCCCTTTGACATCAATGGCAAGGGGTGGGGTTCATAAGCCAAAATTCTCCAAAAATTCTATGTATAATGCCGCATATGTACAAGTAATCATTAAATTCTATTCACATGAACTTGAGAATGTCTACAAAACTATTTTTCAATTGCATAATTTTAGAGGCCCAAGTACTCTTCATTCCATCCAAACTTGAGATGTGCCCACTCAACAAAAATTAATATGCTTCTACCTTTTATAGATCTAATGGATCACTAGTCTAAATTGCAATCTGAGCTTCAGATAGGGCATTATACATTGTCTCTAACTTAGGAGCAATCAATCCCCAGAGCTCACACATTCTCTTCATGATGTTGCCCTTTTATTTAACAAGTCTCTTTATCTCATCAGTCAAGCTAATTACTTGGCATTCCTGACTTATGGGTGAAATAGTTAGAGGATCAAAATTATTGGATAGATTTGATAATTTCAGTTCTGGTTCCTTTATCTTCTTTTCAATATCCTCACTTACTTTGGGCCAGGATAGAAAAAATTTATATATATCACTTCCATCACTTAGAGCATTTTGAACACTCTTTATACTGATAGTAAGTATAGTCCTATCATACCCTATCAGTCTCTTACGTTCACTAAATCTCTTATCCAAAAACTTATTTCTATCTTTTTGTCTCTGCAGACTTCTCAAAGGACTCAAAATGAGTATTTACAAAACTTACAAGATTTTTTAGATGTTCAGAGGGGGAATCAGATGGACTCTTCTGGTAGGAAGGCATTAACTTTTCCAAAATCCTGATTGCAAGCCCCAATAGCTCATTGTCATCCATGTGGAACTTTAACATCTTTTCTCTAACCTTTACTTAGGTGAATGATGCTATTTTCATCAGTTGAATTGGAGAGAGAGCATCTGGATTGGCTAGACCTTGGAGTAATTCAGGTTCATCAAGCTCACTCATCTCTTTTTCAAGAAGAGTTTTCATTGCATCTGCAGTGTCTCTTGCAACATTTTTTGAACCATCCTTTTGTTCATCAGATTTCTTAGTATCTGCTTTATGTGCTTCAACATTTGCACCATCTTCTTCTACTTTATCTTTCTTTTCTCTTCTTTATCTTTCTCTATGTTCTCTGCAGAGGGACTCTTTCCTATTTGTTCATCACTTGCTACCTAATCCAGAGGGCTTGGTGAAGTAGTAATATTATCTTCTTTCCTTGATGTATCAGATGGATTAGGAGTATCTCCTGCATCAACTACTTTATCCAACATTTCTGTATCCTCCTGATTTGCTTGTTCTACTTCCAGAACAGAGGCTTCACCCAACTTATATTGCTGCTCAATAATGTTCTCTTCTTCACCATCTAGAACTTCTTCTGTGACTATGTGAAAATTGTGCTTTCTTAATTCTTTCAAAAGAATTTCTTGAGTTTCTTCAACGATTTCACTTATTTCTCCAAGCATGAGTTTGTTCATTCTCTTTTTTCTTTTAAAGTAATCTTGGACTTCCTTGAATATCATATTTATTTGATCAGGTGAAATTTGAGGACACAAACTTATTAGCTCATGTTCTCTGATCTCCATGTCCTTACTCTTGGCATTTTTGTTTCTTAACTCCAAAATATTTGCCAGACTTTGTGGCAACTTAGAAGTTATCTCAATCAGTGCCTTGTTGTAGATGTTGAGATATCAGACAGTTGCTTCCTCCAACACCCTTTAATCCACATCACTGTATTCATCATAGAATTCAATCATGGGTTTTAGATTACCATCTATACTGACCGACTTTATCACATCCTCCAGGGAAAGTGTGGGTTTCTCAATATATTCCTCATATGCTTCTATCTTTTACTTTTTGCTAGCCCTTTTGCTTCCGAAGCACTTTTCTTTGGTTACTTTTGTAGCTTTTGTTCTAGTGGCCTTTAGATCCTTGATTTCAATGTCAGAATCTATATCTTCTTCTTCTTCTCTTACGCTTTCATAGGTCCAGGATGCTTTTGTTTTCTTCCCTTTCTCCCATTTTCCGGTTGATTTTGCTTCTAGTTTTGTAGTCTTAGAAGGAACAAGGGTAGTAGCAAAGCTCCTAGTAGTTCTTGAAGTGGAAGAGAGTTCCACTAGATCACCTGTTTGTTTCTTATCTTGTTTCTCTTTCTCAACCTTCTCTGTTCTTTCTCTAAATTTTCTCACAACTTCATTAGTTAGGCCTAGATTTTTAGCTAACTGCTCAACTTATTTTCTTACTTTCCTATTGGTTTCAAGTTCTTTGAGCTCAATATGCAGTTTTAAACTCAACTCCTCATAAGTTCCAAATCTTTCAACTATTGTGTCTTTAGGCTTGCTTAGAAGATGTTGAGCATACATATTCAAGATTCTTTCATCTACTTCATACCCCATGGGCATGATCCAAACAGTTCTGGGTTCCATTGCTTCCACTAAACACTGATCAATATCAACCATGAAGCATATTTCATTTTTGTACTTGTCAACAATTGAATTAGGGATTCTTTCCCTTGAGTGCATCATACTCTAAATTTTTTTTAAGTAACCCCATATTGCAGTTTTCTAAGCTTTGAAATCACCAATGCTACAAAGATGATTTTTGATTTGAATGGCAATTGGCTCATCCTTAGTCTAGTGCACACCTTTTACCCTAGGTACTTCATTCATAAAGTAAAATAATAGACATAGAATCAATGTACTATACTTGAAAGTGTTTTTCTTATCTTTCTTGATTTTGTTTAAATTTTCGATCAGTTGAGTCTGTAGTAGTTCACACAAGTCATAATCAATATTTTCCTTTAGCATCTTGTATGCAACATATATGGTTGTTTCGAAAATAGAATTTTCTCTACTCGAGTGGTAAATCTTGTACCCAATCACCATGGAGGTGAATTTGACATCTAGTTCTATAATATCATTAATGGTCATTGCTCTTCTATCAAACTTGGCATCGATAGCATCAGTCACTGTCTGGTTTTTCACGGCTTTTAGGATGGGCAACCCACCAGTTGAGTTTAACTCAATAACAATTTTGATAGCATCCTTAGTAATCTTGAATGGTTTTAACAACCAAATAAATTCATCATGCGTCTAGCTTAGAACATATCGAGCCCATTCATCCTCATCAAATGTCAGAAACCCCATGATCTGAATAAAGTGTTTATCCTGTAGTGCCTTATACTCAAGTTTAAGTTCATGATTTTCATCCGTAAGTTGTTTCTCAAACAAGTCTACATACCTTGAATCTCCAAATTCATCTAGGTTTGCATGAATATAAACCCTAATGTCTTTGACATGCAGCACACCATACATAAGACTTGAAAAAGCACCTAACGGATCGACTTCTATTGATTTGTGAGGATGCTTCTTAAATTTGGGTTGAGGTCTTTCAGTAATGTCAAAAACATGAGTAGCCATCTCAATATATTTCATATTCAAATCTTCATAGAGAAGTACCTTTTTCCTTTGCAGGTTTAAGGTTGATCAAATGCTGGTTGAATTCGCTCTTGGTGCGTCAGTCTCTAGATTTGTAGCTTGAATGCTCTTCTTCTTATTTCTTCCAAATGCAAAGTGATTAAAATGTGTGACCAAGTGACCTTTTATCTCTTGCAAAACCTAATTTGGCGTTGTAATGAATGCTCTATCCTAACTTTATCCGGTTACTCTATTTTTGACAGTTCTTCATGAATCACTCAAGAAGTTTTCATATCAACATCTTTTCTTCCAGAGATCCTTCCAAAGTTTCTAAACCAATTCAAAATATCCTCTTTTATTGTGCTAGATTCAGGCACCCACTTACTAACTAGGGGAATTTGATGTTCAATGTAGCTCCCCCTACGCTAGAGCTTCTTACTTAATTCTCAGAGGAATTGTCAGCACCGGATTCTGGTGCGAACCCATCATTATTGTTTATTGTATCTTTCTTTGTCCAAATCTTGTTCATTTCACTCTGTATCTCATTCACATCAATTTTCCTTTTGCCTCTGTCTTGTTTCTTCTCATATAATTTTCTATTTACTGGACCTCTTCTTCCATTGTTCCTACTTCTACATAATCTTGCAATATGACCAGATTTATTCTAGTTAAAGCACTCAACATTTATTTTCTTGTAAACCTAATTTTCTCTTAATCTGTAATGATTAGCCATATGTCCAAACCCATTGTAAACAAAATAGTAACCATTGAAAGAATTGCTAATTCCTCTATTGTTAGCATTATTCATTATCATATTTCTGCATTGATTTGATCTATGACCGTACCTCTTATACTTGAAGCATTGACTGGAGAAGGATGGATCATTTTGATTTACTTTGCTTCTACACTGAGTAGCTCTATGACCAAATTTATTGTAATTGAAACAATTTCCATTGAATGATGGATATCTTTGAGCATTAGGTGTCTTACCGGAGGTTTTCTAGTTCTATTTCTCCCATTCCTAGGTTGAAAATTTCTCTATCCAGATCTGAAGCTTTCACCTTTCTCATATCCAAGATCATGCTTGTCATCGCCTTTTTTTTACCTTCAATTAGTGCTTCAAGTTTAGCTAAGCTTATCTTGAACTTCTCCTTATACTCATTTGCAATTTCTAGGTCATGTCTGAGAGTGATAATTTGTCTCTCAAGTTTTCTTTCATTGTCTCTACTTTCTTGCAAATTAGATTCTAGGAGGCCAACTATCGCATCCAATCTGCAGCATTCTTCAGATCTCTCTTTCAGATTTTGATTTATTTCTTATTCATCTTTCTTTCTATCTTCAATTTCCTTGGTTAGTCTCATCACCCCAGTTTCCATCTCATGTTTTAGGATAGTAACTTCTTTAGCTAACTTTTCACTTTCCTTTGTCTTCTCATTCAGGACCTTGTCTTCATAATGCTTTCCCAGTTGAAGAGGTTGCTCCTTTCCTTTTGCATTGGATTTGCTCAATTTTTCTTTTAGAATCTCAATGAAGTCTTCAACCTTTTTGAGGTTATCTTACAGCTCTTAAACTTTTACCTTGGATTGCTCGAGATCATCTAGGGCAAGATTAAGTTGCCCTTGAAGGTTATTTTCATCTATTTTACTACCTTCCCAGATCTTCCTTAAGTTGTTAAATTTTTTTAAAGGAACTTGGCTCTGATACCAATTGTTGGAAATAGGATAGACAACTGAGAGGGGGGGTGAATCAGTTGTCACAAAACTTTGTATCTTTCTGTAGTTAATTCTTTCCTTTTCTACTTAATAACAATTCAATAACTTAACCATGAAAATAATCAATCATAAGTTTAAGAGTAGCAACACAATAACAAACTTGACACCAAGATTTTTGACGTAGAAACCTGGTTAAGGGAAAAACCACAGTGGGGGTTAACCCACAAAAATTAATACCCTGTTAAAAGTATTTTACAAATGAGAATGCACATGCATTCAGGCTCATTGCCCAGAGATCAATTCTCAAAAGGAGCTTCACTGCCTACAAAAATATGACAAGAGAATAAAAAAAGATTTTGAACTAAAGAATAGCATCTACCCATGCAAAATTTTTAGTTTCGGTTAAGTGCAAAAAACTAATCTTACACATTTCATCTTGCTCTGCTCTTCTTACTGCTCTGCCTTCATTCACACCTTAGATTTCTACTTTTCTCACAAACTCCTTATTCATGCACACTAAATCATCTAATTCCATTGGCTATATATATCTACAATATGCTCTACAATCATTTTACCAGTTGGCTTCAAAAACATTTAGAATTTTGTTGAGTATTCTGCCCTGTTGGCTAGATCCATACATAATATGAGATGCGGACCAAAACTTGCACTCACAAATCATCAATTAGGTCAGCCACTATCACTGGTCATCACCAATTGCCCAAAAAAACAACTTCTATACATCTGGGATAAGATCATTCATAAAGTCAGCCTGTTCTTCTTTTGTCTGTTCTGTCAAACTAAAACCTGATACTTAGAAGCTAGTATCTTTTGAGTCCTTCATCACTAGAGGAAAAAAATCTAGATTTAGAGTGTCTTGACAATGCTTTCAACTACTTTAGATCTATAACAAACCATGCCTTCCACCGGAGAGATTTGGACCAAGTTACTGGACCCTGTTAATATACTACTTTGTTCCTAACTGTCCGGACTTAGACAAATTCTGATTCTGACTTCTGGTATGAACAAATTGTGTTATGCGTATGATTGGGATGATCTTAATTGCCATCAATGACAACACCTATCAATGACAACACCTATCAATGTAAAGCAGTGTCTCTTGCCAACAAAATTAACATGAAAGATGTCCTAAATGCATCCTAAAGGACCCAGGAGCTAAACCTTAAGAGGAGAAAGCCCCCAAGGTTACTTTTTCTAACAAAGCACTTCCAAAGGCCATTGCACCCAGACCAAAGCACTCACCAATAATGAAGAGGGAACAAATTCACCATTCTAGATAGAGCATAGCCACAAAACAAAAATGGTGAGCCATAGCAAGAAGATATTATAGTGTCATAAATTTGTCACTAAGAGCTTAATCCAACCTATCAAGCAAGGCTCTTAGTCAATGTGCTTCATGTCATCATGTAAAAATAATTGTTGTTGTCCCTTGTGATCCAAGATCCAATCTATGGGATCATTTTATATCACATGACTTAAAAAACCACTACCATATTGCCCACTTATGTAATGTAATCTATGGGATCATAAAGTTGTCAAATGCATTTTCATGAGATCAAGAATTAAAGTTCATCATTCTAGATTCTTTCAAAAAAAATCTATTTTTGTTGCTTTCATTGTACACAAACATATATGCTTATGATAACATTCCATTTTTAAATGAACTAAAAAAAAATTTGTTAGCCATGACTCATAAGTCTTTGGACATTATGAAATGAATCCCTCATTATTAAATTTTGACATGAATCAAGTACAAGAATTCAAGATTCTTAATCCAGTTGTGATTACGGACTATAAACAAACAATAGATGTGGCATAAGGAATTTAGTATTCACTAGCATTTGCTAGAGATGTAACTAGTGCAAATTATTCAATTCCTATCTTACGAAATAGAATTTAACTTTACTACCATTTTTTTAGTTTTGCACAAGTGAATAAAGTACTCAATCTAACCATATTATGAATATAGTTATAATATTCATTTCAAATCAATGATGTATTCCATTGCTTTTCTCTAAAATTCCCCTCATCCCTTTGAGTTCCTCTAGTTTTAAATCCTACTACCACTCCAAACACTTATGAAATGCCCTATGTAGCTCTCTCCTAACCACCTTCAAACCCTCATCTCATTAGTATTAATTTATAAATCTCATCATGCACAATTTTGCAATGCCACAAATGTGCAATTACAATGCGATATAAATCATTATTTTATTTTTACATCTACAAATGTTATTCTCTTCTCTCTAACATCAATCTATAAACCTCATTATGAGAGGTTTTCAAGTGCCATGCATATCCACTAATTACAACATAAACACACTTGTAGTTTTTTTTACTTCTTCATTGTAAATTATAGTGGTTTGTTTCAAATTGAAATCAAATTAAATTAAAAAATATCTGTGAATTCACAAATCTATTACTTATCTCATCAAGAAAAGGTATGTGAAACAACATTAGAAATATTCTAACCATAAATGACACAAAATCTACATACACTTATATAAAATTACATATTAAATTTACAATGTGTAATTAAATGCTTAACCTAACATAGCAAAAGACAATATGATTAATCAAAACAAAAGTACTATACAAAGTGGCAAGGGTAATTGTGATCCCTCCTCTCCCATTTCTTGTTGCTCAAGTGTCTTTCCATTTAATTGAAGTGTTCCTCACCTTTTGTTTTTCACTCTTTCTCCACCACCTCCTCCAACTTTTCATCTCATACATATGTAGGTTTTATGAAAATAGTTCAATTAAACATTCATATTATATAAAATAAGTCTTTGATAGATACCCCAATAGAGTATCTAAGTAATGATCTCCATTGCATTCTATGTATCTAATTTTATGAAGCCAACATCATAGTCTAGATTGCCAAATACTCAAAACAAAAAAAATACCATTTTTTTTAGTAACTAAAAACACAACCTTGTTCCTTCATTATTAGTGCAAGTCTAACATGGTGCACATTATTATAGTGTGAGCCTATTTTTCAAATCACTTCATTTAGCATCACCAATAAGCTCCACAAGAACATTCTCCTAGCCTTAAATGATGCAAACAATTCACATCCCTCACACCAATTTCTTTTGCAACAATCTTGGAGATAAACTTCATTGCATTGTGATAATCAACACATACTTGAGGTTCTTAACAACTCTAATAGTTGTTGTAGTGTGTGTCTAACAAACCAAAAGTAATTGGCAACTTTTCACTATGGTGGTAGAGAAATAATTTTTTTTCCTCCATTATTAGTGCAAGTCTAACATGGTGCACATTATTATAGTGTGAGCCTATTTTTCAAATCACTTCATTTAGCATCACCAATAAGCTCCACAAGAACATTCTCCTAGCCTTAAATGATGCAAACAATTCACATCCCTCACACCAATTTCTTTTGCAACAATCTTGGAGATAAACTTCATTGCATTGTGATAATCAACACATACTTGAGGTTCTTAACAACTCTAATAGTTGTTGTAGTGTGTGTCTAACAAACCAAAAGTAATTGCCAACTTTTCACTATGGTGGTAAATGTCTTAAATATGGAAAATACCTTGCTACCTTCATCTCCCAAGCCAATTTCTCCAACTTTGCATAGATCTCCTATGTTTGTGGATGTGATATGTATCCTACACAAAAATCACGTACCATTTTATAGACTTCAATCCAACTACATCCAGGGATCTTTATAATTCTTTTTTCTTTCAACAATCTCCTTTCAATTTGAGCCTCATACCACCTACTCACTTCTTCATGGATGTTTTAAAGAATATAGGGGAGAGGACCCAAATGTTGTGATAGTATTTGTGGATTTAAGGCCCAATATTTTTAAAAGGTTAACACTAGTAGTTGTGATTTTAAGGTTGTTAGTGTTGACTACAAGTACTAATAATTGAGTGAAATGTCTCTTTAGATCTAAAAAGCAACCAATCATGTGATGCCACATTAGCGTACCAACAAAACATGACTTAATGCACGTTTATTGGTTAACTCAACAAAAAGCATTCTGATGTGGCATCATATTTGATGATATGGACCTAAAGCCTTAGTTATAAGCAAGGGCCTTACCAAGTAAGTGCTGTAAAAATTTTGTAGTGATTTAAAATTGCGATGTATGATTTTGAGAGGCATGAAATTAGGGTGCCCAATTACTAGGTCCTCTCTTATAAGTCACGGTATATTTTTAGAGTCCAAATAAAAAAGCAACATCGTTGTAAATACTCCCAAGACTACATCCATAGGTGATTTGTAACACCAAGAAAACACATCCTCACAACGACCACAAGTTTAACTGGCATCTTAATGATAAAGTTTATGGTGTCCTCAAGATCACGTCAGTAGAGTTTGAGTCAGAAATTTTTTTTGGCCACATCCCTTGATAGTCGAGCTAGCACCCCCCATTTTTTTCCTGGCATTTTTTAAACACTTTTATCAATATTTTCGGTGTGTTTTTCAAAAACCACCAAAAAATCACTAAAATGTGTCATCGACCGATATTGGACATGTGTAGGGTCCCTTCGTGGGTTGACGCCATGCCAATACTGGCTCATTTTACTACTAGTTAATGTGCATTAACTACCCAACATCCTACCACATTAACTCCATTCATGAAAATAATTTATAGATTTAGCAGTTGCATTAAGGACCAGTCCTGGTTCAGATGGACGCCAACAATGGTGATGCCATGGGAGAATATTAGTGATACATTTCTTGATCTTTCAATGTTTATCAACACCACATTTGGCATAAGGAAACCATTTACCTTCTAGTTATGTAGGTGAGCTTGTGTTCTTGTTGCAAGTATGTGCCTAATCGGTGTTGTCATTGATGTCAACATATCTTTGTTGTTATTGATGTCAACTGTATCTTATTCTATTACTTGTTTAGAAGATTTGTATGTTGAGGATATTGAGAAAATTAGCCTCTCTAGAAGAGACAAGTGACTCACAGTAAAGTGTAGTATAGATAGTGAGTTGTATGTTGAAGAACAGTCTGGTAGATTGCTCCACATTTCCTTCTGGTTAAAGATCTTGGTTTGTGGATTGAAATTTAATTAAAGGAATGTCTAAATATGCTAAATCTTGAGTTTGAGCCTCTGGTGTGAAGAATTGAGAGAGTTGCATTCACCAGAGTAAAACCTACTTTTTTTGTAAGATCAGTTGGGACAGGGAGAAAGTATTCTACTTTGCATTTCTCCATAGTAAAGTATTTTTCTCTATAGTTCTAGAGGGAAGTCTGGGATGATGATAAGTGCCTAAAATAGCAGTGGTTCATGTTTTGGTGGTTCACAAGCTATCTTTATTTTATGACAGTTGAAGATAGTAAAGTGCATGTGTTCTGGTAAAAGATCCTATTGTTAAAGTGGATAAGGTTTGTGTGGTTGCTCCTAATGACTACAACGTGCTTGTGGATGCCTCCTAATCATGTTCATATCATTACATTGGTCTGTGTGGAAGAATTGTGAAGGTGTTTGAAGATTATTCCTGGATAGCATATTGAGTAACCAATTTGGCCGACCTGGTTAATCCCAGTGATTGCAAAGATCTTTAAAAGATTGTGGAAGCATGATAAAGCATGGAAGATTATGCTTGAGTCCAAGCTAAGGCGTGGCATGATTCGTGTACAATTTTGCTTCATCCCCTTTGCATAATGTTGTAATAGGTCAAGACCTATTTTGTAAATATTTGTAATACCAACCTTGGAGATTGTTCCAATGTTTGATGATTGTAATGCCGACCTTGATGATCATTCCAAGGGTGTTCAAAGTGTATAAATACTTGTAGTTGAGTCATGGAAAAGATGTCCTTGAGCAAAGATGAGAAGATAATAAGAAAGGTCCAAAGGCAGAGCAAATAAGAGGTAGAGTAGAGAAGAGGGAGAGGAAAGTAGAGGCAGAGCAGAGCAAAGAAATTGTTGTACTTTAATTATAGACATAATAAGGTGTTGATTGTGGTAGCGAGCCTGGTAGTGAGCTGCCAGTAGGGTTTAACATCCCTCAGGGTTTAACAACCCTTATTGTAATCTTGCTAGGCTTAGGATTGAGATAGTGAGCCTGCTAGACCTAGTTGTTCTTCATGGCAGTGAGCAAGTATGTTTAGGCCCATGGAGTGACCAAGCCGGAACATCATTATTTCAACATTGCAATATATATTGAGAGCTAATCTTCTCCGTGGTTTTTCCCCACCTTGAGGTTTTTCACGTAAAATCTGGTGTCTCTTGTGTTTGATGTTGTATTTGTGGTTAAGTTTCTGATTTCATGCATTCATTGTTAAATCATAATAATTGTGGATAAGTGATTAATGTTTAATAGTAGAAGTGACTAAGTTTTTGAGACAACTGATTCACTCCCTCCCCCCTCTCAGTTGTCTAGTGAATATCAACAATTCCAACCTCACACAGGCAGAAACTACGCATTGCAAGATTTTTTTCATATTTTCATTCAATCTTATTTTGTGTAAATAGATTTAGTGTACAAGTAATGATATACTCTTAGATATATATAGATATGACCAAGCCTAAACATCATTATTTCAAGATTGCAATATATATTGAGAGCTAATCCTCTCCGTGGTTTTTCCCCACCTTGAGGTTTTCCATGTAAAATCTAGTGTCTCTTGTGTTTGATGTTGTATTTGTAGTTAAGTTTCTGATTTCATGCATTCATTGTTAAATCATAATAATTGTGGATAAGTGATTAATGTTTAATAGCAGAAGTGATTAAGTTTTTGAGACAACTGATTCACCCCCTCCCCCCTCTCAGTTGTCCAGTGAATATCAATAATTCCAACCTCACATAGGCAGAAACTACGCATTGCAAGATTTTTTTCATATTTTTGTTCAATCTTATTTTGTGTAAATAGATTTAGTGTACAAGTAATGATATATATATATAGAAACGATGAACAAATGTTATTTTGTACCAATATTGCACCTATATTTTGGCCGACTATGTATATATGTGAGTATACATATATATATGCATATATATGGCCAACTATGTGTATATGTGTGTATACACAAATATATATGTATATATGCAAATTATAATAATAAAGAATGAATTTTCCTTTTTGTATCCATTGAGTTGGAAGAAATGTTTTTAGCTTAGATTTATGTTTATGGTTGCTTATTTGGTTTTGATTTTTATGTTTGGGATTTTAGTTCCAGTTACTAGAATTATAGTGTGCATCCATTAATTTGGAAATAATGGTTTCCTTTCCCTGTATCATCTTTTTGGAAAGAATGGTAATAAGCTTGGGTGCAATTTGTTTTTGGGTATTGCTCATTAGGGTTGTATTTTTAGTTTTAGTTTTTAGTTAGATGACTGTAATTTTATGTGTTTATTTATTTGGAAAGAATGATTTTTTTTCTTATACATTAGTTTTTAACGAATAGTAATTTTAGCTTAATTGATTTATGTTTGTGGGCATTTCACAGTTGGGTTGCATTTTAAATGTACAAGAATATTTTGTGTCCATTTGTTTAGAAGGAATGGTTTTCTTTTTTTGTTAGCAACTGATTTGGAAGAAATAATTAGAATAGAATAGAAGAGAAGGTTTCTGATGTCCGTGAGGTCAAAGATATCTCAAGGGATAGCTAAAGCTTTATGTATTACTCATCTTCTGTTATTTATATTGATGATGAATTCCCCTATTTTCTCAACCTACTTCTCTTTAAACAAGTCCTGTAAAGAAACCGTTGTTGAAGCATCCATGTGTTTGGCCCAAATGTCCTTGTAAGCTTTGCCCAAATTCAGTAATGGAGGAATAACAGGTAAGCATAAGAGAGCATTAAAAGACTTAGAATAACTAGAAAATTTAGGAGTTCTTAAAAGAGTAGAAGAAGCCCTTCCAAATTAGGAAAGGGGTACTTAACTAGACAAGATTAAGCAAGATTACTATCTGAAAAATTAAGCAAGATGACTATCTAAAAAAGGTTCCAGTGCATTGGTTATAACTTGAATGGGTTCACCACAAATAAATTTTTCTATTGACAACACAATTATGAGCACATAGACTGATACTGTTCTAGTGTCAACTGTTGATATTTCAATCAAGATATCAAGTTTATAGATTTGCACTGTGATAGAGTTTCTTATACCCTTCTTCACTTATATTCAACTTAATTAGATGTATGTGTTGCTTGTTCTTCAATTACTGTAACATGTATGGTAACAATTTTTGAAACAATATTATGAAACTTTTACATAACTTGAAACAATAGTATGATAGAAATATTTCAAACCCTTTCCTGTATCATGTTTCTCTTTCAAGTTATTTCATATTGTTATTTTAAGATTTATCTGTATCATACTGGTCTTTCAAGATATTTCATATTGTTGTTTTATGATTTATCTGTATCATACTGCTCTTTCAAGTTATTTCATATTGTTGTTTTAAGATTTATCTCTATAATACTATTGTTTCAAGTTTATATATATATATATATATATATATATATATATATATATATATATATATATATATATATATATATTTGTATCATTATGCTATTTGAGGAAGGGTTTAACATGATCACCCAAGTGTTTATAAAAGGTAGAATTGGGGATATGCTAGTATACTATGCATTGCTTGTTTCATTGCACACATATCCTTGATCATTTTCTTTCAACTGAATTAGATGCATGGTTAGTTTGTTCTTCAATTACACTCTTACATGTATGAATTTGTTGTTTTAGTTTGTATCATTCTTTTAATTATAAGAGTTAGAATTGTATGTTGTTTACTAATCACTAAGTTGGTTCAATGTAGAGGAAGAATTTGAAATGATATTAAAAAAAATTATATTTCTAACCAGTTTTAATATTTTGTTTTTATTATTTTAATTTTATGTTTATTTGGAAATAATAGTACAATAATTACGTGTTTTATTGAAAAATTGCAATGCATAGTGAGCCTGAGAGTTTTTTTTAATTTTGCAGGTAAATTCACAAAAAAAATTGGTGATTATGGACATGGTGGAATCAGTAGTTTGTAAAAAAAGATGAGAAATGGAACATGTTTTAATGTATTTTGTTAAAATATATTTACATCTTGGTCAGTTAAGAATGACTTTTGTACATGTCAACTCACTTTTAATGCAATAAGACATATGTTTTGGATTAAAAAAAATCATTTGTAATAACCTTTTATTGGGAAAGTGGCAAAGATTATTTATATTGTGGAAATAAGTTTATCCACTTGCATTCACTTAATATTGGGATGGCGGCAAATAAATGTCAAGTTGCATTCACTTAATATTGAGAAGGTGGTTAAAAAAATAGTCTACCTATGATAGGACATATTTTATGTGTAACTGCCAAAAATTTGGTAGTCTCATAATTTTTATTTTTTTTTGTAGTCCAACTTTTTTTCTCCAAAATTAAAAAAAAAAAAGAATTGTTGAGAAAATCTATGGCCACAACCAAATTAGAATATGGCATGGGTGGTTGGCATTTCATTTGTTTTAGGCGTATTTTAAATATTACATTCATTTAAGATTGTGTAATGTATTTATGGATCTTATCTATTATCGTTTGATTTTTTTGGGAACACGGAAGCACCTTCATTAAGAGGATGATTTTGTCTTCCTCTCCAAGCATAGCATAAACACTGTGAGAACAAATCTTCACGCCCCTTTTATTGGAGGATCTCTAAGCTGATATGGATGGTTGTTTGGACAGCAGGGTTTGATGCCCGATTGAGGGCTTAAATTTGACAGTTGACCTTGTCTGTCAAGAGATTTTTTTTATCACAGTTATCTATTTAATGGTGCCCTTCAAATACTATGGCATGTCTTAGTATAAGTAAATCATATAAAAATCAAATATATATAATCATAATCCTATATAAATTTTTACAGTTTGTCCAAAATCTCTCCTTTTATATGATACAGTCTTTTTAAATTTTCAATTATATTTTACAGGAAAAATGTCTAAATACAGCTATACAACTGTCAAATTTAAGCCCTGACTGGTTGCTAGAGCATTCCATAATTTCTAGTAGAAATTCAGCATTCCATAATACTTAGATGGGTGTCCATACTCTGCCAAACACATTTGCTTGTAATTTTATAAAGCCTCTTCAACAAATCGATTTTGCACATATCATGCAATCTCCATTTTAAAGCACTATTTTTGGCAGCGGCAGGGAGGAATAGTGGTAGTTTGTATTGCTTGAAAGTTTCTAAAACCACTTCAACTAGTTCACTTGCCATATATATATTCAACAATCATTCAAATCATATTCCTCTACCAGGTTGGAGGTGTCAAAATTTTCCCGCTGGATTTCCAACTGAGAAATTTTCATTCTCCATTCATGGCCGCTGAGAGGTATTGGAGAAGATTAGGGTTTTCAAAAACCTAATTATTACTAATAAAGAAATCAATTGGCCAATAATGGATTTTCAAAACTTTCAATATTGTCGGCTATCGGCAATTTTTTTAAAACTTAAAACTTGTCCATTAAGGAGTGTCCGCCAGTTTCAAAAATTAAAAAACCTTAAAACTAGGGGAAATGAATACAACTAGGTAGGCATAAACACAAGAAGGGGGCACTACATTTGATTTCTCATATCGATTATCATTGTTAGGGCAACACAACTACTATAAGGACAAAAAATAGGGCATTGTAAGATTGGGAACCAATACAACCACACCACACATAGATCAAACTCAATTGATCCAGGGCCTTACGTAAATTAAAGTAATTAGTGACTTACTGGACTTCAAACTATGCAAATTGTTGCAAATATCAACAAAGTATTCATTCTTTTGTATAAATTCACTATTGTATCACAAAGCTCTGTATAAATTTTAGTAAAACAAACTTTGCCTTTCAGATTAATATGAAAATTGTCAAATATCACTGCAATTCCTCATTCTTTATTCAAATGTATGACAACTTCCTTCAGATTTTTGTGTTTAAGCTAATTAGTTTTCAATTGTTGGAGAAAAGTTAGAGAAACTTAAATTGAAATACCATTGCATACAGGATCTAAATGTTCTTCTATTCACGTTTTAAAGAATACAGTGATCTGAACAATTCAACATCATTAAATCTACAAATGTAAAGTCCTGAACATTTTCATGAACATACATTAGAGATTGCAAGATTTCAAAGAATAATACTTCAAGTAAAAGTTTAGATCAGAAAACAATCTATAATAGACACAGAATTTTGAATTCACCTTTATTCAAAATACAAAGTCATACAAAATTTACAATATAATAATGACTTATGTTTCATTGATCAAATCACCAGAAAAACTTACAAACATTTTTACAGATATACTAAGGAGACCAGACATTCCACACACTCCTTAATGTAGACACAAGTGACCTCCCTTCTAAACTAAGAGAAAACTCTTCTCTATTTCAATAAACTTTGACAAATTACAATCTCAAGCTAAAATTCTAAAATCCCTGTGTAATATGATACAAGTAGTAGAGCTTATTATATAGACTTCGAAGCTTCATACTGCTACAGTTACAAAATCCAATCAATGGTCAGCATTCAAACTTTCTAGATCAATGGCAGGAATCATTTCCTAATTGTTCTCAAAATATCTCCATGGTATCTTTACTTGGCTCAAAGGATGCCTTTAGAATCTTTTCAAAATAAAAGATACCCGTTGACTTCTTTCCTTTTTGTTGACTTTTGGTCGATGATGCTCTCCAATTACATTCTTACTTAGCATATCTTCTTTTCAAAATCCTTTTATTCCTTTAGGTACTTTGCAAAATTACCTGTCACTCCCTTAATGAAAGCACGATCACCTTCTTGAATTTTTGCCCATGTAAATTCCTATGCTTTGACCCCCTCTTTAAAATTCTTCTCTTTTGATGTCAAATCCTTAACCTTTTTTTGATATTTCTTGATCTTAGCATTTATTTCCATAATTGAATCAATCATATCTATGCTAAGATGTGCTGCGGGGTTCTTCAAATATGGTGAAAATATTGCCTTAAACTTCTTCACAACCTTTTCCAATCCATACTCTGGTACCTCTAGGCATTCATGCCCAATGAGTTTTTCTATGATTTTCATATGTACCTTTACCATACTATCAGCGACCTCCTCTAGGTCTCTAGTGCTTATGATATAGCCTCTAAGAATATCTTCTTCAAAATTTAATTCCAACTTTGCTTGTGGCAACTAGTTGACCATTTGAGGAGTAATGACTCCTTTAATTATCAGTTCTTCTATTCTTTCCTCTATTTCTTCAAGATTCTTTATTTCTAATTTGCATTCTTCTTTTCTAAATTCACAGTTGTGTAATATAACATTACATTTGTTCTTCTCTGTCAAAGCCATATCCTAACTTGTTGCTACCTGCCTTGTTACCTCTTCTCCTTTTTGTATGAGGCCTTTTAACCATTTCTCAAAAATGTTAGCTTCAATCTTTTTATTTCCCATCTCCTTTACCTCTTCCTTTGATAACACTACCATTTCAATAGGCAATTCTGGTACTATGGCATTGGGATCAAACATCCCTCTGATGAATTGTTGTAATTGGACAATATGTCCTTTCAAGTCTTCCTGATTATCTTTATCTTTCTTCAATATTTCAGCAGTGGCCTGATGCATGTCCTCCCATTCATTTATATGTTGTTCTCTGGTCATGTGGCCTAGATCTAGATTAAGTATTTTATAATCCTCCATAGTCATTTCTCCTTTTGATTTGTCTTTTTGTGGTATGGCTAGATTCAACATTCTTGATCTAGAAGGACTTCTTTTGATGGTTGGCATAGTTCTAGTTTTTCTTTTCTCTTTCTGTGGTCTAGAGCCACCTAGTAGACTCTTGATATCGATAGGTACTAATTGTACCTCCACCTTCTCTCTTCTGACCTCTGAGCCTAACTAGGTTGGAGCCTCCTTTGTAGCTTCTGCTTCTTTTTCTTCATTTATCACCTCTTCTTGAGGTTTCTCCATTTCTACTCGTTCTGCGTGTTGCTCTTGTTGTTGCTGAGGTGGTTGAGGTTAAGGGCCTTGTTCTAGAACAAGTGGATCATTATGCTATTGTGACTCTCCCTCATTATCATCTTCTTCTATTTCAGTGTCTCCTCCCTCTTCATCTTCTAGATTCTCCTTTTCTGAAGACTCTTTTTGTTCTTCCTCCTCTTTATCATTTTGTTCTATATTTTCTCCATCTATATTTTCTTTCTATTATTTATGCTCAGTATTATCTTCAGCAACATTCTCTGTATTATCCCTACTTTCCTCAGGATTACCTGATATTTCCATCGATTCTTTTCATGTTTCAACGTGCTCTTGCACTTTTCAGGTAATTTGTTTGCTCCATCCGTGAAGGTGAACCTGTGACCTTATCAGGTTCCTCTTTATCATTTTCCTTTTTAGATTTGCTCTTTGTATTCTCTTCTTTTTCACTATGTTCATTGTACATATTTAGAATACCCAAAACATCAGCACCAGAAGCATTTATCTTTGTTTCCTTCTCAGCCTGGGCTGGTGTTTCCTTTACTACTTTTTCTGGTGTGTCTTCTTTTTCAGAATCCTCTATCTGTTGTGTGACATCTTGCACATCCTTTATGATTTCAAGTGGCACCAATGTACTGAAAGGATCCACTGCTTCCAACCTATCCTGTACATTTTCCTCTTCTGATTCTTGGCTTTGCTCTATCTCCATATACGCCTAAGTATCTTGCTCTTCTCCTGCATCAAAATACTCACTTAATTCTTCTTCATCTTTTCCAATTTCTTCTCTTGTACCAGGATTCACCTCCCTGACTTCACTATCACTACTGTCATCTTCCACATTGACAGTCTCACTTACTTTTTTGGCTTCACACAATTTTGACTCTTGCAACTTTTCTTTAGCCAACACTTTCTTAACCTTGGCATTTTCTTGTCTTTCTCTTTTGATGTGGCCTCACTATGTATGCCACTCAACTTAGTACCTACCTTTTGAGCACCTATAACATCACCTAGTTCTAATGTTTGTCCCTTTGAAGATGAAAGGAAATTTACATATCAGATGTTAGTTCTTCGATATTTCTGCTTTAGACATTTTCAACACTGAACTTGATGAGCCAAACAAAAATAGACAGATGGCGCAAATCACTTTTTTAAATGTATATTTGTTATTGTGGGACAATTGGAAAGATTCCAAAGAGATAAGAATGGACCGAAAGATTCCAAGGCAACTAATGTGATTCGTCTGGATGTCTTGAGAGATAAAATGTAGCTATTGGTCATCTACAAGAGAGAAAATACAAAAAGTGAAATGAAGTACATAGTGCTACACCACAGAAACTGGGTGGAAAAGCGGGCCCTAGAAAAAGCCAAATCAACATCAAACCCATCAGATGGAGTTTGTTAAGGAGGAGGTAGATTGGAAGGGGAGGGAGACCCCTCGTGGTTCACCTCACAAGGATCATCCTCTACTAGATTATTTGGAATAATGAAAATGATGGTAACGTGCTGGATCTGGAGAAGTTATCAAGTTGTTCCTTCCTTAATCAAAAATAACCAGTTGAAATTTGTTTTATTGCATTGGGAGGCTGAATGTGAGGGAGAAGCATCATCTATCTGAAAGTGATCTTTCATAATCAACTATTTGTTTTCGTCTTCTATCTCCAATTTTCAGAGAAATTTCACTCGAAAAATCTAAAATTAGGCAAAGGTAGTGTAGGTTTTGCTAACAATCTCATTAGATATAGTGTAAAATTTCTTGAGAGCATTTCCAATTATCACTAGCACTAAATGTTCACAATATTGCATGGGTAGGTAAGGAAGCCTTGTCCAAATAAAATCATATGAAAAGACTATGGTTGAGGCTCAAAGGTTGGGACTAGAGTTTATTGCGTAGGAAATCATCCTTTGAATCACAAGGCCCAAATTTTAAAATGAGCTCCTTGTCCCTTATTAAATTGAAATCTAGAATTAAAAACCACAAGTGCATGGTTGAATGTAAATTCCATCTTTTATATATTGTTTATATTTCTCTAAAATCCACCCATGTAGTTTAGTCAGTTCGGGCCACAATTTAATGATATTGGATTTAAGTGCATGCTCAAATAGACAATCTTCAAGCTTATCCACCATAGAATCCATGTTGATTTTAGGAATACAATCATATTTCTTAAAAGATGCATAAAAACCCCTACTAGCATACCTCTTTGACTATGCAATTCACTCGTGTTGGGAATTTCCATCTAAAGAGGGGTTGGATTCATTTTCATGGGCAATTGATGTCCTAAGAAAACCCACATCATGGGTTTGATGAAACACAAAAATCTTAATGGAAGAAAATCTCCCACCATTATTGAGCTAAATTGTAGAAACAATTTGAGGGCTGTCATAAATGTAGAAACCCTCTTTCCAAACTCTATGCTAAATGAAGATGGGATTAAAGACATTGAATATGAAGAAACCCCATTGAGATTTGTTGTAGATTGCTCACAATTGCCAACAAGCACATCATAGAAGTAAGTATGATTAGGGCACAAAGTTTAATGAAAGACATAGCAAATCCAATCAAATTTTTATAATGATATTTATGATGGACATATTATTATTTTTAGATTATGTAGTAAGGGTTGGTAATGGGACCCCCATCCATTACAACTAAGGGGATTAATACTTTTATCAAATGCTCTCCCAGCAAGGATATCATTGGACTTACAATACTCCTACCTACACTCCTATGACTTGAATGCCTCACCTAGTTCTCACCTCCTTTCTCCTCTTGCAAGGCATCCACTTTAATTTTCTCCATCTTTTGTTCCTATAACTTGAATACTATAACAAAGTAGTGATGACATGCTATTATTTGGTAATGATAAGAATATGATTAGGTACTTGAAATCTCAACATTCATTATAGTTTGAAATGAAAGACTTGGGAGATATTAAGTTTATCTTAGGGATTGAGATTAGAAGGGATATAAAGATAACACAAAACTTTGGTTGAGTCAAAGGAATTATGTTGACTTTGATTTGAGATAAAGAGAGGGAGAGATAGAGAGATAGAGAGAGGGAGAGAGGGAGAGATGTGGATATAGGGAGAGAGGGAGAGAAAGAGAGGGGGGGAGAGACAAACACACACAGGGAGAGATATAGATAGTGGGAGAGAGATCGAGGGTGATGGAGAGATAGTGATAGAGAGATAGAGATAATGATATAGAGATAGAAAGAGAGAGGAAGAGAGATAGAGAGGAGGACAGAAAGATAGAGGAAGTGTAGTGTTGGGTGAATATTTTGTCTTCAACTAACTGAAGGCAAAATGGTTATATCGACCACAGTGTAATGAGATAAATCTCTCCTCTCAACAAGGGGAGGTTCCTTATCAACTATCACAAACTTATTTAAACTAAATACTAACTTAGGGGTGAGACCATATCATCCATTTCTTTTTTTTTAGAAATGATGTTTACAAAATGAAAGAGCACTTTCTCAATACAAATTTGAATAACCAAGAAACTCACGAGAGCACAAAGTCTATCGTTGCTCCTTTTACTAATTTATAATTTAGGACTAAGTAGAATAAGATGCAGCTCAAAGTCTTCACCGAATGCTACAATAAAACATATGATCACAAAAGATAATTGCAGCTCAAAGTCTTTCCAATATCTTTTGCTTCAAAACACAAAATCACAAACTAAAGATAATTGTTGTAGCACAAAGTCTCCACAATCAACTTTAGAACATCTCCCAGATTATTCACATTCACACTAGAATTTGATCAAGCTGATAAGATAGTATTAGGAAAAGGACATAAGAACAATTTCCAATACGCCACAAGGTATTTCAACACAAAGATTGAATGATCACTTGCTTTTCTATTCACTTGATAAAATTTGGTTTACAATTTGAACACAAAGTCTCAAAATTCTCTTCAATTTGGGAGAGTTTCGCTTCAATAACTAAAAGATAATTATTTACAATGGGGGCCTCCTTATTTATAAGAGAAACCGAGAGCAAAAATAGGAAAATCCTAACTACTTTGACTTATTCAAACAGAAGAGTCATATTTGACTTAGGATTTCCTTTGCTTCACATGTAATTACATTTGAGAAAATTACATATGGATATGTCCACAACAAAATTCAAATTACATATGCAAGAATAAAATAAACTAAGTCATTAGCTTCCTCCATCATTCTTCTTTAGAAAATTCTAGTACATGGCCTGTATGGCTGCCATCTCACATGCATCTAGTTTAGCTGTATTTTTTGAGATAGTGCGGGCCCGAAGAATTACATATTTTACTGCCTTTATTGCCTTCTCATGTTTGTCCAGATTGTCCTTCAAGTTCTCAAAAGTTGAATGCTGATCATAGAGATTATCCATGGAAAGTACTGAGGGCACCTCCTCTTTGAATTTCCTTTGACCCATCTTTTCAAAGGAACTTATCATCTCATCTGCTGAAAGGAACTTATGGTCTTCACCTATGAGGGTGCATGGGAGTTCTTCTATCCTGTGTAGAAGCGTGACATCACTGTCTTGACTGGCTTCACGAGCTTGACATAGATCATCGAGTAAACCTTTTATTATGTGGATACGATGAACCAGAGACTCCTTGGTTTTAAGATATGATTCCTTGTTTGCAATGACCCCAATGGTGATCAGATTCTTTATCTTAATCTTTTTCATATCTATCCACTCCTCCAAGCTCTCTTCTTGATCCTGCAGTTCTTGGGAAAGTAAGTCAACCATGTTATCAATCTCAACTTTAGCTTTATCCATCTTCTCTTTTCTTTCTATGGTGGTCTTTAGTAGAATTTGCCCTTGAGCTAACAAACGTTCCACAATATCTCCTACCACCCTACCTCTAGCCTGAGCTTTTTCAACCTTCTGGATCAGGGGATCTTCTATAGTCATTGCCATGGGTTCCACAATTTTAGATGACTTTACTATCTTTTGAAGAACTGCAGCAAGTTGTTCTGCTTTAGCCTTATACTATTCTTTTTCCTTTTTGACTTCATCATATTTTTCAAGCAAGGTGCTGGTAGTAGTTTGAAAATCTACTTTTATGCTCTTATGAGTTATCTTGCCTAACTCAACCCTTGAAATGGCATAATAATTCATGTCAAAATTGTCAATAGTAGCATCTTCTGGTGGTTTAGCAATCTCTGCATATCTTATCCCTTTCTCATTGATAAGCCTAGAAACAGTCTTAGGCTTCTTCTTCAAAGTCTTTAATTTTACAGGTAACAACTTTTCAATATCAATCTCATTAGGCGAAATAGCTTGCTTCTTCCTCTTTGGAGTATATGCAGACAACCATGGGGGAAGCACATAAACACCAACAATCAGAGATGAGTCCACTACTTGTTTCACCGGATCCATATTTACACCTATTATAGTCACAATAGGACTAGTGTTGGTAAAAATTACACCTGTATCAACAACCTTCTCTGAACCGTCCAAAAGATTTTTTAAGACAGATTGTTCACCAATGTCAAAAGATGGAGAAGATAAACTTGGGATAGAACTAGAAGAATAAAAAATAGTCCCAAAACTGGTTCTTACAGAGGTAGGGGTATTATCAGAAGAAATAATGAAAATAGGTGAAAGAGGAACACTTGAAACTACTGGGAAACTACCAGAAACTAGAGCATGAGGAAGGGGTGTAGAAACTTATGTAAAGTGGGAAGATCTTTCTCTAGGGACTGATGTGGATCACCAAATTGTTCCTTTTCTACATCCTTATCCTTACCTTGTTCAGTTTCATTTTCCTCATCAAATTTATCAGATACTTCTATTTGTTGAGCATCCTTGGACTTCTGAATATTTTGCTCTTCAACCTCAACATCTTCAATCTCCATTTGATCAACATTTGTATCTTCAGCACCTGATTCAGTAACATTGGAGGTTTCTGCAACTTCCTTCTACTTCTTCCCTCCTTTGGATACAAGCTTAATTTTTGGTTTTCATATTTTAGAGGAAGAAGGGGTGTCACTCTTGTTCTTGGTTTTGTTCTCTACTTTCTTGCCTGTTTGTTCCTGTGCTTTAGTCTCTGATCCTGTGAGAAATTCCTTCAGTTTGATCCCTTTGCTCTCCAACCATATATTTGTATTGGCTAGGATTGGTTGAAACCTTTTCCTTATGGATGTCTCCTCTTTAACTAACCATTTCACCTCTAGAAGAGGTGAGACTTCAACATTCTCAGTGTTATATTTGGGGTCTAGAACGTCCCCATCATCCTCCATTCCATCTGGAATATCAGTGAGGCCCAGCTCTTCTATTTGACTCAGATGAAGTTTGTAGTAGTCTAGCTTCCTGATCTCATTTTGTGTCAGGAGACCAGCCCAAATATCTTCTACCATAGGCACATGAAAGTTTGACTTCCTTTTGATCTTATCTTGCAATCTCCTAAAGTCAAAATGGTTCCCTTTCTTGAAAGTTCTCATAGTAACCAACTGTAATTCAGAATCAACTATTTTTGCCTTCTTAGCTGATTGAATTGAATACCTTCCAATTTCAACGGGGAACATTATCCCTCACTTCTTTAGCTCCATTTGTTTATTATGCACTATAATCAGCTATCTGCATAACTCCATAAGAACAATACGATCACTGGGAAGACACCTTGGTACTTGTACTTTATGATTTTGGCTTTGGATGGAGACGGCTTTGACATCAGTTCTTGAGAGAACTCTGGAAGAAATATCTGCCACGGATGCTTGTTGAGAACTGCTAAAGGCCATGATCTCATAGTTAGAGGAAAAATGGATAAACTGCGATAACTGTGATTCGATGATCATGGACAAGAAAGCATGCGTTGAAGGACTTGAGTGTGCGCAAATCAAGGTAAAAGGCAGAAGTGGGTTAACATGTCTTGAAAGGCGAATTTTCCCAGTGCTAGGAAAAATTTAGGAAAATGTGCACAAGTGGTCAAAATGACCACTCCTGCATGAGGGATTATTTACATATGTAAAGTTGGTTATTTTGACCGCTTTTACATGTGTTTGGGAAGAGTTTACTGTAATCAATGAAATCTGAATGAAGACTTAAACTAATCTAATGCATAAATCAACACGATTATACCTTCATGAAGACCTCACAGATCCATATGGGAAGGAGCTTGCACCCAATAGAGCTCCTCAGATGTTTCCCTGACTAGTGTGTAGATGTGGATTGCTCAATGCATACAACACAATGTGGATAAGATTAGATGATGGATTGGATAGGATTGAGACAAGATTTTGACATTAGGATGGTAGGATGAGGAAATTGGGGAGTGATTTTGACAGAGTTCTGATGCATGAAGTGGTCTCCCCCAAATGGCCTAAAGAGAGGTCCAATTTATAGACTTTTGGAGATGAGGATGGAGGGTGAGGATTTAGTTGACAAGATCAAGGGCTAGTAATAAAAGTGAATCTTTTATTCCTAGTGGATGAATTAAAAATTTCCATTTTGGGAAGAGTGGAGGAGTGGATGAATAAATAATTCATCTTTGGGGAGAGTGAAGGATAATGGGGGACAACTGAATATTAAATTTAGTTTAGTGGAGGATAGTGGGAGACATCTGAATTTTAAATTCAGTGAGTGGATGAGTGTTGGGGACAACTGAATTTTAAATTTAGTTTAGTGGATGAGTGGGAGACAAGGTTAATTAAGTGTTTTCTTAATTAACTTAAGTCTAGGTTATTTAGATAATCAGGATTTATCTAATTAATAGTGATTAGGGAAATGGATAAATCATCTAAATGAATATTAGGAATATTCATTTAATTGATAAGATAGGGTTGTAAGGTTAAATGGATCAATTAGGTGAATTAATTGATCACCAGGGATATATAGAATGGGGGAGTAGATGAGTGCAGAGGTACGGAAAATTGGTTTGCAGAGCAGTCCAATTTTAGGTGTCTACATTTAGCCCCTCTTTGAGATGGTGTTGTTGCTAAGCAACATCATTTCAAAGAAGTTAAAACATAGAGATGGATTGGATAGAAAAAAGATTTTGGTTTGGAAGAATAAGGTTTGGGGATAATTGGTAAGGGTGATGCCCCCTCAAGAGGATAGGCAGGTTGTGAGAACACGGTTGTGCTCTCGAAATGGATGGGACAGATTGGTAGAACGGGTCAGAGGATAAGTGGTGGGATGAAAGGATGATGATGTTGGGAGATGATTGGTGGATGATCATTGTGCTGAAATTGAATTTGAGCAATCCTAGGTTTGATATAGCAAAGTGGATATGTTCACCAAGGTATAGAAGACCAGGGTGATGATGTTTACCCAACATTTGCATGGACTAGACACGTAGACAAAGGGATGATCCCATGCATGCCCAAGATAGTACAACCTTGTCTAGACGAGAGAAGGGGACTCATAGCATAAGCCCTTAGTACAAAAAAGGTATGATGAACCTTAGATGCATAAGGAGATCAATATGCTAGAACTGACCCTATGATCAATCAAGATATGAATACTAGCATGGAGTAATGAGACCAACCCACAAGCACAGCATATAAAAGCAAGACTATGCCCCATTCTAGATGTTTTCGCCATAGACCATGATATAATAAGATCAAGGTAGCTTTGATGTGATCTTTGAATAGGACAAAAGATAAAAATCAAAAACCAAAAGACCAATGAACCAAACAAGTAACCATTGTATCTTTTGCCAAGATGGATGATGATGTGATAGATTCTGCCTATCGTAGGAAAGATATATCCTAAGGCAGGGATCAATTGATGATTGGATAGATTCTGCCTATCGTAGGAATGACATATCCTAAGGCAAGAATCGATTGATGATTGGATCATGTTTTGTTGATGTAAGATTGACTCAAGATATGACGGTGACAAGTTATGGTTGATGTTGATTTGATAGTTGATGATTTTGATTAAGGGACAATGCTTTGATAGGTGATGCAATGCTTGGATCTAGTGTACGCTTATTGATGATAGATGTGATGATGAATAAATTATTTTTGGAATTTTGTGTTTTGTATTGTTTTGGTATTTTTGATATTTGTGATGTTTTTGGATTTTTTATTTTTTTGTGATGTTTTTTAGATTTTTGATTTTTTGGACAAGGAATGGTTTATTATGATGGTGTCTTGGATTTCGTGTGGATAGCCTTTGTGCTAAATACCAATGACAAGGGAACACCAAGTCTAGAGGTGAAAGTACATAAGAAATGGATGAATGATATGGAATGCAAGATAAAAAGATGACACACACAAGCAAGTCAGCAAGTATGTACGAATGATGCAGGCACAAACAAGGTATTGCCCCTGTCAAGCGGTAAACCCATGATATAGATTGATGATGTCTGGTTTCAAGAATGAAGTATGTCGTATAAGACTCTGGGTCTAGTTTCGACAATGCGACATCCTGTCTAAGACATATGATAACGATATACAACAGTGTTGTCATGGCTGGGAGTGATGTATCGCTAGAGCAACATGAAGGATAGTTATGATTGATTGATATGGTTTAAGACCAGACAAGGATCAAGACCACTGATTGTGATCGGATCATTTGACAAGATTGACTTGACTTGATTGGCATGGATTAAGGATAGACTTGCAATTGGATATGGTATGGATATGGATATGGATATGAGGTGCACTTGGATATGGTATAGATATGGAAATGGATATGAGCTGTAGTTGGATATGGTATGGTTATGAGGATGAGCAATAGTGGATAGAAGGCAACAAGGATGTGATCTCCAAGGACTATGTCACATAAGTGTAACATGCCCCATTGTAGGTAGAGTACGTAGGATCTTTCATGACAATGTTAATGATGATAGGAGGATGAGTGGATAATGAATGATCTGCATGGTATGGAGGGATAAGGTATGTCAAGAGACATCTAGAACATTTGTCAACATTGTGCCCCCAATCTTTATCAAGACCAAATAATAGAGGAAAGGAAGTTTGGATGGATGGATGAGACAGGATAGGTATGCAATGGATAGAGGATAGGATAGGAATGCAATGGATAGGAAACTGGTAGGAGAAGAGTGATATGCCGATGAGACAAGGTGCCCCCAAGTGTAGGTGACATAGAAGATCAACTTACACATGACGCCTGTTTGCTAGGTTTTCATCATGGTATTTATCCAAGGCACCTGTTTGCCTGGTTTTCACCATTGGATGAAGGGATTTTTCTTTACTGTTTTCTTTTTTCCTTTTCTTTTTTTTTGAATATTGAGATTGGAGAAGGTGGATATGGAAAGGCATTAGCATATAGTTCCTTGAAGGGGTTAGTCTCGCTAGATAGATACTGTCGAATGGACCATGTCCAGTGCTCTCACCGATGTTGGTAGGGGATCGTATGAAAGTGGTATGGCATACGTAGATAGTGGATAATGATGCAGAATATGGAAGGAAGGCTTATGCAACAGCATGGACCATAGGCATAGGATGAGGAAGATGTGTAGGATAATGGATGTAAGATGGGGAGATGTAGTTATGTGGAGGTGTTGTGAAGTGGAAAGGAACCATGACCAACGGCTGCACACACCATGATAAACATTGAATCTTTTGATGAGATGGTGATGTAGGAAGCAATGGAGATGTTTGCTTAGGAGATGGTCGATGAAGTGATTTAGGAACCCACATAGATTTAGTATTTTTAGTGCTTTTGTTTTGCTTGTGGGATTTGTGAAGGGAATGGAAGTTTTGGATGGAAGTAGGCTTTGGGATGGATATAGGTGGTTGGGATTCCTGAGATGTGGATGAGGATGCCTCATTTGACTTGCGAGCTATTTTCTTAGGAACCCAAACCATTTTGCTTTTGGGCTTTGCATTTGGAGGTAAGGGTTTTGATGGCTGTTTAGATGAACTTTGCTTTGATTTTGATTCTTTATGTCCTAAGGTATGAAGACCATTAGGATTTTTGGTAGGATTTTTAGCTTTATGGATAAAAGCATCAAACTTTTTGCTTTTGAATCCCATGGGGTGGGTGGAGTGGATGGAATGATTGGAAGCTATATGCTTAAATGATGTGTGCTTTTGTTGGCCATGTTTAGGGATGTAAGGATACTTATGAATGAGAGGTATGTTAGGTGTTGGAAGCAACGGTGGCAAGGTGGATGGAGGGACATTGGGAGTTGGAAGGAGTGGAGGTAAAGTGGATGGTGGAAGGTATATGATCACATGCTTTTGACATTTATAGGATGATGGAGGTGGAATGGTCACATATGTTTTGGGGATATGATAGGGTTTGTGATGGAAAGTGGTAGACTTAGGAGGAGTGGAGGAAGTACCAACATCTTGAGTTTGTGCACCTTGGGGTATGTATCCAAGGCCGTATGAAGGTGGAGGAACATTGACATGGATAGGTTCCAAAATACCTTGTTCATGAAGGCCTAAGCCTTTACCTTGATAGTTCATATGCTAGAGTATACGGTGGACAGCGCAATTATGTGTAGGTGGAACACTAGACACAAGTTCTTTATTGGATGGAGAAGGCGAGATAGTGGATAATGGTTGCTGGTGTTCTAAGAAAGAACATTCATGTATGAAGGTAGTAAGACCAAGGATATATGGTGGAGGCTTTGTAGCATGGTCAATAATGGATGGTGAAGGAGAATCATTAGGATCATGATTAGCATTATGTTCACTAAGATCCAAGTTATTTGTTTGATCTTTTATGCTTACTTGGGGGACAAGTGTCTCATCATGACAAGTGGATGTTGTGGGATCATGGCTAGAGGAAGAGATCTCTTTGCTTTGAAGGAAGGCCATGAAGCGGGGTGAATACTGAAGTAGGTCAACAAGACTTTCATTGGATAAAGCATGTAGGTCTTGGGTGTCTTGTTCATGGATAGTTGTAGGGGTATGAATAGGATCAAGTGGCTCATGGATAGATTCATCATTATGGCTATCATCTTGATCATGGAAAAGATACATATTATGGATAGGTTGAATTTGGATAGCGTGCTCGTGAATGGTTGTTGGGGGATGGATAGGATCAAGTGGCTCATGGATAGATTCATTATTATGGCTATCATCTTGATCATGTAAAAGATACATATTATGGATGGGTTACATAAAAGTGATTTGATCTTGAGTTGGACTAGGGCTTAATGTTTCCACATGCTTAGGATTAAACTTTTGACATACCTCTTGGGTTGCTTGAATGGAAGTGGAAGGCTCTTGGGTGGGCTCGTGGTCAACAACATGAGGGTGTGACAGACCTTGACTCTAGTGCATGGTAGAAGGCTCATTGAGAAGCTCAAGGGGTTGCGGATGACATGAAGGGGTTGTAGGATTTGACAAGTCATGGGAAGAATCTTTGGTAAGGTCAAGGACCAGACTTTGGGGACATGGTTGACTCTTAGCTAGTAGTCCTTGGATCACATCCTTCGTAGGTGTATGGGAAGATGAATGAGGTAATGGAGGAGTGGATTTAGAGTTCTCCCTAGCTTTTCTTTTGCTGTGTAAATCTAGAAAATATTATTCCCAATTTAAATTTGAGGACCTAGATGGTGGTGTTGTTGTAGAACTAGTATGATTTAGGATAGGTGTCTTAGAATATGGTGAAGGAGGACTAGTAGACGGGGTGATATATGATTTCCCTCTTGAAGTGGTGGTTGCCTTGTCAATAGTATCATCAAGACGGGAAAAGAAGGTATGATTTTGGGACAAGGCATAGCTAGTATTGGCTCATTCAGCTTGCAAGCTTGTCAATTCTTGTTTTAAGACTTGGATTTGTTGAAGAATTGCTATACACTCTTGGGGCGAGGGACCTAAGTTTACTTGCATTATCAGAGATTGAAGTTTTTGATCAAGATAGTCTAATTTGTTTGCCATTGACACAAGGCTGGAAAAGCTTACTAGTTTGGATGTGCAAAAACAAATGCGTCAGACCAGAGTGCAAATGCGTCACAAGTCGAGACAAGTGTGCTTGGAAGGATGAGTTGAATGACTTGTCTTATGTGTTTGGTGTTTAACTTGATTTTGGCAATATTTAGCAAATGATCACATGTATAAACAAGAAGCACTCACACAAGACACAAGCAACCTTGAATTTTGAATTGGAAGAATATGATAATGATTAAACAAGCACACTTGCAAAGCAAATCAACATGCCCTAATGCCTAGTTTGATGTAAGGTATGGCCAGTTAGGTTTGGTCAATGTTTAGACGAGGTTGACTAGGAATTTGAAAATGAAATCATGTCACATAGCCGGGAGAAGGGGGTAACCCACCCTTCACCTTCACTTCCCAAAGGTAGAAAGTTCTTTGGGGCTTAGCCAAGAGTGATAGGATTCTGATTTCAAAGAGGGTGTCTTTCGATTTAGCCTCAGATGAGGTCATCCCTAGGGGTGATGAAATCCCCTAGCAAGCCTCCTAGGATAGGGATTGACAAAAGTGAATCAAGTGAGGTGTTTTTGATCTCCAAGATCACCTTGCGGTGCGAGGAGAGAGCATACACACACCCACTTGATTCACACTCGCAGTTGATTAATTGCCCCTTAGAAATTAAAATGTGATGAAAAACACATCAAACAATGGTTCTTTTTAAATCCCAATTTCAAGGTGTGATTGAAGACACTGATTTGTTTTAAGCTCGATTTCAATATGTGATTGATCAAACAATGTTCATTTTAGAGGCCCAAATTGAAATGTGTGATGAAAACAAGATTATGAGATAAAGGATGAAATGAAGGCACCTAATTAACTTGTTGTCCAAATTGATGTAGATACTGCTCCAGATGTTGCTCCAGTTCTGAATGATCACCTGCAAGTCACAAAAATGAAAACGGAGCAAGTAGACTAGCCAAAGAGATTATGATGCAAAAATTGATAATTTGATAAAATATGCTAAGAAATGAATTGATATAAGAAAAAGAAGTGCATGAACAGATTCTACGTGAAATTCTATGCAATTTGAAAAAACAAATCTCTGAAAAATGATCAAATTTGCACAAGTTATGATGATTTGAAGATTTTAAGCATGTTTGACTTTGACTGATGAAAAAGGAGGGAAAAAAGTACAATCACCTGATAAAAACCTCACAACTGTGAAGTGCTTAGAGTCTTCTTTCCGACGACTATTCATTTGCAAAATTTTGTCTCCGTTTGCAAAAGTTGTTCCCATTTGAAAAAATCAGCCTCCTTTGGCATGTAGGAGGCACTAGAGGTTATCTTGACTGTTTGCAAAAACGTTAACTGTTGGAAAGTGTCTGATCACATGCAGCGGTTTGTTCTAATGGCAGTTTGATGTTGTGCTGGTGGTTAAGGTATTAGCCCCTGGTCGTCCATATGACCAGGGGCTAGATCCAAAGAAAAAAAATAAAATAAATAAAATAAAAAAGACTTATGAAAAAGGGAGTTTATAATATGGAATGGCCTTAAAAGCCCTAATCGCTAACCACAGCTAGTGGGATGCCTAAAGATTTCCTGAGTCTGATGAAGCGGGTTAGCGCAGGGCGGTCTATTAGTCGAGGGGTCTCGGGAGGTCGGGCATTGGGGATGTCTGTTGGAGGGAGGTTGCTGGCGGTGGCGACAGTGGCAGGGTCGACAGGGAGGGGAGTTGGGGGAGGTGGAGGGCGGTGGACTAGCGAGGCGGCAGTGAGGTGCCGTGGGGAGGAAGCGGGGAGAAGGGCGGTCCGCAGGAGTTGCGGGGGAGGTAGGGAGCGGTGGCGAAGGGAGGTTGCTGGGTCGGGCCAGCGGTAGGGTTAGGGGAAAAGGGGGCCGAGCGGGGGAGGTCGGCAGGGAGTTCGGCGGGGGGATATAAGGGTTTCAGGGTTGTGGGAGGCAGTCGGAGGTGGCTCTGCGGGTAATGCACAGGCAGATAGGGGTTTGAGGGACGTCGACCTGGAGGAGAAAATGGTGGCGACAGGGTTCAACAGGTGGCGGCCAGGCGACAGAAACCCTGCAAAACACAATATTAACCCTACAAACACTATGTGACCCCTGCAAACACACGAAATCCGCAACCTAAAACAACAAAATGCCATTACCCACCAAGCGAAAACTCAAAGCAGTACGGACGAGTACGGACAGTCTGTACGGTACAGATCTGTACCCCCAAAAAAATTTCAAAAAATATGACCAACTTTATAGTCAAAATTCATGGAATCGACGTCCTAAGCGCGATGGTGAGGTTGGTTTTCACCCAAGACGCAACCTGCAATAGTTCACTTCCAAAACTTGACAAAAAATTGTTAGAAAACAAAGATTTTAACAAGAAACCTTCAAAATTGACCATTGGATTCGATACCGGGCATGCCAATGTAATCAATGAAATCTGAATGAAGATTTAAACTAATCTAATGCATGAATCAACACGATTATACCTTCATGAAGACCTCACAGATCCATACGGGAAGGAGCTTGCACCCAATAGAGCTCCTCAGATGTTTCCCTGATTAGTGTGTAGATGTGGATAGCTCAATGCATACAACACAATGTGGATAAGATTAGATGATGGATTGGATAGGATTGAGACAAGATTTTGACATTAGGATGGTAGGATGAGGAAATTGGGGAGTGATTTTGACAGAGTTCTAATGCATGAAGTGGTCTCCCCCAAATGGCCTAGAGAGAGGTCCAATTTATAAACTTTTGGAGATAAGGATGGAGGGTGAGGATTCAGTTGACAAGATCAAGGGCTAGGAATAAAAGTGAATCTTTTATTCCTAGTGGATGAATTAAAAATTTCCATTTTGGGAAGAATGGAGGAGTGGATGAATAAATAATTCATCTTTGGGGAGAGTGAAGGATAATGGGGGACGACTGAATATTAAATTCAGTTTAGTGGAGGATAGTGGGAGACATCTGAATTTTAAATTCAGTGAGTGGATGAGTGTGGGGGACAACTGAATTTTAAATTCAGTTTAGTGGATGAGTGGGAGACAAGGTTAATTAAGTGTTTTCTTAATTAACTTAAGTCTAGGTTATTTAGATAATCAACATTTATCTAATTAACAGTGATTAGGGAAATGGATAAATCATCTAAATGAATATTAGGAATATTCATTTAATTGATAAGATAGGGTTGTAAGGTTAAATGGATCAATTAGGTGAATTAATTGATCACTAGGGATATGCAGATTGGGAGAGTAGATGAGTGCAAAGGTACGAAAAATTGGTTTGCAGAGAAGTCCAATTTTAGGTGTCTACATTTACCATTATCGTTCAAAGTCGGCGAAAAATACCGCCATTGCATGTGTTTTTTGGAAAAATATAAGTTTTACATGTAGGAACGGTAGTTTTAACCGCCCTTACACATAGGTAACTTTTGCAAGTCTATAGGCATATGCAAGGTCGGCTAAATGGACTGCCGATGTAGGTTGAATGAAAGGTTTTGATGTATCGTCGGCAGTTTTAACTGCTACTGCATCTATTTTGTTTTTCTTTACAAAATGTGAAAAAAATGGTATATCTCACCACTTTCACATGTTGGAAGGTTTGCATAAGGGTTATGTAAGGGCGGTGGTTTTAACCACCCTTACACGTGTTTGGGAAAAACTTCTAAAGGATGCGATGACAAGCGGTAACTCTGCCAAGGCATGAAGGTTAAAACACATGCAAGGTTTTCACAAGGCGGTGAAGTGAGGCACAACAAATGTGCCGCTATTCAAGAAAAGGAACGGCGAAAAACTACACATCCAACATAGGGTTTCAAACTACACTGACATATGCTTTTGATGACTCGAAACAAAACAAACATCTACATAAATTTTCAAAACAAAAAACGTTTAAATAAAACCCTATTAGGAAAAGCAAGAAAATGAAATGAAGACTTACCTTGAAAGGTCGACGCGAAACCCTAATTCATACACAAAAAGTGAAATATGTTTGAATCTGCCAATGCCACGATCAAATGATCTCCGAGAAGGTTTACCAGTTTGTTCAAGGTTTTGACAATAGAAGATAACTAATAAAAAAAATGACTAAAACATGTTTAAAAAAAGTTAAAACCTGAACCCATTAATGCCGACACGAGTGGCATTAATGGCACCATAGTTCCAAGATTTGGCGAGATCCGTCGAGGTGGCGAAAAAGCCCGCTCAGACATGTGAAGGTCTAATGTGCTAGAGCGGTCATAACAACCGCCCATACATATGAAACTTTGGTAAGGGGATGCGTGGGCAACGGTTTTAACCACTCTCACATATTGAAAGAACTTTTCGCAGAACATATAATAGTGGCAAAAAAGGCCAACTTTACACAAAACAACAAAACACATGTAATGGCGGCTATTTGGACCACTATTGCATGTAAACTCAAAAACTTTTCTAACATCTCAAAATGTTCAATAATTAATATTTTGGCAAGCTTATGACCAAAACGAGCTTCATGATTTTTGAGAAATTGTCATAAGGAAATGTCGCAAACTCTTCTAGGATGTCAGATGACTTCACTTGAGATCAAGAGTACTTGTCTCGTTTTGCGAACTTAGAGTGTAGGCTACGAAATGAACAAGTTTTGTAAGGGTTGTCTACAAAAATGAGCATAGTTGATTTTGAGAACATGTAGATAGAGAGAGAGAGAGAGAGAGAGATATGGATAGAGAGAGGGTGATGAGAGACAGAGAGGGGAGAGTTAGAGATAAATAAAGGTACAGATAGAGAGACAGAGATAGATAGGGAGAGATAAAGGGAGGGAGGTATAGAGAGTGAAAGAGAGATAGACAAAGGGGGGAGAGATACAAAGAGATAGAGAGAGGGAGAGATCTAGAGAGAGGTGAGGATGTAGAGAGGAAGAGATAAACAGATAGCAATAGAGAGAGAAGGAAAGATAGAGATTGAAAGATGTATAGAGAAAAGGAGAGATAGAGAGATAAAAAGAGGTCGTTTAGTGCTTATCTTTCATCTTTATGGGTTCAACATTTTATGTTTAACATTAATATTTATTGTTTGTGTTTAATGCTTTAGTGTTGATGTTTAGGGTTTTAGATTTTAGGTTCACATTTAGGCAACTTAGATTTCAATATTAAGGAAGAGGAAAGGAGGGGGAGAGGGAGAGACAAGGGGGAGAGACAATTAGAGATAGAGAGAGAAGGGGGAGAGAGAGAGGTAGAGGGAGGGAGAGATAAAGTGATAGAGAGTGGGAGACAGACAAGATGAGATAAAGATAAAGAGATAGAGATGGAGAGAGTGAGGGAGAGATAGAGAGATAGAGCTTGAGAGAGGGAGAGATATAGACGAAGGGAGAGATAGAGAGGTAGAAAAAGGGAGACAAAGAAACATAGAGGGATAGATAGAGAGATAGACATAGAGAGAGTGAGAGAGATAGAGAGAGATAGAGGAATGAGAGATAGATAAAGATAAAGGAAGAGTGGAAGAGATGGATAGATAGAGGGGGAGAGAGGGATATATAAAGATATATGGGAAGAGAGATGGAGAGAGGGAGAGGGAGAGGAAGAAATACAGAGAGGGAGAGGGGGAGAGGGGGAGAGTGTCATGCCCCAAATTACACATGGATATGAAAACTATCACAACATTTTTTTAATAAAGAATCTCTAACAAGATTCTAACACACTACACATGATAGTATAACATGTGCACTCGATGACATTGCATGTACAAAACTACAAAGGGCATGCTGCCCTAGCAAGGGAAGGAAAAATGAAGCAATGGGTGTGTGAAAAACTATTATGTACACCCTATGATGATAAAGATAATCCTAATTAGGGTATGGCATCACTATGCGTGATTCCTCAAGGGAGAACCTCCACAAGGTAAAAAAGTGAAGTGGATGGGATATAGAACAAGTAAAATATGTAGATCTAGTAGTAAGGTGAGATTCCTCAAACTTCACACAAACCACTTAAGACTTTCAACAAAGAATTCCATGCAAAAATAAAAGTGGACAAGATAAAGGACTAAGAAATATGCCATCCGATAGCATGTCTAAAGTCCAAATTTTAGCAAAAGGGCGTGGAATTCAAGATTTTTCAAAGGCAAATGCACTCAACCTTTCACAAAGTAACCAAGGCACGTAATAACATAAACCCATTTCCATTCAAAACATAGAAAACACTTCACCAAAGAGGAGGGAAGAAGGAAACCAACTAGACATAAACCCATTTCCATTCAAAACATAGAAAACACTTCACCAAAGAGGAGGAAAGAAGGAAACCAACTAGAAAAAAAACCAAACTAAAGAAAAAACAAAAGGGGGGTCCAGATTTTGTCAAAAATAAAATGGGGTGTGTGTGCAAGGCATAACAAGTCATAGCTAGAATCTCTACAGAAAAGGGGTTATGTCTAAAATACATACTAGTCAATGGCTGAGATGGTGTAGAAAGATTAGGCAATTGTTAATGGATTGTCCCATGTTTTAGATTAATTGATTAATTATAGGATCAATAGTATTGGGAGTAGTAGTAGTGGTGGTGAAAGGTTGTGAAGAGAGTGGGTGGAAATTGGTTGATGCTCCAACTAGTTATGTAAAGGGGAGAGGTTGAGAAGGTGGGATGTAGCAGTAACTAGAAATAGGATTAGTCGAACATCCTTGGGTTCAATATGAGGAAGAAGGTCCCATGGTACGAGGAAGGTGTAGCAACTGTAGAAAGATTATAAATATGGGTGTTGGGGTGGACATGGACATACGAATTTGGGTATGTGCTAGATGAGAAGTAGTCTCTTTAGAAGGCTCAAGGGAAAGAGGGGTGTGATGATCTATGATGTGCCTCACTACTTGTAAGAAATTGAGGCCCTCCATATGGTTAACAAAAATGGCATGGAATTGCATCCATTTGATTTGTTCCCATCTCTTTTTTGCTTGCTTCTTCTAAGGCTTTTTCTGAGGTAAATTTTGTGACTTTTTTGGGTCTTTGCAATTAATTTATTATGGTTTTAGTATCACTTTTATTTTTATTTTATTTTTACCACAAAAGAATTGGTAACCTGATGACCTATAAGGCGAGTCTCCTATAACCTTGGGTTGTACATGTTGTCGTAACATATATAATGAGCAAATTGGGTGACCATTACCTGTGTCTTTCAATGGCTCAACCTTCCAATCTACATTCAGGGGTTGTGCCACTTTTACTTATATATTGTATTTCAATCAACTCAAGGGTGGGGATTTTTATAAATACCTTCTTTAATATTATTTAAAATATTATTTTTAATTACATAATTAATTGTAAAATCTCAAAAGTTCAAATACTATATGATTTTTGAAAAATAAAAAAAATTAATTAATATAAAATAATTTTCAAAAATCACATGATATTCAAAATTATATGGAATTAGTCTTTGACTCTTAACTAAAAAGATATCAATCAACTTAAATTAGTAATTAAGTAGAAGGCATACCCTCTATGAGAGGGACTAGAGATTGTCTAATATAGGGTGCAAGATGATGTAAAGAAATCTGACCATTCGTTTTCGCATCGTCAGTTTTATACTACTCGTCATCTATTTTTTGTTCATAGCTGTAAAAGTATTTCCCCATTTTATGGGACTGAACGACATATTAAGTTTTGGAGCAAGTGGCTACCAACAAGACACATCCCCATCCGTTTTTACTGTTGAGACATGGACTAGCTAGGACTCGAACCTAGGACCTTCCATTCGTTGCTGGAGTGCTCTACCACTAAGCTACTAGCCACTCTTGGACCAGTCCATCGTCAGTCTGGGTGTGGCTTATTTCCAACACCAACACCCCCCCTTAAGCCACACCTCTCGTGTGCATGGGGCTCCTAGCCTGGGCTTGGCTTTGATACCATGTTGAGACATGGACCAGCTAGGACTCGAACCTAGGACCTTCCTTTCGCTGCTGGAGTGCTCTACCACTAAGCTACTGGCCCCTCTTGGACCAGTCCATCATTGGTCCAAGTGTGGCTTATTTCCAACATCAATATTTACCACTAAAACACTACCAAATATTCACAAATGATTGATTGATAGAGTTTTGGAATGTGCAAGGAACGACGATGACGTCATGACTCTATCGACGGGGTTTTACACTTTGCATTTTTGTCAGCAGTAGATATGTCTATTTCTAAACTCGTCGATTGTTCTCACACTGGGAAAGAAATTGTGTCAGAAAAAGTCTCATGTTGTTTAAATGTTCACCACGCCCTTCCGAATACTTTGGGACTATATCAGTGGTAAGTTGTAGTATTTGTCATTTAGGTCATTGATTTTCGGCTCTTTCCCAAAATAATATCCTTTTTTTAAATTGATAGATTTTGAGATTTGAATGACTTGAGTTTACCTAATGGTTTGATGAATAAAGAAATGGTAGTTGGAAATATATAAATGGACATTTTTAATTAAAATTAGTCTGATTAAATAAGACATAATTTAATGTAGAGATGTAATAAATTATGTTAGAATTTTAAATTTTAAATTTTAGGTGGTAGATGGAAAGTTCCAATTTCTATTTTTAGTGTTCAAACATCACACGTTATGGAGGGCCTAAATTTGACAGACTCGACTTTGCTTGTCAAGCAATTTTTTTATGACAGTTATCCATCTATTCAATGGTGCCTTTAAAATACTATGGCATACCTTAGTATAAGTAAATTATATAAATATATATATGATCATAATCCTATATAAATTTTGATAGTTTGTCCAAAATCTTTCCTTTCATATGATATGGTCTTTTTAAAAATTTGATTGCATTTTACAGCAAAAATGCCTAAATACAGCTATACAACTGTCAAATTGAAGCCCTTATGCCATGGGGTAAAGATGCTCTAAGCCTTTTCAAAAAACTATTTCATATGTTATTCTCTTCTTCTTTTTAAATTAAATATAAAATATTTGATGTGTTTTAGTCAATGATGGTGTTTTTTAAAGAAATCTATGTTTTCTTTATTAAAATTATGTTTTATAATAACAACTAATACAATTTTATTAGTTTAATTTAGAGTATATTTAATATTATATGAAGATTTTGGAAAATTGGAAATTAGAAGAAACACAAATATTCAGTTAATTTTGGTAGTTGATAGGTAAATATGTATTCACCAAAGTTGCCCAAAATGTTTTTAGGAGAGAGAGAGAGAGAGAGAGAGAGAGAGAGAGAGAGAGAGAGAGAGGATAAATATGAGGCTTGTGCTAAACATACATGCTTCAAATAATATACATATGTGACAATTAATGGATGCAATTAAACAAGAATATAGAAAGGGGATGCATGCAAATAGATACTAGACACCAAACATAGAAGCTCACACATTTGAAGTACCTACTAAGAAAAACATAGGGATCTTGAAATCCATTAAGATTATGCAAATTAATTCGCAACACTCAAGAAAATAAAAAATGACATGGTCCATACTCTATTCATATTCATTCCTCTTTTGGCACCTGGTCTCAATTCCTAAATTTTAAAGGCCTTCAATTTTGGTGTTTTTGTTGTGATTAGTTGGGTCATAATGTTGGAGCGTGCACCTCTCAAAGAAAGATGGGTTCTAGGAAAATTTGTCTCAAAAAATGGGTAATGAAATCTGGATCTCCGAATACTGTTTCATCTGGCGTAACCATGGAAATTTTTTTGAAACTCATGATGATCCCAATCTTGAGACCGAGATGCCTCCGGATCCCACTCTTGCCATGGATCCGGCCATAGATAACCTAGATAATGATTATCCTATAGAGGATGATGACTCTGATTTTGAGGGTACCTTTCCTTTCATGGATGATCTTGATGATGTGTCTCCTGAGATGTTTGAGCTTGATTTTGTCCTTTTTCTGCCAAGGATTTGCTCGATTGCACAAACCATCAGCAGCAAAACCAAACTTGACTGCGGTCCTTCAAGGAAGAAAGGGCGTAAATCAAATGCTGGAAAACTTCGAATTGAAGGCAAGAAAGCGATGGATGAGGGTTCCTAGTGGACCATGGATTCTCTCCTTCTTCGGCACAACAAAAAAGCTCATTTTTAGTATGGCCTCTTTGGCCATGGTGGTGATGGTTTCTTCTAGTGTTACTCACAGTGTGGTAGTTTGTTGTTCTTTCTTCTCTTTCTTTAGTCTATTCTAGGTTTCTTTCCTTACTGGAGCTTCTTTGCTTCTGTATGTTGTCTCTCTTTGCTCCCTGCTTGGCAGGTTTGAGTTTCTTTGTATTCCTTTATGTTTTATTCAAAGGGTGTGGGCCCTCACCCCACATCTTACATATAAAAAAAACTGACATGGTCCATATAGATACAAGACAATCCTCATTCACTTAAAGACATGGCAATTTAACTTCCACAACTATTCAATGTACCATTGTACACCAAGGTGCAATTGCTAGTTTTAATATTAACAAATTGCAAAACAATTTGAATTTGATATAACTTCCCAAGACCCTCCACTCCTTAAAAAAAAACATAAAATCAAATTTAATATTATAAATATAAAAATAAATAGATTCAATTCAATTCCAGAGTTTTTTATTTTTCAAAAAAGGGTCTTCCCACGTTTAAACGAAGAAAGAAAGCACTAAACTAATTTTAAATCATTTAGACCTAATTTTCTTATTAAGTTTATTACTTAAAATCCTCTTGACCTGTGTGAAAAGGCTTGCGTTCGAGTTACGTTTTAAATGGATTACTAGCTATTAGTATTGGATCTACGGTCCGACAGGGTCTTGATCATAAAGTCTATAAAAATGAGTCACGGGTCACAAGTCACCCATTGCATTTTGCAGGCTTCAGACAATGATTACGACATTCACATGGAAAAACGAAGATGAAAGGAAATTTACATGTTAGACATCGATTCCACGCAATGAATTCTTTTATGACAACTGGGAAGTTCCGAAAGAGATAAGATGTACCAAAAAAACCAATGTGTGTCGTACCGAACGGTTCCAAGGCAAATAATGTGATTCATCCGCACGTCTCAGATAAAGATATACCACCTATTGGTCATCTACACTAGCGAAAATAAAGTGAAACGATGTAGTGCTACAACACCGAAACTAGAAACTGGGTAGAACAGCTGGCCACAGAAAAAGCCAAGTCAACATCAGACCCATCCGATGGACTTTGCTAAGGAGGAGGTCGATTGAAAGGGGAGGGGGACCCCTCTTGGTTCACCTCACAAGGATCATCCTCTACTAGATCATTTGGAATAATGATTATGATGGTAAGGTGTTGGATCCCAGGGTTATCAAGTTGAGTTATCAAGTTGTTCCTTTTTTAGGGGAGAGGACCCAATAGTTAAGCATCGTAACTTCACGCCTCTCAAAATCATACATAGCAATTTCGAATCACTCCAAAAATTTTACAGTGGCTTATTTGACAAGGCCCCTACTTATAACTAAGGTTTCAGAGCCACATCATCAAATATGATGCCACATCAACACACTTTTTCTTGAGGTGTCAAATAGTTCCCCCAAGAAAAGGGTGGACCAATAGGTGTGCATTAAGTCATGTTTTGTTGGTGCGCTGATGTGGCATCACATGATTGGTTGCTTTTTAATCTAAAGCACATTTTGTTCAAATATAAGTACTTATAGTAACACTAACAACCTTAAAGACAACTACTAGTGCTAAACTTTAAAAAATATTGGGCCTTAAATACACATTTAATTTTAAAATAAAAAACCACAAGTGCTTGGGCAAACATAAATTTCATCTTTTATATATTGCTTACATTTCTCTAAAATCCACCCATGTAGTTTAGTTAGTTCGGGCCACAATTCATGATATTGCATTTAAGTGCATGCTCGAATAGACAATCTTCAAGCTTAGCCACCCTAGAATCCATGTTGATTTTAATAATACAATCATATTTTTTAAAAGATGGATAAAAACCCCTGCTAGCATCACTTTTTGACTGTGCATTTCACTTGTGTAGGGAATCACCATCCAAAGAGGGGGCAATTGATACCCTAAGCAAACCCACATCATGGGTTTGATGAAACACAAAAATCTTAATGGAAGAAACTTTCCCACCATTGTTGAGCTAAGTTGTAGAAACTATTCGAGGGTTCTCATAAATGAAAAAATCCTCTTTCCAACCTCTATGCTAAATGAAGATGAGATTGAAATCTTGAAAATGGACAATGAAGATGAAGAAACCCCATTGAGTTTTGTTGTAGATTGCTCAAATTGCCAACAAGCACATCATAGAGGAAAGTGTAATTAGGGTGTTGATGTGTAAAATTGCGCAGGTTCCAACACCAACATGGGAAGTTTCAAGAATGTGGGACTTGCTACTTGAAACAACCTTTAGATTTTTAAAGACGCTGGCTCTTCCTATTTAATGGGGTTTTGAGTAAAGGGAAGGGAAAGAAACAGAATTACAGATACAATAAGCAAAATTTAAACCTATGGTGATGTGCCTAAATGAAATGTATTCTTTTAATTAACACAGTGAATCAATCCTTAAGATGTAGCTATAACAAAGAGAAAATATTGCATGATTAATATAAACAGATTGTGAATGAATAAGATCAAAGGCTAAACTTAGATAATTTTTGCAAAGACAGATAATATCAGCAAGGTACAGAACAGAGTTTCTTTCATTCATATTCCAGCAAATACAAGAGGTACAGTAACATGCACAAGTATATCAACCTTCTTATCAGAAATAACAAAATTAAGGCAAATGATACAGTCCGGTCATAGCAAAATTCCCTGAATTTTCCACTTAGTTCTCGATAAAACTTATCAATTGAATCTCTCTTTTTCTCTATTACATTTCTTGCATATATAGCCACAGACTTGGCCCAAGTTCACCTACAACAACCCAAATCTTCAACGGTAAAATAGAACTGAAGCTAACTAGGAGTCCTTGATCGTTAAGATCTTTTGAATAAAAGTGCCACTTGTCGCCATCCACTAGATCTTGGAATTGATATGCGTCTCTCTCCGCTAAGCACTTAAAAGTGTATCTTTATGCCTGAGCAACTTGTCGCTATGACATCAGTCACCCTTCGCAACACTTAGAAACTGAGACATAATTATGGGACCTATTGTATATGCCACTTTACTATCCGCATAGAGAAACATATAATGTGACACATGGTGCCATCCACAAGGAACAAAACTGGACACGCAGCACTATCCGGCAAAACCATAACTTATGAAAAGACTTTGAAGGATCCTACGGAGACTGACACTTGTCGCACTCCGGCAGCAACTAAAAATCATAATGTGTCTTCACCTAAGAGCATCAAATAAAAGGAAGTTCCCTCCTTCGCTTTCGCCACGTGGTGCTCTCCGCAACAAGTAATAAAGTGTCTCAAAATTGTAGCCCACCATATACATGCCAGTACTAACAAGCCTCAAATAAAAGAAGATCCACGTGGCAACCTCCACTCAAAGCTCAAAATGACACACAGCAACACCCGCTAATCAAGCGGCATAAAAAGAAACTTTTAGAAACTGTCTCTGATATCAACACGTGGTGAAGCCCACAGCAAGCATGAAACTTAAACAGAAAAACACTGCTACAGCTACATGGTACACTCCACTGCATCAACTGAAAGAATAGAAGAAACACGCAATAGCGTCCGCTTAATACTGTTGCTCCAGAAGGAAATGACACATGGCTCTATCCACGCACGAGAAACACATAGCCACAAATATATAAGCCGATGAAATATACTACAACATTACTTAAACAAAATGTAGAGTTTTTAGCTCTATAGTTCTTAGTGACTACTAGGACTTCTGGGTCTGCTCAGAAAGAACCCCAAAAAGAGAAACAAAAAGGCACTGCTATAGTCAATAAAAATTCAATCATAAATTCTGCAATGCAATCTGGTATACAGACCACTCTAATTCTGACAGCCTTTGCCTGCTCTGCAAATCTTGAAAAGCAAAATCCAGATTGATAATATCTTTATGAGAAAATAATTGTAAAATTTGGACTACAGCGCTTAATTGAAACTCCAGCTGAGCCATTGGCACCAAAAAAGCTTCGACCTCTCCCACAGTAGATGAATCACTCGAACCCTAGAAAATAGTCTGATCATTCTGTTTTGTCAAAAGCAGAACCTTTATTTCATCTATCATCAATACTATGTTATTGTCAGGGAAAGGTGAAGGGAGACCAAATTGCACCAAATCTTCAATGTGCTTCATATTTTTCACTCCCTCTTTTACTATATCCAGGAGCTCTTCACAATTCATAGCAGCAGAATTGCAACTCAAAACTTCATTTACCTTTTTAGCAGCAATCATTCTATCATTGATACCAGTTGTAGATAGTGTCTAATCAGTTGTATCATATAACTTCTGCAATAGAAGCTGAGAATCCGAAACTCTTAATGAAACAATAGATAATGTTGCCTAAATAGAAGATTCCACCTTCTCACACAATTGTTGGGCATTCAACAAGAAGGTAAGAGATGGCTTGAGCTATATAATCTCCTCAAAGATTCTTTTCCATACTGAAACATATAATTCTTTAACCAAATTCAAAACTCCTGCATTCTGTGGTCTGTTTGCCAACTCAATTGTTAGCTATTTTGTCTTCTGTTGCTCAGCCATGTACTGTACTTGAGCTGCACTATTTGCATTTTGCTCTTTCAATAGTATCTGTTGCAATTGTGTTGCTTCTTGCAACTTATCTTGATATCTTTTCTCTGCAGTGGCTTTCTCCTGCCTCAATGTAGCAACAACAACTTTCTCCTGTGCTAACTCAGTCTTTAAGGCTACAACTTGAGCCTGCATTGTTTGATGAATCTGTAGAGAAACAATAGTCTACAGCTGTTCATTCAATGTATCAATTTCATTTATCTAGGATTGTATCTCCCAAGTGAGGTTACTACTATTAACCTTTTCCTGTGCCAAATCAGCTTCAACTTTTTGTAGCCTTTTGAACACTTTCAGGTAGTCAGTGGCAACTACTGTAGTAGTTTCATTCATTAATTCTACCTGGTCTTGTGGCCTGAAAAGGGACATGTCCATAGCCACTGCATTCATTGCATAATCTTTGTAACACCCAGTTCTGAATTTACTCTAAAAACTAAGTTTTTACCAAAGGTAATTTTTTTTCTTTTGAAATTTACAACAGAAAAGTAATTACTCTAAACAAGTAATTCATCCATCGACTTAACAATAATCATGAATATATATTCGTAAAGCAAAAGGAAATAATCATCCAAAACATTTAAACAATATGTTTTTAAAAATTACTTAAATCAAATCCAAAATAGGAACTTGCCAATGTCACTGCATCTCGATTGTCGACCATCCAAATTCAAGTCTCGGCATTCCTCAAGAATTAAGAAGAGAAAGTATCTTCAAGGAGTTTAACCTCCAACCACAGACCGTCGGTCTCCCGCACTCCTTCCTAACCGGAAGTGGCCCTACCCTACTCAAGAGGATAGACTTAGGATAACCAATGGTGTTTGCCATCTGAGCTCTGGTGTTGTGACCTACGTGACTTGTTATCATGCAATCCCCTAGATACCCTGTAGTCATGCATGACCTCTCCACAAGCTATGCCATCCAGTCACAGTGAACATTCAATGCACTTGAGGATCATGCATTACCTTGGCCAAAGGATTTGAATTTAATTAGTGTTGTATCAACGCATGAATTAAATTCACCCACCCCACTCGACTCGAATTAATCGCAATCCTATAGTTCCCTATTTATAAGTTCTACATAACAACCTTGATGACCTCAAGGTGTTAGAATTCCATCATGCATTAGCGCATGGCATATAGGTTTACTCTATCTCTGAGCTAATGGAAATCTCTTTGTCTACATGATAAATGAACGGCTTCGTAGCATATCAATGTTTCAAATAACGCTATACGTTGTTATAACAATCTCAAAATTATCCCATTGTTTATTTCATCCATTCTTGAGTGGGCACTAATCCCAACTTTGTTGTTTTCGGAAAGAGACTACGAAAAACCAATTTATAGAACATAAAGATTAGAAGACCCTGAGTTTAAAATTAAACATACAAAGGAATCTTCTTTGACTGTCGATTCTTCGACATAGTTTCAACTTTGTCCTTAGGAAGGGTTTTCTCTATGAGTCAATTCAAGAATACAGTGTTCGAAACCCTACGTTGAAACTCACAACATACTACTTCGACGTGTCAAAATCATTGACATAGTATAATCTTGTTGAACTATTCATTGGATAGCCTTAACATAATGTTTCTTCTAACAAAATAGATTGAATGTATGTCTATACTTGAGACTTGACAAAAGGCACATTACTTGTTTGTAAAGACTTCATAATATTAATTGGATTAAGAATAAGGTCTTTTCTTGAAAAGAAAACAATAGTTAAAATGCTTCAATAACACATGCATTACCTTCAAGGCATATAATCTAAATCTTGTTATTGCTCACAACTAGTAAACAATTTTGCCATGGTCAAAATGAATAGTTTTATCTCTGAAAAAGAGGATGATTGTATCGACTTGCATGTTAAATCTTACACCTCTAAACAATAACAAACCTCCATTGATAGTTGACAAAACAAGCTTTTCACTCTGTTATTTACTATCCTCTAGAGTTACGGGGTCAGTGCAAGAAGTTGGGTCCACTTTTTGGCCAAAAAGTGGAAGTGTTTTCCCTGATTTTCAGAATTTGTCACATTTGACCTTAAAATTTGAAGCACTTAGAGATGGAATCTTTAAAAAAGTCACTAAATATAAAATATAGTACTCAGAGTCTAGTTTCCAAATATGTAATTTTTTTCAATACCCAGATGATACAAATTGATTTTCAATAGATATTTATAAAAACCACTATTTAAAAGTCACTTTTTTTTAACCATACCATGCACGTGTACGGCCAACATAATTTGACCTAAATAAAATTATTTTTCAAAATCCTTTTGGGAAAAGATGTGTAGTACAGTGAAGTTTGATGAGGATATTTTTTTATAATTTTTTTCCAAATAATTTTTTTTAATTAATTTTTTATTAGGCCTAATTGCTACTTTTGAAAACCCCTCATGTACGGCCAACATAATTTGAGCAAAAAAAATCATAAAATTAATTTTTTTTTAATTGCGTAAAGAATGATGTGTAGTTTGATGACATATAATTTTTTTTTAAAATTTAAAAATTAAAAGTTATTAAAAAAATACAAACACCTGTCATTTCAAGTTTTTGGACCAGTTTGCTCATAAATTAAATAATAAATAGAAAAACAAGTCCAATCCAAAAGAAATTACATATTTGAAAAATAGACACTATGATTTGTAATGGGTTTTAATTTCCTAAAAAAATTCAGAAAAAAATGTCATCAGCCATATAGGTGAAGTCAGTTTTTCCTCTGGTTCTGTACCTAGAGAAATACTTGCAGGTCTAAGGCTCAAGATCGGCTACCATGCCTTTCCCGAGCCTAAAACGAAACCAAAAGCGTGGGTGTGAAATTCAAAATTTTAGAAACAGGTACCCGTTTTAAAACAGGTACCCATTCTAGAAAACAAAACAGGTACCCGTTCTAAAAAATAATAAAAAACAAAATGGGTACCCGCTTCTAAAAATAGTAAAAAACAAAATGGGTACCCGTTCTATAAAACAAAATGGGTACCCATTTTATAAAACAGGTACCCGTTCTAGGCTCGGGTGCCTGTTCCTAAACGGGTACCTGTTTTCTTTAAAACGGGTACCCGCTCTTGTCCGAAATTTTTTTTTTTTCTTGCTTTTACCCCACGGTTTTGTTGACTGTCGACAGAGATCTTATTCTCTATCGACAAGTGTTATGCTGTTACAGCTTGTATGGCTATGAGACGTTTTTAAATCCAACTCTTACACAGTTTGCACCCTACCTTCACTACAAACTTCTAAAGCAACACCATGGGCTTCTCAAACCATCTCAACCTACGTCAAAACATATATAAAAACTATGATTTATGTACCTTCCGTGTGGCGTAGTGCAGGGTAGCAGATTTACACAGTGCTTACATTTTTAATGAAGACAAAACTTCACACAGTTTTCAATTATAAAATAACTCTTTGCATTTACAAATCCATTCATTGAACCATTGCAAAAGCTTGCAAAGGCAAGACACATAACAAGGAACTAAGTTTACGCAGTGAAGGAGAATAAGAACCTGTCATTAGTCTCCAATGTTTACTGACAGACTATCTAGACACTTGCTATATTCTCAGCAGATTCTCCTCGCAACTCCTTCCACAGTCACGTTATTCTTCTCCTCCAAATTCCTCCCTCAAAACTAACTCCAACTCCACTACTAATCCCTTCCCATAGTGAAGGAATAACCGCCTCTCCACTCCCGACCATGCCTATCAAGAAGGGAACCCTCTTTGGCATGCAAAAACGTCTCCACCTTATGCGACCACTCTGTAGGATGGAGCTTCAAACAGCGAAGTGGTAGTTGGCAAACTTAACAACCTGTCCACTAATCGAGGACAAAGGCTTCATTACAACTTAATTCACCACTACACTAAAAAGTGGTGTTCAAACTCTTGCGGGGTGGTAGACTTTAGTTGATTAAAATATCCCTCAACTCAAAACCAATCATGAGAATAAACAAATGCCAACATAGAAATAAAGGTTAGACTAATGACAACTTGAGGTCTTAAGCTAGAAGACAAAAGACTTATTTGAAAATGGAAGACATCATAAAAAGAACTTAAATGTGTCCCTCATCGAGCTTCGACTTGAATATCGACATCATTCAAGAATAAAGGAATACCTCAACGAGTACTTAAATATTACTTATATAATTTAGGATATGCCTTTATAATTCGACCAAAGTTATTACACACCACGGTCTCTAATTCAACATCCGTCAAATTTCGCAAAAGGAGCTTACGACATACGCTCGAAGCATTTTACAACAATAACGACGGATTGGGCACAACCGCAGAACAAGACTTGAGATCGATTTACGCACAAATTCGACTCTTGCGCCAATCGACAACAAGACGCGACTTACAACTCAGCCATAAGTAAATACATATATTTACATATAATCATTATATCAGTCATTCTTATTAGACGACACGTTTTAGAGTATTACGACACTAATGTCGATTTCCCATACTCTAAATGACGACTTACGAAAGGAGAAAGACCTATACTTCAGACGTCGATATCTCGACTAAAATTGACTTAGCCCGTATACAAGGCTTAATTCAAGGCATCAAGGTTTATCTACCTGATATGCATTTTCAGTGGCAAGCACCCATGGTTAATTCCAGAGTCTATTATCTCTTTCTCAAAGATACTTTCTCTTCTTCTTTCTTCTTGGTGAACATAATCCATCTATTCCTGCAAATGACAATCTCACAAACAATTTTGTGGTCAAAGCACCAATATTCTAATCAATGCACAGTATATCAAATCATTTCATTTTCATAACAAAAAGACATTCCAATTCATAACATCATATTGATCAAAATCAAATAGATTCCATAATTTCATAAAATTAACTTTCTCTATCTACATCATCAATTCCTATGATGTTAATAACATATCCACATAACTGTACTATTCAGGAAAAAGTAAATAGTAATATTGAATCCAAAAAGGGGATGTAACATATCTTTCCCCTATAGAATCATCGTCCTCGATGATTGAGTTTACCAAGCAAAATTTAAACATAAAACAAACTTTTATAGTTTAACATTAATGTTTTTGAAAAGATTAGGAAATCTTTGGTAGATGTCTTTATAGTCTTCCCAAGTGGCGCTATCCTCGCCATATTGGTCCCACTGAATTTTGCATTGCAAAACCTCTCGATTACGTAAACAAAGTTTACACATTTCGAGCACCTTGAGTGGCTCGATCACAACCACCCCTGGTTCTTGTATCTGTAAAGAATTCCATTTAAGAATGTGGTCATTACCTACAAAATATTTCTTTAGGTATGAAATATGAAAAACGTTATGCATTTTGGACAAGACTAGAGGTAGAACAACTTTGTAGGCCACTGGATTGATAATCTCAAGAACTTTAAAAGGTCCGACATATCGAGGAGCCAACTTTGATGATTTACCAAATTTGATTGAGCTTTTATGGGGTTTCACTCGCAAAAGAACTTTCTCACCAACAGAGAAATGTCTAGGCACTCATTTGCGATTTGCATAACTTTTTTGCCTGTCATTGGCTTTTACCAACCTCTTCCTAATTATTTTCACTTTTTCTTCCATATCCGCAAGCATTTCAGGTCCAATACTTATCCTATCTTCCAGCTTATCCCAGCTTATAGGAGTTCTACATTTCCTTCCATATAATGCTTCAAATGGTGCCATCTTAATGGCAGAATGATAGGAATTGTTATAGGCAAATTCAACAAGAGGTAAATATTCCTCCCATCTGTATTGCTGATCCATGCAATACATTCTTAAAAGATCTTCTAAGACCTGATTTACCCTTTTTGTTTGTCCATCAGTTTCAAGATGATAAGCGGTTCTCACATTGAGTTTAGTCCCTAATGCAAAAAATAAAGTTTGCCAACAACCGAGAGGTTATCCGAGCATCTCTATTAGATATAATCTTTTCAGGTACCCCATGCAATCTGAATATTTCTTGCACAAATTTCTGAGCCAAAATATGAGCTCCATCTATCAAATTTCCCGGTATGAAATGTACTACCTTGGTTAGTTTATCTACAACAACCAATATTGCATCATGTCTATTCTTAGACATTGGTAACCCCTGAACAAAATCCATACTAACATCCTACCATTTCCATTCTAGAATATCATGCAGGTTATAACAATCCAGTAGGATGTTGGTGTTCTACCTTCACTCTCTAACACTCAAACAACTTGCTACAAACCTTGCAGTGTCGCTTTTCATTCCTTCCAGAAAATATAGCAGCTTGACATTAGCTAAAAGTTTTGTTACTCCTGGGTGTCCAGAATAAGGTGCACAATGAACTTCCTTCCAAAACAAGGTTTCCTAAGTTGTACAGAATTAGGAATGTAGATTCTTCCTTAAATCTCATCAATCCATCTGATTCAAAATAGAATCCGTCATATCTTGGATCCTTAGGGTTTAATTGCAGAGCTTGTTTCACCTGCTCACAATATTCATCTCCAGATAAACTTTTGCAATACTAAATTTTAAAATTAGCATGAATAGAGATTATAGAAGCTATGTGTCTTCTTCTGCTTAAAGCATCAGCTACTCAGTTTTCTTTACTCTTTAATATAAGAAATCTCAAAGTCATAATCTAATATTAATTCCAACCATCTCCTTTGTCTTGCATTGAGATGTGGTTGTGTAAATATGTAGCAAAGACTTTGATGATCTAATTTTAGTATAAAATATCTTTCCCAACAAATAATGTCACCACATCTGAAGGGCGTGAATCACTGCTGCCAGTTCTAAGTCATGAGGAGCGTAATTCTGCTCATAGTTTTTCAGCTTCTTGATTCATAGGCTACTACACGCCCATATCTGCATAAGCACACCTCCTAACCCTTCTCCCGAGGCATTAGTAATAACCTCAAAATGTCCTTCAGGATCAGGAACTTTCAAGATTGGTGCGGTTGTTAACTTTTTCTTTAACAAATCAAAAGCCTTTTGACATTCTTCAGTCCAAACAAACCGTTTTCCTTTTCTCTGCAAGGAAGTAATTGGAGGAGCAATGCTTGAGAAATTTAAAACAAATTTTTTGTAATATCCAGCCAATCCCATAAAACTTCATACCTCTGAAACATTGGAAGGTACATGCCATTCCATAATAGCCTTAATTTTGGCTGGGTCAACTGATATCCCTTCAGCTGATATTATATGTCCCAAATCTTGCACTTCTTTCTGAAAGAAAGTGCACTTCGAGAGTTTCGCATACAATTTGTGTTCTCTTAATCATTGCAAAACAATTTGAAGACGCTGTCTATGCTCCTCTTCATTTTTGGAATAAATCAGAATATCATCTATGAAAACTAGGACAAATTTATCAAGACAATCTCTAAAAACACTATTCATGAGATTCATGAAAGCGACAGGTGCATTGGTAAATCCAAATGGCAACACAGTAAACTCATAATGACCATATCTTGTTCTAAATGTCATCATGTGAATATCTTCATCTTTCAACCTTAACTGATGGTATCCAGATCTCAAATCTATCTTAGAAAAGACTGATGCACCACACATTTGGTCAAATAGATCATCAATACGTGGCAGTGGATACTTATTCTTTATTGTTGCCTTATTAAGCATCCGATAATCTATACACAGTCTAAGGGTTTCGTCTTTCTTCTTGACGAAAATAATTGAGGGTCCCCATGGTGATACACTTGGCCTAATTCTTAGACAATAGCTCTTGCAATTGAGCCTTCAATTCCATAAGTTTAGTGGTGGTCATACGATATGGAGCTTTAGATACTGGCTTAGATCCTAGTTTAATATCTATGCCAAAATCAAAGGTTCTTTTTGGAGGCAAGCCTGGCAGCTCCTCAGGAAATACATCACTGAAATTGCAAAGATATGGATATTTTTCCTCAAATGTTTGCTTCTCTTAGGCTTCCTCTACTAGATCCATTTTGACTGCAAAAAGTTGACATCCCTTTTGCCTAGCCCGTTTTAATTGTTTTGAAGAAATAGATCTGATCCTTATTTCCCTTTGAATACCTTGAATATTTACTGTATTTCCCTTATCATCCAGACACTCAATTGTTTTATGAAAACAATCTACCTTGGCCCTATGTCTCCACAACCAGGGTATGTGCAGGATCATCGCAGGCCAAATAGTGGCAATAGGAAAAAAAATCACGTTTTTACTTAGCCAAATTCATGACTTGGCAAAGTTTGACTTTGAAATGGATATCTGTTTTGGTTTGGATACCAAACCAAAACGGATATTCGTTTTCTAAAAAAAATTGGGAAAAAGGCTTTTTACTCTTTTTGAAAATACACCTCTTAAATCTTGGATCTCCCATCAATATATGAACCTCCTTAAAGACCGTTTCTAGTGAAGGAGGAGGGCAAATTAACATTGGTAGCTTCTTTACACATTGATCCATAAGGATTTGTTAAACACTAAGAATCATCACTAATGAATTACTCAAATAATCAATAATAAAATATTCAATTTTGTTCATCAGGTGAAATAATCACTTTTAGACTATGTTCCAATATTTTAGGGATAGGAATGGTGGGGTAACAGGGGATGTGTTTTGGGGCGTTTTGGATTTCATGCCCTAAATTGCTTTACCCAATCCTTCATATGATTTGATTCATGATACATGGTTTGAGAAGGATACACATGATATACCCTTACCCTCTAGTGATAAAATTATGAATGATACTTTATGTGGTGAAGCTACACCTTCGTTAATCCTTCATGACATTGTTATTCCTTGTGATGATGATGTCCTTCATGTAATATGTTAGGACATAATGCAAAGTTAACATGGCATGAACTCTCTTGGAAGGGTAAGCATGGACTATAAGAACATTGAACTAGTTGGATCTGTTAAGCTCGCCATTTATGAAAGAACCTTTTAAAAGGTTAACCTTAATTAGGTAAGGTTATGTTTCAATGTGGTTGTTTGTGCAACAATGTGTAAATTAATGTTACTGAAGGATAAATCTAACTATACTAACATTTTAATAACCATGAGAGCTGGGACTAACAATTAGACTAAAAACTTGACAAACAATACAACTTGGACACATGTAGGACTTGGAAAATGGAAAAGAATATAATTAAATGTGGAAAACAATGAAAAAGTGGTATTAGTTGCACCTATATAGAGAAGTGGTTTAGAGGTTGGTTAGGGGAATTATTTAGGGTTTAGAGGTTTAGGGTTGCTCAGGTTTAGGGGTTTAGGGTTTACAGTTTAAAGAGAGATAGAGAGAGGGGACTGATAGAGTTTGGGAGAGATAGAGGAGACAAAGGGGAGAGATAGGAGATAGAGAGTGAGAGACATGTCCAAAGACAGAGAGAGAGAGAGAGAGAGAGAGAGAGAGAGAGAGAGAGAGAGAGGTTTAGGGTTACTTGGGTTTAGGGGCATTATTTAGGGTTTAGGGTTTTGGGGTTAGGGGTTAAGGTTTACAGGTTTAGGGTTTAGGGTTTAGAGAGAGATAAAGGACCAATAGGGAGATATAGAGGAGTCTGAGGGGAGAGATAGGGATATAAAGAGTGAGGGACATGGCAAGAGACATAGCGAGAGAGATTGAGAGGTAGAGGGACAAAGGTGATAGGAAGATAGGGGAGAGATAGGGAGATAGTGGTTTATGGTTTCTTGGGTTTAGGGTTTAGGGGTTTGGGGTTTAGTGTTTCTCAGGTTTAGGGGTTAGGGGTTAGGGTTTAGGGGCATTATAATTTAGGGTTTAGGTTTTATTGTTTAGGGGTTAGGGGTTATGGTTAGAGGTTTAGGGTTTTGGATTTAGGGTTTATAGAGAGAGAGGAATGATAGGGAGATATAGAGGAGTCTAAGGGGAGAGATAGGGAGATAGAGAGTGAGGGACATGGCCAGAGACATAGGGAGAGAGATTGAGAGGTAGAGGGACAAAGGTGGTAGGGAGATAGGGGAGAGATAGGGAGATAGTGGTTTAGGGTTACTTGGGTTTAGGGGTTTGGGGTTTAGGGTTTAGGGGTTTAGGGTTTCTCAGGTTTAGGGGTCAGGGGTTAGGGTTTAGGGGCATTATTTAGGGTTTAGGATTTAAATTGTTTAGGGGTTAGGGGTTAGGTTTAGAGGTTTAGGTTTTGGATTTACGGTTTATAGAGAGAGGAATGATAGGGAGATAAAGAGAGGAGATTGAGGAGAGAGATAAGGAGATAGAGAGTGAGGCACATGGCCAGGGACATAGGGAGAGAGATCAAGAGAGGTAGAGGGATGATAGAGATAGGGAGATAGGGGAGAGATAGGGAGATACAGGTTTAGAGTTGATTGGATTTAGGGTGTACCTGGGTTTAGGGTTTCTCAGTTTTGGAGATAGCTAGATAGAAAGAGAGAGGAGACAGATAGGGAGAGATAGAGGTGACAAAGGGGAGAGATAGGGAGATAGAAAGTGAGCGAGATGTCCAAAGAAATAGGGAGAAGGATTGAGAGGTAGAGGGATGATAGGGATAGGGAGATAAGGGAGAGATAGGAGATAGGGTTTAGGGTTGCTCGCATTTAGGGTTTAGGGGTTAAGGTTTAGAGGTTTAGGGTTTAGTGTTTAGAGAGAGAGGACCAATAGGGAGATATAGAGTGAGGGACATGGCCAAAGTATAGGGAGAGAGATTGAGAGGTAGAGGAATGATAGTGATGGGGAGATAGTGAGATAGGGAGATAGAGAGATAGAGGTTTAAGGTTTCTTGGGTTTATTGTTTAGGATTTAGGGGTTTATGGTTTCTCAAGTTTAGGGTTTAGGGGTTAGGAAATAGGGGTTAGGTTTAATCATGCGTTAATACAGGTTGTGGAGTGAGAAAGGGGTGGTATGGGTATGAGGTGATTTAATTGGTGATGACCTAGGTGAAGTGATGGGTAAGGTGTCTTATGTGGGATTGCTAGAAAGTGTGATTGGTAATGGTGGGGATAGCTAAATGTCATCTTCTAAGGGTTCAAAGGTGAGGAAAGTGTAAGATGGGGATATGGGATAATCCATGGTTTAATTATTATTCAAGGGAGTGTCCTTATATAATGATTAACTTATATATTGATGTAAGTTAAACATGAAATGATTTGTTAGAATTTACAGGTCAAAACTACTTGCTTTTACAATTTTTTTATGACAATTATCTATTCAAAAGTGCCTTTAAAATACTATGAGATACCTTAGTATAAGTAAATCATATAAAAATCAAATATATATATCATCATAATCCTATATAAATTTTGATAGTTTGTCCAAAATCTCTCCTTTCATATGATACAGTCTTTCTAAAATTTGGATTGTATTTTATAGCTAAAATGCCTAAATACTAAAATAAAAAACAATGAAAACAATAGAGAAAAAGAAAATGGATATTTGTTTTGGAAAACATAAAAAGCGAAAAAGACACTGCGTTTTTGCAAACCCATGGCTTGCAAAACACAGTCTCATCTTTGAAGAATGGATATCAGAGCTGAGGAATGGATATCTGATCCAAAAAGGTAAGATTTTTTGCATTTTTTTTGTTTGTTTTGTATATTCAAGCAAATTTTTTGGTTTTTATGCTAAGTGAGTATGTTTTATAATTTAATTAGGTAAAATGGATGCATAAAATGAAAACCCAAACCCTCCACCACCAAACCCTCCCCCTCCAACAATAGAAGAGAATATTCAAAGAAATATTGATCATATAAGTAGGATCATAGAAATGTATCGCCGCCACCCTTGATTGTCTATAATGACATCGAATTTAGAGGGAATCATTAATCATGTTCAAACCTTGTCAACCCAACATGAATCATTTAGGCAATGGCGAGAATCCAAGAAGGCCGAATATGCTAATGGTTTGTCATATGATGAAGTCAAAGAATTAGAGATTACAAAAACTATGTTAGCCCAACACTTTGTCAATCCTAAAACTGGATTGCATGTTGATGTCTGTAAGCCCAAGTTTTCAATCAAATGGTGTATTCATGAGGGCATTAGTCAGAACTTTTGGGATCGTTCATGGATGGTTTTTGATAAACCACCCAACAACAATTTAGATGTGCCTTTGTATTTCCTTTGTAAACTCTATGCAGAGTTCGTCATGGGTCAACATGTTAATTATTTTGATTTTAGAGAGTTTCAAGGAGTGGGCAAGGGAGTGCCTCAAGATAGACCTGGGGCAATTAGACAGGTACAAGGTCCCTATATTCCCCCTCCTACTATGCCTTCTCCACCCCCAATGCAGCACCCAGACGTTGTTGCAAATGCAACACAACATGGCCTTATTGCCATACACTCTTTGACCGAGCATTTGATTATACAAACATATCAGTTTGCATAAGCACATGATGAAGGTGATGATATTGGATCACCTGGTACTACTAGACCATCATCGTCCACACATGTATGTGTGCCCCATCATTGCATTTCTTGCAATCATTTATGCTTAGATCCTATTATGGAGAGTAGTGAGCCACCGTTGAACACATCAGAGTACGATCTCCATTCATGAGATGAGGCAATGGGGTCCATAACTCAAGCTGAGGGGTTCGAGACAAGAGTAGAAGCTACCGGATCAGTGAACCATAGAGAAGGAGAAATGCATGAGCAATCTTTTATGCAGGTAAAATTTAAAGTTAAATTTTATGGTCTATTCCATTTGAATATATAAACAAATTTATTAGTACTAATGTATCTAAGTGGGATAACAGTTGATGATAGAGGAGGAGTTGACAGAAGTTCATCATGGAACTTTGTCTGCCATCCAATTTGGCTTGGACTTGCCAGTATAATTTGTTGACACATCAACTTTTATTTATGGATTTATTTCTTTTTGAGTAATTATATATTAATTTATATCTTGATGTTAATTTTATTTTATAGTCAATCGAAAATATGAATGATGTGGCATTTTTACCAATAGTCTTTTCTCAAACTCCTGATCGACCCAAGGGACTATCATTTGCAGAACGGATTTCTCAACACCAACAAAGGGTAGAGGTAATTTGATTGAATTGTACTTTAATTGATAATTTAGAAAACTTAAATATTTGATTATAGTCATTTAGAGTCTTACATTCTTGTCCTTCTCAATTGATGCAGGAGGCCTCGATGGTGGTATGTGCTTGTTTTCTAGTAGATAAGTTTTTGTGTAGTGCATTCCCTATTTTAAATGTATGCATTTCCTATTTTGTTTAATAATTATATATTAATTTATTTCAATGTTACTTTGCTTTTATGTAGTCTCTTGAGAATGTGAGTGATGTGCCACCTTTGCCATCATGCTTCACTAGGACACCTGATCGTATTAAGAGAAAATCATTTGTAGAACGATTGTCTGAACAACAACATAGAGTCGAGGTAATTGAATTGAATTTTTCTAAATAATTGATAGTTTATCTTGTGGTCTTATAGTTGATTGTAGTGATTTAGATGTATGTTAATAAATGAAAGTTCTTAATTGTAGTAGATAAGAATCTATTTACTAACTTTAACTTATTTTTATTTACCATTGAAGAGATTAATCAAATTTGTGTTTTGACTTGTTAATGCAGGAAACTTCACCTCCATCAATTACTAGATATTTTGGTACAAAGAGGACACTTTTTCAGGATCCATCACAGATTGAGGATCCATCATAGATTGAGGATCCATCACAAATTGAGGGTCAAGTGGACTTGTAGTATTTGATGTAGCTATTTGGCATGTAGATTGTCTATAGATTTTGAGACATGGCATATGCCACATTTTGTAAAAAATGTTTTGAGTTGGCATATTTGCCAAATTTTTGTATATGTCTACCATTATGGACTAGATTTTAATATATATACACCTTGATATACAATATAATTTAAATTCCTTATGTGCAAGTCATGATACTTCCCATGATGCCATACATTATGATGATAGTTCTTTAGTCCATTGATGATATGTTTAGCATTGAGAATGGTTTTAGATTAAGAGAATGGTTTCAGATCAATAGAATCAATAGAATCAATATGACAAAATTCCTTATATATGCCCTAATCAAGCATAGTAGCTTGAAATCTAATAAGGTCATGATAAACCATTTCATCATGTATTTAGTCTTCATCTTGTCAAATTTTGTAAATATGTCAAAGTTGTCATATGAAAAATGTAAAAAAAATGCAAAAGTATGGAAGATGAACAGTCAAGTACTCAAGAGTCAGTTGGAGACTATTGGTTTCCCTCAAATCATTTATAAATATGCATAAACCTTCGTGGAAAAGGCATTGGAGATGTATTGAAAACATTTTGAAGATGAATTGAAGACAAGTTTGAATGAAATTAATGTCAAGAAACTCTATGTCAAGGACACCGAGGGCACATTATAAACATAAAAAACTTACATCTTGGGGGGAGGTGCCAATAAGGCCAATAAGAATACTATTTCAGTTGGGTGTGTGTGTGTATGCAAATCCCATTTATGGCCGAGAAGCAAATCCCATTTAAATCCTACAAGACAATCATTCAAGAAAGTACTATGCAAAGAGGGTTTATAAGTTGCATTAGGGTTTGTATAAATGATCTAATAGATTTATAAGGTTGTCAAACACCAAAATGGATGATTTATATGAGTTTTGGGACTATCACAGTCCATGATTGTTAAAAAGATACACATGGCTGTCCAAAAACTGCCCTTTATGACTATCCTAAAACATCGTGTATATGCTCATAAAAGCCATCAAACTCTGAGAATAAACTCGTCATTGGATAAGGAGTGGAAGGCTAAAGTCACATTCCCAAAAACCTCTTAAAATCACATGTCTCCTCTTATGAAAACTAGGGTCTTTGTCGATACATTGTTCTGTAAGAGCAAAGTCACTTAAGATCCTAAGAGCAAAAACCTTGCCAGGTGCCATATTTTTTATTCTGCTCATCGTGGGGCCGAACGGACTGTGCCAACATGTCGGGGTGGGCAGGTAAATGCTAGGGGAAGTCTCATTTTGTGCACCAAGCATCCCAGTCATTCCGGGCAAGAGGCTACCGGCAAAGTCCCTTAAGATCCCTGAGACCAAAAAACTACCAAACTTTGACGGAGCAGTTCTTAGAATTTATGATAGCTGGGAATGTTCTGTTTGGACCTACAGGTGTACGTGGGGTTCATCCAAAATAACCTGTCTCAGTTTTGGTCAACTCCATTCCGTTTGACCGTGCCGAAATCAAACGCATTGTTGCAAAATGCTTCAATTTGATGGAGTGGAAAGGTGCTAGGTGTGACAATTTTCATTCCATAGCTCGTGCGGTCAAACGGACTACACCAATGCATTGGGGTGGGCAGGTAAATGCTAGTGGAGGTCTCCTTTTGTGTGCCAAGTGTCCCAGTCATTCTGGGCAATAGGCTACTGGTAAAGTCCCTTAAGATCCCTGAGACCAAAAAACTGCCAAACTTTGACGGAGTAGTTCTCAGAATTCATGACAGCTGGGAATGTTCTGTTTGGACCTACAGGTGTACGTCGCATCCGTCCACAATAACCTCTCTCCTTTTTGGTCAACTCCATTCTGTTTGATCGTGCCGAAATCAAACGCATTGTTGCAAAATGCTTCAATTTGATGCAGTGGAAAGGTGCTAGGTGTGACATTTTTCATTCCATAGCTCATGGGGTCGAACAGACTGTGCCAACGCATTGGGGTGGGTGGGTAAATACTAGTGGAGGTCTCATTTTGTGCGCCAAGTGTCCCAGTCATTCTGGGTAAGAGGCTACCGGCAAAGTCCCTTAAGATCCCTAAGACCAAAAAATGCCAAACTTTGACGAAGTAGTTCTTGGAATTCGTGACAAATGGGAATGTTTTGTTTGGACCTACAGGTGCACGTGGCATCTGTCCACAATAACCTCTCCTTTTTGGTCAACTCCATTCTGTTTGACCATGCTGAAATCAAACGTATTGTTGCAAAATGCTTCAATTTGATGCAGTGGAAAGGTGCTAGGTGTGACATTTTTCATTCCATAGCTCGTGGGGTCGAATGGACTGCGCCAACGCGTCAGGGTGGATGGGTAAATTCCATTGGAGGTCTCATTTCGTGCGCCAAGTGTCTTAGTCATTCCGAGCTGTAAGCTACCGACAAAGTCAAAAGTTGCTAGTATTGAAATTTTGCATTCCACAGGTCATGGGGCCGAACGGATTACGCCAACACGTTGGGGTGGGTGATTAAATGCTAGGGGAGGTCTCATTTTTTGTGCAAAGCACTTGCCCACCCCGACGTGTTGGCGTAATCCGTTCGGCCCCATGACCTATGGAATGCAAAATTTCAATACTAGCAACTTTTGACTTTGTCGGTAGCTTACAGCTCAGAATGACTGGGATGCTTGGCACATGAAACGAGACCTCCAATGGAATTTACCCATCCACCCCGATGCGTTGGCACAGTCTGTTCGACCCCACGAGCTATGGAATGAAAAATGTCACACCTAGCACCTTTCCACTGCATCAAATTGAAGCATTTTGCAACAACGCATTTGATTTCAGCATGGTCAAACGGAATGGAGTTCACCAAAAAGGAGAGAGATTATTGTGGACGGATGCCACGTACACCTGTAGGTCCAAACAAAACATTCCCAATTATCACGAATTCTGAGAACTACTCCGTCAAAGTTTGGCAGTTTTTTGGTCTTAGGGATCTTAAGGGACTTTACCGGTAGCCTCTTGCCCAAAATGATTGGGACGCTTGGCGCACAAAATGAGGCCTCCACTAGCATTGACTCACCCACCCCGACATGTTGACGTAATCTGTTCGGTCCCAGGACCTGTGGAATGCAAAATTTCAATCTTAGCAACTTTTGACTTTGTCGGTAGCTTACAACTCGGAACAACTGGAATGCTTGGCGCATGAAATGAGACCTCCAATGGCATTTACCCGTCCACCCTGAAACATTGGCGTAGTCCGTTCGACCCCATGAGCTATGGAATGAAAAATGTCACAGCTAGCACCTTTCCACTGCATCAGATTGAAGCATTTTGCAACAATGCGTTTGATTTTAGCACGGTCAAACAGAATGAAGTTGACCAAAAAGGAGAGAGGTTATTGTGGATGGATGCCACGTGCACCTATAGGTCCAAACAGAACATTCCCAGCTGTCACAAATTCCAAGAACTGCTCCATCAAAGTTTGGCAGTTTTTTGGTCTCAGGGATCTTAAGGGACTTTGCCGGTAGCCTCTTGCCCGGAATGACTGGGATGCTTGGCGCATAAAATGAGGCCTGCAATAGAATTTACCCACCCACCCCAATGTGTTGATGTAATCTATTCGGTCCCAGGACATGTGGAATGCAAAATTTCAATCCTAGCAACTTTTGACTTTGTTGGTAGCTTACAGCTCAGAATGCCTGGGATGCTTGGCGCATGAAACGAGACCTCCAATGGCATTTACCTATCCACCCCGACATGTTGGTGCAGTCCATTCGACCCCATGAGCTATGGAATGAAAAATGTCACACCTAGCACCTTTCCACTGCATCAAATTGAAGCATTTTGCAACAATGTGTTTGATTTCGGCACGGTCAAACAGAATGGAGTTGACCAAAAATGAGAGAGGTTATTGTGGACAGATGCCACGTGCACCTATAGGTCCAAACAGAACATTCCCAGCTATCACAAATTCTGAGAACTGCTCCGTCAAAGTTTGGCAGTTTTTTGGTCTCAGGGATCTTAAGGGACTTTGTCGGTAGCCTCTTGCCCGGGATGACTGGGACGCTTGGCGCACAAAACAAGACCTCCACTAGCATTTACCCGCCCACCTCGACGTGTTGGCATAGTCCGTTCGACCGCATGAGCTATGGAATGCAAAATTTCAATCCTAGCAACTTTTGACTTTGTCGATAGCTTACAGCTCGGAACGACTGGGACGCTTGGTGCATGAAACGAGACCTCCAATGGAATTTATCCATCCACCCTGACACATTGGCGCAGTCTTTTCAACCCCATGAGCTATGGAATGAAAAATGTCACACCTAGCACCTTTCCACTGCGTCAAATTGAAGCATTTTGCAATAATGTGTTTGATTTTGGCACGGTCAAACGGAATGGAGTTGACCAAAAATGAGAGAGGTTATTGTGGATGGATGCCATGTGCACCTATAGGTCCAAACAGAACATTCCCAGCTATCATGAATTCTGAGAACTGCTCCATCAAAGTTTGGTAGTTTTTTGGTCTCAGGGATCTTAAGGGACTTTGCAGATAGCCTCTTGCCTGGAATGACTGGGACGCTTTGTGCACAAAACGAGACCTCCACTAGCATTTACCCACCCACCCCGACGTGTTGGTGCAGTCCGTTCGACCGCACGAGCTATGGAATGAAAAATGTCACACCTAGCACCTTTCCACTCCATCAAATTGAAACATTTTGCAACAATGTGTTTAATTTCGGCACGGTCAAATGGAATGGTGTTGACAAAAAATGAGAGAGGTTATTATGGACGGACGCTACGTGCACCTATAGGTTGAAACAAAACATTCCTAGCTTTCACAAATTTTGAGACCTGTTCCGTCAAAGTTTGACAATTTTTTGGTCTCAGGGATCTTAAGGGACTTTGCTGGTAGCCTCTTACCCGGAATGACTGGGATGCTTGGCACACAAAATGAGACCTCCCCTGGCATTTACCCACCCACCTTGACGTGTTGGTGCAGTCCGTTTAGCCCCACGATGAGTAGAACAAAAAATATTGTTCCAGTTGACACATTCTCAATCATTGACATGGATGATATCTCAGTACCAATCCTTTAGGCACAATATGAGCTTCCAATGGAAGGCACAATTGTGAGGTTAGAGATGAGGAAAAGTGTGCCTCATTTACAGTCATGTTTTACTTGTCTTCAATGATGATTCCTTGATTCAACTTAATCCTTTGATAATGCATTTTAACCTCCTTGTGAAAGCACACTTTCAAGGTTGCTTGAGCAAGAGCTAGCGCCTCAACATCGAGGCGCACTTTTGGTGTTCTAGAAGCATGAACTAGCACCTCAAATAGTAAGGCACTCATTCTACGTTGTTTATTCAATAATTGGCACCTTTTATTCATTATCAAGGTGCATATCCAAAGTCATAGAGATATGAAGTGGCACCTCACTAATCTAGGTGCACATTTGATGGTGTAGAGAGGTAGATGTGCGCCCAAGTTATCATTTGATGCCTTCAATAACTATAAACTCCTTTGATGATGCATTTTATCCTTCCAATTCACTATCTAGCCCTAGGTGCACATTTTAGGTTGATCAATCATAATCTAGTGCCCTAAGTACCAAGGCGTACTTTTAGGTTAGTTTGATCAAGGATTAGCGCCTTCACTTCTAGGCGGAAGGTTGGAGTTGAAATACATAAAAATAACAAGTTTCTTCATCACTTCAAACATCTTTAACACTTTGAAGATCTCCAATGCATGATTGAATATCAAGAAACCAATGTATCATTTCATGAAGGTCTTAAGTGTTGTAAATATGCATCTTCTTATTTAATCATGTGTTGTAAATGAAGGAATGCAATGATTGTAATATGTGCACAAAACAGAATTTTTGATAAGGATTGAAAGGAAATGTTAAGAAAATGCAATTGGTGGGTGTAAATCCAAAGTGTGGAAGCATAGACAAGGCATGTGAATAGTTTAGCATGACACCTCAAAGAGATGCTATCTCATGGAATGCAATGATTGCAAGATATGCACAAAATGGATTTTTTGAAAAGGCTTTAGAAACTTTGAAGCAAATACAATTGGAACGTTTAAAACCAAATTCCATAACCTGTGCAAGCATTCTCCCTACTTGTGCCAAATTAGGATCTTATATATACATATATGCACATAATGTCATGAAAATAATGTATAGTGTATATATCAAGACATATAGGCATGTACAAATAAAACCATATGGGTATATACAATGATATACATCGATAACATACAAAAGTATGTTTACAAATCCAATTGGCATATGTAACAAAATGTCCCAAAATTAAATCTCCTATGGATTGCTATCAAATATTCTATGGCTCTTGCTAGGCCATGAAGATGGTGAACTAGTCAATGACTCATCCTCTATCGCTCATCGACTAGACCTCCTCGATAGAGATTTTTAAATTTCCACCTATTAATACAATCAAACAACGTGCACATTAATATAGAATTTATATTCAAAATATATAACATGACATAAGTAATCAATCACTTACCACCAATTGGTGATCCCTCTTGATCATTTGTTGTCTCTCTTCTTCTGTAGAGTTGGATGGGTAGGGGAGGTGACGTCCTGTGAGAAGCATGAACAAGCAAATTTAAAAGTAAACATGAATATCATAAATATGTACATTAAATGATGTGCTTATTATAGGATTGTTCTAGGACTATTTTACGACTGTTGCAGGACTGTTGTAGTTAAAACTATCCTAGTAGACATGTATAGGACTGTTATAGGACTGTCATCTCATGGAATACAATGATGGCAAGATTACTATCAAGATTAGTGTGAAGATTAATTATGACTGTTATAGGACTTTTATAAGAATGCAAAGTAAGGAAGCATAGGCAAGGCACATGAACTATTTGGTGGAATACCTCAAAGAAATGAGAATTTTGTCAGATGTTGCAGTTGCAATTGCCATGTGACACATGTATGTAATATGTGAAAGCATAGACAAGGCACATAAACTATTCGGCAAAAGACATCAAATACATGTCATCTCATGGAATGCCTTATGTAGAAAAAGGTACAAATGTGCAATATTAAGAAATACAAATGAGAACTAAAAATCATACCTCGAGTATAGTCAAAATAACCTACGATGCCATACAAAATAATTTACGATGCCATGCAAAATAATCTACGATGCCATGTAAAATAACTTTATTCGCAGTCCTGTATAGTCAAAAGCATGCATTATAGTTAAAGTAACAAGATTTTTAATAAAACAATTCTAAAAAATAGAAAAAATAGGAACAAGTTAAGATAAAAAATGTCATACCTGTCCATCTGGAAGTTTAAATGCTAGTCAAGCGTACCTGAGGGGTCATCTCTTACCTTCAAAGTATCCAATATTACTTCATGATCAGCATTACTAATTGTCCATAGTTCTTTTGATTTTGGTTTTCCATGATGCTTTAGTAACTTGACATTTGTTGCTACAACTAGGTGAGAATACATCAATATGGTTTTATGCTTCTCAAAGTCTTCAAAGGCCGGGATGCCATTCTTTTTAATCATATATGTTTGTAACCAAGTCCCAGCAATAACAATTGATCCTGTAGGATATGTGAACCCATCATCATCTGTCATAGGTTGTGTTAGCTTTTATTTTCCCTGTACACATCATGCCAACCAATAGTCTAACCTCTCTTCATTTCCATGCGGTGCAACAACTGCATAAACATGACCTGGTTGTACAAGGTCTGAAAGATGTTCATAGTCAAATGAGCTCTCCATGTCATTGATAGAAGATGATTGACCTTCATATAAAGGGATTAAATATTGTGGAATCCATGCATCTACCCACTCACTTGACTCACAATTGTTCCAATCACATTTAATACAACTCTGACAAAAACAAGCTAATTCTCATGTCCAAATAGTCTATGTACTTGCATCTGAGCTTTGAAATGAATGCATCTTTGATGATTCACTGATTCTCTAACATTCCAATTTCTCTATTGCTATCCCATCATCAACCAACCAAAAGAACCTGCACACTTCAGAATCAAGAGCCACTCCTCATGACAATGCATAGTTACACCACTTAACAATGGAATTTGCATCACTGAATGTAGCACCACCTCTAATCTTTAGTTGTTCTTTAAAAAGAGCTCTCTTCACGTATGCACCTGCTCCATCATGTTCACCTTTTCCATGCCCGGCTTCAAAAAAATTCTAAATATGAGGTATACCCTTCTCTACATGCATTTTGCTCAACCAATGGAAATTACGAGCATTCTTGAATTGACCAGTGCAATTATCTGACCAAATGAGATGTTGATCTATTCTAATATCTTTTTCTTGCAAGAACCCATAAAATTGTTGAAAACAATATTGCACAAACTCTATTGAATGAGATCAATCATCACTCATTTAAAAATGGTCTTCTCTGACAATCTTCCTGCTCTCTTCTGTACTCAAGGGGGCATGTTTGTATGTGATGTGAACAAAAATAGCAATCTGAATAGAATTGTAGTACTGGGATTGAACTTCATTTTGGGGTTGCAATGTATAATTTTTTGCAAAATCAACTACAGAGACAATAGTTCCAATCGGGAAAGAGTCTTTACACATCCTAAACTATTGATCTAACCATTGAGACCTATGGCTATGTTTGACATACTTGTAGAAAATATTTTTCTTAAAATCATCAATAAAATCAGCAATACTTACCTCTCTTACAATCAACTCACATCTAGAACCTTCACCTCCACTTTTCAAATTGTATTTCACTGTCTCATATCTCTTTTTCTCAACCATTCTCTTTCCAAAATCATGCTCGTTGCCCTCATGAAAACATGATACAAACTTTGATAACCCACCACATTATAAACACTTTTCATTTAAACAATCATTCTTGTAGAACATGCAACCATCATCTCTAATAGATAGAAATAAATCCAATAAGTCCCTAGATGAGTTTAGTAGTTGAATTGCACCACACTCCTGTAACATTTCGTTAGTGTGCAAAGTAGAACGAATATTGCATAATAATTCATGGTACGTAGAAAATTCTACATGGTATTTGCAACAACATGTATTACGAACTTTAAGAGGAACACAATAAAATGGCTTAAGAGATTCAAATGCTCTTTGTGAGATTGTCATACCTGGGTGAGTTTCACAATATTGTTTGTACAATGTTGTTTGGCTACATTCCAAGTAATGTTTAGGATGTGGTGTGCGGTCTTTATCACCAATTCTTAACTTTACAACATCTTTTGCATTCGGTGATACCCTAGAGTTAGTGTGCCAAAATCATTCAATTTCTTCCTTTGTGCTATCAATTAGCTTCTTGTCAACTCGTGGAAGCCTACCACTGAAAGCCCAAGTATCATTGCAACATGACTATCTAGCCTTGATCTTAATGCTAGTGCTTTTGACAATGTTTTACGATTCAATCTTAAGTCAACACAAGTTTGCCTCATTAATCAAGCATTTCTTAATTGTTTGCTTACTATTGAGGTTGTTATTACTCTACGGGCAGCTCTTTTATCTTTCTCCTTGCTAGTCTTTCCAATAGAATTAAGTGCATTGAAAAGGCTTCTTACAATAATTTTATTCCGATCAGACACTTTGTTTAACCAAATCTTTAATTTCTTTAGTAAAGGTCTTATTTTGTACATCTTTAATAATTGCACAAAAAGTTGGCATTGTCCGGTTAATATTTTCTTCTCAAAGTATTCATTGAAGAGTTTTGTAGCCCACAACCGAACTGTGTGTGATGACCTCTTGCCTTCAAGTTTTTCCATTATGTTCTCATCAATTTGAAGTAACCATTTTGGGGTTTTTGGGTGTTTTCCAATTTCATCATGGTTATTCTCTTCTTGACAAATGTCCTCTCTTCTTATGAAATTTGGAGATACATTGATTGTTCTTATTTCATCCATGTAATTTTTTTATTTCAACGAAAGCTAAAATAAAAATTTCTTTATATATTTATAAATTAAGTAGATAATACTATTTTATCTTGGCATGCGGTCAACTTGGTGGTAGACTAAGTCTTTTCCATTCCACTAACTTATTTATAACAATTGTAATTGAAAAGAAAAGGTGTCGAACATATTTGTCCACCATAGAATGAAAATAATATTTGGTCAAAAGATATAGAGTGAATGGAATGCATAGGTGGTGTGATGATTTGGGATAATGTACTAAGCTCTAAGTATGAAGATGATTGTTAAAATATATTGTAGGAACTTAAATCAAAAGGTCTTAGGGTAGAGAATGGTAATTCTCTATCACATGCACTAGATCTCTATTTCTACCTGGGTCAAGTTTGTGCTTCAATTAATTTCCATGTCTACTCTATAGATTCATCCTCTATCATGTGGATCTAATATAGAGCAACATGCAATTTTGCTTCTTGGTTCACTAATTTGACTCTATCTACTCTACTATCTAGGCTAGAAATATTTAGAAATACCTTTGAAGGGTCATGAGATCACTCAAGAACATGTTCTCCTAGGTCAACCCCCATAAAATAGATTAAATTTACAATCGTGCCAATGATTGAAAATAACAAGCATCGGTTGTGCAAATGTTCTAAGATGATTATGTAGATCTAGGTTCACTTTAGGTACTCCAATGTAAGTGTTCCTAGCACGCTTCTTCTTAAATTTGAATGATATTCCCTTGATGTTTTGATGATGATAAATAAATGCAATTGAATGACTTTAAATACAAGGACATAGCAATAAATTGTGTAAGTGTTTAGTTGGCTCAAGGCAGGAAATGAATGGGTGATAGCCAAAATTTGAATATTAAAAAATTAGGGGTTAGATCCATGAGTGTTAGATCAACCTCATGCCTACATAAATCACATGGGACATAGAAATAGTAAAATCCATGTAGATAACAAATGTATGAGATGGGTGCATGACTAGGCATAGTAAATGCATAATCTAGGTGAATATACCTAAATTCATGTGTATATGGATAAGGTGGGGGATACATGTGTAGGAATGCATGTCAGTGAGTAATGGTATAAGGGAAGGAGCCTGACTTCACACAAGATTGCATCATTTGTCAATGTGTAAATGTATAAAGTCATTCTCTCAAAATGGGAACAAAACTAAATATGAAATGGCTGGGGTATGCAAATTTCACCATTACAAGGATGCATTCCAATTTCATCACGGTTATTCTCTTCTTGACAAATGTCCTCTCTTCTTATGAAATTTGGAGATACATTGATTGTTCTTGTTTCATCCATGTTATCAACCTCATCAATTTTATCAACAAATGGATTATGGAGTGCAATTTCAACATCATGATGTTCATATCCACTTTCTTCAAGTGCACGTCTTTGTTTTTCTTCTTCTTCTTTGTCCATGGTATTTCTATTATGAATAGGTGTTTCATAACATTTTTCAATATTTTCATTTGCAATATCATGGTGAATTTCATTCTTATCTAACATTTCATTATAATCAAAATTAACATCTTCAATTTGCATGTCATTAGATGGTAAAGAAGAAGATTCACCTTGATGAGCATCAGCCAAACCCACTCTTCCAATCCTCTTCCTTTCCCTATCTTTTTCCCTAATTGCTTCAATTTCCTCCAATGTAACTTTCCTCCTCATTTTTGCTTTATGACGACTGGTGCTCCCCATTAGGGGAACAAAAATATCACCCTTATGATTGTAACAACAAAATTGTGTCTCCAAAAGTGCATAAAAATATTCCTTTCACTATCATAGCTAGAAATCACGACTATTTCAACAGCAGAGGGCCTCTGGTTGCGGATGTTGGGCCCAACAATATTCCTTGTCTTTTTTCTACTTTTACAAAATGGATATTTGCAATGGACACTCTACAACGTCTATATCGCTACTACAAAATAGATATCCATTTTATTATGTACATTTGGATTCTAGACTAGGGATTCATTTTATTATTCTATAAACTGTGAATTACCATCTAATTTCAATGTTTACACACTAATCCACCTAGGTATCAACTTAATAAAGCTCTAGATATAAGCCATTATTTGATTTGAGTAATATTACTTTGGACACATTTGTGAAGACTCCTAAATAGCTTGGACATACAATTGTAAAGATGATATAGCCTCCATATAAGCATAAAGATGATATATAATTTTAGTTTGTTGAAGGCCATGTAAATCAGTCATTGATGAGGACTCTGCTACACCTAAAGTTGAGTCCTTTGTTTGGAACTTTGAAGCATGCAAAGAGGCAAGTGACTTGTAATGCTTAAGTAAACACGAGTCTCAACATGATGTAGTTCAACTTGATGACATGTCTAAATATGACACATTTTAGTTTGTATTGCATGAGGACTTCCTTATTCATGCATATCAAATTTATAATTAGGTATATTTTTCTAAAGTGTATGAGTTTGAGGCTTTCAATTTTTGTATTGACTCACTTGAAGAAGCTAGCAGCCATGTGAACATGATTAATATGGGATCCAAGAGTTGTCCTTTTCCCATGCATTTGGAGTGGATTATTGGCCCTTATGATTGTTTAAATCATGTTGGCCTAGCATTTGAGTAGTTGCTTCGTGACATGGATGGGAATAGATAATGTATAGACTTTATCACACTTTAGGGTTTTCCCATTATGCTAAAATGTTATGACTATCCACTTATTCTATTTTAGGCTATCTTCAAATGAGGAGCTTCTAAAGGCAAAAATGTTGTCCCAAAAGAAGGCTCAATGTTATTCGTAAAGACATTAGATTGTTAAAATACAAATTCAAGGGTAGATATTCCTTGGGCTATTTTAGTATAGAGAAGCAAAATTGTAATATATGACTATCCTAGGAATTAGAATGGTTGATCATAGGATATTCATGGCATTTTGATATTAATGGATGGATTGATGGATGTTTAGGGAGTTTAAGTTTAAATGTAATGTATGAGAATTCTTATTTATGAAGGATCTAATAGGTCTTATGTCTTATTTGTAGGCCATTCAAGAAAGAAATGAAAAGATACCAAGGACTATCATAACACCTATTATAATTAAAGGATTGTCATCCAGGACCTTACCAATATGGGAAGTTATCAAAACCATGTCATGTTTAAAATTAAAGGCTTTATCACCTCTTTGTCCCTATAGGCCTATTAGAACAATAGGTCACATTTTATTCATATACCGAGGTTGAGAATAAACACTAAGCATTTGTAGTTATGGCAAGTGTAAATGGAAATAGATCACAACTTTAGACAATCTTGTTGGCAAGAGACACTATATGGATTCATGGTTGTTGTCATTGATGGCAACAAAGGTCATCCCACATATCCGCAAGACATGATATGTCTCTACCGGAAGTCAGAATAAAGAATGTTGTGGTCCGGTGAAGAAGAACAGAGCATGTGGCAAGGTCCGACAGATTGGTCCGGACCTCTCAGAGGAAGTGTCTTGGTGCAGTGCGGATTTGGGGAAGTCAAGAGGACTACCTTGAGTGGTATATTCCAAGGATTTAGCTTCCGGTGATGGACAAGGAAAAAGATATGAATGGTTGAGTACCGGATTTCTGAGAGACAGTGAAAACAGAGGAAGAACTGACTGGCAGAGTATCAGACTGCTTTCCGGATGTGTTACTGTTGATGACAGAGGTTGTGAAGGCATGAATCATGTTTGGCCGACATGATTAATGATATCTACAAGTATATGCTTGATCCGCATTGCTTGGTGAGGAAGGATTCAGCCGACAGAATGAGAGTTTGTAAGAAACTAGACTGTTCCGGATGCCGACTAGAAAGGTGATGAAATTACTTGTGCGGATATATATAGAGGATGGATTTAGTTGTGAAATGTATGTTAGTGTGGAGATAAATGCGAATAAGTCCAGAGAAAGAGCAGAGATAGCAAAAAGGATCCGGTATGTGAAAGATAGCAGAATAAAGAACAGAGGAAAGATGAAGTGCAGCAGATCAGTGTACTGAGCCTAACCGGAACTGAACTCCAGCATATGCAGATGCTTCCAATCAGTTCAAGACTGTGATTCTCATCACTTTGTAGACAGTGTGTCTTCTTGTAGGCAGTGGGCCTCTTGTGAGCAGTGTGCTCGGGCAGTGAGCCCTAATTGGCAAGTGCCATTTTTGTAATTTCCTATTCTTCTAACAGAGAATAATTCTTGGGTTAATCACCCCGTGGTTTTCTCCCTTAACAGGGTTTCCACGTCAAAAATACTGTGTCATGTGTTTCTTATTTCATGGTTAATGTTTTGTGTTTGATTTTATGCTGCTTCAATTAAAAGGAAAGTTCAATAAGGGAAATAATTAGGATAACTGATTCACCCCCCCCCCTCTCAGTTATCAACAATTGGTATCAGAGCTAAGTTCCTCCTAATAGAGCCTAATAGCTTGAGGAAGATCTGGGATTTCAAATGGATGCATATGGTTTAAGGGAGCAACTCAAGACTGCCCTTGAGGATCTTGAACAGTCAAATTCTGAAGTCAGTGAATTAAAGGAAAGACTCAAACAGGCTGATGAATTCATGAGAGAATTAAAAGACAAATTAAGTCTCTCTATGAAAAAGAGAAAGGAGCTGCTTCAACAGTTGGCAAGACAAAGTGAAGAAAGCAATACAAATGAGGAATTGACTGAGCAAACCAAGTTATGTGAAAAGTTATCAAAAGAAGTCATTATGTTAAGACATGAAATGGAATCAGGAACTATAAAGTTTACTCAAGAGATTGAAGAAAAAAGAAAGGCTGAAGACAATCTAAGACAATCTCTTAAAGAAAAATCAGAAGAATGCCACCAGATGGACAGGATTATCAGACACCTTGAATCTGATCTTGAAGATGCCAAAGATAATGAAGGAAAACTTGAGGATCAAATTGCCTCTCTCAAAAGAGACCTTCAAACAGCAAATGAATATAAAGAGAAATTCAAGATAAGTTCTGCTCAACTTGAAGTTCTTCTTGGAAGTCAAAAGAGGACAGATGACAAGTATGGCTTGGGATATGAGAAAGGAGAAAGCTCCGGATCCGGTCAGAAGAATCTTGGATCAGAAAATCCAAGGAGCAGGCCTAGAAGACCTCCGGTAAGACAGCCAAATGCTCAAAGATATCCATCCTTCAATGGATACTGCCACAACTGCAACCACTTTGGTCACAAAGCTAATCAGTGCAGAATGAGAATGAATCAGAATAATTCATCCTTCTCCGGACAGTGCTTCAACTGCAAAAGGTATGGACACAAATCCCATGAATGTAGAATTATGCAAGTAAACAAATCATTCAAAGGTAGATGCTTCACATGCAATAGAATAGGTCATATGGCAAATCAATGCAGATCAAGAGGATATCAGTCAAATATGCAAAGAAATGTTATTTGCCAAATCTGCAATAGGTCCGGTCATAATGCTAAAGTCTGCAGAAACAAGAATCAGGACAAAAGAGGTCCGGTGTATAATCAGAATCAAGACAAGGGCAAACAAAAGATGAATGCGGATGAGGTTAGGAATCAGATGAGCAAGATTTGGGTGAAGAAAAGTTCAGAGAATGTAGAGGTTGGATCCGCACCAGACTCTGGTGCTGATATTTCTTCCAGAAATTAAAAGTGAGCTCAGGCTCAGGGGGAGACTCAAAGAAAATCTTATTCCCCCAGCCAAACAAGTGGTGCCGGATGTGGCACAAGATGCGGATCAAAGGGTTTGTAGATATGAATCTTGAGATACTTCAGTCAAGTTTTCAGAGGTCCGCATGAAGTTATGAAGAAGCTGTGATCGATCAAATAAGACCTGTTCAGGGAGATGCTCCGGTATGATAAAGGATTACAAAAAGGTCCGGAAAGATCCGGAAATGCACTATCTTGTTCTGCGGATTGGACAGAGTGTTTGAGATGATCTTGTAATATGCTACCTCGATTTATTCATGATTGAAAGATCCGGATGATATCCACAGATCAGGACTAATCCGGGATACTCCAAGCTATCCAGACAAGGCAAACCGGAATGATGTAGGTGAAGCATTTATTGCAGACAGGTATTAGGGTTCGCGGAGCAATTCAAGGGATTTCTCAAAGGTCATTTGCTCATTCTGCACTCGAGAAGAAGCGAAAAGTGGAGCTATGCAACAAGGTTCTTCAAGCACACCAAGGATCTCCTGCCGAAGCTATTGGATAAAGAAATCAATCCAACCACTCCGTGCAAACCGAAGGCGCATAAGGTATTCTCCATTTTTCATTACCTCACTGCAAATCTTTGAAGAATGGCTACTCCAAACATAGTTAAGATCTCCGATAGACCTCGCCCCTCATTCAAGAAACATCCCTACAAATCATTGGAGGTAGACCCACTAGGAGCCTTCTCTAGTGTTCCTCACGGAGTTTTACACACCGAAGACATTAGGGTTTACATACATGCAAACATTGAGGAATTTGGGGAATTCAAATTAAGAGACCTCTATCACAAGCAGCTGATTGACAATGCTTTTGAGCTTAAACCAGAGTATAAGGATATTCAGAAGAAACAATTTGAGCAATTTATTCATTTCCCCTGCTTTGAAGAAGATGAATGGGTCTGGTATGTACTGAGCAGGATGCATGACAACTTTCTATGGCTAGATAGACCCTGTAAGATCACAAAAGAGGCAATTAGAGCAGTAACTGGCCTATACTCTTCCGGAGGGGTACCTATCCTCAAATCTGTCAAGAACAACATTGTAACAGAGGCCACCGGATCAAAATTTGACAAGAGGGCAATGACCATTGAAGATATTTCGGATCCGGATATCAAATATGCATCAATGATAATAGGATACAAGATCTATCACTCCAGCAGGGAGAATTCTGTATCCGGAACTGCAATATACACTGCTTATGAAATGTTAAGAAAGAATGCAGAATATGATCTCTGCGAACTACTACTAAGCCAATTAATGGAAAACATACAGAAAATCAAGAAGGATAAGAAGAATTCCTTTAAGTATGGTACTCTTATTGTATGTCTATTCTTCTATTTCATGAATGAGCTACCCGGAACAAGTGGATGGGTATGGCAGAATGACAAACCTGTTGCAGTCCAGATAAGAGACTACTTGCATGGACTTGGGGATGCAAAAGCGAGAAATTCAGCTCTATGGGGATACTTCAAAAACTTTCAGAGCATGATGCAAGCAAGAGAGAGAATTCCCCAGTCTCTCATTGAGAAATACAAGGACTCAGTGTGCTCCATGGTTGACACTGATCAGTGCCTAATGGAGGCAGTGGAGCCAAGGACTGTCTGGATCATGCCCATGGGGTATGAAGTTGATGAACAAATAGTGGAGCTGCATGTTCAACACATGCTAAGTCAGCCCAAAGATCCTAAGGCAGAAAGGTTTGGAACCTTTGAGGAGCTGAGTGTAAAAATACATGTAGAACTCAGGGAACCTGAGATTAAAAGAAAGGTAAGAAAAGAAGTAGAGCACATTGCTCAAGGCCTAGGTATCTCAAAGGAGGCACTTGATGCCAGCCGGGAAAAGAGGAGGAAGGCCGAGGAAGAAGAGAAAAGCAAAGAAAGTGCTCCGGTTGGAGCTCCCACCCGGACCAGATCAACAAAGAGATCTACACCTCCCTCAACCAAAAGTTCAAAACCGGAAGTCCAGGCATCCGGTAAGAGATCCAAGACAAAAGCCACAAGGGCTTATGGAAGCCAAAAGGATGAAGAGGAAACAGAATCAGATGAGGGAGTAAGAGAAGTAAAGAAACAGAAGAAGAAAGGATCCGGTAAGCCCTCCACAGGCCAAGACAAGGATGAAATGGCAGAGGTAATTGTTGAAAAGCCCACTCTGTCACTAGAGAGCATAATCAAGTCGGTCACGGTGGATGGAAACCTTCAACCAATGACTGAATCCTATGATGACTTCAGTGAGGCAGACCAAAAGACTCTGTAGGAAGCCACAGTTAAATATCTGAACATATACAATAAGGCTTTCATTGAGATCATATCTCTCATTCCTAAAAGCCTAGAGAAGGAAATGGAAGTAAGAAAGAATAATGCTCATGCCAAAGATCTTGAGATCCGGGAGCAGATAGCTATTCAGCTATATCCTCAAATTGATCCCAAGACAATGAACATTATCTTCAAGGACTGCAAAGATGAGTTCAGAAGCAAAGCCAGGATGAATCAACTCATGCTTGGTGAGACTGACAAAGTGGCCCAAGAAACAGAAGAGATCCTCCGGAAGGCCTTCAAAAGGTTCAATCTTCCTGTTGTAGAGGACTTAGGTGCAGAAACAGCTGCTGATTTGGAATCTTCTGTTCCGGAAGAAGTGAGCCCTGAACAGACAAGTGAGGACTTGGGACCCTCTGCTCAAGAAGAAGTGGCCCATGAACAAGTTAGCATCTCTCCTCCGGTTTCCCCTACAGTCTCCGGATCCAAAGAAGAAGAGCAACTACAGGAGAAGGAAGCAGTGGTGAAAGACAAAGAGGTTGACAGTTCTAAGACTGCAGAAGAAAAGAAACATCTGTCTCCGGCAAGAGACACTGCACAAACTGTTCAACAATTTTTGAGTAAAGAAACTCTAGAGATTGATGAACCGGAGCTTCTAAAAGGTCCATTTGATTTTGACTCTCTCTCTCCGGTACAAACAATGAAGATAGCTTCATTTGCAAATGCCAAGGCAAATGAAAAGCTCCTGAAGTCTCATATGGAAGACTGTGAGTTGATAGAGGCTGCTTCCGGAGTACTTGTGAAGATCATGCCATCAATCCAAATAGATCCGACAGCCTCCACTTCCGGTAATCTAAAAACCTTAGTCAGCAGTGTTGATACACATTTTGACTCTCTAGAAAAATCAGCTGAAGAAAAGGTCCGGAAGGAATTTTTGGATAAGAGATTTTCAGAGATATTAGAATTAATTTCTAAAGATAGGAAGATTGTAAGCATTGGAATAAAGAGCTTAGAGAATGCTCTTAAGGATGGCGGTGATATCTATAAATTTTGTATATCCTGGTCAAAGGCAACAGCAGCATTTGACAAGAAAATAAAAGAGGAACAGGATAAGCTACAAAGCTTATCTCAAAGTTTTGATCCTCTCTCTTCCTCTATAATAAATCAAGAATGTCAGACTATTGCAGTCTTGAACGAAATAAAGAATCTTGAGAAGGAAAGGAAGAACATCACCAACCGGATGGGAGAACTTAGAAGGATTATAATCCCTAAGTTGGAAACCATGCATGAGGCCATCAGTGATGCTAGGACCACCGCCCAAACAAAAGATCCGACAGATCTCAAGCGGGCAGAAGCGTTTGCATTTTTGTTAAGTGGTCACATTTCAATTTTGGACAGAATGAAGCAAAGTTGGGCTACCGAAATGATTCAATTACAGACATCCTTTGCAGACATTCTTCAATATATGTGAGTATGTAAATATGCGGCCAAGTATAAGAAATTTTTGAAAATTTTGATATGCGGACCCTACCCTTTGCCATTGATGTCAAAGGGGGAGTGAGGAGCAGTGAAAAATGAGGAATCCAACTAAGGGGGAGTTCTGGAAATTGTATATAAAGACAGAGCATCAGCAAAGGGGGAGCACAGTGAAAACACTTAGTCATTTTTCACTAAGTGTTGCCATCAATGCCAAAGGGGGAGATTGTTGGCAAGAGACACTATATGGATTCATGGTTGTTGTCATTGATGGCAACAAAGGTCATCCCACATATCCGCAAGACATGATATGTCTCTACCGGAAGTCAGAATAAAGAATGTTGTGGTCCGGTGAAGAAGAACAGAGCATGTGGCAAGGTCTGACAGATTGGTCCGGACCTCTCAGAGGAAGTGTCTTGGTGCAGTGCGGATTTGGGGAAGTCAAGAGGACTACCTTGAGTGGTATATTCCAAGGATTTAGCTTCCGGTGATGGACAAGGAAAAAGATATGAATGGTTGAGTACCGGATTTCTGAGAGACAGTGAAAACAGAGGAAGAACTGACTGGCAGAGTATCAGACTGCTTTCCGGATGTGTTACTGTTGATGACAGAGGTTGTGAAGGCATGAATCATGTTTGGCCAACATGATTAATGATATCTACAAGTATATGCTTGATCCGCATTGCTTGGTGAGGAAGGATTCAGCCGACAGAATGAGAGTTTGTAAGAAACTAGACTGTTCCGGATGCCGACTAGAAAGGTGATGAAATTACTTGTGCGGATATATATAGAGGATGGATTTAGTTGTGAAATGTGTGTTAGTGTGGAGATAAATGCGAATAAGTCTAGAGAAAGAGCAGAGATAGCAAAAAGGATCCGGTATGTGAAAGATAGCAGAATAAAGAACAGAGGAAAGATGAAGTGCAGCAGATCAGTGTACTGAGCCTAACCGGAACTGAACTCCAGCATATGCAGATGCTTCCAATCAGTTCAAGACTGTGATTCTCATCACTTTGTAGACAGTGTGTCTTCTTGTAGGCAGTGGGCCTCTTGTGAGCAGTGTGCTCGGGCAGTGAGCCCTAATTGGCAAGTGCCATTTTTGTAATTTCCTATTCTTCTAACAGAGAATAATTCTTGGGTTAATCACCCCGTGGTTTTCTCCCTTAGCAGGGTTTCCACGTCAAAAATACTGTGTCATGTGTTTCTTATTTCATGGTTAATGTTTTGTGTTTGATTTTATGCTGCTTCAATTAAAAGGAAAGTTCAATAAGGGAAATAATTAGGATAACTGATTCACCCCCCCCCTCTCAGTTATCAACAAATCTATCCTCTCCTAGATTGCACTGACTGAGTGGAAATTAAAAATTCCCTATTAATGTCCTTTATATACTGAAGGTATGGGTGAGAAAGGTAAATTTTGTATGTTGTAGACAAGGCCTCAAATGTAAAATATATTATGACAATAATGATAAGGACTGTTAGGCACGAATGCTATCACTATTATAGATTGTCAAACCAACCATAGGCTGCCATAATAGTACACTGCTGACTATCATACCTTTAGGCATGGTGCCATGAACCTTATGAGTAGAATGCATTGGTATTTGTGAGAAATGTATTGCTTATGTTAAGAATAAGTATTTATATTGTTTGAACATCATCAAAAGGTGGAATACAACTACGACTTTGTCAAAAGAAAACTTTAGTGGCAAAAATCTAACTATGAACTATTGTGCCATCTAAGCACAATCATGACCAACATCAAGGTATAGTCAAGGCATGGGTGTCTTAAGAAACACAATTGAAATTGTCCATGGATATTTGAAGTAATTCACAATATTCATGATCAAGAATCAACTCTGACTATCTCAACAATGGTAAATTTGGCTTCAAGACAATAAAAAATGAGCTTAGGGATTCATTATCACCAAGTAATAAAGAAGAGTAACCGTAAGTGTCGACCTTCAATTTCATTATACAAGAGGATGAAGAAGGGGCCATAGTATTTTCATACCATAATACAACATACAAAAGGAAAATCATGAAGTCAAAACATGTGCAAAGGGTATCTATGTTAAAGAGGAGAGTTGTGAATGGACGATGACTATCACTGTCAAAATAAGATATAGTCTCACTAAGGACAGTTAGGTGATTTGTGGATTGTCATGACTACAAGGCACGAGAATCTTGTGTATGAAGAGGAAAGAAATATAAATAAAAGAAGATTGAAGGATTGTTGCACCTGGGTACAATGATCCTAAAGGATTGTCGTGCTAAAAGGATAGTCAACAGTACAAAGATTCATATTTCAAGGCTATCCTTAATCTCATTCACATGGTCCTAATGTTGGTTTGATTTGCATGGAGTGAGATGACACTATCAGGATTAATTGAAAAGGTGAAAGGGTTTGGTACCAAATTTGGTCACAAGTGTAAAAATTGTAATAAGCTTGAGAATATTGTTCACTAAACCTAGAACTATCACCAAGCAACATCTGTTTCATAAGATGTGATCAACAACCATGTAAGAAAAATGGATATCAACCTTATTGGTTATGCGTGCTTGATAAGAGCCCATACTTTTCACAAGGAGCCACCAATTTTTAACTAAATATTTCCATTAGAAACGGATAAAAAAATGTTTGCCCAAATGAGGAAACTAGATTGTTAATTAGAATTCTATGTGTAATGTGATATGAAACAATAGATACACCTATAAATGACCAACTAACTTTAACTTCTCGTATTATTGCCTTGATGTTTCAAATATGTTGCTTCTCTTCATCCAAAACCAATGGTACAAAATTTTTCATAGATCAAGGAAATGAATATCTGTTTTGAGTTGCTTTTACCAAAGTAAAACGGATATCCATTTTGATTGTTGACTTTTTATGGATTCTAACGTGTTTTAATGTTTTAGTCTCTTCTATGAACTTCACCCTTCGTGCTGACGACTTTTTTTTAATGCAAAATTGATAAAACGAAAAGGGTTTATAGAAAAAAATGTTAGCTTTCTAAAAATATAAGATTTGTTTGGTTATCATTTTATTAAATAATTATTAATAATTTCCTATATACCGTGTCTCTGAAATCCTGATGGACACACTGATTGAAAAACATACATAACTTTCAAACCATTTCACCTTTTTGAGATCCGAAACCTACGTCACACTCTATGCTTTTCTGGCTATAGGTTAAATTTTTTTTTTTGAATTTTAAATTTTTTTATCGAGTTACGTTGGTTGGAAAATTACTTTTTATTTTTTAAAATAAGTCACAGTAAAAAAATCATAACTAATTATTTTATTAGAAAAAAATTTCAAATAAATATGCATCACATCCGGACATGAATCCTCTACTTATTTTGAAAGTTTCAAAAATATATATATTTTTACTCATAGTTAGGTTGGCTGGACAGACACCCACTTTTTATTTTTTTCTGAAAAATTTAATAGCTGTTCATTTAAATATTCAATTTTCACTAAGTAAATTTAGTTTTTTAAAAAAAAAATTAGTAGCCTATAAACTAGATTCAATTCTTTACAAATTTCATTCTTACATCTTTTTCAAATTGTGTAGATAATCCATTCAAAATTTCACATGAACTTGATAAAGTCTGATTTTTTGTATTTTCATTGCCACTTAGAGGTATAGTTTGGCCCATCATGATCCTGCACATACCCACCAATTCGTTCCTAAGATGACATCATAGGACCCTAAAGGTGCTACATATAAATTTACCTCAGTGGAGAAGTTTGAAATATCAATCTTAGCTTCGAACAAACATTGCTCTACCTGAGCCTTTGAGTGATTTGCATACTCAACTATCCACGGTTTTGACATAAAACTAGCTCTTCTAGAAAATTTACTTAAGACTCTAGATGACACAATTTTTTTTGTTGCACCATTATCAAATAGAATAGAAACAGGAACTCCAAATAATATACCTGTCATCTCAATGGGAGTAATCTGATACTCAGCTTGTTGATTGTCAAGGGCGGCATGAATCCTTTGTTGAAACGCTTCCTGCTGCGAAGGAAGTACCGTATTCCTAGGCTGCCCATTCTGCTTTTTATTAGGACAACAGTTAGCATAATGATCTCCACCACAAGAAAAACATCCTCCAATTGGTCCTTTCTTCTCGGATGGTCTACTCATAGCATCATCATTCTTCTTAAAATTGTCATTTTTCTTATAATCTTCATTCCTACGTTCATTACCAAATCCCCCTTTGTTTTTCTGATTTCCTTTATCAAACCTCCTATTTCCATATCCTTTTTCATTCTTCCTTTTATACGTCTGATCATTGTAGTTCTTATCAAATCTCTTACGTTTCTTTTCACAGTAAGCAGAAATGATTTGATCTTCTGTTCCTGTTTAATTGCTTTCTCATACACTTGGTCCATTGTGTTTGGACCATGTACCTCCACCTCACCGCCAATCTGAGGATTGAGTCCCATGATAAATTTTTTTATCCGAAATCTTTCATCCTTTTGGTATTGAGGAACATACTTCAACAATCTAGTAAATTTTTCTGCATATTCAACTATAGACAGATCACCTTGCCTGAAGTTTTGGAAATCTGTTAACTTTTGATCAAAATATAGCTGGGGTAACCACCTCTTTCAGAATAGTTCCACAAATTCATTCCATGTCACCTTCAAGGGACTTAATTCTAGTTCCATTTTCTTGTTCATCCACCAAGTGGATACTTCTCCAAATAACTGATATGCTCCCCACACTGCCTTTGTAATCTCAGAGTAATTTCTGATTTCAAAGTATTTCTCCATTTCTGTAAACCATGCTTCTGCTGCATCACTAGTTTTCGTTCCATCAAATTTGGGAGGGATAATCTTTTTCATATCCTTAGATAGTTCCAGTGCAGGTTTGTCTTTGGTCTCCCTTTGAACTTCACTATCATCTTGGTTTTCACTTAACGTGTCATGATCCCGTTGTTTACTTTTACTTGCATTATGAGAATTCTCATTTTCACCCTCTGCATTCCCGATTTCATTCACTTTCTTTTCCAATTTGCCCAGCCTTTCCTTAGTTTCAGTAAGCATATTAAGAATTCTATCCAACTCATCGGTGGACTTTTCTTGAGAGTTGTGACCTTCCCGATCTTCCCCCTCATTAAACTTTGATTGATCCATAATTGTTTGTTTTCTCACCTGATTAAACAAATACTAATCAGCTCTATGATTTATCATTTTGTATATTATCAAAACATAACAATTGCTCATAATCATAATTGTTCTCAAACCAAAATTTGTCTTTATTATACTTTGCAAAATTGTTTATACATTCTTTAAAGATAGACATATCTCATGTTTTCACTCAGTATTTACAAGTGGGGTGTAACCTTAAGATTCATTGTCTGACACATAATCACAAGGTGTATAACCCTCAGACTCGCTATCAGATGATAGTACAATGATTTCAACTTTAGGTGCTATACAGGGATCCCTAGTGATCATTGGTACACTAATAGGTACACTCATAGGTACACTAATAGGTACACTAGTAGGTACACTCATAGGTACACGAATAGGGCAGCAATTGACCATGATTCAAGCTACCGTCCTAGCTGTCTCTAGGAGTTCTCTTTTCATTCGTTTAAGTCATGACAAAGCATTGGCAGAAGTTTCCACATCATCTAGCCAAATGTCATTTTCATCATTCGTTTTCTCAATAGTCTTGATCATCGCAAGTCGTTTCTGCTTAGCTTGCAGATAACGTTCCTTACCCGCAAAGGACTTCCTTGGGGTTTTCTTGATATGTACCATCCTGGCACAGTAAATCAAATCATTAGCTACCTACATAATGTTGATTCCTAATCAGGTTAGTGGACTCATCAACCCTAGTGCTGAACCTGGTTAGCTCTGATACCATATGTAACACCTAGTTCTTATTTTACTCTAAAAACTAAGTTTTTACCAAAGGTAATTTTTTTTTTCTTTTGAAATTCACAACAGAAAAGTAATTACTCTAAACAAGTAATTCATCCATCAACTTAACAAGAATCATGAATATATATTCGTAAATCAAAAGGAAATAATCATCCAAAACATTTAAACAATATGTTTTTAAAAATTACTTAAATCAAATCCAAAATAGGCACTTACCAATGTCACTGCATCTCGATTGTTGACCATCCAAATTCAAGTCTCGGCATTCCTCAAGAATTAAGAAGAGAAAGTATCTTCAAGGAGTTTAACCTCCAACCACAGACCGTCGGTCTCCCGCACTCCTTCCTAACTGGAAGCGGCCCTACCCTACTCAAGAGGATAGACTTAGGACAACTAATGGTGTTTTCCATCTGAGCTCTGGTGTTGTGACCTACGTGACTTTTTATCATGCAATCCCCTAGATACCCTCTAGTCATGCATGACCTCTCCACAAGCTACGCCATCCAGTTACAGTGAACATTGAATGCACTTGAGGATCATGCATTACCTTGGCCAAAGGATTTGAATTTAATTAGTGTTGTATCAACGCATGAATTAAGTTCACCCACCCCACTCGACTCGAATTAATCGCAATCCTACAGTTCCTTATTTATAAGTTCTACATAACAACCTTGATGACCTCAAGGTGTTAGAATTTCATCATGCATTAGCGCATGGCATATAGGTTTACTCTATCTCTGAGCTCATGGAAATCTCTCCATCTACATGATAAATGAACGGCTTTGTAGCATATCAATGTTTCAAATAACGCTATACATTGTTATAACAATCTCAAAATTATCCCATTGTTTATTTCATTCATTCTTGAGTGGGCACTAATCCCAACTTTGTTGTTTTCAAAAAGAGACTACAAAAAACCAATTTATAGAACATAAAGATTAGAAGACCCTGAGTTTAAAATTAAACATACTAAGGAATCTTCTTCAACTGTCGATTCTTTGACATAGTTTCAACTTTGTCGTTAGGAAGGGTTTTCTCTATGAGTCAATTCAAGAATACAGTGTTTGAAACCCTACGTTGAAACTCACAACATACTACTTCGACGTGTCAAAATCATTGACGTAGTATAATCTTGTTGAACTATTCATTGGATAGCCTTAACATAATGTTTCTTCTAAAAAAATAGATTGAATGTATGTCTATACTTGAGACTTGACAAAAGGCATGTTACTTGTTTATAAAGACTTCATAATTTTAATTGGATTAAGAATAAGGTCCTTTCTTGAAAAGAAAACAATAGTTAAAATACTTCAATAGCACATGCATTACCTTCAAGGCATATAATCTAAATCTTGTTATTGCTCACAACTAGTAAACAATTTTTCCATGGTCAAAATGAATAGTTTTATCTCTGAAAAAGAGGATGATTGTATCGACTTGCATGTTAAATCTTACACCTCTAACCAATAACAAACCTCCATCGATGGTTGACAAAACAAGATTTTCACTCTGTTATTTACTGTCCTCTAGAGTCACGATTTTGCTGACTGTCGACAGAGATCTTATTCTCTGTCGACAAGTGTTATGCTGTTATAGCTTGTATGGCTGTGAGACGTTTTTAAATCCAACTCTTGCACAGTTTGCACCCTACGTTCACTACAACCTTCTAAAGCAACACCATGGGCTTCTCAAACCATCTCAACCTACATCAAAACATATATAAAAATTGTGATTTATGCACCTTCCGTGTGGCGTAGTGCAGGGTAGCAAATTTACACAGTGCTTACGTTTTTAATGAAGACAAAACTTCACACAGTTTTCAATTATAAAATAACTCTTTGCATTTACAAATCCATTCATTGAACCATCGCAAAAGCTTGCAAAGGCAAGACACATAACAAGGAACTAAGTTTACACAGTGAAGGAGAACAAGAACCTGTCGTTAGTCTCCAATGTTCGCTGATAGACTATCTAGACACTTGCTATATTCTTAGCGGATTCTCCTTGCAGCTCCTTCCACAGTCACGTTATTCTTCTCCTCCAAATTCCTCCCTCAAAACTGACTTCAACTCCACTACTAATCCCTACCCATAGCAAAGGAATAACTGCCTCTCCACTCCCGACCATGCCTATCAACAAGGGAATCCTCTTCGGCATGCAAAAACGTCTCCACCTTATGCGACCACTCTGTAGGATGGAGCTTCACAAAGTGAAGTGGTAGTTGACAAACTTAACAACCTATCCACTAATTGAGGACAAAGGCTTCATTACCACCTAATTCGCCACTACACTGAAAAGTGGTGTTCAAACTCTTGCGGGGTGGCAGACTTTAGTTGATTAAAATATCCCTCAACTCAAAACCGATCATGAGAATAAACAAATGCCAACATAGAAATAAAGGTTAGACTAACGACAACTCGAGGTATTAAGCTAGAAGACAAAAGACTTATTAAAAAATGGAAGACATCATAAAAAGAACTTAAATGTGTCCCTCATCAAGCTTCAACTTGAATATTGACATCATTCAAGAATAAAGGAATACCTCAATGACTACTTAAATATTACTTGTATAATTTAGAATATGCCTTTATAATTCAACCAAAGTTATTACACACCACGGTCTTTAACTCAACATCCGTCAAATTTTTCAAAAGGAGTTTATGACATACGCTCGAAGTGTTTTACAACAATAACGACGGATTGGACGCAACCACAGAACAAGACTTGAGATCGATTTATGCACAAATTTGACTCTTGCGCCAATCGACAATAAGACGCGACTTACAACTCAGCCATAAGTAAATACATATATTTACATATAATCATTATATCAGTCATTCTTATTAGACGACACGTTTTAGAGTATTACGACACTAATGTTGATTTCCCATACTCTAAATGATGACTTACGAAAGGAGAAAGACCTATACTTCAGACGTCGATATCTCGACTAAAATTGACTTAGCCCGTATATAAGCCTTAATTCAAGGCATCAAGGTTTATCTACCTGATATGCATTTTCAGTGGCAAGCACCCAAGGTTAATTCTAGAGTCTATTCTCTCTTTCTCAAAGATACTTTCTCTTCTTCTTTCTTCCTAGCGAACATAATCCATCTATTCCTGCAAATGAGAATCTCACAAACAATTTTGTGGTCAAAGCACCAATATTCTGATCAATGCACAGTATATCAAATCATTTCATTTTCATAACAAAAAGACATTCCAATTCATAACATCATATTGATCAAAATCAAATAGATTCCATAATTTCATAAAATTAACTTTTTCTATCTACATCATCAATTCCTATGATGTTAATAACATATCCACATAACTGTACTGTTTAGAAAAAAGTAAATAGTAATATTGAATCCAAAAAGGGGATGTAACAATCTTGTGGCTGCATCTGATCATTTGGATTGACCACATTGGGAGATAGATGCGTGACAGTCAAAGACTGTTGAATGGGGTCAAACAGTGACTTCATATGAGCCACAACAAGGCTTTTGTTCTCTTTCTTCCTTTTCTTTTCCATCTAGGCTTCTCTGGCCTTTCTTGTTGTGTCTGCTTGGGCTTGTAAAGTAGGAGGGGATGCAATATAACCTCTAGCAAATGGGTGACCTTGAGGCAAGCCATAAGGAATATCAGTTATCTGTTGACTAGGGTCAATTTGAGGCGATGCCCACTTGGGCATGGATGGGGAAACCAATGGTAAGGTTATGGCCTGTGAAGACATGGCCGATGCACTAGCAATTGGAGTAAAAGTTTGTGAAGGCACAACAGAAGTGGTAGGAGACATCGAAACTTGGGTACTTGGGGTTGCCACTCCTAAATAAGAAGAAATAGAGACAGGAGAGAAAAGAGAAGAGGTACTTACTTGAGTCACAGATGAAATGACTGGAGCTTGTTGTTGTTGGGGTACTGCTACTTCTTCCTCCTTCTCTTCTTCTGGTAGAATCATTCTTCTTATCTTCCGAGGCCTACCTGATGCCTCTTCTGGGTCTTCTTCTTCAACATTAATTATTATTTGTTGCTGGGGTACTACTTTGGAACCCCCAGATGCCGAAGCTATATAGGTTTCAAGAGACAGTGATGATACAATTCCCTTTTGTTTCTCGAGGGTGCTAAGAGATTGAGGCCATGGATTTTTAAGCTTTATAGATGATGCTTGTCCTGTTTCCTTAATCTCACAGTCTTGGTGCATATGTATGAGAACATTTATGCTTTTGCAATATCCTATGGTGATTAGGGTTTGATCAATTGATATTGTTGTAAAGGGAATACTCCCTAGGTCTAGCAGAACCTAAAGTGCAGAGATAACTTCATTGACTTTTGTTTATTGGCCACTGATATGAGTCTTGAGCATTAAAGATGGCTACTTTATAGAGACAATCAGGCAACCAATTGGAAGAACCAACATTAACATCCCAAAAGAACTATGGCACCATGGCACAAACTCCAATGCCCCCTTTAGTCTCATCTTCTAGGCTATTTAATTAGTCCTTACACTTTGTCGTAATTATCACAACTTGTCATATTTGACCACCCAACTTAGGTGCCACAATTTGGCTCCATCATTCATTCAAAAACGCTCTATGACATGCATTATAAACTATCATAATATGAGTCAAGATTCTAATGTAACTCCCATGCAATCATGCTTTTACATATCATAGAATCCATTATAAATAAATCCCATCTTACATGTTATAAGTTGCTCTTACAAATTTTTACAAGGTAGCTGATACATGGCCAAGAGTGTCATCACAAAGTGGGAGGCCCTATTTCCCATATGTTCAACATAAATAATTAATAAATACAAACATTAGGATGCAAAGTTTATGATACTTTTCCTAACAACTACTTTTTGTTAGATCATTTTTGTGAGGCACCATTTGGATCAGTGCCTCAAATCATATCCACATGATGTAGGGTCAAATTTGAGGGGCTCGAAATTGAGCCATATACAGATATGAGTCTATATTGTCTCTATTGAATCCATTAAACTTCATGAACAATAAATTTATGTACCATAGCAAATAACTACAACATAACATCAACATTAATTCTTCACCATTATTCTTAAAACTAAATACCCTAATCCATTATATTTAATTATCAACCAACACTCTAACTAATCTAGATTAATTTTACTTAATTGAATCGCATTTGTTTAATCAATCATCTTAGATTATTGATGTGAGGACTACTACTTGTGGCCTTCTTGATGGGAGGGATCTGTTATGAACCGGACGTGTTATTTTAGCAATCTAGTTGTGAACAAGGAATCCTGACCTTGAAGTCATATAACGTTTACTAATTTACACGTCATGGCACTTTCACACGCTGCCGTATTTTTTTAAATAAAACTTTTTCTCCTTGTTTGTTTTCTTTAATTTATTTATTATTTTATTTCAGGAAGGAGTTAAAGAGTAACTTCTTCTTTCCCTGTCCTTTCAATGAAGGAGGGTGGATCAAACCTCTTGGTTGCAGTCTTCGTCTTTCTCTCAACATTTTCTTTCAACGAAGAAGGGTGGATCAAACAAACAGGGAACGCCTTCCTTCACTTCCCCATCACTTCCACGAGGGAGGCTGCAGCGCCATCTATTTATATGCAGGCCTTCATCTACTTCGATTCACCCCATTCTTCCTCAAATCATATCCATCGTTTCAGAGATTTGCTTAGCTTTTGCGTTTCCACCCCAACCTTGCATTTATGGCTTCTTCATCCTTATCTCACCAACAAAATGCTTTCTCTGGAATTGGACCTTCCAGCGAAAGGAGGAAAGTAGAAGAATCTTCCAGAGTGTTTGATGTGTTCATCAACCACAGAGGCCCCGATGTCAAACTCACTCTGGCTACTCAGCTTTACAACTCCCTTAAGGAGCGAGACATAAAGGCATTTCTTGATTCGGAAGAGAAGGAACTGGGAAACTCTTTTCCTTCTACTATTGAGACTACCATCAGCTCTGCTAAGGTACACATAGCCATCTTTTTCGAAGGATATGCAGAGTCAGCTTGGTGTCTGGATGAGCTCGTTCTAATGTTACAAAGTAAGGCCAAGATTATTCCCGTGTTTTGGCAAGTGAAACCATCCGTACTCTGCTACATCGAAGGAGGAGTATATAAAGATGCATTTCACAAATATGAAGAGAAGGGAAGGAATCTGGACAAGATTAAGGGGTGGAAGGAAGCTCTTGAACAAGTTTCATTAATCGCAGGCTACGAATTCAAAAAATCAGAGTAAGTTTTCTGCTCATTTTCAATCTACTTGGCAACTCAACTTCTATATTTCTTTTAGCAAAACAGGTTAATTGTAATGAGTAAAATTTCGTTCTCATCAAATTACCCTTTCTCTTACAGTTCTAATGACTGCAAAGACATATTGTCCGTTGTGGAAAAAGAAGTACAAAGGACAAGACTTTTACATGTTGCCGAACATCGAGTGGGACTTCATGAGCTCGTAAAAAAATTTGAAGATTTTGAAAGCAGCAAAAGATGAACTAATTGTTGGAAATGAAGCCCAACCGTCACTGTCCTTTCGTCTTCCTCTTCCCATGTCTCTTCAGTTGCTTGAAGAGTATATAATTTCCTTCTCATTCTCTTTTTGGTAGAGATGAAGACTGTTGTAATTGGATTGATTAATGGAATAGTGTGTTTTGCTTTCCTTGGTGGATGTAGCCATCTTGATGGTGAACCACGTTAAATTCGTGTCTCTTGTTTTATCTCTGTGTCTATGATTATCTATCTGTTTTAGTTTTCTGTTTAGTTGCAATTTATCTTCAACAATTGGTATCAGAGCCTTGGTGCTCAATCATCTGGCATGAGAGGTTTGAGTTTGAGTGGGAGCAATGCCGATTGATAAAGGAAGTTGTAGGAAATCACAAGGGATGCTAAACCCCAGTGAGAGAGATGTTGGTTGCTGGTATTGTGGCAAGCAAGGCCACATCAAGAAGAATTGTTGGTTTTTGAAGAAGGCTGAAAATCAATCAAAAGAAGATGAAGCGAATCCAATACGTGAAGAGGATGCCGGTGCAACAATTGGTGTTCTTGCTTCAGCTTCGGAAGAAACATCACCAAATGTTTGGGTGCTCGCTTCGGAAGCATCCCTTCATGCCACTCCGTGCAAGGAGTACTTCATTAATCTGCAAAGCGGTGACTTTGGTAAGGTTCTTCTTGGCAATAATGAATCTTGTGATGCTATTGGCAAAGGGGATGTTTTGTTAAAATTAAAAAATGGAAATAGTTGGCTGTTGCAAGATGTTATATATGGCCCTCGGCTCAAACAAAATTTTATTTCAGCTGGACAGTTGTTTTCACAAGGATGTAAAGTCAATTTTGAATTGAATAGATGGAAAGTCACAAAAGGGGCCTTGGTAATTGCTCAAGGCAGCAAAGTAGGCACACTGTATGGCGTAGAAACTCTTGCTTCATGTGAAATGGATAGGTTAGATGATAATGTTGATTCCGTCATTGATGAATTTCTTAACCTATTGGAATTTGATCAAATATATATGCAATCTAACAAGGGCAGGCTTAAGCATCATCAAAGGCAAAGAAGAAAGAAGCGGAAGGCCGAAGCGGAGGAGTCCGATTGTGATTTTATTCCTCCCGAGAGAAAAAGCATGAAAAAAATGAGGGTGGTTGAGAAGGAGGAGCAGGATGATCTTGATTTTCCCTGGGGAAGGGAAGGCATGAGGATCAGCAATGAGGACTCGAAGAAGATTCTGCCTAATGGATTGATGGAAATTCCTATTGTCTTCAATGCGAGGCCTGTTTTTAAAAAGGTATTTAAGAAGACCACTCAGAAAATAAGTGATGAAGCATCAACTTTGTCAGAGTCATCTTGTAGTCGCCCATTGAATGGTAAAGAAGAAACACAGCCTGGCGTTGTCCCCGATAACTTTCATTGTAAACGCTCAGATGGGAAACAATGGAGATGTGGTGCTCGTGCAATGCCTGAGCGCACTTATTATCAAAAGCATTATCTTCAGTTATCCAAACGCCAAGGTGGCATAACCAAGACACATAAAATGCAGAAAAGCCGCAAGAGGAGCATGTCTAATCTTCACAATCAAAAGGAGGGTGTAAATATTTATAGGAATCTAGCTCAGCAACAAGAAGTGGAAAAGAAGCAGAGGAATTTTGTTAAACGTAAGGTGAAAGATGAGGAAGTAGACATTAGAAATTATAATTCTGAGGATTCTCAAATAGAGGGTAAGGAGGATTGCAATTACAATTCCATAATGAAAAATAAGAAACAAAAAGTGGAAGTAGTGCATCAGGTTTCAAAGTTGTTTGATAAGCATAAAGCTGCTGTGGATGTCCCAAGAGAGTTGGATACAAATTTGGCAAAGCTCAAGACTAATGAGGCTAAGAGGAGAGATGTCAGGAAATCACAAAATAAAGACAATTATTACAGTAGCCTTAAAATCTATAAACGGGGAAATTATTTTGGGCATCTTTGTCATGATATGGCTCGTCATGGTGATCGTGGTTTCATCAAGTACTGGGCTGAGAAAGGATTGCTTGGTTTTACTATTTTTAAATACAGTCTTAGGCGTCTTGCAGGGTAGTCAGTATTGAAGACAGATCAGGTTCATTTTAGTCATGGCCAGATTCCACTAAGTACATCTGAGTTGCGTGGTTTGGTATGTAAGGATATCAGTAACGGTCAGGAGAGAATCCCTATTGTGGCATCCAATGTTGTCGACAATCTACCTGTTCAGCCAACTGGTTTTATATATTTAAAAAGTATCAAGATTGTTGAGGGTATTGATATGCCACCACCCGCAAAAGATTGCGACTGTAGAGATGAATGCTTTGATCCAAGGAAATGCTCTTGTGCGAGATTAAATGGGATGGAATTCCCATACGTTCAGAGGGATGGAGGCAGGTTGGTGGAAGCAAAGGATGACATAAATTCTGCTCATTCCCTTAGTGTTGAGGCAGCATATATCAAACATAACTTTTCACAACAAGTTCTGGTTAGAGATGGCAATAAGGTGGAGTTTGAAGAACCCAATCCATTTGCCTTAGAGTGGGACGGGAAAATTGGAGATGGAGATTGTGGGACCACAATGTGTAAAGGAGCAAGTGTGATTCTTGAGGAGATGAAAAATTTCTATCCTTTAAATGATGCAACAGAAACTGTAAATGAAATTGGAGTCACTCTTAGAAGAGTTATGGGTGGCACAAGCGGTGTATTATACTATATATTTTACAAAGCTGCATATGCCAAGTTGAAGGAAAACACTTCATCAAGCATCCTAGCCACACAATGGGCTACTACGCTAGATACTGCTGTAGCTGCTGTGAGTAAGTATGGTGGTGCTGTAGCAGGTTATCGGACGATGCCTTCGCTTGTTGTTCCTTACTCAGATTTGAAGACAAAGAAAATTGGGCTCTTCGGTGGAGCTAGTGTGGGAAAGAATCTTATTGGCCTTATAACTTCAAGAGATGAAATTCCAGATCTGCTCACGCTGGATGATGTTATAGATCTTGTCATTCCAAGAGGCAAAAATAAATTGTTTTCACAAATCAAGGATTCAACAAATATTCTTGTGCTCAGTCATGCTGATGGTGTTAGTTTGGTTGACTTGGTTGGAATTCTCACTGAGATTGGTCAGCCAATGGACTGGTTACTTGGTACAGTAGTTAAGTAACCATGAGTTTCAAGGAGAGTCGGGATAGCAGTGCGGTTTGGACTTCAGTGGGAGATTGTTGGAAATGAAGCCCAACCGTCATTGTCCTTTTGTCTTCCTCTTCCCATGTCTCTTCAGTTCCCTAAAGAGTCTATATAATTTCCTTCTCATTCTCTTTTTGGTAGAGATGAAGACTATTGTAATTGGATTGATTAATGGAATAGTGTGTCCTACTTTCCTTGGTGGATATAGCCATCTTGATTGTGAACCACGTTAAATTCGTGTCTCTGATTTTATCTCTGTGTCTATGATTATCTATCTATTTTAGTTTTCTGTTTAGCTGCAGTTTATCTTCAACACTAATGTCGTTGGCATTTGTGGTATGGGCGGGGTTGGGAAGACAACTCTCTCCAAATATTTGTACAACCAAAGGAAATCTACATACGCAAGAGCAAGTTTTCTGTTTGACGTGCGGGACGCCTATGCCAAAGGTAATTTACCTTTATTGCAAAGTAGACTCCTAGAACATCTCTTCGATGAACATCACAGTTTTCTAAGTATTGAGGAAGGGACAAGCCGTCTTGTGTATATGGAAAAATGGATTAGATTTAAACTAAATAAAACCAAAGAACCCAATAACATAAAGGAAACGAATCTAAGTAAAAGCCATAAATCACAAATCAAAGACAAATGAAAGCTCTTACCAAAACCTGTATTGTTCCCTTTTGGAGATATGTGGATTGCTCAATATAGTTGCAAAGCCATGGCTGCAACAAGCAAGTAGTGCTCAAGAGATCAATGTCAAAAGATCGTTATAGTGCTCAATCGACGTATTGTGTATGCTCAAAACTCTGTTAAGTATGCCTGAGAATACGATCGAAGAGAGAGACTCAATGAAGGAGATGAGGGGGGTTTATATAGATTTCAAGAAAAATTGATCAACGGTCCAGATAATTCAGAAGAATCAATGGAGGAGAACAGTTGAGGAATGTGCAACGAATGAGAAGAAGACATGTGTCTTGCTTTCTTTTGCATGAGAGGAGTTATCAAGAATAGAAGAATGAGTTAACTGAAGAGATAAATCAATTAAAAGAATAAAGCAATCAGTTAAGTGATTTAAAACAAGAAGAAAAGATTTGCATGAGAAAAGAAGATATTTTGCTTTATTAAATATAGAAATATTTAATTGATGAGTAAGAAAGCTTGAGTTATATTAGAGATAACTCAAATTAGAAGAAAAAGCAACTTAAATAAATAATTGATTTATTTAAATTTAGAGAAGATATTTTGGAAGAAATAATTAAATAATTAGAATTATTTAATTTAGAAGATTTGAAAAGCAAATTAAATAAATAAATTTATTTAATTGTTGTGCATGATTTTGGAAGAATAGATTTTGATTTAATTAAATAATTTAAGAATTATTTAATTTTAGATAAGAGGGAATTTGTTGAATTAATTAAATAATGAGATTATTTAATTAATGTGGATTTAATTTTTGGAAAGAGGATAATGATTTAATTAAATAATTAAAAATTATTTAATTGTGGAAGAATAATAGAGGAATTTAATTTAATTAATTAAATAAAGAGAATTTATTTAATTAATGTCGCAATTTTGTGATTTAGAAGAATTTGATGAAATTAATTAAATAATTGGATTATTTAATTAATGTGTGAAATGTAGGTGACTAGGAAGAAATAATGAAATGCCAGTGATGCGACGACACGGTCATTTTAGGGTGTCTACATTTTGCCCCTCTTTGATGCAATGCAGCATGTAGCGTTGCATCAAAGAAAATCGATTGTTGAAGATGTGATACAATGTGTTATGCCCCAGTGTAGCTAGTTGCCCCAGCGTATGCCCCCTCGAGCAGGAAGACAGGGAAGCGACAGAGGAAAGGTGTTGATGCTTGACGAGAAAAGTGCGCGACCAGGAGGAAAGAAAAACAGAAAACGGGGTGGGAAAAAAAACTAAGGGTGGGGACACTATAAATAGGTCCCATGGGGACCACAATCCTCATTTGCACCCATTGAGATTCTAAATTTAGAGAGAAGAGCTTCTAAACTTAGTTGAGAGAGAGGTGAGCAGACAGTGCGGAGAGATGTCGATTCCAGTGCATAGACATCGGGCGGAGTTGGTGCGGACCTACGGGAGGCCAGCAGGAGCTCCGGCAGCGGTAAGTGATCAAAAACCCCCTTTGAATTTGTCGATTAGGGGTAGATTAGGGCTAGCTTTAGGTAGGGTTTAGCATTTTTGCCAAAAGCGCCTTAAGTCTCTGCAGCGCGGGTGGTAGTCGGCTGGCGCGCTTTTGGTGCGCCGCAGCGTGTTTGGTAAGCGGCTGCAGCGCTACTGGTAAAACTAAGTCGTGTTTGGTAGTTGGGGTCCGCGTCGCAGCGCATATGCAAAATCCCGCAGCGCATATGGCTAGGCAGTGTAGCGCAGTTGCTAGGGTAGGACAGCGCAAATGGTGGGGAGAGGAAAAAACGAAGCGCCTCTGGTAAAACAGAGTGGCGCTGTTGGCATGTGGGTGCAGCGCTTGTGGAAAACAAGGCGCGGTTGGCAGAAAAACCATATCACGGATGGTTAGACCGTGAAGCGCGGTTGGCAGGGAGGGGCAGCGCTTTTGTATAAACACAGCGCTTTTGTTTTGAATAGAAGAAAATTAGGGTTTAAGTAGAATGAAGGGTGACTTAGAAGAGAGACGCCTAGCCTAGCCGACAAGAGGGACAAGGGATGGTTGGGGGTTACATAGCAGAGCCTAGGGGTAGATAGGATTATGAGGATTTGGTTATGGAAGAACTGACACGTGATTTGTTATGGATGCAGAGGATTTTGCCGCCACTGATGTCGCAGGAGCGACACCACGCGATTGCGCACGAGGTGGTTCAGTTGACATGGGAGGAGGATGCATTCTTGGAGCATGCAGGGCTATGGCATGTGGCACACCTGACACACATTAGGGCGAATCTCGCCCTAGTGACAGCAGTCGTGGAGAGATACCACAGTGAGACTTCGTCGTTCCACTTTCTGACGGGGGAGGCTACAGTGACATTGGAGGATGTATATCGCATCCTGAGGATTCAGATAGATGGAGAGATAGTGGACTTCAACCCGGCACGGGGCGAGGCAGGCTTGGAGGAGGTCTTCTGTACCGATGACCTGTGGATAGACGATGGGGAGATCCGATGGGCAGACGTCCCGAGACTCTGTGACAGGATCCGTTGGATAGTTGCATCACTGATTGGCGGCTTCCTGTGCCCGGACCGGAGATCTAGAGGATTATCAGTAGGATGGGGGACTGTACTATCGGGGATGTTCACTCATGGCAGACAGTACGTGTGGGGACCCTGTGTGCTGGGACAGCTATATCATGATATGCATTACTGCGTATACAGGAGAGGCAGGAGCCTCTCAGCAGGGGTGACTCTATTAGAGGTGTGGGCGTGGGAGCACATTCCAGTCATTCGACCCATGGTGCAGCGCCACCGAGATAGAGGGGAGCCGTATGCGTTTCTATATGATGGGGTGATGACACACCGGAGGATGGGATCTGTCAGCTACTGGAGGTGGCAGATTGACAAGATGGACATATTTATATGGAGGCCGTGGTTACTATGCGAGGAGTGGCCGGATGAGCATGAGCAGCTCATGTACTGTAGACAGGCTCGCTATCTGTTCGGTAGACGGACAGATATGATAGAAAGATATCTTCCCGAGCGGGTACTTAGACAGTTTGGCCTACCACAGGGGCTACCAGTGGGGCAGGCCACACATGCCAGGACGCAGAGAGAGACTGGAGACTGGGACGCAGTGATCCCAGTGGCGACAGCATTAGCAGAGGTGCAGGGACTTATCCCCATGAGATGGGATTGGGACACAGGGCTAGCAGACCCAGGGACACTGCCAGACTATGATCAGTACTGGCAGACACACAGGCTGATGAGATTGACTACACCAGGTGTAGTAGGGGCAGTGGGAGAGGTATTAGTCCTTGGCGGAGAGGCCAGGATGAGGCGGCAGGCCAGGGCAGCCAGACAGGAGGCAGGTGGCCAGTAGGAGGATGCTGAGATGGCAGAGGCATTGGGCCCAGTCGTAAAGACTGATCTGCAGAGGGCCGAGCGACTGCTGCAGGAGGAGATAGCCCGGAGGACTCGACTAGAGCTCCGGATGGTTAGACTGAGGAGAGACAGGGATATAGCGCGGGCAGAGGCAAGATAGGCAGAGGCCACAGCCCAAGCACAGACACAGGCAGCCACAGCAGCACAGACAGCCCTAGCACAGGTGCAGGCGCAGCTACAGGCATAGGTGCAGGCATACAGGCAGCTGCAGGCCTAAGTACAGGCACAGGCACAGGGACAGATGCAGCCACTGGCCGCACCAGCAGCAGACACCGAGGCCGTAGCACAGGCTAGGAGAGAGAGAGATGCAGAGGTACAGCTACGGCTAACAGCAGAGGCTACACTCTTTAGAGTGAGGCGGGAGAGAGAGGAGGCACGCCGTGCACTGGGTGCAGACTAGAGGACCCTATATAGTGAGCTCGTCTGAGTGCAGAGTGAGCTGGTATCAGCTGGCAGAGAGGCAGAGTATTACAGGGGCCTATATGTGGGTGCGGTGCAGGCAGCTCAGCAGGCACCGAGCTATAGAGACAGGAGCAGGTCGGGGGCATCAGGATCCTGGAGGACAGGGTAGTCAGCATCCTCAGTTAGAGGGCCATTGTTGCCGCCAGGGGGAGGAGGAGGACCATCAGGGGGACCTCCACCGAGCACAGGGGGAGGCCAGGGGCCACAGCAGGAGGGCGGCTCTACTCACTAGGGCATATTCATGTATATTGTATCATATTGTATTATTTTGGACAGATGCCTGCGTGCATTCTGATGTATATTTTGAGGGCTCGTGATAGCCTTGATGTACTATATTGGTGTATATTTAGATGTATACACATTTGTATTATTGATGTAGACACAGACACTTTGTATTATGATGACCATTACATGATATATATATATGATGATCTGTTCAACACACTGCTGGTTATGCTTTTTGTGTATGCATTCCTTGATGTCATGGATGTGATGATATGTATGTAAGATTATGGATTCATGTGATGACATATATTGTTTATATGATGCTTATAGATGTATGATGATAGAGATGTATGCTGATATAGATGTGATGACTAGTGATATCTGACATGTGGGTTTTGCAGATAGGCACCAGAGAGAAGAACAGGAGGAGATGGGAGACTGAGACTGTTGATCGATTACTACAGTGAAAGCGATATATAAAGGATGTGAGAATGGATGAAGGATGAGCTTGTTGCGTTGGCTTCGTATTTGTATATAAAGAGCAATCCTTATTCTGATATAGCACGTGGATAGTTTGCCACTGAGGTATAAAAGACTAAGGTGCAGTAATATCCGAGTGCGTGGACGTTGACTTTGCAAGCAAACGGTTTGAACCTAGATCCCTTAGACATAATATAACCTTGTTGGAATATGCGAATAAGCCATAGTATTGAACATAAAATAAACTTCAATACATGTAAATGCAAGAAGAAATATTAATATGTAAGATGCTAGGACGTAACACACACAAGATAAATAGAATGCTAAGAAAGATGCTAGAGATCATTCCTCAAACACAGCACACAGAAAGCAATGACTATGCCCCCAATCCGTACTGCATCGCAACATACCGAGATTATAGATAAATCAAGGTAGCTTTGAATAGGCATGGGAATAGGGAACAAAAGATAAACCATAACACAAATTGACTGACTTACAAAGTAAACATACAGCCAACATATTCTCTTGCCAAAGAGGTTGCTCAGGATAGATTGGATAGGAAAGATAACAGCCTTATCGTAGGAGCTCTGTGTCCGTTAAAGGGTGCGATCTACCTAAAAAGACAATATCTCGCTGCAGGAAATGCCACATGTCGTAGGAGACGCGTGTGTTGGTCTCGACAATGGAACACTTCGCAGAAGACAAGCTTGTGGATCTAGGGCTTGGTTAAGCGGTACTTAGCTGATGTTGGCAATCGGTATGCAGGACAGTAGATGACTCTGGAAGGAAGCTGCTTTGCTTCAGGTTTGTTAAGGACTTTTGCTTCGAAAGGGTGCGCTAGCTGGTTGCTTGAGTTAGTCAAGTCGAGGCGAATGGATTTTGACAAACGGAAGACTAGAAGGGTGACAGTGCTAAATGGATTGGGACAGTTAGAGGCCCTATTAGTCATGGATATATTAAATAAGTCTGGTAATAATCTGGTAATTATTACAACCAGAGATGTAGGGGTCCTCGTACGTGTAGGAATTGGCATTCAGTATCATTTAAAAGGATTTGATAATGAAAAGGGAAGAGAGCTGTTTTGTTGGCACGCTTTCCGCCAAAGCCATCCACCTAGTGAATACAAGGATCTAGTTCAGGCCTTCCTTAAGGTGTGTGGAGGCCTGCCTCTGTCTCTTAAAGTTTCGGGCCGGCATGTTTCTAGTAGATCTCCAGAGTATTGGCAGGAAGAATTGGAAAAAGTCAGCAAGATTCTGCCTGGAGATATAATGAAGAGACTGAAGATAAGCTTTGATGCATTAGATGATGTAGAAAAGCATATTTTCATGGATATAGCTTGCTTTTTCATTGACAAATCTGTTGCCGAGGCCATGCCCATATGGAAGGCATCTGGATGGAGCGGTCACCATGCTTTGGAAGCACTAAAAGAGAAATGTCTTGTTGAGGACCCTGATTACAAGTCAGGATCTACCCCTTTGAGAATGCATGACCACCTGCGGGACTTGGGAAGAGAAATGGCAAATGAACTGAACCCTCCCCATGTGTGGCATCCGCGACATCTTAAAACTCTGGTATGCTTCCCCCCCTCCAAATATCCGTTTCTTATTGACATTTAAATTTCAAAATTTGTACTACTACACAAATGTAAGCTGCATTCCGTGAATGCAGGAAATAAAGGGATTCCGAAACATCCTGGACCAAACCAAAGGCAGGTGTTTCCATTCCTTTTGGGACGAATCCATGGGTTGTAAAATTACATACTTTTTAGGGAAACCGGAAGATCGTTCTGATACTTCTCTGCTATGGCTTGAGCTTGACTATCCGAGTCGCCGTCCACATGACCTGAATTCAGATATAAATTCAAGCATTCCTTCATGGATCCCTCTTCATAACTTGCATTATTTAAGAATCAGCAATGGGTGTTTCCGAAAATTGTGGCAGAGTGATATGCAGGTATTTTGTTGTTCTGCATCGAAAATTAAGTCTTCGCTAGCGGTATACTAGATGCGCATTATGTTATGGTAGTTTCCTGACTATTGTTTATACCCGAAATTTTGAAATAAATATGTTTTGAATAACAGGCACCTTCCTATTTAGAAGAGCTGCAGATTAATGATTGTCGGGAACTTGAGGAGCTAAGGCTTGCACATCTCAAGTATCTGACGAAGATAACAGTTGGTAGATATATAAAGATGAAACATTTCGTGTTGGATCGTTGCGAAAATCTTGCAACAGTAAATCTTGATTTTGTAGATATTGTAAACTTAAGCATTCGGTATTGTCCGAAGCTTAAGAATTTAACAGATTTAATATCTTCAAAGTGCTTGGAGAGGATTACAATTGATAGATGTGGGAATTTGAACTATCTTGAATTGAATGGTTTTGAAAATTTGAAAAGTGTGTCAGGGGACTTTGAGCTTAGACAGCTGTACATTTCTAACTGTCCTGAGCTTGAGGAGTTGCCAAGTCTTTCGAGACTGAGCTGCTTGGAGAAAATTGAGATTATCTCTTGTAAGAAGCTGCAGAACATTGCGCTGCCAGGAACATTCATCAGTCTGTCTGTACGAAGGTGCAGAAAGTTGCAAAGAATAGCAGGAACTGATGATCTTACAAAGATTACAAAGCTGTACATTGAGGAGTGTCCTGAGCTTGAGGAGTTGCCAAGTATTTCCAGATCGAGCTGCTTGGAGCAAATAGCGATTTACTCATGTGAGAAGCTACAGAACATTATGCTGCCAACAACACTCATCAGCCTGTCTGTAGAAAGTTGCAGAGATTTGGTAAGAGTAGCAGGAACCGGTGATCTTACAAAGCTTACCGAATTGCACTTTAATAAGTGTCCTGTGCTTGAGGAGTTTCCAAGTCTTGCCAGACTGAGCTGCTTGGAGCAACTTGTGATTGACTCATGTGAGAAGCTGCAGAACATATCAGGTATTGAAGAGATGCATGTACGAGAATATATGAGACTTTGGTATTGCAGCAATGCAGTAACACGGAATTGCATTCATAACTTGAAGGTAATGATTTCAATATTCCTTTTTAACAGCCAATCATAAATCCCAGTTTGAAGGTAGTATTTTTTTATTTCATTAGTGACCTTCAACTTTGATTTGTCATTTATTCTTACAAGATAATCTAAATTTTCGTAAGGAATGTTTTAAGTGATCTGTAAATGAATAAGAATTTACCGTGGATGAACTGAGAGTATTTTGTCTTTCCTTTCAGAGTGTGCCGTCAGGGGGAATGCATATGATTGGAAGAGCAGTGGATGGAGCGGAGTTAACATTAAACGAACACCTGTTTCATGAGGCTGATATTGGCGCTGATGCAGTTACTGAAATATGTACTTTAGTTTCTGAAGGCTTTCGAATGAAGTCAACGTTGAGTTTTGTTATTGGATGCTTTGTGGTTGTGGTTGATAGCTCTACTTCGGTAGAGGGTATAAATCAATCACTTCCATTTATAAGGCATGAGGTGCGTAAAGGAGAATGGATAATTACAATGGTAGCATCTGACGCTATTGGTTCCTATTATATAGAGCAAATTAAAGATGTTTTATTGAGGTACGGAACAATGAAGAAGGGGTTTCGGGTAGATGTGAAGAAAGGTGAAGAGGGGAAAAGTATGCAATTGTTAGGCATAATTGTTGACAGGTTACATCATTTGTGAACCGAGTGTATGGAGATGATTTTTAAGTAGGGAGAATTAATGTTATTTATTGATTATTGTATAATCTTATAAAATCAAAATAATTTTAATTTATAGAGTGGAATTTTATTTCTTACATTTTTGGTACTAAAAGATATATTCATTTTGTATTTAGCTATGTAAAGTTTTTTTAAACCTTATAAGTATAATTATTTTTAGAATAATATTTTAATTAAGATAAAGTTTAATAGATAAAAATTTCAAATGATATTTTTAATAATTAATAATTATTCTTTATATATATAGTAGATTATTATAGTACATATTAAATGTAAATATTTTTTTTTAATTTTATTCAAATGATCAATTATATATTTCTTTTTATTTATTTATAAATAAGTGCTATTTGTATTACTTTCTATAAAAATAATAATTCATCTTTTTTTGTTTATTTTCTTTTTGGATTAAGTTTAAAAAAGACAAAGTTACAAGATAGTTGTAAAAATAAAAATATGAATATGGCCAAAACACATGGCCAAGCAACAAACAATAATTCAATACTTTCTAGATGTTTGGTTTCATGCCAATATTATTTCTAATAGTTTCCCAAATTTTAAATATTTATAAAGCTTATTTTTAAGTTTTTGATTAGATTACTTCAATTAATATAACTTTTTAAAGTGTTATTGTCTTCACAATTTAAATATTAATAAAATATAATTATTGTGAGCCAATCACAAAAAAACATTTTTTTACTTAGTGTAAAGTTTAAAATTATATATTGTGAAAACTTCTACCTATAAAATCTATATTGTTTCTAAAGTTTTTCCTTCATTTTTCTTATTAATAAAAAAATGAATTTCTAAATCTAACAATTGAATAAAAATACACCACTATAATTTGCATTTGTAGTAACTTATCTTTCACTATTGATAAATTCTAGTGGCATAACTAAGCAAATCCATGGTAGAATTGATAAAATCTTTGCAAAAACTAGAGTTAAGTTCTTGGCAAATAACACAATTGTCAAGCAACCATTGTCACAACTCCCCTTTGGGTTCAAACCTATGACCTTAATGTTCAAGTTAAGTTACAATGACAATGTGACCAAGCTTAAGCGAGGGTATGTCGACAATTTAGTGGAGGTTAAAGCTGTAACATCAGAAAATGTCCCCTTGGGGGTTTTTCTCTCTTAAGGTTTAGCTCCCGGATCCTTAGTATGCATTTAGGACATCTTGCATCATATTTTGGCATCCCGATGAGATAAACTCTAAGTTTCAGGATGAATGGGACCTAGGGGGATCCCTTGAGCTAAGCCTTGCCCAAAATAGGGGGGAGGAATTAGGTGCCTGCACCCTAGTCCTGCCCTAGTTTGGGTCAGATCCAAATTTTAAGTGTCAGTTTATGACCGTTATTTGGTTCCTAGGTCGACATGGTAAGTTTGAATTACAAAATTCTTGGTGGGAATGTTTGTAGTTGCATATATAAGCATGTTTAGGCATTCATTTGTAACTAGAGAATTACAAGCTAGGAAATTTGCATGAGCATTGGCATTCTAGAAGTGATTCACGACATTCATTGTGTGGAAGAGCAGATTTTGTGTTGTTTAGTGTTTGTATTTGCAGATTTGAGCATCCATCTCATTGCATGAAGAGATTCTTCCTTCCATGAGATCTTTACTACAAGGTGATATCAATTATGATTTTGATTGTTTATCATTTGGATTTTGCCTCTGCCTCACAAGGGCACATACTTTCTATCTGACAATGGTGTTTGGAAGACTTGAATGTCTCCTGGGGCTTGACTGAGGCAAGAGTCTAAACACCACAATCCCCTCCCTATTTTCTATGATTGCAGGTTACATGTTGAAGAAGCAGGAAAAGTGGAGTTGCAAGATAGTGTTGCAGAGTGTCAGAATTGCAAATCAGAGTTGAAAATAGGGCCCTAGACTCGGGCGCTCACTCATTAGTCCTCTGGATTCTACAACAGAGAAATCTCTAAGACAACAGGAACAGGTTGCAGATAAAGTTCCCAGATCCTGACAAAAATTAGGGCACTAGACTAGGGTGCCTGCTCATTAGTCCCTGACTGTTTCGCTTCCCAAACTTTGAAAACTAGTACACATTTATTTGTCATTTTACATATCCCTGTAGCAGCATTTTACGAAGTATCTATGCTTGATCTATACAACACCAAACAAAAGAGTGGTGAATCATTTGCCACCTTCCTACAATGATGGAGACAACTCGCAAGCAAGTGTTCATATGATGTACCTGAGAAACGACTCATGGAGATGTTTGTCCATAACCTCAATAATGATCTTAGCTATCACATACAAATACAATGCCCTACATCATTCTCAAAAGTCATTGAAATGGGAATGTTTATCGAAAAAACTATGATCGCCAAGGGACAAATCAAGTTATACAAGGACACACCTAACTCCAACTATACAACTGACAAATCAAAGTTTTGGACTAAGAATAAGAATGTTGTCAACGATGGGGTGGTTGACACCAAGGTGGTGGCTCCCAAGCAACAACCCATATTCACTCTCAAAGGAGAAGTACATAATGTTATGCCCAACAAACAGTTCTCTCGGGAACCAAGACCATGGTTCAATGCAAATCTAAGGTGAAAGTTCAACGCTAGGTGAATCTCAAGAATCCGCATTACGGAAGTTATTGGCTAACAATGAAATCTCTCTACCGCCAACAAGTGATTATGAGCCCATAGTCAAACCTCATTATTGGAGAGACACTAACTATTGTGAGTATCATAGAGGAAGGGGACATACCACCAACAATTGTATTCGGCTCAAACATGTTATCCAAGATGTCCTTGATCAAAATCAAGGAGGAACACAACAACATACCTTCAATGAGACACATGTGGCTTACAGAGATCCACTTCTCAATCATGACAGGCCATACTATAACAATAACACCAATGGCAACAACAACTACAACAGTAACAACGGCAACAACAAATACAACGGCAACTACTACTACAACAACAACAACAGTCACAACAGGCCAAATCAGAATAGTGGGAATAGTAATGCAAACTATGCAAGTGTGCCATTTGACTATACCATAAATTGTATTTCTGAGCATGTCCCGCAAGTCAATGTCATCATGCCCAACCCACAATCAGGACCTAACAAAACTAGTTGTAGTATCATTACCTGTAGTGGTAAAGTCACGCTCAATACCGCCCCTCCAAGGTCGTCACCTCCTCAATCCAACTTCCATCCATATAATGTCATAGACCAATTGCAAAAAACTCTGGCCCAGATTTCTATCTTAGAGTTGTTGTGTCTATCTCCTTCCCATAAGGAGATCCTCGAGAAAGCCTTAGTGCAAACCACCGTCCCCACTAACTTGGCCCAAGAGAAGTTTCAGACCATGGTAGGTAATCTGACCTCCTCAAACTCCATATCATTTACCGAACAAGATGACCTCTCTATATCTCAACCCCACAATACCCCTCTACATATTGTCGCCTTCATCCACAAGCACTGCATCAAGAGGTTTCTCATTGATGGGGGGGCAATTTAAATATTTGCACGTTAAAGCTAGTCCTTGCATTGGGGTTCTCTGAAAAGGCATTTGATCCAAGGAAGAAGATTACTATCAAAGCATATGATGAAGAAGAGTGAACTACAAAGGGAACAGTAGTCCTACCCATACAAGTGGGACCAGTAATAAAAGATGTTGTGTGCCAAGTCCTTGATAGGGAACTTGCTTATAATATCCTTCTAGGGTGACCATGGATTCATGCCATGAAGGTTGTACACTCTACCTATCACCAATGCATAAAATTCCCGCATAGTGGCAAACAAGTCACCATCCAAGGCGACCCTGACCCCTATCAACATTGCAACTCTTTTCTTGCAAACCCTAATTACATCATACCAAATAATAGAGCTGATACATCCCCTATCCCACACCATGATCATACTACTGAAGCTTCCTCATCAAAGCCAAAAGAGCAGAAAATTGCCATAAAAGAAAGTGGAGTGGGAGAATACTCCATAGAGCATAGCCTAAATCTAGCCAAGATGCCTTTGTCTCCTAGATCTTTTAGCCATCCCAAGCATTTTCCAAAGCCATCTACTCCTTCTATAGCTCCCGCAACTCCTTTTGTAAAATGGGGGACCTTATTCGATGAAACAGAGGAAAGAGATATCATACAGTGGCTTTATACTGAAGAAGAGAGCACATCACAAGAACCACCTAGACTCCCAATAGAACTCTATGGGCGAGGTGAAACTATCCTACATAGAATGGGTTACAAAGGACAAGGCCCCATCGGCCTCAGAAAAAAGGAATCATAGAACCCATTCAACCTTCTTCATCCTCATTAGCTAGAAATACAAATGGTCTAGGATACAAAGGCAAGGGCAAAGCCAAAGAAAATGCTTGTCTCATGGAAATGATCCATACACTTCAAGAGGATAGCAACATAGATTCTAATGAATATGAGTGGGATGAGCTAACAGAGCATTCCTATGATGACAAAGAGGTCGATACCATCCAAACTTTTAGCCCCTACCGTGAGGGACAAACGCTACCGAACAGACCACTAGAGTCTGATTTGCCCATCTCTAAGATTATGCCTTTTGAGGAAGGTTTAAATTCCATCACAATAAACAACTTGGAGGAAGGTACCATCCTGAACACCACCCATTCCTATACTCCTAGCGTATCCATTCACACCATCAATGAATCAAGTTTATCCTCTGATTCCATCCCCCTTGTACATCTTGAGCTTATTAACTAGGATCTGCGAGGAACTCCCCAACTAGACATGTTCCAAAACAATGATGGTTACATTGACTATATGAACCTTAGGGACCACCTACCCAAAGGAGATCATAAAGCTGGTTTTGCTATTGAACTTAATACCGTGGCTTACTTCAGAGAGGGTGCCAAGCCTTCCAGTCACAAAAATATCAAAATAAAAACTGGATCTGACGGTGAAAACTATTTTGCGGCAGCGTCAGGTCCCAAAACAATGAAAAGAGAAGACGCATCCAAAGGTGAAAACCCAACTGTGGCATCTGATGATGGAAGGCTTGACACTCTCCCTAGTGACATGCACCAGGAGAAGTCTCAGATTGTTGTGGAACCGACAGAGCCTGTTAATATTGGTATAGAGGAATAGCCTAAGATCATCCACTTTGCTAAATCTCTTACTCCACCAGAAAAGACCAAATTTGTACCATTCTTCAAGAAAAAGAGAGGCAACTTCACTTGGTCATATGCAGACATGCCAAGGCTAGACCCAAACTTGATCCTGCATCATTTTCCACTAGATCCAGGTGTGAAACCAGTCAAACAAAAGCTTAGAAATATCACTATTGGTCAAAGAAGAATTGAAGAAGTTGTTGGATGTAGGATTTATCAGAGCAATAGACTACCCAGAGTGGATATCCAACATTGTACCAGTGTCCAAACCAGATGGCAGAGTCAGACCATGCAATGACTTGAGAGATTTAAACAAAGCTTGCCACAAGGATGATTTTCCATTGCCAAACATAGATATCATAGTCAACTTGACAGTAGGACATACCATGCTATCTCTCATGGATGGCTTCTCAGGATATAATTAGATCAGGATAGAACCAGAAGACCAGCATAAAACAACTTTCACTTGTCCATGGGGTACTTTCTGTTGGAATGTCATGCCATTTGGGCTAAAGAATGTAGGAGCCACATATCAACGTGCTATGACGACTATATTCCATGATATGATGCATGTAACGATGGAGGACTATGTAGATGATATCCTAGCAATGTCACTCACAAGGGAATCACATCTGGACATATTAGAGAAGGTCTTTCAGAGATTAGAGCAATTCAAAGTTAGGCTAAACCCAAAGAAATGTGTGTTTGGAGTCACCTCAGGCAAGCTTCTAGGCTTTATTGTATCAACAAATGGAATAGATGTGGACCCTACAAAAGTCAAGGCTATCACAGACATGCCACCTCCTAAGACTCTTACACAACTAAGATTGCTACAAGGCAAGCTACAAGCAATCCACATATTCATATCCCAGCTAGCAGACAAGTGCCAACCATTCAGTCATCTCTTGCATAAGAACATTCCATTCAGCTGGGATGAGAGATGCGAAGAAGCATTCAACAAACTAAAAGAGTACCTCATGCATCCACCCCTTCTCATGCCTCCTATCCAAGGGAAACCTCTGATACTCTACATATTTGCTACCCCTACAGCTCTTGGGGCTCTTCTGGCACAACAAGATTATGATAATAAAGAAAGAGCCGTCTACTACATTAGCTAAACATTAGTGGGCTATGAGTTGCAATATTCACAAATAGAAAAATCATGTCTTGCGGTAGTTTTTGCTTCCCAAAAACTCTGACATTATATGCTGGCGCATCCAATCAAACGTATTACAAAAATAGATCCACTGAAATACCTACTAAGCAAAGCAGCTCTCACAAGTTGCCTAGCCAAAGGGGTAATGCTCCTAAGCGAGTACGACATTGAATATGTAGACAGAAAAAGCTATCAAAGGGCAAGTCATTGTTGATCAGTTAGCAGATGCACCGCTACAGGACACCACCCCAATGCAATTTGACTTTCCAGATGAATCCTTATTCAACATCTCAACACATTCCTGGAAGCTCTACTTTGATGGGTCCTACACAAACTATGGATCGGGGGCAGGAATCTTGTTTGTGACTCCTCATGGTGACACCATTCCGAAGTCTTACCATTTGTTATTCCCATACATAAACAACATAGCTGAATATGAAGCCCTGGTCACTGGTATCAAGATGGCAATAGAGTGGAAAATCAGAGAGCTACATGTCTATGGTGATTCTCAACTAGTGATAAATCAGGTCAATGATGATTACCAAACCAAAGATGAAAAGCTTGTCCCTTACAAGAGAATGGTCGATGACTTTAAGGAATACTTCAATGTGATCATCTCTTTTGAGCAGATACCTCAAATTGAGAACAAAGAAATAGATGCCATGGCAACCATTGCCTCCCTTCTTGAGATACCAAAGAATGAGTCACGGTACGAGTTCTTAGTAGAAACTATTCGACAACCAGCTTATGATCTTCCAGAGAACCATACCATATGCCTTTTAGTTGGATCTGATTCACCTTGGTACAGTAAGATTTATACTTATCTCAAGGACAACACTCTCCCACCTAACCTATCTTCAAACCAACGACAAACCTTCATACGCCAAACCTCTCGCTATACCATTATTGCCAATACCCTATACCAATGTGGTCTAGATGGTACTTTACTCCGTTGTTTAGAATGAGAAGAATCCATAACCGCTTTACAAGACATACACGAAGGGATTTGTAGAACACACTCTAGTGGTCCTTCCTTAGCCAAGAAACTCATGCACTTGGGTTATTACTGGCCGAACATGGAAATGGATTCTTATTAGTTTGTCAAGAAGTGCAAGCACTGCCAAATACACAGGAACCTGATACATGCACCGGCTCAAGAATTGAGACTTTTAATGACACCTTGGCCCTTTTGCCAATGGGGACTTGACCTTGTGGGAAAGATCCATCACCCTCATCCAATGACCACAAATTCATCATAACTGCCACTGAATACTTTACCAAGTGGATTGAAGTCGTTCCCCTCACCACCGTCACAGGTAAGCAAATCTCCTCGTTTATCCTAAATTACCTCATCTGCAGATACGGGATTCCTTCATCCATTATCATGGACAATGGAGGACCCTTCAAAAACTAGGATGTCCAAGCACTCTGTGATCAATTCAAAATTCAACACCATTTTTCCTCACCATATTACCCCCAAGGCAACGGTCAAGCTGAAGCACCCAACAAGACCATCTTGAAAATTCTCAAGACAGTCAACAATGTTGGCCATGATTGGCATATCCAACTCAATCCTTCTCTGTGGGCCTATAGAACCAGTATACGCACTCCCACGGGTGCTACACCCTATGCCCTTGTCTATGGCTTAGAAGCTATCCTTCCCATTGAAGTTGAATTGCCATCTCTCAGGGTGTCATTAAAAGGTCTCATATCAGATGAAGAATACAGTCTCTAGATTACAAGAACTAGAGTTGCTGGAAGAAAGAAGATAGAAAGCCTTTAACCATCTCAAAGCATATCAACAAATGATGTCAAGAAGCTATAACCACAGAGTTCGCTCAAGAATCTTTAAAGTTGGAGATCTCATTCTTAAGGAAAATCCTCGCAACCAACAAGACAGAGAAAAGAAAGGCAAGTTTGAACCCAACTGGCTAGGCCTTATGTAATTGTAGCTGCTTACGGATCAGGGGCATATCAGTTGGCAACATCAGAGGGTGAGTTGTTCGATGACCCAATCAATAGCATGCACCTTCGTCGGTTCTATACCTAGGAGAACCCCACTATAAGGAGGGGCATAAAAATACAAAAAAAAACAATTAAAAAAAATTAGAAAAAAAATACAAAAAAAAATCAAAAAATTAGAAAAAAATACAAAAAAATTGTCCTTTGGTGAAAACCTAGCAAACAGGCATCTTGGATAGGTATCATGATGAAAAATTAACAAACAGTCGTCATGTTTACTTTTTGGTTTCTTCGTGCAAATAAAAACAAGTGGTGAAAACTTGGTAAATAGGCATTACTTGTGATAAAAACTGCCTTCTCCATCTTTGGGAAACCAATCACTTCATGCCCATTCTTCCTTCACTCATGTCCCATTTTCAATTCATATCTATCCAACATAAAATCCTGACAGTAACCTATCATGGCTTGATACTCTATCTCTTTGTTGGCCTTGTCAACCAAGGTTTTATCCCATATCGTATCCATCGGGTCAGCCTAGCATAAGTGTCTCTCGTCGGTATCCATAGTCCAAGTCCATGAACTACGTTGCCTCTGCATCGTCACATAGGCAAGGCCATTCTCATGCGCCCCCGAGGCTCCACTTTCCCATCCGTCCCATGTCTAGTCCTTCGGTCTATCCGTGTCCACACCACTTTCTATTGCCTGGGTCTTAGGTTCGCTAGGGTTTACCTCGAACTACGTTGCCTCTGTGTCGTCACGTAGGCAAGGCCATTTAGCAATGAGCCCCCAAGGCACTAGGTCAGTCCCTTAGGGTATGTCCCATCAATAAGGATTGTGATACTTTTCACCAGACAAGCGCACGCAGCAAAGCACGCTCCTCAAAATAGTAAAAATCTTGACGTAAAACATCAACCTATCCTAAACAAAGCAACGCACCATACCGGAACACTCAAAGCTAATTCTATATCAATTATGGCAAAAAGACACATCTAATGCAAGAATGTTTTGTAAACAGGTTAACTTACAAAGTCTTGGATTTTTGTTATTATGCCTTCCTATGCTACTCAAGGATGCCAAAAGCTAGAGATGCTATGATGGGGGCATGATTATTTTCTTTGTCTGCTGCTTGTGGATTAAACTTTAGTAATGTGATGACTTTTGTCTAACAACATGATCGACAAAAGATCATCGAGGACTCCGAGGTCTAAACATGAAAAGGGGCAATCCTTGTCTGTTGAAATGCAAGAAGTACTCAGGTCATCTATATTTAATTTTGGCTAGATACTTGCATTAACTTGCTAAATCAAAATCCATGTAAGTAATACTCAAGTCATCTCAGTTTAATTATACTTAGATGCTTGTATTTTCTTACAACATAATAAAGCCCAATAATGAAAGCGCTTCAAAATACTTGCTATATCAGGGTGACAAATATCCATATCCATATCCATATCATATCCAACTGAAGTTCATATCCATCTCCATATCCATACCATATCAAATTGCATCCCATATCTATATCCATATCCATCTCCATACCGTATCCAATTGCAAGTCTATCCTTAATCCATGCCAATCAAGTCAAATCAATCTTGTCAAATGATCCAATCACAATCAGTGGTCTTGATCCTTATCTGGTCATAAACCAACTCGATCAGTTAATCAATCAATTGTCTTAGATAGGATGTTGCATTGTTGAAACTAGACCCGAAGTCTTATACGACATGCTTCATTTCCTGAAACCAGACACTATCCTTCATGTTTCTCTAGGGATCCATCATTCCCTGCCATGACAACACGCTTGCCATGTTGGTCTAGGGATATATCATTCCCCGCCATGACAACACTATCATATATTGTTATCATATCAAATGTCTTAGATAGGATGCTACATTTTCGAAACCAGACCCGGAGTCTTATACGACATATTTCATTCCTGAAACTAGACATCATCGATCCACATCCTAGGTTTACCGCTTGACAGGGGCAATACCTTGTTTGTGCTTGCATCATTTGTGTAGGCTTGCTTCTTGCTTGTGTGTGTCATCTTTTTATCTTGCATCTCGTATCATTCACCTATTTCTTCTGCATCCAACCATTTCATTTCTTGTTAACCTATCTCATCATGAGATTATCTGTTTCACGCCTTCCGCCTTCTCCCTGTCCAATCTCCCAAGGGGGCATTCTATCATCATAACCTGTACCAAGGGCAAACTAGGGCATATATCGTTATCAAACTATTTTTATTCTTTGAAACAACGTGATAAAACACATTGCTTCAAAGAGGGGCAAAATGTATACACCTAAAATTGGCTTAGGTCGAATTAAGTAAATATTCTAATATTTATCTTAATTCTTATTTTCTTTTGTCAATTAAATAAATATTTAAAATTTATTTGATTGGTTCATTATCCCATAATTAAATAAAATTATTTTATTTAATTAAATTCCCTAAATTCTTCTAATGTCTCAAGTCCTAAATCCACCTCACAAAATCCACCTCATCTTTCTGCCTCATCTCTTCCACCTCACCATGTTGCACATATAATTAAATATTCTTAATATTTAATTAGCTAATATCCTCCATTATCCAAAAATGAATCTTTAATTCATTTTGTCCTCCACTCCTCCACTAATTGAATTGAAAATTCAATTCTCCTCCACTATTGAATTGAAAATTCAATTTGTCCTCCACTATTGAATTGAAAATTCAATTTGTCCTCCACTAATTGAATTGCAAATTCAATTTGTCATAATCCACTCTCCCCAAGAAATAAATCTTTAATTCATCCACTATGAATTTAAAATTCACAAATAATGAGAGCCCTTGATCTCAACTCTTGATCCTCACCCTCCATTCCCTTTTCAGAAAATCTATAAATAAGATCCTTCTCTAAGTAATTAGAGGAACTTCTTTCAGGCATCCTTATCATGCCCAATTTCCTCTAGGGAATCTTCTTCTGGCATCCTCATAATGCCCAATTTCTTTTCAATTCCCTTCTTCATACCCTCATAATGCCGAAATTATTCTAGCCATCCCATATCCTTCATTGTCCTTGTGTTTGAAGCTCATCTTCAACACAACAAGTATCAAAGCCATTCTGTTCTTATCACCGTCAACAAGCAAGAGAGCAAATCGCTTCTGAGGGCTTCATCATCAAGGTCAAGAACAGATAGGAGAACAATGGAAGACGCAAGGTGAAAGGTTGTAAGTATCACTTGTTTGTCATTTGAATCTTCTTTTCTCCTTCATATTTCATTGATGTTTGGGTTTATTTATCATTACTGATCAATCCATTTTCACCCTTTACATTAGGTTTTTAAGCATAATTGGGCATAATCAAGCAATCAAATCATACAAATCCAATTTTCCCTACATTCCACTATGGTCAAGGGCCTGATAGTAGATTTCTACTTGACCCAAGGTCCTTGAATGTTTAAGGTGAAAGGAGTATAGACACAAACAAACCAAACCATCCATTTCTCACTCTATCCAATTTTCTACTAAACAAAATCAAATGAGTAATAAGATTGGGGATTGTTTATGAAGAGCTAGTATAGAGAATCAAGTCCAAGAAAAACTTAAGGGCTAATATGTATTCAAATTTGAGCAAATAGAACCACTAAGAACTTTTTGTAGAAGAGTCACCAAATCTGGATGGGTTAAAAAACTTTTCATGTAGGGTTTAAATTTATTATCTTACTAAAATTAGATGAGGTATGAGGACTTGAAACTTTAATTTCTATGTTAAAGGGGATTTAGTGGTGATGAGTTAGAAAAAATATTAGTCTTCTCCAATGGGGCCTTAAATAAAAATGATTCTTAACTCCTTTTTGTTTTATAGCTAAGAAATTTATGCTTGTGGTGTCATTTTCAAAATCCTTTTTGTTTTATAGAAAAAAAATACGCTTTTGGTTGATTACTCCCTACTTGAAATATTGGAATGAGGGGAATCTATAGAATTTCATCCAACCACTTATATGAATTAATCCCAATCAAGGATTAGGTGAGATTGATAAGATAAAACATTACAAAAGTAGATTATTATGTACATTCTCAAATTAGTTACAAAATATATTTGCATGAACTTTACATTACATCCTATTTAATCATGTAAAAAATAAATGGCAATCAATTCTCATGTTATATGAGAGACCAAATTTGAAGGAAATTGAATATCTTTCAAATTTGAAAATAAATTGCACAATTTGTTAGTCCCAAAAATCTCTAAAATAAATTGTGTAAAATTAGTCTTCAATAAAATAAGTATTGAATTTACATACTATAAAGTAAACTATGAGAAATTGTGTTTAAGTATAAGATGACGTAGAAAGAGAAAATTGAAAAATAAGCTCTCCTATCAAAATAATAACCTATAATGTAAAAATTTGAAAATGAAGCATGTGTGGAGACTAGCCTAACTTCGAGTCGTTCAACCAGTCGATCAATCCACCTAAATTCCCACTACCCAACCACCGATCTGGAATTCCCACTACCTATAGCCTAGCTTCATTCAGTCAACTATCTTCTCGGAGATCGAGATCGAGAAATAGAACTCGGGGGTGTACCAATCAAGTGATAAACCCTCAATTTGTCCACGTTATGAAATTTAAATTTTAGTAGACCTAATAAACATTTAACATAACAAATACCATTCAACACTGTTTAGAGTAAAATTGGGATTGTTTAATGTTTTGTGTTGTTAGATGTTTGAATCCTCCTTTCACCCTATACATTCAAGGATCTAGGGTCGAGTGGCAATTCACTATCATACCCTAGATTGCTGTGAGATGTAGGGAAACTTGGATTAGGGAATTTAATTATCAACTTTCCTTCTCTTATGCTTAATTGACCATTAAAACCCTAATTTTGTAAATACAATAGTAAACGGATGAATAATGGAAAATGCTCTTGCAAAGGGACATAAAATGACAAATCACAAAATACTTGTTTTCGGGGTTCCGAGGCAGAAAATTCGGGGACATTGGAGCAGGCGCCCAAGTCCAAGGCCCTACTTTTTAGCTAGATCCAGAAACTCAGTCTGTAACCTATTTCTGTTGTTTCAGAGATTTTCCCGTCACAAAACTTCAGGGACTAGGGAGCAGGCGCCCAAGTCTAGGGGGTAGAGTTTCTTCCTGTTTTGCAACTCCAACCCTCCAAGATGTCTTCCTGCAACTTCACTTTGCCCAGCTCTGCAACCTATAACTTGCAATCATGAAAACTTTGGGAGGGGGTTGTGATGTTTAGAGACTTGCCTCAGTCAAGCCCCAAAGGACACTTAAGTCTCTGAACACTATTGTTAGATAGAGAGTATGTGCCCTTGTGAGGTAGAGGCAAAAACCAAAGGAAACAATGATAAAAACACAATATAATGTCACCTTGTAGTGAAGCTCTCATGAGAGGAAGATGCTCTTCATTCCATTAAGAAATTGATACTCAAATCTGTAAATACAAACACACAAGCCACACAAGTCTACTCTTGCAACACAATGAAAGCCTTGAATCACCTTGAGAATGCCTAAAGTTAACAATAATCATCTAATTGAAATCTAGTTTACAAATGAATGCCTAAGCATGCTTTTATATGCAACTACAAACACTCCCACCAAGATTTTCATAATTCAAACTTACCGCGTCAGCATAGGACCCAAATAACATTTATAAATCGACACCCAAAAATTGGGACTGCCCCAAAATAGGGTAGGACTAGGGTGCGGGCGCCCAAGTCTTTCCTCCTATTTTGGGTAGGGTAAGGCTCAAGGGGTCCTCCTAGGTCCCATTTGTCATGTTACCTAGGGCCCATCCCATTGAGATGCCAAATTATGAAGTAAGATGTCCTAAATGCATGCAAAAGACCCAGAAGCTAAACCTAAAGAGGGAAAAGCCCCCAAAGGGACATTTTCTGATGTTACATTTAGCCCCCACTTTAATATATGTATAAATGCGAGGCCAATACATGCATTAAAATAAGGTCACAAACACAACAAACACATCAAGCATGGAGAAGACATGCCAATCACATAGAAGATAGTGACAAACACGTAAAACACAAAGAAGACAGTTACAGTCATGCAGAACACAGAGAAAGCAGTAAATGCATGGAAGACACTTTAATGCATGGAAGAGAGGCATGATTTCTTTTCTTTTCTTTTTCTCATATATATGAAATGCAAATGCAAGTACTGGAAAGTAAACAAACCTCCCATAATACAAGATGTACTCATCGCGTAGGTCTTTGTATATATGGGGCAACACACACGCAAGACACACAAAACCTCCCATAATGTACATGATGCACTCATCGTGTAGGTCTTTGTATATATGGGGCAACACACACGCAAGACACACAAAACCTCCCATAATGTACATGATGCACTCATCGTGTAGGTCTTTGTATATATGGGGCAACAAACACGCCAAACAAAGCAAGTACACCAAACACACACACTTGAAGACACGGAGAAAACATGGTAGACAATTGGTGGAGCGTACCTATTTCTAGGTCCAACACCATCTCAGGCACATTACAAGCACACACCGATGATTGGGCTTCGCCACAACAATCACCGAAGACATGCTTAAGGGTTGAGTTAGTCATAGAACCGCTCCCCACCTCCACAGAGGACTTTTAAAAATGACAGGATGATGTAATCTGCTCTGAGAAATACACCATCCCTGCCTCCATAGAGGGCTTAAGATAAAAAGTATATACGCGATATCACACCTCCGCAAAGGGCTTACATGATTGATTGATTGCAAACAAACTTAGGCTGCATGATGCATTCATCATGTAGGTCTTTGCACATAAAGTCAAACACATTGCTAACATCTACAACATACAACTTACCTTATATATGCCCCCACCTTAAGGTGGTTGATATCATGCATCGATATCAAGCACGTTAAGGTAGGAAGAAAACACACAAGGGAAAATAGACTTTCGCAAAGCCCATGCCCCCGGAGGTGACATGTACTTTACGATTGCCAAATGTTCCCACAAACACATCCCTACAAGAAACATGTTAGTGTCTACAACATTATGATAAACAACAACATCAATGCATATGATTAACCACACAAAAAGCCAAGGTTATACAATGAAATTGGAGTTTGAGGATAACCATGGGGCTATATCACAAAACTCTCTGAATCAAGTACTGCTAAGGCTAGATTCAAAGACAAACAAAGATGCACAGAGCAACAATATTGTTAATGTTTGTAAATGCGATAGAAACATCATAAAATTCACTACGTGGAAAGCACGAGTGCTTCCATTAGCCAAGTGTCAAATAAAATATACAACTTCATTGTCATATTAGGAACTAAGTCCATTTTTTAATTGCTCTCGAAAGGGACACTAGGTCCGCATCAGTATAAATATTTTGTTGTCATTCACCTGCTAGATGGAAACACTAAAAGAAGGGAAACAATAAATAAGAGAGGAGAAACAAGTGTCTTAGGGACAATCACATAGGAGGGTGCCCCCAAGTCACCAACCGCAACGCTATGTCCGTAAGACACAACACTCAATAATAAAATCAGAGAGAGAGGCAATTTAGAAGAATGATGATACAAATAGAAGAAGGTCACAATAGAGGCAGTCTCTTGGTATCCTGTATCTTACAAGAGAATCAGGGGTCATACCAGGAGGCCTAAACAACATATAACACATCACATGGGAAGCACATCATGAGAGAGATAAAGGGATAGAGATACTTACCTATAGGATCTTCCAATCAAACCTTTATCAACAATTAAATCAATGCTATTTTTCCATGGGTTAGGTGAATTCTCAACTGCTTCTATTAAACCAATTATTGCATCATAGTTCATATAGTCATCTTCAACCTCATAAGGTTCATTAAGATAGTTTTCATGCTCACCATTCTCAATGTATTGTGTTAAATTTTCTACTACACGTGGGTATGTATCCATGAGAGGTGTGTAATTGTCTAAGTCATATTGAGGCATGAGATTAAATTGTATGATATGCATTAATCCTTGAACAACATCAATACCATCTTGTCCGTCTTTTATTAATTTTCTTATGTTGTGAATCATAGGTATAGCTTCTTCAGCTATCCTCTCAGTTTGCACATATTCTTGGAATTCAGCTAGGTCTTTATCAAGCTTGTCTCTTTGCTCCTTAGTTACATATATTATCTCATCAATAGGATTCTCAACATCAAAATAATTTTATTCTTGTATTGTAGGGAAAGTGTCATTGATTTCATCATTTTGTATCAACATATCCTCATGGGAAGGACCATTTTTGAAAGAGTGACTAGAGGTCAATTTTATGTCATCATCACATGGAGCAGGTATTGAAGTACTACTATCATTGTCTTTTTCATTGCTACTCATGGAGAAGAACTCAGTTAAGCTTTCTAATATCGTAGGATGTTCACTCATGAGGGTTAGAAATTGGTCAAAATCAAGGTCTTTGATAAATGCATGCAAAGATACCATTGAAAAATGACATGAAGGTCCCGTGTGTATATTTTTAAATCATTTCCAAATTGAATTTTGAAATCTTGCAAAGGACAAATGCAAAGTTATATGCAACAATGACTCAAATGCTTGATTTTTTTGTAATTTTTCAATGCAATTAAGTGAAACAAAGGGTGTTGTAAGGATTTTGATCAGGGGAAGAAAGTTATATGTCTGATATCAGTCCAAAATAGCAATATGATCCTTCTTAACACACTCTCGATGCAAATCCAAGATAATGCCAAGTCAAACTATAGTGAAAATATGTCAAAATAGGCACTTTTTCACAAAAACTTAATGCAAAAGAGCATAACAAAGAGTGTTGTGAGGAAAGAGATGATGGAAATCAAATTATATCAATAATAAAAACCACTTAATGTCAAAGTATCCAACACAACACACTTTTAGAGCCACTTAAGGTCAAATCCTAGTGAAAATATAGCAAAAATAGGCTATTTTTCATGGTTTTTTAGCTCCAAGCCCTAGAAAAAGGGGTGTTGTAATGAATATTAGGAGGTGTAGAAAATAAAACCAATGATATAAGTCACCTCAATCCATAAAATTGATCACAACACGCTTGGAGTGTAAACTAGGCCAAACCCTAGGGCAAAAATAGTCAAAATGTGTAGTTTTTCACCAAGTTTTCAATACAAGAGCCCGTTAAAAGGGTGTTGTGAAGATTTTTAGGAGGGGCATAAAATGAGTACCCTGATAATGGCCAATTAATGCAAAAATTATTTCACAACATGCCTATGGTGCAAGTTTAGAGAGTCGATAAGGCCAAATTTAGTGAAAATCGTTGTTTTTGAAGCCCTAGGTTTGAGATGTTGACACAAAATGCTATATGAATGTTTTGAAGTTTGATTTATGGTGGAAATAAATTACTCTCAGATCTGAAAATGAATTCCAAGCTTTAATAAGAAAAATGCCAATGCAAATTTAATGAAAATGCATGAAAATTGCTAGTTTTCGTTGAAATTTTCTATGCAAAAATGCAAATATTTAAATCTAAATGCAAATTTACACTAAAATGCAAGACTAAATCCAAATTCAAGTTTTAATGAGCCTCTAAAATTAGTAGAAAAATCTGAAAGGAGATTTTTCCTACAAGAAGATTTTGCCTACTAACCCTAGATTTTGGAATTACTAGGTTATATGAAAATTGTCAAAATTTCTACAAAAGCCTAGCAAATTAATGATGAAAATGCAATACAAATTTCTTAATTTTTGTGTTTTTTTGTATTTTATATCAGATCTGATGCAAAAACATGAATTAGGGAAATTTAGAAAGAATTGATACAAATTAGTAATCCAAGCAATGTAATTTTTTTAAATTTTTCTCAATGCAATAAAATGAATAACTATATGAATGAATGAAATCAATCCAAATCTGAAGATACACACTCAGCAAGTTGCAATTTAAGTCCAAAAACATAGGTTCACCAAAATGTTTATAGTAAAATTAGGATTGTTTAATGTTTTGTGTTGTTAGATGTTTGAATCCTCCTTTCACCCTATACATTCAAGGATCTAGGGTCGAGTGGCAATTCACTATCATACCCTAGATCGCTGTGAGATGTAGGGAAAATTGGATTAGGGAATTTAATTATCAACTTTCCTTCTCTTATGCTTAATTGACCATTAAAACCCTAATTTTGCAAATATGACAATAAACGAATGAATAAAGGAAAATGCTCTTGCAGAGGGACATAAAATGATAAATCACAGAATACCTATTTTCAGGGTTCCAAGGTGGAAAAGTTAGGGACACTGGAGTGGGTGCCCAAGTCCAAGGCCCTACTTTTTAGTTAGATCTAGAAACTCAGTCTGTAACCTGTTTCTGCTGTTTCAGAGATTTTCCTGTCATGAAACTTCGGTGACTAGGGAGCAGGCGCCCAAGTCCAGGGGGTAGATTTTCTTCCTGTTCTACAACTCCAACCCTCTAAGATGTCTTCCTGCAACTTCACTTTGTCTAGCTCCTCAACCTATAACTTGCAATCATGAAAACTTTGGGAGGGCGTTGTGGTGTTTAGAAGCTTGCATCAGTCAAGCCCTGGAGGACACTTAAGTCTCTGGACACCATTGTCAGATAGAGAGTGTGTACCCTTGTGAGGCAGAGGCAAAAACCAAAGGAAACAATGATAAAAACATAATATAATGTCACCTTGTAGTGAAGCTCTCATGGGAGGAAGATGCTCTTCATTCCATGAGGAAGTTGATGCTCAAATCCGCAAATACAAACACACAAGCCACACAAGTCTGCTCTTGCGACACAATGAAAGCCTTGAATCACCTTGAGAATGCCTAAAGTTCACAATGATCATCTAATTGAAATCTAGTTTACAAATGAATGCCTAAGAATGCTTTTATATGCAACTACAAACACTCTTTCCAAGATTTTTGTAATTCAAACTTACTATGTCGCCATAGGACCCAAATAATGGTCATAAACCGACACCTAAAAATTAGGACTGCCCCAAAATAGGGCAGGACTAGGGTGCGGGTGCCCAAATCCTCCCCCCCTATTTTGGGCAGGGTAAGGCTCAAGGGGTCCTCCTAGGTCCCATTTGTCATGTTACCTAGGGCCCATCCCATCGGGATGCCAAATTATGAAGTAAGATGTCTTAAATGCATGCAAAAGACCCAGGAGCTAAACCTAAAGAGGGAAAAGCCCCCAAGGGGACATTTCTGACGTTACAAACATGCATAATGAGCAACAAATATATAATACTATTACAAATATACCTCTTAATTGACCCATGTCCACAACTTCCCAACCTTAATTTACATCAATGTTGTAGTCCTTCATTGTAATGAAACAACTTGCACAATAGATGAATATAATAGAATATATGCTGTAAATACTTGATAGTAATATGTCACTTCAAGGGGGTAACCTCCAAAAATCTCCAAATGAAGAACACAATTCATAATATGATGATCACAAACTTACCACTAGCTCCTATATATATACCTAATTATGACTAGCTGCCACCTAGGCTGACTTACATACTTAAATATACCCCTAGGCTGACCTAATAACCTATAATTTACTATAATAATGTTTATATATCACAATTAGGAGTTAAGGTAGCCACAAGATGACTACTCATTCCATAGACACAAATAGGATTAAGGGTGTAGAATTCCCCCCTCTTTAGAGAAACATTGTCCTCAATGTCGACCAAGTGTGGATGCTTCTATAAAAAAATTTCATCACGCCATGTGGTATCTTCAACTGGTGAGTTCTTCTGCTAGATGAGGTAGACTATTTGAGGTCCCAAAATGATTCTTCCTTCTTCATTAAGCTCTAGTAACACTGTCTGGGATGAAACTTTTTGTATATTTTTTGACTTGGGTAACTTCAACCTGTATGCTCTATTGTCAGTCCTTTGTGTACTTGTAAGAGGCCCATACAAATCAAGTGCCACTTGTGATCCAACATCTAGTGTTTTTAAAAGTGGTGTCTAAAGCTTGATTCAACATTTTGCCCCTATCTTCATCAAGATCAAAAGGAGGAAAGGAGGATGATGTGGATTAATGGGATAAGTATGCGGATATAATGGATAAGTAAGATAGGATAGTAAATAGAAAGATGAAATAAGACAACATGCCCCCAAGTGTAAGGTGCATAGACAATCAGTCTACACATGACACATGTTTGCTAGGTTTTCATCATGGTACTTATACAAGGCACCTGTTTGCCATGTTTTCACAATTGGATGAAGGATTTCTCTTTACTTTTGTTGTTTTTCAAATTTTTGTATTCATTTTTTTAATTATTTGGATGGGATGGAGGATGAGGACTCAAGCGTCTATTTCCAATAGCAAGGTAGTATGTTAGCATTTTGATGCATGAGTGCACATGGACTATATTAGGTAGCATTATAATGGAATGGATGGTGGGTTATGATGTGGATGATGGATGGAGATGGAGGGATAAATGGATGGTGGAGCAAAAGCATGGACCATAGAGGAATGATGGGGGAAATATGTCAGATAAGGGATAGAAGCTAGGGGGATGTAGGTATGTGGAGATGTCTTCGAAGTATGGGGAACCAAGACCTAGAGTTGCATACATCATGATAGATTTTGAAGCCTTTGACTAGGATGGGGAGTGGGGAGTAATGGGAATTGGGATAGGGGATTTAGGAATCATCGATTTAGGGATGTAGGAACCCAAATTAAATTACGATTTGTAGGAGTTTTTAATGAGAGGGATTTTTGGGATTTGGGGATGAACTGAGATGTGGATGCTTCATTTGGATTGAATTATTTTTTCCTCGGGATGCACACCATTTTCATTTTTTGCTTTTAAGTGTGTCAGTGTATACAACTTTTGAGATGGATTTGGCTTTGAATTTGTGTATTGATGCCCTATGACATGATATTCTTGAGGCTCTTGCGGATATCTACTATATATGTGGAAGCATCTAAATTTTTTTTGAATATCATTGGATTGGGAATACCTTCATATGTGGTTGATGTGTGCATCCATTGGCCATGATTAGGAATGATAGGGGATATAAGGGGACAAGATGTATGGATGGAGAGATAAGTATATTGATGGATGAAGGGATTACGGGATGGAAGAATGGGAATATTAGGAGTTGGAAGGAGTGGAGGAAGAGTGGATGGAGGGAGATGTATGGTCACATGCTTTTGCGAATGGTATGATGATGGAAGAGGGAAGGTGACATATGAGTTGGAGGCGCGATGAGGTGCACGAAGAGTTAGAGTGGAAGAAGTAGTTGGAGGAGGCATGGAGGTGGTACCATCATCTTTGGATTGTTTTTCTTGGGATGGAAAACCAAGGTCATGTGCTTGAGGATGGATTGTGACATGGATGGGCTCTAAGATACCTTTTTCATGAAGGCCTAAACCTTTGCCTTGATATTTCAAGTTTTGGAACATACGAGATGCAATGGGATGTTTTTTGTTTTAGAAACAAGATGCGAGTCCATTTTTAGATGGAGAAGGTGGGGTGGTGGATTAATTTTGTTTCTATTTGAAGAAAGAACCACCATGGATGAAAGTAGCAAGACCAATTGGATAGGATAATGGATTTGTAATGGGGTTGATAGGAAATGGTGGAGTTTCAACATGAGATAATGGAGGGTCCACAAGAGGCCATGTAGGATCATGTAATGGATGACTTGGGATGCTTGGATCCTGACTAACATTATGCTCATTAGGATGTGAAGTGATAGAATCCAAGTTACTTGTTTGATTATCTATGCTTTCTTGGGGATCAATTGTCTCATCTTGGGAAGAGGGTGTTGTAGATGGATGGATATGATTAATTTGGATATCTTGCTCATGGATGTTTATAGGATTATGGATGGGTGAAGTGACAATCTCTAGTCCATGTAATGTATAGTGTGGGTTAAGAGGATCATCATGGCTTTCTTGATCAAAGATATGATCTTGATCATAAAGGGGAGCTTGATCATAAATGGGAGCTTGATCATGGATAAGAGCTTGATCATGGATGGGAGCTGGAGGAGTTTGAATAGTTTGATCTTGACTTGGTAAGGATAAATGTGGATCATGCTTTGGATTTGACTCTTGACCTAGTTCTTGAGTGTAGATAGGGATGGAGGCGATATAGATGGACATGAGAGATGTCAGATATTCGACAACATGGCTATCTGATAGGACTTGTTTTGAATTAATGGTAGGGGACTCTTCAATAGGATGGATATGCATAGGAATGGATAATGGTGTTGGGGTGACAGACATTCTATGAGGAGGTTCAAGGATAGACATTTTAGTGCATGATGGTGTTTTATTCCATGCTAGGAGTCCTTGGTGCACATCCTTCATGAATTCTAGAGTAAGATATTTATATTGTGGATGGACATTGATGGAAAATGTTGTGGGGCTAGGGTTAGGATTGGGTGGAGGGATAATAGGATTTGATGATGGATTAGGTAGTGAACTAGGTGGTGGATAGATAAGAGGATTTGATGGTGAATTAGGTAGTAGACTAGGTGGTGGATAGATAAGAGGATTTGATGATGAATTAGGTAGTGGACTAGGTGGTGGAATTGCATAGGAAAATGGTTGTTGGGAAATAGATGGAGATTAATATATAGATAGAGGATTATATGGATGACCTTGATGTCCCTTGTCATAGGATATACAGTTAGGTATAATATTGTGACTTGTGTTAGCCAATGTTTGATTGTAAGAATTTTGTATGTCCAAGTATGGATTCATGATTTGATGCTTTGGACTTTGCATGGACATGTAAGATGATGTTGTTGATGTGATAGCATTATGATTATCTCCAATGATGAGATATGCAAAGGATTTAGCATGGACGAGATTTCTCAATTTCTCCTTAGAGATAGGATCCAATCTCTCATATTCATGTTTAAGTTTTTGCATTTTTGCTTCAAGTGGACTAGGAGATGTGTATGATGGAGGTTGGTATGATAGTGACACATGTTGGATTGGAGATATAGATTGGGATGAGATCCATATATGTGTTTAATTTCCTTAATGTCTATAATTTGGGTACGAGGGAGAGGGGTTAAACCTTGGTCTATTGATTATTATAACTATCTTGATGAGGTTTTTGTGTGATATGACTAATGGTTGATTCATTGTAGCGTAAGTTTGATTATGGATGGACTAGTGATGTTTCAATTTGAATGATGTTTGATTAAGGATAGGGGTTGAATGTTTGATTAAAATGGATAGATACATAATGTATGATTGATTTTGGAGGTTAAGATAAATGGATTAGATTAGGGGATTAGGGGAGTGGATGATGATATGGATTATAGGTGATCATGGATGAAGAATTATGGGCTAAGGATTGGAAATGGATTAGGTGGATAGAATGGATTAGGGTTAGGACCTTGATAGGATTAGGATAACTTCATGAAGATTAGGGTCCTATATGATGGATTTAGGTATGGATTAGGGATAGGTTGGGATGAAATGAATAGGATGAGGAGGATAATTGTGATAAGGTAATAAGATGATTAGGATGACTAGGATAGGATGAAGTGGATAAGAGGCATGATTAGGATAATGATATGGATGATGAAGATGATTGGAATAGGATGGATTTAATAGATTAGGATGAAGTGGATTAGGTGAATGATTAGGATTGTAGTGTAGAAATGAGAGACTAACTCAATAGATCAAACTAGGTCAAACCCTCTTCTACAAAACATTGAGACACAAGTTGAGCTTGGCTTCTACCATTGAAGGAGAGCCAAACTACATGGGCTTAGTCCTTTTTCTATATAGAGAAGGAATCAACCAAATCCAATCAATCAATCTAGAGTATTTAAGACATGAAACCCTAGTTGACAAAGATCAGAGTAAAATAGACTATCAAAAGTGGAAACCCAAAAACCAAATGGATAGAAGAGATCAGGGATGAAGTTAGAACCTGAGTCTAGAGGCAAAACTACCCAGGACAAGGGACCTTGGGTACACTGGTCCCAAATTAGGGTTTGCAAAAACTATAGTCTTCATCGTGTCTATACCAGTAAGTTGTATCTTCTTTTTAGAGATCACCTTCAAAAACATGTTCTTTTGATATCACACACAAGAAGGAAGATGGTTGGGTGCTATTTAGGAGATCACCTCAGTTAAGCTCCATGAATGGTGTTTCCACCTCCACAAAAGAAAATATGATAGATAAAGAGTGCGTGCCCTAGGAGGGCAGAAATAAATCTAAAGTAGAATGGAATGCTATAAAAAAGCATGAAGGAAGTCACCATAAGAATGGAAATCCTTGAATGCTTGATGCAGTGTCACAACTTGACTCAAGAAGTTGGTGTAGCACAAAGATGTAGAAGGATCTTCACAAGACCTGTAATATGTCAGTGTCACAAAAATAATCCACAATAGAGAGCTTCAGAGAGAAGTAGAGAGCATGAGAGAGAATGAGATTCTTCCAAGAAGTTAGAGATTAGAGAGAGATGTTTAAATGAATAGAATAACTTACTTTTATATGCATTCCTGTTGATTTCTGAAGAATTAAATGACATGAGGTTTACATTGGGAAGCTTTTAAGAGGTCCCAAAATGACAAGCCACAATTTAGACTAGGGCTAAAAAGAGGACAAGGGCACTTGGATGCACTAGTCCCTTGGCCCCAAACTCTCAGGTTAAGGCACTTAAAGTGTCATTAACCCCACATTATAATTAATTTTCTAGGTTTTATGCATCGAATCAAGAATTACACACTTAATGCTCAAAAAGCTATTAGAATAGGTCCTAATTAACAAGTGTAAACATTTTAGGTCCACCCAAGTGCTAAACTAGGTGTAAAATGCTAGTTTGCATATTTTATGATCCTACATTTAGCCCCCACTTTAGTGTGGGCCTGAACTTATGTTCTAACTCATACTAAAGGATGGAGAAGACAAATTTTAGACACAACAACATAGAAACTATAGAATGTCACCAAAGTTGAGGATCGTAGTAGCCCCCAAAATTAGGATTCTAAAGTTGCGAACACACAGGATCATAGAAGCCACATAATGTCACCGAAATTGAGGGGTGATCAAGCCCCCAAGTTTAGGATTCTAGGAATCTATAATGACATAATTCACTCATATATGAAACATTTAGCAACCATGAGATAAGACAAGGAATACACTTTGAGAAATCACAATGCATACATGCAACACATAAAGCATGGATGTCATACACAAAGCATACATGCCACACACAAGGTATAGACACCATAGACCAAGTATACATGCTTGACATGAAGTATACACACAAGGAAAAGATTACACATGGAAGAAACATGGAAAACACTTGGAGTACATGATGAAAACACTCAAGAGATACATATGAGGAATACATAGATAGAACACACATGCAGTGTGAAGAACATATATAGGATAAGAAAATATGAGGAGCATACATACATTAATCACAAGAAACATAATATGGAAGACCTTGAGTTAGCATGACAAGGGAGACCTCGATCTAAGTGATGTCTCAATCACCATGCATCATTCCCTAAGATGCAATGAAGAAGAGTGCTAAGGGGTTAACTTTAGAAATGAGAAGCACAAGAGGAGTACAAACACATCATACACATAATCCACATCAAGAAAAGTGTTTTTGATGGGAAGATGAGAGTAAGATTCATAGCACAACATATGCCCCCACCTTAAAGTGATTGCTAACTCCATCAGGGAGCGATTACCTTTAAGGTAGAGTGATGAAGAAATATAAAATAGGTACGAGAGATTTCTAAAAGCACATGCCCAAATGAGATGTTTTTACAAAAGCTACATCGCAACAAGGGGTTGCCCCCGAGACGAGAAAACCAAGGTGATGCTTATAGGCATGATACACAAAGGCTTGTGTAGTCATGGTATGACATTGAGCATTGCAACAAGGTGCCACCTAGGTGGAAGAAAGATCACATATACATAAATTGAATCAACATGAAAGGATGTTAAATCATCCAAGGAAAAATAATGAAATTAAACATCACAACATATAGAAGAATGAAGATACATATAGAGGAATGACATAACTCATTCTTGCTCCTTGTACCTTTGTGCTAGCAAGGGTGTCAAGGGAGAACCACAACATCTTAATATGGAGATAACATTACATACAAACATAATGGAAATGAGAGGGAGGGACCATACTTGTGAGTTAGCCTATAACAAATCATCCTCCCCCAACTTTATTATAAAATGGAAGGAGTATAAGGTGCTCTAGGGACTACATCAAATATGGTGCGAAGTGCTAGAGCCAATCCTTGCTAGAAGTTGTTGAATTTTGTCACCCAAGACTCAACATTCCTTAGTGGGATGGCTAAGTACTCAATGATATGCACAATAATGAAGTGATGAATGATTAGTTTGTTGAATCTTTTTGTATTTTGGAGTAGGAAGAGTGATTAGGTGTCTTTGAGTAGACTCAGCAAAATACAATCTTATTGATATAGAAGAGAAGATTTAGGGGGAGTGGGAAGCAATCCTTTTTGTTGTGAACATGGTCGAGAGAATGTAGGAGAAGGCCGGAAACCTAAACCTCCTTTAGTAAATTGTGGTGTTGGTTCTAGAGGCTCCTTAATTCCTTGATCTTTACATCCTAATCCATTTTTATTGTATCCTTGTTTAGAAAGAATTTTGAATCCAAGCCCATAACACATATCCAATTCCAAAGGAAGAGGATAGGTCATATGACTGTCTTTGTTAAAATGTGTTGAAGAAGAAGAATTATTCTTTTCATCATGCTGAGGAGGGTCAATCTTTGTTTCAACCATCCCATGGTGGTTGAAATCTAAAGATACCTCATCACTACCATGACATGTATTAGAACTAGATGGTACTTTATCACAAATGGCTGCCATTTCTATAGAAGGTGGATATTCATCTATTTTAAAGGTTCCATCATCATTAAACTCGAGTTTAAACTTTGTAGGAGTATGATATTGTGTTGAAGAAATTTCAATTACCTTCAAGGTAGTTGGGTGTGGGGTGAGATTTTATATTCACTTGCAAAGGAGGGTGTAAAATCTAATGAATCCCAATCATCACTAAAAAATATGTTTGAAGGGCCAACACTATCTGACCAATGCTATTGTTAATAGCAGAGAATGAAGGGATCAAATCACTTAAAGGAATTTGATGTCTCACTTCTGTTTGTAAGCAACTTTCCAGAAATGGATCAACTTTAATTGTATGTATTTCATTTTCAAAGATGAATTTTATTGAATGATGAAGGGTAGATGGGACCACCACCATGGCATGGATCCACGGCCTACTAAGAAGAAGATTGTATGAAAGAACATTAGGAATGTCCTGGATAATGGTAGGCAATGTCATAGGTCCAATCTTAATATATAAGGTGATGGTACCTAGTGATTGAGTAGCTACATTATCGAAGCCACGAATGCTCATTTTATCTGGTTAGATGAGAGATGTATCAATATTGAGTTTATTTAGTAAGTTTATTCCACAAACATTGAGACCTGATCCACCATCAATCAAAATTTGTCTTATCCTCTTGTTACCAAACATGACGAATATCATAAGAGGTTCATATTGGTTTTGAATTTCTATGGGAGGTGATTCATGTCTTTGAAATGATATATCTAATGTTGTCACATGCATACACCTAAGAAGAGATGCTACATCATTCGATCTACCAGAAGGTGGAACAACTAACTTTTGTAGAGCCTCATGGAGCATTCTATGGTATGTAGGCAATGTTTGTATCAAATCCCATAGAGAGATCTTAGCCAGAGTAGCACAGAGCTGCTCGACAAGATCATATTCTTTACCAATATGTGGAGGAAGATGAGGTGCTTGAGGTAGGATAGGTTGAGAAGATGGAAGAGAGATGGGCACACTTGCTGTGTGCTTAATTTTATTATGGGTGTTATATGTGTGAGCAAACACGTCATAATGAGATTGTTGCAACACACTTTGAACACCTTAATAATTTATTTGAGTAATTTGTTTTGCATAATTGAGAATGTAACCTGGGGGTCAAGGTGGTGTTGGATCCCCTTGAACTGCAATCATCGATTTAAAGTAGGGAGGCATATTAGGTGCTTCATGCACAATGATTTTAGGAATACTAGTACACTTATCCACTATCCCCATAGTGGGTGGAATAAGTCTATTAATGATGATTGAATTGACATTGTTTTCATTTTTATTAATGTGAGAGAGTACTCCTCATCCACTAATGCTTCATCTTTTGAAAAGAAAACATTGAAATGAAGGGAGGGTAAAGTGTTGTTAATAGAATTGTTGATGATTGTATCCTTAGTGATATCCAAGGGGTTTGAACATGCAACCAAAGAAGAGATATCAAGGGTCTTCACATCCTTAGTGATATCCAAGGTACTTGAACTTTCAACCAAAGGAGGAAGATCAATGTTCTTCACTTCCATAGTGATATCCAAGGTACTTGAACATTCAACCAAAGGAGGAAGATCAGGGGTCTTCACTTCCTTAGTGATATCCAAGGGATTTGAACATTCAACTAAAGGAGGAAGATCAATATGATGAGCCATAGAATTATCATGTGCTATAGTAGAAGTAGAAATAGTATGTTCAACCTTATCTCTAGAAGAGAGACTAAGGAGTATGTCAATGATCTCATCCTCTTGCACTAAAACATCTTTATTTTTGGGAGAGGGATCCAAAACATAGAGTGAAGTAGGAAAAGCTAAGTAACCATCACATGCTTTAGAGAGTGTATCTATAGCATTATTATGATTTGTAGTAGTAGTAGTAGAAGAAAAAGAACTATCATGATCATATTTCTTGTGACTATTCATGGAGATAAATTCAGTTGGATCTTCTAATATTGAAGGATACATATTCATGAGGGTTGTTAAACTATCAAAATCATATATATGATAAATGAGTTGAATTTCATATATGGAACATTTAGAAACATCAATATCATTCATGGATGCTAAGTGATCTAAAACATGAGGATGCACATTAGTGAACTTAGTAAAAGTTTCAAAATTTGTAATGTATGTATACTATAGTGCCCCTCCATTCTCACCTTGGATGAGCAGGTGGTCGGGCTAAGGAACATGAAGATGAAGGTAAGATACTTGGAATACTTAAGGTATGTTAGACATTTTGATGATAGATTACTCATTTATGCTTAGTTATGCTTATCATGGATTATGGATTAGAGTTATCATGTTTTATGTGATCATTGGATATCATGATATCTAATTATTAGTTAGAAATGTATATATTATTTGTGATGCTTTCAGTGAAGGGACGATGTAGTATTACTCATTATGAGCATCCTAATACGTTGCGATTCCCTATCACATTGTGTTTGATTATATAAATGTATATGCTTGTACACAAACCCTTGGTTTGATGCAGGTTGTAGGTACCAGGCACCGACTCCAAATGAATTAGAAGGTCTGAGCGTGCCTTTACACCAATGGATAATGTGGATGGGAGATAACATGGGGTTCCCTCTGTCAGCCAATGTCTTCAGTTTGTTGTCATCCATGTATTTCCAGTCATGGGTGTAGTTGTCGCTCAGTTGGTACTTGTCCTCAGGTGTTGGTCATCCTTTGGTATGTGGTTGTTATTGTTTATTTTTTTACAGTTTAACGTTCATTTTATTGAACTTAGTGACTAAGGTATTAAGTTGTTGATTATAGTCGTTTAGTTTATTTTATACTATATGTGATCTATGTGTGAAGATGTGTGGATATTTGATCACGTAATTGTTATAGAAATAATAATAAGTAAATATATGTATTTATATATCAATATCAGTTATTTAATTAATTTAGAAAATAGAGAATATTAATTAGTAGATTCTTATTAATTAAATCAGTAGCTTTGAAAATTAATAATATAATGATGTTAATAATTAATACTATTTAGTATTTTATTAATTTTATCTGTCACATGAGATTTTATTTTTATTTTGTATTAATGGATTATTGAGTAGGTTGTCAGAGATTTGAATTGTTCCAGTTAGTGGTGTTTTGAATGCAATTAATTTTGGGTTGTGGGTATCTGTAACGGAGAAAATGGTGATAGTGGGAAATAATGGGTTTTGCCTACTCTGGTTCTTGGAAAGATTATTTGAGGGTAACATAGAAAATTTTGGAAAGGGGGATACATAGAAGGATTAGGAAGAGGAAGAAATCAGGGAAGAAGACTTAGAAGTTTGAATTTAATGTAGGTATGTCTATTGTTAAATGGAAACTCTCTTTCTCTCTCTCTGTTTCAATTGTTGCCTGTCTAGAATTCATGGTTGCATGTTTGTTAGTTAAGCAAATGACTTTAAATCTGCCTTAATCTGACCCTCCTGTCACCTTATATTTTGAGATAATCTTGCACATCAATTTTTCCCCACCATTGTTTTCACATTGGCAATTCGACAATAGTACTCTAGCAATGTTCACTCTTATTGAAATCAAATTTCTTCTATCAACAGCTACATGCCTTTTGAATGATTTTATTTTATATCTGTAATTCTCCTTTCATGGACATCTATTCTGGAGGGTGAATATTTCTATTTGCCTCTAAAAAGACTTCTTAGTAGATGGTCATTAGTGTGAACCTAGTTCCTTCTTCCCAGCTATTGATTTGTGCTTTCAATCAAACCATCTCAAATGATTTTTCATGCCATTTGTTAGAGACCTGTGAGTGCCTGCAATGATGTGACCAATTAAGATAAATTTTTATCTAAACTCTCAATCTTCTCTTCTGCCTGGCTGCAATTGTATGACTTCCTTATGCACTAATTAATGCCTGGAAACACATTTCAAACTTAGCATATATGATATTATGAAGGTAGGATGAAACATCTTAGAATTTAAGTTGATTTTCTTTAAAACCCCTTGTAGAACCCTCTTCCCCAAGCGTCGATGTACGACCTCCTTATGCTAGGTTAATGTCTGAAATGGCATTTAAAACCCTATATTTCTGATGCTATGAAGTTAGCACTAGGAATTTAGATTTATTATTTTTAAATTTTTATACTTTCTATTGAGGTAATCTCCTCCCCTCAGGCATGTCGTACGGTTGTATGACGCTAAGGGGAGGGCTCCTTTTTGCAAATCTTTCCTTTGCCTGAAACCTCAACCTTGCTTATGAATTTAAGTTGAGATCTATGCATTTTTTTACCAAGAATTTTTTACCTGACAATTTATTTTATGCTGAGTTCTTCCATCCTCTTGGCAGCTATACGGCTCTGAGAAGACTTCTCAATTTTTGCCTATAAAAAATATTAATTGTTGCAAGGAATTTTAGGGGAATCAATGAATTTTAGATTTGGATTTTAGTGATATAAACAATGAAATTCTTTTACCTGTTTATAACTCTTTGATATTCTTCTTCTATCCTGGATCACCATATAGCTGGGGCTTCCTTAAGGTAATAGCTTGAAACATAAACCATAGTTGAAGCAAATTGTAGGTAGATTCACTAGGAAACAATGCAATTTCATAACCTTGATCAAAGCATTTATTTATTTTTTACCTGATATGAAATTCTTTTGAACCTTTGTCTTTCCATAGCTATCAGCGAGAGCTCCACATAAAAATTTTATGATATTAAAATATATCTCTTTCTGAATTTCTCTTATATAAATGAGCTCATTAGTAAAATTAGCAACTTTCTAAAATTGATATTATCTCTAATTAAATTGGCAGATTTTCTTAGTTGTATAATTGGAAAAATAGGAAATAATGTGTTGTGGTAGAAATAGAAGATTTCTTTTAGTTAGATAAATATTAATTTTATTATCCATTTGTAAAATTATGTAGTTTATTTAGTATTATATTCTCATATTAGTATTGGTTTAGGAGATGTTATATTAGTATTTAGATCATTGTAAAATTTGGGTTTTGATGGCGAATAGTAGAAATATAAATTGTTGCTTTAATTTGAGTTTTATTTGTTATTTTGAAGGTGTGATGTCAACTCCCTATTTAATAGGGACGAATAGTTTTATGGATGTGTTTTATTTTTTTAAGTATTTTTTTAGAAAAATCAAATTCCTATTATTAAGATGTGTTATATTTAAGTATTATTATATTCAAATCAAATCCCTATTATTAGGGATGTGCCATATTTAAGTATTATTATATTTCGTTTATGAGAAATCAAATCCCTATTATTAGGGATGTGTCATATTTAAGTATTATTATATTTTATTTACGAGAAATCAAATCCCTATTATTAGGGATGTGTCATATTTAAGTATTATTATATTTTATTTATGAGAAATCAAATCCCTATTATTAGGGATGTGTCATATTTAAGTATTATTATATTTTATTTATGAGAAATCAAATCCCTATTATTGAGGGATGTGTTATTTATAAGTATTATTTTATTTCATCCCTATTATTTAGGGATATGTTATATTTAAGCATTACTTTATAAATAAAAAGTCAAATCCTTTTAAAATAATTTATTGATTTATTATTTTATCTTGTATATTTAAGAATATTAGTAGTTTTATCTGTTGGAAGAAAGTAGGATATGGATAATAAATAAGGTTTCTTAATATATATATTTGTCTTAGTCAAATTGATGTAAATTATCATATTATAAATGGGTGGGTGCAAAAAGATGGGGGGCCAAAAAGTGGCCAAATTCTTAAAACTTTTTAAAAAGCCATAACGCGAGCGCATTATAACGCGCTCGAGTTATGGCTTGGTGTTGCCGAACCTTTAGCTCGGCAACACAAAACCATAACGCGCTTGTGCTATAACGCGAGCGTGTTATAACGCTAGCATAACTCACTCATGTTATAACACGAGCGCATTATTGTTTTCTTTGCATTTTTTTCTTTTTTACAAAATTTTGCCCAATGTTTAAGGGTCGAGGGTTTAATGGTTGAAGGATTAGGGTTTAAGGCATACTATCGAGGGTAGAGGGTTTAGGGTTGAAGGTTTAAGGGATGAGGGTTGAGGATTTAGGGATGAGCGTTAAGGGATTAGGGTTTAAGGTATAGTGTCGAGGGTAGAGGGTTTAGGGTTTAAGGTTTAAGGGTTGAGGGGTGAGGCTTTAGGGATAGGGTTTAGGGTTTAAGTTATAGTGTCGAGGGTTGAGGGTTTAGGGATAGGGTTTAGGATTTAAGTTTTAAGGGTTGAGGATTTAGGGATAGGGTTTAGGGTTTAAGGTCAAATGAGAGACCTAGATGGCTAAGGATGGATGGAGAGGTAGACAAGGAGTGACTGAGAAACTTAGAGAGGGGAGAGGTAGAGGTAAGGGGGAGATAGAAGTGAGAGATAGAGAGGTGAGGGGAGAGAGAATAAAATGAGAAAGTGAAGTTGACAACTTGAGGGAAAGATGGGTAAGGAGGAGGGAGATAGGTGGAGAGGAAGGGAAATATCTAGAGAGCCCTGAGAGATATACAAGTGAGAGACCTACAACCTAGGGAGAGAGGGGTGAGAGAGATAGAGGAGAGATGGGAGTGAGGCAGATAGGGGAGGAGAGGGATGGATAAGGGTTGAGGGTTTAAGGTTCAAGGGTTTAGGGTTTAAGGGTTGAGGGTTTAAGGGTTCAGGTATTAAGGGTCTAAGGGTTGATGGATTAGGGTTTAAGGTATAGTGTCGAGGGTTGAAGCCTAATCCCTTAACCCTTGACACTATACCTTAAACCCCAAGGTTGAGGGATTAGGGTTTTAAGGTATTGCGTCGAGGGTTGAGGGATTAGGGTTCAACCCTCGACACTATACCTTAAACCCTAATCCCTCAACCCTTAGACCCTTGATACCTCAACCCTTAAACCCTCAACCCTTAAACCCTTAACCCTTATCCATCCCTCTCCTCCCCTATCTGCCTCACCCCCATCTCTCCCCTATCTCTCTCACCCCTCTCTCCCTAGGTTGTAGGTCTCTCACTTGTATATCTCTCAAGGCTCTCTAGATATTTCCCTTCCTCTCCACCTCTCTCCTTCCTCCTTACCCATCTTTCCCTCAAGTTGTCAACTTCACTCTCTCATTTTATTCTATCTCTCCCCTCACTTCTCTATCTCTCACCTCTATCTTCCACTCACCTCTCTACCTCTCCCCTCTCTAGGTCTCTCAATCATTCCTTGTCTACCTCTTCATCTGTAGTTAGTCATCTAGGTGTCTCACTTAACCTCAACCATCAACCCTTAAAGCTTAAATCCTAAACCCTATCCCTAAACCCTCTACCCTTGACCCTATACCTTATACTCTAATCCAATAACCCTCAGCCCTAAAGCCTCAACCCTCAACCCTTAAACCTTCAACCATAAACCTTGTCTCTAAACCCTCTACACTTGACACTATGCCTTAAACCCTAATCCCTCAACTCTTAAACCCTTAATCCCTCAAACCTTAAACCCTTAAACCCTATATACCCTTTACACTTAACCTTGGACTCTCAACCTTGAACATTATCCCTCAACCTTCAAACCTCTACCCTATACCCTAAACCCTAAACCCTAATCCCTCAACCCTCAATCCTCAATCCTAATCCCTCAACCCTCAACCCTAATTTTGATTTTCTTCCATTGATTCAACATCATTGTTGTTTTCCCCATCAAAAACTAATTCATTTAGCAATTTGCTACCCATTGGTTGACTTGAACTACATATTCTATTAGAAAAAGGGCATATTTTATTTGTATCAATGTTGGTATTCATAAGCTGAAGAGCATTGACATTTTTCATACACCATGTTCTTTGAAATATCTTAACCTTAAAATATGACTTGGATATGTACTTGAACACAACAAAATCTCCAATCTCCAACCCATGATGATTCACAAAATTTTCCCAACCCTGCCTAAATTCTAGTTTATTTATTGTATACCCTCAACCCTAATCCCTCATCTCTAAACCCTAAATGCTATCCCTATTCCTAAACCCTCAACTCTCATCATTAAACCCTAATCCATCAACCCTAAACCCTAATCCCTCAACCCTAAACCCTATCCCTAAACCCTCAACCCTCAACACTATCCCTAAACCCTAAACCCTAAACCCTCAACCCTAAACCCTAAATCTATGTTTCTTTTTGTCCACCTCGCATTTAGGGGAGGTATATTGTTATGAAAGAGGCAAATAATCTCCCATTGTTTACTGGCTCACGCTTTGTCCTGCTATAGATTGATCCATTAATATTTGTGCCTATCTCACCTTTGATAACACCTTTACAATATCTCACCTCTAGTTCCATTAGCTCATGTTCTATATCTCACTTATCTCTCCCCCTCTCTATGTCTCTCAGTCGCTCCTTGTCTACCTCAACCCTAAACCCTCGACCTTCAACCCTATCCCTAAACCCTCAACCCTCAACGTCAAAACCTAATCCCTTAACCCTTAACTTTGATCCCTCGACCCTCAACCCTATCCCTAAACCCTAAACCCTAAAGCCTCAACCCTCAACCCTCAACGTCAAATCCTAATCCCTCAACCCTTCACTCTAATCCCTCAACCCTAAACCCTATCCCTAAACCCTCAACACTATACCTTAAACCCTAATCCCTCAACCCTCAACCCTAATCCATCATCCCTCAACTCTAATCCCTCATGCCTAAACCCTAAACGCTATCCCTATTCCTAGACCCTCAAAGGGATCAATACTATATCTTAAACCCTAATCCCTTATCCCTAAACCCTCCAACCCTATCCCTAATCCTTTTACCCTCGACACTCTACTTTAACCCTATCCCTTGACCCTCAACCCTATCTTGAATCCCATAACCCTCAAACTTCAATGTACTCAACCCTCAACGTCAAACCCTAATCCCTCAACCCTTAACTCTGATCCCTTGACCCTCAATCCTATCCCTAAACCCTAAACCCTAATGCCTCAAGCCTCAACCCTCAACGTCAAATCCTAATCCCTCAACCCTTCACTCTAATCCCTCAACCCTAAACCCTATCCCTAAACCATCAACACTATACCTTAAACCCTAATCCCTCAACCCTAATCCATCATCCCTCAACTCTAATCCCTCATCCCTAAACCCTAAATGCTATCCCTATTCCTAGACCCTCAACAGACTCGATACTATACCTTAAACCATAATCCCTTATCCCTAAACTCTCCAACCCTATCCCTAATCCTTATGCCCTCGACACTCTACTTTAACCCTAATCCCTTGACTCTCAACCCTATCCCAAAACCCTTAACCCTCAAACCTCAATGTACTCAACCCTCAACGTCAAACCATAATCTCTCAACCCTTAACTCTAATCTCTCAACCCTTAACCCTTAAAAATTGAACCCTAAACCCTAAACCCTCAACCCTTAACCCTCAACCCTCAACCCTCAACTCTCAACATTAAACCCTAATTCATCAACCCTAAACCCCAATCCCTCAAACCTAAACCCTATCCCTAAACCATCAACCCTTAACACTATACCTTAAAGCCTAATCCCTATCCCTCAATCCTTAAACCTTAAAACTTAAACCCTATCCCTACACCCTCAACACTTGACACTATATCTTAAGCCTTAAACCCTTGTCCCTAAAGCCTCAACCCTCAATCATTAAGCTGTCAACCCTAAACCCTATCCCTAATCCCTCTACCCTCGACACTCTAACTCTAACCTTGACATTAAATGCTAATTCGTCAACCCTAAACCCTAATCTGTCAACCCTAAATCCTCAACCCTCAACACTATACCTTAAACACTAATCCATCAACCCTAAAACCTAATCCCTCAACCCTCAACCCTAAACACTATCAATAAGCCCTCAACCCTTGACACTATACCTTAAACCCTAATCCCTCAACCCTCAACCCTAATCCTTCAACCCTCAACCCTAATCCCTCACCCCTAAACCCTAAACACTATCCCTATTCCTAAACCGTCAACCCTCGATACTATACCTTAAACCCTAATCCCTTATCCCTAAACCCTAAACCCTATCCCTCAACCCTTAACCCTTAAAAATTAAACCCTAAAACCTATCTATAAACCCTCGACACTCAACACTATATTTTAAACCCCAATCCCTTAACCCTTAACCCTAAAGCCTCAACCCTCAATCGTTAAAGCTTCAACCCTAAGCCCTATCCCTAATCCATCTACCCTCAACACTCTACTTTAACCCTAATCCCTTGACCATCAACCCTATCCCTAAACCCTCAACCCTTAACTCTCAACATTAAACCATAATCTGTCAATCCTAAACCTTATCCCTAAACCCTAATCCCTCAACCCTCAACCCTAATCCATCATCCCTCAACTCTAATCCCTCATCCCTAAACCCTAAATGCTATCCCTATTCCTAGACCCTCAACAGGCTCGATACTATACCTTAAACCCTAATCCCTTATCCCTAATCTATATACCCTCGACACTCTACTTTAACCCTCATCCCTCGACCCTCAACCCTATCTCAAAACCCTTAACCCTCGAACCTCAATGTACTCAACCCTCAACGTCAAACCCTTAACTCTGATCCCTCGACCCTTAACCCTTAAAAATTGAACCCTCAACCCTCAACCCTCAATCCTCAACTCTCAACATTAAACCCTAATTCATCAACCCTAAACCCTAATCTCTCAAACCTAAACCCTATCCCTAAACCATCAACCCTCAACACTATACCTTAAACCCTAATCCCTATCCCTCAACCCTTAACCCTTAACACTTAAACCCTATCCCTATACCCTCAACACTTGACACTGTATCTTAAGCCTTAAACCCTCATCCCTAAAGCTTCAACCCTCAATCCTTAAACCTTCAACCCTAAACCCTATCCCTAATCCCTCTACCCTCGACACTCTAACCCTAACCTTGACATTAAACACTAATCCGTCAACCCTAAACCCTAAACCCTCAACCCTCAACATTATACCTTAAACCCTAATCCATCAACCCTAAAACCTAATCCCTCAACCCTCAACCCTAAACACTATCAATAAACCCTCAACCCTTGACACTATACCTTAAACCCTAATCCCTCAACCCTCAACCCTAATCCCTCAACCCTCAACCCTAATCCCTCATCCCTAAACCCTAAACGCTATCCCTATTCCTAAACCCTCAACCCTCGACACTATACCTTAAACCCTAATCCCTTATCCCTAAACCCTAAACCCTATCCCTCAACCCTTAACCCTTAAAAATTAAACCCTAAAACCTATCCATAAACCCTTGATGCTCAACACTATATTTTAAACCCCAATCCCTTAACCCTCAGCCCTAAAGCCTCAACCTTCAATAGTTAAACCTTCAACCCTAAACCCTATCCCTAATCCCTGTACCCTCAACACTCTACTTTAACCCTAATCCCTTGACCATCAAGCCTATCCCTAAACCCTCAACCCTCAACCCTCAACCCTCAACTCTCAACATTAAACCCTAATCTGTCAACCCTAAACCCTAATCTGTTTACCCTAAACCCTTATCCCTCAACCCTAAACCCTATCCCTAAACCCCCAACCCTCAACACTATACCTTAAACCATAATCCCTCAACCCTAAACCCTAATCCCTCAACCCTAAACCCTAACCCTATCCCTAAACCCAACAAAACTGCTTTGCCTTATGTTAGGTTGTTAAACCCATCATTTTTGACACTCTTCTCTTAAAGATATTTGAGTTGCAATAATATGTCAAAAAAATGGCTATGAACTTTTTTAATGTTAGTAATGTTATATGGCATGTTTTTCTAGCCCATCTGGGGTTCATTATGCCAATAGGTGTACACACTATGAGAAAAGCTTTGCATATGGTACATCCACAGTGAGTAATTAACAGTTGAAATCAGAAGGATGATCATTATGAGAAAAGCTTTGCATTGGGGTACATCTATGTTTCTTGCTATCCACCCCGCATTTAGGGGAGGTATATTGTTATGAAATAGGCAAATAATCTCCCATTGTTTACTGGCTCTATCCACAAGAACTACTAAACTATACCTTAAACCCTAATCCCTCAACCCTAAACTTTCAACCTTAAACCCTATTCCTAATCCCTCTACCCTCAACACTCTACCTTAACCCTAATCCCTTGACCCTTAACCCTAAACGCTATCCCTAAAGCCTCAACCCTAAACCCTAATCCCTCAAGGTCCTAAACTCTAATCCCTTATCCCTAAACTCTAAATCCTATCCCTAAATACTCAACCCTCGACCTTAAACCTTAATTACTCAATCCTTATTCACCCCTCTCCTCCCCTATCTGGCTCACTCCCATCTCTACCCTCCTCTACCATTGACACTATACATACATACATATAGGCATACATAGATACATACATACATATAGGCATACATACATACATACATACATGATTGATAGCCTTGAACATAAAAAAATTTAAGTTGAACATAACGCGTTCGCGTTATTTCAAACATGAAAAATAGCACAAAATTTTGTGGAAAAGGAAAAATGCAAAGAAAAAAATAACGCGAGCACATTATAATGAGAGCAAGTTATAATGCGAGCGCGTTATAACGCGCTCACGTTATGTCTTGATTTGGGAATCCCAAGCCTTGGGTTTAGGATTTGCTTTGGATTTCTAACCCAAAGGCTTGGAGTGCCTTATGAACAGTCACAGACGTGTTTTTCCATATTCTTCAAGATTTCACATAGTTTCGTTTGTGCTAACCCTCATATTTGCACGTGTTTCAAGGTTGAACAAATCGAACACCTCAATAATGTTAAGCTTTCTCTTAGCTATTTGACGATGTGATTTTTTTCACATTTTAACAATGTTAAGCCTTTCATCTTTAATTTCTTTTGTTTGTGTGTCTGTTTTTGGGCAAAAACCACTGTTTGGTCTTTTTTTCATTGTAAATTAACTATTCATTCAAATTTCAAAAAAATTACATATTTAGAAACTAGACTCCATTCTACAAATATTAAAAAAAGGAAAAAATGATTTTCAATTAGTTTTCAAAATTTATAGGGGTAGCACGGCCAAAATTCTATTTTTTAGGATGTGTCCACTTTGAAAATTAGTAAAAAATCAAATATTCATAAAAAAATTATCAGAAAAATCAGACATAAACTACATGCTATTAGCTAATTTGTCACTAAAGCAATTTTAAAAATACCAAAAAAAAGTTGACCTTTTGAGGGAGCCACAAAACATGCTATGTTATGTTTTTTTGACAGAAACAACACCAATTTCTGTGGCTCCCTCTTTTGAACCCCTTAATCTATGCCATTTTTAAAAAAAAAAGTAGTTTAGAAAGTAGACTCAGAGCACTACGAACATTGTTTTGGTTGCATCTCCAAATTTTGAGTGTAACTATGCTCAATTTCTCATCCAAGGCCAGTATTTCTTGATTTTAGAAAAAAAGTGGCCACTTAAGACCCCTTTTTGGCCCCCCATCTTCTTGCACTAACCCAAATATTGAATTGTTATTTTAGATCTAGTTATAAGGTGTGTATGATGACCTTAGTTAAGTCTTTAATTGTAGTATGAATTAGAATATTTTTAGTAGTGTGTCTAGAGTTAGTTTATGAATTTAATTTATGATTGTTATATGTCTAGATATCTTTGATATTCTTTTTGGTGGAAGATAATATTTAGTTTAGATTTAGTAAGCTTGTCAAGTATTTTTATATATATCTTGCTTCCTCTTCACCTTAAGGAACTTTGTGCTCATATAATGGAGTCTAATCTTATTGATGACTTATATTAAAGATTGTGCTTAGTTATGAAATTAGGTGAGTAAGTGGAGGTTAGGTTTGATATGATATAAAACGTTTAGCATTTAACTCATATACTTTCTAAAGATTTAAATGGATGATCGGTTTTAATCTACTTTATGATCCTCTATGTTTTGCTTATACAATTATTTTGAATAGAAATCACAAAGTTGTGTAGAATTTTAATAAGATCCACATCAGTGTAGAAAGTGGGTTAGTCTAATAACAGGTAGTATCTTGTTTGACTGAATTTTCTATTATAGAATAATTGGTATCCCTTCAACTAGTTATTGTCTGCATTAGAGTTACCTTATGTTGTTAGATGGTTGATCATGATTGGAATTGTTACATTCTTTAAGACCATTATTAGTGCATTAGATCATATGTTACATCTGTGGTTTTGTTATTGAAGTATTAATGAGGGATTTTGGTTTATGATGTGTTTTGGAAGTGATTGTGATGTGTGACCATTGCGTTTTAATGGTGTCATGCATTGTGTTATTTGGGGAAAGTAGTTTCTAGAGGCCTAGGAGGGTGTGATTGTGTGGGGGTTGGCTATGTGTGCATCTTGTGAGTTGAATGAAATGTTTTCTTAAAATATGATTTCTTATTCATGTTGGAATGTTACATGTGCAAAATAGTTGTGCCTTGCTCAGTGTACCTATACATCTGATTATATTGGTTATGCAAGAAGGTAAATGCCTTGCATTGTATTTGAGCACTTGTAGTTAAGTTGGTAAAAGTCTTGCTTGATGGATAGGGTTTTCTAGATGCAAATAGGGGAGTGACTTTCAATGTGGGGTTGGTGCCTAAGTTGGTTGCTAGGATAACCCATTGGAAGTTGGTAATCAAGTGATAACCTAATTAATAAATTTAGGGGTTGGGTAGTTAATCACATTAAGCAAGATAATGTATGCCTCACTCATGGCTCAAGTGCTCATTTAGGCTTGAGATTAGATGAGAAGGTTTGGAATGGCAAATCAAGTACCTTGTCCTTATGAAAGGTATGTTAGTTCCGCATGAGTTTGTATGGGGGCCGGTGGTCGAGACAGGCTTCCAGGATAACCCAGGATGGGGGCTGGTGCTTAGGAAAACCTACTAGGATAACCCATGACAAGCTATGTGATGACACTCCTCCCTATTGCAGTCTAGCACTCCCAAGTTGTATTTTCCTCCTTTGGTTGTGTGAGTGCCTCTAGAATTGCATGTTAAGTGTGTAAGTGTTGTTTGAGTTACTTGTGATGTTCATATTGACCAAGGTTGTATTGGAGTCGCGTGTAGTCCTTGCATCTGTTAGTCTTTTTTCTTTTGACGGTTGTCTTTGTGGGACCTCATTGTTATCTCCTAGCACAGGGGGGTGGACCTTAGGGTTCCACATGGTCAAGTGTTTGTGCTTTATTCAATTAGTTTTTTTTTTGGCATTGTGGATCATGTAAAGAAGATGTATCTCTCTTGATTCCAATTTTACACCTGTATCAAAGATGAACATCTGTACTATTTGTATTTAGATCTTTTGTATCAGAAGAAATCCTTATGTAATTGATGTATCTAGAAAGAGAGCTTTTGTATCATTGAAATTATGTAATTATTATTGTAAGATAAACTATTCTGCACTTGTAATCTTGGTTGCAAGAATGTTGATATATTCATATGATGTTGTAACCTAAAATGTTAGTTTGATTCATTTGATCAATCAAATCATGTATGTTGTTGATTATTGTTAAGTTGCAATAATGCAGCTATGTAATCCCTAGAGATGATAGTTTAACTTGATGCTATTAGTCTATGTTATGTTTTGTTATCATTGTATACGCCTAAAAATGACACAAATCATCCTAAATAAATATTCTAAATATTTATTCCATTCTTCTATTAATTAAATAAATATTCCAAATTTATTTAATCAATTCACTGTTCCATAATTAAATAAATTCTATTTATTTAATTAAAATTCTTCTATTTATCCTTCACAATTAAATAATTATAAATTATTTAATTAATCCTATTTCCTCTATCCTAAAGTTCTAAATTCAAAATTCCACATCACCTTTACACCTCACCTTTTCCACCTCACCTTGTCCACCTCATCAGGTTGCACATGTAATTAAATATATTTAATATTTAATTATCTTATTTTCCCTCACCCACATGGCCTATTTCTTCTCCAATCAGAGGTTAGTTAACCAATCAATCAAGTCTGTTAACTAACCTGTCAGTTGAGTCAAATCCTCAATCAACCCAGTCAGTTCCACAATCCACTCTTCTAACTGATCAATCAATTCTGTTAACAGACCAGTCAATGGAGTTAACTCTCCAATCAGTTTTGTCACATCCCACCTTTCATGATGGAGCTGGGACACTTGTCACATTTCCACTGGTTGCACATTCCTCAACCATCCTCAACCGTTGATCTTCATATCTTCTCTCAACCGTTGATCTTCATATCTTCTCTCAACCGTTGATTCCTATTCCTCCAGGTCTATAAATGAAGCTTCATCCCTTCATTCTAATCATCTAGGCTTTTGACATCGTTACTCTGCAGAAATATCACCAGCGCGCCTTTTGGCACCCATTTGTCATCTACAAGCTTGAGATCACCATTGTTGCATTGGAGCTCACCTTCATTGCATATCACACTACAGCCGTTCACCATCGACTTCCTCCAACAGCTTTTAAAAGATTGCACTCTCTGAGGGCTCATCTCATCTGCGAAAGGACGATTCGTGATAGGCGAACAACAGAAGTTTCGAACCGGAAGAGGTTTGCTGTGTTTGTTCATTGCTTTGTTCATTTGAATCTTCCTTGTTTCTCTATTCTGTTGATGTTTGGGTCATCTGTTATTCATTTGATTGATGCACTATTTTACCCTCACAATCATTTCTTCTTTTTTAAAAAAAATTCTGCCTTTTTATTGCCTTAGTTGAACTTATCTCTAGGGTTGCATGGCGGGGCATTACATATACAAAGATTTCAAACAAGAAGAGTCCATAATGAAATGTCATGTTTATTATGTGCAAATATGACAAGGAAGAGTAATTAGATCTATTCATTAATCAAGTACCACCAATGTGAAAATGATATTGCAATTAGAGACCTACAAGTGTAAGAGAAGTAGGGTCTTCCAAAAATTGTAATATTCTTGGTAACCACAACAACTAAGCCTTGCAAATGCAAGATGTGTAATATGTTAAAAAGAAGTTCCTAAATGATTTATCCACTTAAATGCAACAAATATTTACAAGACTTTGCTTTGATGAAGTTGTATTTTAATGCAAGACTAGCTAGGGTTTACTAGCAAAACCTTAGATTTTGAATGCTTTCTCTTTAATCCATAATTTTTTCGATGCAAGAATGATATTTATTACATGATACAATAATGAAAGATCAGATTTGAAGTTTAAATGATAGCAGAAATATCTGAAACAAGATTTTGATTACAAACCCTAGGTTTTGAAAAATGTAACTTTTTTGACAAAACCCTAACAAATGAGGGTTTTAAATGCAATATGCAACACTACAAAATGATTACCTATTGTAATTTAAATTAGATCTGATAAAAAATCTGAAATTTAAACCTTTATATGATGATATACAACACATGTAATGAAAACTACGCACAAATATGCCTTTTTGCAAGCCTAAAATGCTTTGATTTTTCACTTTTTCAATGCAAATATGCAAAAATGTTCTAGAAAAAAAAGGATGATAAGATATAGAAAATTAAATCATTTTAATCAACTGAATTTAATGCAACAATATCTGATCCAACACACTAATCTACAAACCCTATGTTGGAGATTAGCTAGATTTTCTAAAAATGCAAGGTTTTTTCAAACCCTAACAATGAAAGAATCCAAAATTTAGTTATGTAACTATGAAAAATGATGAATGAATGTAATATAATCAAATATAAGGTAGAAAAATAACTCAGCTATGATGCAAGAAGGATTCCAAAGTGCAAGAAATAATGAGTTCAACAAAATGTAGTGTAGAATAGAGAGACTAGCTCAATAGATCAAACTAGGTCAAACCCTCTTCTACAAAACATTGGGACATAAATTGAGCTTGGCTTCTACCTTTGAAGGAGAGACAAACTATAGGGGCTTAATTCTTTTGCTATGTAGAGAAGGAATTAACCAAATCCAATTAATCAAGCTAGAGTAATGACATGAAACCCTAGTTAACAAAGATCGAAGTAAAACAAACTATCATAAGCAGAAACCTAGAAACCAAATGGACAATAGCTATTAGGGAATGGACAATAGATATTAGGGATGAAGTTAGAACCTAAATCTAGAGCTAAAAATAACTAGGACAAGGGTGCTTGGGTGCCTTGGTCCTATATTAGGGTATATAGAAAGTGTAGTCTTCATTAGGTTTGTAGGTTAGTAAGTTTTGTCTTCTTCCTGAAGATCACCTTCAAAAACCTGTTCTTCTAATCTACATGTGATGCCCCATCATGCAACCCTAGAGTGTTAGACTAACAAGTGCAAAATTTATAGAAATATTTTTTTTTGTTTGAAGCAAGTAAATGCATTAATCATATAATTACACTATTATCAACATTAAATAAAATGAATAGCTAACACCTCTAGGGAACATAACTGCATCAGATAAACATAAAATTATAACAATACAAGGGATATACATTATAATACAACATAAGAGGATTTACATCATTCATTTGTAGAGAGGAATAGTTACTGTGATAGGTGAAAGTCAGGTGTGGAAGATCAGACATAGTCATGAAACCCTAACCCTACCATCATCAAGGAATCTAACCTAAATGAAATCAAAGGATAATGCAATTCAAGCATAACATCACCTAGACCGTGCGATTCGTTGTTTGAGAGAGATGTGGACTGCTTCTTCAACAATAAGCAATTACAAAGCTGAAAGCTGCCATGATGGATGATAAAAGCTCAAATGCTCAGATGCTCAAGATGATAATGTAGGTGCTATATGATTGCTGGATGTCTCATATGGAGTAAGAGGGTGTTTATATAGAACTCAACCAAGATCAATCAACGGTGGAGATTCAGAGGCTATGTGAATGGCTAGGATTGAAAGTTACTAAATTTAGATTCCATTAATTGTGCATGTGAAGGCTTGTAAATGAAAGTTGTCTTACAACACATGATGAATGGGAAATAGACAAGTGTTGAAATGTGATAAATGATGAGGGCTTAATTCAAATAAAATATTTGAATTAGTTAGGATATGAGTTGGAAATTAATTAAATAAATAAAATTTATTCAACTAATAGGATAAATGAATGAAATGGGATAAGACATGATGTGGAATTAATTAAATAAATACAATTTATTTAATTAATTGGCTAAGTGAATGAAAATGGGATTTTAATTAAATAAATAAAATTTATTTAATTAATTGGCTAATGGATTAGTGATTTAACAAGGTGTTGCTAGACATGGACAAATTTGGGTGTCTACATTTTGCCCCTCTTTGATACAATGTTCGATAGAACGTTGTGTCAAAGAAGATACGATATGCGTTCAATAAACAAGTTATGCCCCAGTGTAACTGACAGGTGATGCCCCTCGAGAGGTAAGCCAGGCTAACCAAAAAGGACTGGGTTGGCTTGCGATAGAAGAAAAGGCTAAAAAAGAGGGCAGACGCGAAGGAAAGGGGGGTGGCATGGAAGAAAATAGGCTGTGGCATAGAAGAATTAGGGTTTTGAGAAGGGCTATAAGTAGGTGCTTCAAGGGCAAATAGGCTCATTTGTGCTCATTTGTGCTTAGAAACTTAGAGAAATTCAGAGCTCCGGACAGTGAGAGTGGCAGAGCTAGCAGGATGGTGATTCCACGCAGAGATCATCATGCGGAGCGAGTGAGGACACATGGATGACCAGAGGGAGCAGGCGCACTGGTATGCTTCGACAGGAGAGGCGACCATTACCTTAGAGGATGTATTCCAGATATTGAGGATTCCAGTAGATGGGGATCATGTAGATTATGATCCGGAGATGGGCCCAGCGGCATTCAGGAGATTGTTTGGCACACCAGACATCAGAGTAGAGGGTTCAGAGATACCGATGGGGAGGATGGAGGAGCTCTGTGACAGATTACAGCGGGTGGTAGTGGCTATCATTAGATGGCTAGTGGGTGATAGGAGAGCTAGAGGGTTCCCGTAGGATGGGGGACAGTGATGGAGGGCATGTTCTCTTATGGCACGAGATATGCGTGGGCAGAGTGTGTGTTGGGACAGCTCTATCATTACCTGCATGATTGTGCATACATGTTTGGAGCCAGTATGTCAACAGGAGTGACAGTTTTGCATGTATGGGCGTATGAGCACATTTTGGTGACGAGACCAGAGGGATGGGTTGCTAGAGCAGCAGGAGAGCCATTTGCACAGATGTATAGAGGAGCCTTGACTTATCGACAGCGCCGAGGGGTGGTATACTGGCGGCGGAGATTAGATGAGATAGACAGATTTGTATGGAGGCCATGGCTAGGATGTGAGCAGTGGGAGGAGGAGGATGCGGAGCTTGCCTATGCTAGACAGGTGAGATACATTTTTGGACGCGGCGTGTATATTATAGAGTGCTATTTGCCAGAGAGAGCCCTGAGACAGTTTGGAGAGGCACAGGCAGTACCTGTAGGTGATGCCGTTTTTGGGAGGATGATGCAGGAGGTATTTGATTGGGGTCCAGAGGTTGTGGTGGACACAGCCTTGGCAGAGAGAGATGGACTGCAGCCAGTAGCATGGCAGTGGAGACAGGGTCCTGCAGATCCAGGCACATTGCCAGAGTACGATGTATACTGGGCGACAGCTAGGCCGACTCGGTTGACACGAGATGGGGAGATTGGAGAGATTGGGATGGAGAGACCAGTGCGGAGGTGACGACGATGGGCTCCGCCAGCACAGGTAGTAGTGCCAGCTGCACCAGGGATACAGATGCCAGGGCAGGTACCAGGTCAGCCTGCTATATTAGCATAGCCACAGGCACAGATCGGAGCAGGAGATGATGTGGGTATTCAACAGCTGCGGAGACAGATCAGAGAGGAGAGGAGATGGGGGCAGCAGGCACAGATGAGGCTGAGGAGAGTGGAGATGGATAGGCATCAGGCCGTGATTAGTCTGCGGCATGCTAGAGCACAGGCACAGACTTATCAGGCGCAGCTATAGTTGGGAGCACAGAGAGGAGATGGACAGGATGACGGTGCTCTGGCTAGAGTGACAGGAGAGAGGGATACAGCTAGGCAGCATGAGCAGATGATGAGGCTTGAGTGAGATAATGCAGTACAGCAGGAGCAGGCTATGAGAGCAGAGAGAGATGGTCTGCGAGCTGAGAGAGATAGGGTAGTGCAGCAGCTGCAGGGGATGACTAGTGAGTGGGATAGAGCAGTGGCTGCCTTGGGGACTGATGGAGCTACCATGTACTTGGCCACACAGTTGACAGCGGTACAGGCTGAGCTTCAGAGAGTGCAGGGTGAGGCTGAGTATTACAGAGATTTATATTATGGAGCTGTGCCGGCAGAGCAGAGACAGCCTAGCTTCAGGAGCAGGTCAGGGGCTTCGAGCTCATGGAGGTCAGGTGGATCTCGATCAGTAGGTTCAGTGATGGGGCCACCGAGAGATGAGGGACCAGGTACAGGACCTGTTGGTGGTGGTGGTCAGGGTGAGGGAGCTGGTAGTAGTCGCTAGGGCATACCTTGTTGACATTGTATCATGATGAGGCCTAGAGCCATTGTTGTACATTCATTCTTTTCAGGGCTCAGCTTGTATTGTAGACACTTGTATTTTGACACACATGTATATATATATATATGGCAGTTTTGGCGATCTATATGATGTTATAATGGTTGTGATGTTGATATTATGATGGCTATGCATGTTGTATGTATGGATTATATATGGATTATGGATGGATGTTTATGCAAATGGTAATGGATAGAAAATGTTTGAATATGTAAAAGGTAATGATATGAATAGATGTATGCCTATAGGTAGATGGTAATGAAAGAGATATATATATAATGGACTTATGGATGGCTAACACACTTGTTTTGCAGGAGCGAGAATATGGAGAAAAGATGATAGATAGGATCAACCTTGGCTGAGGATGATGGAATGAATGGATAGATAGAATGAATAAGTAGGATGATGATGGGCAGCTTTCAAGTAATTGCTCAAAATGAAAAGAAATGCAGTCCTTATGTTTGATATAGCATATGGACGTTATGCACCAGGGTATAAGAAACCAAGGTGTCAAGGTATCCAATGCGTAACTAGCATGTTACAATCTTGTCTAAACACATGAGGTCAAGATGTTGAGCCAACATGCACAAGATATGAATAACAGCTAGTGTTGGACTTTGACGCTACAAACAATGGTTTGAGCTTATCTCCACTACACATAATGATAGCCTGCTGGTTATATGTATGGAGTTAGTCTTAACATAGAATAGTCTCAAATGCATAAGAGACTGTTTAGCTTCTCAGATGCTAGAGATATTGATATGTAAGATGCTAATCCCAACACGTACAAGATACCAATACGCATAGGAAGAGAATAAGATCATCCCGCAAACACGGCATACGAAAGCTATATGACCATGCCCCAGTCCTGACTTCATCGCAACACACCAAGATATAAATAGATCAAGGCAGTCTTGATTAGGTATAGAAAAGGGGCAAAAGATAAATCAAAAGATAAAACAAAAGATACTGTCATCACATTCTCTTGCCAATTTTGGGTGCTCTTGGATAGATTAAGCTGGCGCCTTGTTAAGAGGAAAGCTACATCCTGTTGAAGGCTAAAGTTGTTGATAAACTGCTATAGCAAATGTTGGCTTAAGGCATGCAGACAAATAGCTTCTGGCTTACCTTTGATTGATTAAAGTGCTTGAACTTGCAATATACACATGGATTGCTTCTTGTTTGAGCTGATCAAAGAGAAGAAGATGGATGATGCATGAAGATGAAGAAGATGGGGTGGATCATCTGTGCTTGAGTACTGGAAACTTCCTTCATATTCTAGACTACCTACATACCCTATATCCACGAGATCAAAGCACATTTACGATGAAGATGAGACATGATGAATATGTAGTTCTGGGTTTTATTGATGATGTAAGTGATGAAAGATAGAAGAATGTGAGCTGAAAGATTGAAGGATGTTTAGAAGAAAGATGAAAGATAACTGATGAAAGGGGCTATCGTCTTAGCCTGAATCAGAGTGCTTCCTTCGCATCTCAGATTGCCTACATACCCTGTATCCACAGGATCAAGGCGTCAATGATAGAGCTAGATGTAGTTCTTATTGATGTGGCTAATCGATTGGATGTTTGATCAAGCGATGTTTGTTGCGATTGTTGGATGAATGTGGATGGATTGCGAAGGTATGAGTCCTGGTTGCAAGTCGTTAAGTCATATTTGTCGGTGGACATGTGCCATAGCTGAAGTTGATAAGGTGTGCTGTGTTGTAAGCTGAGTTGTTTGATGGGTTATGAGCTAGAGATAACAGGATCCACTTCCAAATAAGACTCAACAAATGCCCCCAGTGCGGGATGAGGTTTATTATGCAGAAGCGACAATGCAGAAAAGATGTAGCCAAGATGCTAAGGTGCCAAAAGATATAGATATCACGACAATGTCTCAAGTATGGTGGCTAGCATTGGCCAAGGATGAAGATGAAAGGCTATGTGTGAGATTGCGATAGGGCTTATGAGTATGGCTTATACAAGATGCAGTGGGAAAAATGATCAAACGAACCAAACAAATGAGGGAAGCTGGTCACTACACATAGCGCCTGTTTGCTAGGTTTTCACTATGGTACTTATCCAAGGCGCCTATTTACCAGGTTTTCACCAGAGGACGGATTATTTATTAAATGTTTTTTTTTTTTGGAGGGATAGCTGAGATTCATGTGTAGACACCCTAAAATGACCAAGTCACTGCATCACTTGCATTTCATCATCTGTCTAATCACCTGCATTTCACACGTTAATTAAATAATCTAATTATTTAATTAATTATCATCAAATTCTTCTAAATCTCCTAAATTCAACATTAATTAAATAAATCCTATTATTTAATTAATTCAACAAATTCCCTCTTATCTAAAATTAAATAATTCTTAAATTATTTAATTAAATCAAAAATCATTCTCCCAAAATCATGCACAACAATTAAATAAATTTATTTATTTAATTTGCTTTTCAAATCTTCTAAATTAAATAATTCTAATTATTTAATTGTTTCTTCCAAAATATCTTCTCTAAATTTAAATAAATCAATTATTTATTTAAATTGCCTTTTCTTCTAATTTGAGTTATCTCTAAAATAACTCAAGCTTTCTTGCTCATCAATTAAATATTTCTATATTTAATAAAGCAAAATATCTTCTTTTCTCATGCAAATCTCTTCTTCTTGTTTTAAATCACTTAACTGATTGCTTTATTCTTTTAATTGATTTATCTCTTCAGTTAACTCATTCTTCTATTCTTGATAACTCCTCTCATGTAAAAGCAAGCAAGACACATGTCTTCTCCTCATTCGTTGCCCATTCCTCAACTTATCTCCTCCATTGATTCTTCTGAATTATCTGGACCGTTGATCGATCTTTGATGAAACCTATATAAACCCCCCTCGTCTCCTTCATTGAGCCTCTCTCTTCGATCGTATTCTTAGGCATACTTAACAGAGCTTCGAGCATACACAACGCGTCGATTGAGCAACCTCACGATCTTTTGACATTGATCTCTTGAGCACATACTTGCTTGTTGCAGCCATGGCTTTGCAACTACATTGAGCAATCCACATATCTCCAAAAGGGAACAATACAGGTTTTGGTAAGAGCGTTCATGTGTCTTTGATTTGTGATTTATGGCTTTTACTTCGATTCGTTTCCTTTATGTTATTGGGTTCTTTGGTTTTATTAGTTTAGATTAGATCCATTTTTCCATATACACATCATGGATAAAACTTCTTGAGATGAACGCTGTTGACGGGTTCATCCAAGGGAATGCCTTCAGGTGTTGACAGAGTGTATGCACCGGATCCATAGACTGCTGTGATAATGAAAGGACCAAGCCAATTTGGTTCAAACTTGCCCTGTTTCTCTCGATGCTATTGATTCCTTTGGTTTTCTTTAAGGACAAGGTCGCCAACCTGAAATCTGTGTTCTCTGATCTTTTTGTTGTAGCTGCGGCATAGCCTGTTTTGATAGACTTGAAGATGGTTCAATGCTGTAAGGCGGCGTTCATCTAATAGCTCAAGATCATGGAGTTTGGACACTCGATATTCTTCATCTGAGATAGTATGTTGCAAGGATATGCACAAAGAGGGGATCTCAACCTCGATAGGCAAAATAGCTTCAGTGCCATAAACGAGAGCATAGGGGGTGGCGCTAGTAGGAGTTCTGACACTTGTTCTATATGTCCATAAAGCAGGATGCAGTTGTAGATGCCAATCTCGACCAGCTTCATTAACAGTCTTTTTAAGGATCTTGATGATTGTCTTATTAGAGGCTTCAGCTTGACCGTTGCTCTGAGGATAATAAGGCGTAGAGAACCTATGTTGAATATGGAACTTATTACAAAGATCTCTAACCTCTTGGTTCTTGAAAGGGCGCCCATTGTCTGTGACAATAGCTTGAGGAACTCCATAACGGCAGATAATGTAATGTAAGATGAATTTAGCTATTTGTTTACCTGTGATATAGGTCATTGGTATGGCTTCTACCCACTTCGTGAAATACTCAGTGGCAGTGATGATAAACTTATGACCGTTTGATGAAGTAGGATGGATTTTACCCACAAGATCAAGTCCCCATTGTGAAAAAGGCCATGGAGTGACAATAGGCTGAAGCTCATGTGCTGGTGCATGTATTAGATCTCCATGTTTCTGACATTGTAAACATCGCTTTGCAAATTGTTGGGCATCTTTTTCCATAGTTGGCCAATAGTATCCTGCTCGTAGAAGTTTCTTAACAAGGCCAGGGCCAGCAGAATGCGAACCGCAAACACCTTCATGTACTTCACGTAAGGCTATTTTTGCTTCCGCGGAATCAAGACATCTAAGAAGGATACCATCAAGACTCCAGCGATAAAGGGTGTCTCCTAAGATAGTGTAACGAGAGGCTCGACGGATAAAAGTTTTGCGCTGGGTGTTGGATAGTTGAAGAGGAAAGGTTTGATTATGGAGATACTCGTATATATCCTTGTACCACGATGAGTTGGGACCAACAATCTCACATATGAGCTCAGACTGTGGAACTTCGAATGCTGGGATCAAAAGCTGTTCGACCAAGAATTCACATTTATGGGTGTTAGATGGCATGTCTAAAAGAGATCCAATCATAGCCATGGCATCGGCTGCTCTATTTTGTAGTCTTGGAATTTGCTCGAAGGTAATGTCCTCAAAATATTGCTTGAAATCGTCCACCATTAGCTTGTATGGAAGAAGCTTCTCGTCTTTTGTTTGATATTCATCTAAGACCTGTTTGATAACCAGTTGAGAATCGCCAAAGACTTGTAACTGTTTGATAGCCCATTGTACTGCCATGCGCAAACCTGTGATTAAAGCTTCATACTCTGCTATGTTATTGGTACATGGGAATGCTATTCTGTATGATTTAGGTATGCAGTCTCCTTGGGGAGTGACAAACAAGATACCTGCTCCAGATCCGTGTTGAGTGTATGATCCATCAAAGTATAGCTGCCATCGTGCTAGAAAATTTAAATTAAACAATCCTTCATCAGGGAATTCTGGATATATTGGCTGAATGTCTGTGATAGGTGCTGCAGCTAATTGATCAGCAATGACCTGTCCTTTGATAGCTTTACGGTTCACATATTGTATGTCAAATTCACTCAAGATCATAACCCATTTTGCTAGTCTCCCTGTGAGAAGTGCTTTTGAAAGGAGATACTTGAGGGGATCCACATTAGAGATGAGCTTAGTTGTTTGGTTCAACATATAGTGTCGCAACTTTTGGGAAGCAAACACTAAGGCTAAACAAGCTTTTTCCATGAATGAGTAATTGAGTTCATATCCCACAAGGGTTCTGCTGATGTAATAAATGGCTTGTTCTTTTCCTGAGTCATCATGTTGAGCTAGAAGGGCACCCAATGCTGCAGTTGTTGATGATATATAGAGCAGTAATGGACGATCAGGTGTCGGTGGTACTAGCACAGGAGGTGTTGCCAAGTATTCTTTTATCTTATCAAAAGCCTGTTGACACTTTTCATCCCACTTAAAAGGTTCACCCTTACGAAGAAGATGTTGAAAAGGATGACATTTATCTGCTAGTTGTGAGATAAATCTGCGGATAGATTGTAGCCTACCTTGTAAACTGCGGAGCTGTTTGAGAGTCGTTGGTGGAGGCATTTCCATGATAGCTTTTACCTTAGCTGGGTCCACTTCTATCCCTCGTCGAGACACAATATATCCCAATAGTTTTCCTGATGTTACGCCAAATACACACTTCTTTAGGTTTAGTCTGACTTGGTATTTTTCTAATCGATCAAAAATTTGTGCCAATACTTGTAGATGTCCTTCTCTTGTCTTGGATTTTCCCAGGATGTCATCAACATAGTCTTCCATGATAGTATAAAAAAGGTCATGAAAAACAACTGTCATAGCTCGTTGATAGGTGGTTCCAGCGTTTTTGAGACCAAAAGGCATTACAACCCAGCAATATGTGCCCCATGGACAAATAAAAGATGTTTTATCTTGGTCTTCCTCTGCTATTCTGATTTGATTATAACCTGAAAATCCATCCATCAAAGATAGCATTTCATGTCCTACTGTAAGATCAACAATGTTGTCTATGCTTGGTAATGGAAAATCATCTTTAGGACATGCTTTGTTAAGATCTCTAAAGTCTGTGCAGCAGCGAACTCGTCCATCTGGTTTTGCTACAGGTACCAAATTTGAAACCCATTCTGGATAATCAATAGGCTTTATAAATTTTGCTTCTAACAGTTTTTGAATTTCTGCTTTGACCAATAAGGCAACTTGTGGATGCATTTTGCACAATTTTTGTTTGACAGGCTTTGCATCAGGAGATACTGCTAAATGATGTACCACAAGTGAAGGATCTAGACCTGGCATGTCTGCATAAGTCCATGCAAAATTTATAGCTCTTCTCAAAAAGAATGTTGTAAAGTTTCTTCGTTCTTGCTCAGAGAGTGATGCTGCCAAAAAAGTAATCTTCGGATTCTGTTCTGTTCCCAAGTTCATGTCTTGTGATTTTTCAACTAGCACAGTTGATTTCTCCTGGTAATCAGTGGCAACAGGAAGATCAAATCCCTCATCCTTAGGCGCCTCAGAGAGGTTTTCACCTTTGGATACATCCTTTATTTTTTCTTTTCCACGGTCAAGAGGCGCCTTGCGGTTTTCACCTAGTGACCTATTTTATTGAATTTTGTTTATTTCACTTTTACGACTGAAGGATTTGATACTTCCGCCAAAATATGCTAGTTTAGGTAATTCCATCATGAAACCTGCTTTATGATCACCCAGTGGAATACCTTGTCTCAAACCCATGAATTCGGCAATGGCTTCGTCATTTTCAAATGTATCTAATATCGGTGCCCCCTATTGGTCCCAATCGATGAGGTCAGGATATACGAGTGAAAGGTTAATGGAGGAATCATAATGGCTAGAAGAGGTTGCGGAAAACATGAAGATGGAATGTTCCTGAAAAAGGTCAGTGATATGAAGGGAGGAGTCATCGATAATATCCGAGTTAGAAGTCTCTCCTACCGAGGAAGGTCCAACGTCAATATCGGAAATACACTTAATGTCTTTGGGTCGCGGTACCTCCAGTTGGTAACCAAGGCCTTGCTTATTAAACTTCTTAGACACAATGATAGGCTCAATAGGTCCTTGTTCCTGTAGTCCCAAGCCGCCATGTCCTTTGTAGCCCATGTTCTTTATGATATGAAAACCATTGTTTTATCGCTCTACTCCAAGTTGGACTTGGTCATTATCATCAAAGAATATCCAAGAGTTGATGTCCTCAATGTCTTCATCATCCAAGAAACCACCCTTAATGAATACTGTAGGGGGAGCTTTGATAACAGCGGAGGATGAAGCTGGCTTAGATGTAGAGGGCTTACCGTGGGATTTAGGAGATAATGGAAGAGTACCCACGCAATAAGACTCGTGTAGTTTGTATTCACCAGGGCCATGTTCAGTATATTTGATATGGAGGTTGGAAGCGGTTTTGCTAGATGAGGGCTTGAGAAGATCGGATGGGTTGATATAGGATGAAGACGAATATGCCTCGGTGTTGATAGGGATGCGATTTGGATTCTGATATTTAGCCTGAAAGGCACGACAGAACTCAAATGGATTAGGATCAGCTTGAATGGTAACCTCAACACCCTTATGCAGAAATTTAAGGCATTGGTGGTATGTGGAGGGAACTACTTTAAGTGTATGGATCCAAGGGCGTCCAAGGATGATGTTGTAAGGAAGATCAATATCAAGGACTTGACAGTGAGTTTCGGTAATAATCGGCCCAACTTGAATAGGCAATAAGATGATCCCTTCGGTATCTCTTTCAGCGTCATCATATGCTCTGATGGTAATAACCTTGGAGGTGTCAACATCTTTCTCTGAGTATCCCAATTGCTTGATAAGTTTCAAAGAACATATATTTAGACCAGCTCCCCCATCTATCAAGACTCGTTTGATACAGCATTGTTTAACAAATACTTCAATATGGAGGGCTTCGTTATGTGACGGATGCATGGAGGGCTGAAGATCTTTGTCTGAAAAGGTCAGATGACAAGGGGCGGCAATGCTAGCGACCATAGATTGGAATTGTGTGATATTGATATTATTAGGCACCGAAGACTCTTGTAAGGCTTTATCAAGGATAGCTTTATGTGTGGGAGATATGCGGAGCAGCTCAAGAATAGATATGTGTGCAGGTGTTTTACCAAGGTGATCCAAGAGGTTATAGTCAGAGAGAGATCGAGGAGAGTGAGGAGGAGCTCCTTGAATAGTAACTCGACCTCTTCGCGTGGTTACGGCACAATCAGGTGCGGTCCCTTGGACAGTAATGGTAGAAATGCGAGCATGGTCGATGCGGCCAATAGTAGATGATGCATAGTTATAGGGAATAGCATTTCCAGCTTGAAGGTTATTTGTCTGATCATGAGACGGAAGTGGATTCTTGAAAGTCTCTAGATCATAGTTTGATGTGGATGGTTGAGCAGGTTGAGCTGTTGAAGGTGTGACGTTGATTAGACCTTGATCAATGCAGTCTTGGATAACATGTTTTAACCACATACAACCATTTGTTTTATAGTCACATCATCTCCTATTACATTGCAAACATCATCCTCATTGCCTATTGTTGCTTCATTTGAGTTACCATGATTAGAGCATACTTTAGAACCATTGATAGTGCCCACCAATGTGCTCCCTCTCATGTCACAAAATCTCAACATTCCACCTTTTCATGTCCCTCATCATATCTCTCCTTCTACCATGACTGTTTCCATGCCTCAAGTAACACAAGTTGTCCATGTAACACAAGCGCAAACACTTCGAGCATCACAAGCAATTCCCATGTCTTATAGTGCACAAACCACCCAAACTATTCCAACAACACATGTTGTCCATACTTCACACCCATTACAATCCACTACCTCTCATATGAATACTGTATCCCATATACCAACTGCTAATCCTTCCACGTTATCATATAATCCCAACGTTAGTCTCATTGACATGAGTGATCCTCCCATTTCTCAAGCCAATCCGAACAATAAAATTGCTTATGTTGATCAACTTACATCCATGTCGTCATATTCTTCTAATCCTTCACGCACAATCAATCCATCCTATGCTACCCAAAGAGTTCCTATTGTCACCCAACCTATGACACATACCAATCCTCATATCATCCAGAATACAAATCCAAATGTTTCTGTCATATCTACCAATCCCTCCGTCACTTACCATGTCATGAATTCAATCCCAACTTCCCAATCATCTGCTACTATCAATCCAACATCCACTTCTCATGTGATGCACACCCAATTGCCGCTTGTGTCTCAAGGACAGCAATCCTCCAACACATACATGTCACATACCACTCCTTTGACATACATTGTGGGCACACAACCACAACAAACAGTCACAGCTTCATATATCCCACAACCACAACAAACAGTCACAACTCCACATATACCACAACCGCAACCACAATATGTCTCATATTATACTCCGCCCCCTTCGCAACAACAACAGTTATCTTCAGCCGATATCCAACAGATGATCGATGAAAGGGTAGGACAAGGCAAGAAACCTTTCTCTCTCGAAAACATATGCGCCTATCCATTTGACAAGTCTCTTAATATGATACCTTTTCCACCACACTTTGAAATCCCACAATTTGATAAGTACAAAGGGAAAGGAAATCCGGACGACCATCTTCGAGCGTTTTTCGTGGCATGTCTCGATGTTGCCTATGATGATACATATCTTTTGAGACTATTTCCTCGAAGCTTAGCAGGACAAGCTCTCGAATGGTTTTCCCATTTACCTCCAGGAATTAAGACTTTTTTAGAATTGGCAAACAAGTTTCGATCACACTTTGCAGTAGTGTTGGGATCTTGCTCTCTACTAGCAGATATGTCAAAATCCTTAGGTAGTTTAGCACCCATGCGAGCAAGTTAGAGAAAACAATGATCAGGCTCAGATATCATGAGTTTCTCAACTTGGTCCCATAGATAGGTATCTTGGAATTTTGATGAGTCGTCTTGAGATTGTTCTTTGAAAGTTTCCAAGGATGGTGGAGGTTGCATTTGTTGTGAAGATGACTCGCCCATAGTATATCCTTGAGGTATAAACATATGAGAAGGCATACCAGTTGTGAATTGAGTTGCGTCCTTAAGAGGTGTTGTGAATTGTGTCATCTCATCTTGCAATTTGGCTTCCATTTCAGCTTTCAATTTGGCTTTTATTTCAGCTCGATATTGACTCCTAGTTTGAGGCATGATGTTGACGATGAAGTTGAGCTTGCCAAAGTTTTGAGACCCAAAAGATGATAGTTGGCTGTTTGATTGATTGGTTGTTGTTTTGGTTTGCTGGTTTGGCTAAGTTGCTTGGTTGATTTGTTTTGGTTGAGTTGTTGTTGGTTGTCCCTAGAGGTAGCTTAATCACTCAAGGGAAAGATTGTTTGCTGTTGATGTTTGTTGGAGCTAAAGTTAAAAGAGATTGTTTGCTGAAGCTAAAGCTGAAGGATGTTTGTTGGTTGAAGCTAAAACTGAAGGTTGTTTGCTAATTGAAATGATTGGGTTGATGTCTGATTTGCTGGTTGGGGTCTCAAAAAGATGGAAAGCTCATGAGTTGTGATTGATTGATAAGCTCAAAAGCAAGAGACAAAGGCCAGGTATTTGCTGTTGATCAAAGAGAAGTTTAAAAACTGATGTTTGAGACTCAAGCAAGCTGGTCCTGAGGCTAATTCAGCTGATAGATTAAGGTTTGCAGGTATTTTAGCTACAGGCGACTGATGATAGCTCAAATGCGACTAGAAGGATGCTAAAGATGATCAATGATAGCTCAAATGCAATCTCGTTGAGGCTCGACAGAGAATGACAGTATTAACCAGAAGCGAATGCTATGCCAGAGGCGATGATTGTTGGTTCAAAGGCAATTTTTTGTTGATCAGAGGTGACTCAGATATCCCTAGAGGCGACAGTATGTTGTTCAGAGGCGATTTCGTTCAGGCCTAAGGCGACTAACTGCGGCTTAAAGGCAATCTGGCTCAGACAATATGCGATTGTTTATGATTCAGATGCGACTTGGTTCAGGAACTAGGTGAGCAGTTGTGTTTTAAAAGTGATTCTGTTCAATCAAAAGGTGATCAACTGCGGTTTAAAAGCGACTCTGTTTAGGCAATATGCGGGCAGTTGTTGTTTAAAAGCGATGCAGTTCAAGCAAAAAGCAAATTTCCACAGTTCAGAAGTGATGTCTGTGGTTTATGCGAGCAGTTTCGGTTCAAAAGCGACTGTGTTTGTGTAAAAGCTGTCTGATTTTGCAGTTTTTCAGCAAGAAAACAGTGATAACAGTCACTCACACTCACAACAAGCACAAACTGATACAACCTAGGCTAGGATAGGACAGTATCTATTGAATCCCCTAGCTGCGCCTATTCAAAGTGGGTAGCTCCAGGATCTTGGTAGCACCGGCTCCTCCTTACATTTGCACACACTTCTCACGCATACCAAGATCCAGGTTTCTTATAAGGCTTGACCCTCTCCAAACCTTTAGATTGTCCCTGCTACCTCGGCTAAGAACCGCATGAATCGGGGCCGCTTCAAGGGTTTTGCCCTCTGTGTCAACAGATAGAAGGTTTCTGGCTACTACACAAAGTTGCTAATAAGGGCATCCGTTCAGGTGGCTATACGTGCGGCAGCGCTACTCTCCGTTATGGAGTCTCCCAGCCTCCAAGGGTTGCACCTTGGAGGGTTTTGGGGGAGGTTGGCTGTCGGTATAACACAACGGCACCCGTTGTTTGTGGCTTTCGACACAAACACTTTTCTTATATAGCTGTTCGGAAGGACTTGGCTTTAGCCCGTTACCGCTTGGGTCGTATCCCTTCTCACACCAGGAAGGCAGGCCCTCTAAAGATAATGACAAGTTCTCATACACCCAAGATCCATTTGATAGGCAAGGGGAGAGGATACTTTTGTCATTAAATTTGGGTTACAATCAGGCGCATGTAAGCAATCAAAAAAGATAAATCAAGCACGGAGCAAGCAATGATTCATTTTAAGCACCAAGCCCAAATATGCCTAATTTAGTGGAAAAAAAGCACAAATCTTGGACCGATCGAACCTGCAACAAATATGTCAATAGTTTGATAACCTCCTTTCTTGGACAAATCGATAAGATGCTTTGCAAATACCCAATTAATAGCCAAAAATCCAACTGGAACTGAAACAGATTTGAAAACAACAGAACTTACCAGATGCGGTTCATTGCTCATCAAAAGCGACCTCCATTATACCTGAGGTGAAAGGTTGCGGATTGGATGCGACGCGAAAAACATAGGATGCGGCACCTGTCAGCTCATAAGCGATGCATATTGGCTAGAAGCGATCAATTAAGGGCCAAACGTGAACAGTATCTGCAAAACATAGTCTGCACACAAAAACCCTAGTCTAAAAGGCGATCATTGTCAGTTCAAAAGCGACACCAATTAAGTCAAAAGCGGCCTCTGTAGACTCAGAGGTGATCCAGTTACCACCAAAAGCGACCGACTACAAGACAAAAGCCACCTGCATCTGCAAAAAAGACTAAACCCTAACCTGCACAGGCGATTGTTATAAGTTCATAAGCAACACATATCGGTGTAAAGGCGAGTACTGTTAGGTTAAAAGCGATGCCAATATTTCCAAAAGTGTCCACTATTAAGTCAGAAGCGATGCGAATATGTCGAAAGCGGCGGCTGTTAGGTTAAAAGCGATAAACACAGTTCGAAAGAACCGCAAAAATCAGATGCGAGCACTGTAAAAACAAAAGCGATATGTCCTACCTTAAGCGACGACTGTTCCTTTAAAGGCGATCCAGAGAGCTACAAAACATGTTATCCAAATTTGTCCATGTCTAGCGACACTTTGTTAAGCGGCGCAGAGATTCAGAAGTGGCGAATGTTTGTTCAGAAGCGACCGAAATTTACTGCGAGCACCTACAAAATCTGATCTTCAAAGAAAACAACTCCAAAAAATGAAGTCAATCAAGGACGTGAGTCCCACCGGGCGTGCCAAAAATGTGATAGGTGAAAGTCAGGTGTGGAAGATCAGACATAGTCATGAAACCCTAACCCTACCATCATCAAGGAATCTAACCTAAATGAAATCAAAGGATAATGCAATTCAAGCATAACATCACCTAGACCGTGCGATTCGTTGTTTGAGAGAGATGTGGACTGCTTCTTCAACAATAAGCAATTACAAAGCTGAAAGCTGCCATGATGGATGATAAAAGCTCAAATGCTCAGATGCTCAAGATGATAATGTAGGTGCTATATGATTGCTGGATGTCTCATATGGAGTAAGAGGGTGTTTATATAGAACTCAACCAAGATCAATCAACGGTGGAGATTCAGAGGCTATGTGAATGGCTAGGATTGAAAGTTACTAAATTTAGATTCCATTAATTGTGCATGTGAAGGCTTGTAAATGAAAGTTGTCTTACAACACATGATGAATGGGAAATGGACAAGTGTTGAAATGTGATAAATGATGAGGGCTTAATTTAAATAAAATATTTGAATTAGTTAGGATATGAGTTGGAAATTAATTAAATAAATAAAATTTATTCAATTAATAGGATAAATGAATGAAATGGGATAAGACATGATGTGGAATTAATTAAATAAATACAATTTATTTAATTAATTGGCTAAGTGAATGAAAATGGGATTTTAATTAAATAAATAAAATTTATTTAATTAATTGGCTAATGGATTAGTGATTTAACAAGGTGTTGCTAGACATGGACAAATTTGGGTGTCTACAGTTACAAAGGTTCAAATACAAGATTACATGACCGATCATGTTGGTTTACAATATACAACAATATAATACAATACTGAAACTATAATATAACTCTTGAGGATGCAAGTACAAGCCTGAAACTGGATAATCATCTGCAGTGATCATGAATCAAGTCAGTCAAGAAAACCAATGGATTAAGCTCTTCCACCCAACCATGTGGAACCCTGCAGTCCACCCCTCTGAGCTATGAGATAACAATAGGGTTCCTCGGACAAAAGCAAGAACAAAAAGGTTAACAAAATAACTCAAGATTCACATGGACATCACTAAACTCAACAATCAACATCCAAAGACAAGAGAATAAGGCAAGACGGAGTGCAGTAAGATGGAGTGTCATTGCATGGTTCATGGGTTACCTTGATTGTCTCTCTCTAGACGTCAGCCCCCATCTATGGTTACCCTGACAACCTCTCTCTAGGCGTCGACCCCATAGGTCACACATGCGGCCTACCTTATCTAGATTAATGAGAAGTCTACCCTTTCCCCCTAGTCAATTATTAGGTTTTCACTTGTTAAACACTTCCAATGAGTTACCTAGATAGCCACTTTGGGCGCCGGTCCCACATCAGAAGCCACTCCCTTCCTGCACTCAGTTGACCCAACCTAAACAAGTACTATACAAGGATACACATGACATACCTTCAAGCCAAGATTATAACATGAGGTAAGCAAGAGTCCAAAACTAAAAGAACAAAACTCAGTTTTTCCCATTCTAGGATGCGAGAAATTAGAATCATCTATAAAATTGAAAGTAATGGCTTTCATAATGAAAATCTCAAGCAAGGCCTCTAGATAGGAAACACAAACCAACTAGCCAAGTATCGAGAACTTAACAAGTACATCAATAGAGAAAGAAAATCTCTCAGTTATAATATTCCAAAACATATATTTCCACAACATCAAAATCTCATATAGAACGAGGAGTATCATATTCTCAAGGTTGTTACAAGTATCGCATAAAACCAAGTATCCTATGCCTCTGTTTAACAACTCAATTTATAATCAACCCAAGGATCCAAAAGTGTAAGTCACCCAGTAACTCAAAAATCATCCAAAAGATTTCAAATTGAATCAAACTAAACATCTCATAAGCCTGCAACTAATAATGTATGACAAACACTAATTTTAACTCTAGATATGAGAAAATAAAATCCTATTACCCGTTTTACCATTACTACCTATCAATAGTTCTCTTTCGAAATAAGAGATGAAAACAAGGACATGAAAGAAATTTATTAACATATATACAATTACTTTACTACCTTATTTTTATGTTACTAAAGAACTAACCTACAATTTTATTAATCATTTTACACAAGGAGAAATTATTATAAAAATTATCAAATGACAATTCTAACCAATGTCTTTTACTACAAAACCAAACTTTCCTTTAAATTATTAAACCTTCTTTGACTAAATTTGCAAAATCTATATGCCATCTAACTAAGATTTAATTATATTTAATTATGAAGTTGACTATAAAATCATTAAGAGATTATATAATACCAAAGCATTCAAATGATAAGTAAAGTCTATACAAACCAATAGATAAGGTATAAGGTGTCTTTAAAAGCTAAAGCCAGTCTACAATAACAAACCAACTCCCCTAAAGATCATGCCTACAATACATCGCAACTAGCATCTAAACTAAGCTAATACTCTTAACTAGAAGGTTCAGATTGCTAAGGAAATAAAAGAAATCGAGCCCTCCCAAACTTAACAAAATTAAGGAGAGAAGAAGGAAACAAGTTCTCTAATTGGGGCCCAGTATAGAATCACTTAAAAAGAGAAACTTATGGGAGAAAGGAAACATGCTAATTCGTTGGTAGGAAATAGGCAATATCCACCAACATGCAACCCTAATGACTGAGTTAATGAACTTACTATATCTGAGATGAAGCAAGGATAAAAGTTGGTAGAGGTTTCATCGCAAGGAAGATGAGGATGCATAAGTTTCAAAATTTACAAAAATACTTATGCTATCGATCTGATCAAGATAGGAATAGGCGACAACCATCAAAATCGAAGGCTAAACTTGGTATACCAGGGATGGCCCTAACATATGCAAAAGATAAAAGAGTTCTGAGGTGGCATGAGAGCACAAGGGTTTCCACAGAGACATGTAGGAAAAGGGCAGTCTTAGGTGAGTCGTGGGCCACTGCGACTGAATGGTTTAGGCCACAGGGGATTACAACACGAATCTGAGAGATTAGATTCATCGATGGATAGGAGAGAATGAATGGAATGGCATGCCACAAAAGTTTCATAAGCCAAGGTCCACTAGAAAGGAAACAAACATACCCTCGACTAAGAGACATAGGTAAATTCTCATAAGTTGTAATTCTAATAGGGTGAAGACACTTGGATCATAGGATTAAGTGGGGTGCCACTATCGACCAAAAGAAGTTGTCTGTCTCTGAGTCTAATGGAAGGTTCATGGGCACCCAAAAGGCTTCGAGCTTGGTTAGGTTTCAATCAGAACAAACAAATTCATGGCCATGATCCTCTGCATGATTAACTATTTAAATCCTAAGTCAAAGAGGTAGGGCAAAAGAATGAAATGAGTATTAGAGTTGATGTAGGGTTCAAGAAAATTGATTACATTAAGAATGGATGAATCGACGACCATGAGATTTACCAGTGCTAAAATATATGAGAGAAAAAGAGTCCATAGGTTGAAAATTATGAAATAGCATACTATCACAGAATAATTTCATTTATAGACTGGTTTGCGGAACATTTAAATATTTTTAGCAACACAAATGAAGATCCATAGGCACAGTGGATTACAAGGCGACTACATATTAAAAAGGTGATAGTAAACAGAATCTAGACATACATGACTGAGAAGAAATAACTAATCGCAAAATAGACATGATTTTCTTACAACAAAATTTACTTCATGGATTGAATTAACTTACCCTAAAATTTTAATCCAAGGCTTCCAAATCCTTCAGCTTCCTCCAGTTCTTGCTCCCTTTCTCGTAACAATTTCTCCCCAAATTTCTCTCTCTTTCTCTGAAAAATCCCCCCTCAAAATGAAACCCCCCAGAGACAAAAATAGCCTAGTCTCATAAATTCCCACTACCACAAGTCCGTTGCCAAAATCCCACTTCCCTGAAAGCAATTAATTTTTTTACTTTTTTTGGGAGATTTTCCAAGACAGTAATCTTATACGACAACTCACAAGAAATAATTAATTTAATCTTTAATAAAATTTACTTAAATTAAGATTCCTAATTCATTATTGCTACAAAATGACTAATAACTACTATTATATCAAGTTTAATAATAACATTATTAATGTAATAGTTAATGCATTTCCAAAATTCATATTGGCTTAAAAAGCAAAACTCAACAATACCTCAACAACCACATGATGACAAAAACTGAGACAAGATTCTCAGAGTGACTTCAAGACCCAAGACACAAACTAAAAATGGGAACTGACCTAAGGAAACCCCATTTTATCTCCTTTCAACATTATCCATTGGTGTAAGCATACGCTCAGACCTGCTAAATCAGGTGGAGTCAATGCCCGGTACCTGCAACCTATGTCTAGAATGATGGGTTGTATACGAACATATGCATATGTATATCAAACACACGAAGTCAGGGAGTTGTAGCGTAGTATGGTGCTTGAAACGAGTAATACCACACCATCCCTGCTCTCAAGCATAACAATAAACATAAACACCTCTAACTAACCATCAGATAACATTCAACCACATAAAGCAAGGTAACATTATTCTACAAAATCAACCATGTCTAAGCACAACATAAACTGTAATCTCAATAATGTCATCATACTACTCGTAACACATGACAGTAATCACATTAATCAACCATAGTCCATCAAGAACATAATAAGTATAAATCATTAGTCTAACAACTCAAATGTCTCAAAACTATCTAAATGCAAAATAAAACTATCAACTAACACACGCCAAAATGTGGGGCATTACACTGCATACACATAAGAAGGAAGATGGTTGGGTGCTATTTAGGAGCTTACCTCAATTAAGCTCCATGAATGGTGTTTCCATCTCCACAATAGCAAAGATGATAGATAAAGAGCATGTGCCTAGGAAGTAAGAGGCAAATCTGAAGTAGAATGGAATGTTAGAACAAAGTATGAAGGAAGGAAGTCACCATGAGAATGGAAACCCTTACATTCTTTATGTGGCATCACAACTTGACTCAAGAAGTTGGTGTAGCCCAAAGATGTAAAAGGATCTTCACAAGACCTGCAATATGTTAGTACCACATCAATAATCCACAATAGAGAGCTTTAGACAGAAGTGGAGAACATAAGAGAGAATGAGAATCTTCCAAGAAGTTAGAGATTAGAGAGATACATTCAAATGAAAAGAATAACTTACTTTTATATGCATTCCCATTGATTTTTAGAGAATTAAACCACATGAGGCTAACATTGGGAACCTTTTAAGAGGTCCCAAGCTGACAAGCCATAATTTAGACCAGGGATAAAAAGGGGACAAGGGCTCTTGGGTTCCCTGGTCCCTTGGCCCCAAACTCCCAGGATAAGGCACTTAAAGTGTCATTAACCCCACCTTATAATTACTTTTCTAGGTTTTGTGCATGGAGATTAAGAATTACATTCTTAATGCTCAAAAATGTATTAGAATAGGTCCTAATTAACAAGTGTAAACATTTTAGGTCCACCCAAGTGCTAAACTATGTGTAAAATTCTAATGCACACATTTTGTGATGCTACAAGGATATGAGATGGATTAAGATGATTAGGATAAGATAAGGATGATTAAAATAATGGATAGGGTACATGATTTGGATAAAAATGGATGATTAGGATAGGTGATTAGGATGATAAGGATGAATATTAGGATGAACTTGGATTGAATTGGATGAAAATGGATGACTAGAGAGTGGTTGGGAATGGTTTATAGCTTGACTTAGGCAAATTTTTGGCAAGAGAATCAAACAATAAGACACAATGGTTGTAGACTCTTTTGGAATTGCATACAAAAGTCTATTAACCTCCACATATAATAAATGGTGTGTACTGGTATATCACATGAAAGACATGCCAAACACTTAAGAACATTCCTAGCTTTATTCAATCAAGAAGTTTCATATCCCGTAGACTCACTTAAGTGTGGTCTCATTCCCCACTATTAGATAATGGTGATGTTAATACCCTTGATACCATTTACCTTGTTATGGATAGATAGGGAATGGAAGGTCATGTACCACCTTACACCCCTTAGCTTGGAGACTTTCGTCGTGCCCAAAGTACTCTATCTTAAATAATGGTGATAATAGTGTGATCTCTTCTCCTCCTACAACAATGATGCACTGAGGATTGAAAGCTGAAAAGTCTTATCTAAGATAACAAGGTATCTAGGGAGCCCCCGATATACACTAGGTACGGTGGGGTCCAAGTCTGTGAACACTAGTCTATTGAAGGCATGTGACATAAGTGATTAAGCAAACATCACTTCACCTTGTGTCTAGAATCACCCAAGGGCCCAAGGTTGTGTCAATAACTACGTGACTAGATTAAACTATAGCTTTCTCTCTCCCTCATTAATATACCCTACAAGAACATGTGGTTTAGGTTGTCCTTAAGGCACCTGATGAAATACCTTAACATGCCTCCTAAAGAGGATTCTGAGTACTTATGATGCTTAAGATCATCTTACGACATGAGAGAAGAGCATACGTATGACTCTTGGGTCCCTGGGAATAAAGAAAATAAAATGAGTAAAATTGAATAATCTAGAACTTTTGATCTCCAAGATTACCTTTCAGTGCGAGGAGAGAGCATACATACATAGACATTCAAGACATAGAAAACAATTGTATTTCACTAAGAAAATTGAAGTGTGATACTAAATTAGTGGAAATAAATGATTCTTAGACAAGCATCCTATAACCACGATATTAGTAGTCTCAAAATTTTATTCTTTGCTAAATGGTGTTGCACAAATCAAGTTAGAACACAACCAACAATAGTTAAAAATAAAAATTATGATCAAGTGTTAACATGTGCCAAAAATCAAAGATATATTATTGGTTAGGATGAAACACAAATGTTAGAAAATTAGAAAATAATTCCATCATTGTGTAGATCACAGAAAAATATCAACTTTCAAAAAAAGAATTACCTTGGTACGAGTCTATTTTTGAAATTTATGAAGCTTTTTCTTTTCAAAAACCTTCTGGATGCAACCTGACCTCTATTTTTGCCTAGCAAGCTTCCTTAAAAAATTCACTCCTAGATTTCTCCAAAAGAGAGTTAAAAACTTGTGAAATCAAACTAAAAATCTTACAAAATTGATATTAGATCAGGACCATGGGGTCCCACTGGGCATGCCAAAATGTCTATATATAGGGAAATTTGGAATACTTAGGAACATCAATACAATAAATATTAGTTACCAAAATCTATCATAACCTTCAAGAAATCAACAATGGAATAACAAAGATAAGATAAAAGCATTAAACATTAACTATTACCCATTGAGTGTAATTCCTTGGTGTATTTTGTGAATGTGGATTGCTCAAAGTACTAAAAACATAACCATGGTAAGCTTGATAGATGGAATGACACAGACAGAACTCCTCTTCCAAACACAAACAACCACAAACTCAAAGACCCAATCTCATAGGAAATTTACACACTCACATAGGCATTGCTCTGCCCCCGATCTCAATACAACCAAAATTTCACAATAAGATTACATCTAAGAATCAATGTTTTATTTTATTGAAACTTGGCTTCTCATACATTCAACAACTCACTTATCTTGGCTTTTCCCATCTTCAAGGTAAAAGAAGACCTATTGTCTCAACAGAAACTCATCTTTGCTTATTTACCTTCATCCATGGATGTGACTTCACACAACAATGCCTCTTCCCAAATGATTTTTTTCTTTGACTTTATGTTCTTGGCAGTGACACTCTTTTATTATCCACTGGTAGCATACTCTAAATTTTCAATTGCTTATATTAACTGCACCTCCTCACAGAGCCTCTTGCTCATATATTTTCAAATTTCCTTCCTGGAACTGCTATCCATGGCTTCTCCTTCTCTAGTCTATTTTAACATTGCCAAAGATACTTCTTTCAACAAAGGCATCGAATGCCTTCACCACACATAGGTGATGCTCCCTATTTTGCCACCTTCCTCCTTTTCCACCATTTTTTTCTTTCAATTCCTACCTTTTTTTGCTTTTATCAAGTCGAACCTCTTTATCCTCTCACAGTAATTCTCCTCTACTTTGTTGAAAGTCACCTCCTTAAAATGTCAGGCCCCTTCATGGTTTTTAGAATAAAGAAGATGAAAAAGCAGCGAAGGAAACATTGTACTTTGGCCTTTCGAGATGCCACAAGAAGATCAAACTTCAGTTTCAAATAGTATTTTGTTCGATTCTACTTCCCTAGCCATGGCCCACAAGAAACAAAAGATATAAGACATTACATTATGCACTAGAGGAATGGTTCTGACACCCTTTATTTACTTGTCATGACCATTAAAGGATATTACATTCTTCAATGCTACTAAAATGTTATCTTTTGTTGCACTAGTAACTTGAATGCCATCACCATGGACTCACATGAATCATCTTATATGTGCACTTCATCTAGAGTCACACTACAAATCCCATGTGGTCCACATGTCTTTATAACATACCAAATGATAGTGAATAAGAAAATGTCATGCAAAACCTTCTATGAAATAACACATAGTGCCAATGGCATTTCTCGATGATTATGACATAAGCAGAGCAATACAAGATGGAATTGACCCCACTTCGATTTAGAGAAAGTCACAATCATGTGCAAGAACTTCATCAAAATACAGCATTTGTACCTTAAGAACATTGCTAGTGCTAGCATATACAATAATAATATCCTGTCGCCAATGGAGTGAATACATGAACTTGAAAACTGACTTTTGAAAACTTGCAGATATGTGTAATTTATCACTCTAAAGACCTCCACCAAACTGTTCTACATAAAACTTCACATAACGTAAAATTTTAAATTTTCTCCAAATTGCTAGTGTAGGTCATGAAACTGTTATATCTCCAAAACCATAAGGCAGATGATCTTGAAATCTTTGGCATCAAATCCAAGACGGAGTCAAAAATATACTCGTAAGAGGATTCATCATCAAACATCGCCAATCCATCTGAACAATTATTTTTGTGAAAACTGTTAATGTGTGCCGACACTGAGCATATGTTGAAAACTGAATTTGATCAAATTTGATTATTTCACCTACACTCCAAGGCTGAGAGATGCCAAAACAAAACATAAGCAAACTAAAACTGAAATAAACAAATGAAATCTTTTTGGATGATGTTGATTGCCGATTCAACCAGGGTGCTCCTGCATCATGGAAGGATGAGTGATTGCTTCAATGAGTACTCAAAAGTGCTGGGAGATATGGATGCAAAATGCTCAAAATTATGAAGGGTTTGTGAAGAGGTGGATGGGTGTATTTATAGCTCTCAAGAAGGATTGATTAACAGTTGAGGAAATTTGATGAAATCGATGGAGGAGATAAATTAAGAAATCATGAATGAATGTGCACAATACAAGTGTACATGCAAAAAGCTCATTTAAAGAGTTAACTGCTTTGTTGACTAAAGATAGCATTGATTTTTATAAAATAGAATGCTTTTTCTATTTAATAAATTGATTGAGAAAAACAAAGATTAAAAGCCAGTAGAACTCAACTTTTGATTTTCTTTTTGACATGCAAAGTATAAGATTGAATAATAAATTATTTAATTTGTGTGCATGGAAGATTTTTAGAAGAAAAATATAAATTTAGAAGATGAGAAGATAAATTAGAAATTAATTAAATAAATTTATTTAATTTGTTGTGCATGATGGAAGAAAATAAATAAAATAATGATTTTATTTATTTAGGAGATAGGAAAAGTTAACTTAAATAAATTAGAATAATTTATTTAATTTTGCAAGAGTAATTAATTAATTAATTAATAGAAATTATTTAATTATTTCTGGATAAGATGAATAAGATGGTGAATTAATTAAATAATTGAAACCATTTAATTAATGTGAAATTGAGGACTGAAATAGATAATTTAATGAAATAATTAAAATTATTTAATTAAAGTGGTTTAGAAGAATAAAATTGATAAAATGTTAGATTTAATCAAATAATTAAAAATTATTTAATTAATGTTGGAAGGGGAATTAAATTAATGACATAATGGATTTAATTAAACAATTAAGAATTATTTAATTAATGTTGAATTAGAAGAATTGAATTGATATAGATTTAATTAAATAATTAGGAATTATTTAATTAATGTTGAATTAGAAGAATTGATGAGGAAAATGGTGTGAATAGTGATACGGGAATGCATTAGTAATTTTTAGGTGTCTACAAAAGGATCTAGGTTTAGAATATATAGGGTTTGGCGTATAGGGTTTGGTGTTTAGGGTTTGGTTTTTAGGGTTTTGTGATAATAATTTATGGTTCAAGATGATTTTATGGTTTATCATACAAGGTTAACAATCCATTTGGAGTTTGTGATATAAGATATGGGTTTAAAATTTAGGATTTAAGATATATAGAGTAGGATTTTGGGTTTTAAATCATGTTAATTTTTGGGGCTTACTTAGGTTTAATGTTAGGGATTCGATGCTATACATTAACACCTAGTGAACCTAAAACTAGATTTTTAATTGATATTGTGGTTGAATGCACTATGCTTGAGCTATCTCACTTTAGAATTTTTCAAAGAAAACCCTAGATTATAGAAGATCACTCAATTCCCACTTCTATCTTCACATCCTCTTTGTTAGGATTTTTTCTTGGTGCATGCGAATTTCTATCTTGGCTTGTAGTTGGTGGTGCTGTCATATGTGGCAAAATAAATTTTTAATAAATTATAGAAAATGAATCCAAATAAGTTAAAATGTTTACTATAACTTAAATTGGCCTAGATCTCACCTTTTAGTTGATTTGTAGCCCAAAGAGTGAATTTGGTGAAAACCTTAATTTCACATTAAATCCTTCAAAACTACTATAAGTGATCTCAAATCTAGACTATAATAGCTTCAATATATCTTTAATCAACATTCCATTTTAAAAAAAATACCAAATTGAAGGAGCTTTGTGCTTTACAATCTAACATACCAAATTGAAAAAAAATCACCTTCTTTCTTGCCTTTGGAATACTAAGATCATGTTCTAATACCTCTTGTAATGAAATGACTTGCATAATAGAAGAACACAAAAATAAATACATAGAAGTATAATAGGAATGCTTGCAAATACTTGATAATAATAAGCCACTTAGAGGGGGGAAACCTCCAAAGGTCTTCAACAAAAAATATAATTCACAATATAATGATCAATTACTACTCACTACCTCCTATATATACCATACTTATGCCTTGGATGCCACCTAGGATGACCACACTACCAATATAAGATAATATAAATGATTATATAAATTAATTAAGGGTTATGCTAGCCACAAGTTGACTACAAATATCACAATATAGTTAATTGGTTAAGGATAAAGCAAGTCCATAACTTTCTAACACTAATGTACATCAATGTTGTAGTCCTTCATGGCATTGTATAGGAGATCCATGACATTTCTAGAGACATCCTTTGTCTATAGAACCACCAACAATGCCAACAAAAATGGTGTATGAAACTCGATTCTAACGAGCAAGAAAATTAATGAGAAAAGACTCAACACTTTAATTTATGTATGAATGCAAGACTACGTTAAGGTCTTGGAATTGGTGCTCTAATAAGTAGAAGAAAGTCTTTAAAAAAAGGTTTGTAGACTACAATTGATATATTATTGAAGGACATTTCTTTCATCTTGGTTAGTACTCTTTAATGACCATGAAACTCAAGGGAAAAGGCTCAACACTACACTTAATGGATTGTTGCAAGACTATGCTAAGCTGATGAATGGCGTAAATCATAAAACACACAATAATAGAAATTGAACATAGAGAATAGAACTTTCTTTTATTGATCTGGGCAACTCATTACATTACAGAAGCTTAATTACAATAAGAGGAATAAGTCCTCCACAGGCTGTAACACACTACAGCTACTATCACCAGGCTCTAGAATCTTTCGCCTTCTGTAACCCCCAAATCAGCTAGGATTTTTGTTTTCCCACCTATTCTTCACTCTACACTTGCCTCCTTCACTCTACTACTTCCCAGGGTCCCCAAAATAGCCATAAATAACACTTTTTGGTGGCCTCCAGCTAAATTTTGAAATTTACAACTCCCTATAAAAGTAGGTAAACTTCCGGGAATCATAACTTTTGATCCGGGTGTCCGATTGATGAACCATTTTAGGCACCGGAAAGCTCGCGATGTGAACTATCACGCTAGAAATTTGTAAATGGATTTCCGTCAACTTTTTAGGATGTTTAGGGAAGTTTTAGTGCCTCATATCTCGTTTCAGAAATTTTTAGGGGCTTTTCAGAAAATAAAAACTTTAATATCTTTCAGCTCAAAAATGATCTTTGCCTGATTCCTTCACCAAAGGTCTTATATTTCCATTTAGTAACTTTCTACAAGTTTTCACTTCAATCCATGCCCAACTGCAAACTTTCCAAAAATAGCAGGTAGACTTTCCAAAACAGGCAGGTTGCTATTTTTAGCAATTTTGGAAAAACTGAAAGTCCTACATCATTATTCTGGATATTATGGAACCAGAAACACTAATTATGGAAAGAAATGAAAACAACTACAATGATTTTGAATTAAATTCTTTTTGGGTGATGCAAGATTGCCCTTACACCACTGGATGCTCTTGCGTCAGACACCCAAGGTAATTTGAGAAGTGACCCTGTCACGTCTCAGATGTTTATGTGAGGGAAACCCAAACGGTCAACCTCTACCTTAGATAACCAAGAGGAATCTTCAATAGGCCTTCCTTTCCATTTTATCAGATATTCTTCATATTGCTTGTTTCGAGTACTTCTTCCCACACGGCTATCCAAGATCTCTTCTATCTCGTCCATTGAAGTAGATGCTAGAATACTCCATTGCGCTTCTGTTGGTCCATCCTCTTCTCCACCTGCATGATATTCTGATAAATCAACAATGTTGAAAATAGGGGAAATATTGATCCCATTCGACAGCTCTACCTCATATGCATTGCCTAAATCATGCTTCTTCAAGATTCTGCATGGTCCAAATTTCTTCATTTCTAACTTATTGTATGTTCCAATTGGGAACCTTTCTTTTCTCAAGTGAACCATGACTTCATCTCCTACTTGGAACTCCTTATACCTCCTCTTCTGATCTGCCTTAGCCTTGTACTGAGTATTCATCTTATTAATGTGCTTTCTCACCTCTTCATGCAAATTCTTTAGATGTTCTACAAAGTCTTCAGCCTCGGCACTTGTCTTTTCTCCTTTATCCAGATTCCTTAACTCTGAAGCATTTCTTGGACTATTTTCATATACAATCTGGAATGGTGATTTACCAGTACTCCTATTGACAGAATTGTTGTAAGCAAATTCTACCTGTGGTAAAATCAAATCCCATCCCTTGGGCTTATCTCCTACTAAGCACCGTAGTAGGTTACCCAAACTCCTATTCACCACTTCGATCTGTCCATCAGTCTGTGGATGGTGTGCAGAACTGAACTTTAAATCTGTCTTCAACTTCTTCCATAATGTCCTCCAAAAATAACCAACGAACTTGGTATCTTGATCTGAAACTATGCTCTTTGGTAGACCATGTAGTCTCACCACCTCTCTGAAAAATAATTCAGCAATATGAATAGCATCATTAGTCTTCTTGCAAGGAATAAAATGTGCCATCTTCAAGAATCTATCCACCACCACAAAAATGGAATCATGTCCTCTCTGTGTCCTTGGTAAACCAAGAACAAAATCCATACTAATATCATCCCATGGCTTCTCTGGTACAGGTAATGGTTGATACAACCCTGTATTCTGACTTGTTCCTTTTGCCATCTGACATACTCTGCAACTCTACACAAACTTCGTCACATCCTGCTGCAGCTGTGGCCAATAATAATTTTCACCAACAATAGCAATGGTCATATCTCGACCAAAGTGTCCGGCCAATCCTCCACTATGCTTCTCCTTAATCAGGTTCTCTCTCATGGAACTCCTTGGAATGCACAACTGGCTTCCTCTAAACAACATGCCATCTTGGATTATGAAATCCAACTATCTTGTCCTGTCCAAAGTAACAGGTTCCAAACAAGCTTTCCATGCCTTTGCAAAATCTGGATCCTCAGGATACAAACTTTTGAGCTCATCGAACCCAACAACCTCTATCTTCATTTCTGTCAACAAATTTTGCCTTCTGCTCAGGGCATCTGCAACTCTGTTGGACTTCCCACTCCTATGCTTCAAAACAAAAGTATAGCCCTACAAAAACTCAACTCATTTTAAGTGCCTTTGGTTCAACTTTCCTTGACTATTAAGATACTGCAAAGCTTGATGATCAGTATATAAAACAAACTCCTTTGGCAACAAATAATGTCTCCATTTCTTCAAAGCCTGAACTATTGCATAAAACTCCTAATCATAAACATAATACTTTTTCTTGGCATCATTAAGCTTCTGACTAAAATAAGCAATGGGCTTACCTTCTTGGCTCAAAACAGCTCCTATACCACTACCACTAGCATCACAATCTACCTGAAATACCTTATTGAAATTTGGAAGTGCCAAAACAGGTTGCTTTACAACTTTCTGCTTCAATGTATCAAAGCTCTTGTCTGCTCCTTTAGTCCATCGAAACTCTTTTCTATCCCCTCTCATTGTCTCAGTTAGGGGTGCACAAATGCTACTAAAATTCCTAATAAACTTTCTATAAAAACTTGCCAAACCATGAAAGGATCTTACCTCCGTTGTACTCCTTGGCGTAGGCCATTCAATGATAGCCCTTACTTTTTCTGGGTCCATCTTAAGACCTTCTTCTGAGACTACAAATTCCAGGTATACCAACTCCTTCTTTGCAAAACTAATTTTCTTTAGATTAATCATCAACTTCTCCTCCCTAAGCTTCTCTAGAACTCTTCTGATATGCATCAGATGCTCATCCGAAGTCTTACTAAAAATTAAAATATCATCCAAATAAATAATAACAAAACTTCCTAAAAATTCTTTCAATACCTCGTTCATGAGCCGCATGAATGTGCTCGGTGCATTGGTTAGCCCAAATGGCATGAATAGCCACTCATACAAACCTTCCTTTGTCTTGAAGGCTGTCTTCCATTCATCTCCTTCTCTGATACGAATCTGGTGATAACCACTCTTCAAGTCAATTTTCGTGAAGTACTTGGCTCCACTCAAACAATCCATAATGTCATCCATTCTTGGCAATACAAATCTATACTTGATAGTTATCTTGTTGATGGATCGAGAGTCTGTACACATCCTCCATTCTCCATCCTTCTTTGGTGCTAGGACTGCAAGTACCGCACATGGACTTAGGCTCTCCCTTATAAGTCCCTTCCTTAACAACTCCTGAACTTGTCAGTTCAACTCTCCATTCTCTGCAGGGGTCATTCTGTGGGCTACCTTGTTTGGCAAACTGGCTCCTAGTATCAAATCCATTTGATGACTTATCATCCTTACTGGTGGCAAACCTTCTGGTACATTATCATAGATAATGTCCTAGAACTCTTCCAACATATCTGAAACTTCTGCTGGTACATCTTCACAGTTCTCTTGACTAATCTTAGGAATCAATGCAAAGCAATGATGCTCATGCTTCATACCCTCCAAGAATTTCCTGCCATCTACCAGGAAAATTCTGGCAGTACTACATACCTTTTCTTCCACCTCCTTTAAGGGCTTCAACTTATGACGAACTCCATCCTTTGTCAGGGAATATGTGTTTGCACGGCCATCATGGACAGCGCTCCTATCATACTGCCATGGCCTCCCCAACAACATATGACATGCATCCATCGGTATGATATCACACAACACCTCATCATGGTAATCACCAATCTTGAACTTCACTAAACACTGCTCATTGACCAAAGCTCTATGGTCCTTCTGCAACCATGCAATCTGATATGGATGCAGATGCTTTCTTCTTGTCAACTTCAACTTGTCAACCATTTCCTCTGAAACAAGATTATCAGTGCTTCCATTGTCAATAATAATATCACAACACTTACCTTCACATTTGCACCTTCCTCTGATTGGGTTCTTTCTCCTCATTCAGCAAGGTTCTTCTAACAACTAGGGTTTCTCCCCTTTCAGCATCTTCAGAATGCTCAGAATGTGCATCTTCATCTACATGTGCAACTCATGCATTGCCTTCAGGTCTTCTATTTGTCCTTCCTTGATGTTGTGGACACTCGTATACTCGATGCCCTTCTTCCCCACATTGGAAACAGGTTCCTTTGAAACCTCCTCTTCCGGGTCCTTGCCCAAGTCTACCTCTTCCTCTTCCTCTTTGCTCACCATTGTTCTAGTCATGAGGGCAGTAGGCGTTATCCCCTCTATGATTTCAACTGGTGCCAGCTTGTTCACTTTTCTTTTGATCTTCATTACGGCCTCCATAGGGCCTCCCACTAGTTCTTCTGCCTTGACCTCTTCCCCTTTGCTTGCTGTCAAATCTTTTATTCAGTTTCTCTTCCACCTTCAAGGAAAATTGGTATGCATCTTCTATGGTGGTCATTCTGACTAGGCTCGGCTCCTCTTGAATACTCAGCCTCAACCCATTAATGTAATGGGCCACCTTCTCCTTGTTGACCTCTCCATGGCCTGTCCTGATAGTGATCTTATAAAAATCTTTTGTATACTCCTTAACAGACTTGTTACCTTGCTTCAGTCCTTGCAACTTCTTCAGTAACTCCATCTCATAATCCACAAGAATGAATTGCTTCTTTAGTTTCTCCACCATCCAATCCCATCTGGTGATCTTTATTTGATTCCTTCGCCAAAGGTCTTATATTTCCATTTAGTAACTTTCTGCAAGTTTTCGCTTTAATCCGTGCCCAACTGTAAACTTTCCAAAAATAGCAGGTAGACTTTCCAAAACAGGCAGGTTGCTATTTTTAGCAGTTTTGGAAAAACTGAAAGTCCTACATCATTATTCTAGATATTATGGAACCAGAAACACTAATTATGGAAAGAAATGAAAACAACTACAATAATTTTGAATTAACTTCTTTTTGGGTGATGCAAGATTGCTCTTACACCACTGGAAGCTCCTGCATCATAAGCTATTGAAAGTGGTTTAGTATTCTAGGCAAGAAAGATGAAGAGAAAAGGGGGATGCATGTAATTTATGGATGGGTGTAAAACTATGTTAAGAGTTTTAGATTGATGTAGTTTAACAAAGATTGTTCAAGGAAGGTAGAGAGAAGATGCTCAAAATTGTATTTCATGGATTTGTACAAAACTACTAATTCATGTAATAAAAAATAAAGCAAAAAACAAAAAAAATAAATAATACAATTGATGAATTGATGTAAAATCATTATGTGACATTAAAAATGGTAACTTGACATGGCATCATGAATATTTTCTATAATTTCCTTTTGCAACATGAAAATAATATACATTTTAATTCTTAAAACAATTAATAATTTGCTAATATTTTCTAACTAGCAAGAAGTGAAAAGAATTTTAGTGAAAAATGGAGGATAAAATTTTAAATGATAGGTTGTTCAAATCCATGAATATTAATATCACATTCATATTTTATATTCAATAAAACAGCAGAAATTATCATACATGCATAAACTAGCAATCACACCTTGGTGTGCAATGGGTATGCCGAAGAGTTTTCAAAGTTCAATTATTATAAGTGAATGATAGTTGTCTTGTATCCTTATGGCCCATGTCCTTTCTGTTTTATCAAGTGTCATGAATTAAGTTGCATAATCTTAAAGGTTTTCAAGATCCTTATGTTTTGTGTAGTATCTAGTTCAAATGTGTGAGCTTTCATGTTTGGTGTCTAGTCTCTATTTGCATGCATCTCCTTTCTAAATTCTTGATCATGCACTATACCTGGGTTCGCCTGCATTCCATTAATCATCACCTATGCACTATACTTGGATGGCACAAGATACAAAGATAGATCAAACTTAGTGACCAAAAATGGGATGCATTCTATGTCATGAGATCCCATTGTGTTCAATCTCACTTCAAAAAAACTTTTGTTAGTCAAAAAGAGGCCCGCCATAAATTTTCATCGAGGCCCTGACATGTGCTCTTGATGTTGGTCCAACCATTATTGATTGTCTTTCACTCCTTTCATGTGGTTTTTAAATGCAGTGTCTTGTGTATTCAATCCCTCCATATGGGTATTTTGTGCTCTTACCATTGTCATACAAATACTCACTTCCATAATCTAGAGAGATAAAACCATTAAAACACCAAAATGGCCTACAAATAAACATCATACAGGAATACTAAATATGTTGAATGAATAAAATTATATTTAAAATTTTATAAATAAAGTAAATAAAATTCAATTTAATAAATATAGATAAGTATAAAATAGATTTTATGTAAATACATATTTTTTACAAATTCAACTCTTTGAAAAATAAAAAAAAATTAAAAAAATCTAATTAGATATGTAGGTAAGAAAGATCTTGCTCTTCATAGACAACTTTTTGTTGGCATGCATACCCATGCTAAATAATTGGCTACTCTTTTACATAAGACATGTACCTTGTTGGTTGTTTGAAATGGTGTATCCTCTCATCTTTCATCCTCATATGAGCCCTCTCCTCCCACGGTCTCTCTCTATTTTCTTCATCTCTCTCTCTCTCTCTCTCTCTCTCTCTCTCTCTCTCTCTCTCTCTCTCTCTCTCTCTCTCTCTCTCTCTCTCTCTCTCTCTCTCTCTCTCTCTCTCTCTCTCTCTCTCTCTCTCTCTCTCTCTCTCTCTCTCTCTCATGTCTATCCCTCGCTCTCCCTCTTGTTGTCTCATCCTCATTTCATATCTCTCTTAAGTTGTGAGATTTCTTATAGGTTAATTTAATAAATGGAATTAAAATTATATATTTTTTACAAAAAATAAACATATAATGAAATAGAAAATATAAATAAACATCAAACATAGAATATAATCAATATAAATATAGCATTATATAATATAATAAGACATTAGAAAAAAATAGTAATTTATATTATATAAAATATGGTATATAATAATAAATATAGTTATATTTTTAATTTTATATATGAAGTAAATATAATTTAATAATAAATATATAATATATATTATATTTAATTTAAATATATATTTTTACAAATTCAACTATGAGACAAATTAAAAACAATTAAGAAAATTCTGATTAGATGTTGATCTTGAAAGATTGTTGTAAAATAAAACAAGATAAGATAAGATATATATCTCTCCTTGCATCACAAACATAAGTGTCTTGGGTTCTAGACCATCATGAGTTATGGGCATCTTGGCCCCTATTGAAATGTTAGCATATCCTAATAAATTTTGATTATGTTTTTTGACAAAAATGCATAAATATGGCCAATTTAAAATATAAAACTAGATAAAATGGTACAATAAAACATATTAAAAATAGATTTATTTTATATTTTTTAATTTTTAAACATTATAGTTAAAACTCCACTAAAATTATTATCATAAACATCAATATTATATTTTAAATTAACTAATTCTAAACTTAAACATTATTTAATTATATAACATATTTATTGAAGATAAATAAATCACCTCTCATTTAAATTTCATCAATCAAATACCTGAACTAATACATAAACATATACAGTCATGTTAATCCTAATCGACCAACCAAAGATGAAATGATAAAATTATTTAAAAAACTAAAATCTAATGTGGAGGAAAAGTAGTGTCACATTGTTAATGTAAAAGAGTGATGAGCACATGATTATATTGAAAGGGGGGGGGTGAATCAGTATAACACAAACTTTTATCTTTTTCAAAGATAACAATAACACACATGCAAGATCTATCAAAATTAAGAACACATGAAGAACACACAGGAACTAAAAAGTAGTTTGAATCCACAAATTTTAGTTCATCATACATTTGTGATGGGTTTCATAGCAATCCTTTTCTAATTCTAAGTACTTTCTGTTATGAAATTTGATTTTTTGCACATCCTCTAGGCTTTCATCCAATCCTTGTAAAAGGAAACCATGGCTAGCATGATTAAGCAAACTAATAACTTTAGGATTGTAAAATTGGCAACATCTAAGCTTACAATTAGTCACATGTTGAATAGAGGAATGCTTCCCCTTTAGCTCATTCCTTGTGCTATTGTTATTGTTTGTTAGATTATTATAAGGGCTTCTACCTATTATCAAATCAAAACCTCTAATTGAATTAATCATTTCATCAAGTCTTTCTTTTGTCAAATTTTACACATCTTCCATCTCAATTGGATAAGCTTGTTTCCTTTACAATCTTTTGCAGCTACAACATAATTGAGTGGTATACCCAAGTGATGCAAAGCAACTTCCCTAATTCTAGAGAATAAAGTAAAGATATTGATCCCCTTTAGATAAATAGGATTCAAAATAGAAATATGGTATCCTATAATGAACAAATTCCCAATACCAAAATTAAAAATAATAGAAAAAATCTAGAAAATAAGTAATTTGTAGACAAACTTGTAGTTGTCTTGAGCACTCTTTTGTGATCATTACCAAGTTGTGTTTCCGTGCTACATGCATTGTGGATGATGACCCTATTGATAATCCCATGTCAGCTTCTGATGTGCGATATCACTGCCCTCTATTTTAGGTTTAATATATTCATGTATTCCTTCGCTTGTGCACCTTACTTGTCAATTCATCCCCCTAAACTATTTCTACTTGAAATTGTCTATGACTTATGTATTGGCTTATATTTCTTCTCTCTCTCTCTCTCTCTCCCCCTTTCTATCACTTCTCTCTCTCTCTCTAAATTTTAAATTAGTCTCTAATTCTCTCTATTCACCCCTTTCTATCTCTCACTTTTATCTGTTCCTACCTCTCTCCCTTACTCTTTCTCTATTCATCTCTTTGTATCAACCAAACTCTCTCTCTCAAATGATGCAAAGTAACTTCCGCACCACCCAGTTCTATAGAACAAAGAAAGGATATTGATCCCCTTTAGATAAATAGGCCTCAAAACAAAAATATGGTATCCTATAATGAACATCCAATGCTTAGAAGAGGATGATGTAACATCCACCAATGGTTGTCTCAATGCACTCAAAAAACTTTTGGAAATAATAGATCCTTTTGACCACAAGATTCAATAGCTAGACATGTTTGCACCATGCCTTGTTCAATCATAAAAATGGTACGAAGAGGGGAGACTGGCCCTTGCTATTATGAATGCTTGAGAGCATTACATGAACTGTAATTGACTTTTGCATGATTTGGGCATGGCCTCTTCCTCTCACCACCTCATGCAAAGCATTGTTCTCATGTTTATTTTGAGCTCTCAAGAATGTATGCATTTGTTCTTCATTCCTTGCTTCTTCATATGATTTTTCTTTGATGAGTTGACATGACATCCACTAGAGAAAAAACAAGCAAGAAGAAACAACCACTGGGTAGGCAAGCCGATCACATTTAAATAACCAGGAAAACTGGAAGCTAGGGTTGTTAATTAATATATAAATCTAGAATTGACTACATTTAAATGACTGCATCAAGTTGCTCATCCTTTGGATTTGGGGCATAATGTATCCCTTAGCTACTTTGCATTACATGTTGCAATAGGCAATCCCAATTATTATAGCGTAGGTTTATTATACAATGAAACCAATTCATTTATTGCAAACAAATTTGTTAGGGGGGAAATAATTATTTATTCTTAAGAGGTAAGGAAGAATTTGAACATGACATTAGAAGCTCCTAGTTTGGTAGTGTCAACTTTGCATTCCATAAATGTGAAAGTAGTGTACAAAAAGCAACCTTTCCTGATTCTTCTTTATTTTGCTAAGAAATCATGTTCAATGTAACTACTGTCTCGAAGCTTCCCAAAATTGTTGCCACATTCAATGCTCCAACATACATAGAAATGTCTCTCAATGGTGGTAGTTGAACTGAATCACTAAAGAGGATGAGTGAGCGAGCATGAAATTAGATTTGATTATAATTGGGAAATGCTTCACACAATCAGTTGTCAATGTGTTCTAATAACCTTGGCTTTATGAAACTCATTTTATCAATTAGAATATACTGACTAAAAAACACGCTCTCTTGGAATGTTGGTAGTGTGTGCTCCTATAGAGGATCCATCTTTTTTTATTGAAATGAGAAGACCAAAATGTATGATGGTTGCATGTATGTTGAAAGTTGCCATGATATTTGGTATGAGAATTAATAATGGTGATATGTCATGTGGTGTTGTTCCTAAAAGGTATGATCTTATGTTGGTTATCATGTATGATTTCCTTGTACCTCCAGTTCCTTGTATAATCATCTTAAGTGGTGGTTGCATTTTCATGGTAGAAGAGTGTGTTACAATTATATCAAAGGTTTCACATTGTCTAATAGATAAATTGTTTGGTGCAAAGTAAGTTGTTCCAACATGTGGGAGCTAGTATGTTGAACAATTGGAATCTATGAAATCAATTGCTAATATCTACAATAATAGGTTCATTGGTATTGGTAGATGACTCTGGAGGTGTGTGTTTCACATAATAATATTTAAACTGACTTCACTTCATGTTGATATTTATAGTGAAGTTAAAATGAAATAAATGTAAATTATATTTCAACAAAATGTAATGTTAATGAAATAGAAATTTATTGTTATATACTATATTTCATATAATTTTCAAATATATAAATATATTTCTAATATATTATTCTATTAGAAAAATTGTATATTTATATTAACTATATTTACTATTTATATTTAATAATATAAAGTAAATAGAATATAATATGCAACAATACATATAATTAAAATATAGATTATATATAAACATTAGACATAAAATGTTTTTTAATATATGATTGTATCTTATAATATAATATTAAAACTAAATTTAATAATTTATAATATATAAAATATAATATCTAATAATAAATATAAGTATATTTAATATATAAAATAAATATAATGTAATGAAATAAAATATTAATAAATATATAATATATTCTAAATATATAGTTTATAATATAATAATATACTTAAAATATATAAATACAGTATATTTTATAGTAAGTATAATTACTTTATAGAACATACCTTTTTATTATGATATTATAATAAACAAAATAATTGAGATATAGAACATATATTACATATATATAGAATAAAAGAAGGCATCATATAGAAAAGTACATTTTTAAAAAAATGAGTAGTAAAAATTAAATAGGGTTGTTCAAGAATATAACATATATACATAACTAAATATAGAATTAGTGTTATACTTTACCTACACATGGACCCTAATATATGATCACTCTCACAAAACTCACTTGACATTTGATGGGGTAAAGAGTGAAGTTACCCTCTTCCACTCTATCTCTTTCTCTTATTATCTATTTTTCCCCTCTCTATCAATCCCCCCTCTCTCCATTCATCTATTTTCTATCTCTTTATCTTTCTCTATCTCTATCTTTGTCTCTTCCCCCTCTCTCTCTCCTAGTATTTGTTAAATGTTTCCTTCAATTTCCTATCAGCACATTATAGTAATATGTATATTGAGGTGGAGAAAAACATCTTTAATGGAGAGATAAGGTATTAAGGTTATATAATATTAAATAATAAATATAATTAAATTATAAATAAATGTTTAATTTAACTATACGATTTTAAATTATAATATTATTTTACAAATATATTAAATAATTTTTATTATATAAAATATATTATATTTAAAATAAATATAATTAAATATAAATATATATAAATATTAAACGTATGATATTTAATTTAAATATACAATTTAATAATATTATACATATATAACTCTGCAATAATTTATATAATTTAATACTCCTCCTTATAATATTATAAATATATAACTCTGCAATATTTTAGATAATTTAGTACTCCTTCCCAGAAAGAGTAAGTTTTGGGGAGGTGTAAAATTAGTGTTGAAAAAGCTCCATTTTCAGTGCACAAACAAAAATTTAAAATCCCACGTAGTACGCATTATATTCGAGGACAAATTATATGAGCATTATAGTGCTCGGAATTGTCTCACGCTGAAACAAAAGTCACGGTGGAAATTTTTTTAAACTCGTCGATTGCTCCTATTATCAGGGTATTCCTTGAACCTCATATGGTTGTAGGTGCTAGTTAAATATTATTGCGTGACTTCATTGAAGTGGATAGCCGGTGTCGCAGGAGAGAAGGAAAAAACGACATCGTTGAACAAAAACCGGGCGAGCGGCAAAAAGACGAGACGGACAATGAATATGCCGCTGAGCTTGCGGTTTATTCGCCGCTTTTATTAGAAGAAACCTGTGAACAACTGATTTTTCCGCGACGAAAATCTGAAAACGGCGACGGAAAACAGTGGAAAAGAAAACTGCAAACAAAACTGGGCGATTAGAAAATCGGACGACGGAGATCATATCAATCGTCTTGCAAGGCGTGTGAGAAACCCTCCGTCGTTGATCTTCCGCCTCAGGCCTCTCTTTGCCAAAGGGAACGCCTGCGGTGTAATAAAGGAACCCACTAAAAGATAGAGATAAGTTCAAAAAATAAATAAAGGAGCACGGTTTTACCCAAATAATATCTCCAAAGAAACAAAATTTAGTAGAAGAGTTTTGAACCTCCAAATACAAGAATAGTTTTGGAGGAAAAGATCCAAGAAAAACTTGGAATATGATAGAAAATGTCTATGTAAATTATTTTGGTAATTTTCTTGTATAAAAGAAAAAATTTCAAGATGAAGATAATTATTAAATTTTATAATGTTGGATATTTATAATTTATGTTTTATTATTTAAATATCATATTTTTCAATATTTAATGGTCAAATAGTTAATAGTAATTTTATATTTCATCCTTACCAAAAAGTGGTAAATAATTATCTTACTTTTATTGACCAAAATTTTTCTTTAACCATTAAACTTAATGATATTTAAGAATAGAGTGAATTATAACATATTTGTTCTCCTATATAATTAAAGTGTTTTTTTGGTGTGTGATATTTGAATCAATAATTTATCAAGACAATGTAAATACACTCTTTAGAAAATATGTGTAATCAATTTTCATAATTTATTAGCCATGCTATATTTTTTCTCTATTTCTCACTGCATCTAATTTAAACAAGTAGTATCAGTATTATGATAAAATGTACTATAGAAGACATATTAAAAAAATCTATATAGATTTAATTAATATGAAAATTGGTTAGTGGTGTAATAAGATTCATCCAATTCTTCATCAAAATTGTAATTTCATATTTGTGGTCTAATTTAACATTTGCATGTATTAAGATCAAGACCAATTTGCTAGTGACAATTGTAATCGCACTAAGCATAAAGTGCCAAGATCATATATTGTTATCTTTGATTGAGTGAATTTTGAGAGGGTGTTGTGTAGTTATGAACTCATCTTCTCATTGATTTTGCATGTATACTCTTATAATTTTGCCATAGATTATCCTAAGTTTCCTAATTTGACTCCATATAACTATACAACGTGGGAATCAAATGTATAGAATGCCTTGATGAGTAAGAGGTATGCACCCCTAATCATAGACCGTGAACTTGAACCAAACAATGATAAAAAAGGGATGGAATGACTCATTAAAAATTGGTTGGTGGTAAATTCAAATTGCTCAAAAATTAAATCTGGGTGCATGAATTAATTGCTTGAATACGAATAAAATAGTATTTGAAAGAGAGTTGCGTTCAGCAGAAAATATTATTATTTTTAAAATTTTTATGACAAAGCTCATACGCATGCATAAAGGAATGTGAGTTTTTATATTTATTATTTCAAACGGCGTTGAATGTTCGGCAAGGAAAGTGAGCAGTTTGAAGAAAAATGGGCGGCAAGAGTAAAAATATGTTAGGGCATAGCAATGTAAAAATGGAGGATGGATAGCGGCGACGGCCTGCCAAAAGAGTCGGTGGTCAGCTTGTCAGCATAACATTACTTTTACTTTGTCAGAATTCAGGCACCCAAAGCAAAGTATATAATTACCATTTTAATGGTGGCAGACAGCGACAAAGACTCCCATTATAATGTTTTTTTACTATTCTATTTAAACATCATGTATTTCAATGGTCAAACAGTCAATATCAATTTTACATCTCATCCACAATAAAAAAATAGTAAATATTTGTCCTACTTTTATTGACCAAAATTGACCTTTAAATATTAGAAATGGATGATATTTAAAAATAGCCACTTTGATCTCTCTCGTAGTCTTATTTCTCCACAAAAGATTACTTAGCTTGGACATTATTTCGATGGCAAGTTGTGCCAAGTAATCCATTTCCTTTTGATGAGCTCTATTTGTGTGCCTTCCATCACTTTTCTCGTGATGACATTGATGCAGTCTGCCATTTTGAACAAGAGAAAACGTTTACCATTCAGGGAATTGCCAAGGGATTCAAGAATTCGATCTTTTGAGCTGAGGATGTCTACCTATGAGGGCAAACATCATGCAATAAAGGGACTTGATGCCTTACCTTGCTTCCACTATTGAGTGCATAACAATACCTCATATGCCATGTATTTAGAGCTATGTTGTACCACTAGGGACCTTATGCCTAACTATGAGTATTGAAGGCATATGCATTTTCTAATGTTTTATGTATTGTGTGCTTGCTTGCTTAGATGCCATATTAGAGGTATTTGTATTTTGTAGTGTTTTATTTATGTTCATAGGCCATTCTATACTTACATAGGTGTGTAAGGATATAAGGGTTGCATTACCATTTCAATTTACAAATACTAGGAGCAAAGTTTTATGTACTTTTACAATCATCACTAGTCCATATGATTTTCACACATATTATTATGTACTTTTACTACACTCATCACATTACATGATTGTTATTCTTACATGCTTAGATTACATTTAAATTCTATGTATTATTTCCCTCTTCTCCAATTCCCTACTTCTAATGGACGCAAGTAATTGAAAGGGGGACATATCCTATCACTAACACTCTTTACCTTGAGACTATTTTAATAGTTACAAGTTCCTACAAAAAGAATCATCAACATGTTTAGATGGAGCTTGATGAGATGATGTGGCAATGCCCAATATGCCACATGGCATCGCCTAATATTCTATACCACTTTTAGTATATGGAAAAAAATTCTAACCCCCCCTTCCTCTCTCTCATTTTTATAGATGGTAAAATCAACTTGCAATTGGAAGTATATTTACATCCATGATAGAAACTACTCAATGCACATGTTTCTCTATTTTATAGGGTCCCATGGAAATTGCATGTGAAGAATAAAGAACATATGAATATATCTATTTAGGCCCATTACTTTAAATAAACCTTAATATTTTTTATTCCTAGTTATTTACTTTACAAGCATATATGTGAGTGCTCATCTACTTTTAAATACATGTTTATGTTAGGATTCACACGCACCTCAAAGTGTGGGTAAAATGTAATGGTTTAATTTGCATACTTACATGTCAATTCCCATTTAGTTTTGAGCTCATTTTGATGTATGCCTTAATACACTTACATATTAACAAATGGCACACTCTTACGCAGAGTTGGGCCCAATCCTTAATTTGTCACCCTCTCCATTTACACGCATTCCCCTAAATTTGATCTTATCTTATTCCTATTCACACTTATCCTTACATATTTGTCATGCATGGCCTATTTATTAGACCTATCTCTACACATAATTCCATGTATTCATTCATTTCTTTAACATTCCATATAAGAGACTTGGTAATTGTCCCGATTTATTTTCATGGCATGCAAGAGCAATATTGCATGGCATAGATTTGACCCAAAATTTGAACTTTTAAAATTTAAATATTACTGACTTAAATCTATTGATGATCGGATATTGATTATTGTCTTGTATGTTGAACACATGTTGCTTATGTGTACCAGCAAGGTGATGATTAGAGAGCTCAAGACTTAGCTTTCTGGCACATTTGATATGAAGGACTTGGGGGCTGCTAAATATATAATTTCTTGGGGTGGAGATCAACAGGGATCAGGTACACATAAATCTTTGGTTAAGTCAGAGTATGTTGATACTATTTTGTGTAGATTTAATATGCACGACTATAATCCTGTAAGTGTACACCCTAAAATGACCATGTCATCGCACCACTTGCATTTCATCTAATCTATTTAATCACCTGCATTTAGTATTAATTAAATAATCTAATTATTTAATTAATTTCATCAAATTCTTCCAAAACTCCAAAATTCAACATTAATTACATAAATCCTCTTTATTTAATTAATTTCATTAAATTCCTCTATATTCTTCCAAAATTAAATAATTTTTATTATTTAATTAAATCATTATCCTCTTTCCAAAATTCAAGTCTCCATTAATTAAATAAATCTAATTATTTAATTAATTCATTACAAATCCTCTTATCTACAATTAAATAATTAAATCAATTATTCTTCTAAATTTAAATAAATCATGCAAATTTATTTAAATTATCTTAATCCTCTAAAAATAAATAAAATCAAGTATTTTATTTATAATATTCATATTCCTCTAATCTTGCACAAACAATTAAATAAATTTATTTATTTAATTTGCTTTTTTCTCTAAAAAATAAATCTTCTAAAAATAAAATATAATCACATATTTTATTTATCCTTCATCATGCAAAATAAATTAAATCAATTTATTTGTTTAATTTATTTAAATCTTTATATCTTATCTATTCCTCTATCATGCACAAACAATTAAATAAATTTATTTATTTAATTTCAGTTATCTTCCAATTCCTCTTAAAATATCTTGTTAACTCGTGTGCACAACCAGTCTTATTTTTAGAACTCTAAAAAAGACAAAATTACAAGTTGAGTTATCTATTCAATCAATCTTGTTTTCATCATATCTTAATAAAAATATCCTTATGGATTGACACATGTCGTGTGCACATTCATCATGGTTATTTATTTTATCTCCTCCGTTGATTCTTTTGAATTATTTGGACCGTTGATCGATCTCTGTTGAAACCTATATAAACCCCCCTCATCTCCTTCACAAGTCCTCTTCAATCACTTATTCTCAGACATCCTTTACAGTGCTTTGATCATACATCGCATCAATTAAGCAACTTTATGATCTTTTGACATTGATCTTTGAGCACTTACACTTGCTTGTTGCAAACATGGTTTCGCAGCATTATTGAGCGATCCACATTTTGACAAAGAGAACAACACAAATCTGGGTAAAAGTTTTCTTGTTTCATTTGATTTATTGATAATGGCTTTTATTTAGATTAGTTCTCTTTATGTTATGGGTTTTTGATTTGATTATTTTGATTTTATCGATTTTTTCCTCATACACATTTTGATATTATTTAACATTTTTTTTAGGAGAGATCTGAAAAAGAATTTTTAAAAGAAGCTTGTTGGGCAAAAACAGAGGTCACGGTTGTGTTCGGAAGGGTCGAGGGGTGAAGAAAAATATAAAATTTGACCTATTTTGGTGCAGGTAAAAGTGAGCCAAAATAATTTTGCCCCAGGGACGCAGCGCGAGGCGTACTGTGCAGGTACAGTAAATATATATATATATATATATCTGTTTGTTTTCAAAAAAATCATAAAATAATAATAATAAAAAAAAGCAAATCACAAAAATAAACAAGAGATGCAATGTGTCATGTTCCTGCCTCTATGTGTTGAATGTTGTTGTAGTATATTGTCAAGAGGGAAAAGCGAATGAGATCTAACACTTCATGAATTGGATTGCAATCTAACCAATTCAATTTAGTGTGCAATTACATATGCATATTTTTTATTGCATTTACGGCTTGTATGTATCCAAGATACAAAGTAATATATAATGGTATATACAATGCCGTAACCGAAATCAATTGCAATCCAATTCATGAACTGTTAGATCCAGATTTGTTCGTATGTTGTGTTGTAATGGAATGGACAAAGGGTAATATACAATACGGGAGGGAAAAATAAATACAATCTAGTTAATGAACTTGAGAGGTGCCATTTTACTTGTATGCATGTCGCTAACACTTTATGTATAGATTCCTTGTATGTTTATGCGTTGAGCGCCGAAAATATACAAAGGTGACATACATTGCAATATACATTGGATGGAACCAAAAATTTATTAAATGAGGTTAAGTCATTGTATGCTTTTTGCTTTGTATGTATTTTACATACAAATCCGATATGCATTGCACAAGTATACAAGCCGCGGAAGTGAAAAGTTATTAAATGAGGTTTAATCGTTGTATATTTTGCAGCTTGTATGTATGTTTCGAGACATACATTGCAGGACATACAAGGCAGATTTCAAAAAGATTAAAATCTGGTTAATGCGATTGCATTTAACCTTGTATATGTTGAGTCGTTGTATGGTACATGTGCAAAGTCTTTTGTATATCGCTCATATACAAGTGCCAGAAGCGAAGGGTTTATTAAATGAAAGTTCGTTGTATAATTCATGCTTTGTATACATACAAATGAGACATACATTGGGATATGCAAAGCTCATGGGTATGTGCAGGATCATCGTGGGCCAAATAGTGGCAATAGGAAAAAAAATCATGTTTTTACTTAGCCAAATTCGCGACTTGGCAAAGTTTGACTTTGAAACGGATATCTGTTTTGGTTTGGTACTAAACCAAAAGGGATATCCATTTTCAAAACGGATATCCGTTTCATTTTCAAACGGATATCCGTTTCATTTGAAAACGGATATCCGTTTCGTTTGAAAACGGATAATATCCGTTTCGTTTGAAAACGGATATCCGTTTTGATTGAAAACGGATATCCGTTTTGAAAATGGATATCCATTTTCTTTTTCTCTATTGTTTTCATTATTTTTTATTTTATTATTTTAGCATTTTTAGCATTTTACTATTTAGGCATTTTAGCTATAAAATATAATCTAAATTTTAGAAAGACTGTATCATATGAAAGGGGCAACCTTGTCATCTTTTGGAATGCATGATTTCTTTTAGTTCCATCCATTTTGGCATCATTTATTCTTGTGATTGAGAGTTCTCTCCACCCCTGATTGAACCATTACTTCCCCTAACTAATTCTCCTATCCTCTTGACTCTCAATCAATTCTTTAGTCCACTCTTAATAAGTCTTCTATAATCTCTCAATCAATTATTTAGTCCACTCCCAATTAGTCTTCTATAATCTCTCAATCAATTCTTTAGTCCACTCCCAACCAACCCCACCATTCATGTTGCTTCTTCTACTATTAATACATCTCTCGTCATCATTTTTAGGGGAGACTATCCATTTCTTCCATTTATGTCAAATTCTTGTTAATATCTCTTATTCCATTTTCCATTGATCCCAACACATCATGGATAGTGAGTCACCTCAAAAGAGTTAAGCCATATTTTCATTACAACCCCCACAATAATTATTAGACTTTTACAGTCCTAACTTTGTGAGCCTTTTCCATTTCAATTTTAAGGATTTGAAGGTTCTTACACTCTCCATAAAATCTCCAAGTTCTCAAGGCATTCTTATTCTTCCCATTGTCATCAAGAGGATGTTCTAATTTCTACAAAGGAGGATACCAAAATGTTGGATCCTTGAGGACAAAAGCTAGCACAGGTGCCATAAAAAGATTCCTTGAAGCTTCGCATGTTCTTTACATTATTTTAAAAAGATTTTAGTAGTAATTAGAAAACTTAAATTTGCCTAAGAAAAGTAACAATTTGTTGCCTCTTGTTGCCTCTTCTTGGTTATTTTAAAAAGCAACAAGGTGAAGTGACACATCCTTATGACCAGCATCAAGAAGAACAACAGGAAGTGTATTTGGATCTTGGAAAAGATCAAGAAACAGAGGAACATCCAGTTGATGAGAATAAAGAGCAAGATAAAGAACAACCGGATGACTGAGATACAGAGCTCGATGTGGAACATTATATGACATAGAACCAACAAGATGAACATCAAGTTGAACAATGAAAAAGTGGTATTAGTTGCACCTATATAGAGAAGTGGTTTAGAGGTTAGTTAGGGGAATTATTTAGGGTTTAGAGGTTTAGGGTTGCTCGCGTTTAGGGGTTTAGGGTTTACAGTTTAAAGAGAGATAGAGAGAGGGGACTAAAAGAGTTTGGGAGAGATAGAGGAGAAAGAGGGGAGAGATAGGGAGATAGAGAGTGAGAGGCATGTCCAAAGACATAGAGAGAGAGAGAGAGAGAGATTGAGAGGTAGAGGGATGTTAGAGATAGGGAGATAGAGGTTTAGGGTTGCTTGGGTTTAGGGGCATTATTTAGGGTTTAGGGTTTAGGGTCTTGGGGTTAGGGGTTAAGGTTTAGAGGTCTAGGGTTTAGGGTTTAGAGAGAGATAAAGGACCAATAGGGAGATATAGAGGAGTCCGAGGGGAGAGATAGGGAGATAAAGAGTGAGGGACATGGCAAGAGACAATGAGAGAGATTGAGAGGCAGAGGGACAAAGGTGATAGGGAGATAGGGGAGAGATAGGGAGATAGTGGTTTATGGTTACTTGGGTTTAGGGTTTAGGGGTTTGGGGTTTAGGGTTTCTCAGGTTTAGGTGTTAGGGTTTAGGGGCATTATAATTTAGGGTTTAGGATTTATTGTTTAAGGGTTAGGGGTTAGGTTTAGAGGTTTAGGGTTTTCGATTTAGGGTTTATAGAGAGAGGAATGAGAGGGAGATATAGAGGAGTCTGAGGGGAGAGATAGGGAGAAAAAGAGTAAGGGACATGGCCAGAGACATAGGGAGAGAGATTGAGAGGTAGAGGGACAAAGGTGGTAAGGAAATAGGGGAGAGATAGGGAGATAGTGGTTTAGGGTTACTTGGGCTTAGGGTTTAGGGGTTTAGGGTTTCTCAGGTTTAGGGGTTAGGGGTTAGGGTTTAGGGGCATTATTTAGGGTTTAGGATTTAAATTGTTTAGGGGTTAGGGGTTACGTTTAGAGGTTTAGGGCTTTGGATTTAGGGTTTATAGAGAGAGAGGAATGATAGGGAGATAGAGAGAGGAGATCAAGGAGAGAGATAAGGAGATAGAGAGTGAGGCACATGGCCAGGGACATAGGGAGAGAGATCAAGAGAGGTAGAGGGATGATAGAGATAGGGAGATAGGGGAGAGATAGGGAGATATAGGTTTAGAGTTGATTGGATTTAGGGTGTACCTGGGTTTAGGGTTTCTTAGTTTTGTAGATAGCTAGATAGAAAGAGAGAGGAGACAGATAGGGAGAGATGGAGGTGACAAAGGGGAGAGATAAGGAGATAGAGAGTGAGCGAGATGTCCAGAGAAATAGGGAGAAGGATTGAGAGGTAGAGCTCGATGATAGAGATAGGGAGATAAGGGAGAGATAGGAGATAGGGTTTAGGGTTGCTCGCATTTAGGGTTTAGAGGTTCGGGGTTAAGGTTTAGGGGCATTATTTAGGGTTTAGGGTTTATGGTTTAGGGGTTAAGGTTTAGAGGTTTAGGGTTTAGTGTTTAGAGAGAGAAGACAATTAGGGAGATATAGAGTGAGGGACATGGCCAAAGCATAGGGAGAGAGATTGAGAGGTAGAGGAATGATAGTGATGGGGAGATAGTGAGATAGGGAGATAGAGAGATAGAGGTTTAGGGTTTATGGTTTCTCAAGTTTAGGGTTTAGGGGTTAGGAAATAAGGGTTAGGGGTTAGGGGTTAGGTTTAATCATGTGTTAATAGAGGTTGTGGAGTGAGAAATGGGTGGTATGGGAGATTGGAAGACTAGTTTAAAGTTGGGCTGATGGATATATGTCACAACGAAAGGTTCAAAGGCTCGTCAAAAGTGGAGTGATCGGAGCATCGGTATAAGAATTTTTGAGTTGGTCGATAGTGTTTATCTTGCCGATAGGAAGAATGTATATGATTTGATGTTATTTGGGACTTTGAGAAGGTTTCTTAAAGCTGATTAAGCTTTAATCTATTTGAACTATGGGTTTTGATGGGTATTTCACCGTGTTTTGAGAGTTTCCACTGTGTGCTCTGCATCAGACCAATAGGGAGATATAGAGGAGTCTGAGGGGAGAGATAGGGAGATAAAGAGTGAGGGACATGGTAAGAGACATAGAGAGAGAGATTGAGAGGTAGAGGGACAAAGGTGATAGGGAGATAGGGGAGAGATAGGGAGATAGTGGTTTATGGTTACTTGGGTTTAGGGTTTAGGGGTTTGGGGTTTACGGTTTAGGGGATTAGGGTTTCTCAGGTTTAGGGGTTAGGGGTTAGGGTTTAGGGGCATTATTTAGGGTTTAGGATTTAAATTGTTTAGGGGTTAGGTTTAGAGGTTTAGTGTTTTGGATTTAGGGTTTATAGAGTGAGAGGAATGATAGGGAGATAGAGAGAGGAGACCGAGGAGAGAGATAAGGAGATAGAGAGAGGAGACCGAGGAGAGAGATAAGGAGATAGAGAGTGAGGCACATGGCCAGGGACATAGGGAGAGAGATCAAGAGAGGTAGAGGGATGATAGAGATAGGGAGATAGGGGAGAGATAGGGAGATATAGGTTTAGAGTTGATTGGATTTAGGGTGTACCTGGGTTTAGGGTTTCTCAGTTTTGGAGATAGCTAGATAGAAGAGAGAGGAGACAGATAGGGAGAGATAGAGGTGACAAAGGGGAGAGATAAGGAGATAGACAGTGAGCGAGAGAGATTGAGAGGTAGAGGGACAAAGGTGATAGGGAGATAGGGAGATAGTGGTTTATGGTTACTTGGGTTTAGGGTTTAGGGGTTTGGGGTTTAGGGTTTCTCAGGTTTAGGGGTTAGGGGTTAGGGTTTAGGGGCATTATAATTTAGGGTTTAGGATTTATTGTTTAGGGGTTAGGGGTTATGTTTAGAGGTTTAGGGTTTTGGATTTAGGGTTTATAGAGAGAGAGGAATGATAGGGAGATATAGAGGAGTCTGAGGGGAGGGATAGGGAGATAGAGAGTGAGGGACATGGCTAGAGACATAGGGAGAGAGATTGAGAGGTAGAGGGACACAGGTGGTAGGGAGATAGGGGAGATATAGGCAGATAGTGGTTTAGGGTTACTTGGGTTTAGGGTTTAGGGGTTTAGGGTTTAAGGTTTAGGGGTTTAGGGTTTCTCAGGTTTAGGGGTCAGGGGTTAGGGTTTAGGGGCATTATTTAGGGTTTAGGATTTAAATTGTTTAGGGGTTAGGGGTTAGGTTTAGAGGTTTAGGGTTTTAGATTTAGGGTTTATAGAGAGAGGAATTATATGGAGATAGAGCTCGAGGAGATGGAGGAGAGAGATAAGGAGATAGAGAGTGAGGCACATGGCCAGGGACATAGGGAGAGAGATCAAGAGAGGTAGAGGGATGATAGAGATAGGGAGATAGGGGAGAGATATGGAGATATAGGTTTAGAGTTGATTGGATTTAGGGTGTACCTGGGTTTAGGGTTTCTCAGTTTTGGAGATAGCTAGATAGAAAGAGAGAGGAGACAGATAGGGAGAGATAGAGGTGACAAAGGGGAGAGATAAGGAGATAGAGAGTGAGTGAGAGAGATTGAGAGGTAGAGGGACAAAGGTGATAGGGAGATAGGGGAGAGATAGGGAGATAGAGAGTGAGCGATATGTCTAGAGAAATAGGGAGAAGGATTGAGAGGTAGAAGGATGATAGAGATAGGGAGATAAGGGAGAGATAGGAGATAGAGTTTAGGGTTGCTCATGTTTAGGGTTTAGGGGTTAAGGTTTAGAGGTTTAGGGTTTAGTGTTTAGAGAGAGAGGACCAATAGGGAGATATAGAGTGAGGGACATGGCTAAAGCATAGGGAGAGAGATTAAGAGGTAGAGGAATGATAGTGATGGGGAGATAGTGAGATAGGGAGATAGAGCTCGATAGAGGTTTAGGGTTTCTTGGGTTTAGTGTTTAGGATTTAGGGGTTTATGGTTTCTCAAGTTTAGGGTTTAGGAGTTAGGAAATAGGGGTTAGGGGTTAGGGGTTAGGTTTAATCATGCATCCCAGTCATTCCCCTATCATTGCTATATATCCTATCTCTCCCCTCTATCTTTCCCTCTCCCTTATCGATGAAGCAAATGGAAACAAGAAAACTAGGACTCCCTTTCTCAGGTTTAGGGTTTAGGGCTTAGGGGAATTATTTAGGGTTTATGGTTTAGGGGTTAGGGTTTAGTATTTGGAAGAATTATTTAGGGTTACTTGGGTTTAGGGTTTAGGGGCATTATTTAGGGTTTATGGTTGCATGTCAAAAGTAGTCTCTCTCTCTCTAAATCTGTAAACCCTAAATAATGGCCCTAATCCCTAACCCCTAACCCGCATCTACCTCTCTCTTGTATCTATTCAAAAGTGCCTTTAAAATACTATGAGATACCTTAGTATAAGTAAATCATATAAAAATCAAATATATATATCATCATAATCCTATATAAATTTTGATAGTATTTTATAGCTAAAATGCCTAAATATCATCATAATCCTTTATAAATTTGCTTTTATTTTATAGCTAAAATGCCTAAATACTTAAAATGTATGCAATGCTAAAATAATAAAATTAAAAAAATGAAATACAATAAGGAAAAGGAAAACGGATATCCATTTCCAAAACGGATATCCATTTTGGAGATCATAAAATGCAAAAAAGACTGCATTTTTGCAAACCCGCGGCTTGCAAAAACGCAGTCTCATCTTCAAAAAAATGGATATCAGCGCTGAGGAACGGATATCCGATCCAAAGAGGTAAGATTTCATGCATTTTTTTGGTTTGTTTTGTATTTTCAAGCAATTTTTTTGGTTTTTATGCTAAGTGGGTATGTTTTATAATTTAATTAGGTAAAATGGATGCACAAAATGAAAACCCAAACCCTCCACCACCAAACCCTCCCCCTCCAACAGTAGAAGAGAATATTCAAAGAAATATTGATCATATAAGCAGGATCATAGAAATGTATCGCCGCCACCCTCGATTGTCTATAATGACATCGAATTTAGAGGGAATCATTAATCATATTCAAACCTTGTCCACCCAACACGAATCATTTCGACAATGGCGAGAAGCCAAGAAGGTCGAATATTCTGACGGTTTGTCATATGAGGAAGTCAAAGATTTAGAGATTACAAAAACTATGTTGGCCCAACACTTTGTCAATCCTAAAACCGGATTGCATGTTGATGTCTGTAAGCCCAAATTTTCAATCAAATGGTGTATTCATGAGGGCATTAGTCAAAACTTTTGGGATCGTTGGTGGATGGTTTTTGATAAACCACCCAACAACAATTTAGATGTGCCTTTGTATTTCCTCCGTAAACTCTATGCAGAGTTCGTCATGGGTCAACATGTTAATTATTTTGATTTTAGAGAGTTTCAAGGAGTGGGCAGAGGAATGCCTCAAGATCGACCTGGGGAAATTAGACAAGTACAAGGTCCCTATATTCCCCCTCCTGCTATCCCTTCTCCACCCCCAATGCAGCACCTAGACGTTGTTGCAAGTGCAACACAACAGGGCCTTAGTGCCATACACTCTTTGACCGAGCATTTGATTATACAGACATCTCAGTTTGCACAAGCACATGATGAAGGTGATGATATTGGATCACCTGGTACCACTAGACCGTCGTTGTCCAGACATATATGTGTGCCCCATCATTGCATTTCTTGCAATCATTTATGCTTGGGCCCTATTATGGAGAGTAGTGAGCCACCATTGAACACATCAGAGTATGATCTCCATTCACGAGATGAGGCAATGGGGTCCAGAACTCAAGCTGAGGGGTCAGGGACAAGAGTAGAAGCTACCGGATCAGTAAACATTAGAGAAGGAGAAATGCATGAGCAATCTTTTGTGCAGGTAAAATTTAAAGTTAAATTTTATGGTCTATTCCATTTGAATATATAAACAACTTTATTAGTACTAATTTATCTAAGTGGGATAATAGTTGATGATAGAGGAGGAGTTGACAGAAGTTCATCATGCAACTTTGTCTGCCATCCAATTTGGCTTGGACTTGCCGGTATAATTTGTTGTACACATTAACTTTTTTTTATGCATTTATTTCTTTGTGAGTAATTATATATTAATTTATATCTTGATATCAATTTTATTTTATATCCAATCGAAAATGTGAATGATGTGGCATCTTTGCCAATAGTCTATTCTCAAACTCCTGATTGACCCAAGGGACTATCATTTGCAGAACGGCTTTCTCAATGCCAACAAAGGGTGGAGGTAATTTGATTGAATTGTACTTTAATTAATAATTTAGAAAACTTAAATATTTGATTATAGTCATTTAGAGTCTTACATTCTTATCCTTTTAAATTGATGCAGGAGGCCTCGATGGTGGTATGTGCTTGTTTTCTAGTAGATAAGTTTTTGTGTAGTGCATTTCCTATTTTAAATGTATGCATTTCCTATTTTGTTTAATAATTATATATTAATTTATTTCAATGTTACTTTGCTTTTATGTAGTCTGTTGAGAATGTGAGTGATGTGCCACCTTTGCCATCATGCTTCACTAGGACACCTGATCGTCTTAAGAGAAAATCATTTGCAGAACGATTGTCTGAACAACAACATAGAGTCGAGGTAATTGAATTGAATTTTTCTAAATAATTGATAGTTTATCTAGTGGTCTTATAGTTGATTGTAGTGATTTAGATGTATGTTAATAAATGAAAGTTCTTAATTGTAGTAGATAAGAATCTATTTACTAATTTTAACTTGTGTTTTGACTTGTTAATGCAGGAAACTTCACCTCCATCAATTACTAGACATTTTGGTACAAAGAGGACACTTTTTAAGGATCCATCACAGATTGTGGATCCATCATAGATTGAGGGTCAAGTGGACTTGTAGTATTTGATGTAGCTATTTGGCATGTAGATTGTATATAGATTTTGAGACATGGCATATGCCACATTTTGTAAAAAATATTTTGAGTTGGCATATTTGCCAAATTTTTGTATATGTCTACCATTATGGACTAGATTTTAATGTATATACACCTTGATATACAATATAATTTAAATTCCTTATGTGCAAGTCATGATACTTCCCATGATGCCATACATTATGATGATAGTTCTTTAGTCCATTGATGATATGTTTAGCATTGAGAATGGTTTTAGATCAAGAGAATGGTTTTAGATCAATAGAATCAATATGAAAAAATTCCTTATATATGCCCTAATCAAATAAGGTCATGATAAACCATTTCATCATGTATTTAGTCTTCATCTTTTCAAATTTTGTAAATATGTCAAAGTTGTCATATGAAAAATGTAAAAAAAATGCAAAAGTATGGAAGATGAATAGTCAAGTACTCAAGAGTTAGTTGGAGACTATTGGTTTCCCTCAAATCATGTATAAATATGCATAAACCTGATGGAGTCAGGTTGTCATTGATGTCAAAAAGGTATTGATGGTTTGGAGTTACTTTAGTGTGTTCATATTGATAATATGTTCTCAAGAGAGTTTCGAGAATGTTTCAGGGATGCAGAGTGTTTCAGGATATCTTTACGATGAATATTTGATATCAATATGGTTTTGAGTTTGAATTGGTGCCTTCATACATTAGGAATTGTCAGTTGATCATATGGACAGAATAAGTGTTGTCAGTTGAGTTGGCTTGTTTAGTGTATATCTCTCATGTGATGAGTTGTTTATCAGTGGTATTGTTGATACAGGTGATGGAGTTCATTTGACATCATGTTGTGGCATAATCATATTTGATCTCAGTGAAACAGATGATATGATTTACAAGAGGCAGTGAAATTGGTCATGGGCTTTCATGCATTTCATGTGTATTCATATACAAGATTCATGTATTTGAGAGTATTGATCACCTTGGTGTTTTTCTTGTAGTTTGTCATCTCTCAGTGCTGTCTTCTATCATTCCCTTATCCATCTTCATAGAACTTGCTTACTAAACATATCCTTATGCATACAATTTTCTCCTTTAAAGGTGCATAAGACTATACATGCCACACACTATATTGTTTCATAGTTGAGGATGTTTTGAGCTATTGTCAGATCTCTGTTCTCCTACCTTGATTGTAACTGGTTACTCACTCTTCAAGTTTTGGTTAAAGAAAGGTTGTTCAATTTCTAAGATTTAAGGTCATTTCACTTATGTTGAGTGGCCAAAGGGTTATTATACATTGTGACCACCGGCCCCATCTTTCTTCATCGGGTGGCAAAGTCTAAATCAAGGCAAATGGTCAAGTTCGGTGGTTTTTGTTTTTAAAAAAACTTTATCACCTTTTAAAGAAAAGGCTCGAGCGGGAAAATTTTTTAAAAATTGGAGCATGGAGCCCGCGATGAAAAATATTTTACAGATCCCTGAGACCAAAAAATTGCCAAACTTTGACCAGGCAGTTCTCAGAATTCGTGAAAGTTGGGAATGTTCTGTTTGGACCTATAGGTGCATGTGACATCCTTCCACAATAACCTCTCTCATTTTTGGTCAACTCCATTCCGTTTGACCGTGTTGAAATCAAACGCATTGGTGCAAAATGCTTCAATTTGATGTAGTGGAAAGGTGCTAGGTGCGACATTTTTCATTCCATAGCTCATGGGGCCGAACGGACTCTGCCAACGCATCGAGGTGGGTGGGTAAATGCTAGGGGAGGTCTCATTTTGTGTGCCAAGCATCCCAGTCATTCCGGGCAAGAGGCTATGGGCAAAGTCCCTTAAGATCCCTGAGACCAAAAAACTGCCAAACATTGACCGGGCAGTTCTCAGAATTCGTGATAGTTGGGAATGCTCTATTTGGACCTACAGGTGCACGTGACATCCTTCCACAATAACCTCTCTCATTTTTGGTCAACTCCATTCCGTTTGACCGTGTTGAAATCAAATGCATTGGCGCAAAATGCTTCAATTTGATGCAGTGGAAAGGTGCTAGGTGCGACATTTTTCATTCCATAGCTCATGCGGTCGAACGGACTACGCCAACGCATCGGGGTGGGCGGGTAAATGCTAGTGGAGGTCTCATTTCGTGTGCCAAGTGTCCCAGTCATTCCAGGCAAGAGGCTACCAAGAAAGTCCTTTAAGATCCCTGAGACCAAAAAACTGCCAAACTTTGACCGGGCAGTTCTCAGAATTCATAAAAGTTGGGAATGTTCTGTCTGGACCTATAGGTGTACGTGACATCCTTCCACAATAACCTCTCTCATTTTTGGTCAACTCCATTCCGTTTGACCGTGTTGAAATCAAACGCATTGGCGCAAAATGCTTCAATTTTGATGCAGTGAAAAGGTGCTAGGTGTGATATTTTTCATTCCATAGCTCATGGGGTCGAACGGACTGTGCCAATGCGTCGGGGTGGGTGGGTAAATGCTAGTGGAGGTCTTGTTTCGCGTGCCAAGCGTCCCAGTCGTTCTGAGCTGTAAGCTACCGCCCAGTCAAAGTTTGGCAATTTTTTGGTCTCAGGGATCTTAAGGGACTTTGCCGGTAGCCTCTTGCCCGGAATGACTAGGACGCTTGGCGCATGAAACAAGACCTCCACTAGCATTTACCCACCCACCCCGACGCGTTGGCGTAGTCCGTTCGACCGCACGAGCTATGGAATGAAAAATGTCGCACCAAGCACCTTTCCACTGCATCAAATTGAAGCATTTTGTGCCAATGCGTTTGATTTCAACACGGTCAAACAGAATGGAGTTGACCAAAAATGAGAGAGGTTATTGTGGAAGGATGTCACGTGCACCTGTAGGTCCAAACAGAACATTACCAACTTTCACGAATTCTGAGAACTGCCCGGTCAAAGTTTGGCAGTTTTTTGGTCTCAGGGATCTTAAAGGACTTTACCGGTAGCCTCTTGCCCAGAATGACTGGGACGCTTGGCGCATGAAATAAGACCTCCACTAGCATTTACCCACCCACCCCGACACATTGGTGTAGTCCGTTCGACCGCACAAGCTATGGAATGAAAAATATCACACCTAGCACCTTTCCACTGCATCAAATTGAAGTATTTTGCGCCAATGCGTTTGATTTCAACACGGTCAAACGGAATGGAGTTGACCAAAAATGAGAGAGGTTATTGTGGAAGGATGCCACATGCACCTGTAGGTCCAAACAGAGCATTCCCAACTGTCATGAATTCTGAGAACTGCCCGGTCAAAGTTTGGCAGTTTTTTGGTCTCAGGGATCTTAAGGGACTTTGCCAGTAGCCTCTTGCTCAGAATGACTGGGACGCTTGGCACATGAAACGAGACCTCCCCTAGCATTTACCCCCCCACCCCGACATGTTGGCGCAGTCTGTTTGACCCCACGATGAGTAGAACAAAAAATATTGTTCTAGTTGACACATTCTCAATCATTGACATGGATGATATCTCAGTACTATTCCTTTAGGCACAATATGAGCTTCCAATGGAAGGCGCAATTGTGAGATTAAGATGATGAAAAGTGTGCCTCATTCACAGTCATGTTTTACTTGTCTTCAATGATGATTCCTTGATTCAACTTAATCCTTTGATAATACATTTTAACCTCCTTGTGAAAGCGCACTTTCAAGGTTGCTTGAGCAAGAGCTAGCGCCTCAACATCAAGGTGCACTTTTGGTGTTCTAGAAACATGAACTAGCACCTCAAATAGTAAGGCACTCATTCTAGGTTGTTTATTCAATAATTCGCACTAGTCACATATGGTGTAGAGAGGTAGATGTGTGCCCAAGTCATCATTTGATGCCTTCAATAACTATAAACTCCTTTAATGATGTATTTTATCCTTTCTATTCACTATCTAGCCTTAGGCGCACATTTTAGGTTGATCAATCATAATATAGTGCCCTAAGTACCAAGGCGCACTTTTAGATTAGTTTGATAAAGGATTAGCGCCCTCATTTCAAGGCGGAAGTTTGGAGTTGAAATACATCAAAATAACAAGTTTCTTCATCACTTCAAACATATTTAACACTTTGAAGATCTCCAACGCATGATTGAATATCAAGAAACCAATGTATCATTTCATGAAGGTCTTAAGTGTTGTAAATATGCATCTTCTTATTTAATCATGTGTTGTAAATGAAGGAATGCAATGATTGCAATATGTGCACAAAACAGAATTTTTGATAAAGATTGAAAGGAAATGTTAAGAAAATGCAATTGGCGGGTGTAAATCCAAAGTGTGGAAGCATAGACAAGGCATGTGAATAGTTTGGCATGACACCTCAAAGAGATGCTATCTCATGGAATGCAATGATTGCAAGATATGCACAAAATGGATTTTTTGAAAAGGCTTTAGAAACTTTGAAGCAAATACAATTGGAACGTTTAAAACCAAATTCCATAACCTGTGCAAGCATTCTCCCTACTTGTGCCAAATTAGGATCTTATATATACATATATGCACATAATGTCATGAAAATAATGTATAGTGTATATATCAAGCCATATAGGCATGTACAAATAAAACCATATGGGTATATACAATGATATACATCGATAACATACAAAAGTATGTTTACAAAGCCAAATACACATATGTAACAAAATGTCCCAAAATCAAATCTCCTATGGATTGCTATCAAATAATCTATGGCTCTTGCTAGGCCATGAAGATGGTGAACCAGTCAATGACTCATCTTCCATCGCTCATCGACTAGACCTCCTCGATAGAGATTTTTGAATTTCCATCTATTAATACAATCAAACAATGTGCACATTAATATAGAATTTAATATTCAAAATATATAACATGACATAAGTAATCAATCACTTACCACCAATTGGTGATCCCTTTTGATCATTTTTTGTCTCTCTTCTTCTATAGAGCTGGATGGGTAGGGGAGGTGACGTCCTGTGAGAAGCATGAACAAGCAGATTTAAAAGTAAACATGAATATCATAAATATGTACATTAAATGCTGCGCTTATTATAGGAATATTCTAGTACTATTTTAGGATTGTTGTAGGACTGTTGTAGTTAAAACTATCCTAGTAGACATGTATAGGACTGTTATAGGACTGTCATCTCATGGAATACAATGATGGTAAGATTATTATCAAGATTAGTATGAAGATTAATTATGACTATTATAGGACTTTTATAAGAATGCAAAGTAAGGAAGCATAGGCAAGGCACATGAACTGTTTGGTGGAATACCTCAAAGAAATGAGAATTTTGTCAGATGTTGTAATTGCAATTGCCATGTGACACATGTATGTAATATGTGAAAGCATAGACAAGGCACATGAACTATTTGGCAAAAGACATCAAATACATGTCACCTCATGGAATGCCTTATGTAGAAAAAGGTACAAATGTGCAGTATTAAGAAATACAAATGAGAACTAAAAATTATACCTCGAGTATAGTCAAAATAACCTATGATGCCATACAAAATAATTTATGATGCCATGTAAAATAATCTACGATGCCATCTAAAATAACTTTATTCACTGTCCTATATAGTCAAAAGCATGCATTATAGTTATTATAGTAACAAGATTTTTAATAAAACAATTCTAAAAAATAGAAAAAACAAGAACAAGTTAAGATAAAAAATGTCATACCTGTCCATCTAGAAGTTTAAATGCTAGTCAAGCGTACCTGAGGGGTCATCTCTTACCTTCAAAGTATCCAATATTGCTTCATGATCAGCATTACTAATTGTCCATAGTTCTTTTGATTTTGGTCTTCCACAATGCTTTAGTAACTTGACATTTGTTGCTACAACTAGGTGAGAATACATCAATATGGTTTTATGCTTCTCAAAGTCTTCAAAGGCCGGGATGCCATTCTTTTTAACCATATATGTTCGTAACCAAGTCTCAAAAGAAGACTCAATGTTATTCGTAAAGACATTAGATTGTTAAAATACAAATTCGAGGTTAGATATTCCTTGGGCTATTTTAGTATAGAGAAGCAAAATTGCAATATATGACTATCCTAGGAATTAGAATGGTTGATCATAGGATATTCATGGCATTTTGATATTAATGGATGGATTGATGGACATTTAGGGAGTTTAAGTTTAAATGTAATGTATGAGAATTCTTATTTATGAAGGATCTAATATGTCTTATGTCTTATTTGCAGGCCATTCAAGAAAGAAATGAAAAGATACCAAGGACTATCATAACACCTATTATAATTAGGTGCATCAAAGGATTGTCATCCAGGACCTTACCAATATGGGAAGTTATCAAAACCATGTCATGTTTAAAATTAAAGGCTTTATCACCTCTTTGTCCCTATAAGCCTATTAGAACAATAGGTCACATTTTATTCATATACCGGGGTTGAGAATAAACACTAAGCATTTGTAGTTATGGCAAGTGTAAATGGAAATAGATCACAACTTTAAACAATCTATCCTCTCCTAGATTGCACTGACTGAGTGGAAATTACAAATTCCCTATTAATGTCCTTTATATACTGAAAGTATGGGTAAGAAAGGTAAACTTTGTATGTTGTAGACAAGTGATGCAGAGCAACACATCAAAAGCTTACAAACAAGGTGTAAAATACCCATTAACCCACCAATTGCTCAAATAGCTTTTAAAATATCCTTCCCAAGGTCCAAACGAGACCGAAATACACTCTTTCTTTACTATCGGCAAGACATTTCTAATGTCTCATCGAACTATGCTTCATATGTTCTTCCTTTCTCTATTGTCGGCCAGACTTATCATTATTGGTAACCTTCAAATTTGTTAGCTCGATGTGGGACCTCTCACCGATGTGTAGAATCCATCACTCAGGCTTATGCTGTCAGTGTGACTCCTCCGTTGTTCTTCGATATGTATAAGAGGACGGATCAAAGTAATTAGCATGCTCCCTTCAAAGTAAAGACATGAGAATAGAGCACTTGTGAGATGGTTATTGTAAAGGGACAAATCAATCAGAGACATGCAGTTTCCTAGAGAATTTGGAATGCTTCCGCTCAAGCGATTGTAGGACAAACAAAGATGTTCTAACTTCCCCAGACCACCAAATTCTGCAAGTATACTCCCCTTCAAGTTGTTGTGTGAAATTCTTTTCCAGTGAAGTTGTGAGTAATTGGCAAGAGATTTGGGAATATAACCCTCTAGTCCATTTCTTCTTAAGTCAAGTATCTTCAATGCTTTCAACTGCTCAAACCAAGGTTGAATCCTTCCCTTGAAAGAACTAAAAGAGAGATTTAAAGTGCATAACAAGGAGAGACCTCCTTCGGATGGAAAAAGGGTACCTTGTAATTCCAATTGAGGGAGAATTATGGCCACCACTGATGCGGGAGCATCCAAGGGGTCACCTTGGAAAAGAGACCCAGGAAGGGCACGGAGAGATGATCATAGAAAGGTAGGGGTAAAATGTCCTAAGGGGCCTGATAAGGACCCTAGGACCAAAACGAATGTAATAAATACCTAGGTAGTTTAATTTTGTTTTGCAGTTTATTTTGGTGTGATGTGTTTCCTAAGGTCCAAGCGACCAAGAATGTGAGAATCGGGATGTAACTGTCCCATCGCTAGCTAGCAAGAAACAGAATGTAACTGTGAGGTGAGTGGTTACAGAACGGTTGGCATTCCCACCGCTGCAACCGCCACCCATGGAGAATGTTTTAAGCATCTTTTGTGATTAGACGGGGGAGATGTGTGTGTGTAGGCAGAGAAACAATCAGATTTTAGATTACAGAAAGAAGAATTTCCTTTTGATAGTGCATTTTATCTCCAGTTCTGAAATCTTGTTTTTATTTTCTGACTGGTATTGAAGTAAGATATTTTTTTTTACTTCTGAGTGTGACTATGCTGGAACGGACCCTCCCATGGATGTAAGAGTCTGGTTCTCATGGAGTGGTCTGCAGAAATCTGTACCATATTCGACTAAATCTAACTGTGCAGAGGGGAAATGAAGCTGGAAGGTGATCACCAGATGGAATGTGGATTGTGAGCCATGAGGAGAGATTGGTTTGTAGGCGAGCGTTGAATTTGCGGCGAACTTGAGTGGGAAGAGAACATGCTTCGATGCATCAACGAAGGTAGTTCGAGGAGTCATCAGCGTGACCGAATGTGTCGGTAAGAAAATTCTGAGTTAAGTGATAGTGTAGTTTGCTGATAGTGTCTGTTGAACCATCGGGTTGAACCAGTCCAACGGTTCAATAGTTTCTTTTGGTTCGTTGGTTCAACACTACACAATTGGTTCAACAGTTTGAGAGTTTGGGGTTGCGCCGGTTCAACCGCAAGGTTCAACCGGAAGGTTCAACCGGAAGGTTCAACCGGAAGGTTCAAGCTGGAGGTTCAACTGCAAGGTACAAGCGGAAGGTTTAACTGCAAGGTTCAAGCGAAAGGTTCAACCGGAAGGTTCAAGCGGAAGGTTCAACCGCAAGGTTCAAGGGGAAGGTTCAACCAAATGGTTTGAGTGAATGGTTCAACGAGTTCACAGGTTCAATGGTTCAATGAGCTCGTAGATTCATTTGGTTTAAGAGGTTCAATTGGTTCAACCACTACGGTGGTTCAATATATTTTGTGTTGCTGATTTATGTTTCCATAGCGCGCTCCCTATCAAATTGGTAATGGATAGGGGTTTTTTCAGGGGAACGTCGAAAGGGTTTGGCCGATACAGGCCGACAACGCCATTTAGGGTGAACTGTGGATTTTCCTCCACATCAACCACTCTATTGGTATGTTTCTTGTACCAAACACTAGTCTAGAAGCACACATTTTCTGAATTGGTAGAAGTCTAGTTGGAGAAATGTGGTCTGCTTGACTACTATTATTGTAGGATATGCATAAACGGGTTTCTTGAAAAGGCTTTAGAAATTTTCAAGCAAATGCAATTGGCAAGTGTAAAGCTAGATTCTACAACCTTTGTCAGCATCCTCTCTACCTCTACCAAAATGGGAGCTTTGGAATAGGGTATGGACATTCATCAAAGCATAATGGAAGTGGGATTTTTGTAGATATTCTAGTTGGAAATGCTCTGGTAGACATGTACGGAAAGTGTGGAAGCATAGACAAGACACATGAACTGTTTGAAAAAATGCCTCAAAGAAATGTGGTCTCATGGAATAAGATGATTGCAGGATATATACACACTTACTCCAATGTGAGATTCACCACCCTTGTCTATCGGTAAGACCAATACCCTCGGTGAGACTTTTTACTTGCATTCTGACGTTATAACTCTCCCCGATGTGTTTACCATCCATTAGTCATTGGTAAGACTTCTACATTGGTCAGACATTCTCTTCGATTTCTGATATCGTATCTCACACTGAAAGAATAAACACCGAACTACACCATTGGCTAGACCGCCTCTATCGGTGAAACTTTTCTTCTCTCCTCTGAGAGTCCATCTCTTTCCGATGTTCCTTCTATCGGTGTGACTCCCTCTCATCAGTGTAGTTCTCAACTGTTCTTCCGATGTGCCGATAAATAACCCATCGGTGACACTTAATGATTGTCACCCCGATATGACTTGATCTGTGAGATCAATGTTGTCAGCTCAATGGAACTTTGTCTCTCTGATAACTATTGTCAGTCTGATGTCTTCGATTTAGCCTATACATAACATGACTTGTTATCACCGGTCAACTAACGTATCTTTTCCCAATTTTCCCGATATGGCCGGTCAACCTTTGTATCCTTTGACATGTACATTCACCATTTACAACCACGATAAACGATAGCAGGATATACACGAAATGTCCATGCATACATAAACGATATACCCATGGATTGTATCTTCGGTGAAACAATACCAATGGTACAAAATATGTTGCTTCTCTTCATCCAAAACCAATGGCACAAATTTTTTCATAGATCAACAAAACGGATATCCGTTCTGAAAATGGATATCCGTTTCTAGAATGGATATCCATTTTTAGAACGGATATCCATTTCCAGAATGGATATCCGTTTCTAGTTGCTTTTACTGAAGCAAAATGGATATCCATTTTGATTGTTGACTTTTTATGGATTGTAACGTGTTTTAATGTTTCAGTCTCTTCTTTGAACTTCACCCTTCATGCTGACGACTTTTTTTTTATGCAAAATTGATAAAACTAAAAGGGTTTATAGAAAAAATTGTTAGCTTTCTAAAAATATAAGATTTATTTGGTTATCATTTTATTAAATAATTATTAATAATTTTCAATATACCGTGTCTCTGAAACCCTGATGGACACACTGATTGAAAAACATCCATAACTTTCAAACCATTTCACCTTTTTGAGATCCGAAACCTGCGTCACACTCTATGCTTTTCTGGCTATAGGTTAAATTTTTTTTTTTTGAATTTTGATTTTTTTTTATTGAGTTAGGTTGGCTGGAAAATTACTTTTTATTTTTTAAAAAAAGTCACACTAAAAAAATCATAACTAATTATTTTATTAGAAAAAATTTTCAAATAAATATGCATCACATCTGGACATGAGTCCTCTACTTATTTTGAAAGTTTAAAAAAAATATATATATTTTTACTCATAGTTAGGTTGGCTGGACCCACTTTTTATTTTTTTCTGAAAAATTTAATAGCTGTTCATTGAAATATTCAATTTTCACTAAGTAAATTTAGTTTTTTTTTTTTAAAAAATAGTAGCCTATAAACTAGATTCAATTCTCTACAAATTTCATTCTTACATCTTTTTCAAATTGTATAGATAATCCATTCAAAATTTCACATGAACTTGATAAAGTCTGATTTTTTGTATTTTCATTGCCACTTAGAGGTATAGTTTGGCCCATCATGATCTTGCACATACCCTCATATACATCGCGGAACCAAAATGATCATAAAATATGGTTAAGTCATTGTATGCTTTGTTCTTTGTATGTATCTTACATACAAAGCCGATATACATTGCTCTTTATACAAGGCGGAACTGAAATGTTTATAAAGTAAAGTTAAATTGTTGTATGTTTCCGCTTTGTATGTATGTTTCAGGACATAGAAAGAGAAACATACAAGGCTCTATATATACAAGGTGGACCAGACACATTTCAGAGCTTGAAGGGATAAACCGTTAAGTCTGATGAATGCATAAACTTATTGTATGTTTCGAGACATACAAAGCAAGATGTACAAGGCTTTATGCAAGCCGTGGAACCAAAAAGTTATGAAATGAGATGTAATTGTTGTATGTTTCGTGCCTTGTATGTATATGCTTTTGGTTGTATACATTTTGCTATACATGCAAGCCAGAACTGAGGAAATATTAAAATTTGGTTAATACAATATATCATAACTCAATGCATATCGGAAGATACATTGCACTATATGCAGGCTGCGGAACTGAAAAGAAAGTAAGCGATGGGTGATAAAAGTTGAAGTTTGAAAGGTGGCAGATACAAAAGATCTTGTATATGTCTATGCTTGTATCTAAAAGTTTGATACAAGTGATATATGCATCGTGGAGATACAAGTAAAAGGTAAGATGGACCCCACCATTGCATCTTAGGTTCGAATGTATAATTACAATGTATGTTTACGATATGCAAGCCGATATACAAAGCGAAAGAGGCAAGTTAAAGATACGACACAGATGCAAAAAAGAAATAAAAAATAGAGAGGTCTTTGTATATTTAAGTGCTTGTATGTTCATAACATACATATCCGAGATACAAAAAAGAAAAGATACATCAGACAAACATGTGCAATTAGCGAGAAGCTGTATATCCGATATACATTGTAGGGCATACAAGGCGGATTTCAAAAAGATTAAAATCCAGTTAACGCGATGTATTATTACTTAATGTATATCCGATATACATTGCATTATATACATGTCCCAGAATCGGCATTGAATAAAATGTGGTGTATGAAAGAGTTGAAGTCTGAAGCACATACAAATGAGTTTGTGTGTATCTTGCTTGTATCTAAAGGTTTGATACAAGTGGCATTGTATGCATCTGGTGGTGATCATCCTAACTTGTAACTATCGGCTTTCGATGGAGTTTTTACTCCAATGGCTGATGTCTGTCCGATGAAGGTTGGGTATCGGCGTAAGCAACGTGGTCGACAATGAAGATTGAAGTTGCCCTGATGGTCTTGGTCATGTCGATGGTGTGATATACAAAGCCGGATGCGAAGAGAAAATTAAAAATGGAAAAGTCTTTGTATATTTAGTGCTTGTATGTTTATGATGTACGAGCTGATATACAAAGAAATGATATGCATTCGCGAGATATAAGGAAAAAGGTGGGAAAGCAAAGCGAGAGGATTTTGAATGCATTTTAGAGCCCGATGGCATGTTTTTGGTCAACGATGGTTGACTCGACCATTTTTGACATTTTATATGCATTTGGATACGCAAATTTTCATAGATTCATAACCCGATATCTGTGTTTGCACATTCAACCTTATTTAATGTAATTTTTATCTTCTTGCAACAAACAGACAAGAATTAAGCATCATCTTTTAATAAACCAGTGTGTAAACAGTATAAAGCATTGATTCTATTTAAGTGAGATGTATATAATTTTTTCAGTTTCATTTCAATTCATATTTCACTAAGTTGCGTTGTCTTTTACAGACTGTTAAATGCATGGATAGTTGTCATATATATAGTTAATTTTTTTTTTTTCAAAAAGTAATTACATCTGACATTTTAAACATTGAATGTTGAAGTACCAAGTTGCACTGCTAGCAAACATTCACGGAATTTATGGCCCATCGGCATGTCTGCGGAATTACACAATTGTTTTTGCACTGTAAAATATTAGTTTACATAAAACTCTCAACGTAAATAGTGTTTGACAGTTAATATACGCGCTGCCGGAATCTACACTCTCAACATAAATAGTGTTTGACAGTAAATATACGCACTGCTGGAATCTATATATAGTTATTGACATTTGAGCTAGTTGCCACTATTTTTTAAAACATGGCTTTATGCAAGCCGCGGAACCAAAAAGTTATGAAATGAGATGTAATTGTTGTATGTTTCGTGCCTTGTATGTATATGCTTTTGGTTGTATACATTTTTCTATACATGCAAGCTGGAACTGAGGAAATATTAAAATTTAGTTAATACAATGTATCATAACTCAATGCATATCAGAAGATGCATTGCACTATATGCAGGCTATGGAACTGAAAAGAAAGTAAGTGATGGGTGATAAAAGTTGAAGTCCGAAAGGTGATAGATACAAAAGAGCTTGTATATGTCTATGCTTGTATCTAAAAGTTTGATACAAGTGATATATGCATCTCGGAGATACAAGTAAAAAGTAAGATGGACCCCACCATTTGCATCTCAGGTTCGAATGTATAATTACAATGTATATTTATGATATGCAAGCCAATATACAAAGTGAAAGAGGCAAGTTAAAGATACGACACAGACGCGAAAAAGAAATAAAAAATAGAGAGGTCTTTGTATATTAAAGTTCTTGTATGTTCATAACATACACATCCGAGATACAAAAAAGAAAAGATACATCGGACAGATGTGTGCAATTAGCGGGAAGCTGTATATCTGATATACATTGCAGGACATACAAGGCGGATTTCAAAAAGATTAAAATCCGGTTAACGCGATGTATTATTACCTAATGTATATCCGATATACATTGCATTATATACATGTCCTGGAACCGGCAGTGAGTAAAATGTGGTGTATGAAAGAGTTGAAGTCCGAAGCACATACAAATGAGTTTGTGTGTATCTTGCTTGTATCTAAAGGTTTGATACAAGTGGCGTTGTATGCATCCAGTGGTGATCAGCCTAACTTGTAACTATCAACTTTCGATGGAGTTTTTACTCCAATGGCTGATGTCTGTCCGATGAAGGTTTGGTATCGGCGTAAGCAATGTGGTCAGCAATGAAGATTGAAGTTGCCATGATGGTCTTGGTCACGCCAATGGTGTGATATACAAAGAACGAAAGATGCATATACAATATGCAAAGCCGGATGCGAAGAGAAAATTTAAAATGGAAATGTCTTTGTATATTTAGCACTTGTATGTTTACGATGTACGATCTGATATACAAAGAAACAATATGCATTCGTGAGATACAAGGAAAAAGGCGGGAAAGCAAAGTGAGAGGATTTTGAATGCATTTTAGAGCCCGATGGCATGTTTTTGGTCAACGATGGTTGACTCGACCATTTTTTACGTTTTATATGCATTTGGATACGTGAATTTTCATAGATTCATAACCCGATATCTGTGTTTGCACATTCAACCTGACTTAATGTAATTTTTATCTTCCTGCAACAAACAAACAAGAATTAAGCATCATCTTTTAATAAACCAGTGTGTAAACACTATAAAGCATTGATTCTATTTAAGTGAGACATATATAATATTTTTAGTTTCATTTCAATTCATATTTCACTAAGTTGTGTTGTCTTTTACAGATTGTTAAATGCATGGATAGTTGTTATCATATATATGGTTTATGTTATGTGTTTTGCAGACACAAATTTTCAATTTCTTTTGTTGTTGTTGGGATGGTTTTAAGATTCATGGCAAAGAGTAGAACTAATGTTAGTTACAAGTTTCAATTCTGTGTACATCTTAGGATATTGAAATTATTGGCATGGTTGTTTTAGGTGTTTTCTCACTCTATGCCAATTTTCTACTTGGAAACAAAGTTGGCAATGGTTAATGGTATATAATTTTTTGCATTTTATTTCTAGTCACATTTCACTAAGTTGCCCTTTGCAATAATTGCAATCGGTCATGCTAGCTAAGATTAAAAAATTCATTGCTAATAGAAAGCAAAAGTATGTCAAATGGTGGTGTTGGTTTTTCTTCTGAATCAGCATTAGGGTTTGCCAGTTCTAATGCATAGGCAGATTCAACCAACTAAATACAGGAGGTTGTGTGAGCTCCTCCCCTTCACTTCTGGTTCTGCTGCATCAAGGGGGGTGTCCCTATTTGCTAAAGATGTGGCCTTGAATAGCTCAATGATAGAATGATTTAGCTTGATAGCAACAAGTAGAATACTCTCATGTGTGGGCCAAGATCTGCATGATAGATCACAAGGTGGGCAACATTCTTGGACATATTTGTCTGGTTAAGGATGAGAGTATGTAGGGGGTTCCTAATCCTACTCCTACACTAACAGGTGGAAGTTATGAAATGGTTTGAATTGATGTTTTGGATGCAAGACAAGGGGTTTTGGATCATAACTATTGACCCAGGTGCAGACCGGTGCCTATCTCAGGGCAAGGAGTCAACTAGACGTATACAAGAGATGGTTTACAACTGTCATTCAAGTTTCATGGGGTTGGAGCTGATGCTAGCCTTACAAACACCACCCAAGAATGGGTATCTAACTGCCTCTACTTATAGATATCCCTGCTGACATATAACCTTCTTCACACAGTGACCTAAAACAGTTTAATCCATTCCTTGAATGGAAGTTACAGATCAAGCATGCAGTATAGAAATCTATACCCTAGAATCTATGAAACCCTTAGCAACTAGATTCAAAAGAAGAATAACATGCAGTAAAGGAGACAGATAGGTAAACACATGCATTACAACATTTTTCATAGATAACAACAATGAAACTGAACATATGTGCAAAATACATTCATCATGCAACTCATAAACTCCAAAATGAGATAGAACAACAAGGAAATGTTCTATTCTTCGTTATTTACACAAAAATGCCCAAGTTTTTGGTGCAAGAGCACCTCAAAACCCGAAGGATGTAGAAGATTCCTTGCATTTTCCAAAATGTTATATTGTAAGGCCTTAGGCCACTTTGAGTCTAGTTGGCCGAGTAACGGCATAATGTTGAGTTGTCAAGGAAAGAATGGTAACCGAACTGTAGTTTTGTAACTATTTAGCAGTGGTGGTTCATTTCCATCTTGTATAACTACCGCAAGAGTCTTTAAATAGTTGGTCTGTAGATAGACAGACGGACAGAGAGGAAAGCAAACAACTTGTTTGTATAATTTCTGGAAGTAATAGAAAAGTTTTGGTTTCTGGTGTAATTACAAGAACATCAGTTTGGAGTCATTCCACTGGTGGATTTCTTTGAAATCAGTGGAATGACCTCTGTGTAGTTAGATCTATTTCTATTCTTTAGTATTTTGTAGTTTCCGTGGTTGTTCGTTTGGTTACAACATGCAGAAGTAGTTAATGGTGTGGATTTTGGGTTGTGTCTCTAAATATGCATTTCATGAATATCCAGCAATTGTATGTCATAGACAATCTGAGTATATACCACATAAGTATGTCGGGTATACAGTTTAGGTGTATATGTATGTTGAAGACACTTGTGTGTATATGTCATTTGCATATCGGCAGGGCGGAGGTTACAGTTATATGCATAAACATACATTCTGAATGATAAGAAAGGTTGACTGATTGTATCGGTAGGAGAACTCTAGAGTTTGGCCGATAGTTAAGTCCTGTCGAAGGTTAAAGTCATTGTTAGACTTATCGGTGAGAGTTGCATTGTCAGAAGGTGGAGGAGAAGTCCCACCGATGATCTCAGTCACACCGATAAGTGTGAAGAGCAGAGTCTCCATTGAGGAGAAGATGAATATCGGAGAACAACAAAAAAGTCACACCGACGGCATAAGTCTGAATGATGGATTCTATTCATTGGAGAGAGGAGATAAAGGTCCATTGAGCCGATAACATTAATCTTGCCGATCGTGTTTATGTCGAGGTGAGATTCGAGAAGTGTCACCGATGAGGGGTTTATCGGTGTGAGGAGGTGCGTCGATAGGAGTTTGGAATAGGCTACCGATGGGAGGTGTGTTGCCGATGCGTCGGTAAGACAACAGTCATTGGGGAGATAATTCCAAGGGAGGTCGATAACAATTGTTTCACTGATACACATAACGGTTTTGATGGAAGTCTAAGAGATACAAAGGCATCAGTGTGAGAAAGGATATTGGTAAGCAAGGAGAAAGTTACACCGATGGAGGTAGGTCTGAGCGATGGAAGTCTACGGATTCTAAGATCATCGAGGTAATGGTTTGTATCAGTATAATAAAAATTAAACTTGCCGACAGTAGTATATCTTGTTGATGGTGAAGGAAATCAAATACTTTGGTATTGGTGGGACGTATGAGAGGGTTTAAAGGTGATTAAAGAACAAAACCCTAAAGGTCGAGGGTACAATGGGTTTTCACCTTGTTATGTAAGCTTCTACTTGATTGCTGTGCATCAAATTGGTATAAGAGCTCAGAAGATTTTGAGTGTGTAGATAGAGCATCGAAGGAGGCAATCTACACCAGGAGTTTGGGATGAGCATTAGGTTTTTATGATCTGATTCTTGTTGTGAAGTTTTTATGGTTGTAGGTGCAAGTTCACTCATTACTGTAGGCAGATAGGAAGGTCTGTCAAGAGGGCTAGAGGAGATGGTCCATTTGGTTGTCGCCAAAAGTCTTGGGGAGAGAGGTAAGAGAGGACTCCCAGGTGAGGGACAAAAGTGTTGTTGTAGCAGGAAGGAGTGGACTTCTGATGATAGAGAAGCACCTTGGAGGTAGCCAGTCAAACTCCATTGATAGGAGTCACAGTTGGAGGATAAAGAGGAAATAGTGGAGGTATCAAGTCAGAGTTGAAGACATAAAGAGGCACAAGTTGTTTGAAGCAGCCACATAACTCTTGGGACAAGAGTTTTCTTCGTGATGGGGAGTATGGTGTAGGAGCACCTCAAAACCCAAAGAATGTAGAAGATTCCTTGCATTTTCCAAAATGTTATATTGTAAGGCCTTAGGCCACTTTGAGTCTAGTTGGCCATGTAACGGCATAATGTTGAGTTGTCAAGGAAAGAATGGTAACCAAACTGTAGTTTTGTAACTGTTTAGTAGTGGTGGTTCATTTCCATCTTGTATAACTACCGCAAGAGTCTTTAAATAGTTGGTCTGTAGATAGACAGACAGACAGAGAGGAAAGTGAACAACTTATTTGTATAATTTCTGGAAGGAATAGAAAAGTTTTGGTTTCTGGTGTAATTACAAGAACATCGGTTTGGAGTCATTCCACTGGTGGATTTCTTTGAAATTAGTGGAATGACCTTCGTGTAGTTAGATCTATTTATGTTCTTTAGCATTTTGTAGTTTCTGTGGTTGTTCGTTCGGTTACAACATGCAGAAGTAGTTAATGGTGTGGATTTTGGGTTGTGTCTCTAAATATACATTTCATGAATATCTAGCAATTGTATGCCACAGACAATCTGAGTATATACCGCATAAGTATGTCAGGTATACAGTTTAGGTGTATACGTCATTTGTATGTTGAAGACACTTGTGTGTATATGTCATTTGCATATCGGCAGGGCGAAGGTTACAGTTATATGCATAAATGTACATTCCGAATGATAATAAAGGTTGACTGATTGTATCGGTAGGAGAACTCTGGAGTTTGGCCGATAGTTAAGTCCTGTCGAAGGTTAAAGTCATTGTTAGACTTATCGGTGAGAGTTGCATTGTCGGAAGGTGGAGGAGAAGTCCCACCGATGATCTTAGTCACACCAACAAGCGCGACGAGCAGAGTCTCCATCAGGGAGAAGATGAATATCGGAGAACAATAGAAAAGTCACACCGATGGCATAAGTCTGAATGATGGATTCTATTCATCAGAGAGAGGAGATAAAGGTGCATTGAGATGATAACATTAATCTTGCCGATCGTGTTTATGTCAGGGTGAGATTTGAGAAGTGTCACCGATGAGGGGTTTATCGGTGTGAGGAGGTGCGTCGGTAGGAGTTTGGAATAGGCTACCGATGGGAGGTGTGTTGCCGATGCGTCGGTAAGACAATAGTCGTCGGGGAGATAATTCCAAGGGAGGCCGATAACAATTATTTCACCAATACACAACAGTTTTGATGGAAGTCTAAGAGATACAAAGGCATCGGTGTGAGAAAGGATATTGGTAAGCAAGGAGAAAGTTACACCGATGGAGGTAGGTCTGAGCGATGGAAGTCTACGGGATTCTAAGATCATCAGGGTAATAGTTTGTATCGGTATAATAAAACTTGAACTTGCCGATAGTAGTATATCTTGCCGATGGTGAAGGAAATCAAATACTTTGGTATTGGTGGGACGTATGTGAGGGTTTAAAGGTGATTAAAGAACAAAACCCTAAAGGTCGAGGGTATAATGGGTTTTCACCTTGTTATGTAAGCTTCTACTTGATTGCTCTGCATCAGTCTTCAAGCACAAAATGAGTAACATAGTTTGGCCTTTATACTAAGACTGTGAACTCAACAAAATTACAACGGTCAACCTAAGAATTCACCAGATACAATGCATGATCAGATTGGTGCTCAAAATTGAATGCGACAGCTAGAAATAGAGGACAAAGCAGGTGAGATCGGGATCCGAGCCACTACTCAGGGACTTGCTTCATCAATCGGGTGGTTGAAACTGTCAACACGACCCATACTTCCCTACACAATATGCCATTAATGGCATACCAACTCACAGCCTCGGGATGTAGCAGTTGTGTGCCTTGCAAACCTTCTCCCACCTTGGGATGCTACTATGGAAGCATGGAAAACCCTCCATTTGAATATTTAAATGATAATCGTCGATCTCCTACCTTCCCACCGAGATTTACGGCGTTGATCACATTGAAAAGTCAGCCACCATTGATATCATGACATGTGGCTGCATCCTGCTGACTTTTCCATTCAAACTGCATGAGGATATATTATCCCACATGCACCCCGCGACAACCTCCTCAATACTTTATATACTAGGTTGCGAGCATATATGATGTCAGTGATTTTGCTCATGATGACACCAGCATAAACCTCATCATCATCCTCCCGCATGATAAATTGGCTCCTGCAGGATGTCACCCTATCGGCCAGACCCTCCATATCGGCGGACCTTATGTTTGTCCACTCGATATGAAAAAATCACCCTGATATCCAACATCATCCTGATGTGAAATATCACCCTTATCGAAAAGATCACCCTGATAAGGAAAGTCACCCTGATATTCACCTTCATCAGCACAACCTAATGCATCAGAGGAAGATCCTCCTACCTTGCCAATACTATATGTCTTGCCGATGAACATCCTTCATGTTCACAAAAATCCTGATAATGTCATCGTCATGTCTACATACCGTACACCTCCTCATATCCAGATGATGTCATCGTCATATTCATACATCGGGGTGATATTTGGATATGACTGTTATTTGAAAATATCATCCCCTCCTTCAGAAATATTATGATGCAGACAGGCAGAAAAGCGGATATCACCTTGACATAAGAATGATGTCAGCATCATTAGGGTGATAAAACAACAAACATGAAGTGATAAAATAACATTAGGATGATCTTAACAAAGATCACCCGATGTTCAAATATGATGACCCCCTTCAGAAATCTGGGTCATACGGAACCTTGCAGCAACATTAGCAGGATGATCTTAACTAAGATCACTCGATGTCAAAATATCACCCTGGTGAAAGATCATGTTGGCAGAAAATATGATGACCCTCGCAAGAAACATCAGGGTGATGACCAGAAACATGATGATGATGACCTTCTCCTCCAGAAATATGATGCTGACATTGAAACATGCTGAGGAGGCCTAAAAACTTGGAACTTTTTGGATTTTTAGGGAAGGTGCCTGCAGATTAATTGCTTGAAACCTAAATCCATGCAGGCACCACCAGTGGCTCTGTTTGGGGATGCATGCCTCTTGCAGGCATGGCGAGAACCATAGATCTCTAGGATGCAGACCAGTCCCTATCCATTGGGCAATAGAATCAAACTTACACTAACTTGCATCACCAAACACACTTGATGGCCTAAGGCCACCAAGAAAAGAAAAACCTATATCTCCCCTTATCAAACACCTTGTTTTCATTTGCATTCACTGGATCAAGCCTGGAGATACTGTCATGACCTACCCATAAACAAACCTTGTCATCTACATATTCAACCCTCTAATTTAGCTTGTCATTGTCACCCCTATGCAAACAACCTTCAGCATCATGTGACATGTGGGTGTCAAATTTATCAAACAATGCATATTCAAATGAAATATAACACATGTTATCATCTGTGTTAGCATTATGCATTGCAAAATGATCTCCTACCTGGACTGAAAATTGAAAACACTCAAAGTCCACCATGCAGCTAGGAAAATTAGGGCTCTCTTCATGAGCTGGTGTATCAAAGGAGAAGCTTTCAAATTCATAATTGTGCACATCATGCACACAACCAACAGTAGTACCAAACTGGAAAAGATTAGGCTCTGGCATCTCCTTGCAGCAGTTTTCATGATGTATGCTGGTCTCTCTTTCATCAAGATGAGAAACAGAATCCAAATCAATAGTAGGGCTCAAATCTTCACCATACTCAGACAGATCCTCATCATCACATGTGTCATAAATGGGTGATCCAAGAGTTTCAACTTCATTGTGGTATGCCACTGGTTCATGGGCAGCAGAACATGCATCTTCATTACCAATGGATTCACTCTGTGGAGGAGTATTAGCCTGTATGGCATAAGCAAAACTATAATCAAATTAAAAATAATCATGCTTAGCACTAGCACTTGTTTCAATTTTTGATTGCTCTTCATCATCTCCATGTGTTCAAAAAGAAGGCATTGATTCACACATGGAACTGCTGCTCTGTTTGCTTATTTCTTCTCTATCCTGAGCACAATACTCACAATTATCTCCACAAATCCATTCAAATAGATGTTCATTTTTGTCCATAACCTCATCATTATTTTCAGAACCAGACACCTGAATCTTGCAACGGGGGTCATCATTGATCCTTCTACTAGTATCCTCAACTAATGTATTTTCATTCTCATTTTTATCTTCACATGATGCCATAATCACTTGGTCATTTGCAGCCTTATAACCGTTATTCATACCAAAACTTGTGGATAGGGAATTCTGCATGTACTCATTTCTCATTTTTTCTATATTTTCTATGAACTTGTATGCCATCTGCATACTTGTTATCTTGAATTCCCTCAACAATGCAGTAGAGCCCTCCTCGAAAGCTTCAAAATATATGCCAACACAGGTTGAAACATCAGGTCTGAAGTTTTCAGGGATTTCTGAAAGGGCTACTGCAAATCTATGACTGAAATCAATAGCGAGTTCTTTATCTTGTTTTCTAATTTCCATTAATCTTGCAACAAGATCAGCAAGTTCTCTTGCAAATTCTTCTTTGAAACAGTCAGCAAGTTCATCCCAACAGGAAAAGGATCTCTTTGGAAAGCTCAAATACCAATCTCTAGCTTTTGTATCAAAAGATCTAACAAAAAACCTCATCCACATATCCTCATCTCTAAATGAATGTCTTTCCATAAAACTGTGAAAATTTTGGATATGTGCACCCCCATCACACACATTGTGTCCATTAAATCTGGGCATCTGATTATAAATTTTAGCAGGCATACTTTCAACTTGATAATCAACCCATGACAAATCTAATTGGTCATACAAAGGATCAAAAGGGCTGATAAGAGGGTTATCATTCTGACTAGCAAACATAATAGGGTCACTGCTATTTAACTGGGCCTACCTAGCCTCTAAGAATATAAACCTATTTTTTATCTCTTCTATTCTTTTACTCAATACATCATCCCCCTCTTGACTGAGTATGCGATAATACATATTTGGATTCATAAAAACTTTACTCTTAGACATCCTTTGTCTACCTAAGACCTAAGGCTTCCCCTGGCATCTAACCTATGCAATAAACGACAAATATAAGGGGAAGAAACTAGGTACCTTTTCTCATCCAGATGTAGAAACTTTGAACAGAATATTTTTAGATCTCAATAACATACATCAGCCTTTCATGTGCACCAAAACTTTTTGCAGAGTCGCCACCTCTCTAGAGAGGATAAAAATTTACAACACCTGAAAGCTCAACATATATTTTTTTGAGTTCATACCACTAGTAGAGCAAGGCAAAACTTCACCAGAGACTGCAAGATATCACTTTTTTTGTTCAACCCCAGTAGAGTCGCCATTTTGTTGGTGACTCGGATGGATAAAATATAACACTTCTTTTTTTGTCAAGTCCCCAGCAGAGTCGCCATTTTTTTGGTGACTCGGATGGATAAAATATAACACTTCTTTTTTCATCAAGTGCCCAACAGAGTCACCATTTTGTTAGTTTTTCTTTTGAATCAACATTAGGGTTTGCCAGTTCTAATGCACAGGTAGATTCAGCCAACTAAATACAGGAGGTTGCGTGAGCTCCTTCCCTTCACTTCTAGTTCTGCCACACCAAGGGGGGTGTCCCTATTTGCTAAAGATGTGGCCTTGACTAGCTCAATGACAGAATGATTTAGCTTGAGAACAACAGGCAGAATACTCTCATGTGTGGGCCAAGATCTGCATGATAGATCACAAGGTTGGCAACATTCTTGGACATATTTGTCTGGTTAAGGATGAGAGTATGCAGGGTGTTCCTAATCCTCCTACACTAACAGGTGGAAGTTATGAAATGGTTTGAATTGATGTTTTGGATGCAAGACAAGGGGTTTTGGATCATAACTACTGACCCAGGTGCAGACCGGTGCCTATCTTAGGGCAAGGAGTCAACTAGACGTATACAAGAGATGGTTTGCAACTGTCATTCAAGTTTCATGGGGTTGGAGCTGATGCTTGCCTTACAAACACCACCCAAGAATGGGTATCTAATTGCCTCTACTTATAGATATCCCTGCTGACATATAACTTTCTTCACACAGTGACCTAAAATAGTTTAATCCATTCCTTGAATGGAAGTTACAAATCAAGCATGCAATATAGAAATCTATACCCTAGATTCTATGAAACCCTTAGCAACCAGATTCAGAAGAAGAATAACATGTAGCAAAGGAGACAGACAGGTAAACACATGCATTACAACTTTTTTCATAGATAGCAACAATGAACTGAACATATGTGCAAAATACATTCATCATGCAACTCATAAACTCCAAAATGAGATAGAACAACAAGGAAATGCTCTGTTCTTCATTATTTACACAAAAATGCCCAAGTTTTCAACCACAAAATGAGTAACACAGTTTGGCCTTTATACCAAGACTATGAACTCAATAAAATTACAACGGTCAACCTAAGAATTTGCCAGATACAATGCATGATCAGATTGGTACTCAAAATTGAATGCGGCAGCTAGAAACAGAGGACAAAGCAGGTGAGATCAGGATCTGAGCCACCGCTCAGGGACTTGCTTCATCAATCAGGTGGTTGAAATTGTCAACACGACCCATACTTCCCTGCACAATCTGCCATTAATGGCATACCAACTCACAGCCTCGGGATGCAGCAGTTGCGTGCCTTGCAAACCTTCTCCCGCCTTGGGATGCTACTATGGAAGCGTGGAAAACCCTCCATTTGAATATTTAAATGATAACTGTCGATCTCCTACCTTCCTGCCGAGATTTACGGCATTGATCACGTTGAAAAGTCAGCCACCATTGATATCATGACACGCGGCTGCATCCTGCTGACTTTTCCATTCAAACTGCATGAGGATATATTATCCCACATGCACCCCGCGACAAACTCCTCAATACTTTATATAATAGGTCGCAAGCATATATGATGTCAGTGATTTTGCTCACGATGACACCAGCATAAACCGCATCATCATCCTCCTGCGTGATAAATTGCCTCCTACAGGATGTCACCCTATCGGCCAGACCCTCCATATCGGCGGACCTTATGTTTGTCCACCCGATATGAAAAAATCACCCCGATATCTCACATCATCCTGATGTGAAATATCACCCTGATCAGAAAGATCACCCCGATAAGGAAAGTCACCCTGATATTCACCTTCATCGGCACAACCTGATGCGTCGGAGGAAGATCCTCCTGCTTTGCCAATACTATACGTCTCGCCGATGAACATCCTTCATGTTCACAAAAATCCTGATGATGTCATCATCATGTCTGCATACCACGCACCTCCTCATATCCAGATGATGTCATCATCATATTCATACATTAGGGTGATATTCGGATATGACTGTTATTTGAAAATATCACCTCCTCCTTCAGAAATATCATGATACAGACAGGCAGAAAAGAAGATATCACCTTGACATAAGAATGACGTCAGCATCATCAGGGTGATAAAACAACGAACATGAAGTGATAAAATAACATCAGGATGATCTTAACAAAGATCACCCAATGTTCAAATATGATGACCCCCTTCAGAAAGCCGGGTCATACGACAACATCATCAGGATGATCTTAACTAAGATCACCTGATGTCAAAATATTACCCCGGCAAAAGATCATGCTGGCAGAAAATATGATGACCCTTGCATGAAACATCAGGGTGATGACTAGAAACATGATGATGATGACCTCCTCCTCTAGAAATATGATGCTAACATTGAAACACGCTGATGAGGCCTGAAAACTTGGAACTTTTTGGATTTTTAGGGAAGGTGCCTATAGATTAATTGCTTGAAACCTGAATCCATGCAGGCACCACCAGGTGGATTTCCACACATTATATATTATAATATTCCCTTGTCCCTTAAAAATTTATCTAACTTTGAATAAATAGCTTTATCCTCAAAATTTATCTAACTTTGGTTTATCCAGTTGTTGCAGGATACACAAGTCTATGGAGCACACTGAAATTAATTGTCTAACTTTTCTTACAAGGTTGGATTTATATTTGAAAGGACTAATATTTTTTTTACATGTGTTCAAGGCTGAAGTCCGCCAGGAAAATGAAGAAATTCTGGAACAACAAGAAGATGTAACACCTATAATCATGAGTTGTTTAGAAAATACATAAGCTAAATCAGTTGTAGAAGGTAACTTAGATAGTGAAACATCTTTCCTTGAGTCATTTTATGGCGTGAATTGGAGTTGTCTACTTTATAATAAAGGTGAAGCAGAGTGCAGGTATGAATATTTTGAAAATCATAGAGAAGAAAGTGCTTCTTGTTTCATGTCATCAAACAATTAGCAAGAAAGATATGATGAGGGGGAAGATAAATATGAAATTGATCTTGATACACTAGACAAATATATTGAATTATTAAATGCTTGTCAAGATAATGTTTCTAGATCTGAATTTAGTAGTTTTGATAGAGATGAGTTGATAAAGAAGCGTAAACAGGTGGTGGAAGAATTTAAATGCACTGCTGCTGATGAAGTTCCTATGATTACAACTAATGGAGTGATAGAAAAGAAAGTAAATCCTAATTTCATAGCTGACTTCTTTGAGTTGAATGATCAAATGTAAGATTGTTGCAGGGCTTGATAGAGTTGAGAGTTTGAATGCATAAGCCCGCTGCGTCCGCCAGATTGCTTGTATGTTTATGCATTGAGCGCCGAAAATATACAAAGGTGACATACATTGCAATATAGATTGGATGGAACCAAAAAGTTATTAAATGAGGCTAAGTTGTTGTATGCTTTTTGCTTTGTATGTATCTTACATACAAAGCTGATATGCATTGCACTTATACAAGCTGCGGAACCGAAAAGTTATTAAATGAGGTTAAATTGTTGTATATTTCGCGCCTTGTATGTATGTTTCAAGACATATAAGATGGATTTCAAAAAGATTAAAATCCGGTTAACGTGATGTATCATTACTTAATGTATATCCGATATACATTGCATTATATACATGTCCTGGAACTGGCAGTGAGTAAAATGTGGTCTATGAAAGAGTTGAAGTTCGAAGCACATACAAATGAGTTTGTGTGTATCTTTCTTGTATCTAAAGGTTCGATACAAGTGGCATTGTATGCATCTCGTGGTGATCGGCCTAACTTGTAACTATCAGCTTTTGATGGAGTTTTTACTGCGATGGCTGATGTCTGTCCGATGAAGGTTTGGTATCGGCGTAAGCAATGTGGTCGGCAATGAAGATTGAAGTTGCCCCGATGGTCTTGGTCATGCCGATGGTGTGATATACAAAGAATGAAAGATGCATATACAAGATGCAAAGTCGGATGCGAAGAGAAAATTAAAAACGGAAAAGTCTGTATATTTAGCGCTTGTATGTTTATGATGTGCGAGCTGATATACAAAGAACTGATATGCATTTGCGAGATACAAGGAAAAAGCTGGGAAAGCAAAGCGAGAGCATTTTGAATGCATTTTAGAGCTCGATGGCATGTTTTTGGTCAATGATGGTTGACTCGACCATTTTTGACGTTGTATATGCATTTTGATATTTGAATTTTCATAGATTCATAACCTAATATTTGTGTTTTCACATTCAGCCTGATTTAATGTAATTTTTATCTTCCTGTTGGTTTATTAAAAGATGATGCTTAATTCTTGTCTGTTTGTTGCAGGAGGACTAGATTTTTATTAATTATTAATTAATGATACTTAAGTGGCTTTAACAGCTCTACCGGGTATTCATATAGATTGACAGGTCAACAGGGATTGCAATTTGCAGAAGACACCCATTACAACACTTTCATTCATTCAGGTATAACCTTGTAAAAGTGCTCGATTGTGGTTATGGGTTGTATATTCTTATTTTACTACTTTACAATCTGAGTACTCATATCTGCTCTACATAATTATGAAATGCATTTTTTAGGTTTGAAGTAGATAAAACCTAAGTGGCATCAATACGCATAGAGTACAGATGACAGCAGACAATACAATAGATTAGAAATCCTTTAAACGGTTTTACTAGAACACATGAAATGTTTGTCTATCTATCTATGCATATGTGCAGATACATAGAAAACCAAAAAAGATATGAAACATGCAAAATCTAAAGTAGCAGTCATCAATTTGGGAACATAGAAAAGTGAGATTTTTGATTAGCATGAGGCTTTGGACATAATATGTAGAGAATCCATATTGAATGTTTATCTCATCAATCTATGAGTGTTTTTGTAACAGAGTAGTCTAAATATTTGCATCCAATAAAAAGAAGAGAAAGATGTGCTAGTTTTCATTTTCACTTGACATTTTGAACAAAGTTGAAGAAAATTTTACTGTAGATTATCATAGTATGCATAATGAGAGAGAAGTTTAGAGCATTATAATTTTTCTTGAAAGAATTTAATAAGGTTTCTAATATTTTCTTCTAATGAAAAGAAAATTTAAAACACATTCGATTAAGGACTTTGATTTTGTAGTCAAAAATACGAATTACATAAGTTCCAAGACAAACTTTATCATTAGATATTTAATATAATAAAATTAGGCAAAATGATAAAGTAATGTGTAGTTCAGATAGTAAAGACAGTATTAAAGAGGTATTGTGTATAAGATATATGTAACAAAAATGTAGTTTCGTATGCTTTAGTAGAGACTAGGAAAAACTATGCAATTCAATCTGGCTGTGGTGTTGTGTTGCATTTGCTTCCTGCAAGATGAAGATGAAGGTGATTGTAAAATTTTTTTTTATTGGACAAAATAAGTGATAGGGAGGAGACACTATAGGCTTTGTGAAGAAGTTAAATTTGTTTGTTGTATTTTTTGTTTACAAGTAAGAAGTTGGAAGAAGAGAAAGGGTGTACCTTAGTATATTGGCATAATGTGTTCATTCTTTACGACAAGATGCATTAATGATGACATTGGACTTATTCAATGTAAATTTTTCTTTTTTACTGAAGTCTCGTAACATGAAAATCACTGGTGATTTATCTTTGAGGTACTTGTCATAGCTAATCTGTTGTAGGTCTGGTAGCAGCATCTGTATGATATTATTGTCGCAAGAGCAATGTATTGTCTATTTGTTGTCTGTTGTCAGAATAGTCTTTAGATAGTACGATAGATATAGGCGACCTGTTCCTTGCATCTATCACACTGGGCAGTTTCATTGTCAAGTGCTCCATAGGAATCAAATTTATAATTACATTTTGAGCAAAATACGTGGAAAGGACTAGAAAATGCATTGGCTATTTTCAATGTTCCTTGTACCTGCAATACATATGGAAGTATTGTTTGGTTAGCAAGATATTTTTTTGTTAATTTTGTTTTAGATTTGCTAAGGAAAAAATTGGAGATTGTAAGAGCTGTTACCTCAAATGTTGAGTGCAACAAAGTGTTTAAGTGATCCAAGGTCCTTTTGTCATTTAATACATCGATATATGTTGACTGGCAAGTGTGAAGCATGTTGTCTTTGGCATTGATCCATTTGACAATATTTTTGAAAAGGATAATTGGAAATTCATTCCTTTGGAGCTGTTCTTCCATTTTTAAGAAATGGTCCTCTAAATTTCAGTGCATCTGCAGCTGTACATGTAAGTAAGAAATGAAACTGTAGAAGAGTAATGAATGTTAATTGGAAAGTAGGTTCAAGAACTAGAAACAGTTTAAACAAGAAAGGAGACAGTTGAATCATAAACAAGTACATGAACCTTTTGCATTTGCAACATGTTGTTTGCTTTAAATTGCTAATTCTTGCTTTATTTTGAAGCTTTAATAAATGTTTGTTTAATAGTTAAGCATTTTAATAATCTTTTTGGAGCAGTTATGATTTCATTAGGAAATATTGTTTAAAAATACTAAGCCATCATAGTATGTTATGGATGTTGGTCAGTTTCTATCACTTTCAAGTCTTCTGTAGACCTCTAGTGTGCAACAGGGAAAGAGCTACGACAGCAGCGTAAGACTTAGACAATGAGGACCAAAGAACTCACCTATATTAGTATTAAATTTGTAGTGTTTATCTACTTAATATTTGCACCTCTAAAATTAAAAATCAACACACAAGTTGTTGCACCAACTATCCTCAAGAGGGAAGAGGTGCAGTTAAACATAGAACAGAGAATAAACTACAAGCAAAGCAGAATATGAATATTTACAACAGCAAAAAACTAAACATAATTCTACATAAAATAATAGAGCAATCAGGAATAAGTAATAACAACATTCATGATTACAATGCATCAACGCATCATTTAGAGGTCCATTACTTTTCCTGTTACTAGCGGGCTGAACAATACTATTCTTATCTAGTAGGAGCCCACCGGAATTGGTATTCAATTGACTATTGAGAGGTAGGGGAGGCGGGAGAGGAAGCGTTAGGTTGAGTAATGTTGTTAGATGGAAGGCACCAAATTATAAGAGATATGGCAACATAGACAGGTAGCAGATAGACTTCAACTATTTTTGGGCATTTGGGAGGAAAAGATAGTACAGGAATGGAGACGATATAGTGAGTGACAATAGCCAGAGTTGTTTGTAAAAGAGGAAGCCAGTAAGGCGTGCAAAATGTCCAAAGATATATAGCAAGACATACTAAATCTCATGCATGTGCACTGAATCGACAAAAGATGTACATTGTGTTTCAATAGGCTATAATTGAGATACTTTCTAGAGCAAGTAAAATTCATCAAAAGTCATAGGAATGATCATTTCAAGAAGATAGAGAAAAAGGTTTAGTCAGTACTTTTACACTCAGCCTTGTAATATATAGATTTTGTTGGTCATGTATTTGGTGAGTACTTAAAGATTGCTTTGTAAGATAATGTTGTGGACATAACTCATTGGCTTGTTCTATATTATTAGAGTGCAGAATGCAGGTAGACTTTTGAGAGAACTTATAGAGCGAGTCATGAGGGTTATGGTCTCCAGTTAACTAAAACATAGTTTCGTTCAAGCTGGGAAGATATGATAAAGAGTTGGAACAGGCAAGCTTCTTAAAATATAATGCAGTTACCATAAAAAAAAAAAAATTCAAAATGATTTAAAGTTAAAACTAGTATCTAGAATCTTCAAAAGTGTACCTGGGCTTTGTCAAACTCTGAATCTCCATCTTGCACATCAACAATAAATTGGAGACCTATTTTTTTTGCTCTTGTAACCAATACACCTATAGTGCCTATAGTATATTGTTCTATACTTGCCAACAATTATTTTATGGCTGTGCTGGGGATGAATTTATAGTCAATACAAATTTGTGGAATGATTTCCACTGTTGAGGACTTTGTTAGAACCAGTATGCAGTCACAATCACCATGATCATAATTTGTTCTTGATGAAGGGGGTAAATCATAAAACACACAATAACAGAAATTGCGCATAGAAAATAGAATGATATTTTATTAACATGGGAAAAACATTACATTACAGAAGCTCAAATACAATCAGAGGATGAATCCCCTACAGGCTGCAACACATTACAGCTCCCTCTCTCAAAACTCTGGAATCTTCAGCCTTCTGTAATTCCCAAATCAACTAGGGTTTCTAATTTCTCGACTTTCTTGACTCTGCACCTTCCCCCTTAACTCTACTACCCTAAGGGTTCCCAAAATGGTTATATATAGCCCTTTTTGGTGACCACCAGCTTAATTTTGAAATTTGCATCTCCCTCCAAAACAAGTCAATTTCACGGGGCCATAACTTTCGATCCGACCGTTGGATTTTCAATTATAATACCTTTTCAGAAAGCTCTCGAAAAGACGATGGTGCGCAAGTAGTACCAATAGGTAGACTACTTGGGTTTCCCACCAAATTTTGGGCCCATCCGGAGCCTCTAAGTGCCTCAAATTTGACTTTGAATATTTCAATAGGATTTTTGGAATTTAAAATTTTAATATCTCACAAATGACAAATGATATTGAAGTGATTTCTTCACCATTAGCTTCAATTCACCATTCTAGAGGTCTGTGTAAGATTTTGTATCCAACCGTGCACAAATGCAATGCAAACTTACTAAAAATAGTAACCCTGCGAAATTTAGCCCTTATTGAAAAAAAACAACATTTTTTTTTTGGTTGATGCAAGATTGCTCTTACACCCTAGATGCTCCTACATCAGACACCCGGGGTAATTTGAAAAGTGACCCTGTCACTTCTCATGTGCTAGAGGGAATCCAAAACGATTAACCTCAGTCTCAGATAACCATGATGAATCTTCAATAGGCCTCCCTTTCCATTTTACCAAGTATTCTGTATACTGCCTGTTTCTTGTACTCTTACCCACATGGCTATCCAGAATGCCCTCTATCTCCTCCTTCTCTGAAGTAGATGCTGGAACACTCCACTGCGCTTCTGTTGGTCTGTGGATGGTGTGCAGAACTAAACTTCAAATTTGTCTTCAACTTCTTCTATAATGTCCTCCAAAAATAACCAACGAACTTGCTATCTTGATCTGAAACTATGCTCTTTGGTAGACCATGTAGTCTCACCACCTCTCTGAAAAATAACTCAGCAATATGAACAGCATCATTAGTCTTCTTGCAAGGAATAAAATATGCCATCTTCGAGAATCTGTCCACCACCACAAAAATGGAATCATGTCCTCTCTGTGTCCTTGGTAAACCAAGAACAAAATCCATACTGATATCATCCCATGGCTTCTATGGTACAGGTAATGGCTGATATAGACCTATGTTCTGACTTGCTCCTTTTGCCATCTGACATACTCTGCAACTCTGCACAAATTTCTGCACATCCTGCTGCAACTGTGGCCAATAATAATTTTCACCAACAATAGAAATGGTCTTATCTGGACCAAAGTGTCCAGCCAATCCTCCACTATGCTTCTCCTTAATCAGGTTCTCTCTCATGGAACTCCTTGGAATGCACAACTGGCTTCTTCTAAATAACATGCCATCCTGGATTATGAAATCCAACCATTTTGTCTTGTCCAAAGTAACAGGTTCCATACAAGCTTTCCAGGCCTCTGCGAAATCTGGATCTTTAGGATACAAACTTTTGAGCTCATCGAACCCAACAACCTCTATCTTCATTTCTATCAACAAATTTTGCCTTCTGCTCAAAGCATCTGCAACTCTATTGGACTTCCCACTCCTGTGCTTCAAAACAAAAGTATAGCTCTACAAAAACTCAACCCATTTTAAGTGCCTTCGGTTCAACTTTCCTTGACTATTAAGATACTGCAAAGCCTGATGATCAGTATATAAAATAAACTCCTTTGGCAACAAATAATGTGTCCATTTCTTTAAAGCCTGAACTATTGCATAAAACTCCTGATCATAAACATAATACTTTTTCTTGGCATCATTAAGCTTCTCACTAAAATAGGCAATGGGCTTACCTTCTTGGCTCAAAACAGCTCCTATACCACTACCACTAGCATCACAATCTACCTGAAATACCTTATTGAAATCTGGAAGTGCCAAAACGGGTTGTTCTACAACTTTCTGCTTCAATGTATCAAAGCTCTTGTCTGCTCCTTTAGTCCATCTAAACTCTTTTCTATCCCCTCTCATTGTCTCAGTTAGGGGTGCACAAATGCTACTAAAACTCCTGATAAACTTTCTGTAAAAGCTTGCCAAACCATGAAAGGATCTTACCTCCGTTGCACTCCTTGGCGTAGGCCATTCAATGATAGCCCTTACTTTTTCTGGGTCCATCTTAAGACCTTCCTCTGAGACTACAAATCCTAGGTATACCAACTCCTTCTTTGTAAAACTACATTTCTTCAGATTAATCAGCAACTTCTCCTCCCTCAGCTTCTCTACAACTCTTCTGATATGCATCAAATGCTCATCCCAAGTCTTACTGAAAATCAAAATGTCATCTAAATAAACAATAACAAAACTTCCCAAAAATTCCTTCAGTACCTCGTTCATGAGCCGCATGAATGTGCTCGGTGCATTGGTTAGCCCAAATGGCATGACTAACCACTCATACAAACCCTCCTTTGTCTTGAAGGCTGTCTTCCATTCATCTCCTTCTCTGATTCGAATCTGGTGATACCCACTCTTTAGATCAATCTTTGTGAAGTACTTGGCTCCACTCAAACAATCCATTATGTCATCCATTCTCGGCAATGGAAATCTGTACTTGATTGTGATCTTGTTGATGGCTCGGGAATCTGTACACATCCTCCACTCTCCATCTTTCTTTGGTACTAGTACTGCAGGTACCGCACATGGACTTAGGCTCTCCCTTATCAGTCCCTTCCTTAACAGCTCGTGAATTTGTCTGTTCAACTCTTCATTCTCTGCTGGAGTCATTCTGTGGGCTGCCTTATTTGGCAAACTAGCTCCTGGTATCAAATCCATTTGATGACTTATCTTCCTCATTGGTGGTAAACCTTCTGGTACATTATTAGAGACAATATCTTGAAATTCTTCCAACATTTCTGAGACTTCTACTGGTGCATCTTCACATTTCTCTTGACTGACGTTAGGAATCAATGCAAAGCAATGACGCTCATGCTTCATACCCTCCAAAAACTTTCTACCATCTACCAAGCAAATTCTGGCAGTACTACATACCTTTTCTTCCACCTCCTTCAAAGGCTTCAACTTATGATGGACTCCATCCTTTATTAGGGAGTATGTGTTTGCACGGCCATCATGGACAGCACTGCTATCATACTGCAACGACCTCCCCAATAACATATGACATGCATCCATCGGTATGATGTCACATAACACCTCATCATGGTAGTCACCAATCTTGAACTTCACTAAACACTGTTCATTGACCAAAGCTCTATGGTCCTTCTACAACCATGCAATCCGATATGGATGCGGATGCTTTCTTCTTGTTAACTTCAACTTGTCAACCATCTCCTCTGAAACAAGATTATCAGTGCTTCCACTGTCAATAATAATATCACAACACTTACCTTCACATTTGCACCTTGTGCGGAATAAACTCTTCCTCTGATTGGGTTCTTTCTCCTCATTCAACAAAGTTCTTCTGACAACTAGGGTTTCTCCCCTTTTTGCATCTTCAGAGCACTCAGACTGGGCATCTTCATCCACATGTGTAACTCGTGCATTACCTTCAAGTCTTCTATTCATCCTTCCTTGATGTTGTGGACACTCGTATGCTCGATGCCCTTCTTCGCCACATTGGAAACATGTTCCTCTGAAACCTCCTCTTCCAGGTCCTTGCCCAGGTCTACCTCTTCCTCTTCCTCTTCCTCTTTGCTCACCATTATTCTGGTCACAAGGGCGGTAGGTATTATCTCCTCTCTGATTTCGACTGGTTCCAGCTTCTTCACTTTTCTTTGGATCTTCATTTCAACCTCCATAGGGTCTTCCGCTAGTCCTTCTGCCTTGACCTCTTCCCCTTTGCTTGCTTTCAAATCTCTTATTCAGCTTCTCTTCCACCTTCAGGGAAAACTGGTACACATCTTCTATGGTGGTCATTCTGACCAAGCTCAACTCTTCTTGAATACTTGGCCTCAACCCATTAATGTAACGGGCCACCTTCTCCTTGTTGGCCTCTCCATGGCCTATCCTGATAGTGATCTTATAAAAATCTTCTGTATACTCCTTAACAGATTTGTTACCTTGCTTCAATCCTTGCAGCTTCTTCAGCAACTCCATCTCATAGTCCACAGGAATAAACTGCTTCTTCAATTTCTCCACCATCCGCTCCCATCTGGTAATCTTTGCTTTTCCTCTTCTGTTTCTCTCTAACTAGACCTCCTTCCACCAAATACTGGCGTGGCCCTTCAACTTTGTCTTTGCAAACTTGACCCGTTCAGGGTCTTCCACATCTTCATACTCAAAATACTCCTCCATATCATTGATCCAATCAATAAGTTGTTCCGGATTCAAATCTCCAGAATAGGTAGAAACTTCAATCCTGGGTCTCTTTCCAATCTTTGAAATGGCCCTCAACAACCTAACTTCTACAGGATCTCCCCCAGCTTCTTGTTCTTCCTCAAATATCTCTTCTTCAGCTTCATCTTTGCTTTCCTCTCTCCTTCTTGGCTCGAATCCTCTTCGCAGCTCCTCTTGCAATGCATCGATTTGTCTTTGCAGGGCTCTAAAACCCTCTTCTGTCAAAGCATTCCTCCCAACACGATTTCTTTGTGGAGGCATCTTGGTCTCCATAGCAAACCCACAGCCTCAGGTCCTGGTGCAAACTACCTCACAGCCGGCGATCTGTCTACACACTCAGGAACCCTTGCTCTGATACCACTTGATGAAGGGGGTAAATCATAAAACACACAATAACAGAAATTGTGCATAGAAAATAGAATGATATTTTATTAACATGGGAAAAACATTACATTACAGAAGCTCAAATACAATCAGAGGATGAATCCCCTACAGGCTACAACACATTACAGCTCCCTCTCTCAAAACTTTAGAATCTTCAGCCTTCTGTAATTCCCAAATCAACTAGGGTTTCTAATTTCCTGACTTTCTTGATTCTGCACCTTCCCCCTTAACTCTACTACCCTAAGGGTTCCCAAAATGGTTATATATAGCCCTTTTTGGCGACCACCAGCTTAATTTTGAAATTTGCATCTCCCTCCAAAACAGGTCAATTTCACGGGGCCATAACTTTTGATCCGACTGTTGGATTTTCAATTATAATACCTTTTCGGAAAGCTCTCGAAAAGACGATGGTGTACCGATAGGTAGACTACTTGGGTTTCCCACCAAATTTCGGGCCCATTCGGAGCCTCTAAGTGCCTCAAATTTGACTTTGAATATTTCAATAGGATTTTTGGAATTTGAAATTTTAATATCTCACAAATGACAAATGATATTGAAGTGATTTCTTCACCATTAGCTTCAATTCACCATTCTAGAGGTCTGTGTAAGATTTTGTATCCAACTGTGCACAAATGCAATGCAAACTTACTAAAAATAGTAACCCTGCCAAATTTAGCCCTTATTGAAAAGAAACAACATTTTTTTTTTGGTTGATGCAAGATTGCTCTTACACCCTAGATGCTCCTGCATCAGTTCTAGGTGCAATCTGGAAGTTGGATATGGATAGTCCTGAACCTAGAATTATTTTGTCTTCATAGTGAGGAACGAGATCAACAGTTACATTTAGTGTAATAGTCATTTCACCTTTTGTGTCTGTGAGGTCTGCACGAAGTACTTCACATGTCTTATTTGTCTTATCCAGTATAGCTTTATACTTCACAATGACATCACCTTGGAAAGTGTTGCTTGCTTTACGAGCATTCAAGTCTTCAATTGAAACTTGATTTTGATTCTTTACTTTTGATCTACAAAAAGTAAAAGAAAATTAGTTCAAATCTAGAAATTTGATAAGGTACTGTGTAGATGCAATCCAAGAATATTGTTTACCTTTTCAATTGTTGTTGGTTAATAGTGTCCATTTGTTCTTCTGGTCTTTTGGTATTGTCCATGTAACTTGTATTTTTTGATCAATTTGTCATTTGCATAAATTTGTGTAGGCAAAATGAAAATATGTTGTTTTTCTAATGTTATATCAAAATATGTATAATTTGTACTATGGAATAAAAGAGTAAGACAATTTATAGACACAAGAAAATGAAATTGTATTCAAATGATGAAGCTATCGAATATATATGTCTTTTCTTTGTAGACATAAGGACTTTTTTTTTTTTTTATTAATTTGATTCACAAGATTTTGATAGTGTTGGTTTAGATGCTTTTGAACCAAAACAAATTGCATATTTAAGAATATTGAGTTTTTTGAAAGGATTGAAATTAGGGAAAATAAGTGAGGTTGTTGCTACAATATGATTTTCATTTGTAAATTTGGACTTTTTGTGTCAGTAGATTGGATGATACATGATTGAACAGTGGTTTGTATATAGGTTAGATTTGTCAAAATATGTTTTTTGTTGATTTGTATGTTATTGAACAAAAATAGTTGAGATATTTAAGAACATTGAGTGTTCTGAGAGGGTTGAAATCTTAAAAAAGTAGCAAGATGGTCACTCCAATATGCTTCCAATTTGTAAACTACAGTTTTTTTGTCAGTGCATTAGACCATAGATGATCGATCAATGGTCTAGATAGAGCATGAGACCTGGTTAACAAAAAAATCATATTGTGGTTTTGCATATTATTTAGGAGCTATTTTTTTTTTGTAGTTTTCTATAGACATGCCAATGTTGAAATCTCCCACTAGGTGGAAGGTTTTATCTCCATCAATACATGAGAATACTTGGTTGGTGATTTCTATAATATCTGCAAATGGAGCATTGGGCTTGGCATATAAGTTACATATGTTAATTTGATTGTTCATAGAGCTTATTGTTAATGTTATTGCTTCTGTATATGATGTTGAATGTTGCATTGTTTTAGAGACTAATATGTTTTTCTTGGTTATAGACATTACTCTGTGTATATGGTATGTTGAGTAAGAATTGAAATCTTTGAAAAGATTATTTGTATGAGAGTGTTGGATATATGTTTCTTGAAGGCACAAGATATCAGTTGCCATGATATCAATGTCATTGATGATGTATTCTACATGCAGGTGTAGATTGCGAGTATTTAATGTGCATAATAGTAGTTCTGAATTAGTCTTATGTTTGATATCTCCATTTTCAAATTGCCAATGTGATGTTGATTTTAGACGAGACATTTCAAGGACTATTTTTTCTTTTATTTTGAAATTTTGCTTGGCAAGAGGCTTTAACAAGAATAATGTGTGGATTGTTTTTGTCCGGGAAAGTGCTGTATATGTTAATCCATGTTGCCTTATGCTCGTAGGATCAAACGCCAATCCTTGCATTGTGAGTCCTTGAGATCTATGTATTGTTCCAACACAAGCAAGTTGAATTAGAAATTGCTTTCTAATAGTTTATTTTCTTGTTGTTTGAGATTTTTTGGATTGGCCTTGTGGTGTGAAGTATAGGTGTCCATTGTTTATCAATACCATTGCTATAACATTGTGTTAATTTAACACGTTGATGGTGGCCAATATTTGTGTCATTAAATTTTATCCAAACAATGTCAAAAGCATTAGATATGGTATATGCTTTAAATGTTCCATCTGACCCATTGACTAGACCATCTTGCGTATCATAATTACCAGCATAGATTTCTACAAGCATGTTTGGTTTCAAAAGTATTTGAGATGGTAAATACATTGTGTGATTATACAGATGTATTTCATTGCAGTTTTTGTCATGTTCATCAATTGCATTCACTACAGTTAGCTGTCCCGGAACCATTGACAACATATTTTGATTATGTGCATTAACATCTTTCCTTCTGTAAAACAGATAGGGGAACGTTGGGTCCATGGGTGGTGAGCACAAACAAGTTTGATTCAAGTACTCTATATCATTAATTGTTTGTGAACCTACACATATTCTATTGAGTATTCCAATAAATTTCTCATCTGTTTGCCGCATAGTTGATTGTAGCTCATAGTATTTTATGTTGTCTTTCCAAAAGTTGTCTAGCATTAATTTAGTTAGTGTTGGTGTATTATCAAATACAACTGAATCTAGTATAGGTTGTGCTTGATATAAATCACCACAAAAAATTGTATCGAGATTTCCAAAGTATGTAGTTGGCATTTGCATTATATCTCTTAATTGCTTATCAATGTAATGCAAAAATCTTGCACCCACCAATGAAATCTCATCTGCTAATAGCACATGTAATTGTTGATAATACTTTGACATTGTATCTAAGATTTTAGTACTCAATGGAACAAACTCTAATTTGTTGAAAGGTATGCGGAATGCCAAGTGTAATGTTTCTCCACCTATGTTGTAGGCTGCTTTTCCTGTATAAGTAACTACTAGGCCTTTTGGTTTGTCTGGATCACTATCAATGGAGTTATTATAGATGTGAAGGAGAGATTGAAATATTGCTTTTGTAGTAAAATTTTTGCCAGTGCCTACTCCACCTGTTAGAAACAAGTGCAGTGGAGTTTTGTTATTTTTTAGTTTCTTCAACACAATGTCTTTTACAATTGCTTGTTGTTCACTATTTAACATTCATCTCAAATTGAAGTACTCAACATTGTCCATAATATGTGGATGTTTTCCAATTTCAAATGCATTAGAGAATTGATTTTTTGATTTGTTATGCTTTAGCATTTCAATATCGTCTTCTATGTTGTATGTTTCTTTTTGTGGATTTTGATTTAAAACGATTGATTTGTTTGGAATGTAACTACTTTCAGAACAGATTTCATCTATAGCTTTGTCAATATCACCCCATTTAGAGTTTATGTGGTAATTGTATTTGATACAGTTACTATTGATTGTGTTTTCTTGATATGAATAAGCATCATGCCATGAATGGAAACCATGCTTCAATGTTTTTTCATTTATTGTGAAGGGTACATAAAGCAATAAATGTTCTCTACAATAATTTTCCAAGTCAACATGTTTGTTAAATTTGGTAAAACATATAATATTTGGTTTACCTTTGCGGTGCATTGGTTTGCCATCTTTTCTATATTCTGATACGAATTGTGCAAGGCAATCATGCATGAGTGTTTCAGGTCGTGCTAAATAGTAATCTATTAAAGATTTACAAGCCACATTTTCTGAATCATCTGGTTCATTGTTCAATTGTTTTGCAGACTTTAGAACAAAAGTTCGATCACTATCAGCTCTTGTATCAATGAAAATACATTTTCTTGAACTATAGTTTAGTGGAAGTGATAGTACGATGTGAACAACTTGTTGTGTAGACATTTGTTGCAAATTTAGCAATGCATTTCCAAGTCTTCTTATCATTTTTATAGCATCGATATTATTTTGTTGATGGTCCCTACAAATTCTTTTAAATGCATTTGTCATTGTTTTATCTATTTTTCTCATGTAGGAGCTACAATACATTGCTGCAGCATATGCATTAAGCACAAATTATGCATCTGTATTTGCTTTCCATAGCTCAAGTATTTTTTTTTGAAAAGCTGTTATTCCATATATGTGAAGGGTTTCGTTTTAAGAAAATTGTAGGCCTATGGATTGCTGATTTTATAGCTGTGATGTAATCATGCTCATTCAGATTGATGTCTTCTAGAAACATTTGAAAGGAGAATAATTGGTCGTAATTAGATTGTTCTAATATGGAAAAGATTTTTGTTGCCATTGCAACAGTAACTTCATTACTCTCTTTCAATAGTTTGAGAACCATAGTTTTTTTCATTGGTGGAAATGGGAAATTGTATTTACAACAATGTCATTTTGATTTTCTACATTGTTTTGTATGGTGGTGTCTATGTAGGATAGCTATTTGAGGAGTCAAATCATCAGTGTTACAAGTGATGTATTTGTTAATAAATTGTTCAATATTTGCAACTTCATCTTTTCCATAAATTGGAGCATCTTTAATCCATAAAAGAAAGTGGTCATGTTCATTGCCACAATTTTGGAATTCAGTTATAGAGAAATAATCCAAGAGCTCTCCGAAGAAAGAGCTGTCTGTAAATATCAATTGTTTTAGTGCATTGATTCTATGTTTATAATAGCGTACACATGTTACAGGGTCTTTTTTTATGAGATAGAAAATATTATTGTCATTTTTTGTGTCATATTCTTGTTGTGAAGATACACAATATGTATTATGCAACGCTTCAAGTGCTTTTGAAAGGTGTTCCCAATGTTATTCAGTGCTAGTAAATGTAAGGAAAAATGTAGACGGTCTAAGTTGCCGAATCATTGCAAACACATTTTTTTTCAATTGATGTAAATAATCCAGAGATATTCTTATTCTTTTAAAGTCAACATATGCAATGTTTGATTTGAGAATCTTCTCTAGGTTAGGTTTGCATTTGACATCTTTTGCTATTAGTTTTCTGCCTTTTAACTGACCTTTTTGTACTCTTGTCCACATTGTAGATAAAACTTGATGTATCAATATCTTCACAGTTTTAAAAAATAGATTAGTTGTATGATATACAACTTGTCTATTGGAATGAAGTAGTTCCCATTGTGCAATTTTTTGATACGAGAAATTCTTGACAATGTTGTCATTACGTGGGTTTCCAAGGAATAGTGTGGGAAAGTTCATTTCTTCTACGTATTTGTCTTTAAAGATTCCAATAGGATAATGGTTTTCTGCTGGTGCAACTTCTATGATTTTGTCTTGCATTTCAAGTATACATTTAGATTCCGTGTATCCATGGACCAAGGTCTCACAAGGATTTTGCTCATCTGTATCAGATTCTGAACCTCTTTCATTTGTACAAAGGTCGTCTACTATGCCACTTTCATCATCTATTTTAAGAGATTGTGTCTAGTGCTTATTTAACTGGAATTTTTCATTTTTGTATAGTGTTGTTTTGCTCAATTGGTTTAAAGATTTCATTATAATAGTTGAACTCACAATTCCCTTCTGATATGCATTTTTATATTGTAGTCATCTTTTTAGGGCAACTGCAATAGTGTATGTTTCATTGGTAGATCGTGGCAATGCATTCTGTATAATAATTAAATAATTTTGTAGATTAAGGATTATTTGTACGAATGCAATTCTTAGTGAAACAAGGTGCTCTTCCAGTTGTGTAAGCATTTTTATGTATTGTAAACCTATATTTATTCGAATATGTTGTGGTGTTGCATATTTTGGAAGCTTACAATGTTTCAATGTTTCATGGCATATGCAACAAATACAATTTGTCAATACATTGTCATTTTGATTTGTCAGTTTATAATATGTTTGCTTTTCATTCTCTTTGAAAGCCATAATGTCTTTCTTAAAATGCAATGTCTGACAAATTGCACAAGCATGTATTGGTGTATCTTGAATTTTTTTTTGAAACAATTCTATTGGTGATGCTGAACATCTAGTTTTCTTGGTTATATTTTCCATTTGATAATTAGCACGTATTTGTTGTTTGATTTTGTGAAGCGATGTAGTGTTTCTATTTGTCATTTTTTGTTTTCTAATAAAATCACCATCATGATGTTGTTGATTAGTGCTTTGAAATTGTTTTAGTTGTCTACATGTGATACATGGACTAGCATTGTTTGCATGTACTAGATAAGGCACAAGTGGCTCAAAATATCCTTGGAGGGGATTTGTATCATGAAATAAGATAGAATATGATTGTCCTTGGGATGATGGATTGAAGTGCAAGTATTTTTTGCCTGAAGTCGTTGACCAAAGGCATATTTGTATGTCTGGCCACTTTGACAACCAACGGATACAGAACAAGTCACCCCATAGACCAACTTCATTATTATTTGTAGAATGCACTACAGAAATGCTCATTCTATGTAGGTATTCTTCAATATTTTGTACACCGTGCAATTCATGCAATGTACGATTATCTAGTTCATAATTATATGAGGTTATTGCTTCTGGATCACCTTGTCTGAGGCAACTCAAGAAGTGGTCTATAGCTCCATGCCGTAATTGACTTGATGTGTATTGAGAATGAAGAAGTAACTCCAGCAAGTCAAATAAGCAATCACCTACATTGTATTTAAATATTGACTTCTATGCAATCCTTCATTTCTCAATGCATAGCCGATGTTCATAATCTGAGTCTGAATTGCTAATTTGTATTTCTCTACATCTATGATCTGTTTTTGTTTATCAACTACTGGTACTCTTGTTCTTTTCATTTTTTTGCAAAGAAGAACAATGTTGTCAATACCAGAATGTCAAAAAAATGGTGTACCTATAAAATGTCCATAATCATTGGTTAGACAGTTTTGATCATTGATAACTACAAAAGGCATATTACAAATTGAAATTAGAAGTAGGTTCTCTCCTAAAAGCAACGTCGATATACAATTTTGAAATCCATTTTGTATTTCATTTCCTTATTTCAAATCACAAATAAACTTTTGAAAACAAATAAACTCCATGCTAAAATTCTAAATAGTCAAGACAATGTTTAAATGTAATGAAAATAATTATTATTTTTGGATTGTACAAGAAAATAAGGCATTGCAATGAAAAAGAAAAGTCTGAAGGATTTAAAACTAGTGGCAATGACAATATTAGATTCATGGGCTTGCATTATTGACAATGATTAGTACAAGAGTAACACAAAGAGGTTAATATTATTTTTACTTCTGAAACCCTATACTTTCAAATAAAAGAAAACACCGTTTGATTTTTAAGGGAAGTTCTAGTGCCTTATTTACAGACAAGAAGTGAATTAAATAGAAGCAACCAAACAACATGTAAATGTTGTATAAATTCATTGACAAATGAATTCTTTTAAAATAACAAGGGAAAATTTGTAACATACCCAGGTAAATTTTTCTGCACGGAACTAAAAGCCACAGCCTGCAGATCGCGCAAACAAGCAACAAACTCCACAGGCTCCCTGTTACCAAGTACAGAAATTAAAAAAAATAAGAAATTTATAAAATACATGGGGAGAAATAAAATTAATTTTATGCAGAAAATATATTACTTTTACCATGGTATTAAGCATAATGCTGATAGCATACTCAAGTTTGATAGTAAAAACTAGTTAATAAATAGTAAAAATAAATTGAAGACTATAGTTTTTTCCTGACATTTTTTAATTCTCCATGCCTATTGGCTGAAAACTTAATTTCTTAGCTAAGTAGAAACATAAAACTATGTTATGTATGTTAGACTTAGGGCACACAACTGAGAGGGGGGGTGAATCAGTTGTGTAAAACTTTCTCCAATTTACACACTTAAATCTTATTGGTGATTAGTAGTATATTAAACATGAAACATAATATATTCAAATCAAAAGCAGAGACTCATCAACACATAAGACACCAAGATTTTGATGTGGAAAAATTGGTTAAGGGAAAATCCACAGGGTGATTAACCCAAGAATGTATTCTTTGTTAGAAGAATAGAAAGAACAAAATGGCACATGGCAATTAGGGCTCATTGCCCGAGCACACTACTCACAAGAGGCTCACTGCCTACAAGAGACACACTGTCTACAAGGAGATAAGTATCACATATATGAACTGGAGAATAGCATCTTCACCATACTTGAATTAGTTCTATTAAGCTCAATACTCCTTCTCTACCTTTCAGTCTGCTCTTCGCTACCACACTCTCATCTCCACCAGGCACACTTTGAAATGACTTCACAATCCCTTATTTATACACGACATCAACTTAGGAACAATCATCTAAGTTGGCAAACACCTACAAGAACATCCGCAAGACGTGTAATACATCCGATCGGCCAGTCTCAGGAAGAACACCAACATCCGGTGGTTATTCTTCAAATACGAACTTTAACTTCAATGCGGACCACCAACATGAACTAGAAATGATCCACAGATTACCACAAGCTTTCCTAAATCACCAAGAACATCCATACTTCATTTGCTTACTGGAATCCTTCTCTCCTTCATTTGGAACCTCAAGAACACAGTCTGTCATCACTGTCACAAAAGAATAGGTTCTTATGGACCTTGAAACCATAAGCCAATCGACTTGACACTTCGTAAGGATGTTCTCAACACTACCTCAAATCCACAAAATGGGATAGTGCATTTCTGGATCTCACCAAACCTATCTGTGTCACTCTGTCACCTCTAAACACCTGCCGGAACCGGTTCTACTTGAGTGACCATAACTTCTTCTGATCTTCATGCGGATCTCTAAAAATTTTCCTGGAGCATCTAAAGACTTATATCTACAAACCCTTTAAACCGTATCCTCTGATCCTCAACCTATCTTGGACTTTTACCTTGTTGTCATCACTGTTCTTCACTGTTCCTGATTGAGACTAATTTTCTCAATATCCTTAGTACACAGCTCATCCAATCCTTCTCATTAATGCAACATGAGTATGTTGACCTCAATGACAACACTGGTTAGACCCATACTTGCAACAATCTCCTCCTTTGTCATTGATGGCAACATATGATGTGAAAAACCATCAAGACAAGAACTTCTCCTTACTGTCACAACTCCCCCTATCAACAATGACTATTCACATGTCTTCTCTTCCTTTACTACTCCCCCTTTGATCATCAACCACTTATTTTTCACATGTCTTCTCTCCCCCTTTGACATCAATGGCAAAGGGCTCATACTTGCAACTCTAATACTTCAGAATCATACTTGCTACTCCCCCTGAGTAGCAGCTCCCCATCATCAATCTAGATCACAAGATATGAGTGTGATATCCACTGGACTGATGCACATTAGTGCATCCTAGTTCATCACCGGAGGGGCAATAACCTCTAACTTCTCCCCAAGATACTCAAAAGAGTCCTTGGGAAGAGGTTTAGTAAAGATATCTGCAATCTAATCCTTGGAGGGCACAAACTCCAGTCTGACTTCATCCTTGTTCACTTGCTCTCTCAGAAAGTGAAACTTGATAGATATATGCTTAGTCTTAGAATGCAGCACTAGATTTTTAGATATATTTATAGCACTTGAATTCTCACAGAAGATTGTGATAGGCTCCTCATACTCTACTTTAATATCTCTTAGCATCTGCTTCACCCACAAAACTTGAGTGCAACTACCTGCTGCTGCAATGTATTTTGCTTCAGTTGTAGACAGGGATATTGCCTCTTGTTTCTTGCTTAGCCAAGAAACCAATCTCTTTCCCAAAAAAAATGCTCCACCACTGGTACTCTTCCGGTCATCCACATCTCCTGCCCAATCTGCATCTGTATATGCATGAAGAGAGAAATCATCATCTCTAGGATACCACAAACCATACTCAACTGTTCCTTTTAGATACCTAAAAATCCTTTTGATTGCCATGACATGAGATTCTCTGGGATCAGCCTAGAATCTCGCAACAAGACCAACAACTTGCATGATATCTGGTCTAGTTTGAGTGAGATACAACAATCCTCTAATCGTTGATTTGTACTTTTTCTGGTCTACCTTAGGAGAGTCATCATCTTTTCTCAACTTACATCCAGTTGCCATGGGAGTATTCATTGGCTTTGAATCTTCCATCCCAAATTTCCTCAACAATTCTTTTACATATTTGGTCTGAGAAATAAAGATTCCTTTCTTTGTTTAAGTAATTTGTAGACCCAAGAAGAAATTCATTTCACCAAGCATAGACATCTCAAACTCACTTTTCATTTGATTTGCAAAAGCTTTACACATACTATCTCTTCCTCCAAAGATGATATCATCAACAAATACTTCAACAATCAAGATGTTTTCATGATCAATTTTGAAATATAGGTTACTGTCAGTAGTACCTTTGTTGAAACCAATCTTCAAAAGATGCTTGTCCAATCTTTCATACCAGGCTCTTGGGGCTTGCTTTAATCCATACAGTGCCTTCTTCAACTTGCAGACCATATCACCATGATCAAACAACTAAAATCCATCCAGTTGCTCTATACACACTTCTTCTTCCAAGTCACCATTTAAAAAGGAAGACTTGACATCCATCTAATATACCTTGAAATTTTTGAAGGTAGCAAAGGCAAAAAATAATCTGACTGCTTCAATTCTTGCCACCGCAGCAAAAGTTTCTTCAAAATCAATTCCTTCTATTTGAGAGTAGCCCTTGCAGACCAATCTGGCTTTATTTCTGATTACTTCACCAACTTCATTTAGTTTGTTCTGGAAGATCCATTTGGTTCCAATCACATTCTTATTTCTAGGTCTGGGAACAAGATCCCAAGTGTGATTTGTCTCAATTTGTATCAACTCTTCCTCCATTGCTTTGGTCCGGTTTTCATCATTGCAGGCTTCATTTATTGTCTTAGGTTTAATCTTTGAAATCAGACAATATTCATCTAAATTTTGAGCAATTTTCCTTCTAGTTTGCACACCTTTGCTTTTGTCACCTATGATCTGATCTTCAGATTGGTTCAGTCTTACATACCTTGGAACTTTGGGAGCTTCTTGCACTTCTGCTTCTTGATCAAGCTCATTCAGTCTTATCTCTTCTTCCTGATTTACCGGATCAGTTTGAATCTGACTTTTAGAAGAGGATTGAATTCCTTGAACTAGAACATCATTCTAATCATCTTCATCATATTCATAAAACCTTGAGGGTTTCTATATTCCCTCATCAACCTTCACATTTGTACTTTCTATCATCTTTCTTAGTCTCTTGTTATAACACCGGTATGCTTTGCTTTGAGTAGAGTAACCCAAGAATATTCCTTCATCACTTCTAGCATCAAACTTGCCTAGATCTTCATCTCTTTTGATGTAACATTTGCTACCAAAGATTCTGAAATATCTTACAGTAGGAGTAATGCCAAATCAAAGTTCATAAGGGGTCTTACCGATATTGCTTCTGATTTGAACTCGATTGAGAGTATAGACTGCAGTCCTGACAGCTTCTCTCCAATAGATCTAAGGAACATTTGCTTCCATCATCATGGTTCTAGATGCTTCCTGGATGGTCTGGTTCTTTCTCTCCACTACTCCATTCTGCTATGGAGTCCTAGGAGCAGACGACTGTCTCTTAATTCCATGTTTCTCACAGAACTCTATGAACTCACCAAATGTGAATTCTCCACCTCTATCAGACCTCAGACATTTCAACTTTAATCCTATTTCATTCTCTACCATAGCCTTGAATATTTTGAATTTCTTAAGAGCTTCTAATTTCTCCTTTAGAAAGGTTACCCACATCATCCGGGAATAGTCATCAATTAGTAGCATGAAGTATCTATCACCTTGAATACTCCCGGTTCTTGCTGGACCACAAAGATCAGTGTGAACTAAGTCCAATAATCCAGTAGAGGACAGTTCCTTGCTTTTGAATGAGACTCTGCTCAGCATACCCAACTGACATTCCTTACACAAGCTGTTAGTAGGTTTCACCAATTTTGGAAGATCTCTTACAACCTGAGCATTGCTTATCTTGATGATATTATCGAAATTTACATGACACAGCCTTCTATGCCATAACCAACTCTAATCAATTTGAACAAATAAGCAGCTTTTACCAGTACCAACCAAGTGGAAGATATTACCTTTAGTTTGAGTACCGGATGTAATCTCTATTCTGGATCTTTCAAAGATTTTGCATTTTCCATCCTTGAATCAGAGATCATAGCCTTTGTCCACCAATTGTCCAACATTGAGAAGATTGTGCTTCAAACCTTCAACATATAGTACATTACTAGTTTTGTTTCTTCCATCAAAAGAAATAGTTCCTCTTCCTCTGATTCTACCAGCAGAATTATCACCAAACATTACCACTCCTCCTTCATACCTTTCCAAATCTACAAACTTATTTTTGTCAACTGTCATATGGTGAGAGCATCCACTATCAATGACCCAATCATCCTTCTCTTCAATTTGGGCAGCCAAAGCTCTTTCCATAGTCTTAAGATTGACAGATACAGAGGACAGTGGATCTTCTTCCTTGATGGCAATGAACACCCATTCATTTCTGGATTTGTTTCCTATCTCTGATTCATCATCTGTTACTCCTTCATTATCATCATCTTCATGTACATAGTAACAGTTCTTTTGGAACCTTGGCTTGTTAGGATTTTGCCTTGAAAATCTTTCCGGACACCTTGAGGCAAAATGACCAATCTTATTACAGTTAAAACACTTAAAAGGTAATTTTCTGTCATACTTACCAGATCCTCTTGGCAGCCTCTTTGCAATAAGGGCTTCAAGTTGAGCAGTTTCTACTTCTTCTTCCAAATCTTTTCTTGCTTTTTCATACCATGACAATTTCCTTGAAGAATTCTCTCCTGAATCAAGCCTTTGTTTACCTTTAACAGAGGCACTGGCTTTGAATGTAGATTCAGTCTTGGGGGGTCGTCTCCAAACTCTGTCATTTCAAATGCAACTAATTTCCCAGCCAATTGATCTCTTGTGACAGTTGTATGGGCTCTGAATTCTTCAATGGCAATAGCCTTGATTTTGTAAGAGGCAGGAAGGGATCTGAGAATTTTACCAACAATCTCATTTTCATCCAAGACACCACCAGCATTTCTAATACCACAAACTAGCTCATTCACTCTTGGCATAAAAGAGGTAATATTTTCATCATCTCTCATCTTTAGTTTTTCAAATTTCCCTTTTAAACTCTGTAACCTTGCACATTTAACATACTAGTCTCCTTCATGCAAAAGTTCCAGTTTATTCCAAATCTCAAAGGCAGTTGGTAGGTCAATAATATTTGAGAGCTCTAAGTCAGATAATGCGCTTCGAAGAGCCTCTTTGGTCCGCGGATTGTTTTCAACATCTATGATTTCATTTAGGGTTGTCGGACCACCCTGTGGAGGTACATACACTTTTGTAACCATGGACCAGTACACTATTCCCATACACTACAAGTGGCATTTCATGCGACCTTTCCAAAGAGCAAAGTTGGCTCCATCAAACTTCGGACTATCCTTCTTGTTAGATGACATCCTGGATCTCCTCAAGTGGTTAGGCTCCTTTTCGAGGAACTTGGCTCTGATACAAATTGTTAGACTTAGGGCACACAACTGAGAGGGGGGGTGAATTAGTTGTGCAAAACTTTCTCCAATTTACACACTTAAATCTTCTTGGTGATTAGTAGTATATTAAACATGAAACATAATGCATTCAAATCAAAAGCAGAGACTCATCAACACATAAGACACCAAGATTTTGACATGGAAAACCTGGTTAAGGGAAAAACCACAGGGTGATTAACCCAAGAATGTATTCTCTGTTAGAAGAATAGAAAGAACAAAATGGCACATGCCAATTAGGGCTCACTGCCTGAGCATACTGCTCACAAGAGGCTCACTGCCTACAGGAGACACTCTGTCTACAAGGAGATAAGTATCACATGCATGAACTGGAGAATAGCATCTTCACCATGCTTGAATCAGTTCCATTAAGCTCAATACTCCTGCTCTGCCTTTCGCTCTGCTCTTCGCTACCACACTCTCATCTCCACCAGGCACACTTTGAAATGACTTCACAATCCCTTATTTATACATGACATCGACTTAGGAACAATCATCTAAGTCGGCAAACACCTACAAGAACATTCGCAAGACGTGTAATACATCCGGTCGGCCAGTCTCAAGAAGAACACCAACATCCAATGGTTATTCTTCAAATACAAACTTTAACTTCAATGTGGACCACCAACATGAACTGGAAATGATCCACAGATTACCACAAGCTTTCCTAAATCACCAAGAACATCCGCACTTCATTTGCTTACTGGAATCCTTCTCTCCTTCATCTAGAACCTCAAGAACACGGTCTGTCATCACTGTCACAAAAGAATAGGTTCTTCCGGACCTTCAAACCATGAGCCAATCGACTTGACACTTCATAAGGACATTCTCAACACTACCTCAAATCTACAAAATGGGATAGTGCATTTCCAAATCTCACTGGACCTATCTATGTCAATCTGTCACCTCTGAACACCTGCTGGAACTGGTTCTACTTGAGCGACCATAACTTCTTCCGATCTTCATGCGGACCTCTAAAAATTTTCCTGGAGCATCTCAAGACTTATATCTACAAACCCTTTAAACCGCATCCTCTGATCCTCAACCTATCTTAGATTTTTACCTTGTTGTCATCACTATTCTTCACTGTTCCTGATTGAGACTAATTTTCTCAATATCCTCAGTACACAGCTCATCCAATCCTTCTCATTAATGCAACATGAGTATGTTGACATCAATGACAACACCGGTTAGACCCATACTTGCAACAACGTATTCAAACAATAATCAGCATAATTTGCAACAAAGCTTAGAGACTGCACCTCTTTCACAAACAAAGAATGCCAAAAAAGAGCAATTGTAACTGATTTTGAAAATCCAGTCAGAAATATAAATCTTGAAGTGACAAAACCCTAACCATTTCCAAGTGTATAACATCCTGTACTATCCATTCTACAACAAAGGCTAGCCTACTTAGAACAAGACAGTTCATTTTTGTAATCTAAAATAGATAATAGCACACTGTACGATGCACTTCTATATTTTTTAAAGCCATTTAGAAATATGGCACTCCCATATAGCTGTGTGCTCTCCTTATCTCATGCTTAGAAAATGCATTTCTTAGTCACGTAGAAAGATAAGACTATGTTAGGTATTCAAATAGTAATCAATATAATTTACAGTAAAACTTAGAGACTGCACCTCTTCCACTAACAAGGAATACCAAAAATAGGGCAACTGTAACTGATTTTAAAAATCCAGTCAGAAATATAAATCTTGAATATTATGGCATAGCCTCCTTATCTCATGCTAAGTAGAATACACATTTCATACATAGCCTCCATGTCTCATGCCAAGCTCAAAAACGCATTTCATAACTGTGTAGACTAGATATGAGTACTTAGATTGTAAAGTAATAAAATAAGAATATACAACCCATAACCACAATGGAGCACTTTGACAAGGTTATACCTGAATGAATGAAGGTGTTGCGATGGGTGTCTTCTACAAATTGCAATCCCTGTTGAGCTGTCAATCTGTTTGAATACTCAGCATAGCTGTTAAAGCCACTTAAGTATCATTAATTAATAATTAATAAAAATTTAGTCCTTTCCGCCGTCACTTGCACAACCCAGCATAACCTAGCACTGCTCAATTAATACATGCTATCAATTCCTCCACTCAACATTGTCCCCAAATCAAATAAAATTAATTCATTTTTTGGAAATTAAAAATGCATTTTTTGCATTGACTATTTCTAGTTTCATCCAATAGGAAAAAATATAAACTATATTTTCCCAGTTAATAAAAAGCAAAAATAAATTGAAGACTATAGTTTTTCCCTGACATTTTTTAATTCTGCATGCCTATTGGCTGAAAAAAATTGAAATTATTACATCCAAGCAATGCATAAGTAATCCTGCCTTGACAATTTTTAATTCTGCATGCCTATTGGCTGAAATTTTTTGAAATTATTGCATCCAAGGTTCGTTGTATAATTCGTGCTTTGTATGCATACAAAGGAGACATACATTAGGATATGCAAAACTCATATACATCGTAGAGCCGAAATGATCATAAAATATGGTTAAGTCGTTGTATGCTTTGTGCTTTGATGTATGTTTACGATATGCAAGCCGATATGCAAAGTAAAAGAGGAAAGTTAAAGATACGACACGGATGTGAAAAAAGAAATGAAAAATAGAGAGATATTTGTATATTTATCTTATTATGCCCTTTGTGTATTTTTGTTTTCTATTAGTAAAGTCATATGCAGCTTAGCATTGTAAGACTCCTTATATTATAATGGTTAATAAGAAGATTATAAAAATTGCAATCTTTGCCATGAAATTGACACCAAAACAACCACTTTATTAATATGTTCCATTTTAATAGACATGTATATTGACATGCTAATTCAGTTATGTATGAATTTTATTCCATCTAGTAGTGACAGAGTGATGCACCTATGAAATAGGTGGTATGAGATGCATTATCGCTAAACACTTGAGTCTTTTCATTTTGAACAGAGCTTTGCCAATCAAGGTTAGGTTGTGGATAGATAAGATCATATTTTTAGTATGTCTCCAAAGATACAGATGAGAAGTGCAAGTGTTGAACATAGAAATCCTATCCTACTAAAATATTAGTCTCCCTCTAGATTTCACGGAGGTAATAATAAGAGGGAATGGCCTCAAATTCTCCCCAGGTTTCTATTTTTCTTTATGCTGTTGGATTTTGCTATTTGGACATGGTAAATATTTTTAAAATATCAATGGTTTTGCTTAAGCCATGATCTTTAAAATTGCTGAGGCTTAGACAATTTGCACTAAATGATTATTTGCTGTTTTGAATTGAAGATAGCGAGCTTATTACAGGTGCATCAAAAATGGTAAGGTTTTTTTTTAAATGGTTTTACTTTTGTGGCTACATTTTAGACTGGTTTAGGTTATTTTGAGCTAAATGTAGTCATGAATGATAGAACCCTCATTTAAATGTCTGACTATTTTTTTTAAAAATGTATTGAAAATGAAGAAGTAACTCCAGTGAGTCAAATAAGCAATCACCTACATTGTATTTAAATACGTGAGTTCTATGCAATCCTTCATTTCTCAATGCATAGTCGATGTTCGGAATATGAGTCTGAATTGCTAATTTGTATTTCTCTACATCTATGATCTGTTTTTGTTTATCAACTACTGGTACTCTTGTTCTCTTCATTTTTTTGTAAAGAAGAACAATGTTGTCGATACCAGAATATCAAAAAAATGGTGTACCTGTAAAATGTCCATAACCATTGGTTAGACAGTTTTGATCATTGATAACTACAAAAGGCATATTACAAATCGAAATTAGAAGCAGGTTCTCTCCTAAAAGCAACGTCGATATGCAATTTTGAAATCCATTTTGTATTTCATTTCCTTATTTCAAATCACAAATAAACATTTGAAAACAAATAAACTCCATATTAAAATTCTAAATAGTCAGGACTTTGTTTAAATGTAATGAAAATAATTGTTATTTTTGGATTGTACAAGAAAATAAGGCATTGCAATGAAGAAGAAAAGTCTAAAGGATTTAAAACTAGTGGCAATGGCAATATCATATTCATAGGCTTGCATTATTGACAATGATTAGTACAAGAGTAACACAAGAGGTTAATATTACTTTTACTTCTGAAACCCTATACTTTCAAATAAAAGAAAACACCGTTTGATTTTTAAGGGAAGTTCTAGTGCCTTATTTACTAACAAGAAGTGAATTAAATAGAAGGAACCAAACATGTAAATGCTATATAAATTCATTGACAAATGAATTCTTTTAAAATAACAAGGGAAAATTTGTAACATACCTGGGAATTTTTTTTTGCATGGAACTAAAAGCCACAGCCTGTAGATCTCGCAAACAAGCAACAAACTCCATAGGCTCCCTGTTACCAAGTATAGAAATTTAAAAAAATAAGAAATTTATAAAATAGATGGGGAGAAATAAAATTAATTTTATGTAGAAAATATATTACTTTTACCATGGTATTAAGCATAATGCTAATAGCATACTCAAGTTTGATAGTAAAAACCAGTTAATAAATAGTAAAAATAAATTGAAGACTATAGTTTTTTCCTAACATTTTTTAATTCTCCATGCCTATTGGTTGAAAACTTAATTTCTTATCTAAGTAGAAACATAAGACTATGTTACGTATTCAAACAGTAATTAGTATAATTTGCAGCAAAGCTTAGAGACTACACCTCTTCCACTAACAAGGAATGCCAAAAAAGAGCAATTGTAACTGATTTTGAAAATCCAGTCAGAAATATAAATCTTGAAGTGACAAAACTCTAACCATTTCCAAGCATATAACATCCTGTACTATCCATTCTACAACAAAGGCTAGCCTACTTAGAACAAGACCGTTCATTTTTGTAATCTAAAATGGATAATAGCACACTGTACGATGCACTTCTATATGTTTTAAAGCCATTTAGAAATATGGCACTCCCATATAGTGGTGTGCTCTCCTTGTCTGATGCTTAGAAAATGTATTTCTTAGTCACGTAGAAAGATAAGACTATGTTAGGTATTCAAACAGTAATCAATATAATTTACAGCAAAACTTAGAGACTGCACCTCTTCCACTAACAAGGAATGCCAAAAACAGAGCAATTATAACTAATTTTGAAAATCCAGTCAAAAATATAAATCTTGAATATTATGGCATAGCCTCCTTATCTCATGCTAAGCAGAAAATACATTTCATACATAGCCTCCGTGTCTCATGCCAAGCTAAAAAATGCATTTCATAATTGTGTAGACTAGATATGAGTACTCAGATTGTAAAGTAGTAAAATAAGAATATACAACCCATAACCACAATGGAGCACTTTGACAAGGTTATACCTGAATGAATGAAGGTGTTGCGATGGGTGTCTTCTGCAAATTGTAATCCCTGTTGAGCTGTCAATCTGTATGAATACCCGACAGAGCTGTTAAAGCCACTTAAGTATCATTAATTAATAATTAATAAAAATCTAGTCCTTTCCGTCATCGATTACACAACCCAGCACAACCTAGCACTGCTCAATTAATAGATGCTATCAATTTCTCCACTCAACATTGTCCTCACATCAAATAAAATTAATTCTTTTTTTGGAAATTAAAAATCCATTTTTTGCACTAACTGTTTCTAGTTTCATCCAATAGGAAAAAATATAAACCATATTTTCCCAGTTAATAAATAGCAAAAATAAATTGAAGACTATAGTTTTTCCCTGACATTTTTTTATTCTGCATGCCTATTGGCTGAAAAAAATTTAAATTATTGCATCCAAGTGATGCATAAGTAATCTTGCCCTGACATTTTTTAATTCTGCATGCCTATTGGCTGAATTTTTTTGAAATTATTGCATCCAAGGTTCCTTTATAATTCGTGCTTTGTATACATACAAAGGAGACATACATTGGGATATGCAAAGCTCATATACATCGCAGAACCGAAATGATCATAAAATATGGTTAAGTCGTTGTATGCTTTGTGCTTTGATGTATGTTTATGATATGCAAGCCGATATACAAAGCGAAAGAGGCAAGTTAAAGATACGACACGGACGTGAAAAAGAAATGAAAAATAGAGAGGTCTTTGTATATTTATCTTATTATGCTCTCCATGTTTTTTTGTTTTCTATTAGTAAAGTCATATGTAGCTTAGCATTGTAAGACTCCTTACATTATAATGGTTAATAAGAAGATTATAAAAATTGCAATCTTTGCCATGAAATTGACACCTAAACAACCAATTTATTAACATGTTCCATTTTAATAGACACGCATATTGACATGCTAATTCAGTTATGTATGAATTTTATTCCATCTGGTAGTGACAGAGTGATGCACTTATGAAACAGGTGGTATGAGATGCATTATCGCCAAACACTTGAGTCTTTTCATTTTGAACAGAGCTTTGCCAATCAAGGTTAGGGTGTGGACAAATAAGATCATATTTTTAGTACGTCTCCAAAGATATAGATGAGAAGTGCAAGCCTTGAACATAGCAATCCTATCCTACTAAAAGATTCGTCTCCCTCCAGATCTCACGGAGGTAATAATAAGAGGGAATGGCCTCAAAATCTCCTTAGGTTTCTATTTTTCTTTATGCTGTTGGATTTTGCTATTTGGACATGGTAAATATTTTAAAAATATTAGTGGTTTTGCTTAAGCCATGATCTTTAAAATTGCTGAGGCTTAGACAATTTGCACTAAATGATTATTCGTTGTTTTGAACTGAAGATAGTGAGCTTATTGCAGGTGCATCAAAAATGGTAAGTTTTTTTTTAAAATGGTTTTAATTTTGTGGCTGCATTTTAGACTGGTTTAGGTTATTTTGAGCTAAATGTAGCCATGAATGATAGAACCCTCATTTAAATGTCTAACTATTTTTTTTCAACATGTCATGGTAGTCTTAATCAATTTTTTCCTATGCTTTTCAATTTGGTTGTAATCTTATGGTTCAGTTTATTTTGTACATTCTGATAATTTTAGCCTTTACTATAGATTTTAGCCTTTATTATGTTGAATCTGGCCAGAAGAATAGGTGCATAGCCCTAATATATCAGTATATTGTCAGCGTATATGGTAGAGTTATTTTTAAAGTTTATTTTAAACTTTAATGATGTAGTTTTTCTCCTTAACAATGGCGTTTAGTTCCACACTTCCAGATTTGGCTACTATGGTTATGCTCAACAACCATACCCAAATGTGTGTGGTTATGGATCCTATGTATATGGAAACTATCAACAGCAAGTAAATTAGATGCAGTATTACCTCATACTAAAGCAGCTATGTCTTTTTGTAATTTATGACTATAATTAATAGAAACTTAGGATTTTTGCAGGAGAAGCTTATCTATCTTCAAGAAAATGAGAACAATAGAATTTGCAAGAAAAGTCATTCGTCAAAATTAGGATAATCACCAAAATAAAACCAAATTTATGACTAATACTCACATTACATACTTTATTTTGTAGGAGAGATTCAGAATTCAGGAACCACGCTGCTTCTCAAGTTAGTTGGTTTGGTTCTCAAACTGCTTTTCAGAGCTTTCAAATGCTTTCAAATATCTAGCTTTCTTTGATGACACATATTAATTTCTCAAAGATTTTACATTCAATGCCGGATCAATACATATCAATATTTACATTGAATCATATGTATTTTTTTCACGTCATGTACTTTTCATTAATGACGATTGTTGTTTTATAACAATATTTTTGTCACATCATGTACTCTTTACATTGTGAATAGATTTTTCATTAATGATAATTGTTGTTCGATAAAATTTTTCACATACCAAAAATATGGAAAAAAACATATGAAAAAAAAATTTAATTTTTGCACTGACTGTTTGAAGTTTATAGTAGCTGTGATTTAATTCTGAAGGGCTCTCAATTAATACTTGGCACGTGAATGTACATTTTTATTATTTTTTAATAAAAATCTTATTGCATCCTTTCAAAATTCAATAATTTTTTAAATCGTTATTTCATTTTTTACACTGACTGTTCACAACATAGACCAATTAGATAATAGATAAATCATATTTTTTTAAATGATTAAATAAAAAAAATTATGAACTATAGAATTCTTGTTGAAAATTGTTAATTCTTTGATATGATTGGATAGATAATTTAGAAAAATGCATCTAGCCGATGCAATAGTATACCTATTGAAGGCAAGAACTAAAAAATCCAAAAAGACAAAAGTCAAAGTAAAAAAAAAGCAAACAAGAAAAGTACGTACCTATGCATGGAGGGTACGGTGGTACCCTGTTGACAAGGTACTTATTTTTCTTTTCTTTGCAAAGTACTAGATGTTTTTCAAACGTAGGCTTTTTATGGTATTCTTTTTTTTATAAGAAAACATTGAAAATCTAAAAATAAATTCTTTATTTTAGAAAAACAAAAAAAATAAAATAATAAAGTTAATTCTTTTTCTTGAAATTTTAAAATAAAGCACCTTCAGCCTAGCAGTAGGTCACATCAGTGACCAAGAGCCAGACACGGGGGGCTAGGATAAACCCCTCTTCATTGAGCATTTTGATCCAATAGGTGATTTTCAAACCTCATTATCTTGGTCATACGGACATGTATTTTAGTGCTTTTTTTTTAAATAGGCTAGAATTTTGTGATCTACATCATGGTGAAATTGGGTTTTTCTCAAGATTCTCTGTTTTTCGAGAAAATTAATTTTCTCACTTCTGTCTTTGTCTCGTCATAGTTTTTAGACCTTCCAAGCTTCATAACTTTCACAAACGAACTCGGATTCAGGTTTTTGTCCTCTACATAGTGGTAATATTGTTTCAAGGATTTGTTGAGTTCCATTTTTTAAGTCCACTCATTGGCCCATCTTCAATCTATGACTTCAAACACTTGCTAACTTTTGAGTTTGTGTGGACCTAATATCACTTGTTGCAACTTCTTATCACTCAAACAGAGCAAATTGGTTTCTCTAACATGTTCATGCAAGACGAGCTTTGAAGAAATTGACAAATCTATCGCATTAAATCTTAGAAAACATCAATTTCCAAAAGAGTAATGTGTATTTTTTTAATACTCCTACTGCTCTTCGACAAAAAATCATTCATATCCTGGACTGTATTGAAGATGATCTTCCTGCTTTCTATCTGGGTCTCCCCTTTACAGTTAAAGAGGTATCTCAAAATTTCTAGAACAACCTATTGGAAAGAACTCAGAGGAAATTGATTGGTTGGAAGGGGAAAGTTCTCAGTAGTGCTGGTAAATTGCAGCTTCTTTGGGCCTCCCTGCAAGGTATACCCACTTATTTCCTTTCTCTTTTTAAAATTTCCACTTCTTTTGCTGACAAGCTAGAACAGATTCAAAGAAAATTTTTATGGACGGGAGTAGAAGATAAATAGAGAATGTCCTTGGTTAGCTAGGAAAAAGTGTGTCTCCCTAAATCCCATGGAGGTCTCAATATTAGATCCATATGTAATATGAATAAAGCCCTACTCTCAAAAATCAATTGGAACCTGATTCATCAACATAAAGATTGGGGAGAAATCATGCAAGCCAAATATCTGCATGTCACTGACTGATCCAACTTCCTCCAACAAGAAGGTTTACCTAAGGGATCTATTATTGTTAGATCTAGGGCACAAAACTGAGAGGGAGGGTGAATCATTTGTACAAAAACTTGCTTCTACTTCAAACACTTGATTCTTCTTTGTTAGTTAACAGCATATCAATTAACCATTCATGAAAGAAGAAAGCATAAACATCAGAGCAGATAAACATCAACACATTGGACACCAAGATTTTTGACGTGGAAAACCCGGTTAAGGGAAAAACCATGGGGTGATTAACCCAAGGATTATTCTTTGTTAGAAGAATAAGAAAAAGAATGGCATATGCCAATTAGGGCTCACTGCCTGAGCACACTGCTCACAAGGAGGCATACTGCCTACAAAGAGACACACTGTCTACAAGATCATAAGTATCACAAACTTGAACTAGAGAAAGACATCTTCACCATGTCTAGATCAGTTCTATTTAAGCCCGAGTCACACCTGCTCTACCTTTCACTCTTTCACTATGCCACACTCATCCACTCCACATCACACCCTTGAAATGAATTCACAAACCTTTATTTATACAAGGCATCAACTTAGGAACAATCATCTAAGTCGGCAATCAACCATAAGAACATTCGCAAGATGAATAACACATCCGGTCGGCTAGTTTGAACAAGAACTTCATCCGAAAGAGTATCTTTAATTCTGGGCTCTACCACCAATGCAGACCAACAACACAACCTCAACATGATCCAAGAACCTTCACAAGCTTGCCTGAATGACCAGGTACATTTGCACTTCCTCTACTCACTAGAATCTCTTCTCTTCCTCATCTGGAACTTCAAGAACACAGTCTATCGCCACTTTCATACTGCAAGAGGTGCTTCTGGACCTCCAAACCATGAACAAATCAAGATGACACATCACAAGGACATCCCAAACACTCTATCCAATCCACAAGATAGGATAATGCATTTCCAGATCTCACCGGACCTTTTTGTAACAATCTGTCACTCTGGAGCATCTCCCGGAACCGGTTCTACTTGATCAATCACAACTTCTTCACATCTTCATGCAGACCTCTGAAATCTTAACTAGATCATCTCAAGACTCATATCTACAAACCCTTTAATCCGCATCCTCTGAGTCTCAACCTATTGAGTACTTTTGCCTTCTCCTCATCACTGTTCTTCACTGTTTCTAATTGAGACTAATTTTCTCAATATCCTCAGCACATAGCTCATTCAATCCTTCTTGTCAATACAATATGAGTATGTTGACATCAATGAAAACACTGGTTAACCTCATACTTGCAACAATCTCCCCCTTTGTCATTGATGGCAACATATGATGTGAAAAAACATCAAGACAAGAACTTCTCCTTTCTGTCATAGCTCCCCCTATCAACAACAACTCTTCACATGTCTTCTCTTCCTTTACTGCTCCCCCTTTGATCGTCAACCACTTGTTTTTCACATGTCTTCTCTCCCCCTTTGACATTAATGGCAAAGGGCTCATACTTGCAATTCTAACACATCAGAATCATACCAGCTGCTCCCCCTTAGTAGCAGCTCCCCATCATCAATCTGGATCACAAGATATGACTGTGATATCCACCGGACTAATGCACATCAGTGCATCCTAGTTCATCATCGGAGGGGCCATGACCCCTAACTTCTCCCGGAGATACTCAAAAGAGTCCTTGGGAAGAGGTTTAGTAAAAATATCTGCAATCTGATCCTTGGAGGGTACATACTCCAATCTGACTTCTTCCTTGTTCACTTGCTCTCTCAGAAAGTGAAACTTGATAGATATATGCTTGGTCTTAGAATGCAACACTGGATTCTTAGAAATATTTATTGCACTTGAATTATCATAGAAAATAGTGATAGGCTCCTCATATTCTACTTTAATGTCTCTTGACATCTGCTTCATCCATAAGATTTGAGTGCAACTACCTGCTACTGCAATGTATTCTGATTCAGTTGTAGATAGAGATATTACCTCTTGTTTCTTGCTTAGCCAAGAAACCAACCTTTTTCCCAAAAAGAATGCTCCTCCACTCTTCCGGTCATCTACATCTCTTGCCCAATCTGTATCTGTATATGCATGAAGAGAGAAATCATGATCTCTAGGATACCATAGACCATACTCAACTATCCCCTTTAGATATCTAAAAATCCTCTTGATTGCCATAACATGAGATTCTCTAGGATCAGCCTGAAATCTTGCCACAAGACCAACAACCTGCATTATATCTGGTCTAGTCTGAGTGAGATATAATAGTCCTCCAATCATTGATCTGTACTTGGTTTGATCTGTCTTAGGAGAGTCATCATCTTTGCTCAACTTACATTCGATTGCCATAGGAGTGTTCGTTGGCTTTGAATCTTCCATACCGAATTTCCTCAACAATTCTTTCACATATTTGGTCTGAGAGATAAAGATGCCTTTCTTTGTTTGAGTAATTTGCAGACCCAAGAAGAAATTCATTTCACCAAGCATTGACATTTCAAACTCACTTTTCATTTGATTTGCAAAGGTTTTGCATATGCTGTCTTTTCCTCCAAAGATGATATCATTAACAAATACTTCAACAATCAAGATGTTATCCTTATCTATTTGGAAATATAGATTACTATCAGCAGTACCTTTGTTGAAACCAATCTGTACAAGGTGCTTATCCAACCTTTCATACCATGCTCTTGGGGCTTGCTTCAAACCATACAGTGCTTTCTTCAACTTGCAGACCATATCATCATGATCAGACAATTGAAATCCATCCGGTTGTTCAATGTATACTTCTTCTTCCAAATCATCATTTAGGAAGGTAGACTTGACATCCATCTGATATACCTTGAAGTCTTTGAAAGCAGCAAATGCAAGAAATAATCTAACTACTTCAATTCTTGCCACCAGAGCAAAGGTTTCTTCAAATATCTATCACCTTGCATACTCTTGATTCTTGTCAGACCACATAGATCAGTATGGACTAATTCCAGTAATCCAGTAGTGGACTGATCCTTGCTTTTGAAAGAGACTCTGCTCTGTTTGCCTAGCTAACATTCTTTGTACAAACTATTTGTAGGTTTCACCAATTTAGGAAGATCTCTTACAGCCTAAGTATTGCTTGTCTTTATGATATCAAAATTCACATGACACATCCTTCTATGCCATAACCAACTCTGATCTACTTGAACAAACAAACAACTTTTGTCAGAACCAACCAGATGGAAGATATTACTTTTGTTTGAGTACCGGATGCAATCTCAGTTCCAGAGCTTCCAAAGATCCTGCATCTTCCATTCTTAAACCAGAGATCATAGCCTTTGTCCACCAACTGACCAACACTGAGAAGATTGTGTTTCAATCCTTCAACATATAGTACATTACCGATTTTGCTCTTTCCATCAAAAGAAATAGTTCCTCTACCTCTGATTCTACCAGCAGAATTATCACCAAACTTTACCATTCCTCCTTCATACCTTTCCAAATCTAAGAACTTGTTCTTGTCACCTGTCATATGGTGAGAACATCCACTGTCAATAACCCAATCATCATTTTCTTCAACTTGGGCAGCCAAAGCTCTTTCTACAACCTTATGATTGACAAATTCAGAGGATATTAAATCTTCTTCCTTAATGGCAATAAACACCCATTCATTTATGGATTTGCTTCCTATTTCTGATTCATCATATGTTACTCCTTCATTATCATCTTCTTCATGAACATAATAGCAGTTCTTTTGAAACCTTTGTCTGTTAGCATTTGACCTTGCAGATCTTTCCGGACATCTTGAAGTAAAATGACCAATCTTATTGCAGTTGAAGCACTTAAAGGGTAGTTTTCCTTCATACTTACTGGATCCTCTTGGTAGTCTCTTTGCAATTAAGGCTTCAAGTTGAGTTGTTTCTGCTTCTTCCTCTTCCATGTCTTTCCTTGCTTGATCATACCATGACAACTTCCTTGAAGAGTTCTCACCCAGATCAAATCTTTGTTTGCCTTTCACATAGACACTGGCTTTGAATGCAGATTCAGTCTTGGGGTGATCATCACCAAACTTAGTCATTTCAAATGCAACTAGTTTGCTAGCCAATTTCTCTCTTGTGATAGTTGTATGGGCTCTGAATTCATCAATGGCAGCAACCTTGATTTTGTAGGTAGCAGGAAGGGATTGGAGAATTTTGCAAACAATTTCATTTTCATCCAAAACTCCACCAACATTCCTAATTCCACACACCAGCTCATTTACCCTTAGCATAAAGGTAGTGATATTTTCATCATCTCTCATCTTTAATCTTTCAAATTTCCCTTTCAGACTTTGCAACCTTGCACTCTTGACAAACTCATCTCCTTCATGCAAAAGTTCTAGTTTAACCCAGATCTCATATGCAGTTGGTAGGTCAATAATATTTGAGAGCTCTAAATCATTCAATGCACTTAGAAGAGCTTCTTTGGTCTACAGATTGTTTACAGCATCTGTGATTTCATTCAGAGTTGTCAGACCACCCTGTGGAGGAACATATGCCTTGTGATCATGGACAAGTAAGTTTTTCCGATACACTCCAAGTGACATCTCATGCGACCTTTCCAAAGCGAGAAGTTGGTTCCATCGAACTTCGGACTATCCTTCTTGTATGACAACATCCTGGATCTCCTCAAGTGGTTAAGCTCCTTTCAGAGGAACTTGGCTTTGATACCAATTGTTAGATATAGGGCACACAACTGAGAGGGGGGGTGAATCAGTTGTACAAAAACTTGCTTCTACTTCAAACACTTGATTCTTCTTTGTTAGTTAACAGCATATCAATTAACCATTCATGAAAGCAAAAAGCATAAACATCAGAGCAGATAAACATCAACACATTGGACACCAAGATTTTTGACGTGGAAAACCCGGTTAAGGGAAAAACCACGGGGTGATTAACCCAAGGATTATTCTCTATTAGAAGAATAAGAAAAAGAATGGCACATGCCAATTAGGGCTCACTGCCTGAGCACATTGCTCACAAGGAGGCACACTGCCTACAAAGAGACACACTATCTACAAGAATAAGTATCACAAACTTGAACTGGAGAAAGACATCTTCACCATGTCTGGATCAGTTCCATTTAAGCCCAAGTCACACCTGCTCTGCCTTTTGCTCTTTCACTATGCCACACTCATCTGTTCCACATCACACCCTTGAAATAAATTCACAAACCTTTATTTATACAAGGCATTGACTTAGGAACAATCATCTAAGTCGGCAATCAACCATAAGAATATTCGCAAGATGAATAACACATCCGGTCGGCTAGTCTAAACAAGAACTTCATCCGGAAGAATATCTTTAATTCTGGGCTCTACCACCAATGCGGACCAACAACACAACCTCAACCTGATCCAAGAACCTTCACAAGCTTGCCTGAATGACTAGGTACATCCGCACTTCCTCTACTCACTGGAATCTCTTCTCTTCCTCATCCAGAACTTCAAGAACATAGTCTATCGCCACTGTCATACTGCAAGAGGTGCTTCTAGACCTCCAAACCATGAACAAATAGAGATGACACATCACAAGGACATCCCAAACACTCTGTCCAATCCGCAAGATAGGATAATGCATTTCTAGATCTCACCGAACCTTTTTGTAACACTCTGTCACTCCGGAGCATCTCCCGGAACCGGTTCTACTTGATCGATCACAACTTCTTCACATCTTCATGCAGACCTCTGAAATCTTAACTGGATCATCTCAAGACTCATATCTACAAACCCTTTAATCCGCATCCTCTAAGTCTCAACCTATTGAGTACTTTTGCCTTCTTCTCATCACTGTTCTTCACTGTTCCTGATTGAGACTAATTTTCTCAATATCCTCAGCACATAGCTCATTCAATCCTTCTTGTCAATGCAATATGAGTATGTTGACATCAATGACAACACTGGTTCACCTCATCCTTGCAACAATTATATGGAATAAAATGCTGAAATCTAGGAGCCTTCTCACGCAAGGGATTAGATGGAAATTGGGTAATGCTATGTCTATTAAGTTTTGGATTGATATTTGGATAGGAGATAAGGCTATCATTACTCAGGGGGATTATGGTGAAATTGTTGGTATTGCTACTTAGGTTTTTGGTGATAAAGTCGGCGATTATATGTTAAATAATAATGGTAATAGGAGCTGGAAAAATTTATTGGACTGCTGCACTCATCACCCAGATCTTGCCTCTAAAGTTCGGGTTGTTCAAAAGTTGATTCAGGGAGTTAGAATCCCTCTCTTCCCTCATGAAGACGAGCAGTTTTGGTGGCCGGATAAGGATGGATGCTTCTTTGTTAAGTCTGCCTATCACTTATTGGTTCCTGAGGTACATAGAAAGGAGATATGGAGAAAAGTTTGGAACCACAAACTTGTTCCGAAAATCAACATGTTCTGGTGGGCCTCTGTTCATAACAAAATTCTGACCCAAGACAACTTGCAGAAGAGAGGTTTTACCTTGGTCAATAGATGTTGTCTGTGCTGTGATAAGGAGGAAACTGTTTCTCATTTATTCCTCCATTGTGACTTTGCTAGGGAAATCTAGAACTTAATCCTAAGTAATTTTGGTATGTAGTGGGTTTGCAATTCTGATATCAAGGAAGTTATTAACAATTGGTATCCACCCTTTTCTCATCCCTGGCTTGTTGAGTTATGGAATCAAACTCTGCCATGTTTGAGCTGGACTTTGTGGAAAGAGCGCAATCATAGGATTTTTAGGGATACAGCTAGAGATGCCTCTCAGGTTTCTCACACTTTCATTAAGACTCTTCTGGAAAGCGTCACTACGGCCCATATCCGAATTGCGAAGAAACCTCTAACCCATGAAGAGGAACAAATTGCAGTGAATTGGAAGATTCTTAATCATATTCCTATTCATAACAATGCCAAATTGTTGCAGAGTCTTAATACTAGATGGAGTCCTCTGATTCCTAATTGGATGAAACTTAACTTTGATGGGGCTTCTAAGATAGACGGTACAGCTAGTGGGGGAGGGATCATAAGAGATGACAAAGGGTGGATGTTTGCTGTCTATGCTGGCGGTCTTGGCTGTCAAAGCAATAACTATGCTGAGGCTATGGCTCTTCTTTGGGGGATTAAATTGGCTATATCCCTTGGTATTAGGAATTTGTATATCTAGGGGGACTCTAAAATGGTTATTGATGCAGTTAACAATGTGTCGATTGTTGGCATTAAGTTGAAAGACATTATTAGGGATATACAGATTCTCCTGTAGAAGATTCCCAGTGTGAATATCTCACATATTTACCACGAGAGCAATGGAGTTGCAGACGCCTGTGCCGAACTTGGATAACGGTATTCAAATTGGCAGTGTTGGCACCAATTTGATCATATCCCTTTAAATCTTAAGGCTCTCATTCTTAAGGAAGTGTCGGGTTATTGATGAGTCAGATTTGTTGGAAAGACAACTCATATTGTCAGCTCTTTGGGAGGGGGCTGATGTGTCTCTTGAAGTACGGGTCCTTTTGTACCTTCTCAACTGTCATTTCCACTCCTTTCTCTCATAAGGCGAGCGGACGGCTGGATCATCATGGCGTGTGCTGTGTAATTATGATTAAGCATGGGATGAGTAAGCGTCATTTTTACAAGGTTTCCCATATTTATAATAATGCGTGTGGTGTTATCACCAGCATCATTAGCCTTGATCAAGCTAGTAATGTTTCTGTAAATACGACTGAGGAGATTTGGGGTTTCTGTGACATGCTCTGTAATTCTGACATGGGTGGAGATAGAATTAAAACTGAACCTATCTCTTGCTGTGAGTTCAAAGACAACCTGGTGGTCTGGCATTATTGCAAAGAGGGTGGGATTAGTCCCTATTTGGAGTGGCTTAATGGGTATAATGAAAATATATTTGAACAATTCGCTAGGTCTTGGCAGAACCAGTGGGTTTCGGTGGGCAGAATTAACTTTGAAATTTCTGAAAGTGTGATCACTATGGCCACTGGTATGTCTACTCAGGGTTTGAAACTGCAGAGGAAAACTAAAATTGCAGACCTTTCCAGTTAGAAGCTCTTTCTTGGAGATGGAAAAGAATTAGTCCCATATCAGGGGGGATTTGACAGAGCTAAGCTGCCCAAGCCTTGGGACGGTGTGTGTTTTCTCCTCATGAAGTATTTCACCCTGGAGGGGCGCATCACCAAGTTCTACAACTATCATCTTCCCCTTTTGAATCATTTCCATCGCAATGCTCAAATTAGCTTTCCATTTTATCTGCTTTCTTACCTTGAACATTCTGTCCTTAGGGTTAGGGCTAAACTGGCTAAAAACCCTGCGAAGAAACCTATCCCTCTTCATCAGGGCCTTATCCTCTATCTTTATAACCACCATCTTGCCCTTGAACCCTCTAAGTCCATTCAAACCAATAGTGGGGAACCCCCCTCTAACCCTAAGGATATTCCTAGTGTTGAAGAACATGGGCCCTCCTTTGTTCCTACTAAGACTAAAGAAGTTTCCTTTTCCACACCTGAGGAAATTCCTGTTGATACTTCGGGTCCTATTGTCAATACAAAGGGCAAAAAGAGAAAGACTATTGCTGGTTAAATAAGCATTGGTGGGGATGTGGTTGGGACCCCTAAAAATCCTGGTAGGACCCCGGTGGGCCAGAGTAGCAAGTCTCATTCTTCTGCTAAGGTTTTTAAGGATGGTCTCTCCGCTGGAGTTAGGTGGTCAGGGTGAATCACTAGCAAACCTGCTCTTAAAGCAAAACTAATTGATTATTCTGAGAGCGGTTCGAATGAATCCACCTGGGGGGATGAGGCTAAGGATATGGAGGTTCAGGACATATCTGGGGATGATGAAGGTAAGTAGGAGACTCATGATACGGGGGCTACCACTGAGGATGTTGCTGACTCTGCTGATAATGCTGACAAAGCGGGTGAGATGTTCATGGAAGAGGCTGATGATGATATGGACACTGATGCTGGTCTGGGAGCTGAACTTGCAGGTCTGAGGGCTTGCATTGAGAAGCTAGAATAGAATCTTTTTGCTGTGCTCAGGAATTCTATTTTCCTCAATATTTCTATGCTAAAAACCTGGGGGTACCTGTCAATGCTGACAATGATGATCTTGCTAGGAATTTGGATGACATTATTAAATCCATGGTTAAGGAGAGAATTTGCCTCCTTAGTTTTTACTTTTATATTGATGATACTCTGCTACTCTGTATTTACTATCTTAGTTTATAGTAGGTGGTTTTGCTGTTTATGCTGGGATAACTGTAATTGATGTATCTGGTTTAAGGCACTTTTTGTGCTTGCTGCCTTTGTGGCCTATCTACTTTTTGTAAGGGTTTGGCCCCTTGTTTAGCCACCTTATATTATCAAAAACATATTACTTTCTTAAGGAACAATTGAACAAATCATCTTTACAAACTAAGTCCGAGGAACATATTGCTTTCTTAAGGGACAAAACATTTTTTTTACAAATCTAAAGTCTTAGGAACATATTGCTTTCGTAAGGGACAATGGACATGAATGCAAAAACACTTCAATTTCTTAAGGGACAATGGACATGAATGCCAAACACTTCAATTTCATAAGAGACAATTGACAACTACAAACGTGTGTGTGCCTAATCTAGTTGCACCTTATTTTTCTTATAACGGGACAATTAAACCTTTGTTTGACGTGATTGCTCTTACATTTCAGTTATTCCTTTAGAAGAGCCAGCTTTTAGATTACATTTCATCCAAAAGAGATGACCCCAAGCAGATTTTTCCTTTGAACCACTATATAAGAGGGATAAGGCGAAAGCCAAGTCCTAACCGACGTTAGCCTTACCTTGTGGTGCCAAACTGAAAAGAGGTGTACTAGCTCTTTGTGGAAATGATTTTCACATCGAGCGAAGTGTTTGATACTCTTAGTAGGATTGGTTAAAGCTTTTAGTAGCTTGTCACATTGCTCGTAAGGCATTGGTACCTCAAAGTTACTAGGAACCATTCTAGATAGTGACTACGTGATCTACCTCTGAACGTTGCAGTAATCATCAGTGCAAGGGGAATCGATTTAAGCCCTCAAGATACTCACCATTGGCTCCCTTGAGAAGAGATAGTATTCCCTTAGCCATAAAGCTCTTGTGACCTACTTGAGCTTTTCGAGGGAAGGGTGAGATATCCCTACCTATCATCTCTTGCAAAGATACAAATGTCTGACACCTTTATGGAATGACATTTGGTCGACGGAGTATTAAGTTGTGAGTTGATCTACTGCAATGAAACCTTGTCTCTAGGGATAAAAAGTGCATGATATTGTTTGCAATTGTCTTATACTTGTGGAAACATTAGGCTTTTTTGTGAGCCTCGAACATACACTATCTGTTGTGTCAGTCCTTTTTGCCACTTTGTTTACTATGTTTTCTCTTGCCAAAGCAAATCCAATCAAAACCAAAACCAAATCTATCAAAGTTTGCCTTATAAAACATCAGACGCTATTTCAGTGCCTCTGGTATAACAGTAGCTCACCTTTGGTATTACAGTAGCTTGCCTTTGGTATTACAGTACCTTGCCTCTGGAAAAACCTACTTCAGCGCCCTTGGTATAATAGTAGCTCGCTTTTGGTCTAATAGTAGCTCACCTTTGGTACAGTAGTACCTTGCCTTTGGTAGCTTAGTCCATCGCCTTTGGTATTACAATAGCTCGCTTTTGGTTGCACAGTCCTGTGCCTTTGGTCAAACAATACAATGCCTTTTGTCTAGTAAATTGTGCATCAAAATTTGTCTTTTCCAAAGCACAAGCAGAAACCTAGCTTTTTGTCCTAGTGTATTCCATGGTAACCACTAGGCTCCAACAAACTATGAAGTCCAAGCAAGTTGTCCCTAGGAAGCACAAATCACCTCCTCACACCCCGCAATCAGGCTAATCTAACATTATTCCCAAAGTTACTCCTAAGACCCCCGCTGAAAAATTGACCAATTCTACAAACGTGCTGCAGCTTGACCAACCCAACAACCCTCAAGAGTGTAGGTCCCCTTTGGTAAGCACACCTCACTATACCACCGGCATGCCGCCAGAGTTTGTTCCACAAGGTTATACTATCAACCAAGTACCATCTCGAGAAGGTAGGTCCCCTTTGGTAAGTACGCCTTACTATACCTCCGGCATGCCTCTGGATTTTGTTCCACAAGGTTAGACCAAAGATCAAGCCCCATCTCAAGAAGAGTGACACTTTGAAATAGGTCAATCTGTAAGGAAAGTAGAGATGCAGAATACAGCTTCCCTAATGTTAATTCAAAGGGGATAATGTAGACAGGTAACTTTCAATTTAATACATAGATGAATACATCAGAAAAAATAGAATAAACAAACAAGATACAGAGAATGACACCAGATTTACATGGAAAAACTCTTTCGAGTAAAAAACCCACCACCACAAGAGAGACTATCTTTATTATAGTAAACTGAAAGATTACAATAAAGATTTTCTAGCTTTGTTTAGGTATCTATCCTATAACAACTATACAAAGCCGTTTATTGCATCTGCACATCTATAGAATAAACTATATAATTCAAATAGTATCATCATCCTCCAATGACACCTGCAGATCTATATTTCTATTTTTAGTCATCAAGAGCAAAATTGTTATTCATATTTTTCCCTAATTGTTTGATCTAACTTCCCCAGCGTCGCTACCTTTCAACCATCGCAACTATTCACATTCTAGCGAGACCATTAGTCCCACATGCATCAGGCCACAGACTTCTTTACAGTGTATATGGCCAATGACTCGATTATATTATCGTCAGCATTTTTTTTGCCGACGATACCAAACCAAAGACCCATCGGCCTAACCTACTCCATCAGTGATCGGATTGCTTCCTTCACTGATAATACATAGTCTCCGTGATCCCCAAGTTCCCGCCCTTCATCGGACAGACTTTCATCATCGATCCAAACACTTTGCACTACACCAATGAAGGTTCTCACTCCAACGCCCAATGCTTCACCAACTTCCATTGGGGTGACCATTCACATCGAAGCGACTACCAAGATTTTGGCCGATGGCCTACCTTATGCCGATGGTCATTGGTGAAACCATGCATAGCGGCCACAGGCTTCTCACTCTTTCCGATAGTGCAAGTCTAGCCAATAGTTTTAATGTGGCCAATGAGCAAGGATAGAATAAGGTTTGAGCAGTAATTTGAGACACATGTTCTCTTCAATCTCCCACTTGTTAAGGAGATTATTGCTACCTCTCAATCCTCATGCGATTAATGAGAATTATGGGCCTATAGACCCATTTCATCTGAACACCATTTGAACTTGGTCATGCTCACTGGTTTAGTTAAATCATTAGCAACATTTTCCCAAGTGTCAATTTTTTCCATCTTCACCATCCTGTCTTCCACCATATCACGAACAAAGTGATATTGGACATCAATATGTTTTGTCCTAGACTGAAACGTAGGGTTCTTCGCCAAACATATAGCACTTTGACTGTCACAGTGTATTTGTATCTGCGCTGCATTAAAACCAACATCAGAACACAACCTCTTCAACCAAACAGCTTCTTGGCATGCACGAGTAGCTGCCATGTACTCTGCTTCTGTTGTGGATAAAGCGACTACAGCCTGCCGCCTACTCATCTAACTGATAGCACCACCATTTAACGTGAATACATATCCACTGGTGGATCTTCTACTGTCAATATCCCCTACCCAATCAGAATCCACATATCCCTGAATGCTAATAGATCTCTATGATCCAACTGAGTTTCCATGATAGCAAATAGCATAGTCAGAAGTTCCCTTCAAATACCTCATAACTCTTTTCACAGCATCCCAATGTGATCTACCTGGATTCACCATAAACCAGCTCAAAACTCCCATTGCTTGGGTAATGTCTGGTCTGGTACAGACCATTGCGTACATCAAACTACCAATGACACTTGCATAAGGCACTCTTTTCTTGTCGTTAGATTCATTCAAAGTTTCTAGACAATCTTCAACAAATAATTTCGTTCCCTACAAAACTAGAACAACTAACTATTTAGAATCAGACATATGAAACTTATCAAGAACATTGGTAATATACTTGCTCTGGCTGAGCCAAATCTTTCTCTTAGATCTGTCCCTTTTGATTTCCATTCCCAGAATGTACTTCACTGCCCCCAGATTCTTCATTTCAAATTTCAAGGACAACTGAGATTTTAATTCTGAGATCATCCCCTTACCATTGCCAATGAATAACATGTCATCCACATACAGTGAAATTATAAGAATCTGATCACCTTCAATTTTATAATAGACACAATGATTAGATTTAGATCTCACATACCCCAAGGATAAAACATACGTATCAAATTTTTGATACCACATTTTGGGAGATTGCTTCAAACCATAAAGAGAATTTTTAAGTTTACATACCATATGTTCTTTACCTTTTTCTACAAAATGCTCTGGCTAGGACATATAAATTTCTTCTTCAAGATCCCAATGAAGAAATGATGTTGTCACATCCATCTGCTCAATTTCAAAATCATATGCTGCTGCAAGTGACAACAGAAATCTAATGGATGTCAGCTTAGCTACAGGAGAAAAGATTTCTCCATAATCAATACCTTCCTTTTGAGAATACCCCTTAGCAACCAGTCTTGCCTTGTACTTATCAACACTACCATCTGGACCATATTTCTTTTTAAATACCCACTTACAGCCCACAAGTTTTCTACCTTCAGGCAAGGGCACCAGATCCCAGGTTCCATTTTTCTCCAATGATGACATTTTGCTATCCATGGCTTCCAACCAAGAATCTGAATCAGGTAAACTAATGGCTTCTTTTACAGTCCTAGGTTCATCAGTGTCAGTAAGTAAAGCATAGGCACAACTTGAATCAAGTACTGAAAATCCATACCTATTTGGTTGTCTTCTTTCATGTGTAGACCGCCTCAATGGTTGAGGTGCAAGTTCAGGTTCTTGCTCTGGATCTGAATCTTCAGAGCTACTTGAACTCACATCTCAACCATCTACACTTGGTGTTTGTTGTTCCTCTTTTACAGGGGTCAAAGGAATATTAACAACATTCTTTTCTTTCTTTTCTTCTATCTTCTTTGGCTAAGAAGTACTAACCAAAGGTTTCAGCTCTCTAAAAATTACTTTTTTAGTTTTAGGATTCCAAAGCTTGTACCCCTTAACACCGACTCCATAGCCAATAAAGATACATTTGACTGCCTTGTTATCTAACTTAGATCTTTTTACCTCAAGCATATAAGCATATGCCTCACAGCCAATGACACGAAGATGTCTTAGAGAGGGCTTCTTTCTAGACCACGCTTCCATTGGCGTCTTATCAACCAATGCCGAAGAAGGAGAATGATTCAGCAAGTAACAAGCTGTAGCAACTGCCTCAGCCTAGAACCTTTGTTCAAGATCGGCATAACTTAACATACTTCTTGCTTTCTCCATCAATGATCTATTCAACCTTTCAGTGACTCCATTTTGCTGTGGAGTATAAGGTGTAGTTTTGTGTCTTTTTATACCATGATCTACACAATACTTATCAAAATTTGCATTGCAATATTCACCACTGTTATCTTTTCTCAAGCATTTTATTTTTCTACTAGTCTGGTTTTCCACAAGAGTTTTAAATTCTTTAAACCGACTGAACACTTCTAATTTATTTTTCAAAAAATATACAAATGCCATCCTTGAATAATCATCAATGAATGATACATAGTATCTTGATTTAGATAAAGATGAAACATTAACTGGACCAAAAAAATTAGAATGTACATAGTCCAAGACACCAAAAGATTTATAAGAACTTGAGTAGAAAGAAACACGGTTCTATTTTCCGTATATACAATGTTCACAGAAATCGAACTCCAGATTACAATCAATTAGCCCATCTACCAGGGTTTTGTTTTTCAAGGTTTTTAAACCTTTTTCACCTATGTGACCAAGTCTATGATGCCAGAGCATTGTTTCCTCTGCAGGAAGTTTAACTTCCATAGAATTTGCATCATGTGTTACAATAGTAGCTTTTTCAGATTTTACAGAGACACTATTATAGCACACTGGTTTAGCATCTAACCTATATAGAGTTCCAATACGTTCACCCTTTACTAGTACTATAGAACCTCTAGTCATTTTACAGCCACCATTCACAAAAGTAACTTGCACTCCAACATCATTAAGCTTACTAACAGAAAGTAAATTTTGAGCCAGACCTGGTATGTGAAGAACTCCATTCATTCCCTTTATCCTGCCATCCGGGAACTAGATTCTGACTTGTCCCCAGCCCACAACTTCTAGTGTTGAATCACTTGCCAGGAACACCTTCCCACTAGCATACAGTTCATACTTTGTGAACCACTCTCTATGAGATGTCATATGAAAAGATGCTCCTGAATCCACCGGCCACACATCTTCAGATGCAGCCGTTGCCAAGGCCGCAATGAAGGCATCAACATCACTCTGAGAAGAATCATTGTCAGAAGAGTTCTTCTTCTTCTTCTTTTTCTCCTCTTTGTAGTCTCTTCTGATGTGTCCTTTCTGTCCACAAATCCAGCACTTCACCTTGGACTTTGTGCCAGGAGATTTTGATCTCCCCTCTGACTTAGACTTTGACTTCTTGTCCTTCTTATTACCTCTTTCCTTTGATCTACCTAAAATAGACAGGGCCTCTTTGGCTGTCTCAGAAGATTTCCTCCGCATCTCTTCAGATAATAATGAGGTAACAACCGCTTCAGTTGTAAACATGGTTGTTGTACTTCCAATAGCCATCACAAGATGATCCCAAGAGTCAGGTAAGGAACACAATAGAAGCATACAACGATCTTCCTCTTCTATTTTTACACCTGGTAAATATCTCCCAACTTCTTCCACAAATCTTTCACTAACTTCTCTTCATGGACGTTCAATAGAACAAAATTTATAAGACTTAATCTTATCAGTCCTCTGGCTTTTCTATCAGCTAGGTCCCAATCTTCTTGCTTCATGCTTGCAGGTTTAACCCCAGACACAGCAATCCAAAGATCTCTGTCGACCAGCAAATCTTCAGCCTTAATCTTCCACAACTCAAAGTTTGTACCATTGAACTTTTCAATGTCTATTTTTCCTGATGTACTTGCCATCTTATTTAACAGAATAGACCTCTACAGAACTCCCACTCACTGAACTAACACAAAAAACCCAACCTACCAACAAGGATAACACAACAAGCCAAGCTCTGATACCACTTGTAAGGAAAGTAGAGGTGCGGAATACAGCTTCCCTAATGTTAATTCAAAGGAGATAATGTAGACAGGTAACTTTCAATTTAATACACAGATGAATACATCAGAACAAAATAGAATAAACAAACAAGATATAGAGAATGACACCAGATTTACGTGGGAAAACTCTTTCGAGTAAAAAACCCACCACCACAAGAGAGACTATCTTTATTACAACAAACTGAAAGATTACAATAAAGATTTTCTAGCTCTGTTCAGTTATCGATCCTATACCAATTATACAAAGCCATTTATTGCATCTACACATCTATAGAATAAACTGTATAATTCGAATAGTATCATCATCCTCCAACAACACTTGCAGATCTGTATTTCTATTTTCAGTCATTAAGAGCAAAACTGTTATTCATATTTTGCCCTAACTATTCGATCTAACTTCCCCAGTGTCGTTGCCTTTCAACCATCACAATTGTTCACATTCCAGCGAGACCATTAGTCCCACATGCATCAGGCCACAAACTTCTCTACAGTGTATATGGCCAATGACTCGATTATATTATCATCGGCAATTTTGTTGCCGACGATACCAAACCAAAGACCCATCAGCCTAACCCGCTCCATCGGTGATCAGATTGCTTCCTTCACCGATAACACATAGTCTCTGCGATCCCCAAGTTCACCTCCCTTCATCAGACAGACTTTCGTCATCAGTCCAAACACTTTGCACTGCACCGATGAAGGTTCTCACGCCGACGCCCAATGCTTCGCCAACTTCCATCGGGGTGACCATTCACATCAGAGCGACTACCAAGATCTTGGCCGATGGTCAACCTTATTCCGATAGTCATCGGTGAAACCATGCATATCAGCCACAGGGTTCTCACTCTTGCCGATAGTGCAAGTCTAGCTGATAGCTTCAATGTGGCTGATGAGCAAGGATAGAATAAGGTTCAAGCAGTAATTTGAGACACACGTTCTCTTCACAATCCTCTTAAGAAGATGGGCAAGATCTTGATGAATTCATACAAGATCCTAGAGTCGTAGCCGCTTTGACAAAATCCTTAGTGAGAACCAAGATCATTTCTTTCTATTGCTTGCAGAGCAAGGAGCCAAGTTACGTCAAGATTTTGATTTATCCAACCTCAAGGACACAAACAACACCCAAAATATCATACATGTGGTCCAAACCATGTCAATAGTGACCACGTCCTTACACGAACAAAGCTCACAGGGGAAAATGATTGCACAATATGAGAATCCCCTTTATTAAAAACCAACAAGAAAGAGGGTCGTATCACCGCTTCTAACTCGTATGGAAATCTACAAACACCAATAGGAGACTCTTCAACGTCAAGCAGAGCTAGCTAAGCAAAACACCATAGCTCGATGAAATATACAACAAACTCCTAAAGTGTCCACACCAATCGCAAGTGGAATTTTGGTTACCCCATCATGACAAGGTTTCCCACCAAATTACAATCCAGGGAACAACTACGTCACCATTCAACAAGGGTCTCAACAAGCACCACCCCCAACATCATCAAACCTTCATATCCCTCAACCAACCAGGGTCATGCAATCCCAACCACAACATTTTTCTACACTCATCCTCAATCAACCTCAACCATCGCAAAACACATCTACCTATGTCCCTCCACCACTATGATCATCAGCGCTAAACTTTTTCAACACCTTGCCTATCCACCCTCAACATTCCCAAAACCAAACTTCCCAAAGTTATGTTCTGCAACCACAACCTACCAACGAACTTTAGCTTTCCACCCCCAAACTCTTTTCTTCAACCATCGTAAAGCCTACATTCCTATCTAGCACCACCCCCACCTCCTCCAAATCAAAGCATCCAATTCCAACCTAATCTCAACCCAACGTACTACACATATGACCCCAACCAATCATACAACCCTTATAACACCAATGCCCATGGCTTACACTACAATCTTCCATATGGGCATCAACAACCACTTCTAGGACAACAAGAGATGTTTCCAACCCCTCCCACAATGATGGAGCTAAAAATCATGGAAGTTCAACAACAACTATCTGATCTTACATTTGGCCACACCAAGAAGACCTTCTCTTTAGAAGAGGTGTGTCCTTATCCTTTTGATCGGTCATTACCCATGATCCCTTTTCCTCAAAATTTCACTATTCCCAAATTTGATAAATACAAAGGAAAAGGAGACCCAAAAGACCATCTCAGGGAATTCTATCTTTCTTTCTTCAAGGTCTCACATAATGACACATATGTTATGCGTCTCTTTCCTCGCAGTCTTAGAGGTCAAGCTATAGAATGGTTCTCACACTTACCCATGGGTATCAAATCTTTTAACGAACTTTCAAAGAAATTTGCCACCCATTTCTCCTACAACGCAGAGCATGAGATCTCCATGACTGATCTATGCAACAATAAATAGAAAAATGGAGAAACTTTCATTTCTTTCCTCTAACGATGGAGACAAATGGCTAGCAAATTCCCATTCAAGATACCTGAAAAATAGCTTGTTAGCATATTTGTCCAGAACATCAACCAAGAGTTAGGTTTTCATTTGCAAATTCTTAGTGCTACAACCTTTGACAAAATCACATACAAGGGAATCAACATTGAAAAGGCCCTCATCTCTAAGGGTGTAGTCAAAATCTTCAAAGAAACTAAAGACAATGCTCCTCAACAACAAACAAATGATAAACCTAAGTATTGGAAGAAAAATAAAAACGTGGTCAACGATGGGGTGGTTGATTTTAAACATGTCCAAACATTGCAAACACTACTTCAGCTTTCCAAACTAAGTCAAGCTCCACCTCAACAATAGCAACAACAGAGGCAAACATACCAAAACCAACAACAATGCCAACAAGAGTAGCCTCAACAAGATTACCCTTCGTGGCGTCAATTCACTCCCTTGGGAGAACCAATAGAGTCGGTCCTACAGAAGCTTTTACACAAAGGCCTCATCACCTTACCTGATGCTCCCCCATATGGCGAACCGGTTTACAAAACTGTACGGTACAGAGAAAATGAATACTGTGAGTTCCATAGGAGCAAAGGGCATAGAACTACATCATGCATGAAACTCAAGCACCTAATCCAAAATCTCATCGAGCACAACCAAATCTCTTTTGAAGATGAACCACCAGCTCAACACATGAACAAAGACCTCAACATGTATAAGGAACCATTCCCTCACCATGGTCCACCTCCTCCTCAGGATAAAGGTAAAGGTGTCAATCATGATTCCACTTCCTTTGACTCCATTGTGGGTCGTTTGGAAGAGAGTCGAGTGTCTACCCTCACAATCAAAGGCAAATCTATGGATTGCGTTGTTACAACTCATCATGGTCGTGTCACCATTCGTGGTCCTACACCTAGTCTCCCAGATCAATTTGATTATAATCTTGTCAAACATCTCAGGAAAACACTAGCACAGATCTCTATCTTGGACCTTCTACAATCATCACCCGCACATAAAGTAGTGCTAGAAAAAGCCCTTCAAGAGTCATTGGTTCCTAACAACATCGTGGTCGTAGATTTCCAAGCTATAGTAGGTAACATTGCTTTACCCTCTAATGTGCTTTTCTCTACGAAAGACCTTCCATCCCATGATTCGTGTCACAATGATGCCCTTCATATTGAGGTTCTCATTCATAAGCGCAAAATCAAACGCATACTTATAGATGGTGGTTCTAGTCTCAACATCTAGTCTTTAAAGTTACTTAAGCAATTGGGATACTCTGAGGATCATGTCAACATTCATCAAAGTATTACAATCAAGGGATATGATGATGTTGACTGCCGCTCAGAAGGTGTTATCCACTTGCCTATACAACTGGGCCTCATCATGCTTGAAACTAGGTGCTAGGTCCTTAACATTGAGCTACCTTATAACATTATCCTAGGCCGCCCATGGATCCATGCAATGAAAGTTGTTCCCTCCATGTACCATCAGTCTCTCAAGTTCCCATTCAATGGTACAGAGATAACTATCCCAGGTGACCCTAATCCTGTTGAATTCTGCCATGTCTTGCAAGGTAGTTATAAGAATTGCAACCAAGTGCCTCAAAATGACAAAGCCCTTAAATCCCCACTATATGTCAATCCTAAAAATTTGACACAAGCCTCTACAAGTGAACCTAATCCTCTTCCTAAAATCAAAGCTCACATCTGTGATATAGGCTTTGGAGCTTATGATATCTCAAAATCTCATTGTGTAGGGCGGATGCCTTTATCCCCTAAATCTTATGGCTAACTGCCCATTGCTAAAACAACTAAAAAAGTAGCTATTCCTCCCCCAACACCTTTAACCCAATTCCAACAGGGAAAATTATTGGAAGAGGAAACTATTAAAGACATCTCTTCTTGGCTCTATAAGGAGAAAGAACTAGTCACAACACCAGTCAAGCAATATGGCAATGGCTTAAGGATAGTCAAAAACATGGGCTATAAAGGCAAAGGTGGCCTTGGGAAACATAATCAAGGAACAATGGAACCCATTAGTGTGACAAAGAAACTAGACAAGAAGGGGTTAGGATTTGGTAGAAAGGTACCGCGTGCCTTGGACATCAAGGGTATCCTCAACAAGGTGGCTGAAACTTCTCTCGTAGATTTGACATCTAACGAGGATACCATCAATGACTCTTCCCTCCATATGATTGACCTATTTATAGAATCCTCCATATTTATGCTATCATCCATATCCCTAACATCCACCACAAACACCCAGAAAGTAACACTTGTCTACCCTAAACTTATTAATTGGGACCAACAAGGGTCCCCCATTATAGATGTATTTCAGAATGATGAAGCTATAGATGAGTTCATGGGACTTCGGGATGGTATCCCTCTTGGCGATCATAAAGCAGGTTTTGTAATGGAACTAGAGCCAACAACTTATTTTGGTGATAATGCCAAATCCTCCAGTCGCAAAAGTAAAAATAAAGAAAGATCTCTAGGTGAAAACCACACTGTGGCACCTCCCGATCACAAAATAGTAAAATAAAAGGATGTATCCAAAGGTGAAAACCCAATTGTGGCACTTGAGGATGGAGGATTTGATCTTCCCCTACCATCTAAGTATCAAGAGAAGTCAGCTCTCCTAGTGGAAGAATCTGCAAAGATAAACCTTGGCACAGAGCAAAATCCAAAAACCATATTCCTGGCAGCATCATTATAAGATATAGAGCACAGGAATCTTAACAAATTCTTCTTACAGAGAACCATAAACTTTGCATGGACCTACGTTGATATGCCAGGGCTAGACCCTAAGCTAGTAGTTCATTATCTCATAGTGGATCCAACAGTTAAACCAGTCAAGCAAAAGCTAAGGAAGAAGCACCCACAGATAGTTCTCTTAGTAAAAGTGGAAATATAGAAGTTGTTAGATGCAAAGTTCATCCGACCCATTGACTATTCAGACTGGGTATTGTTGATCATGATGTTAGTCACAAACAAACATAGAATAAAAGTTACACAACAACCTTTACTAATCTTGAAAGATACAATGAATTCAAAGAATTCATGATCCCAAGTCTCCGTTGATTAGGTCTTACTCTACTAACGTTACTCAGTGGTTGATGTGTGTTGCTGTTTCCATTCGGGGGCCTTACATTTGCTTCATTAGTAGGACTTTGTTTCTGTAATGATGCTACACAGAAAGGTTATTCTACACAGTATATTCTTCAAATAATGTGTCTATACTTAAATCTTTGCATGATATTTTTCAATTTGACATGCTTTAACTTCAAATATGCTGAATATGTTCAATTATCTATGAGATGTCTGCATATTTTATGTTACTTGCTTCTGATTGTCAATTATTTGCAATTGTGATGATGAATTTTTTTGAAATTAAAAGAAATTGATAATAATGCTTCAAATTATGATGAATCTTCAGTTATTGAGCCACATACACACTTGATACTGTCATTAGGAGAAGAAATCAAACCATATGTTCACTAGGACATTCCACAGCTAGATATAGTTGATGCTAACTTCAGAGGATGGTGAATGAAAACAATACAAGCAAACTGATGAGCACTCCAAGGGACACAGCTAATCAAAGCATGTATCAAGAATCGAGACACAGATTACTCAGGATTTACTATGATTTGTAATCAAAATGATCTTCTCTTTCATTAAGTATGCAAAAACATGTATTTATACAATAACTTTGAAATAGGCCCTGATATTTCAACAAACAAATTTCAATTAAGTTTCGAATGTTTAAAAAAAGGCATCCCTGCACCTTTTATAGAACAAGATAAGGGAGCGGTTACAATTGATCTATGATCAAGATTTATCGATTAAGATCAACGGTGCATATTTCTTTTGACTTGGTCAACTTTTTCCACGTGGCACAGGTTGCTAGTTGGCAACCATCTAGGTAGCTTATTTTCTTCTAAGTACTTGATGCATGTATTTTCCTTTATGGCGCATCTTCATCTACTCATCAGGTTCTTCTTCATCTTCATGATCATCATGATCATCACTTTCTGTGTCATCATCAGCCTGATGAATGTCACCTTGTACATGGACCTGCATGGATGTCCAGATATTTTCATATGCTTCCACTACTCTTTCAACTTCTCCACCATCCTGAGTTTTCACTTTTCTGATGGCGTGCTTCTGTACCTAATATTTGTCTTGGAGAGCTTCTAATTTACTCTTCCTACTGCTCAATGTTTCATTGTAGTTCTCCACCCTAACCTTGATCCTCATGATCTTGTTCATTGCTTCTTCTGTTAGGTGGGTAAGAGGGTCATCAGCCATTGGCTAGAAGTTATTATGCAGAGCTTTTATAGCAAAGTCTACATCTTGATTTTCAATTTTTCCCTCTACTTTTCCTTCTAAGGCCTCCAGGACCACTGCTTCATATGACATCATGTCATGCAACTTCATACTTATATCTCTCAATTCACTGTTGCACCTCTTCAATACATCACATTCAAACCTGATGTACTTGTACCAGATATCTACCAGCATGGCAGTATTATTGTTCAACACCTGGTTGTTTATTAGGACCTAAGGATTAATCCTCTTTATCTCGCTCAAAGCACTCAAGGCTTTCTCTAACTAGAATGACCTTCTTTCGGTGTCCATTTGTAATTTATCAACCTTCTTTCTGGAGATACTTAAAGAATTCTACCTCTGCAAAGAGGCTTTCACTACTTCCTCATCTCTAGTGAGTGCATATGACATCCACTTTCTCATTATTACTGATTCATGCCTCATAAGGTCCAATTTATTGACCTCTTCCTCAGAAATTGCAGTCAATGGGCTGCCTGATCTGATATTGTATTGTTAGGGTTAATTAACCCTTTTATGTAGGTGTGTAGATGAGCAATGTGCTCTTTATGCTACTTATTCTTTTCCTTTTCTTTCTTCACCCTTTGGGTTAAAGAATCAATAATGTCTTTCCCCTCCTGACCTTCCTGGTCCTCATTGGTAAATCCCAAATCTACTGTAGTAATCTAGAATTCTTCCAGAGTGATCTTGCCTTTTTCTTTCTCAATGGTGGGGAGTACTACTTGGGCAGTCCTTCTACTTGTAGCAGGATCTCTTCTGATTGCAGACATTAATATGGCCTTCCTCTTAGGCTTCATGATGGTTTTTGAGAATAATGTTGAAACATCAAATTCTTGAATCTCAAAACCTGATTTCGTACCTATTTATTTCTCTAGCCATTGAGGCACTTGGTCTCCTGATCCTTGATGTCCACCATCATCATGTCCACCCTGATCTGCAGTATTTATCTCTATTTTCGATGGAGAGGGTGACTTCCTTATTTCCTCCTCATGATGCTCTTCATGAGGGTGATTCTGTGTACTTCCTCCTGTTGACGAACTTCTTCTTGTGGAGGGTGATCATGTTGCGTATCTACATGTTGGTCCTGGACCTGATCTTTCACTTCCTCCTTTTATGTTTAATCCACTTTAGGAATTTCCTCATCCTGAGATATATTGGTATCTATGGATATCATTGTATTTGAACTAGGTGCATCTACCTGATCTTGGGCTAAAATTTGCTCCACACCTGATGTGATGACCTCTTAGGTCTTGAGGTCTTCCTGACCTGATGTATCTTTATCATCTGAGGTTTCTTGAGTCTTGGGGGTGTCATCAACTGATGCATCTTTATCCTCCCTGCCCTTTTACTGGACTTCTACTATTTTAGGTTCAGCAGGTATTTCTTATTGTTGCTAACCCATATCTGGAGTTTTGCTTTTTGTTTCTGCTAGCTTTAACTCCTCAACATTTTCTATTCTTTCAGGTGCACCTGCTTGATGTTTAGGACTTACATCTTCTCTATATGTTAGATCTATTACTACAGGGCTAGTTACTTGATCAACCAATTTATCAAGCCCTATTTATTGGGCTGCTTTCTTTGGGTTGTTCTCTTACTATTGTTCCACTTGCTTCAACACTTCTGATACCACCATCTATGCTGATGCGCTTCCCTATGGAGTTATGCAAGTGCTAGCAGCAAGGGTCTCCATTTGCTGAGAGGCTACATTTTGTACCACATCATCATCTAATAGGTCCACAGTTTCCTCTAGTGAGAAAGGATCACTTTGACCTGCTCCAGTGGATTCTTTTACTTTCTCTTCAGCCTTCTCAGTCTTAAACTGAATAATGGTAGGAAGTGGCACTTCATGCTGCAATTCTTTCCTGAACACTTCACTACCTGCTCCCCTTAATACTATGGGGTCATGTCTTATTTCACTCCTCATTGAGATTCTTTGCCTTTTAGGTGGCGATGCCACCAGGGGTGCTTTTCTCTTTCTTGTGACCCTCATGGTGTCATCTTCTGCAGGGTCTTTATTTATTGGTTCCTCTTCAATAAGGATCCTCTTCCACATTTTTCTGTGAGGTTTGGCCTTTATCTACCACTCCTGTAGTTTCCACAGCTGGGCTTTGGATTCTTTTTGTTCTTGGTTCATCTGTCAAAGCTTGTGTAGATGAGGCTGATGCCTGCCCTGATGCAGATGCACCTTCAGCTGATATAGCTATTCTTTCAATTATTACCCCTTTAGGTTCACTGTCAGTCTTCTTTCCTCTGGGGGGTCTCTTACTTTGTTGCTGAGGTGGCACCCTTTCTCCTTTAGACTTTCTCTTTTCAACAAGGAAGTCATCATATTCTTCATCAGGAATCTCTTGCCTCTTCTTCTTGTTATCTACTATGAGGGCTACACCCTTCTTCTTCAATGTATTGATTTGTTCATTCACCCATGCTTGGGTTAACTGTAGCACCCCACCTGTAAACATATCCAATGATATGTCTTCAAGCTGCATTAGGTCAGGGGTTGAAATGGTGTCATTATACACCTTATTATCCTCATATTCATTTAACAACAATTTGCCATTATCTTTTTTCAATTGTGCAGGCACTGGAATACAATCAAATGTCCTGATCTGATTGAGGGTGAGTCTTTGATATTTTCTTCTTCTGACCTCAGCCTCATCCTCACAGTCTGTCGAGAAATCCTCAAGGTGTTTTTGATGAATGGGCTTCCCCATGATCTTTTGCATTCTCCCATAGGGGTCATATGATCTGGCCAATGGGAATTGCTGTAATTTCATCATGTTCAGACCAGCTATGGCTTTCTGGATGTTTTCAAAATTAAGGCACATGTACTAGCCCATGGTTACTGGAAATGATACTGGAGGTAACTTATTAGTTGTTTTGTATGCATCCAGTATTGTTGCTATATGTCTTAGAAATTCCATCAGGACTACCCCATCGATAGGGTACCTGGGTAACATGAGTGGCTGTCCTTCAAAGTCCTCCATTCTGATGTAAGAAAAGGTAGCATATTCGATAAACCAGGCCCCATGCCTGTATATAACTTCCTGAGCTTCCATGCTCAATCTTTTGGTCCTATCTTCTTCCATTGTTCTGACCAGATGCATAGAAAATGCATCATTTACCAATTTATAATCTTGAAGATAGTTCTCTCTTTGCAACTGAGGGAAATGATCCCATATATGGGCATCATTCAGGCTACCACCAATCTTCCCAACTATGGTAAGTGCATCAAAGGTGCCTTTATAAGCACATGAATAAACAACATATGATGCAATGTAAAATGCACATTCCAGGCCTCCCAAATTCATCGTCAGCATATTTAGGGCATCACTGATCATTTTAACCCATAATGGCTTGTTATCTGTATAAAGGCACATCATGATAACCCCATACATCTAGTCTTTGAAGCTTCTAGTGGTAGGCTGGCCTATCACTCTGCTGAGTAGGGTGATCATATATTGATATTCATCATCAAAGTCAAACTTGTACATGTGCACTGGTAATTTGGCAGAAGCAGTGTAAGGGTTGTTCTTTGACCTCCATTGATATATCCTTTTTCTTACAGTTTTCTTGTTATTCTCATATTCAATCTCCAGTTTCTTTAGATCCATACTAACTACTTTCTTTTCCAGTGGAAGATTGAAAGTGGTTGCAATCCTTTTGATGGACAGATCTGCATACACCCTGCCATGTTTTTCTACTTTCCTTGTTTGAGGGTTATAATTCTTGGCACATTCTATTATCAATTTTGGACCTTCCATGGAGTAGGGAAATCCAACCACATGCCACATTCCTGATATAAAAACAGCATCTAGGAGGGTGTTATCTTTATCATCATGCATCCTAGACGACCATGCCACCAAATCTGTGTTTTCTTGGTGTGTATCTCTGACGACACCATACTAGAATTGTACCCCCTCAGGCCGTGCAAACATAGGCTTACGAAATTTACCTTGGACTTGCTCCTCCTGACGTCTGCCATGGATCCCTGCAATGAATATGATTGGTCTTACCATTGGATATTCACATGCATGCATACAACACAACTTTTACGGCATCATGCATATTATACTTATTAAACTCCATTTCATCATGATATGCGTAATTAGAGCTTCAAACCACTGAAAAAGCATACTACCTGGACATGCAGAAAACAACAACAGGAGGTTTTTTAATTACTTACCTGATAACGCTTATCTCCTGAATTAAGCTGATGATTACAAGAAAAGGGTTCAGATACCAGTGATGATCACGTGTTATGTTCTGTTGCAAGCTGTATGTGTCCGCAGGTAGCTCGTATGAGGGTTTGAAGGTCATCTCTGTAATTTCTTGTTTTTTCGCAAGGTAAGTGCAAAATGACCTTGGAAGTTCACTTTTATACTCATTCATCAGGTCAATTAGGGCAAAACCAGATTAAATTGATCATAACCATTGATTTTCTTCATGAAATCCATGGATGTTGCTAGGTGTGCGCATTGCATTCGCAATCAGCAGGAACCACCTACTGTATTTATGTGCATTAAATGTCATGCAGCAAGAGGAGGGGGGTGATCTTGAGAAGATTGGGTGATATTGAGAATATCATGTGATATTCAAAATATGACCCCCTCTCTGTAATATGACCCTCCGCTTTTGAGCGGGAAAACTTATGTCAAGAGATCAGGTGATATTTTGAACCATCGGGTCATGTTTTGAAAATTAGGGGATGTTTAAAATGTCAGGTGATGTTTTAAATATGACCCCCTAAAACTAAAGTGACCCCCTTTCGAAAGATCATGATGACATCACCGTCATATTGTGTAAAAAGGGTGATCGGTGGAAATATACCTCCTCGAGGTAAAAAGGATGATGATGTCACTGTCAGGGTGATTTTCTTTGTTTATTAGGATTGGATGACATCATCAGCATATTGACTCCGGGGTGATATTTTGCGACAGGGTGACATTTGAAAGATCAGGTGATATTCAGAATATTAGGTGATATTCGAAATATGACCCCCGCAAAATATATGAAGTTGTTCGACGGGTAAATGTCACTACCATGTAAAATTGACATCTGGAGCACGGACCAAATGATTTATCAGGTGATAAAATTGGATCGGGGTGATCTTTCATAAGATGACTGATGTTAAGAAATATGAACCCCCATTGGAATATCAGGTTTGACCAGGACTTTGACTCACCATAACTTTCACTCCCTAAGGATTATCATGGTGATCCAAAAGGCAAACTTGCATGAAATTTTGTACTCTTTCCAATCATGAGGTTATTGATATGAAATATTAACTTTGACAAATTTACCTCATTATGATGACTTACCCAGCTTCCTTATGTAGGATCATCTGCATGACTTACTTTTACCAGACCGTCGAAAAGCAGAAAAAAAATACAAGCCAAGCCAAGCAAAAGTTGGGTCCTTGTTTTGTCAAGTCAAAATGGGGTGTGTTGTGTAACCACAAAAAAACTTTCCACCAAAAAAACAAACAAATTCCAATGATTCAAGTGAGGTTAACACATTTATATATAGTATTCTAATTCTTTCTATGTATAAGCATCATAATCTTTCTGTATGATATAGTTTCATCATGGTAACAATGCTAACAAAGGATCAGGTGTGTGAAAATGATTAATTATCCTCATCTTGAAAGCAAGTTAAAAACATGAGTAATTGATGTTAACCTACATAGTTTGGGATCATCCCTCATAGCCAACCTAGATAGAGCCTTGATGCCAGCATGCGTTCATAGCCCCGGCAAGGTTATCTATACAATCCCCCTAAGTAGAGCCCCACTACCAGCAGGTGTCTATAGCCCTAGTAGAGTTACTTAGATGGCCTAATTTTATTATATTTTGGATTTTTCAATATTTTATATATACTATATATCTGATGTCATCATGTAAGCTCAGTGTGCAAGGTATGGTCACTTGCTGATTTAGGTTGGAGATTGTATTAGTAGCAAGGGAGTCCCTTTAGATTTTTCACTTAACACCTATACTTGTGTGTTCAACAAACCCAAGGCTGTTAGGTGAGTCATTGTGAAAGAGTCACTTTGGTCAAGAAAAGGCACCTTGATGAAAGGATATTACAGACCTGATCATAAGTACTTCTCAGAATGAATCACAACCTATATATAAATTTGTTCTCATCACTTGAATCCTAACAATTTAGTTATTTTCTAGGGTGATGAGTTGCATCATCTTGACTAACCAAAACAAAAACACAAAAACAAAACTGTACAAACAACTATACAAATATACACTATGATACACATGACTATCATGAAGCTAACTTAGGCTTGGAAATAATGTTTGAGGAACTGTCCATTAACTAGTAATGGGACATCCTCACCTATCATGTTTTTAAGCTTGTAAGTGTTGTCTCCTAATATCTCATGAATTTGGAAGGGACCTATCCATAATTTATCAAACTTTCCATGATCTCCCTTCCTCTCATGTGCTTTGTCCTACATCAAAACTAAATCTGAGATCCTGAAGCCCTAACCCTGGCTCTTTTCTCAAACCAGCGTTTGACAACAGCCTGATGTTTGGCAAATTGATCAATTGCCTAACTTCTTTTCTCTTCCAGGTGCATCAATTGAAGCAACCTAACTTCTTTCTTATTGTCTATGCCCAGGTACTCCTGTGCAAACTGCAGTGTAGGAATTTTTAGGTTAACAAGGAGGATGGGATCCACCCGATATACTAAATGGAAAGGTGAGTTTCCTAATGCAACCTTATTCCTGGTTATGTCTACCCATAAGGCATATTTCAGAAGGGTGTTCCACTCCCTAGGGTTATTAACTTTTTTATGATATTCAACAAATTTTTATTGGTGGATTCTGCTAATCCATTCCCTTGGGGATAATAGTTGGAGGAAAATTTTAGTATGATCCCATAATCAAAAGCCCAGCTTGACATTTTTGTTGAAGCAAAAGTAGATCCATTGTCACATACCAGAGCATAGGGAACTCCATACCTGGTGACTATATTACTTTCTAGAAATCTAATGACATCCTCTGCATTGCAAGTCTTGCTACTTACAGCTTCAGTCCACCTGGTACAGTAATCAGTAATTGTTAAAACATACCTGTGGCCTAAAGATGATGGAGGATTAATTGGTCCTATGAAATCCATGCCCCATTGTGCAAATGTGCACATCTCCATCACTGGCTGCAAAGGTTGAGCAGCATATCTCTCTCTATTGGCAGCAACCTGACATACATGACAGCATTTAATATGTTTAGTAGTATCTTTGAAAATTGTGGGCCAATAGTATCCTGCCCTGAGGATAGCATGAGTAGTGGCCAAGAATGACCCATGTGCTGTTCCAAACTTGTCATGTAACTCTGATAATACTTTATCTGGTTCTGGCCTCTCTAGGCATCTTAAGTATATTCCTTCATAATTCTTCTTAAAAGGACTCCTCCTTTCATCATATACTTCTGTGACCTTATTTTCAGGGCTCTTCTCTTTGAAGCTTGTAGTCTTGGAGGACATCTTCCAGTAATTAGGATGTGCCTGATGTCTGAGTACCATTCTCCATTGTCCTTACCATTAATAACATACTGCTAACTCATGATATTGGGGTCAATCTTTGATATCATTTGGCTTAAAGCATGTCCTCTTACTAGCTTCATGGGTGTAATGTCCATGTCATATTCCTTTAGGACAGTGATCCACTTAGCCCTTTTTTCACCTGGCTCGCTCTGCATTAATAGCATTTTCACTTCTGCATCAGGTACTACAACAATCACTTTACTTCTCAGTATATAGTGTCTGAATTTCTTTACTGCTCTGACCAAAGCAAGTGCCTTCCTTTCAACATCCACATATCTCAGTTTAGCATCTTTGAAAGGGCAGCTCATGAAGGCTATGGAATTTTCTTCCTTTTCTTCATTTCTCTATGTTAACACTGCTACAGAGGTATGCTCTGAGGCAAATGAATAAATATAAAAGTCCCTGGTGTAGTCTGGACTGATTAGGACTGGAGCATCAGATATAGCTTTTTTAATGTCTTCAAAAGCTACTCTAGCCTCTGGTGTCCACTCAATTTTTGCGTCCTTCTTGAGCATGGCATTTAAAGGTCTAAAAATTTCAGCAAAGCCAGTGATAACTTCCTAACAAAATTAATCTTACCAAAGTAAGATTTGAGCTCCTTTTTACTTCCAGGAAGTTGTATTTTCATGATGGACTCCACACTGTTAGGATCAATGATAATCCCATCTTCAATTATCAGGTGGCCTAGTAATTTTCTTGTTGTTACCCCAAATATGTATTTCTTGGGGTTCAGGGATATCCCATATTCTTCACATTTTTTAAGCACATTTCTGAGATCTTCTACATGGTTTCCTCTTTCTTTAGAGAACACGGTTAAGTCATCCATGTATATGACTATGGATTTTCCTATTAAGCCTCTAAAGGCTATGTCCATTGCTCACTAGAATGTTGCTCCAGCATTTATCAGCCCAAACGGCATGCGCCTGTAGGTGAATATCCCCCACTTTGTGGTGAAGGCAATTTTTAATCTGTCTATCTTGTCAACCATTACCTAGTTATAGCCTGAGAAACCATCCAGAAAGGACATCATTTTGGCACCATTCACAATTTGTAGGACCTCATCTAGGGAAGGCAAAGGATAATTATCCTTCTCTGAAGCTCTGTTCAATTTCTTGAAATCCACACATAGTCTGATGTCTCCATTTTTCTTCCTCACTGGGACTAGATTTGCTACCCAGATGGAGTGCCTCATAGGAAATATGATCCTGGCATTTAACAATTTCTTGACCTCCACAAAAATAATGGGTTCTAGCAAAGCATTGACAGGCCTTTGCTTCTCTCTGAAAGGCTTGGCATCTGACTTGAGGGGTATGGTGTGGGTTATGACTGATATGTCATATGTATTTAGCTCATCATAAGTCCAGGTAATGACATGGATGTAATCTTTGAGAGCCTGGGTGATTCCTTCCAACTCTTCTTCTGTGCAAACCTTTCCTATCAGGACATTTTTCTTTTCATCATTCTGTCCAATATTAACTTGTGAATATTATCCTCCATCAGCTTTTGGAAGGTCCTTCTATTTGAGCATGTTGTCCAGATCAAATTCTCTCTCTAGCTCTATCATTCCTTTTGGAATCTTACTGCTGGGCAACTCTAATATTTCTTCTTCCTCCCAAACATGATCCTCTACATTGTTCTCATCTATGATCTAAGCATCAAATATATCCCTATTAGAGATGAAATCTAGGATATGCTGATCATCATCGAATACTTAGAGGTTGGTTACATTGTCAGGTATAGAAGGTACTGATACTAGCTCTACTAAAAATATTTTTAGCCTAGAAATAGATAGTGGATCCAATGTACTGGCAGCCTGGGATAAAGCATCTGCCCTATGACTCTATTCTCTGGGTATGTGGGTGATATTAAATGCATCAAAGTCTTCATTCAGGTCCCATACCCTGTGTCTATAATTAGACAGTTTTTTATAATTTTAGGAGTAAATTCCTCTTACTTGTCTAACAACTAATTCTAAGTCTCCATAGACACAAAATTTTTACTTTCTTCTTAAGGGCAAACAGTATCCCATGAATCAGAGCATCATACTCTGTCACATTGTTGGTGCAGGGGAACTGTAGTCTGTATGCTACCAAGTAGGATTTTCCAGATGGATCAACGAGATCAATCCTTACTCCAGATCCTTGTTTGGACTTGGATCCGTCAAATCTAAGGATCCATGGCTTATCTTCTGCCAAAGGCTTATCTGAGCCTTCTCTTTTGTTTATAGCTCTGGCAGCTGCTCCACTTGATATCCATTTTAACTTAGGTATCTCAGCTTTCTCAGATTTCATTTTTCCTTTCTTTTATGAAGCTGATGTCTCTTCTTTCTCTCTATCATCAGAAGGATGATCTTCTAGATTAGGCAATGTATGTCTTTTCAAAATATGTAGACATAGTGAACAAGCAGTTTATGAGTGAGGTGCTTCATGCAACCTGCACCAACCTTCAATCAAGACATCTTGTGGGGATCTCTACTGTTGTGTCATCTTTTTAATTTCTTTTGACAAAAACTTCTCAAATTTGGTCAAGTTACTACCTCTGTCTTCATCAGATAGCTCATAATCTGACTCCATCAAACAATCACTCTCTGGGGTGATTTTCTTTTTTCTCTTAACATTATTCTCATTGCATACCAGAATTTCCTCTATCATTTGGATAAGATCCTCATCTTGTGGTAAAGGTTCCCTTGTTCCTGCAGAAGACAGACAAAATTTAGTATCACTATCAGTGTCTGTAAAACTTACCTCTGACAATGATGATGATATTGATTCATCGTTGCACGCCTGTTCCAGCTCCATCATATCTATGCATGCTTCACAAGTCTTCTCAGAATGTGACTCATTATGCAACCTGCACCATCCATCTATTAGAATATCATTAACAACTATCTTTAATAATTTACATCACTTTCCCTATTTAGATAAATGCATTTGAAAATGTCTGAAGTGATCTACCTCATTCTCATTCTCAGGGTTACTATTAGATTCTACAATTATTTTGTCATCCTGAGGATCATCATCATGATGATGAACATCATACATCAGAATTTCCTCTATCCTGATAGTGTAAGGTCTTATGGAGTAAACTCTAGGTTCCACATCCACATACATGATCTCATTTGTTTTGTTGTATTTGGTGATCATGTGCTTCATTCTAGGCTCAGTGTCTATTCTTATTTGGTTCGGTATCCCTTTCCAGGGTAACCACATGTGACTGAAATATGTGGACATGTATCCGTTGAGGGTTTTAGACCAGTCCCTGCTAAGCAACTTCCCATAGGTATCAGGTATGTTAACTACCTGAATGTCAATATAATATTGGATTCTGGGATCCGATGTGAGCTGCATGTGAATGTGAGTTAACTCTCCCACCACACTTACTTCTATTTTGTCCAGTTGTGTCACTTTCTTTAACGATTTAGTAGGATGTATCCCTAAGGCATTGCATATATACAAGGGCATGACATTGGTAGATGCTCCTAAGTCTACTAGATAGTTATGCAGGTTTTTACTAAACATTCTTATGGTGAGAAGGAAAGGAGGTGACTCACTTTTATCTCTGTACAAGGTCATGTGAGAGTTCTCTACAGCTTGAACAGTAGCTGGCATCTTGTGTTTAACATTATTGTCTCTAGTAGCATGATCTTTACTACTAGACTGACCTGAGGTATGATTATCCTCTCTTGGAGTAGGATCATCCATTGATTTCATAAATGCTTTCTTGATGGCAGGCATTTTCAGCAACTCTGACAATGATAGGCTGATCTTAATCTTTTTCATCTCATTTGCTAGGTAGGTGACTAACTTGTCAGATTCATGAGGTAGACTTACAGCCTTTGATGCTATGTTTGGTGGTGCCAAATATTAAGCATTCACCTTGGGAAATCTAAAGTTATTGCTTGCTTTGGGATCAGGGGGCGTATTAAAATTGTTCGGAGGCAGAGAAGTGGTCAATGGACTAGCAGGTTTGTTGGCATTATTTCTCAGGTTGTAATTATGTTTACCCTGATATTGTTGTTGGTAGGCATGTACCTCCTCATGTTCATTTGAAGGCTCATTTTCATCCTCAAAGGGGAAAACATAATTTGACTCAAAAGCCATGGCTGATTCCTCACATGCCAGGGTGTAATCTTGATGAGCAGGCACTGTCTACTAATAAGGATGATGAGTGTAGCTTTCCAGCACTAAATCTGAGTCATATTCACAAGGAACAAGTTCATTTCCTTCTACCTGAGGTGGATTTCCTGAAGTATTGGACACTTCAGTCTAGAAAATGCTAGCAGCAATTCTGAATTGAGGACAGTCTAACTCTGCATTTGCATTGGTGTTATGGATTCTACACCAGTTAGTGAGAGTTGCTTCTGTAAGGTTGACTCTAGTAGTCTATTTGGGTTCACCTGGAGGTTGATTGTCTAGGGGTGATGGCAAAGAACCATTGTTTGGCCTAGTGTTCCACACTCTAGGATGTCTTTGAGGAATATTATTGCCATTATTGTTGTTATAATTGTTGTTGTACCCACTATCAGGATAATTTGGTCTATCATTGGTATAGCCTCTATTTTGGTTAGGCTGGGAATAGAAGTTTTGACTCCTTAAGTGAGTAATGTCAGTAGTAAGTTTCCTTAACTGAGCTGATATTTCCTTGATTTCCTCTTTCTCTTCCTGACCCTTAGCCACTATATTTTCTGTTAAAGGATTGAAAAAGGAAGATCCATTATTGTTTTGATCAACAACCTGAGGTGTTTGTATTTGTCCAGGATACTGTAGCATTTGGCCATTTCCATTTGGAGGTGGCATTATACTCAATGGAGGTATCTGCAGAGGGGCTGGCATCATGGCTCCATTAGGTTGTTGCTAGGTAGGATATCCTGGATAACTAGGAAGTGTGGGAAATGCTATGTTTGGTGTAGGAGCAGGAACTAGCTATTGATTGACTTTGATAGCTTCTTGGGAAGCTCCTGTTAAAGTTGTGATTTTAGGATGTGCTCTCCTGATGAACATGGAAGTTAAAGGATCTAGGGCTAAATAATAAATGCTCCTAGCAGCTATATCTACTACAACATAAGGGGCAACTAACTTAGATAACATTTTCTGGAACCTAGCATTGAAGTTGGTAATAGGTTCTCCTTCAAACTGTTTAATTGTGGCAAATAGGTGATAGTTCATTGAAGGATCAATAGGTATCTTGAACCTATCAGTGAAAGCTTTCTCCAGGACAACCCAGGAATTGATAGAACCCTGACCAAGACTAATATATCAATTATAGGCTTCCTCCCCTAAGGAAAAAGGAAATAATTTGCATACAATGTCCTGATGCTCAATTCTGGCTCTACAGCACGCTTCTTTGAAAGTTTTGATATGATCATCCGCATCTTGATATGGATGATATTTTGGACAAATTTTATCTGGATTCTTTGGTAAAGCATGATATGCATTGAATGTTAAAGGTGATTTTGCTGCAAAGAATGACATTGCAACTGGTGGAGGCTGAACTTGAGGTATGACCACCTGAGGTTGGACCTGAGGTTGAACAGGTGATCCTGTAGGTATTTGCAAACCAATAGGAGTCACAGGAGGACGTTCTGGCAATGCTCCTGAAACACTAGAATGAGGAGTATGATGGATGTCTACAGTTCTAGTTCTAAATCCTCTAACAAGTAATTCTTTGAAAAGTTCAGTGGATCGGGACCTGGTATTTAACCTGTGAGCCAGGATTTCTCAAATTTAAGGGAAATCAGCTAGTTGACTGTAAAGGTCAGTTGGAATTTACTAGTAAAAGCTGTATTTATGGTTAGAAATGGTAACTGACTAGATATTTATGGAATGTTTGTATGAACAATGCAAATATGAGGTGATATTTAGGTCTGGTGACACTTGCAATTAGATATCAGGTTTCTAAGGTTCATTACCTCAAAGCTTTGAAAAATCTACTTGAAATAAGACTAATCTTTGCAAATTCACGATGATCTACTGCAAAGCTTGCAATATTTATGATCAACTTTGAAAACTTCACAAATGATTAGCATGTGTAAGCCTAAAATAGTAAATCTTTGCGTATTACGTGAAATTCGAAGGTGTTTCAGTGTTACCTTACTACCTGCATCATTAAATCTGGTAAAACATTACTGATGATGAGCTTCTGGTTTCTGGCCCTCCTTCTAATGCTAATTTATGTTGATCATGTTGTTAGTCACAAACAAACATAGAGTAAAAGTTACACAACAACCTTTACTCATCTTGAAAGATACGATGAATTCAAAGAATTCATGATCCCAAGTCTCTATTGATTAGGTCTTAATCTACTGACGTTACTCAGTGGTTGATGTGTGTTGTTTCCATTCGGGGGCCTTACATTTGCTTCATTAGTAGGACTTTGTTTCTGTAATGATGCTGCACAGAAAGGTTATTCTACACAGTGTATTCTTCAAATCATGTGTCTATACTTAAATCTTTGCATGATATTTATCAATTTGACATGCTTTGACTTAAATATGCTGAATATGTTCAATTATCTACGAGATGTCTGCATATTTTATGTTACTTGCTTTTGATTGTCAATTATTTGAAATTGTGATGGTGAATTGTTTTGAAATTAAAAGAAATTGGAAATAATACTTCAAATTATGATGAATCTTCAGTTATTGAGCCACATACACACTTGATACTTTCATTAGGAGAAGAAATCAAACCATATGTTCACCAGGACATTCCATGGCTAGATACAGTTGATGCTAACTTTAGAGGATGGTGAATGAAAAAAATACAAGCAAACTGATGAGCACTCCAAGGGACGTAGCTAATCAAAGCATGTATCAAGAATCCAGACATAGATTACTTAGGATTTACTATGATTTGTAATCAAAATGATCTTCTCTTTCATTAAGTATGCAAAACCATGTATGTATACAATAACTTTGAAATAGGCCCCGATATTTCAGCAAACAAATTTCAATTAAGTTTCAAATGTTTAAAAAAAGGCATCCCTGCACCTTTTATAGAACAAGGTGAGGAAGCAGTTACAATTGATCTACGATCAAGATTTATCGATTAAGATCAACGGTGCATATTTTTTTTGACTTGGTCAACTTTTTCCACGTGGCACAGGTTGCCAGCTTGCAACCATCTAGGTAGCTTATTTTCTTCTAAGTACTTGATGCATGTATTTTCCTTTATGGCGCATCTTCATCTACTCATCAGGTTCTTCTTCTTCATCTTCATGATCATCATGATCATTGCTTTCCATGTCATAATCACCCTGATGAATGTCGCCTTGTACATGGACCTGCATGGATGTCTGGATATTTTCATATGCTTCCACTACTCTTTCAACTTCTCCACCATCTTGAGTTTTTGCTTTGCTGATGGCGTGCTTATGTACCTGATATTTGTCTCGAAGAGCTTCTAATTTACTCTTCCTGCTGCTCAATGTTTCATTGTAGTTCTCCACCCTGACCTTGATCCTCATGATCTTGTTCATTGCTTCTTTTGTCAGGTGGGTAAGAGGGTCATTAGCCATTGGCTGGAAGTTATTATGCAGAGCTTTTATGGCAAAGTCTGTGTCTTGATTTTCAATTTTTCCCTCTACTTTTCCTTCTAAGGCCTCTAGGACCTCTGCTTCATATGACATCATGTCATGCAACTTTATACTTATATCTCTCAATTTGTTGTTGCACCTCTTCAATACATCACATTCAAACCTGATGTCCTTGTACCAGATATCTACCAGCATGGCAGTATTATTGTTCAACACCTGATTATTTATTAGGACCTGAGGATTAATCCTCTTTATCTTGCTCAAAGCACTCAAGGCTTTCTCTAACTAGAATGACCTTCTTCCAGTCTCCATCTATAATTTATCAACCTTCTTTCTGGAGATACTTAAAGAATTCCACCTCTGCAAAGAGGCTTTCACTACTTCATCAGCTCCAGTGAGTGCGGATGACATCCACTTTCTCATTATTACTGATTCATGCCTCATAAGGTCTAATTTATTGACCTCTTCCTGAGAAATTGTAGTCAATGGGACTACCTGATTTGATACTATATTGTCAGGGTTGATTAACCCTTTTATGTAGGCATGCAGCTGAGCAATGTGCTCTTTATGCTGCTTATTCTTTTCCTTTTATTTCTTCACCCTTTGGGTTAAAGAATCAATAATGTCTTTCCCCTCTTGACCTTCCTAGTCCTAATTGGCAAATCCCAAATCCTGGAATTCTTCTAGAGTGATCTTGCCTTTTTCTTTCTCAACGGTGGGGAGTGCTACCTGGGCAGTCCTTCTACCTGTAGCAGGATCTCTTCTAATTGCAAATGTTAATTTGGCCTTCCTCTTAGGCTTCATGATGGTTTCTGAGAATAATTTTGAAACATCAAATTCTTGAATCTTGAAACCTGATTCCGTACCTATTTCTTTCTCTAGCCATTGAGGTACTTGGTCTCCTGATCCTTGATGTCCACCATCATCATGTCAACCCTGAGCTCCAATATTTATCTCTGCTTTCGATGGAGAGGGTGACTTCCTTATTTCCTCCTCATGATGCTCTTCATGAGGGTAATCCTATGGTACTTCCTCCTATTGAGGAACTTCTTCTTGCAAAGGGTGATCATGTTGCGTATCTGCATGTTGGTCCTAGACTTGATCTTTCACTTCCTCCTTTTGTGTCTCATCCACTTTAGGAATTTCCTCATTCTGAGATATATTGGTATCCATGGATATCATTGTATTTGAACTAGGTGCATCTACCTGATCTTGGGCTAAAATTTGCTCCACACCTGATGTGATGACCTCTTGGGTCTTGAGGTCTTCTTGACCTGATGTATCGTTATCATCTAAGGTTTCTTGAGTCTTGGGGGTATCATCAGTTGATGCATCTTTATCCTTCCTGCCCTTTTGCTGGACTTCTACTATTTTGGGTTCAGCAGGTATTTCTTATTGTTGCTGACCCATATCTGGAGTGCTACTTTTTATTTCTGCCAGCTTTATCTCCTCAACATTTTCTATTCTTTCAGGTGCACCTACTTGATGTTTAGGAATTACATCCTCTCTATATGTTAGATCTATTACCGCAGGGCTAGTTACCTAATCAACCAATTTATCAAGCCCTATTTGTTGGGTTGCTTTCTCTGGGTTGTTCTCTTACTATTTTTCCACTTGCTTTAACTCTTCTGATACCACCATTTGTGCTGATGGGGTTCCCTGTGGAGTTATACGAGTGCTAGCAGCAAGGGTCTCCATTTGCTGAGAGGCTACATTTTGTACCACATCATCATCTGATAGGTCCACAGTTTCCTCTAGTGAGAAAGGACTGCTTTGACCTACTCCAATGGCTTCTTTTACTTGCTCTTCAGCCTTCTCAGTCTTAAACTGAATAATGGTAGGAAGTGGCACTTCATGCTGCAATTCTTTCTTGAACACTTTACTACCTACTTCCCTTAATACTATGGGGTCATGTCTTATTTCACCCCTCATTAAGTTTCTCTACCTTTTAGGTAGCGATGCCACCAGGGGTGCTTTCCTCTTTCTTGTGATCCTCATGGTGTCATCTTCTGCAGGGTCTTTATTTATTGGTTCCTCTTCAATAAGGATATCCTCTTCCACATTTTTCTGTGAGGTTTGGCCTTTATCTAGCACTCCTACAGTTTCTACAATTGGCCTTTGGATTCTTTTTGTTCTTGGTTGATCTATCAAAGGCTGTACAGATGAGGCTAACACCTGTCCTGATGCAGATGTACCTTCAGCTAATACAACTATTCTTTCAATTATTACCCCTTTAGGTTCACTGTCAGTCTTCTTTCCTCTGGGGGGTCTCTTACTTTGTTGTTGAGGTGGCAACCTTTCTCTTTTCAACAAGGAAGTCATCATATTCTTTGTCAGGAATCTCCTGCCTCTTCTTCTTGTTATCTACTGTGAGGGCTACACCCTTCTTCTTCAATGTATTGATTTGTTCATTGACGGATGCTTGGCTTAACTGCAGCACCCCACCTGTAAACCTATCCAACGATATGTCTTCAAGCTGCATTAGGTCAAGGGTTGAAATGGTGTCATTATACATCTTATTATCCTCATATTCATTTGACAACAGTTTGCCATCATCTTTTTTCAATTGTGCAGGCACTGGAATACAATCAAATGTCCTGATCTAATTGAGGGTGAGTCTTTGATATTTCCTTCTTCTGACCTCAGCCTCATCCTCACAGTCTATCCAGAAATCCTCAAGGTGTTTCTGATGAATGGGCTTCCCCATGATCTTTTGCATTCTCCCATAGGGGTCATATGATCTGGCCAATAGGAATGGCTTTAATTTCGTCATGTTCAGACCAGCTATGGCTTTCTTGATGTTTTATGAATCAGGGCACATGTACTAGCCCATGGTTACTAGAAATAATACTGGAGGTAACTTATTAGTTGTTTTGTATGCATCTAGTATTGTTGATATCTGTCTTAGAAATTCCATCAAGACTACCCCATTGGTAGGGTACCTGGGTAACATGAGTGGCTATCCTTCAAAGCCCTCCATTCTGATGTAAGAAAAGGTACCATATTGGATAAACTAGGCACCATGCCTGTATATAACTTCCTGAGCTTCCATGCTCAGTCTTTTGGTCCTATCTTCCTCCATTGTTCTAACCAGATACATAGAAAATGCATCATTTACCAATTTATAATCTTGAAGATAGTTCTCTCTTTGCAACTGAGGGAAATGATCCCATATATGGGCATCATTCAGGCTACCACCAATCTTCCCAACTATGGTAAGTGCATCAAAGGTGCCTTTATAAGCACAGGAATAAACAACATATGATGTCATGTAAAATGCACATTCCAGGCCTCCCAAATTCATCATTTGCATATTTAGGGCATCACTGATCATTTTAGCCCATAATGGCTTGTTATCTATATAAAGGCACATCATGATAACCCCGTACATCTAGTCTTTAAAGCTTCCAGTGGTAGGCTGGCCTATTACTCTACTAAGTAGGGCGATCATATATTGATATTCATCATCAAAGTCAAACTTGTACATGTGCACTGGTAATTTGGCAGAAGTAGTGTAAGGGCTGTTCTTTGACCTCCATTGATATATCCTTTTTCTTGCAGTTTTCTTGTTGTTCTCATATTCAATCTTCAGTTTCTTCAGATCCATACTGACTACTTTCTTTCCCAGTGGAAGATTCAAAGTGGTTACAATCCCTTTGATGGATAGATCTACATACACCCTACCATGTTTTTCTACTTTCCTTGTCTGAGGGTTATAATTCTTGGCACATTCTATTAGCAATTCTGGAGCTTCCATGGATTAGGGAAATCCAACCACATGCCACATTCCTGATATAAAAATGGCGTCCAGTAGGGTGTTATCTTTATCATCATGCGTCCTGGATGACCATGCCACCAAATCTGTGTTTCCTTGGTGTGTATCTCTGACGACACCATACTTGAATTGTACCCCCTCAGGCTATCCAAACATAGGCTTAAGAAATTTAGCCTCGGACTTGCTCCTCCTAATGTCTGCCATGGATCCCTACAATGAAAACGACTAGTCTTACCATTTGATATTCACATGCATGCATACAACACAACTTTTACGGCATCATACATATTATACTTATTAAACTCCATTTCATCATGATATGCATAATTAGAGCTTCAAACCACTAAAAAAGCATACTACCTGGACATGCAGAAAATGACAACAGGAGGGTTTTTAATTACTTACCTGATAATGCTTATCTCCTGAATTAAGATGATGATTATAGGAAAAGGGTTTAGATACCGGTGATGATCATGTGTTCTATTCTGCTACAAGCTGTGTGTGTTCGCAGGTAGCTCGTATGAGGGTTTGAAGGTCAGCTCTATAAATTCTTGTTTCTTCACAAGGCAAGTACAAAATGACCTTGGAAATTCACTTTTAAACTCATTCATCAAGTCAATTAGGGCAAAACTGGATTAAATTGATCATAACCATTGATTTTCTGCACGAAATCCATGGATGTTGCCAGGTGTGCACATCACATTCGCAATCGGCGGGAACCACCTACTACATTTATGTGCATTAAATGTCACGCGGTAAGAGAAGGGGGGTGATCTTGAGAAGATCGGGTGATATTAAGAATATCATGTGATATTCAAAATATGACCCCCTCTCTGTAATATGACCCTCCACTTTTGAGCGGGAAAACTTATATCAAGAGATTAGGTGATATTTTGAACCATCGGGTCATGTTTTGAAAATTAGGGGATGTTTAAAATGTCAGGTGATGTTTTAAATATGACTCCCTAAAACTAAAGTGAGCCCCTTTCAAAAGATTAGGATGACGTCACTGTCATATTGTGTAAAAAGGGTGATCGGTGGAAATATACCTCCATGAGGTAAAAAGGATGATGACGTCACCGTCAGGTGATTTTCTTTGTTTATCAGGATTGGATGATGTCATCAGCATATTGACTCCGGGGTGATATTTTGTGACAGGGTGATATTTGAAAGATCGGGTGATATTCAGAATATTGGGTGATATTCGAAATATGACCCCCACAAAATATATGAAGCTGTTGGACGGGTAAATGTCACTACCATGTAAAATTGACATCTAGAGCATAGACCAAATGATTTATTGGGTGATAAAATTGGATCGGGGTGATCTTTCATAGGATGACTGATGTTAAGAAATATGACCCCCCCTCAGAATATCAGGTTTGACTAGGACTTTGACTCACCATAACTTTCACTCCCTAAGGAATATCATGGTGATCCAAAAGGCAAACCTGCATGAAATTTTGTACTCTTTCCAATCATGAGGTTATTGATATGAAATATTAACTTTGACAAATTTACCTCATTATGATGACTTACCTAGCTTCCTTATGCAGGATCATCAGCATGACTTACTTTTACCAGACTGCTGAAAAGCAGAAAAGAAACACAAGCCAAGCCAAGCAAAAGTTGGGTCCTTGTTTTGTCAAGTCAAAATGGGGCGTGTTGTGTAACAACACAATAGGTATCAAACATTATACCTTTGTCTAAACTGAAGGGGTGCATCCGCATGTGTAATGATTTTAGAGATCTTAACAAAGCATGTCCCAAAGATGACTTTCCATTACCGAACATTGACCTCATAGTAGACTTGACTGCAGGTCATGAAATGCTTTCCCTCATTGATGGATTCTCTGGCTACAATTAGAGAAATATAGCAGAGGAAGATCAACATAAAACAACTTTTACTTGTCTGTGGGGTAATTATTATTGGTGTGTCATGCTATTTGGTCTAAAGAATGCAGGGGTAACTTATCAAAGAGCAATGACAGTGATATTCCATGATCTCTTTCATCATGTAATGGAGGACTATGTGGATGACATAATAGCTAAACCTTCTAGGGCAGATCACATACAAGTTCTAGGATAGATCTTTGATAGGCTCGAGAAATACCAAGTATGCCTCAATCCAAATAAGTGTGTCTTTGGTGTAACATTAGGGAAGCTGCTGGGATACATTGTATCTCGTAGAGGCATCGAAGTAAATCCTGCAAAAGTCAAAGCTATAATGGAGATGCCTCCACCAAAGAACCTCAAAGCATTAAGAAGCCTTCAAGGAAGGTTGCAATCCATTAGGTGTTTCATCTCACAACTAGCTGATAAATGTCAACCATTTCAACACTTGCTCCGAAAGGATGTCTCATTTCGATTGGATGATAAGTGTCAAGCAACATTTGATCAGCTCAAAGAGTATCTGGCTACACCTCCTATATTGGTTCCACCAGTTGCTGATAAACCTTTGATATTATACATCTCAACTACAACTTCAGCTCTAGGGGCCTTGCTAGAACAACATGATGAGTTAGGAAAAGAGCATGCAATCTACTATATCAGTCAAACCTTGGTGGGATATGAACTCAATTATTCACCGATGGAAAGAGCTTGTTTAGTAGTAGTGTTTTCGTCCCAAAAGCTGCGGCATTACAAGCTAAACCAACACACAAATCTTATAGCTAAAATTGATCCATTGAAGTATCTACTAGCGAAAGCAGCTCTCACAGGTAGACTAGCGAAATGGGTCATGATCCTTAGTAGTTTGACATTGAATATATGGATCGTAAAGCTATCAAGGGACAAGCCCTAGAAGATCAACTAGTAGAAGCACCCATGATAGATACACTATTTGATTTAGGACAAACAACTGAGAGGGGGGTGAATTAGTTGTTCAAAACTTTCTTGCGATTAACCACTTAAATCCTTTTCTTAATTCAGCATTACAATAATAAATCCATTATGAAACTTAATGCAGCAATTCAAGAGCAGAAACAAATTCACACATATGACACCAAGATTTTGATGTGGAAAACCTAGTTAAGGGAAAAACCATGGGGTGATTAACCCAAGATTGTATTCTCTGTTAGAAGAATAGAAAGAAAAAAATGGCACATGCCAATTAGGGCTCACTGCCCGAGCACACTGCTCACAAGAGGCTCACTGCCTATAGGAGACACACTATCTACAAAATAATAAATATCACATACTTAAACTAGAGAATAGCATCTTCACCATGCTTGAGTCAGTTCCATTTAAGCCCAATACTTCTGCTCTGCCTTTTGCTCTCCTCCTGGCTACAACACTCTCATCTTCACTCAACACCTCTTGAAATGACTTTTTCAATTCTTTATTTATACAAGACATCAACTTAGGAAAGATCATCTAAGGCAGCAAACATAAAAGAGCAAATACACAAATGCAACATGACTAATTATAAAAGACTTCACACGAATCAACACACTGTTGGCCACACAGAACTAAGACTTCAATCTTCTTCTAGGAACATGCCAAACTTCACATAACATCTTCAAGATCATTCGCAGAAGGTGTAACTCATTCGATCTGCCAGACTTATGAAGAACATCATACAGAAGTAATTCTTCAAAAGCAAGCTTAAACTTCAATGCGGATCACCAACATGAACTGGAAATGATCCAAAGACTCCCACAAGCTTTCCTAAATCACCAAGAACAACCATACTACATCTACTTATTGGAATCATTCTCTCCTTCATCTAGAACCTCAAGATCACAGTCTATCATCACTGTCATAATGGAATAGATGCTTGTAGACCTTAGACCACGATCCAATTGAGTTGTCACTCCACATAGACTTCCTAAGCACTCCACTAAATCTACAAAACAGGAAAATACATTTCCAAATCTCACTGGACCTATCTGTATTACTCTATCACCTCTGAACACTTTCCAGAACTGGTTTTACTTAAGTAGCCATAACTTCTTCATATCTTCATGCGGACCTCTGAAATCTTTACTGAATCATCTCAAGACACATATCTTCAAACCCTTTGAAATGCATCCTCTGATATTCATCTTATCATGGATCTTTACCTCACTAACTTCACTGTTCTTCTTTGTTCTTGATAAGACTAATTTTCTCAGTATCCTTAGCAACTAGCTCATCAAACCTTGTCATTAATGCAACAGGAGTATGTTGACATCAATGAGAATACCGGTTAGGCCCATACTTGCAACAATCTCCCCCTTTGTCATTGATGGCAACATAAGATGTGAAAAACTATTTTAACCATCAAGACAAGAACTTTTCTTTACTGACACAACTCCCCTTATAAATCACATGTCTACTCTTCCTTTACTGCTCCCCCTTTGATCAGTAACCACTTGTTTTTCACATGTCTTTTCTCCCCCTTTAACACCAATGGCAAAGGGTACATACTTGCAACTCCATCACTTCAGAATCATACCAGTTGCTCCCCCTGAGTAGTAGCTCCCCAACATCAATCCAGATCACAAGATATGACTGTGATATCCACCGGACTGATGCACATCAGTGCACCTTAGTTCATCACCGGAGGGGTAATAACCCCTAACTTCTCCCTGAGATATTCAAAAGAGTCCTTAGGAAGAGGTTTTGTAAAGATATCTGCAATCTGATCCTTGGAGGGCACAAACTCTAATCTAACTTCATTCTTGTTCACTTGCTCTCTCAAAAAGTGAAACTTGATTGATATATGTTTAGTCTTTGAATGCAATACTGGATTCTTAGATATGTTTATTACACTTGAATTATCATAGAAGATTGTGATAGACTCCTCATACTCCACTCCTATGTCTCTTAGCATTTGCTTCATCCACAAAAGTTGAGTACAACTACCTGTTGCTGCAATATATTTTGCTCTAGCTGTGGACAGAGATATTGCCTCTTGTTTCTTGCTTAGCCAAGAAACCAGTCTCTTCCCTAAAAAGAATGCTCCACCACTGGTACTCTTCCGATCATCCATATCTCCTACCCAATCCACATCTATATATGCATGAAGAGAGAAATCATGATCTCTGGGATACCACAATCCATACTCAACTATCCCTTTTAGATATCTAAAAATCCTCTTGATTGCCATGACATGAGATTCTCTAGGATCAGCTTGAAATCTAGCAACAAGACCAACAACATTCATAATGCAGGTCTAGTTTGAGTGAGATACAACAATCCTCCAATCATTGATCTGTACTTTTTCTGATCAGCCTTAGGAGAGTCATCATCTTTGCTCAATTTACATCCGGCTGCCATGGGAGTATTCATTGGTTTAGAGTCGTCCATCCCAAATTTCTTCAACAATTCTTTCACATATTTGGTCTGAGAAATGAAGATTCCTTTCTTTGTTTGAATGATTTGCATACCCAAGAAGAAATTCATTTCCCTAAGCATGGACATCTCAAGTTCCCTTTTCATTTGATTTGCAAAAGTTTTACACATACTATCTCTTCCTCCAAAAATGATATCATCAACAAACACTTCAACAATCAATATGTTTTCATGATCAATTTTGAAATACAAATTACTGTCAGCAGTACCTTTGTTGAAACCAATCTTCAAAAGATGTTTATCCAATCTTTCATACCAAGCTCTTGGGGCTTGCTTCAGTCCATATAGTGCTTTCTTCAACTTGCAAACCTTATCACCATGATCAGACAATTGAAATCCATCCGGTTGCTCAATGTATACTTCTTCTTCCAAGTCACCATTTAGGAAGGCAGACTTGACATCCATTTGATATACTTTAAAATCCTTGAAAGAAGCAAAAGTAAGAAATAGTCTGACTACTTCAATTCTTTCCACCGGAGCAAAAGTTTCTTCAAAATCAATTCCTTCTATTTGAGAATAACCCTTGTAGACCAATCTAGTTTTATTTTTTATTACTTCACCAGCTTCATTCAGTTTATTCCAAAAGACCCATTTGGTTCCAACCACATTCTTTTTTCTAGGTCTGGGAACAAGATCCCAAGTGTGATTTTTCTGAATTTGCATCAGCTCTTCCTCCATTACTTTAGTCCAATTTTCATCATTGCAAGCTTCATTGACTGTCTTAGGTTCAATCTTTGAAATCAGACAATACTCTTCTAAATCTTGAGTGATCCTTCTTGTTTGTACACCTTTGCTTTTATCACCTATGATCTGATCTTCAAAGTGGTTTAGTCTTACATACGTGGGAACTTTGAAAGTTTCTTGCATATCTGATTCTTGATCAGGCTCATTAAAACTTGTTCTGTTCTTCCTGATTTATCGGATCAGTTTGAATCTGAATTTCAGAAGGGGCTTGGGCTCCTTAAATCAAAACACCATTCTGATCATCTTCATCATATTCATAAAACCTTGAGGGTTTTTCAATTCCTTCATCAACCTTCACATTTGTACTTTCTATAATCTTTCTCAGTCTCTTGTTATAACACCGATATGCTTTGCTTTGAGTAGAGTAACCCAAGAATATTCCTTCATCACTTCTAGCATCAAACTTGCCTAGATCTTCATCTCTTTTGATGTAACATTTTCTACCAAAGACTCTGAAATACCTCACAATAGGAGTGATGCCAAACCAAAGCTCATAAGATTCTTACCAGTATTGCTTTTGATTTATACTCAATTTAGAGTATAGATTGCAGTGCTGACAGCTTCTCTCCAATAGATCTGAGGAACATTTTCTTCCATCATCAATGTCCTAGATGCTTCCTGGATGGTCCGGTTCTTTCTCTCCACTACTCCATTCTACTGTGGAGTCCTAGGAGTAGACAATTGTCTCTTTATTCCATGTCTCTCATAGAATTCTATGAACTCACCGGATGTGAATTCTCCACCTCTATCAGACCTCAGACATTTTAATTTTAATCCAGTCTCATTTTCTACCATAGCCTTGAATATTTCAAATTTCTCAAGAGCTTCTAATTTCTCTTTCAGAAAAGTTACCCACATCATCTGAGAGTAGTCATCAATTAATAACATGAAGTATCTATCACCTTGCACACTTCTAATTCTTGCCAGACCACATAAATCAGTATGAACTTAGTCTAATAATTCGGTAGAAGATTGTTCCTTGCTTTTGAATGAGACACTTCTTTGTTTACCCAACTGTCATTCTTTGCACAAACTATTTGTGGGTTTCACCAATTTTGGAAGATCTCTTACAGCCTGAGTATTGCTTATCTTGATGATATTATCAAAATTCACATGACACATCCTCCTATGCCATAACCAACTCTGATCAATTTGCACAAATAGACAACTTTTGCCAGTACCAACTAAATGGAAGATATTACCTTTTGTTTGAGTACCAAATGCAATCTCTGTTCTGGAGCTTTCAAAGATCCTACATTTTCCATTCTTGAATCAGAGATCATAGCCTTTGTCCACCAACTATCCAACACTGAGAAGATTGTGTTTCAATCCTTCAACATACAATACATTGTCGGTTTTGTTCCTTCCATCAAAGAAAATAGTTCCTCTACCTCTAATTCTACCAGCAGAATTATCACCAAAATTTACCACTCCTCCTTCATAAATTTCCAAATCTATGAACTTATTTTTGTCACCTGTCATATGGTGAGAGCATCCACTGTCAATGACCCAATCATCTTTTTCTTCAACTTGGGTAGCCAGAGCTCTTTCTATAACTTTATGATTGACAGATTCAGAGGGCATTGGTTCTTCTTCCTTGATGGCAATAAACACCCAATCACTTCCAGATTTGTTTCTTGTCTCTAATTCATCATCAGTTACTCATTCATTATCATCTTCTTCATGAACATAGTAACAATTCTTTTGGAACCTTGATCTATTAGGATTTGGCCTTGAAAGTCTTTCTGGACATCTTGAGGCAAAATGACCAATCTTATTGCAGTTAAAACACTTAAAAGGCAATTTTCCTTCATACTTATTGGATCCTCTTGGTAGTCTTTTTGCAATAAGGGCTTCAAGTTGAGCAGTTTCTGCTTCTTCTTCTTCCAAGTCTTTTCTTGCTTTTTCATACCATGATAGTTTCCTTGAAGAATTCTCTCCCAGATCAAACCTTTGTTTAATTTTTACTGAGGCACTGGCTTTGAATGTAGATTCAGCCTTGGGGGGGTCATCTCCAAACTTGGTCAATTCAAATGTAGCCAATTTACCAACCAATTGATCTCTTGTGATAGTTGTATGGGCTCTGAATTCTTTAATGGCAGCAACCTTGATTTTATAAGAGGTAGGAAGGGATCTGATAACTTTGCCAACAATCTCATCTTTATCCAAGACTCCACCAGCACATCTAATCCCACAAACAAGCTCATTTACTCTTGGCATAAAAGTAATGATTTTTTCATCTTCTCTCATCTTCAGATTTTCAAATTTTCCTTTCAGACTTTGTATTCTTGCACATTTAACATACTTGTCTCCTTCATGCAGAGTTTCCAGTTTTTTCCAAATCTCAAAAGCATTTTGTAGGTCAACAACATTTGTCAGCTCTGAATCAGATAATGCACTTAGAAGAACTTCTATAGTCTGCAGATTATTTTCAGCATATGTGATTTCATTTAGGGATTTCAGGCCACCCTGTGGAGGAGTATACTTTGTTGAAGCCATGGTCCAGTACTACATTCCCATACATTGCAAGTGACATTTCATGCGACTTTTCCAGAGATTAAAATTGGTTCCTTCAAACTATAGACTATCCTTCTTGTAGGACAACATCCTGGATCTCCTCAAGCGATTAAGCCCTTTTAGAGGAACTTGGCTCTGATACCAATTGCTGGATTTAGGACAAACAACTAAGAGGGGGGGTGAATTAGTTGTTCAAAACTTTCTTGCAATTAACCACTTAAATCCTTTTCTTAATTCAGCATTACAATGATAAATCCATAATGAAACTTAATGCAACAATTCAAGAGCAGAACACATTCACACATATGACACCAATATTTTGATGTGGAAAACCCAGTTAAGGGAAAAACCATGGGGTGATTAACCCAAGATTGTATTCTCTATTAGAAGAATAGAAAGAACAAAATGGAACATGCCAATTAGGGCTCACTACCCGAGCACACTGCTCACAAGAGGCTCACTGCCTACAGAAGACACACTGTCTACAAAATAATAAGTATCACATACTTGAACTAGAGAATAGCATCTTCACCATGCTTGAATCAGTTCCATTTAAGCCCAATACTTTTGCTCTACCTTTCGCTCTCCTCCTCACTACCACACTCTCATATTCACTCATCACCTCTTGAAATGACTTTTTCAATTCCTTATTTATACAAGACATCGACTTAGGAAAGATCATCAAAGTTGGAAAACATTATGAAGCAAATACACAAATGCAACATGACTAATTACAAAAGACTTCATGCAGATCAACACACTGTCGGCCACACAGAACTGAGACTTCAATCTTCTTCTAGGAACATGCCAAACTTCACATAACATCTTCAAGATCATCCGCAGGAGGTGTAACTCATCTGGTCGGCCAAACTTATGAAGAACACCATCATCCAGAAGTAATTCTTCAAAAGCAAGCTTAAACTTCAATGCGAATCACCAACATGAACTGGAAATGATCCAAAGACTCCCACAAGCTTTCCTGAATCACCAAGAATAACCGCACTACATTTGCTTACTGGAATCATTCTCTCCTTCATCCGGAACCTCAAGAACACAGTCTGTCATCACTGTCATAATGGAATAGATGTTTGCAGACCTCCAGACCATGATGCAATTGAGTTGTCAATCCACATAGACTTCCTAAGCACTCCACTAAATCTATAGAATAGGAAAATGCATTTCCAGATCTCACCAGACCTATCTGTATTACTCTGTCACCTCTAAACACCTACTGGAACTGGTTTTACTTAAGTAGCCATAACTTCTTCATATCTTCATGTGGACCTCTGAAATCTTTACTGAATCATCTCAAGACACATATCTGCAAACCCTTTGAAACACATCCTCTGATCTTCATCTTATCATGGATCTTTACCTCACTGACTTCACTATTCTTCTCTATTCCTGATAAGACTAATTTTCTCTGTATCCTTAGCAACTAGCTCATCAAACCTTATCATTAATGCAATAGGAGTATGTTGACATCAATGACAATACCAGTTAGGCCCATACTTGCAACATACACACCCTATGGTAGCAGACTTTCCAGACAAGAATCTCTTCAGTCTTTCCAACTCAATAATGTGGAAGTTGTACTTTGATGGTTCCTACACACAACATGGATCAGGGGCCGACATCTTATTTATCACACCTCCAAATGACTATATTCCAAAGTCATATCACCTTGCATTCCCTTGCACCAACAACATTGCCGAGTATGAAGCACTCCTCATAGGTCTTAATACAATAGTTCAATGGGACATCACATAATTACAGGTATATGGAGACTCACAACTAGTCATTCGACAAGTCACAGATGAGTACCAAACAAAAGATGAAAAGTTGGTCCCCTATAAGCAACTAGTGGATGCCTACAAACCACACTTTTCTAGCATCACATTTGAGAAAATTCCAAGAGAGCATAACAAGACTGCAGATTCTATGGCTTTTGTAGGGTCACTTATCGACATGCCTGCAAATACATAGAAATGTGAATTCTTGATTGAGCAGTTGTTGATACCAGCTGTTGATGTTCCAGTTACTGAAATCATCTACAAACTTGTTGGTCCCAATTCCCCATGGTATGAAGATATCTATGAATACCTTAAAAATAGTACCTTTCTTGTTGAACTCTCATCCACCCAACATAAAACCTTTATCCGTTGATCCTCCCATTACACCATTTTGGGTGATACACTACATCGCCAGAGTGTCGATGGTATCCTCTTACGATGTCTTAACATGGAAGAAGCCAAAGCTACCTTACGAGACATACACGAAGGTTTCTGTGGCACACATTCTACTGGTCCTAATCTCACTAAGAAGATACTCAGAATATGGTATTACTGGCCTACAATAGAACATGATGCTGCACAGTTTGCTAAGAAATGTCGACAATGCCAGCAGCATGGAGATTTAATTCACCCACTAGCTCATGAACTACAACCTGTGACAACTCCATGGCCTTTTTCTCAATGGGATCTCAACCTCGTAGGACAAATCCACCCATCCTCATCCAATGGCCATAAGTTCATCATTACTGCCACTGAGTATTTCACGAAGTGAGTTGAAGCCATTCCCATGACCTATATCACTAGGAAGCAAATAGCCAAGTTTATCCTTAACTACCTCATATGCTGGTATGGTATTCCCCAAGACATTGTCACTGATAATGGGAGACCATTCAAGAACCAAGATGTCTGTGCCTTGTGCACACAATACAATATCCAACATCATTGTTCAACTCCCTACTATCCATAGAGTAACGGCCAAGCTGAGGCTTCCAACAAAACCATTCTCAAAATCCTCAAGAAAAAGGTCAATGAAGCTCATCGTGATTGGCACTTGCAACTCAATCCCACCCTATGGGCCTACCGCACTAGTATCAGAACACCAAATGGTCCCACACCATATGCCTTGGTCTATGGCTCTAAAGCCATCATACCTATAGAGGTCAAGATCCCATCCCTCAGAGTATCCATGCAGAACTTGATCGGCAGAGAGGAGTATCACACTTCCAGATTAGCTAAGCTAGAACTACTAGATGAAAGGTGCCTTGCTGCACTTAATCATCTCCATTTTTATCAAAATTGCCTCTGGCGTAATTACAACAAAAAGATCAAAGAAAGACAGTTTCAAGTTGGTGATCTTGTACTCAAAGAGAATTAGAGAAATCAAGCAGACCAAGAAAAGAAGGGCAAGTTTGAGCCTAACTGGTTAGGTCCCTTTATTGTCACAGCAACATATGGATTAGGAGCTTATACTTTAGCTACACGTGACACCATTCCTCTAGATGAGCCACTTAATAGTGTTCATCTCAAGAAGTTCTATGTCTGATCCTCAGAGTATACAAAAAAAAACAAATAATCCGTCCTATGGTGAAAACCTGGTAAACAGGTGCCTTGGATAAGTACCATAGTGAAAACCTGGCAAACAGGTGCTATGTGTAGATTTAGCATCCATCATCTATCGAGTCTTGTTCATTCTATTTTTTCACAACACACTTCATCCATCCATCCATAAACCTTGTTTGCATTTCTGTCTCCCTATCTAAAATAGCTTGGAAATTTGTCAATGTCCATCATCGTCATCCCATGTCTTGATCTATGTCAACAGTTATCATTGTCTTGTCCTAGGTCAAACTTTCTATGTCTCCTCCATCCACCAGGCACCCATGAAAAATTCATCTACCGGAATGGGGGCAATTCCTTCCTTAACCTAGGTCTAGAAGTGGTTCCTTGTTCTTGGTTCACGCATACTCATGCAAAATGCTTCACAAAAACACAAAGCACTTTAATCATTCTCCTTTCCACAGATAACACCCTTTAATGGACACATCGCTCCTATGATAAGGCTGTTATCTTCCCAACGCTTTTCCTACATCATCACACCAACCAGAACTACATATCGTCTCATCTCAATCTTAAGGTACCTTGATCCCATGGATATGGGTATGTAGGTAGTCTGGAATACGAAGGAAGTTTCCAGTACTCAGGTACATAAGATCTCCTCCTTTCACCTTGACCCATTCCTCACTCTACCCAGAACTACATATTATCATCTTTCATCTTTCCTCATAATGTTCCTTGATCCCGTGGATACAGGGTATGTAGGCAGTCTAGAATATGAAGGATGTATCTAGTACTCAGGCACATACGATTCATTCTTCTTCACCCATTTCAACCCATTGACATTCCTTCTCTCTAGTCTTCCATTTATCACAATCCGTTCACCTTGACTTGACTAACTCAAGTAGAAAAACAACAAACAAACGCATACTTTCAAAGAAAAAGTTCTTAACAAACCTAAAGCAAAGGAAACTTACTTACAGAGTCGTATACTATCCTACGTATCAATTGCCAACATCAAATGAATCAATCCCAACTAAGCAACAAGATCAACAAACTTGTCTTATACAGAGTGTTCCATGATCACTACTATTGAAACTAAAAATTTCCAGTAAATTCTTTCAAAATTTTTTAAAGTGCCATCGGTGATTACTTGAATGTTAAGGTACACCGCTTAGATGTGCTCCCAATTAGGCCAACTCACAATCAATTCACCTATTCCAAATTTCCAATCATATGGGAGTGAACACGCATTGTTAAGCTAAATCGCATTGCTTTGAAATTTTTGCATACTTGTCTATCCTCTAGAACAAATCTATAAGCAAGTAGGAGCTCACCATTTTGATTTCTTTCTATAAAACATAAACACTTGTTTCCTTGTTTGATATGATCCTACCTTGAAAACCTACTATCATTTACAATATCAATTATACCTCTTTGTGAGCTCTCCATTAAGACTTTTGTTACATTCCGCAAAGCATTCCAAGCATCAAGCTCTACTCTTCCATCCAATTCATCAATCAATCTCTCTATAAGCTCTGTTACCTTGCCTAGGATAATAATTTGAATTGAAACACCAATTGGTTATCCTCCATCCTGTTCAACTTTCTCCTCTTAGCTATTCACACAATTGTTACCATGTTATAAATCCAACAAGCATCATTCACACCTTGATTTCCTTTGTCAACATACCCTGAAATTAACTAGCTTTTTCGTAGTGGGCATCTATTTTCCATGGTCGGACAATGCAAAGCCTCACAGAATGCATAAGTGGATCAGCCATAGTAAAGGTCTCTTTTGGCACCAAGTTGAGATTTGTGGATATCATCCTTATATCGTGGACCAAGGTGGCATTTGTTGTACTTAATGAATGAAAGTAGGTTCCACTACTACTAAATGACATAGAGGTGACCTCAAGTTTGAGCTTATAGTGGGTGCTAGTGGGGAATCTCACATGAGGAGTACTAGGGTTCATAATGATGGTCATGGTGGTGCAGTTTGGGAAGAAAGATTCAGAATAGAGAAAGATAGAAAGCATATAACTTGGGAATCAGAAAGTGATCAGATTCAAATTTCAGAGAAAATTCAGTCTGGAATTTCATCTAACACAGATGACAATGATGGTAAAAAGACTATCAGCAGTCTTAGTGAAAATGTTTCTGATGATGAGACTATGAGCTATTCCAATCAAACTGTTTCCAGTGATCATATTGATGAAACTGTAAACACTGAATATGAAAGTAGCAGAAATAATGATGATACTAGTGACAGTGATATATATGATGATGGTTCAGAAGAAGATGATGAAAGTGAAGATGACTCTTATCAAAGCTCTGATTATGAGTTAACAGATGATGATTTAGACGTTGACAAGAAACTATGTGATTATAACAACCTTTTAGAGAATGAATTGGCATCACTGGTATCAGAACGAGATCCTTTGATCTCTGATCAATCATCCTATGAAGGAGCAGATCTGATGTCTTCTAATCAGCAATCTTTTGATGATAATAAAGAAACTGATAATACACACAATAATCATAATACCAATTCTTCTATAGTGTCAACAGCAACAGAAAATAGTAACGAAGAAACAATAGAAATTAATCTACCACAACCTGCCCAAGTTCAAATAGAAATACCCAAACCCAGTGATCAAAATCAAGATAATGAAGCCAATGATATTGAAAAAATAGACCACATTGTAGCTGAAGACAATGAAGATAAGAAAGTCACAGAGTTCAATCAGAATGACATCATGCAATATAATGTAAAGAGCCCCAGACAATTTTCAACAAACTTGATTAAAGCAAAAATTGAACTCATGGACCTATATAGAAAGCTTGGTTCGAAGACAAATGATATGCAAAGCGGAAGTTTAGAACATATTGAGTTGGATGACTACGTGCAACCACTTACAGAGGATCTGGTTTTGGATATTTTCCGGCAATGTTTTCAATTTGATAAGGATCTTGTCAGTGATGGTATTTCCATAAATAGTCAGATAAGTAAATTGGTTGCGGGATTGAGTATGGTGCACCTACTGTGCACAGATACCGAAGGTTGTTGCCAATTTGTAAAGGCAGGCGGGATGCAGCATCTTATCAATGTATTACAGCATGATTTGGGTAGATCAACCAGTACAACCCTTCTAGCATTGGGAGTTGTTGAACATGCCTGTCGTTATGCAGTTGGTTGTGAAGCCTTTTTAGGATGGGTGCGACGTAAAGGTGAAAGTGTTCCAACAGGTACTAGTGAAGGCTACAGTACTCTTTTAAAGTTACTGCTACAAAGGCCACATCACAATGTTGCCTGTCTTGTTACAAGCATTCTACACCGTTTGCGGGCATATGAAATCATGGTTAAGTTTGAGTCTACAGTTAGGTCCTTGTTGGAGAATCTTTCAGCTAATTCTAAAGTTTCAGAGTCAGGCATAAAGGCCCTTGTTGAAGCCAACTCAGAAATAAAAAGGCTCTTGAAATTGTTGAACCTTCGAGAGCCCACTGAGGATCCATCACCAGTAGCACATGCCAAGAGACTACTACTAGATCAGGATGATGATGTCCTTCCATATAAAGCAACAGTTGGCCTATTTTTTGTTGGACACCTGGATTGTTTCAACGTCTTTTGGAGAATGTTCCAGCTCCTGCTTCTTTGGCGCCAGGTCCAAAGGAAGCATGTAGTATGCTTTGCTTGTTGGGAGAGCTATTTCCAGAAGAGGATATTTGGCTCTGGAAGAATGGCACTTCTTCTCTCAATGCTCTGAAGATGCTAAGTGTTGGAACACTTCTAGGTATAAAGAGTATTGAGGATATTGATTGGTACTTACAACCTCATCAGTTTGAGAAAATGCTCACTCATCTGCTCCCACACCTCGACAAGGTTGCCCAAATAGTGTTGCATTTTGCGGCTTTGATAGTGTTTTTGCATATGCTTGTTGGTGCTCTATAGGCTGCTACTCTGGAAATCCTGTATTGTAATTCAACAGAGACAAGTAGCTCCCAAATAGATAGCACAGTGCAGCGAATATCAACATTAGGGTTTTGGACAATTCTATCTACCATTTGAAACATGAGCGCAAACAATCCATCCAACCTAACGAGGCACCGGATCCGAACCCTAGAGATGGTTACGTGATTTCAACAATACTCCATATGGGTATGCACTCGGCAAAGCAGCATTCCATTCAGAGAACATATACATGGGAAAATGAAATTGTAAATGGAATTCAATTGAAGGAGTTTAAAATGGGAGCAACATGACAAATCTAAAAATCTTACTAGAAACTTTAGTACGTGTAAAATCTTACAGGTTTTAAATATCAAAGTAGAGAATTGTTTTCACTCGGAGAGGAATTAATTTTCTGAAGATTTAACCTGATCCAACGAAAGATTTTTTATAAGGGATTAATTCAAAAGGTAATAATTTTTACCTAGAAAATGTTTTTGGAAGAACATATAAGAATTGGTAAATATTTTTGCCAAGGAACTGTAGTTGTTTTCACTGGAGTGAAATAATGCCCAAACCAAAAGTAAAAAATATGGGTGTTAATATGAATAAAAAATAAAATACAGATCTCCCGATGGATCTCATTTAAGAAAAAGCAAAGGTGAAATAATAATTATTATTTTCACAATGTGAAGGTTATCAGCAAACCCTAGCCAAGGATAATTATTTTCACTACAAATATGAAAAATGTATAGAAACAAATGATAAAATAATAATTGATGGCCAAAATAAAATAATTATCTTATTGTGATATTATAATGAAGGTTAATATTGAATATTTTATTTTCTGCCAAAGGCATTCAACATAAATAAAAGACATACGGGATTTCTATGGACAGGAGAAAACCCTAAATACTCGTCAATGATAAAATATACAACAATACCGCACGCCACAGGTCCAAGGCTCACTTCAATGCAAATTATATGTTATATATTGCTTATCTAATGAATAGTTTGTTTTCTATGCAGGATTTTGGTCATGTTGAAGCAGTTTTCGATCGGCAGTTAAATGAAGCGGCTCGGGAAGATTAAAGATTAATTTTTAGCTTGAGATGATCATTAAGTCTTTTAAATCAAGTTATTTAAATTTATGTAATCAATAATGTCAGTTTTCATGGTTGGTTCAACCAATTATTAACCGTCATGAATGTTGTAACGGGTCTGAGGCTTGTTGCATCTCTTTAAATAGAGATCCCAGGACCCGGAGAAGGGAGTTAGAACAGAGTTAGAACAGAGTGAGAATAGGGTTAGAATTAAGTCAGAAGTAGAGATTCTTTACACAGACAAATTGAAACATTTTGGATATCTGATGCAAGTTTATATGCAATTTCGTTTCGAGACAAGTTATGGTGCATGATATGCTCTGAGGCAACATTGGAGGATTCGAATTTGAGATACGTTGTGACGGTATCATCTGTTTGTCATTTTTATTCAATCAATTTAATTATCTCTATATCATTCATTTTTCGATTATTCAATTTAAATGTGTCAAGGATAGGTTTAAATTGTCTGATTACAGTTGATAATTCAGTATAATTGATTAGATTGGTTTCTCAAAGAATTAAATCCTTTCTCATCAATTATAGTAATCTTAAAATATTGAGTGGATTATTAAGTATGATTAATTGATTAGGTTATTAATTTGTCTCCATAGTTGATCTAATTTGTTAATTTGCAAATCTAAATTGGTTCTTTCCGGAAAGATTAAAATCCTTTTAATGTTTGCATTTAATTCAATTATGTCCTTTGGATTACTAAGAATGAATTAATAATTTCTACTTTGCACGTTTGTACAAGTTGCAAACTATTGTATGTGCCAATCAGATTGAATTATTACCTGATACAAGTATTTGTTTCTGACATCCTGACTCCGTTGCCCAAACAGACAAAGCACCAATCAAATTATTGATTTATTTTATGTTTAAAATCATTTGTAGATTCATTTCATGTTATTTGTTATTTATTTCTGTTAGAGTTTAGGTTAATTCATTTGCTTTCCTTAGAAATAGTTTACAGTATCTCATCTGATTTACAAGTATGCCATTGTAATTAGATAAACTAGCAGCAAACCAACATAGATTTGATCATACAATCTGCTTTGATAATCAAAGGTTCACCCACCTAGGTTGTAGCAGGACCTGAAGCGCAGGGAGAAGCTGATCGTTAAGGTCAAACTCCAGTCATTGGCTCAAAAACGTTGTAGATTTGACAATAGGGCTTGGCATTCCCTTAGAATCCACAACCTGCATTTTCGAGACCCAACAAATTGGCGACTCTACTGGGGAGTCAAGTGAAAGTATTAGCCAGAAATTCTAAAGTTTTTCCCATTCGAGTCGCAACAAATTGGCGACTCTGCTGGGGAGAGGTTTGCCTAAAAATCTAAAGCCATTTGTTATAGAGTCAAATCCAAAGTTTTTATTAAAAGACTCCACTGGGAAGAAAAGAAACAATTTTTATTTTCCTACTTGAAAGAAGTAGGTGGCGACTCCATTCTAATCACAGATTTTAACCAAACATTATGAATGGAAGGAGGTCTCTGCAGAAATGGACAAACAAAAATGCGTCCCCCCAAAATAAAGGCAATACTGATAAAGATAGGGAAACACTTAAACAACCACATGAGAGTACAAGTACTCCGGGCCAAAATTATACGATATATACCTCCCCATTCCATGATGAAGTTGAGAATCCTATGACACCAACAGATAACCCTAATGATATGTTTAATTAGGAAGCACAGCCGCAAAGGACTAATGAGATAGAAAATCAAGGTGAGGGAAATCATGAACATACTAATCATCAAGCTATCGTAGACTATGACTGTATGACTGATCAGGAACTTGCTATACATTTAGAATATCAAGAACAAAGACTCAAAAATAGACAACAAATGATACAAAGAGCCGAAGAAATCAATAGACAAATGGCCCTTTTAGATCTTCAAGCACGAAATTTGACTAAGTATGTGCCCCCACATAGAAACAATAATAATCCGCATGGAATGCCTCAGAATACCACTGCTGTTGGAAACATAAGGGTACCCCATAATACATGCAATAATCTTAATCAGCAAAATAGGCAAGTACATAGACCTCCACATGTAAATACTGGGAATGTTCACCAACAACATCTGCCTCCAGGGCAAAGACTTAACAATCAACAACCACGACCTCCCCCACAACAAAATGTGTATCATCAGCATCATATCCAACCCAATATGTATCAACAACCTCCATTTGGATACCAGTATTATCCACCATACCCTAACATGCCACTTCCAAATCCTATGAGTATGGCTAGACAATTTGACTTGACTGGATATCAACTATATCCTTACCCCATGGATAATAGTTGGAGGAACACTGTACCTAAGGTTGCAGGAAATAGTGAATTAACAGCAGAGGAACATATTAGACGATTCAATGCTTTTATACAAGACATTGGCATTGAATATGAGGATATAAAAATGAAATTATTTATGATATCTCTTATTGATGAAACAAGAGATTGGGTAAATAGTTTACCAGATGCTTCAATATACTCCCTGACAGATTTCCACAATCAATTTTCTTGAACAATATGGAAATCAATGTGCCCCTGAATTTGCTCTTCATGAACTAATAACTATTCAAAAGTATCAAAACGAACAAGTGTATGATTTTAATTTGAGATTCACTAAGTTATATAACAAGATCCCACAAGAATCCAAACTAAACAACCAAGCAGCCCTTAGCATATACTTGAAAGCATTCGACCCAAAGACAGGTTATGAACTTAGGAACAGAAGCCCTAGAACTTTGGCAGAAGCACAGAAAATAGCTCTCACTATTGAAAACAATAAAAAGGCTGCTGGGATAATTGGAAAAAGAGAAAATATAAGAGTCCCTCAAAACCCTAATCCTCCTTCAAACAAACAAGATTACTCACATAGAAACGAAAGGCCAAGACTTCATGATATGCCATATCATACGAATTGGAAAGATGGAAAACCGGTGGATAATAATAGGAGACATAACTATGGAAGAGATACCCCAGATCTTTTAAAGAAAAATGGAACCCACATGGTAGAAGACAACCCATGGTGTATGCCCTGTAATTTGCCGCATTCTCCTGATTATTGCGTGGTAGCACAATCAGTACAAAAGGATCAGGTATCTTATAACTCTGAAAGGGAAAATCATACTATAAACATGTTGGGTACTAAACCTCACACTTTTGAAGAAGACTATTCATCCAATGAGGAGGCGGGATACGAATATGATGTGGGGACTCAAAAGTATAATGTGAACATGGGAAAACAAGAAATATTTTCTGACCATGAGGAAGATTTAGGGAACTATGGATATGGTCTTGATACAACACATAATTGTCATTGGCGAAAACCTTCTGAGGAAGAGAGAAAATCTTTAACAATGGCTGCGGTAGCACAAGCCAAGAGTAGTTACAACTTGAGAAACAAAACAATCAATGTTGAACAAGGTACCCCTAGAAGTGTGTTTATCAAAAATCAAGTCGCTGGTAAAAATGATGAAAGCAAAATTGAGAAAACACCTCATAAAACAGCTCCTGTTAATACACAAAACAAAACAAAGGATAGTTCACAAACTAAGGAAAAAAGGCAAACAAACATAAATCCCCCATTTGATATTGCCCAAGCTGTTTCTCAAGTGAAAATATCTGTGCCACTTCTAGAAATAATGAAGGTAGAAAAATATAAGAATACAGTGGTAAAGATGATCTCAGATGTATCAGACAAAACACTAGAACAACCTAGCCATAAAATAAATAATGTCCAACAAGAACCTATCAAGACCCCTGAAGTTTACTTAGGTGATACATTAATGAAAAATCCATCTCAAGTAGATCCATTCTATATCACTTTGTTAATACGAAACAAATTGGTTAGGAATTGTATGCTTGATTTAGGAGCAGCAATGAATATAATGCCTATGGCTGTCATGAGAGAGCTTGGAATGTGGGTAGATACTACATTTGGCAAATGTTATGCGATGGATAATAGATCTGTGCCAGTTGTAGGAGTCATGAAAGATGTTGAAATAAAATTGGCATCTCACCCTGAAGCTGCTTATAAAATTGATATTACTGTGGTAGATATTCCACCTTATTATGGAATGTTGTTGTCAAGACAATGGACTGCTATGGTAGGGGGAAATGTGCAATTAGACTTATCTTATGCCACTATCCCAGTAGGAACACACGCAGTTAAACTTTATAGGGAACCACGGTTTGAAAATATTATAGAAAAGATTGATCCAAACCAAATGACCTGCTTTTGTGATATAGATCTTGGCACATTCAGGATAGAAGAAAACAATCTTGAACTAAACAACACTGACCCAATTCACCATGAAGCCCAACTTGATGAGAATGGTGTATGGACCATGTATTTTGATGGTGCATGCAGCAAGGCTGGGAATGGAGCTGGGATACTTTTTATATCACCATCAGGAAAGACATTCAAATACTCATTTTTCTTGGCCTTTGAATGTACCAATAATGTAGCTGAATATGAAGCACTCTTGATTGGCTTGAGCATTGCTAGAAAATACAAGATCAAACTGTTAACTGTATATGGAGACTCTGAGTTGGTAATTTCACAAATCAAGGGCAAATATTCCTCAAAAAACAAAAGATTAAAACAATACAAGAATGCAGTTCTGGATGATATAGAAATGTTTGATGCTTTTGCGATAAATTGGATAGATAGGTCAAAAAATATAATGGCTGATTTCCTTGCAAACATAGCTTTGAAAAGGGATGATATTACACTGTCAGGTATTTCAGAAGTTGAGTACAAAACTAGACCAACTATCCTAGACAACATATATAACTGGCAAGTTTTTGATAGTGATGCTGATTTACTCAAATTTTTGCATTGTATAGATCAATATGAGAATCAAGAGATTGATCTTAATGCTTTTGTTGAGGAGATTGATGGTAAAGAGACTTTATTTGGGAAGGAAATTGTCCAGCTTAAAACCAATAAGATTCTGAAGGGATTAGTAGCTTTAGAGAGAGTTTTTGATGCGAATGATCAATCCATTTCCAAAAAAGTAACAATAAAAGAGGAAGATGTGGAAGAAATAAATTTAGGAACTGAATTGTCACCTAAAAAAGTCTACATTGGAAAGAAGATAACCCCTACAATTAGAAACATGTTAATTACGTTATTGAGGAAATATAAACATGTATTTGCTTGGTCCTATGATGATCTTAAAGCTTATAGGGAAGATTTATTCCAGCATGAAATCCCTCTGAAGCCAGATGCTAAGCCTTATAGACAAAAGCAAAGACCTATCAACCCTGTGTTAGAACCAAAGATGTATGAAGAACTCATGAAACTCAGGGAGGCTGGCATCATAAAACCAATTAGGCATTCATCCTGGGTTTCAAATTTAGTGCCTGTTAGGAAAAAGAATGGGGATATTAGACTTTGTGTAGATTTTAGAAACTTAAACATATCCTCCCTTAAAGATAATTATCCCTTGCCTAATATGGAAATCTTGTTACAAAGGGTCACTAGTTGTGAATTGTTATCCATGATGGATGGTTTCTCTAGTTATAACCAAGTTAAAGTTAAAGAGTCTGAACAGTACAAAACAGCCTTTACAACCCTGTGGGGAACATACGTATATGTAAGGATGCCATTTGGCCTTACAAACACTGGAGCTACATTCCAAAGGGCAATGGATGTTGCTTTTGCAGGTTTAATAAATGAGATCATGGCTGTGTATCAGGATGACCTCACTGCATACTCAAAAAGGGTAGAGGATCATGTGAATCATCTTGAGAGAATATTTATAAGAGCACTAGAGTATGGCGTTTCCTTGAACCCTAAGAAATGTAAATTTGTAGTCACAGAGGGGAAATTGCTTGGGCACATAGTATCCAAGGATGGAGTTAGGATTGATCCCGAAAGAGTAGATGCGATAGATAAAGTTCCTATCCCAAAGACAGTCAAGGCCATACAATCATTCTTTGGACAAATAAACTTTGTGAGAAGATTCATACCAAACTTTACAGAAATAATTAACCCTATATCTAGAATGTTGAAGAAAAATGCAAAGGTTAATTGGACAGATGAATGTATAGAAGCTTTTGCATCCATAAAAAGAGCAATTAAAGAAGCCCCAGTGCTAAAATCTCCTGATTTTAGTAAACCTTTTCAGATCTTCTCCTTTGCGTCTTTTCATACAGTAGCAGCAGTAATGCTACAAAAGAATAGTGAGGGTTATGAGCAGCCTATTTCCTTTTTCAGTAAATCACTCCAACATGCAGAACTTAACTATGATATCACTGAAAAACAAGCCTATGCGTTAGTGAAAGCAGTGAAGGCATTTAGACCTTACCTAGTTGGGGCTAAGGTGATAGCTTATGTCCCAAATGCAGCAGTCAAAGATGTGTTTATGCAAAATGAAGTAACTGGGAAGAGATGTAGATGGATAAACCGACTTCAAGAATTTGATATAGAAATTCAAATCACAAAACTGGTAAGGGGACAAGGGCTAGCAAAATTAATGACTGAAACAAACCTTGAGGCTGCCCAAGTATGTAATATTGAAAATGAAGAGGACATGGTAACAAGTATTGAGAATACTCCTTGGTATACTGATATAGTGTACTACCTCAAACACATGAAATGCCCTGAAGGATTTGATGATAATAAGAAAAGAACTCTAAAATTGCATGCTTCAAAATATGTGCTTATAGAGGGAGATCTTTATTGGAAAAACAAGGATGGTATCTTATTGCTTTGTTTAGATGAGGAACAAGCTAAATCTGCCTTAGGAGAGATGCATCAGGGAGTGTATGGTGGCCATTTCTCAGCTAAAACCACAGCACACAAAATATTAAGGGCTGGCTACTATTGGCCCAAGGTCTTCAATGATGCCTATAGCTTTACTAGGAAATGTGATGCCTGTTAGAGATTCTCAGGGAAGTTAAAATATCAAGGGGCATTACCCTTGAGACCTATGCAAGTTGATGCCCCATTTCACCAATGGGGAATTGACTTTATAGGAGAGATTATGGAGAAATCAAGTGGCGGCCATAAATGGATATTAATAGCCACCGACTATTTTACGAAATGGGTGGAAGCAATACCTACAAAACAAGCAACTAGCAAGGTTGTGATGAATTTTCTATTGGAAAATATTATAACTAGATTTGGGGTACCATCGAGGCTCATAACTGACAATGGAATGTGCTTTAGATTTGATGAGTTTAAAAAATTTTGCAAATCTTATGGTATCATGATCTCATATTCTTCTCCATACCACCCTCAGGGTAATGGGCAAGCTGAGTCTAGCAATAAAAGTATCCTAAAGATTATAAAAAGAATGTTGGATAATAACAAGAAAGCCTGGTATTCCAAGTTGAGATTAGCACTATGGGCTGATCGGATTACAGTAAAGAAGGCAATTGGCAAATCACCATTTGAGCTAGTATATGGAACTCATGCTAGACTCCCAATACACAACCTATTGCCAGTATGTAAGTTTATCCTGCAAGAGGATTGGGATGTCCCCGAACCGATGGAAGAGAGGTTAGAACAACTAATGGAATTAGATGAAATAAGAGAACAAGCAATGCAACAGAATAAAAAAATGCAAATGCAAATGAAATACCTATATGATAAAAGGGCTAAAGTCAGAAAATTTGAGGTAGGTGACATAGTGCTTATGTGGAATGCTAGAAATCAAGAAAAAGGCAAACATGGGAAGTTTGAGGCTCTGTGGATCGGGCCCTTTGTCATCAATGACAAAGGAGGGGAGGATTCCTATCATTTACAAAACATGTCAGGTGAGGAACAAGAACTGCCGGTACATGGACAGTTCTTGAAACACTTTTTCTCTTAGAAGAAAACCAGAGGGAAAAGAATTGCCAGTGTATGGACAATTCTGGTCAATACTCTCAAAAAATACTTCTTTCCATGCACAGTAGTTCCACTATTCATCATAGTTCATAGTTCGCCCAATGGAGTAGGCACTGGTCTGCTCCTCCAAAGATCTAGGATCTTGCTATGCCCACAAGGGCCATACATCCCCAGACGGAGCCTATGTTGAAACTAAAAATTTCCAGTAAATTCTTTCAAAATTTTTTAAAGTGCCATTGGTGATTACTTGAATGTTAAGGTACACCGCTCAGATGTGCTCCCAATTAGGCCAACTCACAATCAATTCACCTATTCCAAATTTCCAATCATATGGGAGTGAACACGCATTGTTAAGCTAAATCGCATTGCTTTGAAATTTTTGCATACTTGTCTATCCTCTAGAACAAATCTATAAGAAAGTAGGAGCTCACCATTTTGATTTCTTTCTATAAAACATAAACACTTGTTTCCTTGTTTGATATGATCCTACCTTGAAAACCTACTATCATTTACAATATCAATTATACCTCTTTGTGAGCTCTCCATTAAGACTTTTGTTACATTCCGCAAAGCATTCCAAGCATCAAGCTCTACTCTTCCATCCAATTCATCAATCAATCTCTCCGTAAGCTCTGTTACCTTGCCTAGGATAATAATTTGAATTGAAACACCAATTGGTTATCCTCCATCCTGTTCAACTTTCTCCTCTTAGCTATTCACACAATTGTTACCATGTTATAAATCCAACAAGCATCATTCACACCTTGATTTCCTTTGTCAACATACCCTGAAATTAACTAGCTTTTTCGTAGTGGGCATCTATTTTCCATGGTCGGACAATGCAAAGCCTCACAGAATGCATAAGTGGATCAGCCATAGTAAAGGTCTCTTTTGGCACCAAGTTGAGATTTGTGGATATCATCCTTATATCGTGGACCAAGGTGGCATTTGTTGTACTTAATGAATGAAAGTAGGTTCCACTACTACTAAATGACATAGAGGTGACCTCAAGTTTGAGCTTATAGTGGGTGCTAGTGGGGAATCTCACATGAGGAGTACTAGGGTTCATAATGATGGTCATGGTGGTGCAGTTTGGGAAGAAAGATTCAGAATAGAGAAAGATAGAAAGCATATAACTTGGGAATCAGAAAGTGATCAGATTCAAATTTCAGAGAAAATTCAGTCTAGAATATCATCTAACACAGATGACAATGATGGTAAAAAGACTATCAGCAGTCTTAGTGAAAATGTTTCTGATGATGAGACTATGAGCTATTCCAATCAAACTGTTTCCAGTGATCATATTGATGAAACTGTAAACACTGAATATGAAAGTAGTAGAAATAATGATGATACTAGTGACAGTGATATATATGATGATGGTTCAGAAGAAGATGATGAAAGTGAAGATGACTCTTATCAAAGCTCTGATTATGAGTTAACAGATGATGATTTAGACGTTGACAAGAAACTATGTGATTATAACAACCTTTTAGAGAATGAATTGGCATCACTGGTATCAGAACGAGATCCTTTGATCTCTGATCAATCATCCTATGAAGGAGCAGATCTGATGTCTTCTAATCAGCAATATTTTGATGATAATAAAGAAACTGATAATACACACAATAATCATAATACCAATTCTTCTATAGTGTCAACAGCAACAGAAAATAGTAACGAAGAAACAATAGAAATTAATCTACCACAACCTGCCCAAGTTCAAATAGAAATACCCAAACCCAGTGATCAAAATCAAGATAATGAAGCCAATGATATTGAAAAAATAGACCACATTGTAGCTGAAGACAATGAAGATAAGAAAGTCACAGAGTTCAATCAGAATGACATCATGCAATATAATGTAAAGAGCCCCAGACAATTTTCAACAAACTTGATTAAAGCAAAAATTGAACTCATGGACCTATATAGAAAGCTTGGTTCGAAGACAAATGATATGCAAAGCGGAAGTTTAGAACATATTGAGTTGGATGACTGCGTGCAACCACTTACAGAGGATCTGGTTTTGGATATTTTCCGGCAATGTTTTCAATTTGATAAGGATCTTGTTAGTGATGGTATTTCCATAAATAGTCAGATAAGTAAATTGGTTGCGGGATTGAGTATGGTGCACCTACTGTGCAAAGATACCGAAGGTTGTTGCCAATTTGTAAAGGCAGGCGGGATGCAGCATCTTATCAATGTATTACAGCATGATTTGGTTAGATCAACCAGTACAACCCTTCTAGCATTGGGAGTTGTTGAACATGCCTGTCGTTATGCAGTTGGTTGTGAAGCCTTTTTAGGATGGGTGCGACGTAAAGGTGAAAGTGTTCCAACAGGTACTAGTGAAGGCTACAGTACTCTTTTAAAGTTACTACTACAAAGGCCACGTCACAATGTTGCCTGTCTTATTACAAGCATTCTACACCGTTTGCGGGCATATGAAATCATGGTTAAGTTTGAGTCTACAGTTAGGTCCTTGTTGGAGAATCTTTCAGCTAATTCTAAAGTTTCAGAGTTAGGCATAAAGGCCCTTGTTGAAGCCAACTCAGAAATAAAAAGGCTCTTGAAATTGTTGAACCTTCGAGAGCCCACTGAGGATCCATCACCAGTAGCACATGCCAAGAGACTACTACTAGATCAGGATGATGATGTCCTTCCATATAAAGCAACGGTTGGCCTATTTTTTGTTGGACACCTGGATTGTTTCAACGTCTTTTGGAGAATGTTCCAGCTCCTGCTTCTTTGGCGCCAGGTCCAAAGGAAGCATGTAGTATCCTTTGCTTGTTGGGAGAGCTATTTCCGGAAGAGGATATTTGGCTCTGGAAGAATGGCACTTCTTCTCTCAATGCTCTGAAGATGCTAAGTGTTGGAACACTTCTAGGTATAAAGAGTATTGAGGATATTGATTGGTACTTACAACCTCATCAGTTTGAGAAAATGCTCACTCGTCTGCTCCCACACCTCGACAAGGTTGCCCAAATAGTGTTGCATTTTGCAGCTTTGATAGTGTTTTTGCATATGCTTGTTGGTGCTCTACAGGCTGCTACTCTGGAAATCCTGTATTGTAATTCAACAGAGACAAGTAGCTCCCAAATAGATAGCACAGTGCAGCGAATATCAACATTAGGGTTTTGGACAATTCTATCTACCATTTGAAACATGAGCGCAAACAATCCATCCAACCTAACGAGGCACCGGATCCGAACCCTAGAGATGGTTACGTGATTTCAACAATACTCCATATGGGTATGCACTCGGCAAAGCAGCATTCCATTCAGAGAACATATACATGGGAAAATGAAATTGTAAATGGAATTCAATTGAAGGAGTTTAAAATGGAAGCAACATGACAAATCTAAAAATCTTACTAGAAACTTTAGTACGCGTAAAATCTTACAGGCTTTAAATATCAAAGTAGAGAATTGTTTTCACTCGGAGAGGAATTAATTTTCTGCAGATTTAACCTGATCCAACGAAAGATTTTTTATAAGGGATTAATTCAAAAGGTAATAATTTTTACCTAGAAAATGTTTTTGGAAGAACATATAAGAATTGGTAAATATTTTTGCCAAGGAACTGTAGTTGTTTTCACTGGAGTGAAATAATGCCCAAACCAAAAGTAAAAAATATGGGTGTTAATATGAATAAAAAATAAAATACAGATCTCCCGATGGATCTCATTTAAGAAAAAGCAAAGGTGAAATAATAATTATTATTTTCACAATGTGAAGGTTATTGGCAAACCCTAGCCAAGGATAATTATTTTCACTACAAATATGAAAAATGTATACAAACAAATGATAAAATAATAATTGATGGCCAAAATAAAATAATTATCTTATTGTGATATTATAACGAAGGTTAATATTGAATATTTTATTTTCTGCCAAAGGCATTCAACATAAATAAAAGACATACGGGATTTCTATGGACAGGAGAAAACCCTAAATACTCGTCAATGATAAAATATACAACAATACCGCACGCCACAGGTCCAAGGCTCACTTCAATGCAAATTATATGTTATATATTGCTTATCTAATGAATATTTTGTTTTCTATGCAGGATTTTGGTCATGTTGAAGCAGTTTTCGATCGGCGGTTAAATGAAGCGGCTCGGGAAGATTAAAGATTAATTTTCAGCCTGAGATGATCATTAAGTCTTTTAAATCAAGTTATTTAAATTTATGTAATCAATAATGTCAGTTTTCATGGTTGGTTCAACCAATTATTAACCGTCATGAATGTTGTAACGGGTCTGAGGCTTGTTGCATCTCTTTAAATAGAGATCCCAGGACCCGAAGAAGGGAGTTAGAACAGAGTTAGAACAGAGTGAGAATAGGGTTAGAATTAAGGTAGAAGTAGAGATTATTTACACAGACAAATTGAAACATTTTGGATATCTGATGCAAGTTTATATGCAATTTCATTTCGAGACAAGTTATGGTGCATGATATGCTCTGAGGCAACATTGGAGGATTCGAATTCGAGATACGTTGTGACGGTATCATCTGTTTGTCATTTTTATTCAATCAATTTAATTATCTCCATATCATTCATTTTTTGATTATTCAATTTAAATGTGTCAAGGATAGGTTTAAATTGTCTGATTACAGTTGATAATTCAGTATAATTGATTAGATTGGTTTCTCAGAGAATTAAATCCTTTCTCATCAATTATAGTAATCTTAAAATATTGAGTGGATTATTAAGTATGATTAATTGATTAGGTTATTAATTTGTCTCCATAGTTGATCTAATTTGTTAATTTGCAAATCTAAATTGGTTCTTTCCGGAAAGATTAAAATCCTTTTAATGTTTGCATTTAATTCAATTATGTCCTTTGGATTACTAAGAATGAATTAATAATTTCTACTTTGCACGTTTGTACAAGTTGCAAACTATTGTATGTGCCAATCAGATTGAATTATTACCTAATACAAGTATTTGTTTCTGACATCCTGACTCCATTGCCCAAACAGACAAAGCACCAATCAAATTATTGATTTATTTTATGTTTAAAATCATTTGTAGATTCATTTCATGTTATTTGTTATTTATTTCTATTAGAGTTTAGGTTAATTCATTTGCTTTCCTTAGAAATAGTTTGCAGTATCTCATCTGATTTACAAGTATGCCATTGTAATTGGATAAACTAGCAGCAAACCAACATAGATTTGATCATACAATCTGCTTTGATAATCAAAGGTTCACCCACCTAGGTTGTAGCAGGACCTGAAGCATAGGGAGAAGCTGATCGTTAAGGTCAAACTCCAGTCATTGGCTCAAAAACGTTGTAGATTTGACAATAGGGCTTGGCATTCCCTTAGAATCCACAACCTGCATTTTCGAGACCCAACAACGACCAACACATGCGTCTCATACGACATGTGGAAATTCTTGAAACAAGACATTATCTTTTCAACATATAACACCCTTTAACGGACACATCGCTCCTACAATAAGGCTGTTATCTTTCCTATCCAATCTATCTTGAGCAACCTTTTTGGCAAGAGAATATAAGATCAACAAACTTGTCTTATACAAAGTGTTCCATGATTGAGACCAACACATGCGTCTCATACAACATGTGGCGTTTCTTGAAACAAGACATTATCTTTTCAACATATAACACCCTTTAACGGACACATTGCTCCTACGATAAGGCTGTTATCTTTCCTATCCAATCTATCCTGAGCAACCTTTTTAGCAAGAGAATATGTTGGTTGTATGTTTACATTGTAAGTCAGTCAATTTTCTTTATGGTTTATCTTTTGCTCCTTTCTCCATTACCTATTCAAGGCTACCTTGATTTATCTATAATCTTGGTATGTTGTGATGCAGTACGAATTGGGGGCATAGTCATTGCTTTTGTGTGCTATGTTTGAGGAATAATCTTTAGGCATCTTTCTTAGCAGCATATTTATCTTGTGTGTGTTACGACCTAGCATCTTACATACTTAATACTCTTCTTGCATTAACATGTTTTGAAGTTTATTTTTATATTCAAGACTATGGCTCATTAACATATCTAACAAGGTTATATTATGTCTAAAGGATCTAAGTTCAAACCTCTTGCTTGCAGAGTCAACGTCCACGCACTTGGATATCACAGCACCTTGGTCTTTTATACCTTGGTAGAAAACTATCCACGTACTATATCAAAAATAAGGATTGCTCTTTATAAACAATTGTGAAAATCAATGCAACAAGCTCACTCATTCACCCATCCATTTTTCCACAGCCTTATATAGTTTTCAATCAAGGATCGATCAATTGTCTTTCTATCATATTCTCTTCTATCTCCACTTTCTCCTATCCAACCTCGCCTATCTCCAATGCTATCTTCTAATCGAGCATCAACCCAGTTCTTCTGTCGCTTCCATGTCTTTCCTCTCGAGGGGGCATCCTACGCCAGCTACATAGGGCATCTAGATACACTAGGACATCAAAATTGTATCATGTCTTCAACAATTGTTTTCTTTGATGCAACGCTGTAAACTACATCACATCAAAGAGGGGCAAAATGTAGACACCCTAAAATGACCATGTTGTCGCACCACTTGCATTTCATCTAATCTGTTTAATCACCTACATTTAGTGTTAATTAAATAATCTAATTATTTAATTAATTTCATCAAATTCTTCCAAAACTCCAAAATTCAACATTAATTAAATAAATCTTCTTTATTTAATTAACTTCATTAAATTCCTCTATATTCTTCCAAAATTAAATAATTTTTCTTATTTAATTAAATCATTATCCTCTTTCCATAATTCAAGTCTCCATTAATTAAATAAATCTAATTATTTAATTAATTCATCACAAATCCTCTTATCTACAATTAAATAATTAAATCAATTATTCTTCTAAATTTAAATAAATCATGCAAATTTATTTAAATTATCTCAATCCTCTAAAAATAAATAAAATCAAGTATTTTAGTTATAAACTTCATATTCCTCTAATCTTGCACAAACAATTGAATAAATTTATTTATTTAATTTTCTTTTTCCTTTAAAAAATAAATCTTCTAAAAATAAAATATAATCACATATTTTATTTATCCTTCATCATGCAAAATAAATTAAATTAATTTATTTGTTTAATTTATTTAAATCTTCATATCTTATCTATTCCTCTATCATGCACAAACAATTAAATAAATTTATTTATTTAATTTCAATTATCTTCCAATTCCTCTTAAAATATCTTGTTAACTCGTGCACAATATGTCTTATTTTTAGAACTCTAAAAAAGGCAAAATTACAAGTTGAGTTATCTATTCAATCAATCTTGTTTTCATCGTATCTTAATAAAAATATCCTTATGGATTGACACATGTCGTGTGCACATTCATCATGGTTATTTATTTTATCTCCTCCGTTGATTTTTTTGAATTATCTGGACCGTTGATCGATCTCTGTTGAAACTTATATAAACCCCCCTCATCTCCTTCACAAATCCTCTTCGATCACTTATTCTCAGGCATCATTTATAGTGCTTTGAGCATACATCGCATCGATTGAGCAACTTTACGATCTTTTGACATTGATCTTTGAGCACTTACACTTGCTTGTTGCAAACATGGTTTCGCAGCATTATTGAGCAATCCACATTTCGACAAAGAGAACAACACAAATCTGGGTAAAAGCTTTCTTGTTTCATTTGATTTATTGATAATGGCTTTTATTTAGATTCGTTCTCTTTATGTTATGGGTTTTTGATTTGATTATTTTGATTTTATCGATTTTTCCTCATACACAATAAGTATTGAATTTTCGGTTGGTACTAAGCTTCATTTAGACATGTGTCCTAATTTTGATGATGATTTTGAAGAAATGTCTAAGGTTCCTTATGCTAGCGCCATTGGTTGTTTAATGTATGCAATGGTTAGCGCTAGACCAGATGTTGCCCAAGCAACAGGAGAATTAAGAAAGTTTATGTCTGACCCTGGTGGAGAGCATTAGAATTTTGTTAAAAGGGTGTTTAGATATTTACAAAGAACTTTTGATTCAAATTAATTAGACATACAATGTTTTGTTGATGCAGATTGGGCAGGTGACTTGGATAGTCGAAGGCCCACTAGTGGCTATGTTTTCTCTCTATTTGGAGGTGCACTGAGTCGGATGAGTAAAAGGTTGCTTTGTCCACCAAAGAAGAAGAGTATATGGTTGCTACACATGCCTCTAAAGAGATGGTATGGTTACAGAGACTTGGTATAGGTATTGGTTTTGATTGCAAGATAGTGAGGATTAGATCTGACAGTCAAAGTGTCATATGTTTAGCCAAATATCCTATGTATAAGGGTGGTCGCATAATATTGTGTCTCACTTTTTGGCCAAAGTAGGACATTGAAATCAACATTTTAAACCAAAATTCCACTTTCTGACACCTATAGCAACTAAACCATTAAGAATTTTAAGATGATATGAACTAGTGAATTTTGAGATTTCATGTGTAGATTCTAAATATATTTTTAAAAAAAATTTAAGAAATAATTTGTGGATTTTTTTACGTAACTTTTAGTAACTTAATATTTATAATTAACAACATTTTTAGACAATGACATTCATAGCATACAACATGAAAGGAAGCTAGGTGTGTGGAAACCGCTTTCTACACTAATCTAATGAGGGGAGAGCTATGCAAATTCAATTTAATCTGTACAATTACAGCTATGTTAACTCACTAACAGAGATATTGTAGCAAACACATATATAAGAATGTAAGATAGAAGAAGGGAGACACAAGATGTACATGGGGAAAACCCTTACAGGTGAAAAACCCCACACTCTAAAACACAGCTCAAATGTATTCGGTAAACAATGAAGGTTCCAATACAACACAAAGCCAATGCTCTTGCAGGAGTCTTCAACACTCGTATCTAGAGTTGTTCTTGCAACATAACTATACTGTAAAACCTGTAGTACTTCTCCTCTCAAAAATACCTATTTATATAACAAATACAAGGCAAAAATGGCTCCACATTGAGATGGGCATCCAACATGGCCTCATGGCCCAAAACCCACGCCTATGGACACTTGGTCAACATTGTAGAATGCTTCTAGCACTTGTCAAGTCACCCCATCCCAAGGTCACCTATTTCTAAAATTGGCTATGATAGATGCTCTTACAACACTTACAACTATCATAGAATTTGTCATAGCTGTCATAACTTACAACTATAAGAGAATCTATCATAAACAGGCTAAAAATAACATATTCTCTTACAACATGTCATAGTCTACCTTGGGGCACCCAAATATGCCTTTTTCAAAGATGCTCTTCAACACATGTCTTCACCTGCCATAGAATCTCCTATTTCTAACTCTTACATATGATAACTTTGTCATAGGAATTTGTCATGACTATTTCAGTCAATATTCCCTTACATAACATCCAAGATGCCAACACATGGAAAAATATTCCTACCACTAAGTGGGATGCCTATATCCTTATGTGAGGACAAATTTACATGTGGTCATATGCCATGTAGGATGACACATCACTGTGCCAACTCCCACAATATGACAACATAGGATTTGCATCCAATTAATACAATAGGCAATAAATAAATAAATACAATGAATTAGTACAAGCAAAATTACCAAGGTTGAGACACCTTAATTCCCAACATTCTCCCACTTGTCGAACACCTTGTAAGAGCCAATAGAATTAACAAGATTTAACTGCTATAGGCCGAGAGGCCCATAGACTCTTAACACTATCTGAACTTCTATGTGCCCACTAGCTTTGTTAATGCATCTACAACATTCTTCAAAGTATCTACCTTCTCTAAATTTACCTTCCCATCCTTTACCATGTGTCATACGAAGTGAAACTGTACATCAATATGCTTTGTTCTTGCATGGAAAGTTGGATTCTTCACAAGGCAAATCACACTCTGACTATCACAACTAATCGTAATCTGACCTGCATCAACACCAATATTTGAACACAATCTCTTTAGCCAAATGGCTTCCTTACAAGCATGAGTTGCTGCCATATACTCATCTTCTGTCATGGACAAAGCAACCACAGGTTGTCGCTTACTCATCCAACTAATGGCACCACCAAACATAGTGAACACATAAGCACTTGTGGATCTCCTGCTGTCAATGTCACCTACCCAATCTGAATCCACAAATCCATGAATATCAATAGAATGTAGAGGTCCTATAACATTACCATGATAGCATATGGAATACTCAGAAGTACCCCTCAAATATTTGAACACTCGCTTAACTACATCCCAATGTACCCATCCAGGATTAGCCATAAATCGACTAAGGACTCCCATTGCTTGGGTAATGTCTGGTCTTATGCAGACCATGGCATACATCAAACTACCAATAGTACTAGCATAAGGTACTTTGCTCATTCCTCCACCTCACTAGGAGATTTTGGAGAATCCTCAACAGATAACTTTGTCCTAAAGAAATAGGAACACACAATGGTCTACAATTTGCCATGCTAAACCTATCCAACACAGTCTTCACATACTTACTCTGGCTTAAGTTTTCTATTAGCTCTATCTCTTCAGATCTCCATTCCAAGAATGTACCTAGTTGCCCCTAATTTTTTTATCTCAAACTATGCTGACAATTGAGACTTCAAATCAGAAATCATATTCTTACCATTCCCAATCAACAACATATCATCAACATACAATGCAATAATGAGAATGCGATCATTGTCAAACTTGTAATACACACAATGATCTGATTTCAATCTTAGATCCAATTGACAACACAAAGGCATCAATCTTCAAGTACCACATCCTAGGAGACTGTTTCAATCCATACAAAGACTTCTTTAACTTGTAAACCAAATTTTCTTTACCTTTCACCATGTAATGCTCTAGATGTGACATGTAAATCTCTTCCTCCAAGTCACCATGAAGGAAAGTTGTCTTCACATCCATCTGCTCCACCTCTAAGTCATAAGCTGTTGCAAGAGATAACATGAATTGAATAGATGTAAGCTTTGTAATGGGAGAGAAAATTTCACCATAATTAATTCCCTCCACTTGTGAATACCCCTTTGCAACCAATCTAGCTTTATACTTCTCAATACTGCCATCTGCACCAAATTTCTTCTTGAACACCCATTTGCATCCAACGGGTTTCCGTCTAGCAGGCAAAGGCACCAAGTCCCAAGTTTGATTTTTTTCCAAAGAAGCCATTTCATCCTCCATGGCCTCCTTCCAGGAACCTGCATCTTTCATATCCATAGCCTCTGACATAGTTCTAGGGTCATCACTATTAGTAAGCAAAGGAAAAGCACAACGAGAATCAAGCAATGTATAACTAAACCTCTCAGGTTGCTTTCTTGTTTGTGTAGACCTCCTCAATGGCTGAGGTTGAGGTTCAGCGTCTTCTTCTGAGATTTCAAAGCTACTAGAGCTCTCCTCATCATCAGGTCTCATAGGGCGTATTGATTCAATATTCTCAGGGGTAGAAGGAAACTAAACCACATCATCTTTCTTTTCTTTTTCTTTTGGCTATAAAACAATGGAAGAAGGTGTTAGCTCTCTAAAGATGACACTTCTTATATACAATACATTTTTAGCCACAGGATCCCAAAGATTGTATCCTTTCACACTGACACCATGGCCAATGAAGATACACTTAACAGCCCTGTTCTCCAGTTTTGACCACTTCTCCCTAGGCACATGTGCATATGCCTCACAACCAAAAACATGAAGATGCCTTATTAAAGGCTTTCTACCAGACCACACCTCCATGGGTGTCTTACCAACAAGAGCTGATGTAGGAGATCTGTTTACCAAATAGCAAGTAGTGGCAACAACTTCAGCCCAAAACTTTTGTTCTAGGCCAGCTCCACTAAGCATACTCCTAGCCTTCTCCATCAGTGTCCTATTCATCCTCTCTACAACTCTATTTTGCTATGGGGTATATGGAGTTGTCTTATGTATTTCAATCCCAAGTTCCTTGTAATATTTATCAAATTATGTAGAACAAAACTCACCACCGTTGTCAGTTCTCAAACATTTAATCTTTTTACCAGTCTAATTTTCAGCAAAGGCTTTAAACTCCTTAAACTTAATATAGACTTCAGATTTACTTCTGAAAAAATAAATCCATGTCCTTCTATTGTAGTCATCTATGAAAGATACAAAATATATAGATTGTGATAATGAAGGAACATTAACAGGACCAAATACATCAGAATGAACAAGGTCCAACACACCAGAAGACTTATGAGAACTTGAATAAAACTGAACACGGTTTTGTTTTCCATATATGCAATGTTCTCAAAAGTTGAACTCAAGATTACAATCATCTAACACCTCAACGAGGTTTTTATTTTTCAGGGTTCTAAGACCCTTCTCACCAATGTGGCCATATCTCTTATGGCATAACATTATTTTTTCAGTAGGAAGCTTAACTTCCAAGGCATGAATACAACCCTTAGGACTAAATACAATAGATTTCTTCACTACTAGTTCAGATGGTGGAGATGAAGTGACTGCTGCCCTCTTCCTTGAGTCAAAAGAACTATTACATTTTGAAATGCATGCCTCTAGCTGAAACATAGTACCTCTCCTAGTACCCTTAGCAAGCACATAGCTTCTCTAGTCATCTTGCATCCTTCTTTCGAAAAGACAACCTGCACACCTGCATCATTCAACATACTTACAGAAAGTAGGTTTCATGCCAAGCCTGGGATGTACATAACCCCAAGGATCCCCTTCACTCATCCATCAGGGACTCGAATAGAGACTCTTCCATGAAAAATAATCTTTAGATGAGAGTCGTCACCCAGGTACACTCTTCCACCATCAAACTCCTCATACTTAGTAAACCAGTCTTGATGCGAGGTCATGTGGAATGATGCACCAGAATTAATGAGCCACACATCATTAGATGCATGGGTTGCCAGGGATACAATGAAGGCATCACCATCATCTTGTGACTTGTCAGAATCCGAATCTGGGTTCTTCTTCTTTTTCTTTTCCTCTTTGCATTCCTTTCAGAAATGTCCAGTTTTGCCACAATTCCAACATAGAGCCTTGGACTTTCTAGGAGATTTGGATCTCCCATGGGATTTGGATCTACCCTTCTCATGTTTCTTGTCCTTTTTCCCTTTCTCCTTAGATCATCCACGAACTACAAGAGCCTCTTTGGCTGCCTTAGAAGACTTTCTCCGCATTTCTTCAGACAACAGCGAAGATACCACTTCATCCATTTTGAATGTGGATGTAGTGCTTCCAATAGCCATGACAAGATGATCCCATGAGTCTGGAAAAGAACAAAGCAAGGTCATACAATGATCCTCCTCCTCCATCTTCACACCAACAGATGCCAATTGTGCAACCTGTATACACCTAAAAATGACATGACTCTACTTAAATAAATATTTTAAATATTTATTTCATCATTCACATTCCTCTATCAATAAATAAATTTATTTATTTATTTATTTGATTCACCTCCACTTATTTATTTACATTTATTTAATTAATTAAATTCATCTACATCATCTTCATTCCTCTAAATAATTAAATAATTTTAATTATTTAATTAAAACCTTTTATTCTTCCAAATTTAAATAAAATACAATTTTATTTAAATTAAATCTTAAATCTCCACAAAAATAAAATATATTTAATATTTTATTTATTCCTCCAACTTATCCACAAGTAATTATATAAATTTATTTATTTAATTATGCTTTCTTATCTTCTCAAAAATCTTCAAATCTTCTAAAAATAAATTCTTCTTGTCATACAAAAGCAAAAGCTGAGTTACAAAAGCAAAAGCAGTTTTAAAACAACTTTAAAGCAAACTTTGCTCTTAAATTAGAAAAATATATTCTAATTTAAAGAAAATAAAACTCATCCTCATCAACAAAGCATCTAACTCAACAAAGCTTCCTTTTGAATGACACATGTCTTTCTTCTATTGGTTGCACATTCCTCAACCATTCTCCTCCGTTGATCCTCTCATTTCCTCTCAACCATTGATCTTCTCTCACACAACTCTATAAAAACAACCTTCTTCTTCTTCATTTCAAATCCATCGCTTGAGTAAACTTATGCTATAAAAACACTAGCGCTCCTTTGGCACCACTGCTACCATCACTTCACATCATTATCATCCATTTCATTAGTGTGTTGAAGCTCATCTTCAACCACACAAAGTATTCTAGCCAACTTCTCCTTGTCATCTTGAGGATTTCGAAGTGAGGAAGCAAGCTTCTTGAGGGCCAACATTCATCTCCATCAAGATCAAGACAGAAAAGGTGAGCAATGGAAGGTGTAAGGTAAAGGTTGTAATTATCACTTGTGCTATTTTAAATCTCCTTTTCCTTCATATTTCATTGATGTTTGGGTTTATATTCTTAAATTGATTTTCTCATTTTCACCCATACATTTTGGTGCCCACCGTGGGGCCACTTGCCCCTTTATCTAATCAAAATCTGAGTTTTCTTGTAGACAGGTTCTGTACAGGTGTCGCACAGGCTTTTACAGGTTAATCTAGTGCATCTGAGCAATCCCGCGGTGCTTCTACTCTCTATTTCGACGCATGCAGAAGTTTGACACAAACACTCTCTGAACTGGCACTTCTGTCTTCTATTCTAACACCTGCGATCTTACAACGCATTCATCCTCTGAGACAGCACATCCGAGTCCTGTTCTGGTGCCTGCATCATCTCAGCACATATACCTCACCAGACAGTGCTTACACTCTATTTCATGGTGCATTTATTCATTTAATGCATTTATAGCATATTCTTGCACTTTTGACACCTATCTTAGCACATATGTACAATGCTGCATGCAAGCTCTGTTTCTGCGCATTCAGGTTGCATAGCGACACTTCTATTCTGTACAATGATTTTAGAGTTTCATTTAATTTTCTGTTGGAACTAACATTTGTCTTGTAGGATTAGAGGCTGGATTAAATCATTTAGCTGCATTAATTAGTTCATTTAGATTAATTAGGGGAAAAAGTAACCCAAAAAAATGATACATACAAATTCCACGTAGTCTTTAACTAGGATGGAGAGTAACTGAACCACTACTATCTTTGCATTGTTATTTTCCTTCTTAGTTTAGATCATTGTTATCTTACAAATGGGAAAATGAATATTGCTATATCCTAAACACTTCTAAGCTAACACATGCATCAGTGCCCAAATAGATTAGCCCATTTAGTTTTTTTACTTTTAACTAGGTTGGATTAATCAATGTTTTATGTGTTTATCAAATGACAATAGGCTTATGCTCTCCCCTTAACTGGGTGACCAGATGCCAGACTTGTCATTCCATCTATTTAACCTTTAGAGGAGCCTGCCCTTGGATGCATGCCTGTCCAAGTGGGAATGACCCTGAGTGGAAATAGGCTAAAGCCAAGCCCTACCGATCCACTTTAAATAAACTATGCTTGGGGTGAAAACCTCCTGCAACGAGTGCTGCTGTGTTACACCGATGGCCAACCTCCCCCAAAACCCTCTAAGGCATAACCCTTTGAGGCTGGGAGACTCCATAACAGAGAGTAGTGCTGCCGTATGTGTAACCACTTGAATAGTTGCCTTGACTATGAACCATTTGTTTAGTATACCAAAAACCCCTATTTGTTGACACAAAGGGCAGAGCTCTTGAAGCAGCCTTGATTCATGTGATTCTTAGTAGAGGTAGCAGGGACAATCCTATGGTTCGGTGGGGGTACGAGCCTAAGGAAACCTAGATCTGGTATGTGTGAGAAGTGAGTGCCATGGAGAGGAGTCAGTGCTACCAGATCTTGGAGCTACACACTTTGAATATGCACAACTAGAGGATTCAACAAATATTGTCCTATCCAGCCTAGGGTGTACTTGTTTTTGAGTCAAAAAGTCTAAAAATACAAAAAAATAACAAAAGATAAAATATCATGAAAACTTCTGTGTTTGCTATGTCTTTGCCATAATTAAAAATCAAAATTAAAAAACAAACCAAGTTTTCACCCAAAAAAACTAAAAACCTTGAAAAACGTATAAAATTTCTACAAAATTCCAACCAAAAGCTAGAGTTACGCATTTGCCATGACCTGTGGCACATTTGATCTGACTTACAGCACATTTAAACTTTGTTGCAGCACATTTAAAACATCACCAGATTTGCACATTTGATCTAACTTCTGGCGCATTTACACTCTGTTGCGGCACATTTAACTCTGCGCATCCAATCCAGAGAGCAAATCCATACCTTCCAAGAGCAAAATTTTCAACTTTTCTAAAAGCATTTCAAAACTTGTCTCAGTTTTTCCAAAAATCTAATTAAGATCTTGTAAATCAACCATTTTCCATACCATAACTACTTTTCCCACACTACATCCAAAAATCTTACAAAATTCTTCCAAAATCCAACAAGGTTAAAACCAAGCTATTCTTGATCACATCAAAATCTCAAACAAACCTAGTGAGTCTCCACTATCAAGGATCACTTATCCTTTTCTCTAGGAACTCTATTAGTAGCTTGTGCAAGACTAGTCAACATCAAGTAAACGGATTTCTATCATCCTTACTTTGACTATTGTTTTGTTCACCCAACTTGTTTGACACCAAATCGATCTAAGAAGAACCTTGCTATAATCTTGTTTCATTCTAGCACCTTTTTTTAAACTTTCTCACTCCATCCCATCTCTTTGTCACCTTGCATGGTCTTAACACGGTCTCAAAAACAAAAAGTAGATTGAAATGGCTGAGAAAATTGTTCCAAATGCTCACAAAAGTGATGACGAAATTTCTATGGAAGAGATCCTTCAAATGCAACATGACCCAAAATTTCAACACCTATTGGAAAAGGTACTTGCCCAAGACCCTACCAAATTCTTTTTACACCCAGCAAATCTAGGACTCAAACTCCCTAAAGATTTTGATGTAGAGGCTCTAAAAGAAACTGAGGAAGAAAGAAACCCTGAGGGAAGTAGACATGAGGAAGTACCCATAGATAAAAGCAAAGCAACCATTGATTCCATGGATGCCCTAAGTCTAGTGAACCAACAGATCCAAGCTTTACAACAACAATTCACAGACATGAAAATAGGAGCATCAACAAAACATTACACCCTAGAGGATATTTCACCATATCCTTTTGATAGGACCTTGATCATGATACCTTTCCCCTCTAAATTTGAGGTTCTAAAATTTGATAAATATCGAGGAAAGGGTGATCCAAGGGACCACATTAGGGAATTCAATGTTGCATGCCTTGAGGTCACACACAATGACACTTACCTTATGCGATTGTTTCCACGAAGCTTAGGAGGACAAGCCATGGAGTGGTTATCTAGACTACCACCCAACATTAAAACATTCAACAAACTTGTGGACAAATTTGTTACCCACTTCTCTTACAATATTGAGCACGACACCTGAATATTGGATCTTTGTAACACCAAGTAAAAAGGGGGAGAATCTTTCGCTACCTTCCTACAGAGATGGAGACAACTGGCAAGTAAGTGGCCACACCAAATGCCTAAAAAACAAATGTTGGAAATGTTTGTCCATAACTTACAAACTGACCTAAGCTATCAAATACAAATCCAATGTCCTACTTCCTTTAGCAAGGTCATTGAAATGGGTCTCATCATTGAAAAACCTTTAATTGCCAAAGGTCAAATAAAGCTCTATAAAGACACTCCTAGTACCAATACCAACACTGATAAACCAAGATTCTGGACAAAGAACAAAAACGTTGTGAACGATGGGGTGGTAGATGCCAAAAATGTGGCACCGAAACAACCAATCTTCAACTTATCGACTCCTCAAAACAACCCCCCTCAAAACAAACCAAGAAACATTGAATCATGGTTTACCAATTTCCAACCTAGGAGAAAATTCACACCTTTGGGAGAATCCTTGGAAATTGCCCTATGGAAGTTAATCACAAACAAGATCATAACACTTCCCTCGGCATGAGAATATGAACTGAAAGTCAAACCCCATTGGTGGAATGACAATGATTTCTATGAGTACCACCAAAACAGGTGGCACAAAACCAACGACTGCATTGCTCTATAGCACACTATCCAAGATTTGATTGAGCAAAACAAAATATTGCTTGACGGACATACCTCCAACAATGATCACCAGGCATTCAAGGACCCTCTTCCCAACTATGAATAGGGAGGACCTTCCAACAAAAACAACAGTGGATCTAACAACACAAATTACACAAATGTCGTCTTTGTCTATGTTGTTAACCACATCTCAAAAAGTGACTCACACATCAATGTGATCACTATAAACAAAGATCCAGATTGTAACATTACCACCCACAGTAACAGAGTCACTCTTAGAGGAGCCCCCACCACTCTAGCTAACCAATACAGTATCCTGGATCAACTCCATAAGACACCTGCACATATTTCCATCCTAGAACTTCTACGTCTATCCCCGTCCCATAGGGCCATACTTGACAAAGCCTTAGCTGAAGCCTGTATTCCTACAAACCTTGCTGAAGAATAATTTCAAAACATGGTCGGTCACATTATCTCACCTCATTCACTATCATTCACTAAAAAGGATGATATGTCAATCACCCAACCTCATAATGCCTCTCTTCATATCGAAGCCTTCATACACAAACACAAGATAAAAAGAGTCCTAATCGATGGAGGAGCTGGTTTGAATATTTGCACCTTGAAGCTAATCCTTACATTGGGGTTTTCAGAAAAGGCTATAGATCCAAAAAAGAAAATCACTATCAAAGCCTATGATGAGGAGAGAACTTCTAGGGGAATTGTTACCTTACCAATCAGAGTGGGACCTTTAGTAAAAGATGTGGCTTACCAAGTCCTTGATATGGATCTGGCATATAACATTCTTCTTGGGAGACCATGGATACATGCTCTGAAAGATGTACTATCAACATACCATCAGTGCATTAAATTCCCTTATGAAGGCCAAGAGATCACCATCCAAGGTGACCCCAATCCATTTCAGTACTACAACTCTATTCAATCGAAACCTGAAGTTGTGATCCCTAACAACCATGCTTCTGCTTCATCTTCGTCTTATGTTGAGCCGACTTCACTTGCTTCCACTTCAAAAGCTTCTCAACCTAAACTCAAACTCAAGGATAAAGGCTTGGGTGAGTACACAATCTCCCAATCCCTCTGTTTAGCACAACTCCCCCTATCTCTAAGATCATATGGAAGACCTACTCTGAGCAAACCTAAAGCAGATAAAGATATCAAAGGTTTGTTTGTCAAATGGGGAAGCCTTGAAGATGAGAGCGATGAAAAGGATTTACTCCAATGGTTATACAAGGATGAAGGCAATTCATAGACACAACATGACCATCACACTATACCAACTGAACAATATGGTCAAGGATTCCAAATGCTACAAAGAATGGGGTATGAAGGACATGGTCCACTTGGCTCAAGAAAAGATGGTATCACTGAACCCATCCAACCTCATACTTTAACAGCCTGAGACACTATAGGGCTAGGTTACACTGGCACATCAAGAATCGACAGAGCAAATAAGAATAAAGGCAAACAACCAGAAACATCTATTAGCAATCTTGTTGAGCAAATTCAATGAATGCAACTGGGGAGTGAGACTGATTATAATGAGTATGAATGGGATATCCTCTCTAAACTATCTTGTGATGAGAAAGGTATCGCTGTTGTCCACGAGTATGACCCAACCCATGATAATGAGAGACAAGGTCCAAGGGCTAGACCGCTAGAGTCTGACCCGCACAATAACGATAGTGAAAGTCATGAGGAAAGAATGATACCCCCCTTGACGGATCCGCTAATATAGAGTACCATCACAGAGTTTGTCCGTGCTTTTAACAACTCTGTCCTAACCATCAATACCATCGAACCAGACCAACCAAATGACCCCTTACCTTTGGTACACCCCAAACTCGTAGATTGGGACCTACAAGGCACTACCCCTGAGCTCGATACCTTTGAGAACGACGAAGCCATCATAGACTATCTTGAGCTTAGAGATCATATACCCGCAGGGGACCATAGAGTTGGCTATGCTATAGAACTCAATGAGAAGGCCTATTTTGGTGAGAGTGCCAAGTCTTTCAGTCTCAAAAATGTCAAAATGAAAGAAAGATCTAATGGTGAAAACCGCTCTGCAGCAGTGTTAGATCATGAAAATAGTAAAAATAAAGACGTATCCAATGGTGGAAACCTCTCTGAGGCACCAAAGGATGGAAGGATTGACCCTCTACCCAATCTTACACATCATGAGAGATCTTCAATCTTGATTGAACCAGCAGAGCCGATCAATGTCAGCACAGGTGATGATCCCAGAATGATCAACATGGAAAAGGCTTTAACAGAACAAGAAAAACTAGCATTTATTGACTTCTTCAAGAGAAAACAAATCAACTTTTCTTGGACATATGCAGACATGCCAGGGCTAGATCCAAATCTCATAATGCATCATTTATCTTTAGCTCCAGGAGATAAACCAGTAAAGAAAAAACTTAGGAAGATGCACTCGCATGTGGCCCTCATGGTGAAAGAAGAGCTAAAGAAACTATTAGATATCAAATTCATCAGACCAATAGACTATCCTAAATGGGTTTTGAACATAGTACCAGTTGCCAAACCAGATGGTAGAGTCTGAATATGTAATGATTTCAAGGACCTGAACAAAGCTTGTTTGAAGGATGACTTCCCACTGCCAAACATTGACATGATTGTAGATCTCACGACAGGGCATACCATGCTGTCACTAATGGATGGTTTTTCCGGATATAACCAGATAAAAATTACACATAAAGACCAACACAAGACTACATTCACATGTCCTTGGGGCACCTATTGTTGGTGTGTCATGCCATTTGGTTTGAAAAATGCCAGTGCAACATATCAGAGAGCTATGACCACTATAATGGAAGATTATGTTGATGACATTTTGGCAAAATCACTTACAAGAGTAAGACACCTGGTACTACTGGATAAAATCTTCAACAGACTGGAAAAATTTAATGTGCGCCTCAATCCAAAGAAGTGCATGTTTGGAGTTACCTCAAGTAAGCTACTGGGATACATAGTGTCTACAAATGGAATTGAAGTCGACCCAGCTAAAGTGAAGGCCATCATGGAAATGCCTCCTCCTAAGAATCTAACTCAACTAAGGTCTCTACAAAGAAAAATTGTAATCTATCAAAAGGTTCATTTCTCAATTGGCAGACAAGTGCCACCCGTTCTCTCACCTTCTACATAAGAATGTCCCTTTCAAATGGAATGAGTCATGTGAACAGACATTTCAGTAGTTAAAAGAGTATCTAATGAATCCACCTGTGTTGATGCCACCGATTCAGGGGAAACCTCTACTACTATATATCTCAGCTACACCAACAGCTTTGGGGGCTCTCCTTGCACAACAAAACTATGATGAGAAAGAACAAGCAATCTACTATATCAGTCGAACACTTGTTGGATATGAAGTACAATACATTCCAATTGAAAGAGCATGCCTCACTGTGGTCTTCACCTCACAAAAGTGGAGGCATTACATGTTATCGCATTCTGTCAAACTGATAGCAACGATTGATCCACTCAAGTACTTACTCAACAAGGCAGCCTTAATAGGTAGATTGTCCAAATGGGTCATGCTTCTCAGCAAGTTTGACATTGAATATGTAGATAGGAAAGCAATAAAAGGCCAAGTACTTGCAGATCAACTGGCAGATGCACCTTAACGGTTGATAACCCTTTGAGCTTTGAATTTCCAGATGAATCTATCTTTCACATAACAACAACAATCTAGAAAATGTACTTTGATGGCTCCTACACTCAGCATGGATTGGGTTCAGGTATCTTATTGATCACACCTAGTGGTGACACCATTCCTAAATCATATAGATTACTCTTTCCTTGCACTAACAATGTGGCAGAGTATGAAGCCCTTGTCATTTGTATCAAGCTAGCAGTTGAATGGAATATCAAAGAACTTCAAGTGTATGTTGATTCATATCTAGTCATAAATCAAGTAAATGACGACTACCAGACGAAAGATGAGAAATTAATCCCTTACAAATGGATGGTAGATGACTTCAAAGAATACTTCGTCAAGATCTCTTTTGAGCAGATACCAAGGATTGAGAACAAAGCTACAAACGCTATGGCCACGATTGCATCTCTCCTCGATATTCTAGATAATCAATCATGTTAGGAGTTCTTGGTAGAGCCAGTGTCCTATCCTGTATATGACACCCCTGAATCCCATATCATTTGCCACATTGTTGGAGCTGATTCCCCCCTCTATGGAAAAATATTTGCCTATCTTAAAGAGAATACCCTCCCACCTGATCTCTCTAGTAACCAAAAATGAACCTTTATCCATTAGGCATCCCTATATGCCATTGTCGCCAATACCCTATATCGCAGAGGTCTCGATGGTACTCTCCTTAGATGTCTCGATAGTGAGGAATATCAAACTGCCCTGAGCTAAGTGCACGATGGTATATGTGGGACCCACTCTAGTGGCCCAACCCTAGCCAAGAAACTCATATGCATGGGATACTACTGGCCAACAATGGAACAAGATTCCTATCATTTTGTAAAGAAGTACAAGAAGTTCCAAGTCCATGGGAACCTGATACATGCACCAGCATAGGAGCTACAGCCGTTAATGACTCCTTGGCCTTTCTGTCAGTGGGGACTCGACTTAGTGGGCAAGATTCACCCTTCTTCCTCCAGTGGACATAAATTCATAATCACTGGCACTGAGTACTTCACGAAGTGGATTGAAGCCGTGCCTTTAGCAAATATCACAAGCAAGCAGATTGCCTCATTTATCTTGAACTATATCATTTGTCGCTATGGTATCCTTTTGTCCATTGCCACGGTTAATAGACAACCTTTCAAAAATTAGGATGTCAGGGAACTATGTGACAAATTCCATATCCAACACCTCTTTTCAACCCCCTACTACCCCCAAGGCAATTTCTAGGCGGAGGCATCAAATAAAACTATTTTGAAAATCCTAAAGAAGATTGTCAATGACGCCAGCCAAGATTGGCATGTCCAACTAAATCTCGCACTGTGGGCCTACCACACAAGTATCCACACACCCACAGGTATAACACCATACTCCCTGGTCTATAGATCTGAAGCTATCTTGCCCATTGAAGTCAAGATCCCATCCTTGTGAGTTTTGTTAAAAGGCCTCATATTTGATGAAGAATACAGAGTAACCAGACTTCAAGAGTTAGAGCTGCTCAAAGAGAGAAGGCAATAGGCCTTTAACCATCTAAAAGCATATCAACAACGCATGTCTAGAAGCTACAACCATAGGGTAAAGCCCCGAGTCTTCCAAGTTGGTGATCTAGTCCTCAGAGAAAATCCCAGAAATTAGCAAGATCATGAAAAGAAAGGAAAATTCAAACCCAACTGGCTAGGTCCTATGTCATCATTGTAGCTTATGGGTTAGGAGCATATCAATTGGCTACATCTAAAGGTGAACTATTTGATGATCCTATCAATAGCATGCATCTTCGCAAGTTCTATACCTGAAAACCCCAATGTAAGGGAGTCCTAAAAAAATCCAAAAAAATTGAAAAAGTGATAAAAAATAAACAAAAAATTCAAAAAATGGAAAAATAACAAAAAAATCATCCGATGGTGAAAACCTAGCAAATAGGCACTTGGGATAGGTACCATGATGAAAACCTGGCAAATAGGCGTCATGTGTACTTTTAGCTTTTTGTGCAACTAAAAGCAAGTGGTGAGAACCTGGTAAATAGGCGCTATCTGCGACAAACCACTTCCTCCATCTGTTGTGACTTCATATCTCTTGTGTCCATCATATCATTCATCTTGAACCAGTCCTTTGAACCATTGTCGAACTACGTCACCTCTGAGCTATCACGTGGGCAAGGCCATTCTCAATGCACCCCCAAGGCTCCACTCTGCGCCACTATCCCATCCGTCCTATGTCTAGTCCTATCTATCTGAGTCCACACCACTTTCTATCGCCTAGGTCTTCGGTCCATTAGGTTTATCCCGAACTACATTGCCTCTGCGTCGTCATGTAGGCAAGGCCATTTAGCAATGAGCCCCCGAGGCACTAGGTCAGTCCCTTAGGGTTCGTCTCTTCGTATCTGTTTGTCCTATCACCCATAATAAGCTGATCCTTTGTCTGAACTGGGGGCAACTCCTCGACTTGGTTACGGATTTGGATTCTTGAATGCCACTGTTCTAAGAGGATACCAATAAGGATTGTGATACCTTTCACTAGACAAGCACGTGTAGCAAAGAAAGCTTCCCAAAACAAAAATCTTGACGCAGAACATCAACCTATCCAAAGCAAAGCAGAACACCATACCAAAACACTCAAACTAACTCTATATCAATTATAGCAAGAAGACATATCTAATGCAAGAATGCTTTGTGTTTTTGTATCGGTTAACTTACAAGGTCTTGAATTTTTGTCATTATGTCTTCCTATGCTACTCAAAGATGCCAAAAGCTAGAGATGCTATGATGGGGGCATAATCTTTTTTTTTTTTTGTCTGTTGTCTGTGGATTAAACTTTAGTAATGTGATGACTTTTTGTCTAACGACATGATCAGCAAAAGATCACCGAGGACTTCTGAAGTCTGAACATGAAAAGGGGCAATCCTTGTCTGTTGAAATGCAAGACATACTTAGGTCATCTAGATTCAAGTTTGACTAGATGCTTGTATCAACTTGCTATATCAAAATCCATGTAAGAAATACTCAGGTCATCTTAGTCTAATTATACCTAGATGCTTGTATTTCCTTACAACATTTCAAAAAGAGAAAATACCAAAAAGTGCCCAATGATGAAAGCAAAAAAGACTTGCAATATCAAGATGACAATCCATATCCATCCCATATCCAAAAATCCATATCATCCATGCAATAAGAACATCTTGCTGTATATCAAATGAAAGCTGATATTTCTTCATTTCTTCTCTTCCACTCGTCTATATCATCTTTGTGTCGATTGAGTACATTTGGACATATCAAAAACATAGCATAGGTCACATATCATATAACATGAGATAATCATTCACATGAATAAATCATTTTCATACATAATCAGAGCATTCAGTCATCCATATACATTTGCATCAGTATATCATAGCAAAAAAATCAAAAAACATAGACAAAATGCATATAGAACTACATAATCATATCCATAACATGTCACATTTGCATTTGCGTATCAAATCATCCTAACATCCATCTAGTGTGCATCACATATAAAACATCATAAGAGAGAGTGCATCCATAGCATATAAACATAAAAACACATGCATGTAGAACATCAGTAAACTGCATCATCATATAATCATCAAAACAGGTCGAAATATAGAATATATCAAAATCATTTGTCCATTTCTTAGAGTCATACCATAAACTATATACAAAGTACAATAAAAATTGTGATACATGTCTCGGGGCAAAAATGGTACATATATAGGCTATCTCAGCCATAAAAAGTGTACATCAGATCCATAAATTTGAACAAGTATCCAGGTCTAGCTAACCCTACACTGGCCTCTCCTCTATCTCCCTCTGACTGTTGGGGGCCCCTAACTGATCCTACAAATCGAGACCCACCTGCCCTTTGAGATGCCCCCGACTGGCTCCTAAAGCTAGGTGCACGATGCTCTGCTAACACTACTCTATGATATAAACCCATGTAATACTAAGCCTGAGCCTACACTCTGGTAAGCTCACTTTGTACCTGGGCTAACTGTGTGTGTGCCTGCTGCACCTGTGAAACCAAAAAGCTAGATGTACCATCTGTACCCATAGCCATCACGGCTACATCTCTCTCTGCTCTCATAGCCCGCATGCTAGCTAAGGCTGCGTCTCTCTCTATTCAACTCTAATATCCATCCCACATCTGTATCTCTGTGAGACTCTGCTACTCTTAGATGGGCCCTCAGATGTCTAACCTGACTCTGTAGCGCAACCATGGCCTGCTGCTGTACGTCAGGCTACGGTGCCTACCCCACCTGTCCCTATCTTGGTGCCACCTATTGTGCTGGCACCTGTCCCTGTACCTGCTACTTCGCCACCTACTGTGGTGGTGACATCTGCCTCTACGGTGCCACTGGCTGTACTGGCACCTGTGCCTGCACCTATCCTATAGCCTGCGGCTACACCACTACTTGCTGACCCAAAGGTCCCTCCCCAGACCTCCTCCTCCATCTTAGTCTACCACCTCCTCCACCATCTCCTCCTCCTCCATCATCCCCCGGACCTCCTCTCCCCCTCCTCTATCCTCCTCTCCTCCTACCAGCACCATCCTCATCATCTGAATCCTCCTCGTCTATATGAGGAGCCAACTCTCCAGGTCTTGAGTATCTAGGAAATGGATGAGTGGAAAACCACTCCTCATAATCTGGCGTCATGCTAGCATCCACTATATCCCTCCTCATGGGCCAAGTTGCATAAGGAATCTACTGAAAGTCAGCCAATGCATCCTCGTATGATGCTACGGGACCCCACTTGTGTCTCTCTACATGGGTCCTCGTGAACCGTGCCTGTCCTTGTGGTCTGCCCTAAACTTGGCCAAACTACCTCTGCACGCTGCTCACAATCTGCCTCTCCAAAATGTATCTGGTCTGGCCAATCATCCATTGTGTCTAGAAACAGTAAGGCAACTCATTGGCCTCATCATCCCATACCTCATAGTCTAGGTATGGGCACCAAGTAACAAGATCCATGTTATCAAACGCGTGTCTCCAGTACTCAAGCTTCCCCAGCCTGTGCTGGGAAATCACACCTGCATAGCCATAACTATAAGGCTCACCTCTCTACCTGTGAAAAAGACACACCAACTATGTGATAGCTATGTGCTCCCACAACCAAAATTGCAACAGAGACACACATGTTGACAAGTTGGCCCCTCTATGATACACCACCTGGTGCATATCCCTGTATAAGTGTGCGAGCATACACACACTCCATGCATACCGAGTCCCATCAGTGATCATGCTCTCTCGCACCTACCCCCAGCCAATCAGAAATTTTTGTGACCTCCTATTGGGGCATACTACGCCCCCGATCAGTCTCGCGACTATCACTGAGAAGTAGTCATAGCATCCATGGATGTCCTGCCACGAATCACCTTCTCCACTAAATCTGGGTCATTAAACACCCATCTGCACTCAGCTAATCCAGCATCCCACTATGACTCATACTCGACCAGCTCTCCCTGAATAGGGAGGTGCAGAATCTGGTACACGTCCTCAAGAGTGATCGCCATCTCAACCGTCAGAAGATGGAATGTTCCATCCTCGCTGTGGAATTGCTCCACCGCTGGAGTCAACATCGCCTGGTTCGCGCGAGCCTCAGGCATGAAATAAATGTAATGAAGGCCAATAGCACCTAGAGCCTCATGATCAATCTCAGTCAGCATGTACCGCTGCAATAATGACAAAGGGAACTGCTCTCGTGACATGAGGGTATCCCAGATATCCTCCTGCAATCAGACAAAACATAACGTCAAAGAAATCCATATCCAAGTAAACCTACTCAAAGCAATCAAACTATCATATCATTGACTTAACATATCAAATTAATCAAAACAACATAACATCTCTTGACTAGATTCTTGACAATCTCGGAGATCACTAATCAATTGACGCATCGATCAAGATGCCAATTGGGTTAATTCCATTAAGTCAACTGATTTTCCTAGTGCAAATGCATTGATCCAAGTAGCAGATGCATTGATCCATATCACATGCACCACTTCACCGTGAATGCGCCACTACTTGACATGTATGCGTCATTCTGGTATATGCGCCACTTCTCATATCACATGCATCACTTAGTAGTACATGCGCCAATTCAGAGCCTGTATGCGCCAAACTATCATATGCATCATTTTGGGGGTCATATGCACCGAATGGTAGTTTGGTGCATCTATTCTAGTTATTTTCCCTAGCCATTAATTGGCCTAATAAATGACTTTTGGCAAGTTTTGATGAACTACATACCGGGGGTCCTGCCTCTACTGGCCGATCGAACCCTTGGACTTGCTCAAACCGGTGCTCCTCGTGCAAAATATCCATCTCTCTGGCTGCCATGCTCTCCTAAGCTCTCAAGAAGACCAATCACCTAAGGACAAGTGTGCAAACGAATAGAACTTGTGGACCCAGCTCCTATATATAGCAAGTGAACCGTATCTGACTGTATAACAACTGACTACTTCCCAGGTCTGTTTCTCTGAACCATATCCTATTTTTCTCCATCCTATTTTTCACCTTCTTCTTCATGAGATTGTCCGTCTCACGCCTTCTACCTTCTTCTCGTCCAATCTCCCGAGGGGGCATCCTGTCATTAAGCTTGTACCAAGGGCAAACTGGGGCATGTATCATTGTCAAAAATTCTTATTCTTTGAAACAACGTGATAAAACACATTGCATCAAAGAGGGGCAAAATGTATACACCTAAAAATGACATGAATGATGAAATAAATATTTTAAATATTTATTTCATCATTCACATTCCTCTATCAATAAATAAATAAATTTATTTATTTATTTGATTCACATCCTCTTATTTAATTAAATAAATTACATTTATTTAATTAATTAAATTCATCTACATCATCTTTATTCCTCTAAATAATTAAATAATTTTAATTATTTAATTAAAACCTTTTATTCTTCCAAATTTAAACAAAATGCAATTTTATTTAAATTAAATCTTAAATCTCCACAAAAATAAAATATATTTAATATTTTATTTATTCCTCCAACTTATCCACAAGTAATTAAATAAATTTATTTATTTAATTATGCTTTCTTATCTTCTCAAAAATCTTCAAATCTTCTAAAAATAAATTCTTCTTGTCATACAAAAGCAAAAGCTGAGTTACAAAAGCAAAAGCTGAGTTACAAAAGCAAAAGCAGTTTTAAAGCAACTTTAAAGAAAAGTTTGCTCTTAAATTACAAAAATATATTCTAATTTAAAGAAAATAAAACTCATCCTCATCAATAAAGTATCTAACTCAACAAAGCTTCCTTTTGAATGACACATGTCTTCTATTGGTTGCACGTTCCTCAACCATTCTCCTCCGTTGATCCTCTCATTTCCTCTCAACCATTGATCTTCTCTCACACAACTCTATAAATACAACCTTCTTCTTCTTCATTTCAAATCCATCGCTTGAGTAAACTTATGCTGCAGAAACACTAGCGCACCTTTGGCACCACTGCTACCATCACTTCACATCATTATCATCCATTTTATTAGTGCGTTGAAGCTCATCTTCAACCACACAAAGTATCCTAGCCAACTTCTCCTTGTCATCTTGAGGATTTCGAAGCAAGGAAGCAAGCTTCTTGAGGGCCAACATTCATCTCCATCAAGATCAAGACAAAAAAGGTGAGCAATGAAAGGCCTATGGTAAAGGTTGTACGTATCACTTGTGCTATTTTAAATCTCCTTTTCCTTCATATTTCATTGATGTTTGGGTTTATATTCTTAAATTGATTTTCCCATTTTCACCCATACACAACCAACATGTTGAAAGCATTCATATGATCTACAACAAATCATCCATCCTCCATTCAAAGGGAATACTACTTCTTTCTCAGAAAAAGTTTGTTAACCAAGGATTTGGCTTGATACACATCTCCCAACTTCTTCCAAAGCAAGTTTGCAGTTTTCTCCTCATGGACTTTTAACAGGATAGAATCAACAAGACTAAGTCTTATGAGAACCTTAGCCTTCTGATCTTTGAGATCCCAATCAGCTTGTGACATTGCTGTAGGTTTTGTTCCACTAATAGTTTCCCAGAGGTCTCAATCAACAAGCATGTCTTCCATCTTAAGCTTCCATAGCTCAAAATTAGTGCCATTAAATTTCTCCACCTCTATCCTTCTAGATGTAGTTTCCATCTCCTTGCTACAATAAGATTCATAATACTATGCACAGACTCCCACTAAAATCTAAGATCAGCTCAAAAAACCCCTACCCAACAACTAGGATGAAAGGTGATCAAGCTCTGATACCAACTGAAAGGAAGCTAGGTGTGCGGAAATCACTTTCTACACTAATCTAATGAGGGGAGAGCTATGCAAATTCAATTTAATCTTTACAATTATAGCTATGTTAACTCACTAACAGAGATATTGTAGCAAACACATACACAAGAATGTAAGACAAAAGAAGAGAGACACAAGATATACATGGGGAAAACCCTTATGGGTGAAAAACCCCACACTCCAAAACACAGCTCAAATGTATTTCGTAAACAATGAAGGTTATAATACAACACATAGCTAATGCTCTTGCAGGAGTCTTTGACACTCGTATCTAGAGTTGTTTTGGTTGCATAACAGTGTTGGCAAGAGACACTATATGGATTCATGGTTGTTGTCATTGATGGCAACAAAGGTCATCCCACATATCCGCAAGTCATGATGTGTCTCTACCGGAAGTCAGAATAAAGATTGTTGTGGTCCGGTGAACAAGAACAGAGCATGTGGCAAGGTCCGACAGATTGATCCGGATCTCTCAGAGGAAGTGTCTTGGTGTAGTGCAGATTTGGGGAAGTCAAGAGGACTGCCTTGAGTGGTATATTCCAAGGATTTAGCCTCTGGTGATGGACAAAGAAAAAGATATGAATAGTTGAGTACCGGATTCCTGAGAGACAGTGAAAACAGAGGAAGAACTGACTGACAGAGTATCAGACTACTTTCCGGATGTGTTACTGTTGATGATAAAGGTTGTGAAGGCATGAATCATGTTTGGCCGACATGATTAATGATATCTACTAGTATATTCTTGATCCGCATTGCTTGGTGAGCAAGGATTCAGCCGACAGAACAAAGTTTGTAAGAAACTAGACTGTTCCGGATGCCGACTAGAAAGGTGATGAAATTACTTGTGCGGATATATATATAGAGGATGGATTTAGTTGTGAAGTGTGTGTGAATGAATACATATGCGAATAAGTCCAAAACAGAGCAGAAATAGCAAGAAAGATCCGGTATGTGAAAGGATAGCAGAATAAAGAACAGAGGAAAGATGAAGTGCAGCAGATCAGTGTACTGAGCCTAACCGGAACTGAACTCCAGCATATGCAGATGCTTCCAATCAGTTCAAGATTGTGATTCTTATCACTTTGTAGACAGTGTGTCTTCTTGTAGGCAGTGGGCCTCTTGTGAGCAGTGTGCTCGGGCAGTGAGCCCTAATTGGCAAGTGCCATTTTGTAATTTCCTATTCTTCTAACAGAGAATAATTTTTGGGTTAATCACCCCGTGGTTTTCTCCCTTAACAGGGTTTCCACGTCAAAAATACTGTGTCATGTGTTTCTTATTTCATGGTAATGTTTTTGTGTTGAATTCAATGCTGCATTAATTAATAAGAAAGTTCAAAAAGGGAAATAATTAGGATAACTGATTCACCCCCCCCTCTCAGTTATCAACAATTGGTATCAGAGCTAAGTTCCTCCTAATAGAGCCTAACAGCTTGAGGAAGATCTGGGAACTCAAATGGATGCATATGGTTTAAGGGAGCAACTCAAGACTACCCTTGAGGATCTTGAACAGTCAAATTCTGAAGTCAATGAATTAAAAGAAAGACTCAAACAGGCTGATGAATTCATGAGAGAATTAAAAGACAAATTAAGTCTCTCTATGAAAAAGAGAAAGGAGCTGCTCCAACAGTTGGCAAGACAAAGTGAAGAAAGCAATACAAATGAAGAATTGACTGAGCAAACCAAGTTATGTGAAAAGTTATCAAAAGAAGTCATTATGTTAAGACATGAAATGGAATCAGGAACTATAAAGTTTACTCAAGAGATTGAAGAAAAAAGAAAGGCTGAAGACAATCTAAGACAATCTCTTAAAGAAAAATCAGAAGAATGCCACCAGATGGACAGGATTATCAGACATCTTGAATCTGATCTTGAAGATGCCAAAGATAATGAAGAAAAACTTGAGGATCAAATTGCCTCTCTCAAAAGAGACCTTCAAACAACAAATGAATATAAAGAGAAATTCAAGATAAGTTCTGCTCAACTTGAAGTTCTTCTTGGAAGTCAAAAGAGGACAGATGACAAGTATGGTTTGGGATATGAGAAAGGAGAAAGCTCCGGATCCGGTCAGAAGAATCTTGGATCAGAAAATCCAAGGAGCAGGCCTAGAAGACCTCCGGTAAGACAGCCAAATGCTCAAAGATATCCATCCTTCAATGGATACTGCCACAGCTGCAACCACTTTGGTCACAAAGCTAATCAGTGCAGAATAAGAATGAATCAGATTAATTCATCCTTCTCCGGACAGTGCTTCAACTGCAAAAGGTATGGACACAAATCCCATGAATGCAGAATTATGCAAGTAAACAAATCATTCAAAGGTAGATGCTTTACATGCAATAGAGTAGGTCATATGGCTAATCAATGCAGATCAAGAGGATATCAGTCAAATATGCAAAGAAATGTTATTTGCCAAATCTGCAATAGGTCCGGTCATAATGCTAAAGTCTGCAGAAACAAGAATCAGGACAAAAGAGGTCCGGTGTATAATCAGAATCAAGACAAGGGTAAACAAAAGATGAATGCGGATGAAGTTAGGAATCAGATGAGCAAGATTTGGGTGAAGAAAAGTTCAGAGAATGTAGAGGTTGGATCCGCACCAGACTCTGGTGCTGATATTTCTTCTGGAAATTAAAAAGTGAGCTCAGGCTCAGGGGGAGACTCAAAGAAAATCCTGTTCCCCCAGCCAAACAAGTGGTGCCGGATGTGGCACAGGATGCGGATTAAAGGGTTTGCAGATATGAGTCTTGAGATGCTTCAGTAAAGTTTTCAGAGGTCCGCATGGAGTTATGAAGAAGCTGTGATCGATCAAGTAAGACCTGTTCAGGGAGATGCTCCGGTATGACAAAGGATTACAAAAAGGTCCGGAGAGATCCGGAAGTGCACTATCTTGTTCTGCGGATTGGACAGAGTGTTTGGGATGTTCTTGTAATATGTTACCTCGATTTATTAATGTTTGAAAGATCCGGATGATATTCACAGATCAGGACTAAACCGGGATACTCCAAGCTATCCAGACAAGGCAAACCGGAATGATGTAGGTGAAGCATTTATTGCAGACAGATATTAGGGTTCGCGGAGCAATTTAAGGGATTTCTCAAAAGTCATTTGCTCATTCTGCACTCAAGAAGAAGCGAAAAGTGGAGCTCTGCAACAAGATTCATCAAGCACACCAAGGATCTCCTGCCAAAGTCATTGCATAAAGAAATCAATCCAACCACTCCGTGCAAACCGAAGGCGCATAAGGTATTCTCCGTTTTTCATTATCTCACTACAAATCTTTGAAGAATGGCTACTCCAAATATAGTTAAGATCTTTGATAGACCTCGCCCCACATTCAAGAAACATCCTTACAAATCATTGGAGGTAGATCCACTAGGAGCCTTCTCTAGTGTTCCTCATGGTGTATTGCATACGGAAGATATTAGGGTTTACATCCATGCGAATCTTGAAGACTTTGGAGAATCAAAACTGATGGATATCTATCACAAACAATTGATAGATGACTCCTTTGAGATCAAACCTCAGTATAAAGCCATCCAGGACAAACACTTTGCACAGTGCATTCATTTCCCCTGTTTTGAAGAAGATGAATGGGTCCGGTATGTACTAAGTAGAGTACATGACAACTTCCTATGGTTGAACAAGCCCTTCAAGATCACCAAGGATGCAATTAGGGCTGTAACCAGTCTGCACTCATCCGGTGGATTACCTGTTCTCAAATCTGTCAAAAATCAGACAGTCAGTGATGCAACCGGATCCAAGTTTGACAAGAGAGCTATGACAGTTGATGACATCACTGAACCGGATGTCAAATTTGTAGCTATGATAATTGGTTACAAAATCTATCACTCCAGTAGGGAAAATTCAGTACCGGGAACTGTAATCTACACAGCTTATCAGATGTTAAAGGAGAATGCAGACTATGACTTGTGTGAGCTTCTAGTAAACCAACTCTTTGAAAATCTATAGAAGATTAAGAAGGACAAGAAAAACTCCTTCAAGTATGGCAATCTGATCCTTTGTCTCTTCTTCTACTACATGAATGAGCTTCCCGGATCCAGTAGATGGATATGGCAGAATGACAGACCGGTTGCCATCCAAATCAGAGACTATTTGCATGGACTTGGGGATGCAAAAGCAAGAAATACAGCTCTATGGGGATACTTCAAGAACTTCCAAAGCATGATGCATGCAAGAGAAAGAATACCCCAATCCCTAGTTGAAAAGTACAAAGACACAGTATGCTTCATGGTAGAAACAGATCAGTGTCTGATGGAGGCAGTGGAGCCAAGGACTGTCTGGATCATGCCCATGGGGTATGAAGTAGATGAACAGATAGTAGAGCTGCATGTTCAACACATGCTAAGCCAGCCCAAAGATCCTAAGGCAGAAAGGTTTGGAACCTTTGAGGAACTGAGTGTAAAGTTACATGTAGAACTCAGGGAACCGGAGATAAAGAGGAAGGTAAGAAAAGAAGTTGAGCATATTGCTCAAGGCCTAGGCATCTCAAAAGAGGCACTTGATGCCAGCCGGGAAAAGAGGAGGAAGGCTGAGGAAGAAGAGAAAAGTAAAGAAAGTGTTCCGGTTGAAACTCACACCCGGACCAGATCATCAAAGAGATCTGCACCTCCCACAACCAAAAGTTCAAAACTGGAAGTCCAGGCATCCGGTAAAAGATCCAAGACAAAAGCCACAAGGGCTTATGAAAGCCAAAAGGATGAAGAGGAAACAGCGTCAGATGAGGGAGTAAAAGAAGTAAAGAAGCAGAAGAAGAAAGGATCCGGTAAACCCTCCACAGGCCAAGACAAGGATGAAATGGCAGAGGTATCTGTTGAAAAGCCCACTCTGTCTCTAGAGAGTGTAATCAAGTCAGTCACGGTAGATGGAAACCTTCAACCAATGACTGAATTTTATGATGACTACAATGAGGCTGACCAAAAGGTTCTGCAGGAAGCCACAGTCAAATATCTGAACATATACAATAAGGCCTTCATTGAGATCATATCTCTTATTCCTAAAAGCCTAGAAACGGAATTAGAAATAAGAAAGAATAATGCTCATGCTAAAGATCTTGAGATCCGGGAGCAGATAGCTATTCAGCTAGATCCTCAAATTGATCCCAAGACAATGAACATTATCTTCAAAGATTGCAAAGATGAGTTCAGAAGTAAAGCCAGGATGAATCAACTCATGCTTGGTGAGACTGACAAAGTGGCCCAAGAGACAGAAGAGATCCTCCGGAAGGCCTTCAAAAGGTTCAATCTTCCTGTTGTAGAGGACTTAGGTGCAGAAACAGCTGCGGATTTGGAACCATCTGTTCCGGAAGAAGTGGGCCCTGAACAGACAAACATCTCTCCTCCGGTTTCCCCTACAATCTCCGGATCCAAAGAAGAAGAGAAATTACAGGAGAAGGAAGCAGGGGTGAAAGATAAAGAGGTTGACAGTTCCCAGACTGCAGAAGAAAAGAAACATCTGTCTCCGGCAAGAGACACTGCACAAACTGTTCAACAATTTTTGAGCAAAGCCACTATAGAAATTGATGAACCGGACCTACTCAAAGGACCATTAGATTTTGACTCTTTGTCACCGGTGCAAACAATGAAAATAGCCTCATTTGCAAATGAGAAAGTCAAAGAGAAGCTGCTGAAATCTCACATGGAAGACTGTGAGCTTATGGAGGTAGCATCTGGAGTGCTAGAAAAGATCATGCCATCCTTTCAAAAGGATCCCACAGCCTCCTCTTCTGGTAATCTCAAAACCTTAGTCAGCAGTGTTAGTACACATTTTGAATCTCTAGAAAAATCTGCTGAAGAAAAGGTCCGGAAGGAATTTTTGGATAAGAGATTTTCAGAAATATTAGAATTAATCTCTAAAGATAGGAAGATTGTGAGTATTGGAATAAAGAGCTTAGAGAATGCTCTTAAGGATGGCGGTGACATTTACAAATTTTGTATATCCTGGCCAAAGGCAACAGCAGCAATTGATAAGAAAATAAAAGAAGAACAGGACAAGCTACAAAGCTTATCTCAAAGTTTTGATCCTCTCTCTTCCTCCATAAGAAATCAAGAATGTCAGACTATTGCAGTCTTGAATGAAATAAAGAATCTTGAGAAGGAAAGGAAGAATATCACCAACCGGATGGGAGAACTTAGAAGGATTATAATCCCTAAGTTGGAAACTATGCATGAGGCCATCAGTGATGCTCAGACCACCGCCCAAACAAAAGATCCGACAGATCTCAAGCGGGCAGAAGCTTTTGCATTTTTGTTGAGTGGTCACATTTCAATTTTGGATAGAATGAAGCAAAGTTGGGCTACTGAAATGATCCAATTGCAGACATCCTTTGCAGACATTCTTCAGTATATGTGAGTATGTAAATATGCGGCTATGTATAGAAAATTTTTGAAAATTTTGGTGTGCGGACCCTACCCTTTGCCATTGATGTCAAAGGGGGAGTAAGGAGCAGTGAAAAATGAGGAATCCAACTAAGGGGGAGTTCCGGAAATTGTATATAAAGACAGAGCATCAGCAAAGGGGGAGCATAGTGTAAACACTTAGTCATTTTTCACTAAGTGTTGCCATCAATGCCAAAGGGGGAGATTGTTGGCAAGAGACACTATATGGATTCATGGTTGTTGTCATTGATGGCAACAAAGGTCATCCCACATATCCGCAAGTCATGATGTGTCTCTACCGAAAGTCAAAATAAAGATTGTTGTGGTCCGGTGAACAAGAACAGAGCATGTGGCAAGGTCCGACAGATTGATCCGGATCTCTCAGAGGAAGTGTCTTGGTGCAGTGCAGATTTGGGGAAGTCAAGAGGACTACCTTGAGTGGTATATTCCAAGGATTTAGCCTCCGGTGATGGACAAAGAAAAAGATATGAATAGTTGAGTACCGGATTCCTGAGAGACAGTGAAAACAGAGGAAGAACTGACTGACAGAGTATCAGACTACTTTCCGGATGTGTTACTGTTGATGATAAAGGTTGTGAAGGCATGAATCATGTTTGGCTGACATGATTAATGATATCTACTAGTATATGCTTGATCCGCATTGCTTGGTGAGCAAGGATTCAGCCGACAGAACAAAGTTTGTAAGAAACTAGACTGTTCCGGATGCCGACTAGAAAGGTGATGAAATTACTTGTGCAGATATATATATAGAGGATGGATTTAGTTGTGAAGTGTGTGTGAATGAATACATATGCAAATAAGTCCAAAACAGAGCAGAAATAGCTAGAAAGATCCGGTATGTGAAAGGATAGCAGAATAAAGAACAGAGGAAAGATGAAGTGCAGCAGATCAGTGTACTGAGCCTAACCGGAACTGAACTCCAGCATATGCAGATGCTTCCAATCAGTTCAAGATTGTGATTCTTATCACTTTGTAGACAGTGTGTCTTCTTGTAGGCAGTGGGCCTCTTGTGAGCAGTGTGCTCGGGCAGTGAGCCCTAATTGGCAAGTGCCATTTTGTAATTTCCTATTCTTCTAACAGAGAATAATTTTTGGGTTAATCACCCCGTGGTTTTCTCCCTTAACAGGGTTTCCACGTCAAAAATACTGTGTCATGTGTTTCTTATTTCATGGTAATGTTTTTGTGTTGAATTCAATGCTGCATTAATTAATAAGAAAGTTCAAAAAGGGAAATAATTAGGATAACTGATTCACCCCCCCCTCTCAGTTATCAACAAACAGTACCTGTAAAACCTATAGTACTTCTCTCAAAAGCAGTTGTTTATATAATAAATACAAGGCAAACATGGCTCCACATTGAGATGGGCATCCAACATGGCCTCATGGCCCAAAACCCATGCCTATGGACACTTGGTCAACATTGTAGAATGCTTTTGACACTTGTCAAGTCACCCCATCCCAAGGAGGCCACCTATTTCTAAAATGGGCTATGATAGATGTTCTTACAGTACTTACAACTGTCAGAATCTGTCATAGCTGTCATAACTTACAACTATAAGAGAATCTATCATAGATAGGCTAAAAGTAGACTATTCTTTTACAACATGTTATAGTCCACCTTGGGGCACCCAAAGATGCCTTTTTCAAAGATGCTCTTTGACACATATCTTCACTGTCATAGAATCTCCTATTTCTGACTCTTACATATCATAACTTTGTCATAGGAATTTGTCATGACCGTTTCAGTCAATATTCCCTTACACAACATCCAAGATACCGACACATGGAAAAATATTCCTACCACTAAGTGGGATGCCTATCTTCTCATGTGAGGACAAATTTAAATGTGGTCATATGCCATGTAGGATGACACATTACCATGCCAACTCCCACAATATGATAACATAGGATTTGCATCCAATTAATACAATAGGCAATAAATAAATAAATACAATGAATTAATACAAGGAATTACCAAGGTTGAGACACCTTAATTCCCAACACAACATAACTTTTTTTTATCGAAAGGATAAAATTATAAATTTTTAAATATGTGTTTGCAACACCAATATCTAGTGTGCAAATATTTTTTCATAATTGTTTGTTGCATATTTTTTTAATTAATTTTTGAAGTGAGATTAATTATAATTCAAACATAGGTTTATACCATACAATATAAGTTTTTATGTATATATCCAAATTAACTTCTATTTTTTTTTTTTGTTGAAACAAGGACATCAGTATCTATTGCACAAATATTTTTTAAATTTTTTTCTCTATTTTTTTATTTTTCCGTGTGTGTGGAATAGAGACCTTGATGTTCGGCACGAAAAACCTACGTTCACTAGAAAATAGAAAAAAACTATAAATCAAATGAAACATATTCAAAATCATAATTTTTGGAAATTTTATACTATGGGCTACATAATTACAAAATAGCATTTTTAAATGACTTCATTTGATCCCCCATAAAGTGAAAAAAAATTGGTTTTTTTTTAGTATTTTGATAGGTGCAGAGGATACTCCATCAAGGGTTTGATTTAAGACTAGGGGTTTGTTTCCATGGGGATTTGATCTAAGGGGGTTTTATCTAACCCCATTCAATTAAACCCCTTTAGATGGAACCCCTCAAGGCTTAAATCATTAATTTTTCTAAAAAATATGTGATTTCAGACAAAAATCAGGATGTCCCCTAAAATGTGACACACAATTGTGGTAGCACCCATAATGCTCGTACTAAGAATGTTGATGTTTAGTATCACTTTGTGTATGAAATGGTTGAGAATGGTAATGTTTTGATAAAAAAGTTAACACTTCAGATAATGTTGTAGATTCTCTAATGAAGTCAATAACAACAAATAAGCTCTCTTGATGCAGGAAGGCCATGGGCCTTCATTACTGTACTTGCTAATTTTTTTATGTTGCCTCATGGATGTAATTACAATGTATAATGTCAAGTGGGGAGAATATTAGGATAAGGTGACAAAAACCTTGCAATCCTAAGTCAATTTCATGTGTCTCCATGATCCTTGGAATGTGTTCTTGCATGCCTAGAGTCATGTGAAATTAAATATTTATTATTTATTTCACTCTAACTAATTGTAGTTTCTTTAATAAAGGTGGGACCTGCTGAGGGGTGTTTTATGCACATCAATAGTAAGTAGAACAATGATCTCTCTACTTCTCCTGAAAGGTAACCTATGAAATGTTTGGATTACACCAAGGTCTATGTTAGCTGGGTCACAATTGTGTTGGATCAACTCAGTGGTCAATGTGTCTTGTTTGTTCAAGGGGCCTATGTTGGTTGAATGACTATTGGATCAAAATGTGTTGGTCTCCTGAATCAAACTAATATTATTTTGAGTTCAAGCCCTAAATCTAACCTAAACCAACCTATCAAAGGAAAAAAAAAAAAAAAAGAGGAGAAGGGCTAGAGATTTCTATCTTTCTATTTTAATGAGAAGAACTTTAATTTCATTTAGTGAGGACAAGACCTATAATAACCTACAATATGTTGACCAGTATTTCACACAATCATACACATTATAGATGGGAGAGTCTAAAGATAATTTGAGATATCAAAATAATATGTAAGAAAATACCATATTACATGCATAGTAATCAAACCTTCTTCATCAATCTCTTAAACAAAAGTATTCATACACTAGGTCTTGTTAGAACTCACCAAATGTAAATGAAAGATGAAAATACATTACGACCAAAGGTAGGAACACCAAAAATACTGATAATTTTCCATTAATTGGCACCAAATTGATAGATTACAAATGATGATAGGATTCCCACACCTCAAATGTATGAATGTTGCCCTTACATGCCTTGACAAAATTATAGTGGTCTAGCCTTCTTGCGAAGAGTATGTATTCACCCCTTCAAAATGAAAAAACCATCCCTCTTTTTATATAGGTTTTATTGCATTACATATTACAATTTATCAAAGTTGGATTGCATAACACCTTACAATTTGTGCAAGTCAGCTTCCATTTTCAAATTTTGACTCACCTTTATAGGATAGGACCTATTTTAGAAGTTGCAATTTTACAAGTTACAATTATAAAGCTACACCTTCACCATGGGTAGGATAGTTCCAATATGGTTATTTTATAAATAATTTGCAAAAAATATCAGATCCATCACAATATGCATAAAGCACTTCACATCATTGTAGAAGATAGGTCTCTCCAAGCGCAATATGCCTTCATCGTGACCTAGCATGCATCCATAGCATTTTTAGCCTCCTAGAGTTGCAATCAAATAAGAAAAGCATAAAAAATCCTCATAAAAAAATAAAAAAACATTGATAGTCATCATGATACATCATTCTGGTTTTTGAGTTCATCAATTGTGAGTTCTTGGCAATTTTTTTGCCATTGGCAACTTCACAAATTTTCCATCAGCATAAGTCTTCATCCTCAGATCTTTATCATCTTGGATCTCTTCTTCCAACCCTGCACTCTATCTCTGCTCAACTATGTAAGAACTTATTGTCTTCATGTTTAGTTATTCTGTGCCCTCTGATGATCTTCGCCCTCGAATATTTTGTCATGAGGCACCTAGTACTTGCTTCTAGATGTGGCATGTGAAGCTTCAACTGTGTTTGGATATCCCCAATCTACCTTGCTTATGTAAAGAATATTATAGACTTCCTCAACCAGATATTCGATCCATCTTGATGTAATGAATTCCCAACCTAACCTGATCAGGTTAATTAGAGAATGTGACATCCTGAACTATATTTGGATTGACTTCCACTTCATTTTTTTGTCAAAATAATACAATGGAATGTCTAGTTAGCAAAGCAATGTACAATGTCTAAAAGAATGACACCTAATCAATTTCTGTGCTTTTCCCAGATTCAATTGTATATGCCCCTTCTTACTTGGCCTTACTATATGTTATCAGCACCGCAGTGATTGCCTTCTTGATATAAGCCTAGGCTTTATTCTAGATGAACTTCTTTGAGGCCAACCAATCGTAAATGTCCTGAATTGGCTGCTCATTTTGTGTCTCATTAGGAACTTTGTGTTCCTATCTTATCCAACCTGATCCTGACCATCATGTTGGTCTTGTGTCTGGTCATGTTCCAGATTAGGTTTTTATCTTGGTCATTTAGTTGCTCCATATTTTCATCATTATTATCACTAACCGAATGATCTTCCATATCCTAGTCTTTATCCTTATCAACATCCCCTTCTTGATGTTCTTCTTGACATTAATCATCCATATGTGTCACTTCACCTTGATCCTTATCTTGATCCATATGTGGATCCTCTTCATGTTGATCAACTTGATGGTTATCTTCTATATGCATATCTTGCGCTCTGTGCACTTTCTCATGTTCAACCGAATGTTGGGAAGCATCAAGTTATATGTTCTCTTGTTGAGGCCCCTTCTCTTTCTGAAGACTATCTATAATGTCACCCAAATGTATATCGTCATGTTTTGCAGATATGTCTTACTGGACTATATCTAGATGTTGACAATCTTGTTGCTTCTTTTGTTTTACATCTGATTCTCCTATATGTAGAACTTGGGTGAAAGTTCAGAACTATGCCACACTTTTATAGAGGGAACAACAACACAAACATATTTTTCCAACTTAAACGTCAAAAAAGTCATATGTATGTTTTGAATTTTAAAATGACATAAATAATGAAATGTAAAATTTTTAATGTAGTTTATGCTCATAATTTTTTATTTTTTAAAAAATAGGTCATTTTTTTTTATAAATTTAATTGATGAATTTTAAATGCTGATATTTTTTGAAAAAAGTGACATTGATGGGATGTCAACAAAAATATAGAAAAATTAATTTCTTTTCTTTAAATTTTATTTCCTAATTAGCCAACTCAAATATCTAGTGCATGGAAAAAAATTAATTTTTGATAAATATTTTTTTTAAAAAAATTTTAAAGTCAATTTTAATCAGAACATAGTAGTTTCCATGGGACATCATCATTTTTACATTATATATAATTTTTAAAAAATACCTTCTTGGAGAGGATTCCATTCTCTAGTGAACCATATTTTTTCCAAATTTTTTGAATATGTTTTGTTTATTTATTTCTAATTTCTAATCAACTTCATGTTCGATGGGAAAAACCTACTTACAATAAATATAAAAAATATATATAATAAAATTAATCAAAATATGAAAAAAATATTTCTACAATCTACGTTCCGAGTAGTACAAAAAGGTATTCGTAAATGTTTTTTAAAAATGTATTTTAATGGCAAAAATTTGTAGCAAAAGATGAAATTTTTTGAAAATTGTGGGGAAGGGGGGTGGACTGCCACATAGATAGTTTCACCTGGAACCTTACCAAGTGGAACTCTCTAGGGAAGATTTAATAGGGGTGAAACCTTATCGATGGATAAGATTCCGCCCAAAATAATTTTATATAATTTATTTTTTAAAAGTAATTATTTTTTGGTATATGTAATTATTTTTTCGTACAAACAACAGGATTAAAAAAATTAACAGAGGCACAGAGTAAAAACTTAAAAATTAACAGGTATATGTTTTTTTTGTTTTCTTAGAACAATATTAAGAATTAGTATATAGAACAAGAATTAGTATAGTTTAATTGAATTTTTTGATTAAGGTTTAATTGAATTCTTTGATTAGGGTTTATTTCTTTTTAAATGATATTTTAGTGTTTAATTGATTTTTTTATTAGAGTTTAATTGATTTAATTTAGTGTTTAATTTTTTAAATTAGGGTTTGATTTTTTTTTAACTTAGGGTTTGTAATTATTGATTTTTTAATTAGGTTTTGAATGATATATTTTTAATTAGGGTTTATAAAAATTGATAAATATTATACAAAAAGACTCCTATATTAATAATAAAAAATATGCAATACAAATTAACAAAAAATAAACTTAAAAGTTCAATTAATAATCTTAGATCTACATCATCCATGTGTGTTTATGTGAACTTCCCCAATCCATATCCATGTATGCTCTTTCCTCGTGTCATAAGACGATCTTGAAAATTAGAAACGGTGTGGATTTTTTTTTTTTTTTAGGGGTTTAAGCAACTTGGATTTCATCACCAAGCGTTTGGCCAAAGCTCGTATTTTGACAGGCTATATAAATTCCAAGGAGGATATGTCATTTTTTGGCTAAGCAGTTGTGTGTTTTAAGCGCACCATGAAGTGAGGTGTTTTCATCCCACCAATACCTAGGCCTTAGACAACACCCTTGTGTCACAGATTTGGGCCTCACGTACCGCAAGGTATATCGAGGAATCCCTTAGTTGAGCCTTGTTTAAACCTAGATTAGGAAGCCATCGGCCGTTTATGACATGTGATGCACTGGTAAGTGGTTAGCCTTGGGAAGTTACTCACCCCGTGCATTCTTGGAGACAATAGAGTGGGCTATGGGTACGGTCCCAATCCTCCATAGTTAGCACTCTAAAACATTGGGCCGACACTATACATGAACATGATTACCATATTGGTGAGCTCACAGACCAAACACTCCCACCTGAGTAGTATAGGTTGTTTTTCTTGTCTCTCCCTTTGTGTAAAAGAGTTATATATATACAAAAATAAAAAACCAAAACCTAAATATAATACATATTCCTCATCCAATCCTATCATTCATCCTTATCCTAAAAATCTTTCATCCATTTGTCACCCATAATCCACATGAAAATCCATTATCCTAATACAATCCTATTCATCTCTCATCCATTTGTTAGATCCATTTAATCCACATCATAATCCATCCTCTATCCATTTTCCATCCATAATCTAGATTTTAATCCACTATTCCAATCCAATTTCATGGACATCATCCTAGATATATAAATCAAACTCCATCCACATCCAATCAAAATCCACATCCAAGACATCACCTAATCCTATATCCAACAACCACATACAAACATTAAAGTTAGTTTGATAAATTCATTATGGAACCTACAACATCTATGTCCCATCCTTTGTGTGAAGTTTATCCCAAACCTAAATTTATACTAAAAGGAGCTCTTCAAATTGACAATCCCAATCTCAATATTAGACACCTCTCCTAAGTTTAATTTGTCATTACACGCATGAGTGCAACATTCAAGAAGTTTCTTAAAACTTAGATAAAGACCATTCATTAAATACTTAAACCCATATGTTAAATCAAGCAATGTGTCAACCAAAAATGAGTATTTATTCATCTAATTTAGACCTTCCTTGCATGAAATAGTCAAGACAAACCATTCTAGCTAACAACAAGAATCATGTACGAATATTAGAACTCTCCTAAGTTTAAATTGTCCTTACACATGAGTGTGTATCATTCAAATAGTTTATTCAAACTCTTAGATAAAGACCATTCATTTTATTTGTTAAACCATAATATACAAGCTATAAGTTTACCACTTGGACACTAGTTGAACTTGCCCTCACATATACATATTTGTGTAGGCATGAATTAAAAGGTAATTTGTGATGGGGAACAAAAGGAATAGGTCAAGGATTTTTGATCGAAGAAGATCTGATGAAGATAAAAATCTAAGAAGAAGAATTGAGAGAAATTCAACTTTAGAAGGATTGGTTGAAGATAGTCAAGAAGCACAAGATCAAATTACTAATGAACAAGAGGAAGACCATCTTGGGTCTGAACAAATTGAAGAAGAAATTGAACAAGATGCAAAAAACATTGTGATCGAGAAGGAAATTGATGACACAACTTATTTTAACTGATAGAAGACATTGACTTCTCTTTTCTTCCAAGTTGTCGATATAAGACAGGTTCAAATTGAGAACATTTTACAAACAAACTTGGTTTAGATTTGGAACATGTTGCCGATTGGAACATTTTGCTAATAGACTTTAACATAGCTTTGACATCAAAACCAAGGCTCATTGCTCCTTTCTTTGACATCAATGACAAAAATTCAACAATCCTTTCTTTGACATCAATAACAACAATTCAACAATCTCCCCCTTTGTCATTGATGGTAACACCTGAATTTGATCTGAATTTGACCATGACAACCATACCTTTCTCCCCCTTGCTGCATGCATTTAGCACATACTTTGTTGTAAACACTCTACATAATTCTCCCCCTTTGACATCAATTACAAAGGGACTCACATAAAAATAGCAATTTTAACTTACTCCCCCTAAGGACAATCATCCTAGAGGATGTAGAGCATTGTTGTCATTGATGTCAAAAGGTTGTAGTTGTTTGAATGGTTTTAAGGTGCTGATGTTTAATGTTGTCCTTAGTGCGTGATCAGAGTTCTTTGTGAGAGTTTTTATCCTAGTATATCAGGTCTTCATTATTTTCTTTATGTCAGAACAGGATCATTTGAGCTTCTAGATTTCAGTTGGACATGTTGATGAGATGCAGGATATGATATATGATGTTGTAGGACATCAAGACATATGGTGTTGAGGAGTTTATGGAGTTTATACTATGCATCTATGCTTTGCTTCATGATGTGTGTTTCTTGAAGTCAGTTGGATGTTAGGTTCTCAGAGTTAGGTGATGATTAATCTCTTATGCTTAGGTGATCTTTCATGCTTCATAATCATGGTGATGATGCCCAAGTTTAATTTATCTCATGAGTTTGTTGCATTGATCAAAGGGTAAAGGTACATACAAAGGAGGAACATGTAGATGACATGCAGAGGAATATTTATTTAGTTCTTAATGACACAATTCTATGAAGGTGATCTTATGTATTAGGGTTTGTAACCTAATACCCTAAATGTTTCTTCCTACATTCTAAGAATACATTCTAAAACCTAACAGTCATTCAAAAAGAGCACTTTATGTTATATTAAAAGGTTGAATTGTTATTCTAAGTCAATGGCCACTTAAGTTATAACTTAAGGGCATTGACATCATAGGGCAATTGACCCTTTTTCTAGTGAAACCAGGAGACCTAGTTACGTCATATGAAATAGGCAGGCAAAAAGAAAATCAATGGTTGATAATAAAAGAATCTAGGAAGCAAAAAAGATATCAAAGGTCAAAATTTAAAGTCTTTTTACATTTCAATGGTCATCTATGTATATATAATTTGACAGGTAGTTTGGTTAGTTATGAAAATGACTCTCCTTTAGTTGTGCTTCCTTAACAACTTAAAGGGCCAGCAAAATTGATTTTTCAGTCTATGTGATATATAATGATAAAAGACCTGGTCAGGGGTATTTGAGAGGTTTGAACCTCTAGGCTCATATGCATTTTTGTGAAGTTTAGTAGAGAATAACAGAGGAATTGAAGGGATGATAGACCAGCTTGTCAAGATGAACCTGATGAAGTTTTATGAAGGGAAATAGAGTTTCTGAGGGGAGAAAAACTTGCAGACCATGTTCAATGCTTATGTTAGTATGATGCAGTTAATTTGATATAAGGGTTTGTCTAATGCTATTTTCAGAAAAGGATAATATGGTTTTTAGAAGTCCTTGACATATTGTGCAAGGATTAATGAAATTGTATCTTGTCTTATGTAAACATTGAAAAATTGATATTGTATGTGTGGATGAGATGGTTGTTGAAGAAATGGTCTTTGAATACCTTTATACTATCATTCCCAAGTATTGAAGTTAATATGCAGTAAAAGCATAAAGATGCAAACCTTGTAAAGGAAGAAGAATTTTTGTTAGTGTTTGTTTGTGTATATAATGTAGAGGTAGAATGAGTGTTGCAGAGTATAAAAAGAAGTGGCAGAGATAGGTGTGATGATAAGGGTGAGGCACATGTTGTGAGTTTGATTGATATGTGATAGAGTTTGCTTGTAGAGAGATTATCAAACTTGTATACAATGAGAGATAAGAGTTTGTATGAGAATTGGAGTTACATATATGTTGACCTGTTGTAGTGAATCAGGGTAACCCCCTAAATTGGGTTTCTTCTTCTTATGTTATTGGATTTGCCAATGAGGAACCTAATTGCCAGTGAGGCACATTTTTCCAGTGAGGCATTCTATAGCCAATGAGGCTTTGCTAGTGAGGCTTTGCCAGTGAGGCATTCTGTAGCCAATGAGGTAGTTTTGATAAGCTAGTGAGGCATTTTCAAGTGGTTTTTCATCCCTATTAGGGTTTTCCACTTATGAAAAACATGTGTTATGGTTCATGTTGTTTATCTTTATGTGTGTGCCCTAATATTTTGTCTTTGAGGTCTTGATCATAATGTTTATAATCATACTTGTGCATATGTATTTGATAAACCGTTAAAGTCTCTCTCATTCTCTATCCTATGAGTTAAAAGGTGCAAAAGGTTTTAAAAGTGTATAGACCACTAATTCACCCCCCCTCTTAGTGGTCATGTACTCCAACAAGTGGTATTAGAGCATAGGTTCCCTATAGAAGTCTAATAAGCTTGGGTAGGTCCTGATAGTGAAATACCATGGGAAAGTGTAAAAGAAATAGAGAAAAGAAAGATGCCAAGAAAAAGGTTGTACAACAAACCTCAGTCAAGTGATGTAGTGAGTTGTTACATGAGTCATCCTTTAATATTGATACAAAGTGTGATAAAAAGAATGATTTTGTTGTTGAGATTGATGACACAGAAGGAGACCTCTTTATGGATGAAGATGTACAGGAGTTTGATGAAAATGATTGTGAAGTTGATTTAGAAGGTGAACTCTTGTGTGCCTTAGATTAGATCAAGCAACTTAGAAAGGAGAATCAGAGATTAGAAGACTAGCTTCAAAAAGAAAAAGACTCCAAAGACAAGGTATGTTCAGATTTTGCAAAAGTTTTTTTAGAGGCAAGAAATCAGATTGTAGAATTAAAGAGTCATGTTGATAAATCTGACAAATTGATTATCAGTCTAAAGACTGGAATTCAGGAAGCCAAAAGAATAATAGATGTAACAAAATCTGACCTTGAGGTGAAAAGAATTGAATGCCTGAAATTAGAGGGAGAAATTGTCAATTTGAGAAAATATTATGAAGGTCAAGCAAGGTTTTATCCAAAAAAATATCAGGAGTTTGAAAAAAGCACAAATAAGTTGCATGAAATGTTGGGGAAAAAAAAACACTATAAGGACACCACATGCTTAGGATATGAGGAAGGATAGACCTCTTAGGCAAGAAAGACACCTAAAAAGAAGATATACTTGAGTTTTCATGTTGATGCTCCTACAGATCATAAAGAAGATAAATGTGTTGATGAAGGTAGAAGAACAAATAGGACCTTGAGACCTCCACCTGTTAGGCAATACTATTCAATAAGGTACAACTACTCTCAGTTTCATGGTTATTGCTATTCTTGTCATGTTTATGGTCATAGAGCTAGAGATTGTAGAACTCACTCAAGAAATGGTCTTGGATGGAATAAGGATAAGAGCTCTTATAGTTTGTTAAATCAGACTATAATAATGTTTGTTATAAGTGGAATAAAGTTGGTCATCTAGCAAAAGATTGTTGGATGCATAGAAGATATGATCATAGAAGTCTTTCTTGGTTGTCAAGAGAATATGTCTCAGTTCCTCCTGTTGGTCATAAGATCAGATGTTATAGGTGTAATAAGTTTGGACATAAAGCACTATTTTGTAAGATTAATTTGATGAAACCATCTAGAGGATACATGTTCAAGCAAAAACAAGAACATATCTTGAGCCAAATGAATAAAAGTCCTATGCAGGTTTGGAAAAGAAAACAAGGTCAAGAGGAAGAAAATACTAATCTTGTGCATGCTGCACAAGAGACATCAAAAAGTGCCTGAAAGGTAGCTTAAGGTAAGGGGGAGCAGGTTAGTGTTTTATCTCTTAACCCCTTTACAAAGATCATGGATAGGTTTCAAAAAAAATGTTGGCAAGTTGAATTTGCAATGCTCTTAGTCAAACTTGATGTTCTTTCTTTGGTCTTGATAACAAAGAATCCAAAAGATTGATGATATAGTAGTGATGTCATGATTCATCATGCATGCTTTTGTGTGTTAGTTGTTGCAAAGTTCAAGTCAATACCTGTCTACCTAGCACAGATGTTTGGTTGAGTAAAGATGACAAATTGTACATTCATGGCACAATGATAGCTCTCTGATAGTGATACTGCTACTGCTCATTCAACTTAGTGTTTGCTATGTGATGAGAAATACAAAAGTTCATTGAATGGGTCTGTAATTGAATAGTGCACTTAGATGACAGTACTCTTGGGACAGTGTGGACAGTGAGTTCCTTGAATGTTTTGAGCATTCAATGGCGCAGACACCATAGCAACATTTGGTTTTATGAATAGTATTTTATCTTGCATATATAGAATGTGGTAACTATAGTGATGTGATTTTTTAAGGGTCTTGATGTTGATGCAAAGGTTCATGTGAAGCTGATTAATGCAAAAGAAAATTTCTGTATTTTCTTTGAATGATTGAGCATTTGATATTTATGTCTGAGTAGCAGAGTTAGAATTCCTTTGTCATACTGTGATACATGCTTACCAGTATAGTCAAAGAAGAAGACTACTCCAAAGAGGGAGTTTGGTGATATGACAATGATTTTCATTGAATATGGTAGTTAGTTTTATTATGTTTCATCTTAGTGAACTTCATGGGTTACAGTGGCACTTGTATCTAGCAGCAGAATTGTAGAATAGTATGGTGTAGTGAACAACCAAGGGATCTTCTTCAAAATCTATAAAAGATAAGACAGTTTGAAGTGTTTAAGTCTTTGACAGCATGCTTAATAGCATAGCATAATAGTAGACCTTATATGAGGTGTATGGTGCATACCCTATATGGACAGACCTATTGTATGATAGTATATTTTTTTTAGTGGTCCTCCTCATTTGTCAATGTAGATCTTCATGACAGTATTATTCTGATGTTGCTTGATAGTTCATACTCCCCACAATAGTTCTATCAGTGAGTCTTCAAGATAGGGGGAGATGATGAAGCCAGGGGGAGCACTTCATCCTTTGTCATTGGATGTCAAAAAGGGGGAGAGAGCAAATGGATGGAGTGGTGTGTATTGGCATTAGTGTTTTTCCATCAATGACAAAGGGGGAGATTGTAGAACATTGTTGTCATTGATGTCAAAAGGTTGTAGTTGTTTGAATGGTTTTAAGGTGCTAAGGCTTGATGTTGTCCTTAGTGAGTGATCAGAGTGCTTTGTGAGAGTTGTCATCCTGGTGTATCAGGTCTTCATTATTTTCTTTATGTCAGAGAAGGATCATTTGAGCTTCTAGATTGCAGTTGAACATGTTGATGAGATGCAGGATATGATATATGATGTTGCAAGACATCAGGACATAAGGTGTTGAGGAGTTTATGGAGTTTATTCTATGTATCTATGCTTTTCTTCATGATGTTGTGTTTCTTCAAGTCAGTTGGATGTCAGGTTCTCAGAGTTAGGCGACGATTAATCTCTCATGCTTAGGTGATCTTTCATCCTTCACAATCATGGTGATGATGCTCATGGTCAGTGTTGGGATAGGAAAATTTAAAATTTTCTTGTATTCTTACTCATCCATATCCGACCAAATCATAAAATATTATGCCCAAAATCATAATAACAAGAGGGTTCAAAATTCCTAATATCGGCAAGACCTCATTATTGTTATACCGATCCATGAGAAACTAGCTAAAATGGCTATCAGCATGAGAATAAGGATCGAGGAGAATATTTCAAGGAACACCAATGAAGAAAGTGGCACTGATGACCATCTATCAGAGAGAAAATGCGTGATCACGCCGATCGGTATAAGATATTACTATCGGTGAATACTCTACAAGACTTCTCGATGATGCAGATCATACTGATAAGAGATTTTGATAAGACTCTCACCAATCATTTAGTGGAATAGAGGGAACTAACAATCATCGAAATAAAAGATTAAGGAGTCTCTGATACTCTAATGTCTCACCGATTGAAGGAAAGTGCTTTGGCATAGCTTACACCGATAAGTGTGAAGAATAAGAACCATCGGTGAGAACAAATGAATCAAAACAAAACTTATAAGTCTGACTAAAGCAATACTCACAACGATGTCGGTGACATATTGTGAAGGTCTCTCCGATCAAAGATATGACAGGTTGTCGGGGAAACAAACATGATCGGGTAACTTGAAATAAGTTATCCCAATGGTATATCTTTTCTCGATGACAACGATGATCATGATTCATCGACAAGACTCCCACCATTAGTAACATCAGGGACACTTAACATATCGAAGAGGAACATTATTCTTATAACAATGAAGAAAGTCAGGCTGATGGTAACCATGCCCACTTCCACATCAGGTAAAGCTTGTACAGCTCTTGTCGATACAAATTCACAAATGAAATATGACGTTGACGAGACAATTGAAGGGTTATAGCGATTGATCTATGGACAAAAGTTTGCACCATAAGAAGATATTAGAATCGCCCTAACATTATGAAAATCATGCCGATGAGAGAAGTTATGATGATGTGACATTTCACAATGATCAAGGAAATTGAAATGCTCGAACAATTAATTGCAGATGATCATGAAATCCTCTGAGACATTATTTGAAGATATCACAATTAAAGTTGAAATAATTATCTGAAGTGAGGAAGCAAGCAGAGACTTAGAGGAGAAACAAGGGAATTCGATCAGAGCCTCCAATAACAGGTACTCATACACTAAACTTTTGTGCAGTAGTTTACAAATTGAATTTACTGTCCTAGACTGTAAATGGAGATGCCAGTGAAAGGAAAGGGCAGAAAATCACAGGGTGATACAAGTAAACCTAAAAAATAGAAAATCGACAAAACCCCTTAAGAGAAAACAAAAGAAAGAAAACTAAACCAAGACTTGATTGATCCACTACCAGGATCAACTCCCAAAGCCCAAAGGTCTACACAACTTAGGGTAGAAGTGGAAAAGCTAAAAGACAAGTATAAATACCTTAGGAATGTTTGGACTCCAATTAGAGGCCATGAGCTTTTCAAATTCCATTACAACAAAAGAATTAGGAATTCTCTAGTGTCAAACCCATGGCATTTGAATTTGGGTAAATTAGTTGTTCCTGATGTGTTTTTGAATGTTGAACTCCTCCAACTTTTTGCTAAACAGTATAACCCAAGTCTTAAGGCTATATGCAACCCACAAGGGGAGCCTATTATACACTTATCAAAGAATGCCATCTGTGAAGTTTTTGACTTGGATGATTTATGCATTGTCCCCATTGTTTATGAGGATTTGGAAAAGGAATACTGGAGAATGGATACTACATACAATGGATGGAGACTACCTATCCACAGGCCTAGGGCAGAGGGAGAAATGGTGCCCCTCAGTGAAAATGATGGCCCTCCATTTCATGTGTTGCTATTTGAACCTTACATACAATCCACTTACTAGTACGTGGGCTAGGTCCTAGGATCAAAGGTCCCTGACTTTATGACAATTCCTCTGATGGTCGTAGCTACTGACATTCAATGCCACAATGCCAGGCAGTTTGATTATGCTACTTATATTTTTAATAGAATTGACTCTGGTCTGGCTGCAATAAAGAACAATGTCCCATCAGTTTCCTTTGAACATTACTCACTTCTCATGCACATGGTGCTCTATTATGGCCAGGAAGTGGGGTTATGGCCAAATGAATTCAAAGTTGTTCCAGTAGACCAGAAGGGGTAGAAGTCACCTGTACAGATGTGGACCAGAATATGGGATAGTAGATATGCCCATTCTAGCTATGTGCAATTTGAAGAGTATTGTGTGAAAGTGTTATATAGATATTTTAGTCATCCCTGTGAGTATTCGATCTCAAATGAAATAAAGAGGTTCCTTAGACCAAAAGATTTTGATGGTCCTCCTACTGTTACTCACAATTGGGGGGACTGGTACTATTTCGAGGATGCTACCATGGTTAGAGTGTATGGTTTTGAGGACACTCCCTTTATCTTACCTAAGACTATCCCTGACAGAATTGCCTACCTAGAAATAGTTAGGCAAATGCATTGTTCTAATGTGATGCATCTAAGCTCCCATGAAAAACAGTCTTTTATGCCTAGTACTTTGTGTTTTGGGGATTTCACTGTGGTATCCAAGGAAGGTTATAATCTCATCATGGATAAACTAATGCACTACAATATGAGGTGTGCTGAGGTAAGGAAAGGGTTTGATCCTGAAGGTTTTATTGACCTTGCTTGGAGGAAACAAAACCTCAGTGGGTACATACATATCCCCTATCCACACGATGATGTCATAAAAAATTTGGAAGAGGTTGATGTTGAATTGGTGGTTGAACAATATAACAAGGACTTAGATGAGAAATGGAAACAACTGGCAGAGATTGAGGTGTTGTCTTCTAGTGATGAAGAACCTACAGGGCAAGAGGAACCATAGCAACAGACAATAAAAATGTCCAAAAGAAAGATGCAACAATATCAGTCTCCTGTCATAGCACATGACGAGGAGGGGTCTGCTGATGAAGACCCAAGACAAATAGCATATGATTCTTTTATTTATGATGATAAGTTTATTCATTCTAAAGAATTCAAATCATTTTTATATAAATGCAAGGGGAAAGAAATCAGAGAGTTAGTTGATGATGTCTCTGCCAACAATGAGAGACAATTACTTGATATGTTGAAAGCAACAGTAGATAATGAATTGCAAGACATGACCCCTAGTAAGGGTAGACAACTGCTCAAAGAAGCAAGGGTAATGATCTCTCCTAGCCTTGATTTCAATTCTACTCTAGTATTTGATAGTTTTCTACATAATACGGATGATAAATACAAACTCACTCCAGAAGGTGTCACTGAAGTATATATGGGCACCGAGTATAATAATGATGAAAATTCATTAATGATATGGGCCCTATATCCTCCCCATAAAAAGACAACCATTATAGACATTGAGAAGACTTTTGGCCATGTCATGACTTTGAAGGTAGGGGAGACTGACCCCTTGATCACTGCAGACATTGGAATTAATGTTGCAAAGTTGAGTAAGGCACAAGCCCAGATGTTAATCAAAGAAAGGGACGCATACAAACTGAGCTGTGAGAGATTGACAAAAGAGAATGATTATTTGAAAGATGTTGTCAAGAACACCTTCGGGGATTAGTAAAGAGACTAACTCAGGGTGAAAGCTCACAGAGTGTCCAATCACTATCCATAGATCAAGTAGCTCAAATCTAGATGGATACACTTGTCACAATACTCCAAAACAGGCATACCAACATGATGCATTGGCTGAACCAATTTTGGGATAATTATTCTCAAAATTATAAAGTGATCCAAGAGCATGAGAGGCTTGACAAAAGGTTGCAGGAGAAACTCAGTGAGACATGGGGTAAAGATACTTATTACATTCCAGATACCTCTAGTGCAAAAGATTTGGTTGAGCAGCATCAGAAATATTATTGCCAACTTAAGACTGATGCCAAAGAATGTGTTGAAGCCTCAAAAGAAGCAGTCTTATTCAAGAGTGATAAAGAATTAAAGAGCCAAGGAAGAATGGAGTAGAGACTATCAAGCAATATTACATGAAGCTTTAGCAGCTCTTAAAGACAAAGACTCTGCATCCGGGGAAGCCTGCAAGCATTTAGAGAGGATGGTTACGATGGATGTGATCACAAGATTCACATCACAGCCAGGAGTACTTAGACCACATTGCTCATCTATACTTGTGGTTGAATAGGACCTAAGCATTGTTGTTTTATGGTTGTTATGTTAATCTTGTTAATTCCCAAAAGACTTCTTGAAGAGTTATGTCTCTTCACAAGCATTTCTATATAAATTCAAACATATGATGTTGAATTATCATCATCAGTAGCAGTAGAATATAATACATAAAGTTTACAATGTTTCTCAAAGACCATGTTGCAAGTATCTTATTGAAGAAGTAAATTGAAGTTCTCTAATTTTGTGGTTTTATTCTGGCATCAATTATTTGTTGAAATCACTCAATTGTATGGTTGTCTCCATTTCAGTATTTCCTTGTTATTCAAATTAATATATCAAGTATATAGTTAATTTGTCAATACACATTTGCTATATCTATGTGATTGGGTTAATTGGTTTCCATAGAGGAATTAAAATCCTTCTGATCAGTCACAGTAACCTGGAAGTGTTAGTTTGGATTACTAAGAAGAATCATATAATTAGGATTGTCATTCTGTCTCCAAGCTGATATTATCTATTATCTTGCATATTTCATTCAATTGGTTCCTTCAAGAAAGGATTGAATTACCTTCTAGTGAATAACAAGAAATCTGGTTATATTGGTTGGATTCTTAAGAAGAGTTTGTCAGTCATCTCTCTGCATGTTTATACAAGTTATAAACTAAAATATTGTGCTAAACAGTTAGAATTATTGCCCACTATAAACCACTAGTCTTAGTCTTTCATTTGACTCTGTTTACCCAACAAGGCACTGGTCTTATTTTCAATTAATCATTTAAATCCTTTTTTAGCACAATCATAAAATTCACCTTGATATTGCATATACAATTTATACCAACCATTCATCAAATATTAGAATTAGTTAGCAAGCTTTCATCTATTCTACACCATTTGCCACTGTAGATAGTGTTGGGTCTCAAAAATGTAGGTTTCAATCCCTAAGAGGATGCCAAGCTCTATGATCAGACTTGCAACATTTTTGAACCAACTAATGGAGTTAACCTAAATGGTTGATGACTCCCTACACTTCAGGCTCTGCTAAACCTAGGCGGGTGAACCTTGAAAGTTGAAGCAGATAAAAGGAATGTATGACTCAAATGAGTTTAGGGATCTACCCACAATGGCATAAAGTGTGGAATAGATAAAAGCTTGCAAACTAATTCTACTCCTAATACTAAGATCTGAGATGTAATTGTTTGAATAAGATTTTATCGAATCCTAGAGTGGAATTGGTATGACCAATGCCTATTTCAGTTGGGCTAATGGAGTCAAGGTGTACATGATATGATTTACTTATTGGTTACAATTCTAATTGTTTGGCACCTGTGTTTGTTTATACCTTATATAAACGTGCAAGAATGTGACTGACAAACTCTACTTATTGATCCACTCAATCCTACTAGGTTACTATGACTTATTGAAAGGATTTTTAATCTTTGCTTGAAGGAACCAATCAACAGAATCACACAATGACAACAAGTGTGTATTGACAAATGGAGTAGATCCTCAATTTGAATAACAAGACAATATCGAGTTGGAGACAGTATGGCAATCTTGTCAATTATAAGGCTCTTCTTACTGATCCAAATGTTACATCCAAGTTACAGTAATAAATCAAAAGGATTTTAATTCTTTAATAGAAACCAATTAATTTGATTACACAAAAATAGTAATTGTGTCTCGATGAAACTGAAATATCAACTTCGAAACTCAGGTTCAAATAATAGAGAAATAACAATGTGGAGACAGCCAAATAATTGTTCAACTCAACAAATAATAGACACCAATATTAAATCACCAATTTATACATTCTTCTCCATTATACAATTTCAAAAGATTTTACAATGTACAACATAATGTTTTATTTTGGCAACTAGTCAATCCATCCAGTTATCTAACTCCTACTTCTGATCATAATGTTTTTTCTAATCTACTCCTGATTATGATCCTTCTCCTTTGATTTCATCTTTATATACATGTGTATTTTTTAGGGTTGTGACCCTTCGCTTGCCATCCTGTGTGTCTCTCCATTTCCGTGATGGATAACAATTTTTATTAATGCAAAAACATTATCCTTTAGTCCTTTAAAATTTAATTATTTCCCTTCATCTGCTGAATAATTTTGTCAATATTAATCTCTTGTGGTCACGCTCACTCAATCTTCGAAGTAGAAATATTTCACTCATTAGAGTAACATTATGACGTTGTATTAAAATAATACCCTTGTTAGGGTTTGCCTTCATTTTGCATGTATTTTGATTCTTTATTTAATTAATTGTATCCTCATAGATAAAATAAATTAAACTTCTCTATGACCTTGGTGAAAATTAAGACATTTCATAGTCTTTATTACTTTTTCCCTTTTAACTGCCTTGTGAAAATACTTCATTGCAAAATATTTTAAGTAAAACAATTACTTATTTAGTTTGCAAATATTTTGCCATATGTATTTTCATTCTTGTTTGATTTTATTCGGGTGAAATGTCTTCACGGGCCATCATATACTTTTCCAAAGAATATCTTCTACGTAAAATAATTACCTACTTAATTAATTCCTTCAGACAAGTGTTTCACTTTAGAGTAAAGTATTCCCAATAATTTTCACCTTATAACCCCTTGGATGAAAATATGTAATTCATTTTTTATCACACCTCATTTATTTTATTTACACCTTTTTGTAAATATTTATTTATCTTTGAATAAACCTTTCATTTCACGGGGCTCCATCGGCAAGACCTTTTAGATCGGTATGACTTGAGATTTTCACTCCGATGGTATGTCTCTTGCCGATGAGTTTTCCATCAGTGAGACATTTATGATGTCTTGCCGATGAGTTTTTTTATAGCTTTTGTTCATGAGTGAGACTCTTTCCGAAATGGTGTCGATCGTAGCAAATTGTTAAATCACGAAGAAAAGCTAAAAAGTATTCCCAATTCTTTTAATTCCATTTTCTGACACCTTGCATAGTGGTCAAAATAGGCCAACTAGCCTTCGGAATTAGCCTAAAAAACTAATCAAGACTTCTCCCAGAGCTATGAAAACGCATAAACTTGAGGATTTTTGACCCAAGAATTCAACGCAACAATCGGTTCAGCATGAAGTTATTAGGATTAAAAGCTGCTCACAATCAAAGTAGCTCACTCAGCATATTTTTATGCCTGTTTAAACTCAACTAAAACTTGCCAACTTGCCTCTTTGAAAAAATATCAAAGCTGATTTTGAGGAGCTACCATCCTGAAGATTAGGTCATTTAGCTTAAATGAACATGTGTGCAAAATGATTTTTCATCATTCCTCTTCCTTCACAAAATATCAAGCACCAAAGTTGACCTTTCTGAGGCTGTCTGGGAATGCAGTCAAAAAACTGTGTAAAACCCATTTGGATTTGATTTTGAAAAAATATCAAACGAAGTGCTGGGATTTTGAGAACTGGAATGAAGGCACATTGATATGGGAAGAATTTGAGACACTAATTGGTTTTTCATGAACATGACCCAATTGCTAGATATTAGCCTCCAAATTAACCTTCTTGAAAACTGCCCTTGTCAAAATCTGATTCGAGCTCACCAACTTGCAATTTTAAAAAACCATGAAATTTCTTCTTGGGAAGTTGTAACTGGAGAGTTTAGTTCATTTAGGCTTGATGAGTGCATGTGCAAGTGATTTTTTCACCAATCATCTCTAATCACAAAATATTTAGGGCCAAAGTTGACCTCTTTGGAGGTGAAACTATGAAATGGGGGCTAAATGCATTTGCTTTTCATTTTGAAAAAATAGCAAACGATGTGTTGGAGCCTTGAAACCAAACATAGAAGTAGATTTTGATAAGGTGAATCAGAAACAACAATTGGTTAATTATGAACATCATCCGGCTGTTATATATTGTCCTCCAAAGTTAGCTTCCTGGGCTGATTTTACATTGTGCAAACAACAAACTTTACCAGAACCCCTCAACTTGATTCCTTGAAACTTAGTCAAATCTTGTCATAGGAAGGTGAAATCAAACATGTGCATTCACATATGATGGGTAAGCATGCTAGTAAAGTGATTTTGCAAGAAAATGAACAGGTTTCAAAACACAACTCTCCAAAGTAGGCTACTTGGGCATATTTTCAGGTGTATCTATGAGTGTTGAAATTGATTTTTTCATATGGGAACCTAAAATTTTGCAAAAATTGTTATGACCTTTTAGGTCCCAACAGTGGCTATGTCTAGGGATGTATGCCCCCTGCGGGCATAGCAAGATCCCAGATCTTTGCGGAGTAGACCAGTGCCTACTCCATTGGGCAATAGAGTCAAATGTTACCTTTGCCCTACAATGATATGGTTTGAGAAAACCACATGACGACTGATGTCACAAGGCCATTAGAGAAATAAAATCCTCCTTTTTCCTCTATCATATACCTTATTCTCATTGTACAGTAGTAGCACACATCTGGAAAGAATATTATCATTTGCCAAGGAATACCCATCTTTGTCACAATCATATGTCTCATCATTTTGATTTCCATTATCTGGTTCTGGCTTAAAAATTTCAGATATATATGATACATAATCACCATATTTATTATGTAGAGCACAATCACACTGATTGCAGCATCTTCCAAGGTTGGAAAAGTGAGACTTCACCAAAATTTTATCTTTTGAAATATCTTCATTAAATTCGACATTAATAGGTAAAGACAGGTCTGATATATCATTTTCATCCACATGGCTATTTTCAATACAAACTGATGTGTTGTCCTTTTTATCTAAAAATGATCTTTCCTCATGAGTTGGTACAACACTTTGACTGTCTAAAAATGCTTTGTCCTCATGATAGCATGGATTTGAAAACACTTGGAACTCGCTATCTGGCATGCCTTGGCAGAAGGTTATCTGATCTTCTTCTATTTCTTCATCATACAATGGGTTTGAAGAAATTTAAAAATCATTTTTAGATATGTGCATTTCATCCTCATCATGAGTTTGCCCTATTTGTTGAGAACAATCATCCTCTTCCTCCTCAAACTGTTGATTCAGGTATTGCGGTGGGTGGGCTGGGACAAAAGGAACATCCATATTTTGAAGATTACTCTCAATTTTAGGTCTATGCTGTGGCTCCAAGTCTTGTGCAAAATTCTGATAATTGCAATCATGATCCCAAGTGAAGAATTGATCTTTTAAAACTTCTTCCCTATTTAAATCTGAAATATCATCATGAAAATTTTCACTTGCATATGTCTCGTTTATTGGTTACATTGCTTGATCAGATTCTCCATATTCATCTTCATAATAGTTGTTGTAGTGGCTAAGGAATAGTCTTTTTAGATCTTTCCATGAAGAGATGATTTGCACAAGCAAGCCTATAAACCATTCCCTTGCGTCATCCCTTAAAGATCTTGAAAAACACCTCATAATGGCATCTTTTGGAAAAATATGAAAGTCCAAAATGAAATCCCAGAATCGTTGTACATGCTTGTGAGCTTATTCATACCATTCTCCATGAAATTTAGGGATATGCTTTAGTATTTCTGTCAACTCGCAGGGATAAGGATTTGGGTAGCCTTGGATACAATTGCAGTAAAATGGTTTATCGATGGCTGAGATAAAGTTTGGAGGGCCATATGGGTTTTGGTAGATGATTGATCTTTGGTCAGGGAATACGGGATAAGCATTTATTTGGTATGACGTTTGTGGTAAATAAATGTTTTATTGTGTATGATATGCACTATATCCATTGCCTGAATCATGGAACATTTGTGAGTTCAAAGGATCATTACACCCATTCTCGTTAGACGTTGGTATATGTTGTAATGAACTTGAACCCTGTTTGGATTTTAATTGTTGTATTTCTTGAATCAACCCACTTTTTTTTAATAACTCCAACAGTTCCTCTTCTTCTAACATATTCATTTTGACTACAGATGGTGTTGTTTACAAGTTGTATTTTATATTCTTCATTGAATTCCTTTTTAGAGTCGCCACCTCTTATCAAAAGAGGAATGATTTTTTCTTTTCTGGGTCCTTGCTAGTAGAGTTACCAATTCGTGTCGGAATTCAAAAGTTTACTGACTCTGTAATGAGATGATCTTTAACCAGAGATTCTAGGTTCGATCCCCAACAAAGTCGCCATTTTGTTGGGTCTCAAAAATGAAGGTTTCAAGCCCTAAGAGGATGCCAAGCTCTATGATTAGACTTGCAACATTTTTGAACCAACTAATAGAGTTAACCTAAATGGTTGATGACTCCCTACACTTCAGGCTCTGCTAAACCTAGGCAGGTGAACCTTGAAAGCTGAAGCAGATAAAAGGAATGTATGACTCAAATGAATTTAGGGATCTACCCACAATGGCATAAAGTGTGGAATAGATGAAAGCTTGCATACTAATTCTACTCCTAATACTAAGATTTTATGGAATCCTAGAGTGGAATTGGTATGACCAATGCCTATTTCAATTGGGCTAATGGAGTCAAGGTGTACATGATATGATTTACTTACTGGTTACAATTCTAATTGTTTGGCACTTGTGTTTGTTTATACCTTATATAAACATGCAAGAATGTGACTGACAAACTCTACATATTGATCCACTCGATCCTACCAGGTTACTGTAACTTATTGAAAGGATTTTTAATCCTTGCTTGAAGGAACCAATCAACAGAATCACACAATGACAACAAGTGTGTATTGACAAATGGAGTAGATCCTCAATTTGAATAACAAGACAATATCGAGTTGGAGACAATATGGCAATCTTGTCAATTATAGGGCTCTTCTTACTAATCCAAATGTTACATCCAAGTTACTGTAATCAATGAAAAGGATTTTAATTCTTTAATAGAAACCAATTAATTTGATTACACAAAAATAGCAAGTGTGTCTCGATGAAACTGAAATATCAACTTTGAAACTCAGGTTCAAATAACAAAGAAATAACAATGTGGAGACAGCCAAATAATTGTTCAGCTCAACAAACAGTAGACACCAATATTAAATCACCAATTTATGCATTCTTCTCCATTATACAATTTCAAAAGATTTTACAATGTACAGCATAATCTTTTATTTTGGCAACTAGTCAATCCATCCAGTTATCTAACTCCTACTTCTGATCATGATGTTTTTTCTAATCTACTCCTCATTATGATCCTTCTCCTTTGATTTCATCTTTATATACATGCTGTGTATTTTTTAGGGTTGTGACCCTTCACTTGCCATCCTATGCGTCTCTCCATTTCTGTGATGGATAACAATTTTTATTTATGCAAAAACATTAGCCTTCATTCCTTTAAAATTTGATTATTTCCCTTCATCTGGTGAATAATTTTGTCAATATTAATCTCTTGTGGTCACGCTCACTCAATCTTCAGAGTAGAAATATTTCACTCATTAGGGTGACATTATGATGTATAAAAATAATACCCTTGTTAGGGTTTGCCTTCATCCTGCATTTATTTTGATTCTTTTTTTAATTAATTGTATCCTCATAGATAAAATTAATTAAACTTCTCTATGACCTTGGTGAAAATTAAGACATTTCATAGTCTTTATTACTTTTTCCCTTTTAACTACCTTGTGAAAATACTTCATTGCAAAATATTTTAAGTAAAACAATTACTTATTTAGTTTGCAAATATTTTGCCATATGTATTTTCATTCTTGTTTGATTTTATTCGGGTGAAATGTCTTCACAGGCCATCATATACTTTTCCAAAGAATATCTTCTAGGTAAAACAATTACCTACTTAATTAATTCCTTCAGACAAGTGTTTCACTTCAGAGTAAAGTATTCTCAATAATTTTCACCTTATAACCCCTTGGATGAAAATATGTAATTCATATTTTATCACACCTCATTTATTTTATTTACACCTTTTTGTAAATATTTATTCTCCTTTGAATAAATCTTTCATCTCACGGGGCTCCATCGGCAAGACCTTTTAGATCAATATGACTTGAGATTTTCACTCCGATGGTATATCTCTTGCTGATGAGTTTTCCATCAGTGAGACCTGTATGATGTCTTGCCGATGAGTTTTTTTTATAGCTTCTGTTCATCGGTGAGACTCTTGCCGAAATTTTGTCCATCGTAGCAAATTATTAAATCACGGAGAAAAGCTAAAAAGTATTCCCAGTTCTTTTAATTCCATTTTCTGACACCTTGCATAGTGGTCAAAACAGGCCAACTAGCCTTCGGAATTAGCCTGAAAAACTGATCAAGACTTCTCCCAGAGCTATGAAAACGCATAAACTTGTAGATTTTTGACCCGAGAATTCAACGCAACAATTAGTTTAGCATGAAGTTATTAGGATTAAAAGTTTCTCACAATCAAAGTAGCTCACTCAGCATGTTTTTATATCTATTTAAACTCAACTGAAACTTGCCAACTTGCCTCTTTGAAAAAATATCAAAGTTGATTTTGAGGAGCTACCATCCTGGAGAATAGGTCATTTAGCTTAAATGAACATGTGTACAAAATAATTTTTCATCATTCCTCTTCCTTCACAAAATATCAAGCGCCAAAGTTGGCCTTTCTGAAGCTGCCTGGGAATGCAGTCAAAAAATTGTGTAAAACCCATTTGGATTTGATTTTGAAAAAATATCAAACGAAGTGCTGGGATTTTGAGAACTGGCATGAAGGCACATTAATATGGGAAGAATTTGAGACACTAATTGGTTTTTCATGAACTTGACCTGATTGCTAGATATTAGCCTCCAAATTAACCATCTTGAAAACTGCCCTTGTCAAAACCTGATTCGAGCTCACCAACTTGCAATTTTAAAAAAACTATTAAATCTCTTCCTGGGAAGTTGTAACTGGAGAGTTTAATTCATTTAAGCTTGATGAGTGCATGTGAAAGTTATTTTTTCACCAATCATCTCTGATCACAAAATATTTAGGGCCAAAGTTGACCTCTTTGGAGGTGAAACTGTGAAATCGGGGCTAAATGCATTTGCTTTTCATTTTGAAAAAATAGCAAACGATGTGCTAGAGACTTGAAACCAGACATAGAAGTAGATTTTGATAAGGTGAATTAGCAACACCAATTGGTTAATTATGAACATCATCCAGCTGTTATATATTGGCCTCCAAAGTTAGCTTCCTGGGCTGATTTTACACTGTGCAGACAACAAACTTTACCAGAACCCCTCAATTTGATTCCTCGAAACTTAGTCAAATCTTGTCATCAGAAGGTGAAATTAGACATGTGCATTCACATATGATGGGTAAGCATGCTAGCAAAGTGATTTTGCAAGAAAATGAACAGGCTTTAAAACACAACTCTCCAAAGTAGGCTCCTCGAGCATATTTTCAGGTGTATGAATTGAAATTAATTTTTTCATATGGGAACCTAAAATTTTGCAAAAATTGGTATGAAATTTTAGGTCCCAACAGATAGATCCATTTAGTCAAAATACTTACCCTCAACCTACTTTAATTTTCAAGGTTCACCCACCTAGGTTTAGTGGGACCTAAAGCACAGGGAGTCATCAAACCCTAAAGGTTGATTCCGTCGCATTAGCTCAAAAATGTTGCAAATCTAAGCATAGAGCCTGGCATCCTCTTAGTATTAGCAACCTGCATTTTTGAGACCTAACAGTCAGGATGCCCAAGTTTAATTTATCTCATGAGTTTGTTACATTGATCAAAGGGTAAAGGTACATACAAAAGAGGAACATGTAGATGACATGCATTTTTGTGAAGTTTAGTGGAGAATAACAGAGGAATTGAAAGGATAATAGAACAACCTATCAAGATGAACCTGATGAAGTTTTATGAAGGGAAATAGAGTTTCTGAGGGGATCAAAACTTGCAGACCATGTTCAATGCTTATGTAAGTATGATGCAGTTAATTTCATATAAGGGTTTGTCTGATGCTATTTTCAGAAAAGGATAATATGGTTTGTAGAAGTCCTTGACATATTGTGCAAGGGTTATTGAAATTGTATCTTGTCTTATGTAAACATTGAAAAATTGATATTGTAGGTGTGGATGAGATGGTTGTTGAAGAAATGGTCTTTGAAGACCTTTATAGTGTCATGAAGTTAATATGTAGTAAAAGGAGAAAGATACAAACCTTGTGAAGGAAGAAGAATTTTTGTTAGGGTTTATTTGTGTATATAACGCAGAGGCAGAATGAGTGTTGCAGAGTATAAAAAGAAGTGGCAGAGATAGGTGTGATGATAAGGGTGAGGCACATGTTGTGAGTTTGATTGATATGTGATAGAGTTTTTTTGTAGAGAGATTATCAAACTTGTATACAAGGAGAGATAAGCATTTGTATGAGAATTGGAGTTATATATATGTTGATGTGTTGTAGTGAATCAGGGTAACCCCCTGAATTGGTTTTCTTCTTCTTATGTTATTGGATTTGCCAGTGAGGCACCTAATTGCGAGTGAGGCCCATTTTTCCAGTGAGGCTTTGCTAGTGAGGAATTCTATAGCCAGTGAGGTTTTGCCAGTGAAGAATTCTGTAGCCAATGAGGCTTTGCTAGTGAGGCATTCAATAGCCAGTGAGGCATTTTCGAGTGGTTTTTCAGCACTATGAGGGATTCCAACTCATGAAAAACATGTGTTATGGTTCATGTTGTTTATCTTTATGTGTGCCCCCTAATGTTTTGTCTTTGAAGTCTTGATCATAATGTTTATAATCATACTTGTGCATATGTATTTGATAAACCTTTGAAGTCTCTCTCATTCTCTATCATGTGAGTTAAAAGGTGCAAAGGTTTTAAAATTTTATAGACCACTGATTCATCCCCCTCTCAGTGGTCCTATACTCCAACACAGGACAACTGCGGTACCAAGGATAAAGAAATACTTTGATATAATCCCCCTATATGAATATATTCTGTATTCAATTAGAGATAGGAGAAGGAACAACTTCTAACTTCTATCTGAGTTGTTCAAATGTCTCCTTTAGAAGGAGTTTTGTAAATATATGTGCCAGCTATTCTTTTGTAGCCACATAGTCCAACTTGACTTCTTGTTTAACAACTTTCTCCCTGAGAAAATGGTACTTAATGGATATGTGCTTGGTCCTTGAATGCATAGCTAGATTCTTTTAGATTTTTATTACACTGGTATTATCACAAAGAATGTTGACTGGCTCATTAAAATCCACCTTGATATCTTGCAATGTTTGTTTCATCCATAATACCTAAGTACAACAAGATACAACAACTATATATTCAGCTTCAGCTGTTGATAAAAAGACTGATTCTTGTTTCTTACTTAACCATGCTACCAATTTATCTCCTATAAAGAATGCACCACCACTAGTGCTCTTTCTATCATCCACACAACCAACCCAATCTGCATCTGTGTATGCAGTTAAAGTAAAATAATTACCAATAGGATACCATAGACCATAATCTAATGTACTCTTCAAATATCTGAATATCCTCTTCACATCTTTGACATGTGTTTCCTTAGGAGTTGCTTGAAATCTAGCTACCATGCAAACAACTTGCATGATATTAGGCCTTGTTGCTATGAGATACAAGAGACTTCTAATCATAGATCTATACAAAGTTTGATCTACTAAAATAGGTTCATCATCTTTGCTAAGCTTACACCCATTGACCATAGGTGTACTGAATGGCTTGCAATCTTCCATCTTGAATTTCTTCATAATTTTCTTCACATACTTGGTCCAAGAAATGAAAATCCCTGTGTCTAATTGACTGACCTGTAAACCAAGGAAAAATACTAATTCTCCTAGCATGGACATCTCAAATTCTTTCTGCATAGTGTCAACAAACTCTCTACACATTTTGTGACTATCTCCACCAAATATTATATCATCAACATAAACAATGATAATCAACATATTATTACCTTCAGTTTTAAAATACAGATTACTAGTAGCTATACCTTTCTTATAACCTTGCTATTGAAGATATTTGTCCAGCCTAGCATACCAAGCTCGAGGAGCTTGTTTTAGGCCATATAGTGCCTTTTTCAATCTCCACATGTAATCTTTATTTTTAGTCACTTGGAATCTGTTGATGATCGTTTTGATGCAATCATAACAATAAGTTAAAATTCACATGAAATGAACTGAAACTATACTTGAAAGATAAGAAGGAATCATTTGAGATTCAACTAATCCCAAGTCTACAATGGTTCAGTTGGTCAAGTTCAGTTGGTCAATGTGAAGCTGTAATGTTCAAGGGGCCTTACGTAGTTTAGGTTTGTTTGGTGGTTTACTGGACTAAGAATATGCAAAAAGGTCATGAGATATGTCAATACTTTTCATTCCTTTGCATAAGAGTGATACTGTGCTGCAAGTTTTAGATGGTTTTCTTGAATTTTTTGCAGCTTTCTTCTTTATCTATTTATGAAAACTGTCTATTTATAGCTCTGTTATACATGCTTCTTCAAATTTGAGACAATTTCCTTTAGATTTCTACGTTTTCAGCTAAATATTCAGATGGGTTGGGAAAAGTTAGAAAGATCTAATCTATACCTCATTTAATCTACCGAAGGATCTAGTTGTTTCTGTTATGCACTATGTAAATACCACAGTAATTTGATCAAATCCACAGTAAAAACCTTAAATGCAAGTTCTGAGCATTTTCACAAACATACATTTAAAATTGCAAGCTCTCAAAGAAAATATTTCAAAACACAAAGAAGAGCAGGAGAACACTCAGAAGATAGATGCAGAACTCCAGATTCTATTGTATTAGAAACGAATAGTCATACATGATTTACAATGTAGGAATGACTCTTAGTTTCATTGATCATACTACAGAGAACTTACAAGCTTTACAGATACAGTAAGACAGCCAGACATTCCACGCGCACCTTACTGCAGACAAACAGGCGACCTCCTTCTTCTACTTCTAAACTATGCTAACTTGCTGTATGTTCCTAAAAGAAAATCCTGTTGTAGCCCCTGTTGTTTTCCTAAAATCCCTGTTGTAAAGTATTACAGTGTAGAGAGGCACAATATAAAGACATTCTGATTGTCCTCACTACAGGAAAAAAACCTAACTAAACCCCTGGTTCAAACCCCTGGTTACAGCAATAAATACAGGTGAACCAGCTCTCAAAATATCTCTGAGCAGTGTCAAATCTGGGTGAAATATTGCCCCTTCTGAGAAGTTCCAGCAGCTGGGTAATAACTTTTGTTTGTCTGTTGTAGTAATACCCTCAGCTGCAACTTTGTTCTTCACTTGAATGGCCTTGACTTTTTCGCACTTCATCCTTATCTTCCTGCTCCTGAGATCAGATTTCCTTCCTCCATGAGGTCACTGTGTTGACTTTCCAGCTGCTTCCTCAACTGCAAGTCTGCGAGACAAGACAAGCAATAAGTATTTCATTTATCACATAAACAGCAGGAAATTAAAATAATCGTTTAAATCCAGGTGATTGTGCAAAATCGTGGAAATCGGGTCCAGAATACTCTCAAAACACGTTCAAAACGCATACAGACCGCTCACAACCCATCGGGTCAACTATCGTTGACCGGGAAAATGCCACGGGCGCCAAAAAATGCTTTAAAACTCCACCGCTTCATTTCCCACCCATCGGCGTGTCAAAAAACATGTTGGCCGATATTCGTCATTTGGCCGATCACCCTTTTCGTCTGCATGATATTTTGGAAATATGATGCTCCTTCTTTCAAATGTCCAGATGACGTCATCGGGATGTTTCGCTTCTGCATATTGGGGAAAAGAACGACACCATCATCATCTTCATGTCGAAGGAAAATAGGAGGATATGAAATATGATCCTACTGCTGAGGAAAGGAAAATGATGGTGACATCATCGTCATATTCGGGCTTCGTTAAAATGCAAATGATGGCGTCATCGTCATGTTCAGTTAAGATCAGGGGATAAATGTAAAATCGGGTCACCTAAGGAGCATGATCAGGTGGTGAATGTAATATGACCCCTTTGCGGCCAAGGTAACCCTCTCGAAAGATCAGGATGATGATGACCATCAGGATATTTGGGGCTTTTGTCGAACTTAGAATAAGACGTCATCATCATATTCGCGAACCGGATCATGTTTTGGAAAATATCCTGCCGAAGGGAAATGTGATGATGATGATGATCAGGATATTTGCTTCTTCGTTTATCAGATCGGGATGACGTCATCATGATATCCGGGGCCTTTGTTAAACTTAGAACATGACGTCATCAGGATGTTCGCGAACCGGATCATGTTTTAGAAAATATCCTGCCGAAGGGAAAATGTGATGATGATGATCATCAGGATATTTGCTTCTTCGTTTATCAGATCGGGATGACGTCATCATGATATCCGGGGCCTTTGTTAAACTTAGAACATGACGTCATCAGGATGTTCGCGAACCGGATCATGTTTTAGAAAATATCCTGCCGAAGGGAAAATGTGATGATGATGATCATCAGGATATTTGCAAAAGGTCATTTTTCTCGGCAGGAGGACATTACGAAATGTCAGGTGGACAAACAAGATCATGATGATCTTGACAATATGACAGGATAAAAATATGATGATCCTCCTCATCGAATTATCATGATGACGTAACCATCATACTCCACCTTAGGAGTATGAGAATGAGTTGAGGTCATCATCAGGTTTGCGCTAGGGTGATATTTAAAATATGATCATGCTGTTGAGAAATGGAATATCACCCTCCCTTAAAAGATAGGGTGATCATCGTGATCATGCAAAAGGATATCAGGAGGATATGATGACGTCATCATCATCTTAGCGAATTTCAGCAAATATGACCCTCTTGTGAAAGATCAGGATGATGATCCTCCGATAGGATTTTGGCATGCGCATGCAAATTATGCAGATGGTGGATTTTCTAAGCAGGGTGATCTTATAATATCAGCATGATATTATAATGTCAGGTAATGTTAAAATATCAGCATGATGCTCGCGATACAAAAGACCGCTCGACGGGGAAAACTTACTATGACTTAAAGTTGACGTCCAGATATTTGAACCTCAGGATATTATCGGGGGGGCATTTTAAATATGATGATGATGTTCTTCATACAGCAAAACCGAGTTTATAAAATGTGACCCTCCTAAAATCATGATGCTCACGATGCGCCTAAGGCCATTTGACGGGTAAAGGGCACTACCACCTAAGATTGACGTCCGGATATTGCGACTGCATGATTTTTATCGGGTGATAGACCAAGATCAGGATGATCTTGACAACATGACTGAGGATAAAAATATGATGATCCTCTTGCGATTATCAGGTTTGACCAAAACTTTGACTGCTCATAACTCCCTCATATGGACGAATTTTCAAGTGATGTAAAAGGCAAACCTGCCTAGAATTTCAAGCTCTTTCTAAATATGAGGTCACAGAAACAAAATATGAACTTTGACAAACTAACCTCATGATGATGACCTACCTCATCCTGACCTTCATGATGATGATGCACCTGACTCATTTTTACCAAACCGCCAGAAAGCAGACAAACACAAGCAGAAGCAAAAAGTAAAACATCAGCAGGGGTCCCCATTTTGTTAAGGAGCATAATGGGGCGTGTTGTGAACATCACAACAACTAGCAACCAAAACAAAACAATTAAATTCAAAGTGTTCAAGGAAACTAGATGAAATGAATCCATAACTTCCGACTATCTTTCCTGCAAATTACTATTCAGCTTGAGACTCAAAGTATTCAATAAAGATGCATGAATTTCCATTTTTAGTTTAGTTGTGTGCACGTGATTAATTATCCTCATCTTGAAGATCGGTTGAACAAACCAGTGACTGACATTAGCCTATGTAGGTGAGGATATTCCCTCATAGCCGACCGGATAGAGCCTTGCTGCCAGCGAGCGTCTATAGCCCCGGCAAGGTTATCGTTACAATTCTCCTAAGTAGAGCCCCACTGCCAGCGAGCGTTCATAGCCCCGGTAGAGTTACTTAGATGGCTTAATCTGGATTTTCAGTATAATCCACTTTATTTATTTATTTATTTATTTTTTGTTTTCTAATTTTGAAAGATTTCATAAGATATAGCAATTTGTAACTTCATGATGCAAGGAGTGGACACTTGCTGAAATTAAGCTGAGAATTGTAATGGTAGCAAGGGTGACCTCTGATTTTTCACCTAATATCTACACTGGTAAGTTCAACAAACCCAAGGATTTTAGGTGTGTCATCGTGAGAAACTTACTTCGAATTCTCAATCACATTTATTGAATACAAAACTTCAGAAGATGAACAACTCTCTACATTCATGACAGTGACAAATTATGTGTAAATTGCAAATGATTAACTTGAATATCCTAAATTTTATACTGTTTTGAATGGTTGCTAGTTTTGCTCCTTAATACTCTAAAGTAAAATAAAGATCCCTGCTGAGGAGACAACAAACAAACCAAACAAACAAGCTGTACAGACAACACAACAAAAGAAAAACTGTACAAACAGAAAGAAACAAAAAACAAAAACAAACAGAAGACAAACTATACAAACAGCCAACCCAAAAGAAAATAGCAAAAAGAAGAACTGTACATTACCCACAGCACTTTACATTAAGAAAAAAGGACTGCCCCCTTTAACCTCAAGCCTGGAAGTAGTGTTTCAAATGCTGGCCATTAACTGGTAATGGCATATCTTCTCCAGTCAAGGTCTTAAGTCTAAAGGTGTTATCTCCTATTATTTCTGAGACTTGTAATGGACCCAGCCATAATTTATCGAATTTTCCATGGCTTCCTTTCTTTTCATGTGCTTTGTCCCAGCACAACACTAAGTCTGATATCCTAAATGTCTTGACTCTTGCCCTTTTGTCAAACCACCTCTTAACAACCGCTTGGTGTTTGGCGAACCTCTCGAGGGCTTGACCTCTTTTCTCCTCTAGTTGTAACATTTGCACTATTCTGGCTTCCCTATGGTTATCAAAGCCTAGATATTCATTGGCAAACTTCCAGGTTGGTATTCTCAGATTAACCGGAAGTATGGGATCAGTCCCATAAACTAAGTGATAAGGTGTGCTACCTAAAGCTGTTTTAAACTTGGTCCTGTCTACCCATAATGCATATCTTAACAGGGTATTCCACTCTCTAGGACTTTTGGCAATTAACCTCTTGATTATGTCTAATAAGATTTTGTTTGTTGATTTAGCCAGTCCATTACCTTGAGGGTAATAATTCGAAGAAAACCTTAGAATAATCCCATATTCAAATGCCCATTTAGAAAATTTTAAAGAAGAGAAAGCAGGGCCGTTATCACATACCAATGAATAGGGCGTTCCAAACCTGGTGATAATGTTTTCTTCAAGGAACTTGATAACTACCTCAGTTGTGGAAAACTTGCAGCAGGTGGCCTCAGTCCACCTTGTACAATAGTCGGTTACCGTCAATATAAATTTGTGTCCTGCAGAAGATGGGGGATTAATGACTCCGATAAAATCCAAGCCCCATTGTGCAAACGGTCTGGATTCGATCACAGGTTGCAGTGGATTGGCCAGATTTCTCCATTTGTCTGTTGCAGTCTGACAGGTGTGGCAACTTTTGATGTGACTCGTAGTATCTTTGAACATAGTGGGCCAGTAATAGCCCGCCCTCAGTATTTTGTGTGTTGTAGCTAAATGGGAACCATGACCGGTTCCGTACTTGTCATGTAGTTCTGTCAACACTCTATTAGCTTCAGTTCTGTTTATGCATCTCAGATAAATTCCATCATGGTTCTTCCTGAATAGAAGACCTCCTTGCACCATATAATTCTGTGCCTTAATCTTCAAAGCTCTCCTCTGAGAAGCCTTCATCTTGCTTGGGTATTTTCCAGCTATCAGGAAGGTGCTTAAATAATCGTACCAGCCTATGCGTCTTGGGAATTCAATACATATTGTTGTTTTATCAGATTTGGATCCATGTTTGCTATTGTCTGCACCAACGCCTGCCCTCTGACCAGCTTTGCGGGAATGATCTCCATGTCAAATTCTTGCAGTGTGGTGATCCATTTGGCTCTTTTTTCTCCAGGATCGTTTTGCATCAGCAACATTTTTACTGCTGCGTCTGGTACTATGGCTTTAATCTGGCTGCGCAGAATGTAGTGTCTAAATTTTTTCACAGCCTTCACTAATGCGAATGCCTGTCTTTCGATATCTAGATATCTCAGCTGTGCATCCTTCAGAGGCGCACTCATAAATGCTATGGGCCTCTCTTCATTGTTTTCACCTTTCTGTGTCAAGGCAGCCGCGACAGAATGAGAAGATGCAAAGGAGTAGATGTAAAATGGGCTTGTGTAGTCTGGACTTGCCAATACAGGAGCATTAGAAATTGCCTCCTTGATATCTTCAAATGCGGCTTTGGCCACTGGCGTCCATTCCATCTGTGCATCTTTCTTCAACATGGCATTCAACGGCTGCACGATCTCTGCAAAACCTGTTATAAACTTCTGAACAAAGTTAATTTTACCAAAAAATGATTTCAATTCTTTCCTACTGTTTGGTATTTGCAAATTTTTTATGGATTCTATTCTATCCGGATCAATTGAAATTCCATTTTCAGAAATGACATGGCCTAACAATTTTCCTTCAGTTACGCCAAATATACATTTCTTAGGGTTAAGGGAAATCCCATACCTTTCACATCGCCTGAGTACTTTTCTAAGGTCTTCGGCGTGGGTGGATGCATCCTTGGAATACACAGTTAAGTCATCCATATACACAACAATGCATTTTCCTGATAATCCACGAAATGCAACGTCCATGGCCCTCTGAAAAGTGGCACCTGCATTGATCAGACCAAAAGGCATCCTTCTATACGCATAATTTCCCCATTTGCAAGTGAAGGTGGTTTTTAGTCTATCTTCCCTATCAATTAAGACCTGATTATAACCTAAAAAACCATCTAAAAAAGACATCATCTTTGCGCCATTTACTGCTTGCAGTACTTCGTCTATTGGGGGCAAAGGATAATTATCCTTTTCAGATGCCTTGTTTAAATTTCTAAAGTCTACACACAACCTGATGTCTCCGTTTTTCTTCCTTACTGGTACTAAGTTAGCTACCTAGACAGAATGTCTGACTGGGAAAATTATCCCAGCGGACAGTAATTTTTTAACTTCCTCAAAGATTAAAGGCTCTAGAATGGCATTTACAGGCCTCTGTTTTTGCCTAAATGGTTTGACTTCTTTTCTTAAAGGTATTACGTGAGTTATGATGGACTCATCAAATGTTTTCAAGTCTTCATAAGTCCATGCTATGACATGTTTATATTCTTTCAGAACGTCCAGAACCTCTTTTCTAATTTCCTCAGAGCAAGCCTTCCCAATTAGTACACTTTGTGGATTTAGTTCAGTCCCTAAGTTATGTAAATCACACCTACCCCCTTCTATTTTGGGTAAGTCTTTCTGTCTTATTACCCCGTCGAAGTCATAGATGTGTTCTAATTCAATCACTCCTTTTGGTAAGAAGTTGCTCTTTAAGTTGATCATATCTTCTTCGTCCCATGTCACTTCAGGCCTTTCTTGTTCATCAATGATTTGGGCCTCAAATGCCTCATTACAAGTCAGAAAATTAATAATTTGCTGATCCTCTCCAAATACCTGAAAGTGTGTAACGTTGTCTGGTATATTGGGCACGTTAACTAGCTCAACAGCAAATCGTCTTAATCCTGACAGTGTCAGTGGTTCTAATGTACTAGCAGCAACTGCTCACGCATCTGGCCTGTGGTTCAGCTCTCTAGGAATGTGCTCTATGTTAAAAGCATCAAACGAATCCATTAAACCCCATACTCTATGTCTGTAACTAATCATCTTCTTATAATTGCAGGCATATAGTTTCCTCACTTGTCTGACTACTAATTCAGAGTCTGAAAATACTCTGATGGTTTTTACCCCTTTCTTGATGGCCATGACAAGTCCTAAAATTAGGGCCTCATATTCAGCAATATTGTTAGTGCAAGAAAATTGTAATCTATATGCTGCCAAATGTGATTTACCTTGAGGATTTATGAGTTTAATACCCGCACCTGCGCCCTGTTTTGATTTGGACCCATCACATTTTAATGTCCACATGCCATCTTTACTTTTCTGATCTTTTACCTTGGCATACTTTGTCCCTTTTATTGCCTGTGGGGTGTTATCTTGTTTATTCATGGGTTTTTCCGTTTGGTTATCTTTCATATGTGTGTTTTTAGTTTGCAACTCAGAAAGATAACTACCCTTGTCCTCTATTTCTTTTCCTAAATCTGGAATCAAGGCATCTATATTATCCTGAACATATCTCTGTGTCGGATCAGGATTCTCATCTTTCTCTTGTGACTCTACCCTCCCTATGCACTTTTTGTATTCATATTCAATGATGTCTTTGCATATTTCACAATTCTCCTCAGAATGTTGCCTATCATGGACTCTACACCTATTTTTATATAACTTACATTGGACTGGGAGACTGTGCGTAACGCACTCTTCCACCTCTCGTCTAATGGCACGACCGAATTTGTCTATTGCATTGTTTTCCTCATCTGAAGAATTTTCGTCAGACTCAATGAATAGTGTCGTTCTATTGTTGACACACTTCTTTCTAATGTTTAACATCATAATCTCTTCAATCTGCATCCCATTGTTGGTAATTCTATAGACACCTGGTTCAACAGCAGCATATAATATTTCATTAGTTCGATTATACTCTGTTATCATATGTTTCATTCTGGGCTCTGCCTCTATTCTGATCTGGTTTGGGATGCCTCTCCACGGTAACCACATGTGTGAAAAGTCAGTAGCCATATATCCGTTTAATGTCTTGGACCAATCTCTACTTAACAACATTCCATAATTTACGGGTATATCCACTACTTGAATGTCAATGATTTGGCTTACCCTAGGGTCTAAAGCTAATTGCACTTGAATGTTCATGAGTTCTCCTATCACGCTAACCTCGGTCTTATCTAATTGCGTGACAACCTTGGCAGATTTGGTGGGAGTCAGCCCGAGAGTTTTACATATTCCTAAGGGCATTACGTTGGCTGAAGCACCAGAATCTACCATGCAATTGTGTATATTCTTCCCACACAACCTAACAGTTAACAAGAAAGGTTGAGTATCCCTCTTATCCGCATGTATTACTACATTAGTATTGGAAGGCTGCTCAACTTTCTTACCCTTCTCCTTAGGTGGTGAATCACTATTAGGAACAGTTATATCAGCAAACACCTTATTTGTTATGGATGTATCCAAGGATTTTAAAAAAGCATTTCTGATCCCTGGGGTCTTCAATAATTCATTTAGAGGTATACTGACCTTAATTTTCTTTATTTCCTCTGATAAGTAATTCATTAATCTTGTTGTCTCTATTGCTTCTGTCTTACTTGTTTGATCCTTTTGCGCTGTTGTTCCATTATTTGTGTGCTGACCAGCTTTAAGTATGGCAGGATTATTGCTAGCATTTTGATCTGGGGGTGTATTAATGTTATTCGGAGGAGTGGAAGTGGTGAAAGGTCCTCCCGGCCTAGGGTTGTTCCTCAAATTGTAGGTGTGGCTTTTATTTGTCTGTTGAAAGGCCTGCACCTCTTCTGTTTCATTTAATATCTCATTTTCAGATTCAAAAGGAAACTGAAAAGCATTTAACACAAAGGCTGCTTCAGGATAAAGACTTTCACAACAGTATGGTTCATCCTCTAGCAATTCATCCTCTTTCTCTTCTGCAGTTGCAAAGGTAAACGTTTCTAAGACTAATGCTATGTCATATTCTGAGGGTACTACCTCATTACCCTTAGGAATGAGAAATTCAGAGGTAGGAGGCTGTACATCTATGTTGAAAATACTAGCAGCCAAGTGGAACTGTGGACAGTCGTGCTCAGCATGGGCATTGGTATTGTGAAATCTGCACCAATTTTTGGGTGCTGTACTGGCCATTTGTATGCTAGTCGTTTGTTTTGCACCATGATTATCTATACTCTCAAAAGGAGAAGCCAGAGTACCGTTATTGGGCCCAGTGTTCCATGTCTTGGGTGGCCTAGGTTGATTCTGATTTTTGTTATTATTGCCCCAGGTCCTATTATCTATCACTGGCCCCCTATTTTGCATTGGTTGCCCCTGACTGGGGCCTTGATGCTGATTGTAGTTTTGGTTCTGATTGTACTGCTGATTTTGATTGAGACTATAATTCTGATTTTGGCCTTGGTTGTGATTTTGATGTGGATTGTAGTTTTGGTTGCTTCTTCCATAGAGGTTCTCATTTCTTAGCTGTGTCACCTCGGTTGTTAATCTTTTCAAATGTGCAGTAATTTCTTTAATTTCTTCCCTATCCTCTTGTGCTTTTGCCATAGTTACATCCCTAGGAAGTTGGAAGAAAGGCTGACCATTATTTTGACTGTTATTGGAAGTACTAGCCGTGTAAGGAGTTATATCTTGGATTGGAGTAGGATTATACACAGGTGTATAAGAAGGAACTGGATTTACTAGTGGAGCGTGCTGCACAGGGACTCCATTCCATGGCTGTGCCTGATTCTGCACCCCAAAATTTCCTCCATTGACAAATGGACTGTAAGTTGTATGTCTCATTTCTTGGTTCACTGAGGCTGCCTCTTTATAGGCTTTGGATATTGAATCTATGTCAGGTTTTCTTTTGACAAACATGGCGGTTAAAGGATCCAAGGCAGCATAGTACATAGCCAACAAGGGAGCATCATCTATGGTATAAGGGGGTACTAGCCTAGAATAGGCCTTTTGAAATCTGTCATTGAAATTATCAATTAGCTCTCCCTCACCTCGTTTTATAGCAGCCAATTTATGATACAAAGCGCAAGGGTCAATGGGTCCTCTAAATCTTGACAGAAATGCTTCTTCCATAAGTGCCCAGGAAGAAATGTAACCATTGGGTAAGTTTACGTACCAGCTAGAGGCCTGCTCATTAAAGGTGTAAGGAAACAATCTACACACAACATCCTCGTGCTCTAACATAGCCCTAAAACATGCCTCCTTAAATATTCTAATATGATCTTCTGGGTCCTGATGCAACTGGTATTTGGGACATATCTTTTCTGGATTTTTTGGCATCTCATGATAATCATTGAAGAGTATGGGAGAATTGACATCGAAATAAACCATTGCAGGTGTTTGAGCTTGACTTGAACTCATAGGAATACCTGGATTGATTGGTGGATTAGGATTTACAGGAGGATTGAGACCTCCAGGAGTGCCTGAACCAAGATTTAAAGATCTGAACAGTGATCTGTCAGGACTTACAATACTACGGATGTTAAAAGGTGACCCAGGAGGTGTTCCAGATGAACTTCCCATTTGCGATATCTTTGGATTCCAAATTAAAGGGTTTTTACTTCGCCTTGTATCAAGTAGTTGCACAAATATATCTCCTGAACTGGATTTAGACCTAGTCACCCTATTACTGTCGTTAGCCAGTTTGAAATGAAACCTAACTCAGGAAGGCCCTCCTTCTAGCGCCAGAAAACTGTTGATGATCGTTTTGATGCAATCATAACAATAAGTTAAAATTCACATGAAATGAACTGAAACTATACTTGAAAGATAAGAAGGAATCATTTGAGATTCAACTAATCCCAAGTCTACAATGGTTCGGTTGGTCAAGTTCAGTTGGTCAATGTGAAGCTGTAATGTTCAAGGGGCCTTACGTAGTTTAGGTTTGTTTGGTGGTTTACTGGACTAAGAATATGCAAAAAGGTCATGAGATATGTCAATACTTTTCATTCCTTTGCATAAGAGTGATACTGTGCTGCAAGTTTTAGATGGTTTTCTTGAATTTTTTGCAGCTTTCTTCTTTATCTATTTATGAAAACTGTCTACTTATAGCTCTGTTATACATGCTTCTTCAAATTTGAGACAATTTCCTTTAGATTTCTACGTTTTCAGCTAAATATTCAGATGGGTTGGGAAAAGTTAGAAAGATCTAATCTATACCTCATTTAATCTACCGAAGGATCTAGTTGTTTCTGTTATGCACTATGTAAATACCACAGTAATTTGATCAAATCCATAGTAAAAACCTTAAATGCAAGTTCTGAGCATTTTCACAAACATACATTTAAAATTGCAAGCTCTCAAAGAAAATATTTCAAAACACAAAGAAGAGCAGGAGAACACTCAGAAGATAGATGCAGAACTCCAGATTCTATTGTATTAGAAACGAATAGTCATACATGATTTACAATGTAGGAATGACTCTTAGTTTCATTGATCATACTACAGAGAACTTACAAGCTTTACAGATACAGTAAGACAGCCAGACATTCCACGCGCACCTTACTGCAGACAAACAGGCGACCTCCTTCTTCTACTTCTAAACTATGCTAACTTGCTGTATGTTCCTAAAAGAAAATCCTGTTGTAGCCCCTGTTGTTTTCCTAAAATCCTTGTTGTAAAGTATTACAGTGTAGAGAGGCACAATATAAAGACATTCTGATTGTCCTCACTACAGCAAAAAAACCTAACTAAACCCCTGGTTCAAACCCCTGGTTACAGCAATAAATACAGGTGAACCAGCTCTCAAAATATCTCTGAGCAGTGTCAAATCTGGGCGAAATATTGCCCCTTCTGAGAAGTTCCGGCAGCTGGGTAATAACTTTTGTTTGTCTGTTGTAGTAATACCCTCAGCTGCAACTTTGTTCTTCACTTGAATGGCCTTGACTTTTTCGCACTTCATCCTTATCTTCCTGCTCCTGAGATCAGATTTCCTTCCTCCATGAGGTCACTGTGTTGACTTTCCAGCTGCTTCCTCAACTGCAAGTCTGCGAGACAAGACAAGCAATAAGTATTTCATTTATCACATAAACAGCAGGAAATTAAAATAATCGTTTAAATCCAGGTGATTGTGCAAAATCGTGGAAATCGGGTCCAGAATACTCTCAAAACGCGTTCAAAATGCATACAGACCGCTCACAACCCATCAGGTCAACTATCGTTGACCGGGAAAATGCCACGGGCGCCAAAAACACTTTAAAACTCCACCGCTTCATTTCCCACCCATCGGCGTGTCAAAAAACATGTTGGTCGATATTCGTCATTTGGCCGATCACCATTTTCGTCTGCATGATATTTTGGAAATATGATGCTCCTTCTTTCAAATGTCCAGATGACGTCATCGGGATGTTTCGCTTCTACATATTGGGGAAAAGAACGACACCATCATCATCTTCATGTCGAAGGAAAATAGGAGGATATGAAATATGATCCTGCTGCTGAGGAAAGGAAAATGATGGTGACGTCATCGTCATATTCGGGCTTCGTTAAAATGCAAATGATGGCGTCATCATCATGTTCAGTTAAGATCAGGGGATAAATGTAAAATCGGGTCACCTAAGGAGCATGATCAGGTGGTGAATGTAATATGACCCCTTTGCGGCCAAGGTAACCCTCTCGAAAGATCAGGATGATGATGACCATCAGGATATTTGGGGCTTTTGTCGAACTTAGAATAAGACGTCATCATCATATTCGCGAACCGGATCATGTTTTGGAAAATATCCTGCCGAAGGGAAATGTGATGATGATGATCATCAGGCTATTTGCTTCTTCGTTTATCAGATCGGGATGACGTCATCATGATATCCGGGGCCTTTGTTAAACTTAGAACATGACGTCATCAGGATGTTCGCGAACCAGATCATGTTTTAGAAAATATCCTGCCGAAGGGAAAATGTGATGATGATGATCATCAGGATATTTGCTTCTTCGTTTATCAGATCGGGATGATGTCATCATGATATCCGGGGCCTTTGTTAAACTTAGAACATGACGTCATCATGATGTTCGCGAACCAGATCATGTTTTAGAAAATATCCTGCCGAAGGGAAAATGTGATGATGATGATCATCAGGATATTTGCAAAAGGTCATTTTTCTCGGCAGGAGGACATTACGAAATGTCAGGTGGACAAACAAGATCATGATGATCTTGACAGTATGACAGGATAAAAATATGATGATCCTCCTCATCGAATTATCATGATGACGTAACCATCATACTCCGCCTTAGGAGTATGAGAATGAGTTGAGGTCATCATCAGGTTTGCGCTAGGGTGATATTTAAAATATGATCATGCTGTTGAGAAATGGAATATCACCCTCCCTTAAAAGATAGGGTGATCATCGTGATCATGCAAAAGGATATCAGGAGGATATGATGATGTCATCATCATCTTAGCGAATTTCAGCAAATATGACCCTCTTGTGAAAGATCAGGATGATGATCCTCCGATAGGATTTTGGCATGCGCATGCAAATTATGCAGATGGTGGATTTTCTAAGCAGGGTGATCTTATAATATCAGCATGATATTATAATGTCAGGTAATGTTAAAATATCAGCATGATGCTCGCGATACAAAAGACCGCTCAACGGGGAAAACTTACTATGACTTAAAGTTGACGTCCGGATATTTGAACCTCAGGATATTATCGGGGGGGCGTTTTAAATATGATGATGATGTTCTTCATATAGCAAAACCGAGTTTATAAAATGTGACCCTCCTAAAATCATGATGCTCACGATGCGCCTAAGGCCATTTGACGGGTAAAGGGCACTACCACCTAAGATTGACGTCCGGATATTGCGACTGCATGATTTTTATCGGGTGATAGACCAAGATCAGGATGATCTTGACAACATGACTGAGGATAAAAATATGATGATCCTCTTGCGATTATCAGGTTTGACCAAAACTTTGACTGCTCATAACTCCCTCATATGGACGAATTTTCAAGTGATGTAAAAGGCAAACCTGCCTAGAATTTCAAGCTCTTTCTAAATATGAGGTCACAGAAACAAAATATGAACTTTGACAAACTGACCTCATGATGATGACCTACCTCATCCCGACCTTCATGATGATGATGCACCTGACTCATTTTTACCAAACCGCCAGAAAGCAGACAAACACAAGCAGAAGCAAAAAGCAAAACATCAGCAGGGGTCCCCATTTTGCTAAGGAGCATAATGGGGCGTGTTGTGAACATCACAACAGAATCCTTCAGGTTTCTCTATATAAACTTCCTCATCCAAATAGCCATTGATAAATGCATATTTAACATCCATCTCATACACCTTGAATCATTTATAAATTGAATATGTAAGAAACATTCTAATGTCTTCAATCCTAGCCATAGGTGCAAATGTCTCATCAAAATCTATGCCCTCAACCTGAGCATAGCCCTTGTAGACTAATCTAGCTTTATTTCTAGTTATTTGCCCATCTTAATTCAATTTATTTCTAAATACCCATTTTGTCCCAATGACATTCTTATCAGTAGGCTTTGGAACAAGTTCCCAAGTCTGATTTTTCTCTATTTGACTAAGTTCTTCCTTCATGGCTTCAATCTAACTTTCATCCTTACTAGCTTCTTCATAATATTTTGGTGGACAAAGCAACCTTTTACTAATCTGACTCAATGCACCTCCAAACAGAGAGAAAGCATAGCCACTAGTGGGACTTCGACTATCAAAGTCACATGCTTAATCTGCATCAACAAAACCTTGTATGTTGAGCATTGGAATGTTGATACAATTTGGGCAAGTGACTTAGATAGTCGAAGGCCCACTAGTGGCTATGTTTTCTCTCTCTTTGAGGTGCACTGAGTCAAATGAGTAAAAGGTTGCTTTGTCCACCAAAGAAGAAGAGTATATGGCTGCTACATATGCCTCTAAAGAGATGGTATGGTTACAGAGACTTGGTATAGGTATTGGTTTTGATTGCAGGATAGTGAGGATTGGATGTGACAATCAAAGTGTCATATGTTTGGCCAAATATCCTATGTATAAGGGTGATCACACAATACTGTGTCCCACTTTTTGGCCAAAGTAGGACATTGAAATCAACATTTTAAACCAAAATTCCACTTTATGACACCTATAGCAACTAAACCATTAAGAATTTGAAGATGATATGAACTAGTGACTTTTGAGATTTCATGTGTAGATTCTAAATATATTTTTTTAAAAATTTAAGAAATAATTTGTGGATTTTTTTACGTAACTTTTAGTAACTTATTATTTATAATTAACAACATTTTTAGACAATGACATTCATAGCATACAACATAACTTTTTTTATAGAAAGTATAAAATTATAATTTTTTAAACATATGTTTGCAACACCAATATCTAGTCTGCAGATATTTTTTCATAATTGTTTGTTGCATATTTTTTAATTAATTTTTGAAGTGAGATTAATTATAGTTCAGACATAGGTTTATACCATACAACATAAGTTTTTCTGTATACATCCAAATTAACTTATGCTTTCTTTTGTTGAACCAAAGACATCAATATCTATTGAACAAATATTTTTAAATTTTTTTCTCTATTTTGTTATTATTCCACATGTGTGGAATAGAGACCTTGATGTTTGATGGGTTTAAATATTGGCCTCTTCTGTGTTGTTTTTATATGCTTTCAGACCTTTTGCACATGATCTTCCAGATACTTTTCAAACATTACCATCATGATATATTGTCTTTTTATATACTTTGCAAAACGTTGAACCTATTTTGTTAATATGAAATATGGTGATGATATTTATCAATTGAATGATTTGAACATGAGTATGTATGCAATATAGATGAGATTCTATGGTTTAATTATGAAGGTTATTTGCGTGCATATGTTTTGTGGATTAACCCCTGTGCAAAAACAAGCATGTGGTAACAAGGAGAGGAGAATTTGCAGCAAGTCACAAAATAGGGGAATTGAAGGAAGTTGAAATCAAGCTGCCAAAAGTGTAAGTAGCTGGAAGCTGAACGTGAATCATTATGGGAACAAATAAATGCAGAAGTAGACTTGTTCCGAGATTCTAAACACAACTTATGTGTTTCTCATATGAGTCATTGCATATGAATTCTTATTTGAATGGGATTCTCCTTCCTCTATTCAGTTAGAATTAATAAATCAATCTTAACTTTGTATCCTAATATCTAGGAATAGATTAATGATTGTAGTTTGTTAGTAGTTGAATAAGACTCTCTCATTTTGTATAAGTTAGGGGATGAGCTCGAAGTCAAGTTAGTTATTCATTTGTTAGTTGTTTTATTCAATATTAGAAGATACAACAGTTATTTTCTCCAGACATGAATTGTTGAAATGCAATTATTGAATACAATCTACAAAGAAGATTTTGTTTGAAGTATTTCCGTGATATGGAATGAACGAAACTATGTGTTAAGTGGATGCATGAGTATCTGAGTTAGATTTGATTTCCAGCTAAGTGAGTCAGTCCCCTGAGCTGGCCACTCAAGGTACTGATCTTCACTTCATTTATTTTCTTATTCATTTATGCATTCTTGTTAAAGTTGTTTTCCATTATTTTATAAATGCATTGTGAGTTAAGTAGAATACTCTTGTTGTTAATTACAATAGCTGTGGTTCATGAACAAATGTATAATTGATCCATCTTAGTCCTCTAGAGGTTAGCATTAGCTTTCTCATCATTTTGAATGGTTTTGGATTAGTTCTTTACTTTTTTGTTGTTAGCAGTTATCTACAACTTATGCTGAAGGTACCTGTAGCCAAGTTAGGTTCTGTAACTATTTTAATGTTCTTGCATTTATGTGAATTCCAGCAAAGTAGAATAATCTGAGTAGGTTTGAATAGGATAGTTTAGGAGAATATGAGCCCTTGAAGGCACATATTGTGCAGTGCCATCATAAGCTTATGCTCCTTGGTTGATAATTTTGTAGACACCCTAAAATGACCAAGTTGCCGCACCACTTGCTTTTCGTAATCTGCCAAATCACCTGCATTTCACACATTAATTAAATAATCTAATTATTTAATTAATTTCAACAAATTCTTCTAAATCACAAAATTACGATTTTAATTAAATAAATCCTCGTTATTTAATTAATTAAATCAAATTCCTCTATTATTCTTCTACAATTAAATAATTTCAATTATTTAATTAGATCATTATCTTCTTTCCAAAAATCAAATCCACATTAATTAGATAAATCCAATTATTTAATTAATTCACCACAAATTCTATCTTATCTATAATTAAATAATTCTTAAATTATTTAATTAAATCAAAATCATGCGCAAACAATTAAATAAATTTATTTATTTAATTTGCTTTCAAATCTTCTAAATTAAATAATTCTAATTATTTAATTATTTCTTCCAAAATATCTACTTTAAATTTAAATAAATTAATTATTTATTTAAATTGCTTTTTCTTCTAAATTGAGTTATCTCTAATATAACTCAAGCTTTCTTGCTCATGCAATTAAATATTTCTAATATTTAATAAAGTAAAATATCTTCTTTTCTAATGCAAATCCCTTCTTCTTGTTTTAAATCACTTAACTGATTGTTATATTCTATTAATTGCTTTAACTCATTCTTCTATTCTTGATAACTACTCTCATGCAAAAGAAAGCAAGACACTGCACGTTCCTCAACTGTTCTCCTCCGTTGATTCTTCTGAATTATCTGGACCATTGATCGATCTTCCTTGAAACCTATATAAACCCCCCTCATCTCCTTCATTGAGTTTCTCTCTTTGATCGTATTCTCATGCATACTTAACAGAGCTTTGAGCATACAAAATGCGTCAATTGAGCAACCTTACGATCTCTTAACATTGATCTTTGAGCACATTGAGCACACTACTTGCTTGTTGCAGCTATGGTTTCGCAACTTGATTGAGCAATCCACACATCTCCAAAGGGAACAACACAAATTTTGGTAATAGCTTTTATTTGTCTTTGATTTTATGATAAATGGCTTTTACTTAGATTGGTTCGCTTTATGTGATTGGTTTTTGGTTTTATTAGTTTAGATTTAATCGATTTTTCCTCATACACATTCTGGCACGCCCGGTGGGACCCACTAATCCCTCTTTTTCTTTTAGAAATTGATTTTTTTTGAAGTACAGTACGGAATAGCACATCTTGACATAGAAAAGTGCCTTTGGTAGAGTAGAACAGTGCTTTCAGGCCATCCCGCAGCGCCTTTGGTAGCACAGAATCGCGCTTTTGGTAATACAGTGAAGCGCACATGAAAAAATAGAAAAGTGCTTTTGGTATAGAAGTAAAGCACTTTTGGTATAACAGAAAAGTGCTATTGGTATAATAGTAAAGCGCTTTTGGTTAGGATAACAGGCTTGCAAACTTCAAAACCCCATAACTTTCTCAAAACTTAACGAAATTCAATGCTTTTTTTTTAAATTGCATAGAAAATCATAAGGAATCCATTGGTGATATTTAATCTCTTGTATCTCATCATTTTGTTACCAATTTTATGGATTTCACTTTGGTTTTCTAGGGTTTCTAACTTATTGTTAGGGTTTTAAGTTGATTTCAAACATCTTGTTATTTTCTTTGGAACTAATATCACTTGGTGCAGCGTCTTATCACTTATCAACATCCTGGATCATCACTCAATCATTCAATCAGCCTTTGATTTAGCTTTTTTGATGAAATATTATTTTTTGCAGGCCTGTTATTACACTATGCATTTGGTAGTACAGTAGCTCACTTTTGGTAGCAAAGTAGCTCGCTTTTGGTAGCAAAGTAGCTCACTTTTGGTAGAACAGTACCACACTTCTGGTAGCATAGTGCATCACTTCTGGTAATACAGTAAGTCATTTTTGGTCTTCAACACATCGCTTTTGGAAACACAGTAAAGCACTTTCGGTAAGACAGTAGTTTGCTTTTGGTCAAATTGTTTTATTTTTGCTAACCTGTGGGTTTTTGTGGAACTAACTGACTTGTTGCAGCTTCTTACTACTCACACAGAGCAAATAGGTGTTTTTAACATGTTCATGCAGGACAAGCGTTGAAGAAATCTTGATTTATCCCACTAAGTCTTAGAAACACATTGCCTTCTTAAAGGATAATTGAACAAATCATTTCAGCAATTTAAGTCTTAGGAACATACTGCTTTTCTTAAGGGACAATGGACATGTATGTGAAAAGACCTCAATTTTCTAAGGGACAATGGACATGAATGCCAAAACACTTCAATTTCATAAGGGACAATTGACAACTACAAACGTGTGTGTGCCTAATTTAGTTGCACCTTATTTTTCTTATAACGGGACAATTGAACCTTTGTTTGACGTGCTTGCTCTTACATTTCAGTACTTCCTTTAGAAGGGCCTGCTTTTGGATTGCGCTTCATCCAAAAGGGACGACCCTAAGCGGAGTTTTCTTTTGAATTGCTATATAAGAGGGATAAGGTGAAAGCCAAGTCCTAACCGACATCAGCCTTACCTTGTGGTGCCAAACTGAAAAGAGGTGTACTAGCTCTTTGTGGAAATAATTTTCACATTGAGCGAAGTGTTTGATACTCTTAGTAGGATTGGTTAAAGCTTTTAGTAGCTTATCACATTGCTCATAAGGCGTTGGTCCCTCAAATTTACTAAGAACCATTCTAGATAGAGACTACCCAACCTACCTCCGAACATTGCGGTAATCATCAGTGCAAGGGGAATCGATTTAAGCCCTTAAGACACTCACCATTGGCTCCCTTGAGAAGAGATAGTATTCCCTTGGCCATAAAGCTCTTGTGACCTACTTGAGCTTTCCAAGGGGAGGGTGAGATATCCCTACCTATCGTCTCTTGCAAAGATATTAAATATCTAACACCTTTATGGAATGATATTTTTATCGACGGAGTATTAAGCTATGAGCTAATCTACTGCAATGAAACCTTGTCTCTAGGGATAAAAAGTGCTTGTTATTGTTTGCAATTGTCTTATACCTATGGAAACATTGGGCTTATTTTGAGCCTTGAACATACACTATCTGTTGTGTCAGTCCTTGTTTTTTGATCACTTGTTTGCTGTGTTTTCTCTTGCCAAACAAATCCAATCAGAAACAGAACCAATCTATCAAAATTTTGCCTTTTAGAAGCATCAAACACTACTTTGGCGCCCCTGGTATTATAGTAGCTCACCTTTGGTAGTATAGTAGATCGCCTTTGGTATAGCAGTACCTCACCTCTAGCAAAACTCTACTTCAACACCTTTGGTATATCAGTAGCTCACTTTTGGTAACCTTAGCTCGCCTTTGGCATAGCAGTAACTTGCCTCTGGTAGCTCAGTCCATCGCCTTGGCATCACAGTAACATGCTTTTGATTGCACAGTCCTGCGCCTCTGGTCAAACAGTATAGCGCCTTTGGTCCAGTACATTGTGCATCAGATTTTGTCCTTTTCTCAAAGCACCTCACAGAATCCCAGCATTACCTTTTATCCTAGTGTATCCCATGGTAACCACTAGGCTCCAGCAAACTATGAAGTCCAAGCAAGTTGTCCCTAAAAAGCGCAAGTCGCCTCCTCGCACACCACAATCAGGTGCCTCAACATTACTCCCAAGGTTACTCCTAGTACACCCGCGGCAAAACCAATCAGTTCTTTGAACATGCCGCACATTGACCACCCTAGTACTCCTCAAGAAGGTAGGGTCCCTTTGATAAATACACTCCAGTACACCACCGGCTTGCCTCCGGATTTTGTGCCACAAGGATATACTATGGAGCCACTCCCATCTCAGGAGGAAAGGGTCCCTTTGGTAAGCATTCCTCACTATACCACCGGCTTGCCTCTGGATTTTGTGCCACAAGGTTATATCGTAGATCTAGCCCCATCTCAAGAAGAGCGACACTTTGAAATAGGTCAATCCTCTCAGGAAGATGGGCAAGATCTTGATGAATTCATACAAGAGCCTAGAGTCGTGGCCACCTTTGACAAAATCCTTAGTGAGAACCAGGATCATTTCTTTCGCTTACTTGCAGAGCAAGGAGCCAAGTTACCTCAAGATTTTGATTTATCCTCTCTCAAGGAGACAAACAACACATTGAGTGCCATGCAAGCAGTGCAAACCATGTCCACGGTGACTACGCCCTTACCTGCACAAGGCTCACAGTATAGGAATCCCCTTTTTCAAAACCCAACAGAGGAGAGGGTCGTATCACCGCTTCTGACTCCTATGGAGATCTACAAAAACCAACAAGAAACTCTCCAACATCAAGCAGAGTTAGCTAAGCAAGCCACCTTAGCTCGATCAAATACGCAACAACCTCCTAAAGTGTCCACACCAATCGCAAGTGGAATATTGGTTACTCCCTCATGAATAGGTTTCCCACCAAACTACAATCCGAGGAACAACTATGTAGCCATGCAACAAGGGTCTCAACAAATACCACCTCCCATATCATCAAACCTTCATGTCTCTCAACCAATTAGAGTCATGCAACCCCAACCACAACATTCTTCTACTCTCATCCTCAATCAACCTCAACCGTCACAAATCACTTCTACCTATGCCCCTCCTCCACAATGTTCATCCTCGCTCAATTTCTTTCACACATTGCCTAGCCACTCTTAACATTCCCAACATCAAGTTTCTCAAAGCTATGTGCCGCCATCACAACCTAATCAAACGCACTTTAGCTTTCCTCCACCCAACTCTTTTCTTCAACCATCACAAAGCCAACATTCTTACCTAGCGCCACCTCCACCTCTGCCGAATCAAAACCTTGAATTCCAACCCAATCTAAACCAAACATACAATGCATATGATCCCAACCAATCTTACAACCCTTATAATACCAATGCTCATGGCTTACAATACAATCTTCCGTATGGGCAATAGCGGCCACTTCTAGGACAACAAGAGATGTTTCCCACCCCTCCTACAGCAATGGAGCTCAAGATTGCAGAAGTTCAACAACAGCTATCTGATCTTACATTTGGCCACACCAAGAAGACCTTCTCTTTAGAGGAAGTGTGTCCTTACCCTTTTGATTGGTCATTACCAATGATCCCTTTTCCTCAAAATTTCACTATTCCCAAGTTCGATAAATACAAAGGAAAAGGTGACCCAAAAGACCATCTTAGGGAATTCTATCTTGCCTGCTTCGAGGTCTCACATAATGACACATATCTTATGTATTTCTTTCTTCGTAGTCTTGGAGGTCAAGCTATAGAATGGTTCTCACACTTACCCACGGGTATCAAGTCTTTCAATGAGCTAGCAGAGAAGTTTGCCACCCACTTTTCTTACAATGCAGAGCATGAGATTTCCATGACTGATCTATGCAACAATAAATAGAAAAATGCTAAAATTTTCATTTCTTTCCTTCAACGGTGGAGACAAATGGCTAGCAAATTCCTTTTCAAGATTCCAGAGAAACAGCTTGTTAGCATATTTGTGCAGAACCTCAACCAAGAGTTAGGTTTCCATTTGCAAATTCTTAGTGCTACAACCTTCGACGAAATCACATACAAGGGAATCAACATTGAAAAAGCCCTCATTGCTAAGGGTGTGGTCAAAATCTTCAAAGAAACAAAAGACAACGCTCCTCATCAACAATCGAACGATAAACCCAAATATTGGAACAGAAACAAAAACATGGTCAATGATGGTGTGGTTGATTCTAAACATGTCCAAACGTTGCAAACACCGCTATAGCTCTCCAAACCAAGTCAAGCTCCGCCTCAACAATAGTAGCAACAACGACAACTATATCAAAATCAACAACAACGACAACAGGAGCGACCTCAACAAGATTACCCTCCACGACGTCAATTTACTCCCTTGGGAGTGCCTATGGAGTTGGTCCTACAACAGGTTTTACAGAAAGGACTCATCACCTTACCAGATGCACCCCCATATGGTGAACCAGTTTACAAAACTGTGTGGTATAGAGAAAATGAATACTGTGAATTCTATCGAAGCAAAGGACATAGGACTGTGTCGTGCATGAAAATCAAGCACCTAATCCAAAATCTCATCGACGGCAACCTAATCACTTTTGAGAATGAACAAGCGGCTCAAAACACAAACAAAGATCTCAATATGTACAAGGAACCATTCCCTCATCATGGTCCACCTCCTCCTCAGGATAGAGGTAAAGTTATCAATCATGCTTCCATTGTCAGTCGTTTCAAAGAGAGTTGGGTGTCTACCCTCACCATCAAAGGTCAATCTACGGATTGCGCTATTACAACTCGTCATGGTTGTGTCACCATTCGTGGTCCTACATCCAGTCTGCTGACTCAATCTGATTATAATCTTGTCAAACATCTCAGGAAAATGCCAGCACAAATCTCTATCTTGGACCTTCTACGGTTATCACCTGCACATAGAGTAGTGCTAGAAAAAGCCCTCCAAGAGTCTTCGGTTCCTAACAACATAGCAGTCACGGATTTCCAAGCTATAGTAGGTAACATTGCTTCTCCCTACAATGTGGTCTTCTCTGAGAAAGATCTCCCATCCCATGATCCTTGTCACAATGATGCCCTTCATATTGAGGTTCTCATCCATAAGCGCAAAATCAAATGCATACTCATAGATGGTGGTGCTAGTCTCAACATCTGTTCTTTAAAGTTACTAAAGCAATTGGGATACTCTGAGGATCATGTTAGCACTAATCATAGTATTACAATCAAAGGGTATGATGATGCTGAACGCCGTTCAGAAGGTGTTATCCACTTGCCTATACAACTGGGCCCTGTCATGCTTGAAACTAGGTGTCAAGTCCTTGATATTGAGCTGCCTTACAACATTATCCTAGGCCACCCATGGATTCATGCAATGAAAGCTATTCCCTCCATGTACCATCAGTCACTAAAGTTCCCATTCAATGGTACGGAGATTACTATCCCAGGAGACCCCAATCCTTTCGAATTCTGTCGTGTCTTGCAAGGAAGCTATAAGAATTGCAACCAAGTGCCAAAAAATGACAAAGCCCTTGAATCCCCACTATATGTTGACCCTGCAACACTGACTCTAGGCTCTATAAGTGAACCTAATCCTTTGCCTATGATCACAGCTCGCATCCGAGATATAGGCTTTGGCACTTACGATAGCTCAAAATCTTGTTGTGTAGGGTGGATACCTTTATCTCCAAAATCTTACGGCCAACCACCCATTGCCAAAGTAACTAAAAAAGTAGTTATTTCTCCCCCAACATTCCTAACCCAATTCCAACATGGATGGTTATTGGAAGAGGAAACTCTTGAGGACATTTCTTCTTGGCTCTATAAGGAGAAAGAACCAATCACAATACCAGTCAAGCAATATGGCAATGGCTTAAGAATAGTAAAAAACATGGGCTATAAAGGCAAAGGTGGCCTTGGGAAATAGAATCAAGGAACTATGGAACCCATTGTTGTGACAAAGAAGCTAGATAAGAAGGGATTAGGATTTGGTAAGAAGGTACCGTACAGCTTGGACATCAAGTATATCCTTGACGAGGTAGCTGACACTTTTCCCGCCGATTCGACGTCTACAGAGGATATCATCGATGACTTGTCCCTCCATATGACCAACCTCTTCGCAGAATCCTCCATTTTTACGCTATCCTCTGTATCCTTAACCTCCACCACCAGCACCCAGAATGTCACACTTGTCTACCCTGAACTTATCGATTGGGACCAACAAGGGTCCCCCATTATAGATGTATTTCAGAATGATGAAGCTTTAGCTGAGTTCATGGGACTTCGGGAAGGTATCCCTCTTGGTGATCATAAAGTAGGTTTTGTAATGGAACTATAATCAAAGGCTTATTTTGGTGAGAATGCCAAATCCTCCAGTCGCAAAAATGAAAATAAAGAAAGATCTCTAGGTGAAAACCACACTGTGGCACCTCCTGATCACAAAATAGTAAAAACAAAGGACGTATCCAAAGGTGAAAACCCAACTGTGGCACCTAAGGATGGAGGATTTGACCTTCCCCTACCATCTAAGTATCAAGAGAAGTCAGCTCTCCTAGTGGAAGATTCTACAGAGATAAACCTGGGCATAGAGCAAAATCCAAAGATCACATTCCTAGCAGCATCATTATCAGAAACAGAGCACAAGAACCTTAACACATTCTTCTTATAGAGAACCATCAACTTTGCATGGACCTATGCTAATATGCCAGGGCTAGACCCCAAGCTAGTTGTCCATTATCTCACAGTTGATCCAAAGGTTAAACCAGTCAAGCAAAAGTTGAGGAAGATGCACCCACAAATAGCTCTTTTGGTGAAAGTGGAAATACAGAAGCTGTTAGATGCAAAGTTCATATGACCTATTGACTATTTAGATTGGGTCTCCAACATTGTACCTATATCTAAACCAAATGGGCGCATCCGCATGTGTAATGATTTCAGAGATCTTAATAAAGCATGTCCCAAAGATGACTTTCCACTACCGAACATTGACATTATAGTTGACTTGACAGCAAGTCACGAGATGCTTTCTCTCATAGACGGATTCTCTGGCTACAATCAGATAAGGATAGCAGAGGAAGATCAGCATAAAACAACCTTTACTTGTCCGTGGGGTAACTATTGCTGGTGTGTCATGCCTTTTGGTCTAAAGAATGTAGGAGCAACGTATCAGAGAGCAATAACAGTGATATTCCACAACCTCTTTCATCACATCATGGAGGACTATGTCGATGACATACTAGCTAAATCTTCTAGGGCAGATCTTTAACAGGCTCGAGAAATACCAAGTAAGACTCAATCCAAAGAAGTGTGTCTTCGGTGTAACATCAGGGAAGCTATTGGGTTACATTGTATCTCGTAGAGGCATTGAAGTAGACCCCGCAAAAGTAAAAGCTATAGTGGAGATGCCTCCACCAAAGAACCTTAAAGCATTAAGGAGCCTTCAGGGAAGGTTGCAATCCATTAGGCATTTCATCTCACAGCTAGCAGATAAGTGTCAACCATTTCAACACTTACTCTGAAAGGACGTCTCATTTCAATGGGACAACAAGTGTCAGGCAGCATTTGATCAACTTAAAGAGTATCTAGCTACACCTCCTGTATTGGTTCCACCAGTTACGGACAAACCTTTGATATTATACATCTCCACTACAAATTCAGCCCTAGGGGCCCTTCTAGCACAAAATGATGAAACAGGAAAAGAGCATGCAATTTATTATATCAGTAGAACCTTGGTGGGATATGAGCTCAATTATTCACCAATGGAAAGAGTTTGTTTAGCAGTAGTGTTCGCCTCCCAAAAGTTGCGGCATTACATGTTGAACCAACACACAAATCTGATAGACAAAATTGATCCCTTGAAGTATCTACTAGCAAAAGCAGCTGTCATAGGCAGATTAGCTAAATGGGTCATGATCCTTAGTGAGTTCAACATTGAATATATGGATCATAAAGCCATCAAAGGACAAGCTCTCGCAGATCAACTAGCAGAAGCACCTATGCAAGATACACACCCTATGGTAGCAGACTTTCCAGATGAGAATCTATTCACTCTTTCCAACTCAATAATGTGGAAGCTGTACTTTGATGGTTCCTACACATAGCATGGATCAGGGGCCGGCATCTTGTTTGTCACACCTCAAAATGACTACATTCCAAAGTCATATCAGCTTGCATTCCCTTGCACCAACAACATTATCGAGTATGAAGCACTCCTTATAGGTCTCAATACAGCAGTTCAATGGGACATCACAGAATTACAAGTATATGGAGACTCACAGCTAGTCATTCGCCAAGTCACAAATGAGTACCAAACAAAAGATGAAAAGTTGGTCCCCTACAAGCAACTAGTGGATGCTTACAAACCACATTTTTCTAGCATCACAGTTGAGCAAATTCCAAGAGAGCATAACAAAGCTGCAGATTCTATGGCTTCTGTAGGGTCACTGATTGACATGCCTGCAAATACACAGAAGTGTGAATTCTTGATCGAGCAATTGTTGATACTAGCCGTCGATGTTCCCATTACTGAAATCATCTGCGAACTTGTTGGTCCCAATTCCCCATGGTATGAAGATACTTATGAATACCTTAAACACAATACCTTTCCCCCTGACCTATCATCCACCCAACGCAAAACCTTTATCTGTTGATCCTCTCGTTACATCATTCTGGGTGATACACTATATCGCCAGAGTCTCGATGGTATCCTCTTACGATGTCTTAACACGGAAGAAGCCGAAGCTACCTTATGAGACATACACGAAGGTGTCTGTGGCACACATTCTACCAGTCCTAATCTTGCTAAGAAGATACTCAGAACAGGTTAATACTGGCCTACAATAGAGCAAGATGCTGCACAGTTTGCTAAGAAGTGTCTACAATGCCAGCAGCATGGAGATTTGATTCACACACCAGCTCATGAATTACAACCTGTGACAACTCCATGGCCTTTTTCTCAATGGGGTCTCAACCTCGTAGGACAAATACACCCTTCCTCCTTCAATGGCCACATGTTTATCATTACCGCCACTAAGTATTTCACGAAGTGGGTGGAAGCAATTCCTATGACCTATATCACTAGTAAGCAAATAGCCATGTTTATTCTAAACTACCTCATATGCCGGTATGGTATTCCCCAAGCCATTGTCACTAATAATGGGAGACCATTCAAGAATCAAGATGTCTGTGCCTTGTGCACACAATACAATATCCAACATCGCTTTTCAACTCCCTACTATCCGCAAAGTAACGGCCAAGCTGAGGCTTCCAATAAAACTATTCTCAAAATCCTCAAGAAAACTGTCAATGAAGCTGGTCGTGATTGGCACTTGCAACTCAATCCCGCCCTATGGGCCTACCGCACTAGTATCAGAACACCAACTGGTGCCACACCCTATGCCTTGGTCTATGGCTCTAAAGCCATCCTACCTATAGAGGTCGAGATCCCATCCCTCAAAGTATCCATGCAGGACCTGATTGGCGGAGAGGAGTATCGCACTTCCAGATTAGCTGAGCTTGAACTACTAGATGAGAGGCGCCTTGCCGCACTTAATCATCTCCATGTCTATCAAAACCGCCTCTGGCGTAATTACAACAAAAGGATCAAAGAAAGACGGTTTCAAGTTGGTGATCTTGTACTAAAAGAAAATCAGAGAAATCAAGCAGATCGAGAGAAGAAGGGTAAGTTTGAGCCTAATTGGTTAGGTCCCTTCATTGTGACAGCAGCATATGGATCAGGAGCTTATACTTTAGCTACACTTGATGACATTCCTCTGGATGAGCCACTTAATAGTGTCCATCTCAAGAAGTTCTACGCCTGATCCTCAGAATGATTCCAAAAAAAAAAAAAAATCCAAAAAAAATCTGTCCTCTGGTGAAAACCTGGCAAACAGGTGCCTTGGATAAGTACCATTGTGAAAACCTGGCAAATAGGTGCTATGTGTAGAGTCAGCATCCATCGTCTATTGAGTCCTGTCCACCCCATGTCCAGTGCACAAAGCACGCCTTTCCATCCATCCATAATAAAACCATTGACCCTGTTTGCATTTCCATCTCCCTATCTAGTATAGCTTGGAAATTTGTCAATGTCCATCATCATCTCCCCATGTCTTGATCTGTGTCTACACTTAACACTGTCTTGTCCTAGGTCAAAGCTTTCTATGTCTTTATCGGTAGTCACCCATACAGTTTCCTCTACCAGAATGGGGGCAACTCTTTCCTTAACTTAGGTCTAGGATTGGTTCCTTGTTTGTGGTTTGCAATGCTCTTCAATCTTTTCTCCTTTCCGCAGGTAACACCCTTTAACGGACGCATCACTCCTATGATAAGGATGTTATCTTCTCAACACTTTTCCCACATCATCACACCAACCAGAACTACATATCATTTCTTCTCAATCTTAAGGTATCTTGATCCCATGGATATGGGTATGTAGGCAATCTGAAATATGAAGGAAGTATCCAATACTCAGGTACATAAGATCTCCCCCTTTCACCTTGACCCATCTCATCACTCTAACCAAAACTACATATCATTTCTTCTCAATCTTAAGGTACCTTGATCCCATGGATATGGGTATGTAGGCAGTCTGGAATACGAAGGAAGTATCCAGTACTCAGGTACATAAGATCTCCCCCTTTCACCTTGACCCATCTCATCACTCTAACCAGAACTACATATCATTTCTTCTCAATCTTAAGGTACCTTGATCCCATGGATATGGGTATGTAGGCAGTCTAGAATATGAAGGAAGTATCCAGTACTCAGGTACATAAGATCTCCCCCTTTCACCTTGACCCATCTCATCACTCTAACCAGAACTACATATTATCTCTTCTTAATCTTAAGGTACCTTAATCCCATGGATATGGGTATGTAGGCAGTCTGGAATATGAAGGAAGTTTCCAGTACTCAGGTACATAAGATCTCCCTCTCTCATCTTGATCCATCTCATCACTCTATCTAGAACTACATATTTATCATTTTTCATCTTTCATCGTAATGTGCCTTGATCCCGTGGATACAGGGTATGTAGGTAGTCTGGAATACGAAGGATGTATCCAGTACTCAGGCACATACGATCCATCATTCTCTGCCTGTCTCAATCCAGTTGCACTTCATCCTTCTAGTCTTCTGTTTGTCAAAATCCATTTGCCTCAACTTGACTAACTCAAGCAGCAAACTAATGCATCCTTTCAAAGCAAAAGCCCTTAACAAACCTGAAGCAGAAGCGGCTTCCTTCCAGAGTCATCTACTGTCCTACTATTCTGATTGCCAACATCAGCTAAGTCCCGCTTAACCAAAGCCCTAGATCAACAAGATTGTCTTCTACACAGTGTTCCATTGTCCAGACCAACACACACGTCTCCTACGACATGTGGCATTTCCTATAGCAAGACATTGTCTTTTTAGGTAGATAGCCCCCTTTAACAGACACAAAGTTCCTACGATAAGGCTGTTATCTTTCCTATCCAATCTATCTTGAGCAACCTCTTTGGCAAGAGAATATGTTGGCTGTATGTTTACTTTATAAGTCAGTCAATTTAATTTTTGGTTTATCTTTTGTTCCTTTTCCAATACCTATTCAAGACTACCTTGATTTATCTATAATCTTGGTATGTTGCGATGCAGTACGGATTGGGGGCATAGTCATTGCTTTTGTATGCCGTGTTTGAGGAATGATTTTTAGCATCTTTCTTAGCATTATATTTATCTTGTGTGTGTTACGACCTAGCATCTTACATATTAATAATCTTCTTACATTTACATGTATTGAAGTTTATTTTATGTTCAAGACTATGGCTCATTCACATATACCTACAAGGTTATATTATGTCTAAAGGATCTAAGTTCAAACCGCTTGCTTGCAAAGTCAATGTCCACGCACTCAGATATTACAGCACCTTGGTCTTTTATACCTTGGTGGTGAACTATCCATGTGCTATATCAAAAATAAGGATTGCTCTTTATATACAACTGTGAAACCGTTGCAACAAGCTCATCCATCTACCCATCCATTCATCCATGGCCTTATATAGTTTTCCAACAAGGATCGATCAACAGTCTTTCTCTTATGTTCTCTCCTATCTCCTTTCTTCTATCTATCATCAACCCAACCTTGTCTGTCTCCAACAAAATCTTCTAGTCGAGTGTCAACACAGTTCTTCTGTCGCTTCCATGTCTTTCCTCTCGAGGGGGCACCCTATGACAGCTACGCTGGGGCAACTACCTACACTAGGGCATCAAAAATTGTATCATGTCTTCCATAATCATTTTCTTTGACGCAACGCTGTAAACTGCATTGCATCAAAGAGGGGCAAAATGTAGACACCCTAAAATGACCAAGTTACCGCACCACTTGCTTTTCGTAATCTGTCAAATCACCTGCATTTCACACATTAATTAAATAATCTAATTATTTAATTAATTTCAACAAATTCTTCTAAATCACAAAATTGCGACATTAATTAAATAAATCCTCGTTATTTAATTAATTAAATCAAATTCCTCTATTATTCTTCTACAATTAAATAATTTCAATTATTTAATTAGATCATTATCTTCTTTCCAAAAATCAAATCCACATTAATTAGATAAATCCAATTATTTAATTAATTCACCACAAATTCTATCTTATCTATAATTAAATAATTCTTAAATTATTTAATTAAATCAAAATCATGCGCAAACAATTAAATAAATTTATTTATTTAATTTGCTTTCAAATCTTCTATATTAAATAATTCTAATTATTTAATTATTTCTTCCAAAATATCTACTTTAAATTTAAATAAATCAATTATTTATTTAAATTGCTTTTTCTTCTAAATTGAGTTATCTCTAATATAACTCAAGCTTTCTTGCTCATGCAATTAAATATTTCTAATATTTAATAAAGCAAAATATCTTCTTTTCTCATGCAAATCCCTTCTTCTTGTTTTAAATCACTTAACTGATTGTTATATTCTATTAATTGCTTTAACTTATTCTTCTATTCTTGATAACTCCTCTCATGCAAAAGAAAGCAAGACACATGTCTTCTTCTTATTCGTTGCACGTTTCTCAACTTTTCTCCTCCGTTGATTCTTTTGAATTATCTGGACCGTTGATCGATCTTCCTTGAAACCTATATAAACCCCCCTCATCTTTTCATTGAGTCTCTCTCTTCGATCGTATTCTCAGGCATACTTAACAGAGCTTTGAGCATACAAAACGCGTCGATTGAGCAACCTTACGATCTCTTAACATTGATCTTTGAGCACATTGAGCACACTACTTGCTTGTTGCAGCTATGGTTTCGCAACTTGATTGAGCAATCCACACATCTCCAAAGGGAACAACACAAATTTTGGTAATAGCTTTTATTTGTCTTTGATTTTATGATAAATGGCTTTTACTTAGATTGGTTCCCTTTATGTGATTGGTTTTTGGTTTTATTAGTTTAGATTTAATCGATTTTTCCTCAACTAATTGTTATATTCTATTAATTGCTTTAACTCATTCTTCTATTCTTGATAACTCCTCTCATGCAAAAGAAAGCAAGACACATGTCTTCTTCTTATTCGTTGCATGTTCCTCAACTGTTCTCCTCTATTGATTCTTCTGGATTATCTAGACCGTTGATCGATCTTCCTTGAAACCTATATAAACTCCCCTCATCTCTTTCATTGAGTCTCTCTCTTCGATCGTATTCTCAAGCATACTTAATAGAGCTTTGAGCATACAAAACGCGTCGATTGAGCAACCTTACGATCTCTTAACATTGATCTTTGAGCACATTGAGCAGCTATGGTTTCACAACTTGATTGAGCAATCCACACATCTCCAAAGGGAACAACACAAATTTTGGTAATAGCTTTCATTTGTCTTTGATTTTATGATAAATAGCTTTTACTTAGATTGGTTTGCTTTATGTGATTGGTTTTTGGTTTTATTAGTTTAGATTTAATCAATTTTTTCTCATACACAAATTTAATGTAGGTGTTTAATGTCAAGTGGACTATTCAGATAGGTTTACCCCTGAATTGTGTCAAGTCTACAATGCATTAGTTTTCCTCTACATTTTTGGTGCTATTGTCGAGGATGGTGCTACCTTCATAGGCTCATTTTACATGTCTTCATAGCTTAAATTTTGATTACAGCATTAGGGTTGATAGATTTACTCTTCAAGAAACACCCGAAATTGTACTAACATTGTGCAAGACTACTAATATACAAAAGCCAAATCCACTATATACGGAGGTAGAGAGACAACCGAGGCAGAATCCTCCCTTCAAATTATTAGGATAGAGAAGATACTGTTGAATTTATCAACTATACAGTAGGAATTACTGAAGGAGAAGGACCTATTTTTCTATCTTCATCAACATCTTCTACATCTTCATCAGCTTCTTCCACAACTACAGAAGGGACCTTTAGAACCATGGTAGATGTGGCACTGGATGATCCACCGGAGAAAGCAACATTTGAGTTTCCTGTCACTGATTAGGAGAGGGCTATAGTGCTGAAGAACATTCCACCTTAAACATTACCAGTCTTCTATGGCCTAGTGATAGAGGACCCAGATACATTTCTGTTTGAGTTTGATATCCTGTGTAGGAGCTATGACTACACTTTGGATTCTCACGGGCTTAAACTCTTTCCTAGGCCACTCTCAAGGATGCAGCTTTGAGATGGTTTATGTGGCTAGGAAAAGATGTCATTCCAAATTGGGATACAATGAAGGAGAAATTCTTGGAGAAATACCAAGATTACTATAGAGGACATGATATGAGGAGAGATGACATCTTTAGGATGTCACAAAAAGAGGAGGATCCATTGGACGATTATGTTGAAAGATTCCAGTTTGCCTTGAAGAAAAACCCCCAAAATAGATTGTCTCAAGAATCACTAAAGTTGGTCTTTCTAAGAGGGGTTAAGGATGATTGTATGGATGCCCTGAATCTCATTAGGCAAGGTGATGTTTCTCAATTACCTTTTGAATCAATCTGCAAAATTTGTAGAAATTATTCAAGAACTTTCACTAGACGACCAAGGGGAGAAAGGACATCCATCACAAACAAAGAAACCAATGGGGTTTCAAGAGTTGAAATCAGTACCTTGTTGTCCAACATGAAGGAGGATATCATTAGCCATATGGCTACACAGTTGGACACTCTTCACATCAAGAAGAAACAAGAAGAGGCGGATTTAATGCTTACTGAGTATTGCCCCAGCTGTAGACAAAGGAAGGCCAATTGTAAATGCAAGATGGTGGCTAGTATCCAGCATGAGAAGGTTGAAAGGCCAGAATTTCAGCCATGTGAAGGAGAGGACAAGCAGTTGTTCTACATAGCCCAAAGGAGACCTTGGCAGCAAAGACAAGGTATGCCCTCTGATCCACTTAATTTTAATTCACCCTTTCCTACTACAAACCAAAATTTCTCTACTTGGAATACTCAACCATGGCCTACCAATCCAAATCTATGGCAAAACCCACAATGGCCTACTCCACAACCTAGTTGGAACCAACAGCAGCCAAACCCATGGCCCCAACAAAGTTTCCAAGGTTCCAACTATAACCCTCAATGGCCTACATAGCAGCATCAGTGGCAGTCCCAATGGAACAAGGGCCAACTATGGCAGCAAAATGTAAATTACTAGCAACCTATGCTTCCATCTCAGCCGCAGCAGCTAGCAATCATGCCTCCATCCACTCCTCAAACTCAACCTCCTAGGCCTACCCAACTCCCTGCCCAACCTACACCTAACCCTAACAACAAGCTTGTTCAATAGGCTTTTACTAACGAGGTGATGTAATACCCCACCTATGGGGTAGAGGTGAGTAATGTTCACCTCAAATCAAGGAAGCAACTTGCAGGCCCTTCATCTCCCCAAATTATAGAACTTGAAGATGAAGAACCCATAGAGGAAGCCTTAGATAAACCACCTTTGGAACCTGAATCAAATTAGGACCCTTAGACCACTTCACATCTGAAGCCTCCTTTCCCTGAATGCTTGGCTATCTAGAAGCAACCAACATAGGCTGAAACTAACCTTCTAGGCCAGTTAAAAGATATAAGCATAAAGATTCCCTTAATCCAAGCTATCAAAGATATTCCTATCTATACTAAGACTGTTAGAGATTTCTGCATAAAGAAACTATGAAGGAAGAGAACAGACCTAAAGACAGTCCAAGTTTTGGGTAACCTTGCTGACATAATGTTGGGGAATATAACTATCCCAAAATATACAAATCTAGGTAGTCTAGTAATGGACGTAAAAATCAATGGGACTCTGATCAAGAATACTTTGATAGACTTGGGTGTTGCAATTAATGTAATGACCAAGGAGACAATGCAGATGATACAGTTAAACAACCTTAGGCCTACTCAGACATTTTTGCAATTAGCTGATAGGTCTATAGTTAAGCCTGAAGGAGTCATTAAGGACTTGGTAATTGCATTAGATTCCTAGGAATACCCTACTAATTTTATAGTACTTCAGCCCAAGGTCAATCTTGCTGGTTATCCTCTTATACTAGACAGACCATGGATTGCCATAGCAGATGCATTTATAGGTTGTTGGTCAGGAAATATGATCATATCCAATGGGACTGTGACCAAGAAATTGGTCTTATATCCACCAACCCAACCATACCATAAACTTGAGCAGACCATCTAGCCTACCTTGGATGATGAGGACAACTATTCACTGCAAACCTTGATGACCATTGAACATAGTCCCTTGCTGGATATCTAGGATGAAGATGAACTGATAGCTCACATTTTACAAACTGACTATGGGAGGCACCCGCAATAGCAGGATTATTTATCTTTCTTACAAGACCCCTTGAGAAGCATAATACCCACCAGTTCCTCAGAAGAAGTATCCCAAATATTTCACACTTTATTACCCTAACAATGCTTACTAGTAATACCTAGCCTTGATTTGTCCTCTATACAAGAAATGTCTAAATAATTAGAAATCAAGCTAGGAAAGATGTTGACTGTTAATAATGCATTGACTGATGAGCAACAACAATTCCTACACAATGTTGTAGGCACACTCAGCAGCATTTGTATGGGATTACAGTGACATGAAAGGCATTGATCATGCCTTATGCATGCACAAAATTTACATTGATGATGGCCACAGACCTATAAGGCAACAACAAAGATGCATGAACCTTGCTCTAAGAGAGATAGTGAAAATTGAACTTCAAAAGCTTTTGGATACATGATTTATATACCCCATTTCAGACAGTGAATGGGTTTCACCATTGGTAATAGTTCCCAAGAAAGGTGGAAAATGACAAGTTTGTGTTGACTACAGGGAACTTAATGCTGCCACAAGGAAGGATCACTTTCCATTGCTATTTATTGACCAAGTTCTTGACTCTCTGGCAGGGAAGAAATATTTCTCATTTCTTGATGGTTTTAGTGGTTATAACCAAATCAAGATTGCATCCAAGGATCAAGATAGGACAACATTTACCTGCCCTTAGGGGACCTATGCATATTATGCCTTACCTTTTGGTCTGTGTAATGCTCCAGCCACATTTCAATAAGTAGTACTCAGTATTTTCTCTAATTTTGCCCATGATAGCATGGAGATTTACATGGATGACTTCACCACATATGGTGAAACATATGATGAAGCTCTACACAACTTGGAGAAAGTTTTAAAGAGATGCATAAAGCACAATCTATCTTTGAGCAATGAAAATGTTTTATGATGATGACACAGGGCATTGTCTTGGGACATTTTATCTTAAGTGTAGGAATACAAGTTGACCCAAAGAAGATTGAAATCATATCTACCTTGCCTATTCCACAGAGACTGAAGGATGTAAGGAGATTCCTTGGACATGCAGGTTATTACATGTGGTTCATTCAAGATTTTTGCAAAATTGTTGCCCCTTTGTTTACTCTGTTGACAAAAGACATTGAATTTGAATGGACCCTAGACTATCAAAATTCATTTGAGAAGCTAAAAGCAGCCTTGACACAAGCTCTAGTTCTAAGAAGTCCAAATTGGACACTGCCCATTCATATCCACACTGATGCATCAAACTTTGCCATTGGAGCAGTCTTAGGCTAGCAAGAAGGAAATAAAGAGTATGCAATATACTATATCAGTAAAAACCTACAAGGAGCTAAGTTGAATTATACTATGATAGAAAAGAAAATGTTAGCTTTTAATTATTCCATCAACAAATTTAGACACTACATTAATGGCTATAAAGTGTTCATACATACAAATCATACAACAATCAGATATTTGATGAATAAGCCAATAGTGGGCAGAAGACTTGTAAAGTGGTTGTTGTTATTGCAAGAAATTGACATAACAATAGTTGACAAACGAGGAAAGGCTAATGTGGTTGTTGATTTTCTGTCTAGACTACCTACACAATCAGCAGAAGGAGTGGTTGATGATCCTTTTCCTAATGAGCATCTATTTGCTCTAAACATACACACTCCATGGTATGCAGATATAGCTAATTATTTGGTGACAGGGCAGATTCCAGGTTACTTTTCTCCAAGGGAGAAAAGATAGTTAGTTGACAAATGCTTCCCTTATTCTTGGATTTCTGGATTCCTATTCTACACTAGCCCAGATAACATTATGAGAAGATATATCAGGGAGGATGAAGTGTTTGACATATTGAAGGCATGTCATGATGAACCCCGCAGTGGATATTTTGCAGCCAAAAGGACAGCCTTCAAGATCTTGACAATAGGATATTACTAGCCAACACTACATAAAGACTCTGTCAAGTATACTAGAAGTTGTGATGGGTGTTAGAGAATAGGGAGACCTACAATAAGTGATGAAATGCCTTTGCAGCCCCAAATAGCATTAGCTCCTTTTGATAAGTGGGGGTTGGATTTTGTTGGACCTATCTCTCCCACTTCAAACAACAAGGAATATATACTGGTATGCACTGATTACTTAACCAAATGGGTAGAAGTTAAAGCTTTACAGTTTGCTAGAGATGACAATGTGGAAAAATTATTATATGAGAAAATCTTCACTAGGTATGGTGTACCTAGGGAAATAGTGATTGATTAAGGACCACAATTCACATCAAACTTAATCACTAAATTGGTGGAGTATCAGATCAGACACAAGAAGTCCACCCTATATCATCCTCAGGCTAATGGTCAAGTCAAGGTTACAAACATGGAGATTGCGAATAAATTGACAAAAATAGTACAACTCCATAGAAGAGATTAGGTTTCTAGATTACCAGAAGTTGTTTGGGCATACAAAACCACATGGAAGACAACTACAGGATTCACTCCTTATGAATTGGTTTATGGAAAGACAACAATACTGCCTATAGAGTTTGAATACAAAACTCTGAGAACAACAGTGAACTTGGTGATGGACTTAACAGAGGCTCAAAATGAAAGGTTACAACATTTGAATGCTCTTGACGAAATCATATTAGAGGCCATACACCACACAAAGGTTATTCAGAAGCAAAGAATTAAATGGCATTATTAGTATATAAAGACTAAAGAGCTTAATGTAGGTGATTGGGCCCTTCTCTATGATTCTAGATACAAAGATTTTAAAGGCAAGCTTCAATCTCGATGGCTGGGACCATATGAGATTCAACAAGTGTTCCCTAATGGTGCAGTCCAACTACAAATCATTGATGAGGTCAGATTTTCGTTACTAGTAAATGGACATAGTCTGAAACTTTATAAGAAATCGCTTCAAAAAGATGATTTTATTGTCTCTCTAACAAACAAGTATGGCGATCACAGTGATATTGATGAAGGCTCTGAAACACACGATGATGTACCAATAGAAAGTGATCCACCCATCATGCCTAGTGATGCAGAGGTTGAGTTGCACAACTCAACCACTGTCACTGAGACTTAATTTTTATTGCTTTGCACTTCACATGCACACACTGCACACTACCCATGGTGAACACAGTTAGCTCTAGAGGGACCTATTCTTAAGTCTCAATCAGGACCTGTTACAGAAGAGACCTGAAATAATGAATATGTAAACATTTAGTCGGGACTTATACTGGAGGTACTCATAGCAACACCTGTCTGTAGTAGTCTTCAACACTTTGGCAAAAAGTAAACTATTTTTCTGTGCATTCCATTTCTTCCATGCATGTTTTATTCATTTAGAATAAATTAAACACCCACAGCAAAATGTTCAAGTCACACTCACAAGTTGTTAGATCAAGTATTGCAAGCTGTCACATCACATCACTTCTAAAGTACCTGTCACCTTACCATTCACTCTCATAGATTTTATTCCTCTCATATCAAATCAATGCCAAGTATGTGTTCTCTAGTTCCAAGGTGTGCTGATCATTTACTTCCATAACTTATGTACAAAAGGTAACTTTCAATGATTAACTTAGATTTCATTTTATATTCATTATTACTCTTCGTTTAATTCATGCATGAGAAAATATATATCACCATTAAATTTCATAATTACTCTTTCATCCCTATCAATTCATGCGTGAAGTGAGGTCACTTCACCCATTAGTTGGGGGGGTATAATGGTTAGTTAAATTTTTTGATTTTTGCCACCCAAGTCTTTAGAGTTATCAGAGAGACTTCTATGTCATTTTTCCAAATATAGTAGACCTACCCTGTTTCATCCAAATTGTAAACTTATTACCCTAAGTGAGATGAGATGCATAATTTTGCATACAAGAGAGCTCCAAAAGTTACAGTTGGGGGGAATAGAAGAAGGCACAAGAAAAGGCAGCAAATTATAGGTTCTTCTGAAGGTGGTGGAATCGAAGTTGAGTAAAAATTGAAAGCTTTTGAGGTTGTAGAGTACAGAGACAATGGGAGGTGATGTTGTAAGATGAGAACCATCTGCACACAAGGAAATATTAGAGGATATGATGGTTCTACCACTATTCACTAGAGTGGGGTGGCTAGATTACTTCTTGAAGCTAACAGAATATGACAGTGAAATGGCAAAAGAATTTGCAACTACATTATAGTATGATGAGGCAACAGTCAAGGGATTGGTTGTAGATGCTTCTAAAATGGCCATTGCCCAAGTTACAGGATTGCCGCGTACAGGGTCTGAATAGCTGGCTTGTGTTGATGCAGCTACATCAAGAGAAGAATTCTGCGAGCATGGAGAAAACATGGACTCATCATCACAAGGTACAAAGAGATTGTTCCTTCCATTCTTTTGGGGGAAAATGTGCTTCTTATATCATTAAATACTTTACCTATGATGGTCAACACAATTTGTTATATACTGTGCACTTTAAGTTGCTTAAGCACTTACGCCATGATAAGTTATTCAATGTTCCCAATTTCCTCTATAACATGTTGAAAATGATGGCATTTGAATATTAGAGAAAGCAAATGGACACCACATTGTCCCATCACTACTTAATAGCCCTATTGGTTAAGAGAAGCCTTAGAATTCAACATCCACATGTTGATTGGAATGCCTTTAAAAAATGCATCAATATCACAAAACTATTGGAAGTACCTGAAGCAAAGGATGAACCTCAACATGGACTAGAACTTGAGATTGCACCTAAAATTGAGTCGGAGAAAGAAGATCCACGAGAGGAAAATACTCCAAAAAATAAGCCGGTGGCAATAGAGAAACCCTCATCTTCGACAAACCTGATGCAGAGGAAAAGATAACCAACTCAACTCCTTTCAAGGACCTTCATGCATTCATTTATGATCACCTCTGTCAAACTACCTACAATGAGTAACAATGACACTTTTCAAAACCCCTACCTTGCCTTTCAAGACATAAATAACTGACTCAACATTTGAGACAACTTTCATAGGTAAATACAACATGACCAACACATGGTCTCTAAACCAAATAACTATATTCAATACTTGTGAGAGCAGTGAATAGCAAAGTATAGATAGACTGCACTTGACAGTGCCTTGCAACTTTGTCCCTTAAGCCTATTCTAGGCATCTTAATTGTCATCTTTCTACTTCCTTGGTATTCTCCAATATAGTGAATTTGCAACCTTCATTATGAGTTGAGAACTTTCAAAACACCTTACTCGACCCTCTTCTAGGGTTCACAAACATTACCAACACCCACAAATGCCTTTTACTCAGTCATAACTGTGACTATCAACAAACTGCCTTAATAGGACAGTCATCTAAAAGGATTAAAAACTTGTGATTTGTCCAAACTCAAACTGCAAAAGTCCTTCAATACACTTAATCATCCATTTAAAACATTAACACCCATGATGGACTCATACAACATAATCAAAACTCTTTAAAACATTACTGTGCACTGGTTTTACCAGTCTTTTCACCATTTACAATCCTATGGTTTCGTGATAACTGCCTCAAACTACTTCTTCAAACTCTACATGCTTGAGATCCTTTAAAACACACTTAAAACCTACTTCATACCAACTTATAGGGAGATCCACTGAACACATGATAAGAAATACAATTTCAGATGTTCACTATTACCTTAAGACAGGGTTTTAACAGTCTTCACCAAACTCACAATATCTAACTCAAATTAGCATCAAATTGCATGAAACAAAATGGAAAGGGAAGGTGATTGAAAGAAATTTCATACACAACTAGTTAGAAATGAACTCTAGTCCGTACAAAGCCGTACAAGGTCAGAAAACAACAAATTTTTGAAAAAGAATACAGAAAAATAGTGTTTCTTTAACATTCTATTGCAAATCTCCAATCACCTCCGAGTTTACAAAGGTTACAAAGCCTATTTAAAGGCATTACATGCTTGACCCTTCAGTTTCCAACTTCTCCAAATGAATGAAACTACTCAAAATACCCTATGACCTTTGGTATTCCCCTATTTGTTCTTTTTTTGCATTTTACATTGGCAACCTTTACATAGTATGCACTATTTTGCATATTTGAAATTCCTAATCTCCTAAACACATAAAGATGACTTGATAAACCACATTACAATATTAAATCATTAAAAAATTTAATCAAAATCAAAGATTTGACTAGGGCAACATTAATTTGCCAAGGTGCTCCTACACCAAAACCCTAAAGCTATGAGAGGCATTTCTTCAACATCCTCTAAGAAAAAGAAGAATAAGAAAGGTAAGAGCATTGTAAAAAAAGAGGATGCATGGGGGAATGAGAGTAAAAAGAAGAGGAAAAATGAAGTTAAACAGGAAACCGTTACTCCCAAGCACTCAGGAAGGTTGAAAAGGTAGAATGTTGAAGAGAGAATTGTTGAGGAACAGGGGTAGGAAGAAAAAGGTGAAGGACAATAGCACCATGATTCAATGCTACTGGACACAGACTCAGACAAAGAAGGAGATGCCCCTAATAATGTCCTTACTGATGTTCATGAAAATATCAATGCACCTACTAAAAGGAGAAGGTATGTTTCTTCATCTTCTGACTCTGATTCAAAAGATATTTTTATTGCAAGAAGATGGGGAAGTCAGTTCCCAGTAGCTCTGCTAGCAAAATTTTTGATAGCACTAGGGATGATGATGAAGGTTAAATTTTAAAAAGGAAAAAGAACTATTAGAGGATAGGAATATAAGGAAAGAGCTTCAAGAAGCTCTTGTCAGGATAAAGAAATTGGAAGAGAAAATAAATCAATATGAGGAAAAGGACAAAGAGAAGGAGATAAGAATATAGGAATTAGAGGAGAAAATCCAAACCTACGGCCATGGAACCAACTTGGATCTGTTAGCACAGATGGCCAAGAATAAAACAAAAACTGAAGAGAATGAAACACTAAATCCACAACCTCATGCAGCAAGGTCTCCAACATATCTCACCACTTTGTCTTTGGGATTTCAGTTGATGAAACTTACTAACAAATTCAAACAGGAAAAAGAAAGCTGGGAGGAAGAAAAACAAACTCTCAATGCATCAATGGAAGGTAAGAATTTGGAGTTGAAAAGGTTGGAAGGTAAATTGACAGAAGTAATAGACAGATCCCTTCAAATTATTGAGTGTAGACCTCCACCTAGGGTGTATGCATTGTTTCTAAAGGAAAAATTTCTTAGTTTTTAGTTCAATAAGTTCATTAATGATCAGCCTGTTTCTTTACACTCGAAGCATAATTTTCTCATCTATTTCAAAGAAGTTGGCCTGGAGTAGCAAGATCAGTCGTGTGAGTATTATTTACACAACTATCTGATTGAATAGGATACAGATTGGAACCCCTTAATCTATGTTGGGGGTTTATAATTTAGAGCATTGTCATCCTATTTCAAGAATGAGAAGCTCAGAGGTGAATTAATCGACAAATAAAAAGAACAAGAGAAAATAGTGGCACTACAGATCAGGAAAGAAGCACTAAATTCTGATGTAATCATTACTCAATGGTTGACACTCCTTTCTCACAAGGGTCTAGGAAAGATAATCATGGATTTGTGACTTCGAGATTATAGAAGGATATAGCAGCTGGCAGTGCCTATCCTTCAAAACTACCAAAGGTATGTACAAAGCAAATGGAATAATCTGACCCCAGATTTGCAAAGGAAAGAGCCTCACTCTTTCCATAATTTCATAAATATGGTTGAAAGATTGTGCAAGTACATCCAGGTTTCAGAACAAAAAGGAGTGGATGGCTGCCACTTATTTATCATCCTCCTATTCTCCTCCATCCAATACCACATTGGATAGGAGAAAAGAATGATGAATGTAGGAGTATAGAATCAATTAAGATGGATAGGCTTGCATCTTATAATGGTTTCTATCTTAAGTAGGGGGTGGGGGTCAGAGAAGTAATGGACCTTAGGCAAATCACCTTGTATTACAATCTTTTCCCCTAGATGTTTAATTAAGTGTTTTGCTTGAGGACAAGCAAAAGGATAGTTGGGGGGAATGATGGGTTTAAATATTCCAGCCTTTTTTGTGTTGTTTTTATATGCTTTCAAACCTTTTGCACATGATCTTCCAAATACTTTTCAAATATTACCATCATGATATACTATCTTTTTATATACTTTGCAAAACCTTGAACCTATTTTTTTAATATGAAATATGGTGATGATATTTATCAATTGAATGATTTGAACATGAGTATGTATGCAATATAGATGAGATTCTATGGTTTAATTATGAAGGTTATTTGCGTGCATATGTTTTGTGGATTAACCCTTGTGCAACAACAAGCACATTGCATCAAGGAGAGAAGAATTTGTAGCAAGTCGCAGAACAGGGGAATTGTAGGAAGTTGAAATCAAGCCACCAAAAGTGCAGGTAGATGGAAGTTGAATGTGAATCATTATGGGAAGAAATAAATGCAGAAGAAGTAGACTTGTTCCAAGATTCTAAACGCAGCTTATGTGTTTCTCACATGAGCCATTGCATAGGAATTCTTATTTGAATGGGATTCTCCTTCCTCTATTCAGTTAGAATTAATAAATCAATCTTAACTCTATATCCTAATATCTAGGAATAGATTCCTGATTGTAGTTAGTTGGTAGTTGAATGAGACTCTCCCATTTTATATAAGTTAGCAAATGAGCTCAAAGTCAAGTTAGTTACTCAGTTGTTAGTTGTTTTATTCAATATTAGAAGATACAAAAGTTAGTTATTTTCTCCAGACATGAATTGTTGAAATGCAATTATTAAGTACAATCTGCAAAGAAGATTTTGTTTGAAATATTTCCATGATATGGAATGAATGAAACTATGTGTTAAGTGGATGCATGAGTATTTGAGTTAGATTTGATTTCTAGCTAAGCGAGTCAGTCCCTTAAGCCAGCCACTCAAGGTATTGATCTTCACTTCATTTAGTTTCTTATTCATTTATGCATTCTTGTTAAAGTTGTTTTCCATTATTTTATAAATGCATTGTGAGTTAATTAGAATACTCTTGTTGTTAATTACAATAGTTATGGTTCATGAACAAATGTATAATTGATCCATCTTAGTCCTCCGTAGGTTAGCATTAGCTTTCTCATCATTTTGAATGGTTTTGGATTAGTTCCTGACTTTTCTGTTCTCAGCAGTTATCTATAGCTTATGCTGAAGGTACCCATAGCCACTAGGTTCTATAACTATTTTATTGTTCTTGCATTTCTATGAATTCCAGCAAAGTAGAATAATCTAAGTAGGTTTGAATAGGATAGTTTAGGAGAATATGAGCCCCCGAAGGCATATATAGTGCAGTACCATCATAAGATTATGCACCTTGGTTGATAATTTAATGTAGGTGTATAATGTCAAGAGGACTGTTCAGATAGGTTTACCCCTGAATTGTTTTAAGTCTACAACACATTAGTTTTCCTCTACAATGTTCAGTGAAAAACCTACATTCACTAGGAAACAAAAAATAAATATAAATCAAATGAAACATATTCAAAATCATAATTTTTGGAAATCTTATACTATGGGCTACATAATTACAAAATAGCATTTTTAAATGACTTCATTTGATCCCCCATAAGGTGAAGAAAAATTGGTTTTTTGTCAGTATTTTGATAGGTGTGGAGGAGAGTCCATCAAGGGTTTGATTTAAGACTAGGGGGGTTCTTTCCAAGGGGATTTTATCTAAGGGGGTTTTATCTAACCCCATTCAATTAAACCCCTTTAGATGGAACCCCTCGAGGCTTAAATCATTAATTTTTCTAAAAAATATTTGATTTCAAACAAAAATTATGATGTCCCATAAATGGGACACACTATTGTGGTAGCACCCATAATGCTCGTACTAAGAATGTTGATGTTTAGTATCAATTTGTGTGCGAAATGGTTGAGAATGGTAACATTTTGATAAAAAAGTTAACACTTCAGATAATGTTGTAGATTCTCTAATGAAGTCAGTAACCACAAATAAGCTCTCTTGATGTAGGAAGGCCATGGGCCTTGATCACTGTATTTGCTAATTCTTTTTTGTTGCCTCATGGATGTAATAGAGATGTATAATGTCAAGTGGGAGAATATTAGGATAAGGTGACAATAACCTTGCAATCCTAAGTCAATTTCATGTGTCTCCATGATCCTTGGAATGTGTTCTTAGGTGCCTAGAGACATGTGAAATTAAATATTTATTATTTATTTTACTCTAACTAATTGTAGTTTCTTTAATAGAGGTGGAACCTACTGAGGGGTGTTTGATGCACATCAACAGTAAGTAGAACAATGATATCTCTACTTCTCTTGAAAGGTAACCTATGAAATGTTTGGATTACACCAAGGTCCATGTTAGCTGGGTCACAACTATGCTGGATCAACTCAATGGTCAATGTGTCTTGTTTGTTCAAGGGGCCTATGTTGGTTGAATCACTATTGGATCAAAATGTGTTGGTCTCCCAAATCAAACTAATATTATTTTGAGTTCAAGCCCTAAATCTAACCTAAACCAACCTATCAAAGGAAAAAAAGATAAAAAGAGAAGGTATAGAGATTTCTATCTTTCTATTTTAACGAGAAATGGGCAACATCTGTAGCTGACTTTAATTTCATTTAGTGAGGACACGACCTATAATAACTTGCAATATGTTGACTAGTATTTCACACAATCATACACATTACATATGGGAGAGTCTAAAGATAATTTGAGATATCAAAATAATAAGTAAGAAAATACCATATTACATGTGCAGTAAGCAAACCTTATTCATCAATCTCTTAAACAAAATTATGCATACACTAAGTCTCATCAGAAATCACCAAATGTAAATGAAAGATGCAAATACATTATGACAAAAGTCAGGAACACTAAGAATATTGATAATTTTCCATTAATTGGCACCAAATTGGTAGATTACAAATTACGGAAAGATTCCCACACCTCAAATGTATGAATGTTTCCCTTACATGACCTGACAAAATTATAGTAGTCTATCCTTCTTGCGAAGAGTATGTATTCCCCCCTTAAAAATGAAAAAACCATCCCTCTATTTATGTAGGTTACATTGCATTACACATTACAATTTATCAAAGTCGGATTACATTACACCTTACAATTTGTGCCAGTTGGATTCCATTTTCAAATTTTGATTCACCCTTATAGGGTAGGACCTATTTTAGAAGTTACAATTTTACAAGTTACAATTCTAAGGCTACACCTTCACCATGGGTAGGATAGTTCCAATATGGTTATTTTATAAATGATTTGCAACAAAATTTGGATTCATCACTCCTTCTTCATGTCACTGTATCTCTTTATCCAATAGGCACAAATCACTTTGCATAGTTGTAGAAGATAGGTCTCTCCAAGCGCAATATGCATTCATCATGACCTAGCATGCATCCATAGCATTTTCAGCCTCCTAGACCTACAATTAGATAAGAAAATCATCAAAATCCTCATAAACAAATCAAAATACATCAATAGTCATCATGATACATCATTCTGGTTTTTGAGTTCATCAATTGTGAGTTCTTGGAAAATTTGTTGCCATAGGCAACTTCACAAATTTTCCTTCAGCATAAGTCTTCATCCTCAGATCTTTATCATCTTGGATCTCTTCTTCCAGCCCTGTACTTTATCTCTACTCAACTACAAGAGCTTATTGCCTTCATGTTTAGCCATTTTGTGCCCTCTGATGATCTTGGCCCTCAAATATTCTATAATGAGGCACATAGTACTTAATTTTGGATGTGGCATGTGAAGCTTCAACTGTGTTTGGATATCCCCAATCTGCCTTGCTTATGTAAAGAATATGATAGACTTCCTCAACCAGATATCCGATCCATCTTGATGTAATGAATTCCCAACCTAACTTGATTTGGTTAATTAAAGAATGTGACATCCTAAACTGTATTTGGACTGACTTCCACTTTATCTGGTTGTCAAAAGAATACAATGGAATGTTTAGTTAGAAAGGGAATGTGCAATGTCTAAAAGAATGACACCTAATCAGTTTATGTGCTTTTCTTGGATTCAATTGTACATGCCCTTCTTCCTTGGCCTTACTATATGTTATTAGCACCACAGTGATTGCCTTCTTGTCATAAGCCTGGTCTTTATTCCAGATGAACTCTTTTGAGGCCAACCAATCATGAATGTCATGATCTAGTTGCTCAGTTTATGTCTCATCAAGAACTTTATGTTCCTATCTTGTCCAACCTAATCCTGACCATCATGTTGGTCTTGTGTCTGGTCATGTTCCAAATTAGGTTTTTATCTTGGTCATCTAGTTGCTCCATATTTTCATCCTTATTATCACCAACTGAATGATCTTCCATATCCTAGTCTTTATCCTGGTCAACATATCCTTCTTGATGTTCTTGACATTGATCATCCATATGTGTCACTTCACCTTGATCCATATGTGGATCCTCTTCATGTTGATCAACTTGATGCTGATCTTCTATATGCATATCTTGCACTCTGTGTGATGACCCAAATGATTAACTCGTTTAATTATCAATCTTTTCATGCTTTGATAAACTTTTAAAAAACATATTGGCATATAAATACATATTATTATAATTATATTTGTCTTGAGAATTGATTATGCTTATGTTTTGTTTCCATTACACCTTGATGAAATCTCTTTAATATTAATGCTTGAATGACATTTTCTATGTGCATATCTCAAAATTTGTGGTATAAGTTGTGGATGTTCAATAAAGGTTGCAATAGTTGAACTTTAGTTAAACCCTAGATAGCTCTGGAGGACAATACTTCCTAAGCGTCATCCTCCCCTGAGTTGATGATTTCCAGCAAATGCTCTTGAAGACTCTCTAAGCCCTACAACCTGCCCAATCAACACCTCAAATCCTTGCCACAACTTTAATTACACCGCCATATCACTAAACTTAGTGACCCATATATCCGATGGCAAACATCATCTCCAACTATCATTGTTGCCTGGACGCACCACTATTTTTGGGGAACTTATGGAGTTCGCTCAACTAATTGCTTTACTCAGATCATGGATTTGGAGTTTCTTGCAACTGATTGTGCAGTTAAACAAATAATACAACTGGCTGTTCCAGCTCTAGTTCATAGGGAATTAGTCAGTAGTTAGATTTACTTTTCAATAAGCATGCAACTGGTTGTTCTAGTTTGTTGCAGTTAGACTCGCAATTAGCATTCCTTTTTCAATAAGGCTCGATTGTATAAGTAGAGGATCCATTGCACCTTATTAAGTTAGTTCATGTTTTTCCATCAATTTAGTTGTTCATCACAGTTTGTTTTCAGTAGAAGAAAACTTCTGAGTTTAGGCATGTATGTTCTTTAAATCTGAATAAAATACAAATTAAGGGAGATTTCTTTTAAAAGAAGTTGTTGATCAAAGAGGATCGTCTCTAGCTGGGAAAGTAGGGCCTGCTTCCCTATCTTGGAGGAGATCTCTCGGTATTATGTCTATATCATTTTACTTCTGTTAATTTCTTTACAACAAAGTGTTATGTGTTGTTTTTCTGTCATGTGTTCTCACCTGTAGGTTTATTCTTCCAAAAATAGAAAATTATAAAAAAATCAGATTTGTTATCTCCTTAAGCATTGTGATGTTCAGAGTATTGCATGTCTAAGAAGAAACAATAGGTTTCCTTTCTGTTCATCTCTTATTTTTTGCAAGTGTATTCATTTCCAACAATTAGATTAAACTCCCATTTTAGCACGTGTTTGTTTCAAAGCAATTAGATTAATGTTTATTTCATCAAATGTTAGAATAGTTTCTTTTTTTTTCAAGCAAGAGTGTTTCTTTTCAAGCAAAGTAAGGTAGTTATTTTATGAGCAGGAAGATCAGAACTACAACCATGCAAGGATCACCAAACCAATCTCTGGTCCTCAACCATCCCGTAAAGAAAAGCCCCCAACAAACAATCTTATCGCAGATTGCTCCAGACACCTCCGGATTGATAATGAGTAAATGATGATGTATTAACAAAGCCTACTCTGACTTCATCACTGTGTGCTTTCTCTTGTTCAACTGAATGTTGGGAAGCATCAAGTTGGATGTTCTCTTGTTGAGGCCCTTTCTCTTTCTGAAGATTATCTAGAATGTCACCCAGGTGTATATCCTCATGTTGAGTAGATATGTCTAGCTAGACTATATTCGAATGTTGATTATCTAGTTACTCCTTTTGTTTTACATCCGGTTCTCCTATATGTAGAACTTGGGTGAAAGTTCAGAACTATGTCACACTTTTATAAAGGGAACGACCAACACAAACATATTTTTCCAACTTAAACGCCAAAAAAGTCATATGTATGTTTTGAATTTTAAAATGACATAAATAATGAAATGTAGAATTTTTAAGCTAGTGTATGCTTATAATTTTTTTTTTTTAAAATAGGTGGATTTTTTTTTATAAATTTAATTGATGAATTTTAAGTGCCGATATTTTTTGAAAAAAGTGACATTGATGAGATGTCAACAAAAATATAGAAAAATTAATTTCTTTTCTTTAAATTTTATTTCCTAATTAGCTAACTCAAATATCTAGTGCATGGACAAAAAATTAATTTTTGATAGATAATTTAAAAAAAAAATTAAAGTCAATTTTAATAGAACATAGTAGTTTCCATGGGACGTCAACTTTTTTACATTATATAATTTAAAAAAAAAAACCCTCTTGGAGAGGATTCCATTCTCTAGTGAACCATATATTTTTAAAATTTTTTGAATATGTTTTGCTTATTTATTTCTAATTTCTAATCAGCTTCATGTTCGATGGGAAAGACCTACTTAAAATAAATAAATAAAAATATATAATAAATTTAATCAAAATATGAAAAAAAATATTTCTACAATCTACGTTCTGAGCACCACAAAAGGGTATTCGTCAATTTTAAAAAAAATGTATCTTAATGGCAAAAATTTGTAGCAAAAGATGAAATTCTTTGAAAATTGTGGGGAAGGGGGGTGGACTGCCACATAGGATGCCACATAGACAGTTTCGTCTGGAACCTTACCGAGTGGAACTGTCTAGAGAAGATTTAATAGGGGTGAAACCTTATCGATCGGTAAGGTTCCACCCAGAACTATTTTATATAATTAATTTTTTTAAAGTAATTATTTTTTGGTACAGGTAATTACTTTTTTGTACAGGTCTCATACAAACAACAATAGGATTAAAAAAATTAACAGAGGCACACAATAAAAACTTAAAAAATTAATAGGTATATGTTTTTTTTTTTTAGAACAATATTAAGAATTAGTATAGTTTAATTGAACTTTTTGATTAAGGTTTAATTGAATTTTTTGATTGATTAGGGTTTAATTTTTTTAAATGGTATTTCAGTGTTTAATTGAATTTTTTATTAGAGTTTAATTGATTTAATTTAGGGTTTTTTTTTTTTTAAAGTAGGGTTTGATTTTTTTGTACTTAGGGTTTGTAATTATTGATTTTTTAAATTAGGTTTTGATTGATATTTTTTAATTAGGGTTTATAAAATTTGATAAATACTATACAAAAAGACTCTTATATTAATAATAAAAAAATATGCAATACAAATTAACAAAAAATAAACTTAAAAGTACAATTAACAATCTTAGATCTACATCATCCATGTGTGTTTATGTAAACTTCCCTAGTCCATATCTATGTATGTTCTTTCCTCGCCTCGTAAGATGATCTTGAAAATAAGAAATGGTGTGGATTTTTATTTTTTATTTTTTAGGGGTTTATGCGACTTGGATTTCATCACCAAGTGTTTGGCCAAAGCTCATATTCTGACGGGCTCTATAAATTCCAAGAAGAAGTTTTCATTTTTTGGCTAAGCAGTTGTGTGTTTTAAGCACACCATGAAGTGAGGTGTTTTCATCCCACCAATACCTAGGCCTTAGACAACACCCTTGTGTCATGGATTTGGGCCTCACGTACCGCAAGGTATATCAAGGAATCCCGTAGTTGAGCCTTGTTTAAACCTAGATTAGGAAGCCATTGGCCATTTGTGACATGTGATGCACCAATAAGCGATTAGCCTTGGGAAGTTATTCACCCCATGCATTCTTGGAGACAATATAGTGGGCTCTGGGTACGGTCCCAATCCTCTGTAGTTAGTACTCTAAAACATGGGGGCAACACTATATATGAACATGATTAGCATATTGGTGAGCTCATAGACCAAACACTCCCACTTGAGTAGTATAGGTTGTTTTTCTTGTCTCTCCTTTTGTGTAAAAGAGTTATATATACAAAAATGAAAAACCAAAACCTAAATATATTACATATTCCTCATCCAATCCTATCATTCATCCTTATCCTAAAAATCTTTCATCCATTTGTCACCCATAATCCACATGAAAATCCATTATCCTAATACAATCCTATTCATCTCTCATCCATTTGTTAGATACATTTAATCCACATCATAATCCATCCTCTATCCATTTTCCATCCATAATCCAGATTTTAATCCACTATTCCAATCCAATTTCATGGACATCATCCTAGATATATAAATCAAACTCCATCCACATCCAATCAAAATCCCCATCCAAGACACTACCTAATCTTATATCCAACACCCCTATACAAGCATCAAAACTGGTTCGATAAATTCATTATGGAACCTACAACATCTATGTCCCATCCTTTGTGTGAAGTTCATCCCAAACCTAAATTTATACTAAAAGGAGCTCTTCAAATTGACAATTTCCCAATCTCAATATTAGACACATCTCCTAAGTTTAATTTGTTATTACACACATGAGTGTAACATTCAAGAAGTTTGTTTAAAGCTTAGATAAAGACCATTCATTAAATACTTAAATCAATATGTTAAATCAAGCAACGTGTCAACCAAAAATGACTATTTATTCATCTAATTTAGACCTTCCTTGCATGAAGTAGTCAAGTACAACCATTCCACCTAACAACAAGAATCATGTATGAATATTAGAACTCTCCTAAGTTTAAATTGTTCATACACATGAGTGTGTAACATTCAAATAGTTTATTCAAACTCTTAGATAAAGACCATTCATTTTATTATTTAAACCATAATATACAAGCTATAAGTTTACCACTTGGACACTAGTTGACTTTCCCCTCACATATACATATTTGTGTAGGCACGAATTAAAAGGTAATTTGTGATGGGGAACAAAAGGAATAGGTCAAGGATTTTTGATCGAAGAAGATCTGATGAAGATAAAAATCTAAGAAGAAGAATTTAGAGAAATTCAACTTTAGAAGGATTGGTTGAACATAGTCAAGAAGCACAAGATCAAATCACTAATGAACAAGAGGAAGAACTTCCTAGGTTTGAACAAATTGAATAAGAAATTGAACAAGATGCAGAAAATAGTGTGACCAAGGAGGAAATTGATGACACAACTTATTTTAATGGATAGAAGAAATTGACTTCTCTTTTCTTCCAAGTTGCCGATATAAGACAAGTTCGAATTGAGAACATTTTGCCAACAAACTTGGTTTAGATTTGGAAGATGTTGCCGATTGGAACATTTTTCCAATAGACTTTAACATAGCTTTGACATCAAAACCAAGGCTCATTTCTCCTTTCTTTGACATCAATGACAAAAATTCAACAATCCTTTCTTTGACATCAATGACAACAATTCAACAATCTCCCCCTTTGTCATTGATGGCAACACCTGAATCTAACTTGAATTTGACCATGACAACCATACCCTTCTTCCCCTTGCTACATGTATTTAGCACGTACTTTGATGTAAACACTCTACATAATTCTCCCCCTTTGACATCAATTACAAAGGGACTCACATAAAATTAACAATTCTAACTTACTCCCCCTGAGAACAATCATCCTACAGGACAATTGTGGTACCAGGGATAAAGAAATACTTTGATATACTCCCCCTAGATGAATACATTCTATATTCAATTAGAGATAGGAGAAGGAACAACTCCTAACTTCTTTCTGAGTTGTTCAAATGTCTCCTTTGGAAGGGGTTTTATAAATATATCTACCAATAATTCTTTTGTAGCCACATAGTCCAACTTGACTTCTTGTTTAGCAACTTTTTCCCTGAGAAAATGGCACTTAATGGATATGTGCTTGGTCCTTGAATGCATAACTAGATTCTTTTAGATTTTTATTACACTAGTATTATCACAAGAATGTTGACTGGCTCATTAAAATCCACCTTGATATCATGCAATGTCTATTTCATCCATAATACCTGAGTACAACAAGATACAACAACTATATATTCAGCTTCAGTTGTCGATAAAAAGACCGATTCTTGCTTCTTACTTAACCATGCTACCAATTTATCTCCTAGAAAGAATGCACCACCACTAGTGCTCTTTCTATCATCCACACAACTAATCTAATTTGCATCTGTGTATGCAGTTAAAGTAAAATCATTACCAATAGGATACCATAGACCATAATCTAATGTACTCTTCAAATATCTGAATATCCTCTTCACATCTTTGACATGTGTTTCCTTAGGAGCTACTTGAAATCTAGCTACCATGCAAACAACTTGCATGATATTAGGCCTTCTTACTGTGAGATACAAGAGATTTCTAATCATAGATCTATACAAAGTTTGATCTGCTAAAATAGATTCATCATCTTTGCTAAGCTTACACCCGTTGACCATAGGTGTACTAACTGGCTTGCAAACTTCCATCTTGAATTTCTTTAGAATTTCCTTCACATACTGGTCTAAGAAATGAAAATCCCTGTGTCTAATTGATTGACTTTTAAACCAAGGAAAAATGCTAATTCTCCTAGCATGGACATCTCAAATTCTTTTTGCATAGCATCAAACTCTCTACACATTTTGTGAATATCTCCACCAAATATTATATCATCAACTAAACAATGACAATCAGCATATTATTACCTTCAGTTTTAAAATACAGATTATTAGTAGCTATACCTTTCTTATAGCCTTGTTGTTGAAGATATTTGTCTAGCCTGGTGTACCAAGCTCGAGGAGCTTGTTTTAGGCCATATAGTGCCTTTTTCAATCTCCACACATAATCTTTATTTTTAGTCACTTGGAATCCTTCAGGTTGCTATATGTAAACTTCCTCATCCAAATAGCCATTAAGAAATACAGATTTCACATCCATCTCGTACACCTTGAAACGTTTATAAATTGAATATGTAAGAAACATTCTAATGGATTCTAGCCTAGCCACAAGTGCAAATGTCTCATCAAAATCTATTCCCTCAACCTAAGCATAGCCCTTGCAAACTAAACTACCCTTGTTTCTAGTTATCTTCCCATCTTCATTGAATTTATTTCTAAATACCAATTTTGTGCCAATGACATTCTTATCAGCAGGCCTTGGAACAAGTTTCCAAGTCTAATTTTTCTCTATTTGACTAAGTTCTTCTTTCATGGCTTCAATCCAACTTTCATCCTTACTAGCTTCTTCATAAGAGTTAGGTTCTATTTTAGACAATAATGACTAGTTTATCTATTATTGTTGTGTGAGATTTAGCTTTTTCCTTGTCATGACACCATTAGATTTATTTCCAAGAATCTGATTCTCAGAATGATTTCTTTTTACATACTTGGGTGGAGCCTTTGGAGTAGATTTTGGTTGCTCTTCTTCATCAGCATCACTCTCCTCTTGTGACTTTTCTGTACAACTTCTTCTTCTTCTTCATAAACATGAACCTTTGAATACAAATCATTTCTATGTGACAGATAAGAGAAGTCTTCATCCACTGTAACATTTACACTTTCAACTATCTTCTGCAACCTTTTAGTGTAGAATTTATAGCCTTGCTTGTAGTTGAATAACCAATAAATATTCCCTCATCAACTCTTGTCTCAAATTTACTCAACGTATCTTCATCCCTTTTTATAAAACATCTACTTCCAAATATTTTAAAATACTTCATAGTTGGACATTTGCCTATCCACAACTCATTTGGAGTCTTATCATTATTTACTCTTAACTGTCCTCTATTAATAAGGTAAATAGTATCTCTCAGGTAAGTTGGCTTCATTCAACATTGTTCTAGCCATATCATAGATAATCCTATTCTTTCTCTCAACGACTCCATTTTCTTGAGGAGTCCTAGCTGCAGAAAAATGTCTTTTAATCCCATATTTTTCACATTATTGATCAAATTCATTAGAAGTGAATTCTCCACTTCTGTCAGACCTTAAGCATTTTATCCTTGACCCAATTTCATTTTCAACCCTAGGCTTAAAATTTTTAAATCTTTTTAAAGCTTGAGATTTATCTTTAAGAAAAGTTACCCATGTCATTCTTGAATAATCATCTATCAACAACATGAAATACCTTTCTCCATTGATGCTTTTGGTTCTAGTTGGTCCACACAAATCTGTATGTATCATCTCAAGAGGTTTCGAGGTTGAATAATCCTTTGACTTGAAACTGACCCTTATTTGCTTCCCTTCTTGATATTCTTTACAGAAGGGACTTTCTAGCTTGCCAATACTAGGCATATGTTTGACTCTATTCTTCTTGTTGACCTTCACTAGATGGTCAAAATTGATGGGGCCCATCCTTTTGTGCCATAACCAAATCTCATTAGTTTTCCCTAACAAGCATCTTTCACCCTTCACCTCCTTTAGATGGTATAGATTATTGTATGTTCTATTTGCCTCAGCAACAAGTCTACCAGAGCTAGCTTTTCTTATCTCACATCCACTAGCATGAAATAACACATTATATCCCATGTCACACATTTGGTTGACACTAAGCAAATTATGTTGTAATCCCTCTACATACAACACATCTTGAGCATTATTTTTATTGTCTATGTATAATATGCCTTTCCAGCTATTTTAGTAGTGGTGTTATCACCAAACTTGACAAAACCACCATCCCATTTCTTCAAAATGGTAGACTTGCTCTTATCTCTAGTCATATGACTAGAGCATCTACTATCTATTACCTAAGGATTGCCATGTCCTTTGGCATGAAAAGTTGTTTGGACTAACATAGACTTTTCAACCTTCTTTTCTACCCAACGCCTTTGGTGTAGGTGCACCTAACCTACAGTGGCCTCCTTAGGGCATTTAGTTATTTTATGTTTATGTTTATGTTTTCAATAGGGTCTCAAATGATCAGTTAATGTAATAAGGTCTATTTGACCGATGCATTCTATTTTTAGGTTGTTAGTTAAGAGTTAGGTAGAGTTTGTTGGACAGCTGTATCTCCCAGCCACCTGGAAGTGTTTCCCAGCTGCTGGGAATCCAAGTCTGTACTACCATGGGTAAGTAGATAAGTACCCCCCAGATGATTGAATGAATATAGAATAGAGGAGAATAGATATGTTGTGATCAGTTGTATTTCAGTGGTGCAAGTATAAACAGAACATCTGTGTAGTTGCATTCTGAAAAATATCAATAAATAAGATCATGTTGCATTTGAATTCATTGTGTATTTGATTTTCTGTACTGAGCCCGAGATGGGTGTCCTAATCCATTCCCCTGGTTGATTCTGTGAATCGGTGGAATGGCTGTATATATATATTAGTTAGGTTTCTATTTTTCTATTTGTCTAGGTTAATGCTTGCAAGATCAGGCAAGAAATGCATTAAAGGATTCTAGCATGGCTGTGTGCTAGATTGTTGAAGTGCAGAGGACTGCATGTTTGAGGAGGAGATCGATCTGCGCAGTCGCTAAGTAAAAAGTGGATCGACACAGTGAAAATCCGCGTGGGTTGCAAAAGACATACAAAGTGTGTGTATATCACTTTTGTATGCGAGATATACAATCTGTGAGTATATCGCTATCGTATATTGTGAGTAGATTGCTTTTGTTTCATCGCTATTGTATGTTGAAACATACATCGAAATATACAAGTCTATCACAGATACAGGGGAGAGAGAAAGTCCAAGATTCCCATTCGGCATACAAAGAAGTCAAGATTCGATCAAATGCATATTTGAAAATGCATGTTGGAAATATACAAGGTTGAATATACAATTCCTGTATATACTGCAAATGTATATCAGATATAGTTTATGTGTATCCCGCAGTTGTAAGTCTGTGTGTACCCGTCAATTGTATCAGGCGGTTTTGGATGTGGTAAATGTACATCGAATATGTACATTGGGTTGATGCAAAGGGTGACTGGCTGAGGTGGTAACTTGAATGTATGTTAGAAGGGTTTTAGTCTGCGGATACAAGGTGCGACCGGCAATAGAAGGTAAGGGCACCGGAAGAACAGGTTAAGGATTGTATGTATATTGCGAATGTATATTGGAATATACATTCTGCGATACAAAGGGCTATGTACAAGCGGCGACTGATGGAAACGGTGGAGGTAACCAATGCCGACGAGTCAGATGTTGTATGTCTGAAGGTTCAGCATGAAGCGATGCAAGAGGATCGCAGGTGCAGCCGGTAAGTGTTTGTATGTACATTGCCGAATGTATCTCATAAAAGATACAAGTGCTACAGTGATCAGGAATAAAGTATTTAGGTGATGCGATAGGTGAGAGAAGTGAGATTTTATGTCAATGAAAGTTTGTATGCATATTAAATAATGCATAGACATACATTTAAAATTGTATGTTAGGGTTTTAGTGGTTGATGCTCTGCATCAGCCTTTTTGAACTTTTCTCCTTTTCCTCAGAATGCTTTGCTAATTTTTTTTTCTGAGCAGGGGGTGCAGACTCTTTCTTGTGACGTGCATAGGATTGCACTTTTTGCTATTTTTGCATAGAAGCATGTGTAGGGTTGCCTTGCCTTGGAGGAGTAAATCTCCTTTTCTCTTGTCTAGAAGGCTATACAAACACACTTCTACAAAACTTGGCAATATGCCCATAGTTGTTACAATTATAACAAATATCATTCATATCAACTAAAGGGGCAAAATAATTTTTGCTTACAAAATCATGCCTATCCATTCTCGTAGGTTTAATTTTGCAGTCTATTGCTTTATGTCCAAACTGATTACATGAAAATCAATAACCATGAAATGCATAATTGAACCTGGCTTGTCTTGTAAATTGATCTTTGAATCTCCTCCTTGGATTGTGGACTTTGATGAAACCATCATCTTCCTTTCTGAAATCTTCAGTCCTCTTGTTCTTCCTGAATCATTCGGGCTTCCTAGAATCAACATGTTTCTTAGATGTAGTGGAGCTTGATTCACCCTATTCTCCAACTGCCTTTCTAAAGGTAGTACCATTCTTGATAGTATTATCTTCTATGTTCTTCTCAAAGATGACATCTTTGAAACTCTTGTTTTCAAGATATCCTAACCCAACTGTGTTGGAGAAGGATCTTTGAGAACCAATTATTTGATCAAATATTTCTAAGCTTTTCTCAAACTTGAGACTTCTATTTAACTGTTCATTCACCTTTTCTAACTCCTTCCTCAGTGAGACAACTTCAACCTCTAATTTTTGACACTTGTCAGAGTTTGTTCTTAAAATCCAAACTAGTTACCTCTTCTATTCTTTTAGACTTCGCTAACTGCAGTTTCATAGCTACAACAAGTTTATCAGATTCTTCAATCTTTAACTTGTATTTTTTATTTTGTTTTCTTTCATACCGTAGATCATCTAGAGAAGAAATTAATTCATCTTCCAAACTGATTCACCCTCTCCTTCCTCATCAGAGTCTTCACATAAATCTTTTGAAGGAGTATTTTCATCCTTTTTAATTTCAACAACGATGAAAGCAGTTTCATAATCTTCACTTGCATAAGAACAATCATCTAAAGAACTACTTTCTTTATCTAAAAATAGACTATTTTTCTTCTTATTAAAGTTTCTCCTTTTATATTTTGAGACTTCTTGACTCCTAGAACTATCTCCCTTTTGTTTTTCACCTAAGGGATATTTAGAGGCAAAGTGACCAATTTTCCCACAATTAAAGCATTTGAAAGGTAGCTTAACTTTGTATTTGTCAAAGCCCTTCTTCAACCTTTTGACAAAATTTGCTTCTTCTTCATTTGAACTAGTACTTTGTTCTAAATCTACTTTAGTCTCCTTGGCTTTGGAAGTCTTAAATGCTTCTTCTTTCCTTGTTGATCCTGTACTATCACTTCTCATCTCATATGTTGTGAGGACCCAAATAATTCATCTAAAGTAAGATTATCTAGATCTTTTGCTTCCTCAATTGCAGAGACTTTAAAGTCATACCTCTATGGGAGAGACCTCAGAACCTTATTTACAACCACCTAATCTTTTATCTCTTCTCCAATACCTATGATTGCATTCATTACCTCGTCTACACTGAGCATGTAGGATGCAATACTCTCATCATCGTTCATCTTTAGAGACTCAAATTTACCCCTATGAGTTTGCAATTTTGCTTCCTTGACCTTATCATCACCCTCATAGATTTTGTGTAGTTTATCCCATATGTCTTTAATAGACTTACAATGCATAACATTTACAAATTTTGTGTTGGTTAGACCACATAGTATGGCATTCTTTGCGCTGGCATTGTTTTCACAATCTTTCTTCTCAGCAATAGTGGGAGTAGCTATTGGTGGTGTGTAACCATCTAAAAAAGATTGCCAAATATCATATCCAAGAGAGGTCAGGTACGCCTCTATTCTGATGCTCCAGAAAGAATAATTGGATCCATCAAATAATGGTGCTTTATTTGAAGAAGAACCCTCATGTACTACCATAGTGTTCTTGAGATCAGATCTTCCTAAAGTGGTTAAACTTTCTTCAAGGAACCCGAGGCTCTGATACCAATTGTCAAAAGAACACTAATACACTAAGACGGGGTGAATCAGTGTATGTTAAAACTTTAGAATGCAACCAATAATAAAAAATGAAAGGCACACATAAAAACCACAGACACACACAAGAAAACACCAGATTTATGTGGAAAACCTAGAATGGGAAAAACCATGGTGAGAATGTTGCTTGACTCTACTGCTCAAATCCAACCTCACAGTAAGCATTAATTACATATGTTTTGCAAGCACCAACCCATAGGTACACCAACACCCAAGATAATTTTTTGAGGCCACCACCTACAAGTACATCACACACCTAAATTGAGCTCCAACTCAACACAATGAGGCTTCAACCCCAATCTAGAACAAAGAAGAGCTACAACCCCTAAATTTTTATAGTTTCTTATATGCATCAATGGTTCTTCTTTAACCTGAAATGCACCTTGTTAGCATGCTCTCACTCTATGTTTTTCATTAACAAAGTCTTCACCTTCCTTTATGCTCTCAATATTCTTTGCTCTCTTACAAAGTCTCCCTCCTTCAATGCAGTCTGCCTATGAGCATATGAATGTTTGTGTAAAATTTGTCCTCTATACCTATGAATAAAAGATATTCGATTAAGTGAGTAACCTGTTCACCACATATTCAATGTGTATAAAAATATATCCTCCTCAAAAGTTGAACTGCCATCAACTGCTCAAAAATTGAATGCCAACAGTTACATGTTTAATTGTCGTATAACTGATCTAGATTGGGCTCAGAATTGTTAACTAGTGAAATGTCATAGTGTTCTGTTAACTTTAGAGTTAGCATGATCATCACAAACATATTATTGCTTTGTGGCATTTTCGTCCATGTAATATGTTGCTTATGTGCCCAATTTTATTTTTTTGCAAGTATGACATTGGATAGAGAACATATACCTTTATCTGCAAAAAATACAATATTGCAAACTCAACTCTTTGTCACTTTTATCGGCAAAAATTTATTTTTCAAAACTAGCCTTTATTGCCCTTTGTTGGCAAAATCTAGTTTTTCTGAACTGATGCTCCTTCCTTCTCTATTGGCAAAAATACATCTTTCTAAACTTTTTAAAATTGGCTTTTAATTGCCCTTGGTTGGCAAAATCTCACATTTTTGAAATTTTGTCTTTTGTGCCTTTCTAACACTTATCGATAAAAATGTAGTTTTTTGAACTTTCTCTTTTAACACACATTATCAGCAAAATATGCATTTTATGAACTATCTCTTTGAACACGTTTGTCTCTTCTGTCGGCAAAAACTTTCTTTTCTAAACTTTCCCTTATTCACTTCTATTGGCGAATTCTTGCTAACTCGAACTAACACCTCTATAGCCTTTATAGGAAACTTTTACGTTACACAAACTTAGCATAGAAGACTCTTATCAACGAAAGTTCATGTTTTCAAACCTCATCAAAAAGCTATCAATAATGCTTATCAGAAAAAGTTCATTATTACAAACTTACTCTTGTTTCCTTTGTTATCGGTGAATTCTCATATTTGAGAACCTTAGCATTATCTCATTATGCCTTATCTTCATCTCCATATGCCTTTATCAACGAATATTACTTTTTCCAAACTTTAGCCTTTAGCACATTTGTCAGCAAAGTGGTCATTTCACAAACTCAGTAGCTTATCAACAAAAATAGAAAATCCCAAACTTACACCAACTTCTCATTGTTAGCAATTTTCAATGATCACGAACTACCTTTCTTGCTCCACATTGTTCATACTTAGCCAAGCATCACCTAGTCAGCGAATGGGGAAAACACTAACTTTCAAGCTAGTTAGTCTTTGATGCACTTTCTCGATAGAAGTACTTAACTCATTTTGCTTCTCTTCAAGAGCTTCCTGAAGACTTTGCCTTCTCAAAACACATTATAGCTTGCCTTCATAAGCCATTTTCGGTTAGTCAGCAAATCGGCTAAAAGCCAAACTTGCGAACTACTTCGAGAAATTGAAACTTTTGCGAAAGTGTTGTTTTACTAACACTTCAAACATTTGCTTTATGCCTCCTTCTACTTTGTTGGTAAATCAGCAAAAAGCCAAACTTGCAAACAAGTTCGCAACATAAGAACTTTGCTGATAGAAGACATTGACTTATCTTTTCTTCCAAGTTGTCACTATAAGACAGGTTCGAATTGAGAACATTTTACCAATAGACTTGGTTCAGATTCAGAACATGTTGTTGATTGGAACATTTTTCGGACAGACTTTAACACAGCGTTGACATCAAAACCAAGGCTCATTACTCTTTTCTTTGACATCAATGACAACAATTCAACAATCCTTTCTTTAACATCAATGGTCCAACAATTCAACAATATTTGTTGGACCATGATTTCCATTAGACCAAAACCCACAGGCATTACTCTCCATTACAATCACTAGAGTTAGGATCCACAAGAGGGGGTTAACCCATGTCAGAAAACATCACAAGGAGCACTGGATGCACATGCCAACAATCTTCCCCTAGCATTACCCAGGGAGTTTCAAACTCGAGACCACTGGCTCTGATACCAATTTGTTGGACCACAATTACCATTAGACCAAAATGCACAAGCATTAATCTCTGTTACAATCACTAGAGTTAGGATCCACGAGAGGGGGTTAACCCATGTTGTGAAACATTACGGGGAGTGTTGGACGCACATGCCAACAGAGAGTGAGAGAAAGAGATGGGGGAGAGATAGAAAGAGAGGGAGAGAGTGGGAGAGATAAACACACATAGGGAGAGATATAGATAGTGGGAGAGAGATGGACAGTGATAGAGAGATAGAGATAGTGATATAGATATAGAAAGAGGAAGGAAGAGAAATAGAGAGGAGGACAAAGAGATAGAGGAAGTGTAGATATAGACATAGAGAGGGGCATATAGAGAGATATGTTAGCAAGAGGCACTGCAAATCATGTCAAGTGTTGTCATTGATGGCAACTAATTCCATTCCACACATTCACAGTGTAGTATCGGATCTTACTGGAAGTCAATTCCAAGATTTGTTCAAGTTCGAATAGACAAGAACATGGTATGTAGCAGAGTTTAGTATTTTGATCAGCAGATCTCTCTAGTTGATCATTGTGTGTTGTAGATCTGAGGGAGTGTAGAGGGATGTCAGGACAATCTAAATTCAATATTTCAGCCTTTGGTGACAAAGGAATCAAAAGTTATGAGTGTCTGAGTATCAAGTCCTAAAATGACAAGAATAGTTCAATTAAGAATAGGCCGACTTGTGTTAAATCTTTGTGTGGATCTAGGAGAAGTGTTTTGGTGAGTTGCGTATGGGATATAATGGTAGTGGCTGACATGTATGGTGACTTGGAAGTGTTATCTTTTGTACGCATCAATTGTGTGCATGGACTCAGCCGATTGAGCATAGTTATTAAATATTTTTAAGTGTTCTTGATGCTGACTAAGAGTTAATTGAATTTCTAGATGCGGATATATATAGCCGATGGATTCAAGTGTTTTTTGGTGTGGTTGTGATTGTGATGTGTGAACAAGTGTAAATAAGAGCAGAGAGTAGTGAGATGGTGAAGATTTAAGTTTAGTTTGTGGCAGAAGGGTGAAATAGGGCTAAGCGAGGATGAAGTGCATGAAATCAGTGTTTTAAGCTTAACCGGAACTATATCTCGGCATTGGTGGATGCTGCTCTTCAGTTTAAACAAATTGTAATCCTCTTGTAATCACATCTATAGTCAGTGTGACTCTTGGAGTAGTGAGCTCCAGGGCATTACACCCTAAAGACATGTGTCTTCCCCATTTTTAATACTTTTAACAGAGTATAATTTATTGTGGGTTAACCCCCACCGTGGTTTTTCCCTTAACTGGGTTTCCACGTAAAAATCTTGGTGTTCATGTGTAATGATTTTTCTATTACTATTCTTATGTTCATGCTTTCTACTTTTGAATGTATGTTGCAAATCATTTAAGGAATATAATAAAAAGTTTTGTAGAACACTGATTCACCCCCCCCCCCTTAGTGTTCCTTATTTCCAACAATTGGTATTAGAGCCTAGTTCTTTTGAAGAAGTTTAACATCTTAAGGAAGATCTGGGAAAGTATGGTCTCACTCAAGTATTTTGCTAAATACATTGAAGAACTTCAAATTGCCTTAGAAGATCTTGATCAGTCCAGAGCAGAAGTCAAAGAACTACAAAAGAACCTTAAAGATGTTGATGATTTCATTGAGACTCTAAAAGAAAAACTAAGCAATTCAAATGAAAAAAGGAAGGAGCTACTTCTGCAGTTAACAAATCAGAACGAAGACAATGACTTGGATGAAGCCTTAAAGGAGAAGACAGAGGAATGTGAGAAATTGGCAAAATAAAATGTTCTCCTAAAGCATCAGATGGAATCTAGTGTGATGAGACTAACCAAGGAAATTAAGGAAAGAAAGATGACTAAAGAAAAATTGAAACAATCTCTAAAAGAAAGGATAGAAGAGTGCTACAGATTAGATGGAATAGCTAAGCATCTAGAATCTAATCTACAAGAAAGCAGAGACAATGAGAGAGAACTTGAAAGATAAATTGTTATTCTCAGACATGACCTAGAAGTTTCAAATGAATACAAGGAGAAGTTCCAAATAAGCTCAGCTAAACTTGAAACACTACTTGAAAGTTAGAAGAAGGCTGATGATAAGCATGGTCTTGGATATGAGAAAGGTGAAAGTTTCAGATCTGGACAAAGAAATTTTGAATCAAGAAATTGGAGAAACCGACCTAGAAGACCTTTAGTAAGAGCCTAATGCTCAAAGGTATCCATCCTTCAATGGAAATTGCTTCAACTATAATAAGTTTGGTCATAGAGCTACTGAGTACAGAAGTAGAGTAAATTAGAGTGGCCCATCCTTCTCTGGTCAATGCTTCAACTACTAAAGGTATGGTCATAAATCTAATGAATACATAAATATGAAGATGAATAATAGCAGAAGAAATGTCAATTATTTCAATGGCTATTGTTTTGCATGCAATGGATTTCGACATATGGCTAATCAATCCAGATCAAGAGGAAATCAAGAAAATATGCAAAGAAATATTAAATGTTTTAATTGCAATAGATTTGGTCATACTGCAAGATTTTAAAGAAGCAGAAATGATGAAAGGAGAGATCCGGTAAATAGAAAACTGGATGGGCAGAGACAAGACAAAGGAAAGGGTAAAATTGATATAAATGAGATCCAGAATGAAATGAAAAAGAAATGGGTAAAGAAAAGTGTGAGAATTGATGATGATGGGTCTGCACTGGAATCTAGTGCTGACAATCCCTCTCAGAATTGAATTAGGAGCACTGGCTTAGGGGGAGCTGCATGGAAAATAAAATTCCCCCAGTCAGTAAGTTGGTGCCTAAATTTGGCACTATGAGAGAAGTTGATTTGGCCTATTGTAGATCATTTGAAAGGATTTCTAGAAGAAAAGAAGTGGATGTGGCGATTTGTGGAACAAATTGAAGGTTGACTGTATGCAGAAACAATGTAACCTGATGTGTTAGGGTAGAGCATATATTACAAAGATAAATTAGGTTTTGTGGAACTTAAAAAGGTTCTTCATTCTTCATTTGGATCATTTTGCATTGTAAGAAAGCAAGAAGAAAAGAGGTGAATGAGTTTTGAACTGTGAATTTTCAAGAGTTAAAAGTGCAAAAAGGATTTTTGGAAAAACCCTAATCTGCAGAACAAGGTATTTCTATCCTCTGTAAAATCTCTTGAATTTTCAAATCCCTACAAATGGCTACACCTCTAGTTGTTGATGTCACTGAAAGGCCTTGCCCAAAGTTTAAGAAGCATCCCTACAAATCTATCGAAGTTGAACCGTTAGGTGCCTTTTCCAATGTTCCATATGGAGTTTTGCATGTTGAAGATATTAGGGCATACATTCACTGCAATGTAGATGAATTTGGCAAACTGAGACTGCTTGATTTGTTTGAAAACCATCTAAAGGATGAGAATTATCAAGTGAAATTGGAATTTGAAACCCTAGAAAGCAAACATTTCCTTTAAGTGATCGAATTTCCTACATTTGATGAAAGTGAATGGGTTCGATATGTGTTGAGCAATATGCATAATGAATTTATATGGTTACTAAAACCATTCAAGATCACCAAAGATGTTATCAGGATTGTGATTAGGTTGAATTCAACCGATGGATTACCCACATTAAAATATGTGAAAAACCAAATTGTCACTGATGCAACCGATGCGAAGTTTGACAAGAGAGAAATGGCCATTAATGACATTATAGAACCAAATGTCAAGTTTGCATCCATGGTGATTGGGTACAATATCTACCACTCCAATAGAGAAAATTCTGTCTCCAAAACTGCAATATATGCAGCCTATCAAATGTTGAAGGAGAATGTTGATTATGACCTATGTGAGCTCCTACAAAATTAGTTGATTGAGAATCTAAGAAAAATAAAGAAAGATAAGAAAAATACCTTCAAGTATGGTTCCTTGATCATATGTTTGTTCTTCTATTTTATGAATAAAGTGCCTAGAGTTCAAGAAGTGTACTGGACAAATGACTGGCCAGTAGCATGGCAAATAAGAGATCACCTACTGAGCCTTGGTGAATCCCAAGCTCAAAAGATAGCTATCTGGGGTTACTTCAAAAACTTTTTAGAGTATGATGTATGCAAGAGAGAGAATCCCTAGGTCAATTGTGAAGAAATATGAGAATGAAATATGCTTTATGGTTGACACTGATCAGTGCCTGATGGAGGCTGTGGAACCTAGAACAATATGGATAATGCCTATGGGCTACAAGGTTGATGAGCCAATATTGGAGATGTATGCTCAACATCTCTTGAGCAAGCCAAAGGATACTTCTGTTGAAAGATTTGGAACTTATAAGGAGCTTGATGGAAAGCTTCATGTTGAGCTCCAGGAGAAAGAAACCAAAAGGAAAGTGTAGAGGCAAGTTGAGATGTATGTTGAGAGTATTGGCATCAAAAAATAAGCTATAAGAAAGAATAGGGAAATAATTGAAGAGATGAAGAGAAGAACTAAGCAAGCTTCAAAAGAAAGAGCAGAAGAAGAACTAGTAGCTGCTTCAGAAGTCCCTCCTAGTTCTGCAAGAAAAACAAGAATCTCTACAACTGTCCTTGAGCAATCCAAACACATTTCCACTGGGACACCTGAAGCCACACCATTCGGTGAAGGAAGAAAGAGAAAGAAAGCAAAGGCCACAAGATTGTACATGAGCCCAAGAGTTGATGAAGAAGAAACAAAATTAGATACTGAGGTATAGGTGTTAAAAGCTTCTGGAACAAAAGTTGCCAAGGTGACTAAGGAAAAGCTCTCCAAAAGAAAAAGGGAAAGCAAAAGGCAGAAGAAAGATACATATGTTGAGAAGCCCACACTTTTTGTGGAAGATGTAATAAAATCATTCGCTATGGATGGAAATTTGAAACCCATGACCGAATGTTATGATGAATACAGTGATACAGATAAGAAAGTTTTAGAGGAAGTGACTGTTAGATATCTAAATATCTATAACAAGGCTCTGATTGAAATAATTTATGAGATCCCTCAAAGTCTTGTAAACATTTTGGAGTTGAGGAAAGAAAATGCAAAAAGCAAAGACATAGAGCTTAAAGAACATGTATTAATAAAACTATGTCCGTAGATCACTCAAATTCAAATGAATATGATATTCAAAGAAGTGAAAGATGAATTCAGAAGCAAGAAGAGAATGAATAAACTGATGCTTGGAGAATTAGATGAAATAGTTAAAGAAAAATAGGAAATACTTCTAAGTGCATTGAAAAGACACAATCTTCCATTTGTTGAGAAGACTAATTATGGGATTGATTCATCAATCCTGGATATTAAAGAAATGAAAACTAATGGGCTACAAACTAAGGTTGATGAATCATTTCTTTTGAAAGAGGAGAAAACAAATCAGGATGATACAGAGATGATTGAAAAATCTAATGATGCACAAGATACTCAAACTCCTAATCAATCTGAAAAAGTAGATAATGTTGAGAGCATTATAGCTACACAAGACTCTCAGGAACAGGTAGCAAGTTGTGAAGACAAAGAAAAGATTTCTCCTGCAGATGGTACACAAAAGAATGAAGCAAAGAACAAGGAAGGTAAAATAGAAGAAGATGGTGCAAATGTTGAGGCAACTAAACAATATACTGAGAAATCTCAAGAACCAAAGAATGGTCCAGAAATTGTTGCACGAGACATTGTAGATGCAGTGAAAAGTCTCTTGAGTAAAGAGATGCTTGAATTTGATGAACCAGAGCTGCTTCAGGGACCAATCAATCTAGATGCCCTCTCCCCGGTCCAAGTAATGAAGATAGCATCCTTCACTCAAGCCAAGGCTAGAGAAAAGATGTTGAAATCTCACATTGAGGACAGTGAACTGATAAGCCTTGCAACCAGAGTATTAGAGAAGTTAATGCCAACCTACCAGAATAATCCATCTGATTCCCCATCCAGACATCTGAAGAATCTTGTAAATTTTGTAAGTATACATTTTGAGTCTTTTGAAAAGTCTGCGGAGACAAAAGTCTGGAAGGAATTTTTAGACAAGAAATTCAGTGAAGTAAAGAGCTTAATAGGAAATGATAGGATGATACTTGGTATTAGCATAAAGAGTATTCAAAATGCTATAAATGATGCAGGTGATATATAAAAATTTTGTCTATCCTAGCCCGAAGTTAGCAAGGATATTGAGAAGAAGATAAAGGAGCAAGAACAAAAATTGTCAAATCTATCCCAAAATTCTGATCCTCTAACAGTTTCTCCTATAAGTCAGGAATGTCAAGGAATTAGCTTGACTGATGAAATAAAGAAACTTGTTAAGGAAAAAGACAATATCATGAAAAGAATGTGTGAGCTCGAAGGATTGATTGCCCCCAAATTAGAAACAATGTTTAATGCTTTATTAGAAGCTCAAGTTGCAATCCTGACAAATGATCCTTCAAATATGAAGAAAGCAGAATCACAGGCATTTCTTTTGAGTGGACACATCTCAATCTTGGATGGCATAAAAAGTAGTTGCGCCCCTGAACTTGTGCAGCTAAAAAATAGTTTTGCAGATATTCTCAAGTTCATGTAAGTATGACTTAAAGACTGTTTGTACATATCCGGCCTTATATACAAAAAATTTTTATGACTTTTGGTTTGCGGATCCCCACCCTTTTCCATTGATGTCAAAGGGTGAGTGAGAGATAGTGAAAAATGAAATAAAATGAAGAAACCATCAAAGGAGGAGCAGTGGGAGAATATATAAGCGTACATAGTAGGGGGAGTCAGTCATGACACTTAGTCATTTTTCACTAAGTGTTGCCATTAATGCCAAAGGCAAAGATTGTTGGAAAGAAGAAATGCAAAGCATGTCAAGTGTTGTCATTGATAGCAACTAAGTCCATTCCACACATCCATAGTGTAGTATCAGATCTTAACGAAAGTCAGTTCCAAGATTTGTTCAAGTCTAGATAAACAAGAACAAGGTATGTAGTAGAGTTCAGTATTTTGATCAGCAGATCTCTCTAGTTGATCATTGTGTGTCACAGATCTGAGGGAGTGTAGAGGGATGTCAGGACAATCTAAATCCAAGATTTTAGCCTCTGGTGACAAAAGAATCAAAAGTTATGAGTGTCTAAGTATCGGGTCCTAAAATGACAAGAACAGTTCAATTAAGAACATGCCGACTTATGTTAAATCTTTGTGTGGATCTAGGAGAAGTGTTTTGGTGAGTTGCATATGGGATATAATGGTAGTGGCTAACATGTACAGTGACTTGGAAGTGTTATCTTTGGTACGCATCAATTGTGTGCATGGACTCAGCCGACTAAGCAAAGTTATTAAATATTTTTAAGTGTTCTTGATGCCAACTAAGAGTTAATTGAATTTCTGGATGCGGATATATATAGCTAATGGATTCAAGTGTTTTTAGGTGTGATTGTGATTGTGATGTGTGAACAAGTGTGAATAAAAGTAGAGAGTAGTGCGATGGTGAAGATTTAAGTTTAGTTTATGGCAGAAGGGTGAAATAGGGAAGAGTGAGGATGAAGTGCATGAAATCAGTGTTTTGAGCTTAACTAGAATTGTATCTTAGCATTGGTGGATGCTGCTCTTCAGTTCAAACAAACTGTAATCCTCTTGTAATCACATCTATAGTCAGTGTGACTCTTGGAGAAGTGAGCTCCGGGGTAGTACGCCCTGAAGACATGTGTCTTCCCCATTTGTAATACTTTTAACAGAGTATAATTTCTTGTGGGTTAACCCCCACCGTGGTTTTTCCCTTAACAAGTTTCCATGTAAAAATCTTGGTGTTTATGTGTAATGATTTTTCTATTATATTCTTATGTTCATGCTTTCTACTTTTGAATGTATGTTGCAAATCATTTAAGGAACATAATAAAAAGTTTTGTAGAACACTGATTCACCCCCCCTCTCAGTGTTCCTTATTTCCAACAAGATATGGATAGAGAGAGGGTGAGAGGGAGAGATAGAGAGAGATAGAGAGGGAAGAGTTAGAGATAAATAAAGGTAGAGATAGAGAGGGATAGATAAAGGGATGGAGGTATAGAGAGATAGACATAAAGAGTGAAAGAGAGATAGATGAAGAGGGGGAGATACAGAGAGAGAGAGAGGTCATTCAATGTTTATCTTTCATCTTTATGGGTTTAACATTTAATGTTTAACATTAAGATTTGTTGTGTTTTTAATGCTTTAGTTTTGATGTTTAGGGTTTTGGGTTTTAGGTTCACATTTAGGGAACTTAGGTTTCAACATTAAGGAAGAGGAAAGGAGGGGGAGAGGGAGAGACAAGGGGGGAGAGACAATCAGAGATAGAGAGAGAAGGGGGAGAGAGAGATAGAGGGATGGAGATATAAAGTGATAGAGAGTGGGAGAGGGACAAGAAGAGATAGAGATAGAGGGGAAGAGAGTGAGGGAGATATAAAGAGATAGAGCTAGAGAGAGGGAGAGATATAGAGGGAGGGAGATATAGAGAGATAGAAAGAGGGAGAGGGAGACAAAGAGATATAGAGGGATATATAGAGAGATAGACATAGAGAGAGTGAGAGAGATAGAGATAGATAAAGGGAGAGTGGAAGAGAGGGATATATAGAGATAGATGGGAAGAGAGAGGGAGAGGAAGAAATAGAGAGAGGGAGACAGAAAGAGTTGTTGATAACTGAGAGGGGGGTGAATCAGTTATCTTAAATATTTTAACTTTCTATTCTTCTTTAACTACTAGTGTAGCATTAAAGCAAATAAGCATCCATAATCATGAAAGTAGAAACAAAGTCAATACACATAACACAATGATTTTGACGTGGAAAACCCTGTTAAGGGAAAAACCATGGGGTGACTAACCCAAGAATGTATTCTCTATTAGAAGAATAGAAATACAAAATGGCACTTGCCAATTAGGGCTCACTGTCCAAGCACACTGCTCACAAGAGGCTCACTATCTACAATAGTTTATAGAAGGAAACAAGACACTTGAACTGATGAGAAGCATCCACATGTGCTTAGGTTCAATTCCGGTTGAGCTCAATATACTGATCTGCTGCACTTCATTCTTCCTCTGCCTTAGTGTTGTTGTTTTGTCACATACTAGACCTCTATCTCAGTTTCCACACTATTCTCTACTTTTATTCATACACACAATACACCACACTTCCCTTGATACCTAAATTGATCTGGTATATATATCCATACAAAGGATTTCATCCACTTTCTTAGTCGGCATCCAGAATACTCAGTATTTTCCCAAACTCTGATCTGTTGGCTGAATCCTTGCATACCAAGTGATGCATACCAAGGAGATGCTTATAGAAGTCATCAATCATGTTGGCCAATCATGAATGATACCTCAAGAAACTTGATCACTATCAATATCTCATCTGGATTAAGGTCTGATGCTCTGTCAGTCAGGTCTTTCACAGTCTACTCTGCCAAACAGTAACTCAATACTTAGATGCTCATATCTCTTTACTCTTTCATCACCGGAGGCTCAATATCTAGAATGTATCAATCAAGGTACACTTCTTGACTTCCCCAAGTCTGCACTTTACTAAGATACTTCTTTTGAGAGATCCAAACCTGTCTGTCGGACCTTGCCACATGCTCTGTTCTTGCTTACCGGACCATAACATTCTTCAATCTGACTTCCGGTATAGGCACACCATGTCGTACAGATGGGTGGGATGAACTTTGTTGCCATCAATGACAACACTCATGAAGCTACACTGTGTCTCTTGCCAACAAGAGTGTAAGGCCCAAAATTACACATGGATATGAAAACTATCATAAAATTTTTTTTTGGATAAAGAATCTCTAACAAGCTTCTAACACACTACACATTATACTATAACATGTGCACTCGATGACATTGCATGTGCAACACTATGATGGGCATGTTTCCCAAACAAGTGAAGGAGAAATGAAGCAATGGATGTGTGAAAAACTATTTTGAACACCCTATGATGATAAAGATAATCCTAATTATGGTATGGCATCACTATGTGTGATGCCTCAAGGGAGAACCTCCACAAGGTAAAAAAACTGAAGTAGATGGTATATATAACAAGTAAAATATGTAGATCTAGTACTAAGTTGAGGTTCCTCAACCTTTACACAAACTAGTTAACACTTGCAACAAAGAACTCCATGCAAAGTAACTAAGGCACCTAATGACATAAATCCATTTCCAATCAAAACATAGAAAACACTTCACCAAAGGGTAGGGAAGAAGGAAACCAATGAGGAAAAAACCAAACTAAAGAAAAAACAAAAGGGGGGTCCACATTTTGTCAAAAATAAAATGGGGTGTGTGTGTGTGTGTGTGTGCAAGGCATAACAGGTCATAGCTAGAATCTCTAAAGAAAGGGGTTTATGTGTAAAAGACATACTAGTCAATGATTGAGATGATGTAGAAAGATTAAACAATTGTTCTTGGATTATCCCATGTTTTACATTAATTGATTAATTATAGGATCAATAGTATTGGGAGTACTAGTAGTAGTGGGGAAAGGTTGTGAAGAGAGTAGGTGGCAATTGGTTGATGCTCCAACTAGTTATGTAAAGGGGAGAGGTTGAGAAGTTGGGATGTAGCAGTAACTAGAAATAAGATTAGTCAAACATCCTTGGGTTTGATATGAGGAAGAAGGTCCCATGGTAGGAGGATGATGTAGCAACTGTAGAAAGATTATAAATATGGTTGTTGGGGTGGACATGGACATGAGAATTTGGGAATGTGCTAGATGAGAAGTAGTCTCTCTGGAAGGCTCAAGGGAAAGAGGGGTGTGATGATGTATGATGTGCCTCACTACTTGTAAGAAATTGAGGCCTTCCATATGGTTAACAAAAATGGCATGGAATTGCACACATTTGATTTTTTCCCATCTCTTCTTTAGTTCCTTCTTGTAAGGCTTTTTCTGAGGTAATTTTTGTGACTTTTTTTTAGGTCTTAACAATTAATTTATTATGGTTTTTGGTACCACTTTTATTTTATTTTATTTTTACCACAAAGGAATCGATAACCTGGTGACTTATAAGGTGAGTCTCCTATAACCTTGGGTTGTACATGTTGACCGTAACATATACAGTGGGTAAATCGGGTGACCATTGTTTGTGTCTTTCAATGGCTCAACCATCTGGTCTACATTCGGGGGTTATACCACTTTTACTTATATACTATATTTCAATCAACTCAATGGTGGGGGTTTTTATAAATACCTTCTTTAATATTATTTAAAATTATTATTTTTAAATACATAATTAATTATAAAATTTCAAAAGTTCAATACTACGTGATTTCAAAAAAATAAAAATAATTAATTAGTAAAAAATTTTCAAAAATCACATAATATTTAAAATTATATAGAATGTCTTTAATTCTTAACTAAAAAGATATCAATTAGTTTAAATTAGTAATTTTAATATTAACAAATTGCAAAAACAATCTGAATTTGATATAACTCCCCCAAACACCCTCCACTCCCCAAAAAAAAATTACATAAAATCAAATTTAATATTATAAATATAAAAAAAATTAAATTAAATTCAATCCCACAAATGTTTAAATAAAAAAAACACTAATTTTAAATCATTTATGCCTAATTTTCTACATGAAATGTCTTCACAATTATTAAATTTATTACTTAAAATCCTCTTGACCAGTGTGAAAAGGTTTGCATTCCAGCTACATTTTAAATGGATTACTAGCTATTAGATTTGGATCTACAGTCTGATAGGGTCTTGGTCAGATAGACGGTGCAAATCACTTTTTTTAATGTATAAGAAAGGGCCATTGGCCATGGCATGAAACGATTCCATGCAATGAATTCTTCTAACGTATATTTGTTATTGTGGGACAGCTGGAAAGTTTCCAGAGAGAAAAAAATGCACCAAATAACTGTACAAAAATAATGTGTGTTGTACTGAACAGTTCCAAGGCAATCGTCCACACATCATGAAAGATAAAATGTACCTATTAGTCATCTGCAATAGAGAAAATACAAAAAAGTGAAATGAAATAGTGCTAAACATGGTGGAAAAGCGCGTATTGTCTATCCAGCATTCTGGATGCACATTTGACCTTATTTATTAATTAATTGAAATTTAGAATACAGTATTGTATTTTAAATTTCAATTAATTAATAAATATAGTCAAATGTATTGCAGGAAAAGTGGGCCAAAGAATATACTATAAAACTTCTTGAGATCATTCCCAATTCCCACTAGCACTAAATGTTCACAATATTGCAAGTGTGGGTAAGGAAGCCTTGTCCAAATAAAATCATATGAAAAGACTATGGTTGAGGCTCAAACGCTAGGACAAAATTTAATGCATAGGAAATCATCCTTTGAATCACAAGGCCCAAATTTTAAAATGAGTTCCTTGTCCCTTATTCAATTGAATTTTAGAACAAAAACCCACAAGTGTATGGGCAAACGTAAATTTCATCTTTTATATTTTTCGTACATTTCTTTAAAATCCATCCATGTAGTTTCGTCAGTTTGGGCCACAATTTCACGATATTGCATTTAAGTGCATGCTCGAATAGACAATCTTCAAGCTTACCCACCCTAGAATCCATGTTGATTTTAGGAATACAATCATATTTCTTAAAAGATGGATAAAAACCCTTGCTAGCATCACTCTTTGACTATGCATTTCACTTGTGTAGGGAATCACCATCTAAAGAGGGGTTGGATTCATTTTCATGCGCAATTGATGTCCTAGGAAAACCCACATCATAGGTTTGATGAAACAAAAATCTTAATGGGTTGTAATAAGTGTAGAAACTATCTTCCAAACCTCTATACTAAATGAAGATGAGATTAAATACATTTAATATGAAGACAACCCATTGAGATTTGTTGTAGATTGCCCACAATTGCCAACAAGCACATTATAGAAATAAGTGCAATTAGGGCAGGAAGTTGTGTTGTCAAAACGTTTAATGAAAGTCATAGCAAATCTAATCAAATTTTTAGAATGGTATTTATGATGGACATATTATTATTTTTAGATTATGTAGTGAGGGTTGGTAATGGGATCCTCATCCATTACAACTAGGGGGCTTAATACTTTTGTTATGTTGGAAAATGTCCCCTTGGGGGCTTTTCCCTCTTAAGGTTTAGATCTCGGGTCCTTAGAATGCATTTAGAGCATCTTGCATGATAAGTTTGAATCCTGATGAGAAAACCCTAAAGTCTTATGGCAAATAGGACCTAGGGGGTGCTATTTTGATGACCCCTGAACAAAAATGGGAGGGTGGACTTAGGCGCTAGCGCCCTAGTCCTACCCTATTTTGGGTCTGCCCTAAATTTAAATGTCAGTTTTATGAACGTTACTTAGGTCCTATGCCGACATCTCAAGTTTGAATTACAAAATTCTTAGCAGGAATCTTTGTAGTTGCATATATAAGCATGTTTAGGTTTTCATTTGCAAACTAGAGATGGGCATTGCAAACTTGTGACTTTATGCAAAAGTGATTCAAGGCATTTAATTGTGTTGTAGAGTAGTATTTTGTTGTTATTGTGTTTTTGATTGTAGATTTTGTTGGCCCACGATTGTTGATAAACCAAAAGGTTGACCTATCAATTTCTGATACAGGTGCTAGAGTTAATGAATCCAAGGGAGGCGGTTAGTCCATGTCACAAATCCCATAGGGAGCACTGACCATTTGCCAACAAACTCCCCCCAGTGTTACTTGGGGATTCAAACCCATGGCCTTTCACTCTGATACAAATTGTTGGCCTAGGATTGTTGTTAAACCAAAAGGTCAACCTGTCAATTTCTGATACAAGCACCAGAGTTAATGAATCCATTGGAGGCAGTTACTCCATGTCATGAATCCCATAGGGAGCATTGACCATTTGCCAACAGATTTGACTCCGTCTCCTCATGGCATGAAGAGCATCTTCCTTCAATGAGACCTACACTTCAAGGTGACATCTATTGTTTTTTTGATCATTTATCATTTGGATTTTGCCTCTATCCTGCAGGAATATGCACTTTGATCTAACAATGGTGTTTGGAAGACTTGAATGTCTCTTTGAGGCTTGACCGAGGCAAGCCTCTAAACACCACAACCCCCAACCACACTCCTTTGTGATTGCAAGTTGTACAGGTACCAAGTTTCATGGAGTTGAGTTGCAGAAGGAGGTTGCAGACAACAAGGATTCAGGATTTGAAAAAAAGAGGACAAAGTTCAACATTTCGAGACATGGGTACTACTGGCAGTGTCCTCTGGAGTTGCAGACATAGGAACAAGTTAGACAATGGTAATCAACATTCGAAGAGCTTCTGACACCCCAAAGATCATCTGACATTGGACTTGGGTGCTAATGGTAGTGTCCTCCATCTTTTCCAGGGTAGAAACAAAAGATACAGTGAATATTAGTGTTGGGAGGAGATCCAGATTCTGCACAGAAAATAGTACCTTGGATAGTGGAGGTGTCCTAGACTATTCTGCATTCTAAACTTCAAAAAATGATTAGTTCTAATCCTCTATCTACTATCTTTATTTAAAAGGGTTTGTCGCAATTCATCAATTTGCTTATTGTTTTACATATTTAGGGTTTTAAGGATACTTGAGCATTAAATTGAGATATTGTTTGATAACATTTGAGCTTCCACATCATTCCAAGTGGTAGCCCAACCTATTAGGTGAATTCTCTCACTTAGTAGAGATTCAACTCGGTTGATATGCCCTTGAATGTTTGGTGAGAAGGGAGGATCTAAACCAAATCAACCACATTTGACTTCCCCCCTTTTTCATATAAAACATTCTAGTGAACCTATGTTTTTTCACCTTGCTAGGTGTTGTGTGATAGATTTGCATTCATTCATTTTATTGCATTCAAAAAATTACAAAAAAATTGAAAATTTTGAAAAAATTGGCATCTTAGGCTTGCATTTTAGCATAATTTGAATTAATTGGCATTTAATTTTATTAAAATTTCTGTTATTTTCATTAGATCTGATTTAATTACATAAATTCATCATTTAGTATTCATTTGCATTGCATTTTCATGCTTAAATTGTTACAAATTGCTTGAATTTATGTATTTTTCATAAAAAACCTAGTTTTGCATTAGCTAGGGTTTGTAGTCAAAATCTTGTTTCAGACTTTACTACCCTTTTAAAACACTCATTTAGGACTGATTTCTAATTTCAATGTTGCATCATAGTGCCTTTCTTGCGAAATTTCATGTCTAGGGTTTGAAAACCTTGCATTTTCACTAGATTTGGCCTTATCGTCTCTCTAGAATTGCATTACAAGCATGTTGTGAGGGATTTTGCTGCATTATTTGACCAATATCAGGGTTATAATCTGCTGCCCCTCCTCAAATTCCTTACAACACACTTTCTATTAGGCTTTTACATTGAAAATTGGTGAAAAATGCACATTTTAGGTGTATTTTCACTGAGTTTTGACTTGTCGTCTGTCTAAAATTGCATCAGAGGCGTGTTGTGAAGAATATTATTACATCATTGGGTTGATATTAGGCATATTATTTGTTGGCAAGAGACACTGCACTACAGATGACTTGAGTTTTGTCATTGATGGAAACAAGGCAAAGAGAATCCATCACAATGACAAAGACACCTTACTCTAGAACACAATCCTAATTCGGCAACAAGACACAAATTTATTTGGTCTGGAAGCTCTAAATTGGCTAAGTATGGAAAGTACTTAGGTATGATATAGTAGAAGGGTCATTACTCCTCTGCAAGTGAAGATATGAAGATGTAGTTTAGGTATGTAGTTCACAGTCACCGATTGATGTTATGTTCCAATGATCAAGTCATGACTTCCTTTGGAAGTCATCTGGTGAAAAGACTAAGCCTGGGTTAGCAAAAGTAAGACAGAGACAACGAGCAATGCTGAGCAAAGTGGTCTGCATTCCTCCGCATTAGAACATTTTGATCTATAGTTCTAAGGTAACATAGAGATATGCCATGTCTATCTGAATCCAAGTTTGTAGCTCCAGAAGTGCAGCAGATCTTATTCTACAAGCTCTCTAGTATCGGCTTCCCGTTTGATAGTGTTCTGGTGTGACAGTGAAAGAGTTCTAAGGTCCACATTTTGTATACAAAATTATCTTGTTCTATGGAGTTGAAGACATGTTGAGAGATCAGTAATGAATGTTGGATATGATTAATGGAGTCCTATTTGGTCCGCAACATAAGTTATGATATGACAGAGGAACCTATCATATATGTTCTTAAGGAACAAGCTGATAGGATGATTAGTTCTTTATGCGGAGAGGAAATATGATCTGGATGATAAATTTAAGTGATTGTATGATTAGAGCTGACACATATGTAAGCACGTACACATTTGTTTGGGTCCTCATTGGAGATTGGAAACAAGATTAAGCCGACAAAATATGGGATGTTGTGTACACGCTTCACAGTGATTTTTGTCGATTGAATCTCCATGTCTTGGACTTTCTCATCAAGTTCCTTAGTGGATTCAGGCCATGACAGATTGAATTTGTACACATCACATGCTTCTTTGAAGTAATTCTCTAATTCTTTATATTACTTCCTAACATGCTTTGTCATTGCCTAGTTTGATTTTTAGTTCTACCGGTCTTCTATCTTCAAACTCCTTTATGACCTTAATATCAACAAATTTTTCAAATGATTCAAAGTTAGTACTTACCAATCTTATTAAGCTTTTGAGCTGATCAGACGATGATATAGATGCATCCTTGTTGTGTGAAGCCACCAACTTCTCTAGAATATTGGACGTTGCATCAATGATCTCTTTGTCTTGTATAAATGTTTTCAACATTTCTTCTTGAACTTTTGCTTGTGCAACCTTTCCAAAACTCAACTTTTATAATGGAGACATTGAGTTCGAGTTGATTGGATCCTTCAATACCTTTAGAGAGTCTGAGGTCTGAGCACTCTGTTGCTTAGCCAGAAGTTGTCTAGCATAGTCAGTCGAGATAGGGATTGTTAAAGTGTCTCTTGCCCTATCCTTTAACCCACTCGATAGAATTCTTATTCTTTTGTTCTCTTCTACTTGCTTGTCTTTCTCTACTTTAGTGGTGGTAGATGAATCCCTTGCTCTTTTTCCAGAGCTAGTAGTTGGCTTTTCTATGTTAGGTTTTTCAAGTTTTGTTTCTACAACATTTGATGTCCTCTCTGCAGAAACACTTGTGGTTTTTGTTTTGGTTCTTTGTTGCAAGTATGGGCCTAACCGATGTTGTCATTGATGCCAAGATACTCCTGTTGCATTAATGATAAGGATTGGATGAGCTGTGTGCTAAGGATATTGAGAAAATTAGTCCAAATTAGGAATAGAGAAGAATAATGAAGATAGTGAGGTAAAGATCCCACTAAGATGAAGATCAGAGGATGCGCTTCAAAGGGTTTATAGATATGTGTCTTGAGATGATCTAGTAAAGATTTCAGAGGTCTGCATGAAGATCTAAAGAAGTTATGGCCACTTAAGTAAAACTAGTTTTGATAGATGTTTAGAGGCGACAGAGTGACACAGATAGGTCCGGTGAGCTCTGGAAATACAATATAGTGTTCTGTGGATTTGGTGGAGTGTTTAGGAAGTTAATGTGAAGTTACAACTTGTTAGGGTAAAATGCGGATTAATCAACTTAACAATAACAAACCCAAACATCAATAGAATAATGAAATCAAGAAAGATTGAATGACATGGAGCAATAAATAACATAGTGCAAACCTTCCTTGTTTCAAAGCTTCTATTGTTTGCCTATTAAAACCGTCCTTGCTAGTATGAAGTAGGCCCTCAGTGAGTGCACTCTTTTTATTGTGTTGTAGGATGTCAGTAGTAAATGGCAATATTGATGAATAATGCGGTGAAGTAGAGCTTCAAAGCAAAAGGTGATCTCAAGTAGATTGTATTGGGGGTGCCAAAGAAGCGTTGGTGAATTTCTGCAGAGTAACAATACAAATAACCTGGATGATTAGAATGGAGGGATGAGGTTTCTTTTATAGACTCAAAAAAATGAGAATCAACGATTGAGAAGAAGTGTGATGATCAATGGCTAAGAATGGTTGAGGAATGTGCAACTAGTAGAAATATGACAAGTGTCTCACCTCCATCATGAAAGAGGGGATTTGACAACATTGATTGGAGAGTTAACTCCCTTAACTGATCAGTTAACAAACTTGATTAGTTAGTTGGAAGAATGGATTATGGAATTGACTGGATTGATTAAGGAATTAACTCAATTGACTAGTTAGTTAACACTTTTGATTGATTAGTTAACTAACTTTGATTAGAGAAGAAATAGGACATGTGGGTGAGGGAAAATTAGATAATTAAATATTTAATATATTTAATTACATGTGCAACATGGTGAGGTGGACAAGGTGAGGTGGAAAGATGAGGTGGAAGGTGAGGTGGATTTTGAATTTAGAACTTAGAATAGAGGAATTTAGGACTACTTAAATAATTTAGGATTATTTAATTATGTGAGACATTAGAAGAATTTAGGGAATTTAATTAAATAAATTGATTTTATTTAATTATGGAATAGTGAACCGATTAAATAAATTTAGAATATTTATTTAATTGATAGAAGAATGGAATAAATATTTAGAATATTTATTTAATTGATAGAAGACTAGAATAAATATTTAGAATATTTATTTAGAATGAATCATGTCATTTTTAGGCGTATACATTTCGCCCCTCTTTGATGCAATGCAGTTTACAACGTTGCTTCAAAGAAATCGATAGTTTTATAGTGATACATGTCCCAGTTTGCCCCTGGTACAAGTTTAATGACGATAGGATGCCCCCTCGGGAGATTGGACGAGAAATGGGCAAAAGGCATGAGACAGACAATCTCACAAAGACGAAGGGGTTAGGTTAGGTTGGAAGAAAAAGGACATGTTTTAGGGAAACAAGAAGAAAACTGGAGGAAGAACGGGTGTGGGAAGTAGTCACAATCATCACCTAGCCAGATTTAGGGTTTGTAGGCTATAAATAGGCGCTAGGTCCACAAGATAATTCATTTGTACACTTGGTTGGTCTAGATTTGATTTGGAGAGCATAGAGCAAACTTGGAGCAGCATGGTATCCAGAGCAGTAGATATTCCACGCGAGGAGCATCGATTCGAGCGAGTCTGTCGATTCGGGTGGCCAACAGAGGCAAGACCCCCGGTATGTGCTTCAAAATTCTTTCCCTAGGGTCAAAGTAGGGTGTCATAAATGCTAGTGCAAAATAGGGTAAACAGATGCGCCGAACTGCAGAATGGCACATATGCAGCGTGAAACGGTGCATATGTGATTCTGCGGCGCATATGTTAAAGCTGTGCATGCGTGGACTTTAGTAGCACATCCGTGATTTGGTGGTGCTCATGTTGAATGTTGCGAGGCATATACTGAAGCTGCGCATATGCGATTTTTAGTGGCCCATCTATTATTTGGCAGCACATATACCAGAAGCGGCGCATCTGTCAAGAAATGGTGCTTCTACCACTTGTAGTGGTGCATTTGCTTTAGAAAGCAAAGTACTTAGCAAAATTGATTTGATGAGAGTCTTGTTTGACATGACAATCGATGAGCTATCTCCGAGATTGTAGAAATCTAGTCAAGAGATGCAGTGTGTTGTTTTGATCAATTTGAAATGCTAAGTTGAGTTGATATAGTTTAGTAGATATGTTGCATATGGTATTTGCGGCTTTAGATTAACACCTTGCTTTGTGTGCTTGCAGGAGGAGATACGAGACACATTGCAGTCTAGGGAGACATTCCCCATGCCCCTATTGCAGAGATATATGCTCACAAAGATGGACAGAGAGGTGCTTGGTGCCATGGGTTTGGACTATGTATGCTTCATGCCTGAGGTGCGGGTGAACCGTAGATTGCTGACAGCTGCTGTGGAGAGATTCCATAGTGAGGATGGGACCTTCCACTTTCCTACTAGAGAGATGACGGTGACCTTGGAGGACATATATAGGATACTGCACTTGCCTATTCAGGGTGAGCTGGTGGAGTATGACGCACAGCGAGATGCGGGACTCGCCGAGTGTAGGTGAGTATTTGATGATCCTAAGCTGGTTGGACAGGTCAACCCCTGGCATGACATTTATGATTGCTATGACTACTTCCCTGGGATTGTGGCAAGATTGATCGGAGGTGTTGTATGCCCCGATAGGAGATCGCATGGGTTCCCCATTGGATGGGGCAGGATCATGGAGTGGATGGTGACAGAGGGCACCCAATATGCATGGGGTGTCTGCATACTGGCTCACCTGTACCATGACATGCATCAGGTAGTGTACCATCGCAACGCGAGTCTATCAGCTGGGGTACTATTGCTACAGTTTTGGCTGTGGGAGCACATAGCGATGACTAGGCTGATATGTGTGTTTGCTAGATAGTGAGGGGAGCCATACAGTTATGGCTATGCAGGGGTGATTTCCTAGCATAGGCTGGGGAAGCTAGAGTACTGGACACACTCTGGATGGTGTAGATGTGGTCGTCTGGTGACCATATCTGGATTGTGAGCCATGGGACGATGAGGGAGATGAGCTACCTTATTACTTTCAGACAAGGTGGCTGATAGGGCGAACACAGCACATATTAGAGAGGCAGATGGTAGGTCGGGTACTGAAGCAGTTTGGCAGGAGGCAGGGCATGCTGCAGGGACAGGCACTATTTGCACGGACTCATGCAGAGAGGGTCTGATGGGGGCTGATGGCTTCATATGAGGAGGCCCTGACAAAGTTCTGGCAAACTCCCTATGTTGCCTGGGATATGAGGACATAGATAGTTGATGCAGGGATTACACAGAACTATGAGGATTAGATTACTGCACATCCTTTCTTGAGATACTCAAGGCCTGGTATGTTGGTGCCTCGTATTGATGAGGCTGATTCAGCGGAGGAGGGCCAGGTTGGCCGGGTGCGGAGGAGAGGTAGAGGTGGAGGACGAGGTCGAGGAGGACGGGGTGGTGGCCGAGATGGAGGAGATGATGGGGGAGGAGGTGGAGATGGAGAGAGGCTGAGATAGAAGAGGAGGGTAACTTAGGCTAAGCAAGCAGTGCCAGCAAAGGTTGCACAACAGTAGATATCGCAGCAAGCACATATACCACCACCCTAGTAGGTGGCGCAACAGCAGGTGCCCTAGCCACAGGGGCCAGGATAGGTAGAGGCATCAAAGGGGCCAATGCAGGTAGAGGTTTACGAGAGGTCTATAGCCAGCCTAAGGGGATACATGAGAGAGCTGCGGGCACAGCTCAGGAGGGCCGACAGTCGATGAGAGATTGATGCAGCGGTGATTGCAGGGCTGACCCGAGAGAGGGATATGGCAGACGCACGGGTACACATTATCCGTGTAGAGCAGGATACTACAGTGGCAGCCTTGGGGACAGATGTAGCCAGCACCTTTTTGGTTGGGCAGGTGTAGTAGGCATAGGCATAGGTAGGCCAGTTGCAGACACAGTTGGCACAGGTGCAGGCAGAGCTTGCCAGAGCACAGGCACAGGTGCAGTATTACTGGGGCCTATACCATGGGGCAGTGCCAGCGAGCCAGAGGGCTTCGAGCTTCAGGAGTCATTCTGGGGCATCTCAGAGAGCAAGTCCATCACAGTCAAGGGCTTCCGTGATGGGTCCCCAGTAGTCAGGGGCTAGCAGTGGTGGTCCCCAGCAGCAGGGGTAGACTTGTATTAGACTTTGTACCTTTTGAGACATGTACCACTATCCTTTTGGATGTATATTTGTATATGACATTGATTCAGAGATAGAGATTATAATATTGTACATTTGGACCTCTTTTTATGATTTGTATATATGATGATGCAGCTATGTGATTCATTTCTATTGTATGATGTGATGTATATGCAAACTTAGATGTTCTATTTGATGTTATATGAGATGTTGTTGATATGATGTTATGTGATGTCTATGTGATCGAATGCATTTCTCTAAATGATTGATCTGATATGCTTGTATGTGTGTGGGTGCAATATGATGTTTATATGATGATGTAACTTTATGCTATGCACTTAGCTATGTTTTTTATTTTTAGTTTCTTTTACTGTTGATACTATATGATGATGATATTCATGGATGACCTAATGCATGTTATGTATGTATGCAACTGATTTAATCATGTTCATGACTAATTCAAAATGTGATATGATATGCACCTTTATGTTCTATTTTTGGTGATGTCCAAATGTACCTTATCGACATAGGGATGACAGGATGATAGATAGAAGAATTGACGTGATTTAGAGATACTTAGAAGTTTCATTTGATATTATTACTTTGCATAGTTCAGGAACTGTTTATTGTATGGGATATGGATGCATGGATATGTATATGGATATAGGATGGATGCTTTTCTTTTGGAGTGCTTTATTTCATCATTGGGAGATTTGTTTTTGGTACTTTTTTTTGAAATGTTGTAAGTTAATACAAGCATCTAGGTATAATTGAACCGAGACCTAAGTTACTGCTTACATGGATTTTGATTTAGCAAGTTAATACAAGTATCTAGTCAAAATTGAATCTAGATGACCTGAGTACATCTTGCATTTCAACAAACAAGGATTGCTCTCGTTCATGTTAGACCTTTGATGTCCTCGATGATCTTCTGCCGATCATGTCCTTAGACAAGGTGTCACATTACTAAAGTGGAATCCACATATTGCAAACAAAGAAAATGATCATGCCCCCATCACAGCATCTCTAGCTTTTGGTATCCTTGAGTTGCATAGAAAGACATGATAACAAAAATCAAGACTCTTTAACTTAACCATGATTCCAATCCACAAAACATTCTTGCATTTAGATGTGTTTATTTCTTGCTGTAATTTGAGTAAAATCATTTAGAAGGCCTTGGGTATTCTGTTTTGCATTTGAATAGGTTAAACTGCATGGAGTCAAGATTCATGCTTGGAGTGGGGGTTCTATTTGCACTTGCTTGCTTGTTGAGAAGAATTTAGAATCCTTATTGGCGAGATGGACCCTAAGGGACTGACCTAGTGCCTCAGGGGCACATTGCTAAATGGCCTTGCCTACGTGATGACATAGAGGCAACATAGTTCGAGGTAAACCCTAACGGACCTAAGACCTAGGCAAGAGAAAGTGGAGATGGACTCAGCTGGATAGAAGGACGAGATATGGAACGAATGGGATAATGGAAAGCCTTGGGGGTGCATTAGAATAATGGCCTTGCCTACGTGACGACGCAGAGGCAATGTAGTTCATGGACTTGGACCATGGAAGACTAACGAGAGACACTAGGCTAGGCTCACATTTAGGAGACGGTATGGGATAGAACCTTGGTTGACAAGGCCACAAAGAGGGAGAGTTATCAAGCCATGATAGGTAACTACCAGGTGTTTATTATGGGATAGATATGGGTCAAATGGGATGCAAGTGAAGAAAGAATGGACTCAGGGTGACTGGACTCCCAGAGATGGAGAAGTCAATTTATCACAAGTAACACCTGTTTACCAGGTTTTCGTTACTTGTTTTTATTTGCATGAGAAGCTAGAAAGTAAACATGATGCCTGTTTGCCAGGTTTTCATCATGATACCTGTCCAAGGCGTCTGTTTGCCAAGTTTTCACCAAAGGATGATTTTTTGTTTCTTTTTTTTTATTTTTCCAATTTTTTTGTATTTTCTCTTTCATCATTTTTTTTTTTGATTTTTTTTTTGTTTTGATTTTTTTTGTATTTTTGTGCCCCCTTGCATTGGGGTTCTCCTAGGTATAGAACTGGCGAAGATGCATGCTGTTGATTGGATCATCGAATAGCTCACCTTCTGATGTTGCCAACTAATATGCCCCTGATCCGTAAGCTGCTACAATCAGATAGGGCCCAAGCCAGTTAGGTTCAAACTTGCCTTTCTTTTCTCTGTCTTGTTGATTGTGAGGATTCTCTTTGAGAATGAGGTCCCCAACCTTAAAGATTTTTGGGTGAACTTTGTGGTTATAGCTTCTTGACATCATCTATTGACAAGCTTTGAGATGATCGAAGGCTTTCTGTCATCGTTCTTCCAGTAACTCTAGTTCTTGTAACCTGGAGACCCTATATTCTTCGTCTGATATGAGACCTTTTAGCGACACCCTGAGGGACGGTAATTCAACTTCAATGGGAAGGATGGCTTCTGAACCATAGACAAGGGCATAGGGTGTAGCACCTATGAGAGTGCGTATATTGGTTCTGTAGGCCCACAGAGCGGGATTGAGTTGGACATGCCAATCACAGCCAGCATCGTTGACTATTTTCTTGAGAAGTTTCAAGATGGTCTTGTTAGATGCTTCAGCTTGACTGTTACCATGGGGGTAGTATGGAGTGGAGAAATGATGTTGGATTTTGAAACGTTCACAGAGTTCTTGGACATCCTGGTTTTTAAATGGTCTTCCATTATCCGTGATAATAGATGAAGGAATGCCATATCTGCAGATAATGTAATTCAGGATGAATGAGGAAATTTTCTTATCTGTGACAGTGGTGAGGGGAACGGCTTCAATCCACTTTGTGAAATACTCAGTGGCAGTTATGATGAATTTGTGGCCATTGGATGAGGGTGGATGGATCTTTCCCACAAGGTCAAGTCCCCACTGGCAAAAGGGCCAGGGTGTCGTTAAAGGTCTCAACTCTTGAGCTGGTGCATGTATCAGGTTCCCATGTATTTGGCACTATTTGCACCTTTTGACAAATTGATATGAATCCATCTCCATGTTTGGCCAGTAATAACCCAAATGCATGAGTTTCTTGGCTAAGGAAGGACCGCTAGAGTGTGTTCCGCAGATCCCCTCATGTACGTCCTGCAAGGCAGTTATGGATTCTTCTTGTTCTAAACAATGAAGCAAAGTACCATCAAGACCACGTCGGTATACGGTATCGGCTATGATGGTGTAGCGAGAGGTTTGTCGTATAAAAGTTTGTTTTTGGTTAGAAGAGAGGTCAGGCGGGAGAATGTTGTCCTTGAGGTAAGTGTAAGTCTTACCATACCAAGGTGAATTAGATCCAACTAGAAGGCAGATGGAATGGGTCTCAGGAAGATCATAAGCTAGTTGCCAGATAGTTTCCACTAAGAACTCGTACCGTGACTCATTTTTAGGTATTTCCAGAAGAGAGGCAATGGTGGCCATTGCATCTGCTGCTTTATTCTCAATCCTGGGTATTTGCTCGAAGGAGATGGTCCCAAAGTGCTCTTTGAAGTCATCGACCATCCATTTGTATGGGATAAGTTTTTCATCTTTGGTTTGGTACTCATCGTTGACCTGGTTGATTATAAGCTGAGTCATCGTAGACATGTAGTTCTTGGATTTTCCACTCAACTGCGATCTTGAGACCAATTACCAAGGCTTCATATTCTACTATGTTGTTGGTATTAGGGTTAGCCGACAGAAGATATCAATTGAATGCAAATAAAGATTAAACAGAGAAATGGAAATACACAGAAATAATAACAACAAGAGACAAGTTTTAACATGGTTCACCCAAACTTGGGCTACATCCACCAAATAGAGAGTCCAATATTATTATCTAGTAAATCAAACTGATTATAATCAGCAATCCCTACAACTCAATACCACTGCAAAATGCTACAATACAATACCAAAACCCTAACCCTTAGCCTCTTTTTATCAAGCTTTTGTCAGTTACAAAATAGGGTTTTCTTATGTCAGTCAATGAAAAAATTAACTCCCGGTGCATTATAAAATAATAAAAAACCCTATATCGTGACAGGGAACGCGCTAGGGGCACTACCCCTAGACCCCGCAAGGGGCATTACCCCTTGACCCCATCTTGGGGGCACTGCCCCCAAACCCCCGCAAGGGGCGCTGCCCCTTGACCCCGTAGGAATTTGGGGGGGAAACCGCGTCGATAAAAGTGGGGTAAATATAACCTCCGAGTCTGATTAGGCTCCATATAACAACAATCTCCCACTTGGAGACTGATCAGACTCCACACCATATCATCTCCCACTTGGAGACTGATTATAACACCACTGACCCTATAGCTCCCACTGGAAATAAGCACCAAGGACTCTGCTGTTCTATTTTTGGTTGTTTTTAGTCTAGAAGACCAACCGAAGCTGAAGAGGAGCTCAACTTCTCCCTTGTTACTGCCTTTGTAAACATATCTGTTGGATTGTCATCTGTATGTATCTTTGCCAGCCGTAACTGTCCATCATCCAACACCGACCGAATGAAGTGATACTTCAACTGTATGTGTTTGGTCTTTGAATGCAAGGCAGAATTCTTTGCAAGATGGATGGCACTCTGGCTTCTGTAAACAAATAACTGTTAACCTGTTGTGTGCCCAATTCATTCATGAAAGATTGCAGCCATATCATCTCCTTGCTTGCCTCTATGGCAACTACATATTCTGCCTCTGTGGTGGATAAAGCAATCACCTTTTGTAACCTGGAAATCCAACTCACCGCTGTTCCACCTACAGTAAAGACATAACCTATAGTACTCCGCCTAGTATCAATATCCCCTACCAAATCTGAGTCTACATAACCTGCTAAATCAGTATTAGAGCCCCCAAAACATAAGTGTTTATTAGATGTACCTCTCAAATATCTAAGAATCCATTTTACCGCATTCCAATGCTTTAATCTGGGATGACTCATATACCTACTAATGACTCCTATAGCATGTGCAATATCCGGTCTCGTGCATACCATGGCATACATTAAACTTCCTACAGCTGAAGCATAGGGTACCTTGGACATTTTCTCTTCCTCCTCTTGTGTCTTAGGACACATCTCCTTGATCAATTTCAAATGACTAGGCAAAGGTGTGCTGACAACTTTGGCATTCTCCATGTGGAATCTCTGCAACACCTTTTCAACATAAGTAGCCTGAGATAGAGTCAATTTTCTATTCTTCTTATCTCTACAAATTTTCATACCAAAAATTTGTTTTGCTGCCCCCAAATCCTTCATAGCAAATGACTGTGCTAACTGTTGTTTTAACTCTCTTATGTGATCCATGTTAGACCCAGCTACAAGCATGTCATCAACATATAAACATAAAATAATGTAGTTGTAATTATCCAACCTCTTAAAATAAACACAATGGTCAGAATTACACCTGTTGTAGCCTTGCTCAACCATAAAACTGTCAAATTTCAAATACCATTGCCGAGGTGCTTGTTTTAGGCCATACAAACTCTTCTTCAATTTGCACACTAGTTTCTCCTTACCTTTGACCTCAAATCCTTGGGGCTATTCCATATATATCTCCTCCTCCAAATCACCATGGAGAAAGGCAGTTTTAACATCTAGCTGCAGTTTTAACATCTAGCTGTTCCAAATGTAAATCTTTAATAGCCACAATACTTAAAACAATACGAATAGAAGTCATCTTGACAACTGGAGAAAATATCTCATCAAAATCAATGCCCTTTTTTTGTGCAAATCCTTTTACAACTAACCTAGCCTTAAATATTTTCTTACCTCCATCTTCCTCTTTCAGCCGGTAAACCCATTTATTTGGTAAAGCCTTTTTACTTGCAAGTAACTTACATAATTCCCAAGTCTGATTTTTCAGCAAGGAGTCCATTTCTTCTTGCATTGCAAGCTCCCACTGAACCTGTGTGTCCACCTGCATAGCTTCATCATACCCTTCTGGTTCACCAGCATCTGTTAACAAAATAGAATACAAAGAGGGAGAAAACCTTTCAGGAGGTCTACTTATCCTTGTTGACCGTCTAACATTCACTAGAGTTTGTGGTATTTTTGGTTGCTGTTGTGGAGCATGAGGAACCACTGGAACATCACTATTTGGAGTATCGTCCAGCACCACATAATCTTTTTCATTCTTCTCATGCTGCTACAACTAATCTTTGTACAACACCTTCTCATTGAATATAACATCCCTGCTTCTCACAATTTTTTGATTTTCAAAATCCCAAAGCCTATAACCAAATTCATCAATGCCATATCCAACAAAGGTACACCTTTTTGATTTTGCATCCAACTTGGTTCTATTTTCAGAATCTATATGTGCAAATGCTTCATAGCTGAAGATTTTCAGAAAAGAATAACTCACCTTCTTGCCTGTCCATGCTTCCTCTGGAATACCACAACCCAAAGGAACTGAAGGACCTCTGTTAATTAAATATACAGCAGTGTTGACAGCCTCTGCCCACATGTTTAAAGGCAGCCCAACATGCAATCTCATGGTCCTTGCATGCTCCATTATTGTCCTATTCATGCGTTCAGCCACTCCATTTTCCTGTGGAGTCCCTAGAACTATTTTTTGCCTATAAATTCCATTAAAGGAACAATAATCTTCAAATTCTTTGCTGCAATACTCACCGCCATTATCAAATCTAAGACATTTTAATCTTTTACCCGTCTCATTCTCAACCAAGCTTCTCCATTTCGTAAATGTTTCAAATACATCAGATTTCTATCTAAGGAAATAAATCCAGACCTTCCTAGTTGCATCATCTATGAATGTAACATAATACCGACAGCCACCGAGAAAAGATACCTGAGCTGGTCCCCATACATCTGTATGCACAAGCTCTAATTTTTTATTTTTCTTTTGCTTCCCATCCTTGAGAAAACTGACTCTCTTTTGTTTTCCATACACACAACTTTCTCAGAAATCTATATTAATACATTTCAGACCTGGTAAAACTTTCTTAGAATGAAGTACCTTCATACCTTTTTCACTCATATGCCCAAGTCTGTTATGCCACAGTGTTGTCTCAGAACCTGCAGCAAATTTGCCAGTCTCTTCCTGCAAACCTGTAGCAACTATTCCTGAACCTGTTTGTTTTTTCTCTGTAATAGCTAAAGTAGAAGGAACAGTATGACCTGTACAAAGATATAAGGTGCCTACTTTCACACCTTTTGCTACTACTGAGGCACCTTTTGAAACCTTCCAATTTTTATCAGTAAATGTAATAGTGCAACCTTGTTTAGTTAGCTGCCCTGCTGAAATTAAATTTCTACTAAGCCTTGGAACATGCCTTACCTCTTGTAGTAGCCAATGATTCCCATTCTGCAACTTAATCTTGATTCTTCCCTTTCCAACAATCTGACAGGGTTTGTTATCTCTCAAATAAACCAGCCCAAAATCCCCTTAGACATAATCAAGAAAATAACTTCTATGGGGTGTAGCATGAAATGAGGCCCCTGAATCTAAAACCCATGAATCATTAGCATTATCTAGGGAAAGAATCAAAGCATCATCTTCAGATTTATTACTTACCACATTTGCTTCCTTATTGCCTTCTTGTTTGTCTCCTTCTTTGTTCTTCCGAGACCAGCAATCTTTCTTCAGATGACCTGGTTTTCCACAGTACCAGCAATCCTTCTGTCCTTTGGTTTGGGATCTTTTATCCTTTGATTTTCCTCGTGACTTCCCATGACCTCCAGAACCTTTTCCTCTCTCCTTTGATCTACCCCTGCTTTCTGCATTCAAAACACTACCTGATTTGGATCCACCTAAGCTTTTCTTACGAATTTCCTCACTCAGAATAACACCAACAACATCATCAAATTTTAGGGTATTTGAACCAGAAACAGAGTTACTAACTACCATTACCAAACTATCCCAGCTTTCAGGCAATGAATATAATATCAAGAGAGCTCTAACTTCTTCATCAAATTTTACATTTACAGAAGTTAATTGACTGACAATCGTATTAAATTCATTTAAATGACCTGTCACAGATCCACCTTCAACCATTTTCAAATTAAACAACTGCTTCATGAGAAATACCTTATTTGAGGCTGAGGGTTTTTCATACAATTTAGCCAAAGCTTTCATCAGACCATCTGTTGTCTTTGCTTCCATTATATTGAATTCCACCGATGGTGTTAGGCACAACCGAATGGTTCCCAGTGCCTTTCTGTCAAGAAGATTCCAATCCTTATCAGACATTGTTGCCAGTTTCTTGTCTACTCCTTCCAACGGCCTCCATAAATCCTTTTGATAGAGGTAATCCTCCATCTATATCTTCCATAACTGATAATTCTGCCCATTAAATTTATCAACCTTCATTTTACCCTCGTCTGCCATTGCTCCCACTCAACTGTGAGACTTTCCTGCAGATGATAATCAAACACAACCCGCTCTGATACCACTTGTTAGGGTTAGCCAGAGAAGATATCAATTAAATGCAAATAAAGATTAAACAGAGAAATAGAAATACATAGAAATAATAACAACGAGAGACAAGTTTTAACGTGGTTCACCCAAACTTGGGCTACATCCACCAAACAAAGAGTCCAATATTATTATCCAGTAAATCAAACCGATTACAATCAGCAATCCCTACAACTCAATACCACTACAAAATGCTACAATACAATACCAAAACCCTAACCCTTAGCCACTTTTTATCAAGCTTTTGTCGATTACAAAATAGGGTTTTCTTATGTCGGTCAATGAAAAAATTAACTCCCGGTGCATTATAAAATAATAAAAAACCATGTGAGGTTTCGGGGGCATTGCCCCCGAACCCCCACGGGGGTGCTGCCCCTCGACCCCGCCCTGTATCGTGACAGGGAATGCACCAGGGGCACTACCCCTGGACCTCACAAGGGGCACTGCCCCTTGACCCCGTAGGAATTTGGGAGGGGAAACCGCGCCGATAAAAGTGGGGTAAATATAACCTCTGAGTCTGATTAGGCTCCATTGATGCAGAGGTAAGGTAAGAGTAGTTTGAATCTCACTCAAGGAACTAAACTTCCTTCTTAGAGGTTTGCAAAAGTCTTTGTGACCACAAAGCCTACACAAGGTTATTACTGAGATTTATCTAGCCTAGGACCTCTATCTAGTGTCCTCCTCTCAGGCTAACCACTTCTCAATTTGGAGAGTCATTGCTCCATCCAACTTCTGGCACAATACATCCTTTCAAGGACTCACAACCTATTACCACACCTCTACCAATAGTAAACACACATGCTTGTCATGACAGCCATGAGACTTCTGACATAGAGAGCACTAATGCATTCTCTAGACAAATAACAGTAGCAGCAATAAGACTGTTTTAGACAGTGTTTGGAATAAGGTTTAACCCTTCTAGAGTTGGTTCAACATCTCAAACTTCACAGGACCATCAATACTATGTGCACACTAAACATTAGATATGAAAGACCAACCATCAACTCACATGTAGGCCCACACTATGACTAAAGGGGCAGTGGACAGCAAAACAGCAGGTTGCTGTCTTAGGACGGCATTTGGAGAAAGTTGAAGACTTAAAGAATTTGTTAAATGACCCCTCAAGGTTTCAAAAGAACTTCAATGCTTGATGCATACTGACCATTTCAAGGTGAAATAACTACTATTTGCATACATACAATCCACGCTGTATTTATGGAGGACAATGGACAGCAATAGCATACTGACTGTCCTATGACAGTATTGTGGTAACAACTTGTAACTTGTAACTGTTATGAACCATCAATTTGGTATGGTACTCCCTTATCAATAGGGTTCTCCTCATCATTCTTCCTTATACCTTCTGTAGACAGGAACAACATTAAACTATTAACCAGATGATCAAATTTTTGTCCTAAATAGGAATGTGGACAGCAACTATCCTTGACTGTCACAAAAACAGCATTACAAAGAAATCTACTTCTTTAAGGTTTCTTCACACAATCTCAATTCAACATTCCTTCCACAGACCATGCAGGATTACTACACACTCCAACATCCATGAAACTTTGCTAACTCTCCACAAAAAGTACAGGGTCGTACTTTGTCAACATGAATTAGCAAATAGACTATTTTTTTATAACAGCAAACTGTCTTTTCTCCTAGAACTCTTTCTAGTTGAGGAATAGAGAAGATTTGTTTCAAACAAACACCTTGATTAGACTAGGGGGATGATGTGCAGACTTGCCAACCTTCTAATACACAGAGATCAACATCATTTGATCAAATCTTTGGCTATTTTCTAATATTTCTGCTGTCTTTTTATCTTTCTTGGCTAACTAGTCACTGTTTGACTAGATAGAGACATGCCAACCACTAGGAAAGAAGGAGAACAACTTATCAAACAACAAGAACATGCAAACTAATCTAAATTCCTCCATCTCCTCACAAGATGACTGTTCACCTTCAGAAGACAGAGGAACAAAACTCCATCTTGCCTCAGAACCCTAGGTAAAGAGGGTTTGATACAATATTTGCAAATAGGAAAAAAAATTGAACACCTCCAGCTGTTTCAAAACCTCAAAGCACCTGCAAATGGAAGCTTCAACACAGAACTAAAACATTGAAAAAAAATTCACTTCACAAGCAGCCGTACTTGTCCGTACCAAGGCTGTTTTAACAGCAAAAAATAGAAAAAATATTCTTTTTCTTAAAAAACTCCTTCTTGCTTTCTTATATTTAGCATGTTTTATCACAACTGAGATATATAGGAAGTTCTAAAAACTCTTCCTCTTCCCCTTGTCTGTACAACTGCCTAGGAAGGCAGAAAATCAAAATAAAAAGTAGTTTTAAATAAAACAAAAAGTTTCTAAAATAGAAAAACCTATAAAATAGGTCTTTCAAATCTTCTAGTGGACTAGTCAAATCAAGTAGACTAAGTCTTTATTACAACACATCAAAAATGGCTTCTAAGCCCTTTGATAAAACCAAAAGTTAACAAGGTCATTAAAATATAATATTTGAAAAATAGTTGTAAATTGAAGCTCCTGCACCATCCATATAACAACAGTTGATGCATGAAACAACAACAGTAAGACTTCATAATTGTGTCGCCTTGAGGAGTTATAAATAGGATGCCTGCTCCTAATCCATGGTTCGTGTAAGACCTGTCGAAGTAGAGTTTCCAGGAAGACGTTGACACATTGAATAAGGATTCATCCAGGAACTCAAACTGCATTGGCGTAGTGTCTTGTAATGGTGCATCTGCTAGTTGATCAGCTATGATTTGTCCCTTGATGGCTTTTCTGTCTACATATTCGATGTCATACTCACTTAGAAGCATTACCCATTTTGCTAAGTGACCTATGAGAGCTGCTTTGCTGAGCAGATACTTCAGTAGGTCTATTTTTGCAATGAGTTTAACTGGATGTGCAAGTATGTAATGTCAAAGTTTTTGTGAAGCAAAAACTACCGCGAGACATGATCTTTCTACTTGTGAGTATTGCAACTCATAGCCCACTAAGGTTCAACTGATGTAGTAGACGGCTCTTTCTTTGTTCTCATAATCATGCTGTGCTAGAAGAGCCCCAAGAGCAGTAGGTGTAGCAGATATGTAGAGAATTAGTGGTTTCCCCTGGATAGGAGGCATGAGAATGGGTGGATTCATAAGGTATTCTTTTAGTTTATTGAATGCTTCTTCACACTACTCATCCCACCTAAATGGAATATTCTTGTGCAGGAGATGACTAAATGGTTGGCACTTGTCTGTCAACTGTGATATGAATCTGTGGATTGCCTACAGTTTACCCTGTAGCAATCTCAATTGAGTTAGAGTCTTGGGTGGTGGCATGTCCATTATAGCTTTGACCTTGGCAGGGTCCAAATCTATTCTGTTTGCTAACACAATGAAGCCTAGCAGCTTGCCTGAAGTTACCCCAAACACACATTTCTTTGGGTTCAACTTGACTTGGAATTTGTCCAATCTTTGAAAGACTTTTTCTAGTACATCTAGGTGTGAGTCCCTTGTGAGAGATTTTACTAAGATATCATTGACATAGTCCTCCATTGTTACATGCATCATGTCATGGAATATAGTTGTCATAGCTCATTGATATGTGGCACCTGCGTTTTTCAACCCAAATGGCATGACATTCCAGCAAAAAGTGCCCCATGGACAAGTGAAAGTTGTCTTGTGTTGGTCCTCTAGTGCTATTTTGATTTGATTATACCCTGAGAATCCATCCATGAGAGATAGCATGGTATGTCCTGCAGTTAGGTCGACTATGATATCGATGTTTGGCAATGGAAAATCATCCTTGCGACATGCTTTGTTTAGGTCTTGAAAATCATTACATAATCTGACTCGACCATCTAGTTTGGACATTGGCACAATGTTGGATATCCATTCTGGGTAATCTATAGCCCTGATGAACCCTACATCCAGCAATTTCTTGAGTTCTTTTTTGTCCAAAAGTGCTATGTGAGGATGCATCTTTCTTAGCTTCTGCTTTACTAGTTTTACTCCTGGATCCAATGGAAGATGATGTAGAATTAGGTTTGGGTCGAGACCTGGCATCTCTGCATAGGACCAAGCAAAGCTGCCTCTATTTTTCTTAAAGAACGGTACAAACCTAGTTTTCTCTGGTGGTGTAAGAGATTTAGCAAAGTAAATAACCTTGGGCTGTTCTTCTGTTCCAATATTCACAAGATCTGTGGGTTCCATAACAATCTGTGACCTTTCCTAGTGCATATCACTAGGGAGAGTGTCAAGCTTTCCATCGTCAGGTGCCATAGTTGGGTTTTCACCTTTGGATGCGTCCTTTCTTTTTACTATTTTGGGATCTGACACTGCTGCAAGGCAGTTTTCACTATCCGATCCATTTTTGATTTTGATATTTTTGCAACTGGAAGGCTTGGCACCCTTCCCAGAGTAAGTCACGGTATTCAATTCAATAGCAAAACCAGCTTTATGATCTCCCTTGGGTAGGTGGTCCCTAAGTTCCATATAATCAATGTAAGCATCGTCATTTTGGAACATATCTAGTTGGGGAGTTCCTTGCAGATCCCAGTCAATGAGCTTAGGGTACACGAGGGGAAGGGAGTCGGATGATAGAGCTGATTCATTGATGGTGTGAATGGAAATGTTAGGAGCATTGGTGGGGGTAGTGTTTAGGATGGTACTTTCCTCCAAGTTGTTTATTGCAATGGAATTTAAACTTTCCTCAAAAGCCATAATCTCAGGGATGGGCAAATCAAACTCTAGCGGTCTGTTCGGTAGTGTTTGTCCCTCATGGTAGGGTCTAAAAGTTTGGATGGTGTTGACATCTTTGTCGTCGTAGGAGTGCTCTGTTAGCTCATCCCACTCATACTCATTTGAATTTGTGTCTCTGTCCACTTGGAGTGTTTGGATCATTTCTACAAGGCAAGCATTTTCCTTAGCTTTTCCCTTGCCTTTGTATCCTAGGCCACTTGTGTTTCTAGCCGATGAGGATGAAGAAGGTTGAATGGGTTCAATGATTCATTCTTTTTTGAGGCTGATGGGGCCTTGTCCTTCATACCCCATTCTGTGTAGAATAGTCTCACCTCACCCATAGAGTTTTGTTGGGAGTCTAGGCGGATCTTGGGGTGTGTTTTCTTCTTCAGTATAAAGCCATTGTAGGATGTCTCTCTCCTCTGTTTCATCAGATAAGGTCCCCCATTTTACAAAGGGAGTTGCGGGAGTTACAGGAGGAGTAGATGGCTTTGGAAAATGCTTGGGTCAGCCAAAAGATCTAGGAGACAAAGGCAACTTGGCAAGATTGAGACTGTGCTCAATTGAGTATTCTCCCACTCTAGTTTCTTTTATGGTAATCTTCTGTTCTTTGGACCTTGATGAGAAAGCTTCAGCGGTATGATCTTGCTGTGGGGTAGGGGAAATGTATGCTCTGTTGTTGGGTATGATACACTTGGGTTTTGCATGGAAAGAGTTGTAGTGTTGGTAGGGATCAGGGTCTCCTTGAATGGTGACTTGCTTGCCATTGTGCAGGAACTTAATGCATTGATGATATGTTGAGGGGACAGCCTTCATGGCATGAATCCATGGTCTCCCTAGTAGGATATTATAAGCGAGATCCCAATCAAGGACTTGATAGACAACATCTTTTATCACTAGTCCTACTTGTATGGGTAGGACCACTATTCCCTTTGTGGTTCTTTCTTCCTCGTCATATGCTTTGATGGTAATCTTCTTCCACGGATCAACTGCATTTTTGGAGAACCCTAGTGCAAGGACTAGCTTTAATGTGCAAATATTTAAACTGGCACCTCCATTAATGAGAACCCTCTTGATGTGGTGCTTGTGGATGAAGGCGACAATATGCAGAGGGGTGTTATGGGGTTGAGATACAGAGAGGTTATCTTGCTCAGTGAACGATATGGAGTAGGAGGATATCAAATTCCTACCATGGTCTGGAACTTTTCTTGGGCCAGGTTAGTGGGGACAATGGTTTCCACTAAGGCTTTCTCAAGGATCTCCTTATGGGAAGGAGATAGACGCAATAACTCTAATATAGAAATGTGAGCCAGAGTTTTCTGTAATTGGTCGATGACATTGTACTGACAAAAGTTGGATGGAGACAGTGACGACCTTGGAGGGGCAGTGTTGAGCGTGACTTTACCATTGCAGGTAATTATACTACAACCAGTTCTATTAGGTCCTGATTGTTGGTTGGGTGAGATGACATTGATTTGTGGGACTTTCTCAGAAATGTAATTTATGGTATAGTCAAATGGCACACTTGCATAGTTGGCATTACTAGTCCCGCTGTTCTGATTTGGCCTGTTACGATTATTGTTGTTGTTGTCATTATTGTTATTGCCATTGCCGTTGTTGTTGTTGTTGTTGTTATATGGCCTGTTGTGATTCATAAGTGGATCCCTGTAGGCCACATGAGTTTCATTAGAGGTATGCTGTTGTGTTCCTCCCTGGTTCTGATCTAGTACATCTTGTATGACATTTTTGAGGCGGATGCAGTTGTTGGTTGTATGCCCCCTTCCTCGATGATATTCACAATAATTCATGTCCTTCTTTCAGGTAGGTTTGACTATAGGCTCGTAATCACTCGTTGGCAATAGAGAGATTTCATTGTTAGCCAACAACTTCCTTAGTGCAAACTCTTGAGACTCACCCAATGGTGTAAATTTTCTTCTTGGATTTGAACTGAACCAAGGTCTGGGCTCCCAAGAGGGTGGTTTGTTGAGCATACCATTGTTTGTTTCTCCTTTAAGAGTGAATATGGGTTATTGCTTGGGAGCTGCTGCCTTGGCATCCACTACTCCATCATTGACTACATTCTTATTCTTGGTCCAAAACTTTGATTTATCCATTGTGTAATTGGATGTAGGTGTGTCCTTGTATATTTTGATAGCTCCTTTAGTGATCATAGCCTTTTCAATGAATAAGCCCATTTCAATGATTTTTGAAAATGATGTAGGGCATTGTATCTATATTTGATAGCTAAGATTAGTGTTTAGGTTATGGACAAACATCTCCAATAGCTGCTTCTCAGGCATATCATAAGAACACTTACTAGCTAGTTGTCTCCATCGTTGTAAGAAGGTGGTGAATGACTCACCACTCTTTTGTTTGGTGTTGCATAGATCTAGCATAGATACCTCGTGTTTGATGTTGTAAGAGAAGTGCGTGATAAATTTGTTGACAAGTTCATCAAAAGTTTTGATTCCTGGTGGGAGACGTGAGAACCACTCCATAGCTTGACCACCTAAAGATCTTGGGAATAGTCTCATCAAGTAAGTCTCGTTGTGAGCTACTTCTAAACATGCTGCATTTAATTCCCTAATATGATCTCTAGGGTCCCCCTTCCCTTTGTACTTGTCAAACTTTGGAACTTCGAACCGATAGGGGAATGGTTTCATGACCAAATTTTTGTCAAAGGGGTATGGTGCTATATCTTCCAAGGAGTAATTCTTGGTACTTGTACCTGTCTTAAGGTCTGATATTTGTTGTGTGAGGCTCTCGAGTTGTTTTCTCATTTCCTCCATAGGAGCATTTTGATCTATGGGTCTCTTTCCTCTATCATTTGCATTTGGGTCTGTAGCATTCCTTTCTCTTTCATTTGCACGTGGGTCTGTGTCATTCTTTTCTCTTTCATGATCATTGTCTATATTTTCCATGATTGAGCTTATATCAAAGTCAGCGGGGAGTTTAATTCTGAGACTAGCAAGATGATAGAAATACTTATGGGGTCTTCATGGAGTGCCTTCTCTATTAGACGTTGGAATTTCTGATTTTGAATGTTCTCTTGAAAATCGTCGTAATATATTTCTTCGTCACTATCATGGGGTGTGACAATACGATTGGATGAATCAGCCATTTCTAGTTGCTTTTATACTGAGATTGAGTAAGAACCATGCAAGGTGACATGGGATGGCGTGGACTAGGATTAGAAATTTTGGCAAGGTGCCGACTGAGACTGTTGTGAATAGGATACCTAGGACAAGACTTGGGCAAAGGACTTTCTCGCTCAATGACTTCAAGTAAGACAGTTGACACAAGACGGTAGCCACTAGTAAGGGTAGTCGATACCTGTCTTACTGTGTAGGGACTAGTCGTGCAACGAGACTACTAGAAAGGTTCTGTGACCTACTAGGCTTACATGAATTCACAAAGGGTATGAAAAAGGGACCTATGTCAAACTGATATGGAATAAACTGACTTTGGGACAAGAAGGACTATGACAGAAGGTGAATGGGGCGATCGCTGAAAGAGTGGTACTTGGGTGAAAAATGGATGAAGACTGACTACAAGGTTGGACCTGATCTCTGAATGTGAAGCTAGGTTGAAATGGGTACTCCAAACAAGTAAAATTTTTTCCTCAAAAATAGTGTAAGTACTCACTGTCGTGGATGCGCCGGAACAGATGCGCAGCAGGAATGCACAAATGCACAGGAAGTCATAGTATATGCACCGTACTGGTGGAAAATGTATGTGTAGTAACAATCTATATATGTGTAGCAAGTTTAAACAGAAGCGCAGCTAGTCATCATAAATGCACAGGAAGAAAGAATGGAAGCGCAACTCTGGCTTTTTTTTGCAAAATTTTGGAGTTTTTCTGTTGTTTTTGGTATTTTTGGCTGGAAAAAGGTCTTCTTGATCTGATTTTAGGAATTAACAGCAAGAAAACATAGCAAGCACACATAATAATTTATAGTTTTTTATTATTTTTGTGGTTTTTCTGACTCTATTTTGGACTAATAGGAACAAAAGCAAGCACAAAGATCCTAGGCTAGAAATGGATTACAAGGGTTTTTGGCCATTAGAACAAGGAATATTTAATGCGGGAAACCGTTCAGGTGGTTACACATACGGCAGCACTACTCTCCATTGTGGAGTCTCCCAGCCTCAAAGGGTTACACCTTAGAGGGTTTTGGGGGAGGTTGGCCGTCGGTGTAACATAGTAGCACTTGTTGCAGGAGGTTTTCACCTCAAGCACTTTTATTTTAAGTGGATTGGTAGGGCTTGGCTTCTAACCTGTTTCCACTCAGGGTCGTTCCCACTTGGACAAGCGTGCATCCAAGGGCAGGCCCCTCTTAAAGCTTAAACAAATGGAATAACAAGTCTGGCACTCTAATCACCCAGTAAAGGGGAGAGCATAAGCCTATTGTCATTCGTCAAGCACAAAAGACACTGATTAATCCAACCTACTTAAAAATAGAAGAACTAAATGGGCTAATCTACTTGGGCAAACACAGAACTTTGAAGTGATTTAGCAAGATAGCATTGGTTCAATTTTTAACCCAGAAAGCAATGGTGAGTTCAGTTTTAATCCATGTAGCACAAATAGTTAACTTTGAAGTTTTGGTCAAACAAGATAGCACTAGTTCAATTTTAACCTAGAAATCAATGATGAGTTCAGTTTTAATACTAGATAGCAATAACTTGGAAAAGGTAGCAGTGATGCAATGCAAGAAAACAATGATCTAGTTACTTCCTTCCTAATTAAAGCTATATGAGGGTTTCAATGAATATCAGTTTTACTATCCCTTTAGAAAGTGAAGTGTGAACTATGAAAATGCAACTATATGGAACTAAACCCAAAACTATCCTGCAAAACAACTCCAGAGAACACCTGTGAAGATGTTAGCGTTAGCAAACCTTCTTAGAAAAGCACTAAAATCATTGCCCACTATAGAAGTGCAGCTTCAGTGACTAAATGCACAGAAATAGTCAACAGAAGCGCGGCAAGAATAAATGTGCCATAATAGTGTGCAAAAGCGCAGCAATAAAGAACAAAAGTGCAGTAATAACGACTGCGTCGTAACAGTGCACAAAAGCATAGTAATAAAGCGCAGATGCATAGGAATAATATATGCGCTGCAGAAATGGGTATATGCACCGTAACAGTGTTTAAATATGCCGTAAGATTGTAAGCACCTGAATAGGGGACAGAAACGTCATGGAAATGTTCAAATGCACCGAAGTAGCCTTTGCGTGACCTGTACGGAACCTGTCTTCAAAAAAGATTGGATTTTGATGAGATAAAGGGGCAAAGGCCCCACAGTGGGCGCTAAAAATGTTAGGGTAAAATGTGGATTAATCAACTTAACAATAACAAACCCAAACATCAATAGAATAATGAAATCAAGAAAGATTGAATGACATGGAGCAATGAATAACACAGTGCAAACCTTCCTTGTTTCAAAGCTTCTATTGTTCACCTATTAAAACCATCCTTGCTGGTATGAAGTAGGCCCTCAGTGAATGCACTCTTTTTGCTATGTTGTAGGATGTCGGTTGTAAATGGCAATATTGATGAATAATGCTGTGAAGTAGAGCTTCAAAGCAAAAGTGATCTCAAGTAGATTGTATTGGGGGTACCAAAGGCGCACTGGTGAATTTCTGCAGAGTAACAATACAAATAACCTGGATGATTAGAATGGAGGGATGAGGTTTCTTTTATAGACTCAGAAAAATAAGAATCAACGGTTGAGAAGAAGTGTGATGATCAATGGCTGAGAATGGTTGAGGAATGTGCAACTAGTAGAAATATGACAAGTGTCTCACCTCCATCATGAAAGAGGGGATTTGACAACATTGATTGGAGAGTTAACTCCCTTAACTGATCAGTTAACAAACTTGATTAGTCAGTTGGAAGAATGGATTATGGAATTGACTGGATTGATTAAGGAATTAACTCAATTGACTAGTTAGTTAACACTTATGATTGATTAGTTAAATAACTTTGATTAGAGAAGAAATAGGACATGTGGGTGAGGGAAAATTAGATAATTAAATATTTAATATATTTAATTACATGTGCAACATGGTGAGGTGGACAAGGTGAGGTGGAAAGATGAGGTGAAAGGTGAGGTGGATTTTGAATTTAGAACTTAGAATAGAGGAATTTAGGACTACTTAAATAATTTAAGATTATTTAATTATGTGAGACATTAGAAGAGTTTAGGGAATTTAATTAAATAAATTAATTTTATTTAATTATGGAATAGTGAACTGATTAAATAAATTTAGAATATTTATTTAATTGATAGAAGAATGGAATAAATATTTAGAATATTTATTTAATTGATAGAAGACTAGAATAAATATTTAGAATATTTATTTAGAATGAATAATGTCATTTTTAGGCATATACACAACTCAATTGGTTCGTGATCTGGAGGTCTGCAAGAATCTATTCCAATATGATAGTAATGACAGACTATGTTCTTGAGGTTCTGGATGAAGGAGAGAATGATTTCAGTAGATAGTAGTAGTGTGGATGTTCTTGGTGATTCAGTCAATCTTGTGGAGGTCTTTGGATTGTTTCCAGTTCATTTTGGTGGTCCGCATTGAAGATTGAGCTCGTAATTGAAGAATTACTGTCGGATGATGATGTTCTTCCCAAATCTGGTCGACTGGATGAGTTACACATCCTGCAGATGATCTTGGAGATGTTCTGTAAAGAATGGCATGTTCCTTAGGAAAATTGAAGTCTCAGATCTGTGTGGCCGACAGTGTGTTGATCCACGTGAAGTCTTTTGTAATAAGTCATGTTGTATTTATTTATTTTCTCTGTAATGTATGCCGACTTGGATGATTATACCTAAGTTGATGTCTTGTATAAATAAAGAGTTGTAAAGTCATTTCAAAGTGAATCTTGGTGAGATGAGAGGGTGGTAGAGAGGAGTAGAGCGAAAGGCAGAGCAAAAGTATTGAGCTTAAATGGAACTGACTCAAGCATGGTAAAGATGCTATTCTTCAGTTTAAGTATGTGATACTTATTATTCTATAGACATTGTGTCTCTTGTAGGCAGTGGGCCTCTTGTGAGCAGTGTACTCGGGCAGTGAGCCCTAATTGGCATGTGCCATTACGTTCTTTCTATTTTTCTAATAGAGAATACAATCTTGGGTTAGTCACCCCCTGGTTTTTCCCTTAATCGGGTTTTCCACATCAAAATCTTGGTGTCATATGTGTTAATGTGTTTCTTCTCTTGAAATGTTGCATTATGTTTCTATGATTGATTTATTATTATACTGCTGAATTAAAAAAAGGATTTAAGTGATTAAATTGCAAGGGAGTTTTACAACTGATTCACCCCCCCTCTTAGTTGTCTTCCCTAAATCTAACAACTGGAATCAGAGCTAAGTTCCTCTAAAAGAGCTTAACCGCTTGAGGAGATCCAAGATGTCATCCTACAAGAAGGATAGTCCAAGGTTTGGTGGAACCAATTTCACTCTTTGGAAAAGTCACATGGAATGTCACTTGCAATGTATGGGAATGCGGTATTAGATCATGGCTTCAAAGAAGTATACTCCTCCACAAAATGGTCTGAGAACCATAGATGAAATCAGAGATGCTGAAAACAATCTGCAAACTAAAGAAGCTCTTCTAAGTGCCTTGTCTGATTTAGAGCTGACAAATGTTGTTGACCTACAAACTACTTTTGAGATTTGGGAAAAACTAGAAATTCTATATGAAGGATACAAGTATGTTAAATGTGCCAAGCTACAGAGTCTGAAAGGAAAATTTGAAAATTTGAAGATGAGAGAAGATGAAAATATCACTACTTTTATGCCAAGAGTAAATGAGCTTGTTTGTGGCATTAGATGTGTTGGTGGAGTCTTGGATGAAGATGAGATTGTTGGGGAAGTTAGCAGATCTCTTCCTGATTCTTACAAGTACAAGGTTGCTGCTATTGAATAATTCAGATCTATTTCATGTATCACAAGAGATCAATTGGTTGGTAAATTGGTTGCATTTGAATTGATTGAGTTTGGAGATGCCCCCCCAAGACTGAATCTGCATTCAAAGCTAGCGTCTCTATTAAATGAAAACAAAAGTCTGATCTAGGAGAAAACTCTTCAAGGAAACTCTCATGGTATGAAAAAGACAGAAAAGACCCGGAAGAAGATGAAGCATAAGCTACTCAACTTGAAGCCCTTATTGCAAAAAGACTGCCAAGAGGATCTAGTAAGTATGAGGGAAAGTTGCCTTTTAAGTGTTTTAGCTGCAATAAGATTGGTCATTTTGCCTCTAGGTGTCCGGAAAGATTTTTAAGGCCAAATCCTAACAAATCAAGGTTCCAAAAGAATTGTTACTATGTTCATGAAGATGATGATAATGAAGGAGTAACAGATGATGAATTAGAGACAGGGAACAAATCTGGAAGTGACTGGGTGTTTATTGCCATCAAGGAAGAAGATCCAATGCCCTATGAATCTGTCAATCATAAAATTGTGGAAAGAGCTCTGGTTGCCCAAGTTGAAGAAAAGGATGATTGGGTCATTGACAGTGGATGCTCCCACCATATGACAGGTGACAAAAATAAGTTCATAGATTTGGCAAAGTATGAAGGATGTGTGGTCAAATTTGGTGATAATTCTGCTAGTAGAATCAAAGGTAGAGGAACTATTTCTTTTGATGGAAAGAACAAAACCGGTAATGTGCTATATGTTGAAGGCCTAAAGCACAATCTTCTCAATGTTGGATAGTTGGTGGACAAAGGCTATGATCTCCGATTCAAAAATGGAAAATGCAAGATCTTTGAAAGTTTCGGAAAAAGGATTGCATCCGGTACTCAAACTAAAGGTAATATCTTCCACTTGGTTGGTACTGGTAAAAGTTACTTATTTGTTCAAATTGATCAGAGTTGGTTGTGGCATAGGAGAATGTGTCATGTGAATTTTGATAATATCATCAAGATAAGAAACACTCAGGCTATGAGAGATCTTCCAAGACTTGTGAAAGGAATGTCAGTTGGGTAAACAAAGCAGAATGTCATTCAAAAGAAAGGAACAATCTTCTACAGGATTATTTAACATAGTTCATACTGACCTATGTGGTCCGACAAGAATCAGGAGTGTGCAAGGTGATAGATACTTCATGTTATTAATTGAAGACCATTCTCAGATGATGTGGGTCACTTTTCTGAAAGAGAAATCAGAAGCTCTTCAGAAATTCAAAATATTCAAGGCTATGGTAGAGAATGAAACTGGATTAAAATTAAAATGTTTGAGGTCTGATAAAGGTGGAGAATTCACATCTGGTGAGTTCATAGAATTCTGTGAAAAATATGGAATAAAAAGATAGTTGTCTGCTCCTAGGACTCCACAGTAGAATGGAGTAGTGGAGAGAAAGAACTGGACCATCCAGGAAGCATCTAGAACCATGATGATGGAAGTAAATGTTCCTCAGATCTATTGGAGAGACACTGTAAGCACTACAGTCTATACTCTCAATTGAGGACAAATCAGAAGCAATATCCGTAAGACTCCTTATGAACTTTGGTTTGGCATCACTCCTATTGTGAGCTATTTTAGAGTCCTTGGTAGCAATTGTTACATTAAAAGAAATGAAGATCTAGGAAAATTTGATGTTAGAAGTGATGAAAGAATATTCTTGGGTTATTCTACTCAAAGCAAAGCATACTGATGTTATAACAAGAGATTAAGGAAGATTGTAGAAAGTATAAATGTGAAGGTTGATGAAGGTATTGAAAAACCCTCAAGGTTTTATGAATATGATGAAGATGATCAAAATAATGTTTTGTTCAAGAAGTCCAAGCTCCCTCTGAAATTCAGATTTAGACTGATTTGATAAATCAGGAAGAAGAGATAAGTTTGAATGAACCTGTTCAAGAATTAGAAGTGCAAGAAACTCCCAGAGTTCCCAGGCATGTAAGAATGAATCACTCTGAAGATCATATTATAGGTGATAAAAGCAAAGGTGTACAAACAAGAAGAAGGATTGCTCAAGATTTAGAAGAGTATTGTCTGATTTCAAAGATTGAACCTAAGACAGTGAATGAAGCTTGCAATGATGAAAACTGGACTAAAGAAATGGAGGAAGAGCTGATGCAAATTGAGGAAATCACACTTGGGATCTTGTTCCCAGACCTAAAATCAAGAATGTGATTGGAACCAAATAGGTCTTCCGGAATAAACTAAATGAAGATGGTGAAGTAGTCAGAAACAAAGCCAGATTGGTCTACAAGGGTTACTATCAAGTAGAAGGAGTTAATTTTGAAGAAACTTTTGCTCCGGTGCTAAGAATTGAAGCAGTCAAATTATTTCTTTCTTTCGTTGCCTTCAAAGATTTCAAAGTATATCAGATGGATATCAAATCTGCCTTCCTGAATGGTGACTTGGAAGAAGAAGTATACATTGAGCAACCGGATGGATTTCAATTGTCTGACCATGGTGATATGGTCTACAAGTTGAAGAAAGCACTGTATGGACTGAAGCAAGCCCCAAGAACCTGGTATGAAAGATTGGATAAGCATCTTTTGAAGATTGGTTTCAAAAAAGGTACTGCTGACAGTAATTTGTATTTCAAAATTGATCATGAAAATATCTTGATAGTTGAAGTGTTTGTTGATGATATCATTTTTGGAGGAAGAGATAGTATGTACAAAGCCTTTGCAAATCAAATGAAAAGTAAATTTGAGATGTCCATGTTTGGGGAAATGAATTTCTTCTTGGGTCTGCAAATCACTCAAACAAAGAAAGGAATCTTCATTTCTCAGACAAAATATGTGAAAGAATTGTTGAAGAAATTTGGGATGGAAGGCTCAAAACCAATGAGTACTCCCATGACAACTAGATGTAAATTGGGCAAAGATGATGACTCGCCTAACACTGATCAGAAAAAGTATAGGTCAATTTGTTAGGTCTCAAAAATGTAGGTTGCTAATCCTAAGAGGATGCCAGGCTCTATCCTTAGATTGGCAACATTTTTGAACTAACTTAATGAAATCAACCTTTTGGGTTTGATGATTTCCTACACTTTAGGTCCTATTACACCTAGGCGGGTGAACCTTGGAAATTAAAGAAGATTGAATGCAACTATTTTGACTAAGTAAATGGATCTACCTACAGTGGCAAATGGTGTAGACTAGATGAAATCTTGTTGAATAATTCTAATATCTAATGTATGGTTGGTATAAATTGTATAAGCAATATCAAATTGAATAAAAGGATTTTAATGGTAAATTGAAATAAGACCAGTGCCTTGTTGGGTAAACAGAGTCAAATGAAGGACTAAGATTAGTGGCTTATAGTGGGTAATAATTTTAATTATTTGGCACAATATTTGGTTTATAACTTGTATAAATGTGCAAGGAAATGACTGACAAACTCTTCTTAATAATCTAACCAATATAATCAAATTTCTTGTTATTCACCAGAAGGTAATTTAATCCTTTCTTGAAGGAACCAATTGAATGAAATATGCAAGAATAACAAATAATATCAACTTGGAGACAGAATGGCAATCCTAATTATATGGTTCTTCTTAGTAATCCAAACTAACACTTCCAGGTTACTGTGACTAATCAGAAGGATTTTAATTCCTCTAATGGAAACCAATTAATCAAATCACACAACTACAACAAATGTGTATTGACAAATTAAATATATACTTGATATATTAATCTGAATAACAAGGAAATACAAAACTGGAGACAACCACACAATTGAGTAACTTTAACAAACAATTGATGCCAGAATAAAACCACAAGATCAGAGAACTCCAATTTACTTCTTCAATAATATACTTGCAACATGGTCTTTTGAAAACATTGTAAAAATGTATATATTATATCCTACTGCTGATCCTTCTCTGGATCCATTTGATTTCATCTTTATATATATGTTGTGCATTTGTTAGGGTTGTGACCCTTCAGACAACCACTCGATGCAACTCTTCACTTAATTAATTATCTTCAACAGATTAAAACATCTTAATTTTAACCTTCTTTGTCTTCGAAATTTTCTGTAATCTCTATTTGAGGATAACAGTATTCTAAATTTGTACCGGATGCATTTGTATATATCTATTTCACTTTTTCAGTAGATACACCACTAGGTTGGATTTTAAGAACATGGGATAATTGCCCTTTAATATTGGATTCATTTTTGGCTAACTATGGGACTTGTATATGCAAGTTTTATCGTTCTGTATCTCATATACATATTCATATGTGGTTGGCCTCTATATTGTGTTGAAATTTTCTTCCTTTCAATCTTTGTATATACATTCAGGTCATACATACAAGATGCGGACTCCATCGGGTCTATAAAACAAACTGGAATTAATTACATATCCGGTCATGTATACTCTTACCTATGTCTTTTCTTGTATATTGAAGATATACATTGTTATTATACAAGCCCAATGTGCAAGCGGCAAGACCCACTTTATTCCTCACTCGTATTCCATGTTTCAACACTACTTCTATCCAACCTTCATATACAATGCCCGATACATACAAACTCAATTGTATCTCCTTTCCAGACTTCTTGCTTTTATGAACCACAGTTCATTCATTTTCGACTCCACCATGTATATAAAGTGAAATGCATCTTTCGATATACATTAAAGTATGATGCATCCCTTATATTAAACTTTAACTTCCTTTGAGTTCCGCGTTGTATGTACACCGCAATGTATGTATCTAAAACATACAACAATAAAACCATATTTCCTATCCCTTTCGTTTTCGCGATGTATATACACCGCAATGTATGTATCCAAAACATACAACAATAAAACCGTATTTCATATCCCTTTCGGTTCCGCGATGTATATAGCTTTGTATATCGTCTTGTATGTTTTATGCATTTGTATCTTCTCACTATTTGTATCTTGCATACATACAAATAAATATACAAAACCTTCGATCGTTCACCTTTGTATCTAGTATACATGCATTCTAACCAACATGCACTTTGTTTTTTAAGGATCTTGATTCCTCTAGTTTCTACTTCAAATCTCCGCTTGTAGGCTTTTCTCAAACAATTATGTCGAGTTTAATTGTAATGACTTCAAATGTTATCTAAGAGGATTTCTTCACTGATGGTTCTTATTCTTCACACTTATCAGTGTAAGTTACGCCGAAGCACTTTTCTTCAATCAGTGAGACATTGGAGTGTCAGAAGCTCCTTAATTTCTCATTCCGATACTCATTTCCTGCCGATGACCATTAGTTTCCTTCGCTCTATTGAGTGATCAGTGAGAGTCTCACCAAGCCTCTCCATCAGTATGACTTACATTGTCGAGAAGGTTTTCAGAGTATTCTTCGATGGTCTTTTCTTACACCGATCGGTGTGACCATGCGTTTTCTCTCTGATGAAAGGTCATCGGTGCCACTTTCATCATCAGTATTCTTTGAAATCTTCTCTCCGATCTTTGTTTTCATGACGATAGCCATTTCAACTAGTTTCTCATGGATTGGTATAGCTAATATAAAGTCTTGCTGATATTAAGAAATTTAGGCCCTTTACATTGTTTTGTCAGGATTTTTTATGGGATATATCAATTGTAATTCTGATTTTGGGCAAAATGTTTTATGATTTGGTCAGATATGGATGAGTAAGAATATAAGAAAATTTTAAATTTTCCTGTCCCAACAGTGGCTTTGTCTGGGATGTATACTCCTTGTGAGTATAACAAGAATCTGGATCTCTTGGGGGAGTAGACCATGTGTTCTATTTGTTTGGGATGACAATTTTATGAGAATGGGAGATGGAAGTGATAATTATGGGGAATTGGGATGATCCTATACTACTGTACATGGAAAAGATTTTTTTTATATATATATATATATATATATATTATATAGATTCATAGGACTGTCCATGTACTGGCATGTCCTAATCTCCTTTTGATTACCCTAAACTACTGTGCATGGAATAAAAGTATTATGAGAATTATTCAAGAGTCATCCATGCACTGGCAACACTCAATCCTCTTTGTGCATGATTATGAAAAGAAAGGCTTCAGATACTGCCCATGCATAGGCAATTCCTGCTCTTCTCCGGACATGTTTTACAAATAGTAGGAATCATCACCTCCTTTGCCAATTATAACAAAAGGACCTAGCCATAAAGCTTCAAACTTTCCATGCTTCCCTTTTTCTTAGCACCTAGCATTCCACATCAGCACTAAATCATTCATCTCAAACTTTCTATCTTTGGCCTTTTTGTCAAAAAGATATTTTACTTGAGATTGTAACTTGATATTCTGCCTTTGAGCTAGTCTTCTTGTTTCATCAAGTTCTGCAAGATGTTCTAGCCTTTCTTCCATTGGTTCAGGAATGTTTAAATCCTCCTGAAGAATAAACTTGTAAACTAGTATGATATTTTCAAATTGTATTCTTGCTTGTGTTCCATACACTAGTTCAAAAGGAGATCTCCCAATTGCTCTTTTTACAGTAATTCTATCGGCCTTTACAACCATTCTTAACTTTGAATCCCACACTTTCTTGTTCCTATTCAACATTCTCTTTATAATTTTTAGAAGGCTTTTGTTACTGGATTATGCTTGTCCATTTTCTTGTGGAGGATAAGGGGTAGCATAGGACATAGTGATGCCATGTGTGCTATAGAAATTTTTGAATTCATCAGATCTAAAACACATTCCATTATCCGTAATTAACCTTATTGGAGTGCTGATTCTGAATATAATATTTTCCATTAGAAAGTTAATTACCACCCTACTTGTTGCTTGCTTGGTTGGGATTGCTTCCATATTGGGGAGGGGATAGTTGTCCTTAAGAGAAGACTTGTTTAAATTTCTGAAATCAACACATAGTCTAATATCACCGTTCTTTTTCCTGATAGGTACCAAATTAGAAACCTAAGAAGAATGCCTGATGGGTTTAATGATAGCTCCATCTCTTAATTTTGTAAAGCTCTTCAAGCATCTTAGGAGCTAATGTAGGATTGATAGGCCTCTGTTTTTGCCTAAACAGTTTAGCATCTAGTTTTAGTGGTATTTCATGCTTAAACAAATCTTCTCTATATGATTTTAAATCATCATATGACCAGGCAAACATGTGCCTATACTTCCTAAGTAAGTTGATGATCCTACTCCTAATTTTGGGGTCAAGATTCTTTCCACTATATACATTCTTTGGGGCTACTTGTATCCCCAAATTAATCTCCTCAAGGTCATTTTGTACCACTGGTGTGTCTTTCATTTTAAATCTATCATGTCCATCAAATGCCTTTTCCAATGCTATAAGTCCCTTAGGTATTTTATTTGTTTTCAACTGAACTATTTCTTGACCAAAAAGGGTTTCCTTCCCATCATGTTCTTCTACAAATGCATTGAAATCTATCTCTTGATTTTCATAATAATCAGCACAATGCAGGAAGTTGATTATATCAACATCATTATCAAACACTTGCCAGTTATGCATATTATCTAGGATGGTGGGTCTGGTTTTGAATTCAACATCTGTAATGCCTCCTAATGTGACATCATCCCTTTTTAATGCGATATTTGCTAGAAAATCTACCATAATGTTTTTTGACCTATCAATCCAGTTGATTGAAAAGGCACCAAATAACTCAATATCATCCCATACTGCGTTCCTGTACTGTTTCAACCTCTTATTTTTTGACAGGTATTTCTCTCTCACTTGGGAAGTAACAAATCCAGAATCACCATATACAACTAACTTTTTTATCTTATGCTTTGTGGCTATATTCAAACTAATGAGCAAAGCCTCGTATTTTACCACATTGTTTGTGCATTCAAATGTTAATAGAAAAGAGTATTTAAAAGTTTTACCTCCTGGTGAAATAAATACTACTCTAGCCCCATTTCCCATTTTGCTACATGCACCATCAAAATACATCTTCCATACATCATTTTCTTCCTTCTTAGATTCAATATGTATTGGATCAGTATTCTGTAATTCTGGCTAATTTTTTCCAACCTTGAAGGCTCCCAAATCTGTATCACAAAATAAATTTATTTGATGTTGATCCAAGCGTTCTATAATATTTTCATACCTTGGCTCACTGCATAACTTGATTTCTTTACCTCCCACTGGTATAGTGGCATATGATAAGTCCAATTGGACATTCCCTCCTGCCATAGCAGCCCATTGTCTCGATAGAAGCATTCCATAATATGGTGGGATGTCAACCACAGTAATATCAATGTTATAAGTTGCTTCAGGGTATGAGACAAGCTTTATCTCTACATCCCTCATAATGCCAACGACTGGGATGGATCTGTTATCAATTGCATAACACCTACCAAATGTAGTGTCAACCCACATTCCCAGTTCTTTCATAACTGATATTAGCATGATGTTCATGGCAGCACCTGAATCAATCATGCAGTTCCTCACTATCCTATTTTTGATCAATAATGTAGTTTAGAAAGGGTCCACCTGTGAGGGATTCTTTGTCAATGTATCACCTAGGTATACCTCAGGCATTTGGAATGTTTCTTGATGAACATTGTTTGTTGTATTTTTAGATCCTTTATGTTTTTGACTTGGTATGTCTGAAATCAGTTTAACTACTATATTCCTATATTTGTCTATCTTCATCATTTCTAAAAGTGGAACTGATATTTTTCCCTGAGATATTGCATTAGCAATGTCAAATGAATGGGCCATAGTCTGATCATTCTTTTCTGTTTTTATATTTTCCTTTTCTTGATTTTGTGATTTTTCTTTTGTTTTATTTTTGTCACCCTTTTCTAGCTCTTTGAATGATGACTTCGCATTATTCTTTTTGTAACCCTGATTTTTTAGAAATACACTCCCAAGTGTTCCTTGTTCAACATTCACTATCTGGTTCTTTAAGTTATAGGCATTTTTAGCTTGAGCTATTGCAGCTATTGTAAGAGCCTCTCTTTCATTTTTAGTGGGCTTTCTCCATTGATTATATGGATGATTGTTATAATAAGTAGGTTCCTCATAACTATCCTCTTGATCTAAGAACACTTCTTGTTCTCCCATATTGATACGATGTCTCTGGTTTCCCACATCATATTCATATCCCTCTTCCTTTGTAGAAGAATAGTCTTTAGTCAACAAATATGGTGTATCTTGCATCATGTTTATAGTGTGATTATCTCTATTATAATTGTACAACATTTCTTCTTGTTGTACTGTTTTAGCCACCTCACAATACTTAGGTGAATGTGGTAAATTACATACCAGACACCAAGGTTTATGTTCTGCCATATGCGCCATATTTCTTCTTAGAGGGTCAGGGGTATCCATGCCATAATGTTGCTTTGTTGTTATCAATGGGTCTACCATCTTTCTAATTTGTATTGTACGGCATATCATGCAACTTGGGCCTTTCATGCCTATGCTGACCTTCCTGTTTAGTCTGTTGAACGTTTGGGTTCTGAGGATTTCTAGGGTTATCTCTCTTGCTAACCATACTTGCAGCTTTCCTATTGTTCTTAATAGTTAATGCCACTTTCTGTGCTTCAGCCAAGGTAGTAGGGCACCAGTTTCTAAGTTCATACCCTGTCTTGGGATCAAATGCTTTCATATAAATACTCAATGCTGCTAGATCAGACAATTTGGATCCGTGTGGTACTTTATTGTGTAATTTGGAAAATTTCATATTGAAGTCATACACTGATTCATTTTGGTATTTCTGGATACTTATCAATTCATGTAATGCAAACTCAGGAGCATATTGATTGCCATACTATTCCTTGAATTGATTGTGGAAATTAGTTATTGAACTGATTGAAGCATCAGGTAAACTATTGAACCAGTCTCTTGCATCCTTAGTCAGGGACATCATGAATAACCTCATTCTAATATCTTCCTAGTCCATACCAATATCTTGTATGAAAGCATTAAATCTTCTGATGTGATCTTCAGCTGATATTGCACTGTTCCCAGTAAACTTGGGAACCATATTTCTCCAATTACTATCCATAGGATATGGATACAACTGATACCCAGTCAAATCAAATTGGCTACATATGTTTGCGAGATTTTGAGGTGGAAAATTCATGGGTGGTGGATTAGGATAGTAATTATATCCACCTGGAGGCTGATGATAGGCATATTGTTGTGGGTTTATGTGGGGATTTATATAAGGATTTGGTGGTCTATAATATTGTTGGCCAGGGGGTGGGTAAGAATTAACCATATGTTGAGAGGTATTGTGCATGGGAGGTGGTCTAGGAACTTTAGGAATAGTATTCTGATGAATTCCAGATGCTTGTGAATTTGAAGCACCACCTATATTTTGATGTAGATTTTGTTGTGGATTCCTTGAAATGTTTCTCCTATGTGGAGGTACATATTTTGGGGGGGGTGTTTTAGCTCTACTTTTTATCTATTGGATCTCCTATTGCAACAACCTCTTAGTCTCCTGTATCTTGAACATTTCAAGTTCTTTCTAGAGCCTAAGCACATCCTATTGTTCTTCACTCATACTTCTTGAATTCTTTGGGTTCTCATTTATTTCTTGATTTGAGAATCCATGTTTTACCCCTTCTCCTTGCTGTAATGACATTTCAAAATCATATTCAGCTTGTATTTGCTCCATTTCCCTCGTGGCCTATGCTTCACACTCAAGCTATTCTTGAGGACTTGGTCTGTATTTTGCTAATATGTCATCATTTACCCCATTGAGATTTTCATTTGAATCATGCAAAGGTGTAAAATTATTGTGAATTGCAATAGTTTGCTCTGCATTATCCTCTTGACCCTCCTGGTTATTATCCTAGTGATAATAATTTGAAGTTCCATTTCTTTTGAAAATGTTTCTAATTGGTGGAGATGACTGCAATTTCTTGCCTTCCATCTTGGATCTCCTACCATCCATTTGGTATCAATTTTCTGTTATGACAGTCACTAGAGTCGCCACCTATTTTGTAAATAGGAAAAAGTTTGTAATTTATCTTTTTGGGTTCTTGTTCCCAGCAGAGTTACCAAATTAAAGTTTCTGAAATGACTCTATAAAAGGAATGGTTTGTTACTAAGGTCTTTTATTTATTTGTCCCCAATAGAGTTGCCAATTTGTTAGGTCTCAAAAATGCAAGTAGCTAATCCTAAGAGGATGCTAGGCTCTATGCTTAGATTGGCAACATTTTTTAACTAACTTAACGAAATCAACCTTTTGGGTTTGATGATTTCCTACACTTTAGGTCCTGCTACACCTAGGCAGGTGAACCTTGGAAATTAAAGCAGATTGAATGCAACTATAATGACTAAGTAAATGGATCTACCTACAGTGGTAAATAGTGTGGACTAGATGAAATCTTGTTGAATAATTCTAATATCCAATGTATGGTTGGTATAAATTGTATAAGCAATATCAAATTGAATAAAATGATTTTAATGGTAAATTGAAATAAGACCAGTGCCTTGTTGGGTAAACAGAGTCAAATGAATGACTAAGACTAGTGGCTTATAGTGGGTAATAATTTAACTGTTTGGCACAATATTTGGTTTATAACTTGTATAAACATATAAGGAAATGACTGACAAACTCTTCTTAATAATCCAACCAATATAATTAGATTTCTTGTTATTCACCAGAAGGTAATTTAATCCTTTCTTGAAGGAACCAATTGAATGAGATATGAAAGAATAACAGATAATATCAACTTGGAGACAGAATGTCAATCCTAATTATATGGTTCTTCTTAGTAATCCAAACTAACACTTCCAGGTTACTGTGACTGATCAGAAGGATTTTAATTCCTCTAATGGAAACCAATTAATCAAATCACACAACTACAGCAAATGTGTATTGACAAATTAAATATATGCTTGATATATTAATCTGAATAACAAGGAAATACAAAACTGGAGACAACCACACAATTGAGTAACTTTAACAAATAATTGATGCCAGAATAAAACCACAAGATCAGAGAACTCCAATTTACTTCTTCAATAATATACTTGCAACATGGTCTTTTGAAAACATTGTAAAAATATATATATTATATCTTACTACTGATCCTTCTCTGGATCCATTTGATTTCATTTTTATATATACGCTATGCATTTGTTAGGGTTGTGACCCTTCGGACAACCACTTGATGCAACTCTTTAATTAATTAATTATCTTCAACAGATTAAAACATCTTAATTTTAACCTTCTTTGTCTTCAAAATGTTCTGTAATCTCTATTTGAGGATAACAGTATTCTGAATTTGCACCGAAAGCATTTGTATATGTCTATTTCACTTTTTCAGTAGATACACCACCAGGTTGGATTTTAAGAACATGGAACAATTTCCCTTTAATATCGGATTCATTTTCGGCTAACTATGGGACTTGTATATGCAAGTTTTATCGTTCTGCATCTCATATGAAATTTCCTTCCTTTTAATCTTTGTATATACATTTGGGACATACATACAAGATGCGGACTCCATCGGGTCTATAAAACAAACTAGAATTAATTACATATCCGGTCATGTATACTCTTACCTATGTCTTTTCTTGTCTATCAGATTGTATATCGAAGATATACATTGTTATTATACAAGCCCAATGTGCAAGCAATGGGACCCACCTTATTCCTCACTCGTATTCCATGTTACAACACTACTTGTATCCAACCTTCATATACAATGCCTAATACATACAAACTCAATTGTATCTCCTTTCCAGACTTCTTGCTTTTATGAACCATAGTTCATTCATTTTTGGCTCCGCCATGTTTATAAAGTGAAATGCATCTTTCGATATACATTAAAGTATGATGTAGCCCTTATATTAAACTTAACTTCCTTTGAGTTCCGTGTTGTATGTACACCGCAATGTATGTATCTAAAGCATACAACAATAAAACCATATTTCATATCTGTTTCAGTTTCGCAATGTATATACACTGCAATGTATGTATCCGAAACATACAACAATAAAACTATATTTCATATCCCTTTCGGTTCCGCGATGTATATAGCTTTGTATATCATCTTGTATGTTTTATGCATTTGTATCTTCTCACTATTTGTATATTGCATACATACAAATAAATATACAAAACCTTTGACCATTCACCTTTGTATCTGGTATACATGCATTCTGATCAACATGCACTTTGTTCTTTAAGGATCTTGATTCCTCTATTTTCTTCTTCAAATCTCTGCTTTTAGGCTTTTCTCAAACAATTCTGTTGAGTTTAATTGTAATGACTTTGAATGTTATCTCAGAGGATTTCTTCGCCGATGGTTCTTATTCTTCACACTTATCGGTGTAAGTTACACTGTCGGGAAGGTTTTCAGAGTATTCTTTGATGGTCTTTCCTTACATCGATCAGCGTGACCATGCATTTTCTCTCCGATGAAAGGTCATCGATGCCACTTTCTTCATCGGTATTCTCTGAAATCTTCTCTCCAATCTTTATTTTCACGCCAATAGCCATTTCAACTAGTTTCTCATGGATTTGTATAGCTAATATAAAGTCTTGCCAATATTAAGAAATTTAGGCCCTTTACATTGTGTTGTCATAGGATTTTTTATGGGATATATCAATTGTAATTCTGATTTTGGGCGAAATGTTTTATGATTTGGTCAGATATGGATGAGTAAGAATACAAGAAAATTTTAAATTTTCCTGTCCCAACACAATGATTGGAGGATTGTTGTATCTCACTCAAACTAGACCTAACATTATGAATGTTGGTCTTGTTGCCAGATTCCAAGCTGATCCTAGAGAATCTCATGTCATGGCAATCAAGAGGATCTTTAGATATCTAAAACAGACAGTTGAATATGGTTTGTGGTATCCTTGAGATCATAATTTCTCTCTTCATGCATATACTGATGCGGATTGGGCAGAAGATGTGGATGACCGGAAGAGTACCAGTGGTGGAGCATTCTTTTTGGGGAAGAGATTGGTTTCTTGGCTAAGCAAGAAACAATAGGCAATATCTTTGTCCATAGCTGAAGCAGAATATATTGCAGCAGCAGGTAGTTGCCCTCAAGTTTTATGGATGAAGCAAATGCTGAGAGACATCAGAGTGGAGTATGAGGAACCTATCACAATCTTCTGTGATAATTCAAGTGCAATAAATATATCTAAGAATCTAGTGTTGTATTCAAAGACTAAACATATATCCATCAAGTTTCACTTTTTGAGAGAGCAAGTGAACAAGAATGAAGTCAGATTGGAGTTTGTGCCTTCCAAGGATCAGATTGCAGATATTTTTACTAAACCTCTACCTAAAGACTCTTTTGAGTATCTTAGGGAGAAGTTAGGGGTCATTACCCCTCCTATTCTGAATTAAGGTGCATTGATGTGCATTAGTCTTGTGGATCTCACTATCATATCTTATGGTCTGGATTGATGTTTGGGAAGCTGCCATTTAGGGGGAGTAGCTGGTATGATTCTAAAGTGATGCAAGTATGTGCCCTTTGCCATTGATGTCAAAGGGGGAGAGAAGACATGTGAAAAACAAGTAATTGCTGATCAAAGGGGGAGAAGGAAAGGAAGAGAAGACATGTTAATGGTTGTTGCTAATAAGGGGAGTTGTGACAGTAAGGAAAAGTTCTTGTCTTGATGGTTATAACATTTTTTCACATCATATGTTGCCATCAATGACAAAGGGGGAGATTGTTGCAAGTATGGTCCTAACTAGTGTTGTCATTAATGTCAACATACTCCTCTTTCATTAATGATAAGGATTGGATGAGCTGTGTGCTGAGAATATTGAGAAAATTAGTCCAAATCAAGAATAGAGAAAAACATTGAAGACAGTGAGGAAAAGATCCCGCTAAGATGAAGATCAGAGGATGCGCTTCAAAGGGTTTGCAAATATGTCTCTTGATATGATCCAGTAAAGATTTCAGAGGTCCACATGAAGATCTAAAGAAGTTATGGTCACTTAAGTAAACCTGGTTTTGGCAGATGTTCGAAGGTGACAGAGTGACACAGATAGGTCTGGTGAGCTCCAGAAATACAATAACATGTTTTGTGGATTTGGTGGAGTGTTTAGGAAGGTAATGTGAAGTTACAACTCAATTGGTTCATGATCTGGAGGTCTGCAAGCATCTATTCCAATATGACAGTAATGACAGACTATGTTCTTGAGGTTTCGAATGAAGGAGAGAATGATTTCAGTAGACAGTAGTAGTGTGGATGTTCTTGGTGATTCAGGCAAGCTTGTGGAGGTCTTTGGATTGTTTCTAGTTTGTTTTGGTGGTCCACATTGAAGATTGATCTCGTAATTAAAGAATTACTTCCGGAATCTGGCCGACCGGATGAGTTACACATCCTGTAGATGATCTTGGAGATTTTCTATAAAGAATGGTGTGTTTCTAAGGAAGATTGAAGTTTCAAATTTGTGTGGCCAACAGTGTGTTGATCTGCGTGAAGTCTTTTTGTAATAAGTCATGTTGTATTTATGTATTTACTCTATAATTTATGCTGACTTGGATGATTATTCCTAAGTCAATGTCTTGTATAAATAAAGAGTTGTAAAGTCATTTCAAAGTGAATCTTGGTGAGATGAGAGGGTGGTAGAGAGGAGCAGAGTGAAAGGTAGAGCAAAAGTATTGAGCTTAAATGGAACTGACTCAAGCATGGTAAAGATGCTATTCTTTAGTTCAAGTATGTGATACTTATTATTCTGTAGATAGTGTGTCTCTTGTAGGCAGTGGACCTCTTGTGAGCAATGTGCTCGGGCGGTGAGCCCTAATTGGCATGTGCCATTCTATTCTTTCTATTCTTCTAACAGAGAATACAATCTTGGGTTAGTCACCCTGTGGTTTTTCCCTTAACCGGATTTTCCACGTCAAAATCTTGGTGTCATATGTGTTAATGTGTTTCTACTCTTGAAATGTTGCATTATGTTTCTATGATTGATTTATTATTATACTGCTGAATTAAGAAAAGGATTTAAGTGATTAAATTGTAAGGAAGTTTTACAACTGATTCACCCCCCCTCTCAGTTGTCTACCCTAAATCCAACATTCTTGGCTTGCTTGGCTTCTTTTCTGATTTCTTTGTCTTCTCAGGTTCCATACTAGATTTGGAGGATAATTCTCTGAATGTTCCAAACCTCCCTTCTTTGTCATCTTTTGGTTTGCTTAATAATGTATTAGCCAATTTAGTCAGCACATCTTCTGTAGTCTCATATCCTAATGTAGGAACCCATACAATCCTTGGTTCCACAGCTTCCATGAAGCATTTTTCTTTGTTAACCATGAATACAATGCTCTTCTCATGTTTCTTTACCATATTTTTAGGTATCCGGACCCTGCTTGACATCTTCTCTTGAAAATTTGTGAAGTATTCTTCTAGAATTTCATGTTGCTTATCTGCATTTCCCAAATTTTGTAAGTGATTCCTAATCTGTGTGGCTACTGGTGTATCATCCAGCCAATCAACTTGTTCCAATCCAAGAAGCTCCTTTAGGAAGTAGAATAATAGACAGACAATCAATGTTCCATATTTGAAGGGATAGTTAGTTTCCTTTGTTCTTTTCAAAATTTCCATAAGTTCACTCCAGAATAACTCACATAGATTGTAATCAATGTTGTTCTTGACCATATCATATGCTTTGTATATGGCTACTGCAGATACAGAGTTCTCATAGTTGGAGCCATATATTTTGTAACCAATGACCATTGCGGCGAATCTAACAATCGGATCTTTGATATCATTTACAGTGAGTGCCTTTTGGTCAAACTTGGCTCCAGTTAACCTCATTACCAAATTATTCTTAATTTTCTTCAATCCAGGGGTCTTACTAGAGGAGCACATACCCGTTATAGCTTTGATTGCCTTCTTAGTTATTTTGTATGGTTCATTAAGCCACATAAATTCATCATGAATTCTACTCAAAACATACCTTACCCATTTCTCGTTTGGAATCGCAGGAAAGTCTAATAATGCATCTAAGCTCTTTTCACCCAAAACTTTATACTCATCTTTTAATTCAATATCAATGAGTATTGTAAGAGGGAGCTTCTTGAAGTAACCCTTGACCCACATGGTTTGTGGGGTGGTGACTCCTGCTAAAGCATGGAGAGATATCTCTCGGTGGTCATCTTGAGGAGGGTCAACAAGTGGCTGCTGAATGTTGACTTGATCATCTACTATATCCTGAGCATCTTCATAAACTTCAGTTGCAGGTAGAGAATCGACATCCAAGAGATAGAGCTTTTTCTCAACACATCTATGTCCCTGAGTGAATTTCTCATCACAATTATAACAAAGCCCTTTTTCTCTACGTGCCCGCATCTCTGCTTCAGACAAATGCTTGATAGGAGTTGTTCTAGGAGATGGCGTGATTGGAGGTCTTTGGGAAACCATATTTCTGAATAGAACAAAAGTGGATTTGGAGCACTGTTGAGCTGTGATCTTGTCCTCCGCCAACTTAGCCAACCCTAGGGCTTCCATCATTGTGCTGGGATGGAATATTTTAACCTCAAATCAGATTACATCCTTCAGACCACTGACAAAACAACTCCTGAAGAATTCATCAGACAATCCCTCTGTGTGATTGGCAAGTTTCTCAAATTATGTCTGATATTCTCTCACAGTGCCAGTTTGGTGAAGTTTAGTGAGTGCTCCTGTGAAGTCATCAAAAGCACTAGAGCCAAATCATTGCAAAATGAGTTTGCAAAAATCTATCCATTTTGGCTCTTCATGAGCCTTGATGTACCAACGGAACCATTGAAGGGCTTCATGTTCCAAATGAAAGGATGCAAGTGGGACTTTGTTGACATCAAAAGTATTATGTAGACTAAAATATTGTTTTACCTGGTATATCCATCCAGTTAGATCATCACCATTGAAGCGAGGAAAATCAAACTTCAGCCCACGAAAATTGCTGGAAGAAGAGAACCCAATGTCTGCAGAAGACTCTGGCTACCGTCTATTGTTCACAGCTGAATACTGAAGATTGAGGTTGAGAATTTTTTCATCCAGATCTTGGAGTTTGGTCTTGAGGGCTGCAAGTTCATCGTCCATGTTTTTTGCTCCTGTGCGGGTGACAACCATAACCAGGAGTTTTTTTTTGGGGGGAATGGGTAGAAAAATAAAAATAGAAACTTTTTTAGTAAATGAAAATTTGGATTTGGGAAAAACTCTGATGGGTAATTGGGGTTTGACTAGGTTTTGGACACTTTCTGAGGGACAAGGAAGCAGAAAATGAGGATTTTAGAAGCAGGGTGAAAGAATGGGAAAATTTGTCCAAGAGGGACAAAGGAGCAGAAATAGAAAATGAACATTGTGGAAAAATTTAAAGGCGATTGGGTGAGAATCGAAGAAGTTATGGCAAACTCTAAAAATAGACAAATGTGGGATTTCTAGCTTCAATAAGTGGAATTTGGGATAGGGACCTCAAGGAAAGAAATATGTAGAATGGAATTTCAACGGTTCCAGTGAATTTTCAGAGGAAACAGAGCTAAAGCAAGGAAGATATGGTGAAAAAATATAATTTTTTTTACTTTTTTTTTTGGAAACGATCTACAAACGGCTCTGGACAGATTCAATCTATGATTTGTCAGCTAGCAAAAGATATGGATCCTAGTATGTTTGGCTTCCTAAAGGTTCAGGGGATTCACTCGGCTACCAATGCTGTCTAAGAGCTTGCGTATTGGGGTAGTACCCCTCACTCCACGGCTTAGGTAAAATTGATAACCGCTTTGCCACAAACAACAGCTCTTGGTTTACCTCATGGATGGGAACTAGTCAATCAGGTAGGGGTTGTTGCCCTTTTCGCTGACAGGTCCTCTCAATGGGCCAACTACTTTGAGGTTCCTGTGATACTCCTCACAATGAGTTTTAGGGCTATGCCCAGGCACTTCCCACAGTTAAGTGGATTAGGATTATTCCCTGATCTGAACATGTAATTGAAATGAACAATACTGATGCAAAGAAAAAAGAACTACTGCAATAATCACAGCGCCTGGAGGTGATTGCGAAAATAATTTCGGTAGAAATTCCACCCAGTGAGCCCAAGAAAGCACTCTGATACAAGATGAGAGGAACCTCCTACAACAATATAATGAAAAATGCATGAAATAACAGAAATAGCATAACACAAAAGGAATTTATTGATCACAGGCCACTTCAAGGGGGCAACCTCCTTTGAACAAGCTCAATACAATAAACTCGTGGATGCCTTCATTGGCGTCAACACGTACTTATATACTAAGTCTAATCTAAACAACTATTATTCCCCATGAATGTAGGATAATACAATATACTCACGGGATGACTTACAAAGCATATGCGTCCAACAATAATATACTAACAAAATAAAGAGAAGGGTTAAACACGGGTTCCTAACAGAAATGATTCAGACAGTGATAGATTATCATTTTAGGAGTAATTTGTACAAGGATGATGAAGATAGGAAAAGACTTTGAAAGATGTCTGAACTAGACGGGGAGATGACTTTGGCACTGGAAAGAGCATAGGCAAGGGATAATTTATTCTTTTTTGGTGCGAAAGAAAGCTGAAGCTCTAGATAAATTCAAGGCATTTAAGGCAATGGTTGAAAATGAGACGGATTTGAGAATCAAATGCTTGATGTCTGATAGAGCAGGAGAGTTTACATCAAATGAATTCAATTTCTTTTGTGAAGAACATGGAATAAAGAGACATCTATCTACGCCCAGAACTCCACAACAAAATGAAGTTGAAGGAAAAATAGAATAGTTCAAGAAGTTGTTAGAACCATGATGAAGGAAGCTCATCTTTCGGAAGCATATTAGAGAGAGGTAATTCACACAACTATATATATCCTAAATAGAGTTCAAGTAAAAGGTAACAGTTCAAAGACTCCTTATGAATTGTGGCATGGTAGAGTTCCTACTATGAAATATTTCAAAGTTTTTGGTAGCAAATGTTATATCAAAAGAGAAGAATATTTAGGCAAGTTTGATGCCAGATGTGATGAAGGAATCTTCCTTGGTTACTCCACCAAGAGCAAGGCCTGCCAGTGCTATAATAAGAGGCTGAATAAGATCATTAAAAGTGCAAATGTTAAAGTTGATGCATGTAAGGAAAGGTCTTTAGAATCAAGTGAATATGAGTCAGATGATCCAGATGTTTTAGAAGTGGTGCAGCATGAAGATGTCCCAAATGAAGAAGAACTAGCTTCGGTAAGTGCTATCAAAACTCCAAGATATGTAAGGATTAGTCATTCTAAAGATCAAATCATAGGAGATAAGAGAAAATGGATCTTAACCAAAATAAAATCTGCAGAACAAGTAAATTTCTATCTGATTTCCAAGATTGAACCTAAAACTGTGGATGAGGCTTGGAAAGATGAGAATTGGATAAAGGCTATGGAAGAGGAATTCATGCAGATAAAGAAGAATCAGACTTGGGATCTTGTTCCCAAACCAACAAACAAGAATGTAATTGGTACAAAGTGGGTCTTCAGAAATAAGATGAATGAGAATGGTGAAGTGATAAGAAACAAAGCAAGGTTGGTATGCAAAGGATACACTCAAGTTGAAGGAATAGACTTTGAAGAAACTTTTTCTCTAGCGGCAAGGATTGAAGCAATAAGGATGTTTTTGGCTTTTGTAGCATACAAAGATTTCAAGGTTTATCAAATGGATGTGAAACTTCTGCTTTCTGAAGAGTTGGAAGAGGAAGTCTATATAGAACAACTGGATGGATTTCAGTCATCAGATCAGGGTGACATGGTATGCAGATTGAAGAAAGCTTTGTATGGATTAAAACAAGCTCCCAGGGCATGGTATGCATGGTTGGATAGGTACCTAATATAGATAGGGTTCAATAAAGGTACTACAGATAGTAATCTCTACTTTAAGATCAATGATGAACAAACCCTGATTGTTGCAATTTTTGTTGATGATATTATTTTTGGAGGTAATGAAGGTATGTGCTTAGTTTTTGCTGGAGAAATACAAAGTGAATTTGAAATGTCTATGTTTGGAGAGATGAACTTCTTTCTAGGTCTGCAAATAAGTCAATCAGATAAAGGCATCTTCATTTCTTAGTCTAAGTATGTGAAAGAGTTGTTAAAGAAATTTGAGACGGAAGACTCTAAACTAGTATGCACACCTATGATAACTGGTTGTAAGTTAAGCAAAGATGATAACTCACCCATGGCAGACTAGAAAAGGTATAGATCTATGATTGGAGGATTACTTTATCTGACTAAAACTAGACTTGACATAATGCATGTAGTATGTCTTGTGGCAAGATTTCAAGCAGAACCTAGTAGGGTGCTGCCACAATAATGGGTTACACTTTTTGGGACATCCTGATTTTTGCTGAAATCACATATTTTTAGAAAATATAATGATTTTAGCCTTGAAAGGTTTCATTTAAAAGATTTTAATTGAATAGGGGTTGATCAAACCCCCTTAGATTCAAACGCCCTTGGATAGAACCCTGCTAGTTTTAAACCATACCTATAATGCAATCTCTACACCTATCAAAATGCTGATAAAAACCCACTTTTGATTTACTTTTTGGGGGATCAAATGAATTCATTTAAAATTTATGTTTTGTAAGTACGTAGTCCTTATTATAAGCTTCCCAAAAAGTATAATTTTAAATATATTTAATTTGATTATTATATTTATTTTTTATTTTTTATGAATGTGGGTTTTTCACTAAACATCAAGTTCTATGTTCTACACACATGGAAAATTAGTAAATTAGTGAAAAAAAAATCTAAAAAATATCCACGCCCTAGGTATTGATGTCCTTGTTTCAATAAGAAAAGAAAAATTAAATTTTGATACATACAAAAAAAGTTATGTTTTACGGAATATGCCTATATCTAAATTATAATTGGTTTGACTTCAAAACTTAATTAAGAAAAAAATATTCAACAAAACATTAAGAAACCAAATGCATGCCCTATATATTGGTGTTACCAATCTAAATTCAAAAGAATCAGAATTTTATCCTTTGTAGAAAAAAAGATATGTGCTACAGAATACACATCACTTTAAAAAAATGTTGTTTACTATTAAAAACTAGTTATCAAAGGAGACGGAAAAAAATTTACAATTTAACTCCAAATGTTTTGAAAAAATATATTTGGAATGTACAAACAAAATCTCACAAATCACTAGGTCATATCATCTTCAAATTCCTAGTGGTTTAGCGGCTATAGCTGTCAGAAAGTGAAGATTTAGTTCAAAATGTTGATTTCAATGTCAAGTTTGGCCAAAAAGTGTAACCCATTATTGTGGGATGACCACCCAAGGAATCACATGTGATGGCAGTCAATAGAATTCTGAGATATTTAAAAGGTACAATAGATTATACTTTGTGGTACCCTAAGGACTATGACTTTACTCAGTGCATATACTGATGCAGATTGGGCCAAAGATGTGGATGACAGAAAAAGTACAAGTGGAGGTGCATTCTTCTTGGGAAAAAGATTAGTATCTTGGTTGAACAAGAAATAGGATTCAATATCCCTATCTACTATAGAAGCAGAATACATTGCAGCAGCATGCAGTTACACTCAAGTGTCATGGATGAAGCAGACTTTGAAGGACATCAAAATTGTGTATGAAGATCCCATTGCAATATTTTGTGACAACACAAGTGCCATAAACATATCAAAGAATCCAGTGATGCATTCAAGGACAAAGCACATATCCATCAGGTATCATTTTCTGAGAGAAAAGGTGACAAAGAATGAAGTCAAGTTGGAGTATGTTTATACTAGGGATTAGATTGCAAATATTTTTATCAAGCCTCTACCTAAGGATACTTTTGAGTATCTCAGAGAAAAGTTAGGGGTTATCACCCCTCCTTCTCTAAACTAAGATGCACAATAGTGCATCAGTTCGGAGGTGCTCAGAGGGCCTGATTGATGCTTTTTAGGACTCCTTCTTAGGGGGAGTAGTCAGAGAGTTCAGAAGAGAGATTAGATTAGAGTAGAAGAGTGCAAGTATGTGCCCTTTGCCATTGATGTCAAAGGGGGAGAGAACTCATGTGGAAAACTTAGAGTGCAAATGTGTAAGAGAAAGGGGGAGAATTTTGGAGAAAGAAAGAGTGTAGGTGTGTAAAGAGAAAGGGGTAGAATCTTGTCTTTTAGAAAGAGTGCATGTGTGTAAAGAGAAAGGGGGAGAATCTTGCCTTGATGGTTGTTGCAGTTTTTCACATCATATGTTCTCATCAAATACAAAGGGGGAGATTGTTGCAAGTATGTGCCTAATCGGTGTTGTCATTGATGCCAACATATCCTTGTTGTCATTGGTGTCAACTGTATCTTATTCTATTACTTATTTAGAAGACTTGTATGCTGAGGATATTGAGAAAATTAGCCTCTCCAAAAGAAACAAGTGAGCTACAGAGAAGTGCAGTACAGACAGTGAGTTGTATGCTGAAGAATAGTCTGGTAAATTGTTCCACATTTGTTCCTACTAGAAGATTGTGGTCTGTGGATTGGAAGTAAGAGGTATGACTAAGGATGCTACATTCTAGGTTTGAGCCCTCTGCATGAAGATCTGAGTGAGTTGTGTTCACCAGAGTGAAACCTGCTTTTTCTATAAGTTCAGTTGGGACAGGGAGAAAGTATTCTGCTCTACATTCATCCGCAATAAAGTATTTTGCTCTACAGTTCTAGAAGGAAGTCTTGGATGATGATAAGTGTTGGGAATTAAGGTGTCTCAACCTTTGCAAATTCCTAATGTTGTATTTATTTATCCCATGTTGAGTTGGCATAGTCAACACCTTGTGTATATGCAACAAGGTAAATTTTGGTGACTTTGGCAGCCGCGGTTCCCCCCTTGAATAATTAATGGGATTTTGGGGGTAGCGCCCCCAAGACAGGGTCAAGGGAGCTTATGACATGTAAGAGGAATATGATATTTTTAGTCAGTGTATGACGGATTCTATGACAGCTATAAGGTGTGTAAGAGCATCTATCGTAACCTATCTTGGGACCAGGTGCCCACTTCAGGATGGGATGTTGGACAAGTGTCCTTAGGTGTGGGTTTTGGGGCATGAGTCCAAGATGGATGCCCATCTCTAGAAGGTTCCATATTTGCTTTGTAAACTCTATATAAACAAGTGCTTGGATGGGAGATAGATAACTTTGGTACAAGTACTGTTATGCTGCCAGAATATCTCCAGATTCAACATTCGAAGACTCCTGAAAGAGTATTGGCTTTGAAACTGTATTGTAATTTGTTATTGTTTACTGTAATACATTTGAGCTGTGTTTTGGAGTGTGGGGTTTTTTCACCCATAAGGGTTTTCCCCACGTATATCTTGTCTCTCTCTTCTGTCTTCTTCCTAGTTCTTGTGTTTTGCTACAATATCTCATGTTAATGGTTTAACATTGCTGTAATAGTTAGGATAAAATTGGATTTGCATAGCCCTCTCCTCATTAGATTAGTGTAGGAAGCATTTTTCGCACACCTAGCTTACTTTCAGTTGGTATAAGAGCTTGTTCACCTTTGGTCCTAGTTGTAGGGTAGGAGTTTTTTGAGCTAATCTTAGGTTGAGTGGGAGTCTATGCAGAGCATTCTGTATCTTATTGTAGCAAGGAGATGGCAAGCACATCAAGAAGGTTTGAAGTAGAGAAGTTCAACAGCAATAATTTTGAGCTATGGAAGCTCAAGATGGAAGACATGTTAGTTGACCGAGACCTTTGGGAAAGTGTGAACAGAACTAAACCAGCTATAATGTCACAAGCTGACTGGGATCTCAAGGATTGGAAGGCTAAGGGTCTCATAAGACTTAGTCTTTCTAATTCTGTGTTGTTAAATGTCCATGAGGAGGCTACTGCAACACTCCTTTGGAAGAAGTTGGGGGATGTGTATCAAGCCAAATCCCTTGTCAATAAACTTTTCCTGAGAAAGAAGTTGTACTCTCTTCGAATGGAGGACGGAGGATCTGTGGCTGAGCATATGAATGCCTTTAACATGTTGGTTGCACAATTGACATCTATCGGTGTAAAGATGGAGGAGGAGGATCGGTGTATGACCCTGCTTTGTTCTCTGTCAGACTCATGGGATCATCTTGTCATGGCAATCGAAAGCACCACATCCACATTCAAAATGGAAGAGGTGTTCTCTTCACTGTTATCTAAAGAAATGCAGAGAAAGTCTTCTGAGGCAGCCAAAGAAGCCCTTGCAGTTCATGGAAGACCCAAGGAGAAAGGGAAGAAGAAGGACAAGAAAGCTAAGAAGGGTAGATCCAAATCTCGTGGGAGATCCAAATCTCCTAGAAAGTCCAAGGCTCTTTGTTGGAACTGTGGCAAGACCAAGCATTTCTGAAAGGAATGCAAAGAGGAGAAAAAGAAAAAGAAGAAAGCTCCTGATTCAGATTCTGACAAATCACAAGATGACGGTGATGCCTTCATTGCAGCCCTGGCAACCCATGCATCTGATGATGTGTGGCTAATCAACTCTGGTGCATCATTCCACATGACCTCGCATCAAGACTGGTTCACTAAGCATGAGGAGTTTGATGGTGGAAAGGTGTATCTAGGTGACGACTCTCATCTGAAGATCATTAGTCGTCGAAGAGTCTCTATTCGATTCCTTGATGGTCAAATGAAGGGGATCACTGGGGTTATGCACATCCCAGACTTAGCACGGAACCTGCTTTCTATAAGTATGTTGAATGATGCAGGTGTGCAGGTTGTCTTTTCGAAAGATGGATGCAAGATGACTAGAGGATCTATGGTGCTTGCTAAGGGTACTTGGAGAGGTACTCTGTTTCAGCTAGAAGCATGCATTGCACAATACAATAGTTCTTCTGACTCAAGGAATAGGGTAGCAATCACTTCATCCCCACCATCTAAACGAGCAGTGAAGAAATCTGTTGTTTCTAGTCTTAATGGTTGTAATCATGCATTAGAAGTTAAACTTCCTACAGAAAAGATAATGTTATGGCATAAGAGATTTGGCCACATTGGTGAGAAGGGTCTGTGTACCCTAAAAAATAAGAACGCCGTTGAGGGGTTAGATGATTGTAATCTTGAGTTCAACTTTTACGAATATTGCATTTATGGAAAACAAAACTGTGTTTAGTTTTACTCGAGTTCTCATAAGTCTTCTGGTGTGTTGAACCTTATTCATTCTGATGTGTTTGGTCCTATTAATGTTCCTTTGTTATCAAAATCTGTATACTTTGTATCTTTTATAGATGATTATAGTAGGACATGGATTTATTTTCTCAGAAGAAAATCTGAAGTCTATAGCAAGTTTAAGGAGTTTCAAGCTTTTGCTGAAAATCAGACTAGTAAAAAGATTAAATGTTTGAGAACTGACAACAGTGGTGAGTTCTATTCTACAAATTTTGATAAGTACTACAAGGAACTTGTGATTGAAAGACATAAGACAACTCCATATACACCGCAACAAAATGGAGTTGCAGAGAGGATGAACAGGACACTAATGGAGAAGGCTAGGAGTATGCTTAGTGGTGTGCTAGTCTAGAACAAAAGTTTTGGGCTGAAGCTGTTGCCACTGCTTGCTATTTGGTAAACAGATCTCCTACATCAGCTCTTGTTGGAAAGACACCCATGGAGGTGTGGTCTAGTAGAAAGCCTTCAGTAAGGCATCTTCATGTTTTTGGTTGTGAGGCATATGCACATGTGCCTAAAGAGAAGCGATCAAAGTTGGAGAACAAAGCTGTTAAGTGTATCTTCATTAGCTATTCTGTTGGTGTGAAAGGATACAAACTTTGGGACCCCATGGCTAGAAAAGTGTTGTATAGCAGAAGTGTCATCTTCAGAGAGCTTACACCTTCTTCCACTATTTTGCAGCCAGAAGAAAAAGAAAAGAAAGAGGATATTGTTCAATTTCCTCTCACCCCTGAGAAGACTAAACAGAAAGACAATGTTGGATTGGATGACGAGGAGAGCTCTAGCAACTCTGAAAGCTTAGATGAAGAAGCTAAACTTCAACCTCAGCTCTTGAGGAGGTCTACACGGATAAGAAAGCAAACTGAAAGGTTTGGTTTTACATTGCTTGATTCTAGTTGTGCTAGTGCTTTGCTTACTAACAGTGATGAACCTAGAACTATATCAGAGGCTTTGGATATGAAGGATGCAAGTTCCTGGAAGGAGGCCATGGAGGAAGAAATGGCTTCTTTGGATTAGAATCAAACTTGGGACTTGGTGCCTTTGCCTCCTAGATGGAAACCCGTTGGATGCAAATGGGTGTTCAAGAAGAAGATTGGTGTAGATGGCAGTATTGAGAAGTATAAGGCTAGATTGGTTGCAAAGAGGTATTCACAAGTGGAGGGTATAGATTATGGTGAGATCTTCTCTCCCATTGCAAAGCTGACATCCATTCGATTCCTATTGTCACTCGCAGCAGCTTATGACTTGGAGGTAGAACAGATGGATGTGAAGACAGCTTTCCTTCACGATGACTTGGAGGAGGAAATCTACATGTCACAGCCAGAGCATTACATGGTATAAGGTAAAGAAAATTTGGTTCGCAAACTTAAGAAGTCTTTGTATAGTTTGAAGCAATCCCCTAGGAGATGGTACTTGAAGTTTGATGCCTTTGTGTTGTCAATTGGATTTGTGAGATCAAAATTAGATCACTGTGTGTATTATAAATTTGATGGTGATCATATTCTCATTGTTGCACTGTATGTTGATGATATGCTACTCATTGGGAAGGGTAAGAATATGATTTCTGATTTTAAATCTCAGTTGTCAGCTCAGTTTGAAATGAAAGATTTAGGGGCAGCCACGTACATTCTAGGAACTGAAATCAAAAGAGATAGAACCAACAGAAAACTTTGGTTAAGTCAGAGTAAGTATGTTAAGACCATGTTGGACAGATTCAGCATGGGAGATTGTAGACCATTGTGTGTTCCTGTTTCCTTGGGGACAAAGTTGTCTGTTGAGAATTGTCCAAAATCTCCTAGTGAGGTGGACATGAGTAGAGTACCTTATGTTAGTGTTGTTGGCAATTTGATGTATGCTATGTCTGCATAAGACTAGACATTGCCCAAGCAATGGGAGTCCTTAGTTATTTTATGGCTAATCCTGGATGGGTTCATTGGGATGCAGTTAAGCGAGTGTTCAGATATTTGAGGGGTACTTCCAAGTATTCCATTTGCTATCATGGTAATGTTTTAGGACCTCCGCATTCTATTGATATTCATGGATTTGTGGATTCAGATTAGGTAGGTGACATTGACAATAGGAGATCCACCAGTGCTTATGTTTTTACACTGTTTGGTGGTGCTATTAGTTGGATGAGTAAGTGAAAACCTGTTGTTGCTTTGTCCATGATAGAAGCTGAGTATATGGTAGAAACTCATGCTTGTAAGGAAGCCATTTGGCGTAAGAGATTGTGTTTAGATATTGGTGTTGATGCAGGTCAGATCACGATCAGTTGTGACAGTTAGAGTGCAATTTGCCTTGCGAAGAATCTAACTTTCCATGCTAGAACAAAGCACATTGATGTTTAGTTTCACTTTGTGTGAGACATGGTTGAGGATGGAAAGATAAATTTGGAGAAGGTAGATACTTTGAAGAATGTTGCAGATGCATTGATGAAACCAGTGGGCACAGAGAAGTTCAGATGGTGTTCAGAGTCTATGGGCCTCTTGGCCCATAGCAGTTAAATCTTGTCATTGCTTTTGGCCCTTGCAAGGTGTTTGACAAGTGGGAGAATGTTGGGAATTAAGGTGTCTCAACCTTTGAAAATTCCTAATGTTGTATTTATTTATCCCATGTTGAGTTGGCATAGTCAGCACCTTGTATATATGTAGTAGGGTAAATTTTGGTGACTTTAGCAGCCGTGGTTTCCCCCTTGAATAATTAACAGGGGTTTGGGGGCAGCGCCCCCAAGACAGGGTCAAGGGGCGTAGCCCCTTGTGGGGTCCAAGGGTAGCACCCCTAGCAATCTACCTGTCGCAGTACAGGGCGGGGTCGAGGGGCAGTGCCCTCGTGGGGGCTCGGGGGCAATGCCCCCAAAACCTCAAATGATTTTTGATTAATGACAAGTGTCAATGAGTATCTTTGCACGAGAGAAAGGCATCTTTGGGTGGTCAAGGGAGGTTATGACATGTAAGAGGAATATGATATTTTTAGTCAGTGTATGATGGATTCTATGACAGCTGTAAGGTGTGTAAGAGCATCTGTCATAACCTATCTTGGGACCAGATGCCCACTTCAGGATGGGATGTTGGACAAGTGTCCTTAGGCATGGGTTTTGGGGCATGAGTCTAAGATGGACGCCCATCTCTAGAAGGTTCCATATTTGCCTTGTAAACTCTATATAAACAGGTGCTTGGATGGGAGATAGATAACTTTGGTACAAGTACTGTTATGCTGTCGAAATATCTCCAGATTCAACATTCGAAGACTCCTGAAAGAGCATTGGCTCTGAAACTATATTGTAATCTGTTATTGTTTACTATATTACATTTGAGCTATGTTTTGGAGTGGGATTGTTTCACCCGTAAGGGTTTTCCCCACGTATATCTTGTCTCTCTCTGTTCTGTCTTCTTTCTGGTTCTTGTGTTTTGCTGCAATATCTCATGTTAATGGTTTAACATTGCTGTAATAGTTTAGATAAAGTTGGATTTGCATAGCCCTCTCCTCATTATATTAGTGTAAGGAGCATTTTCCACACACCTAGCTTCCTTTCAATAAGTGCCTATAGCTGCAATGGTTCATTGTTTGGTGATCTGCAAGCTATCTTTCCTTTATGATAGTTGAAGATAGTAAAGTTCATGTGTTCTGGTGAGAAGATTCCTATGGATAAAGTGGTTAAGGTTCATGCAGTTGCTCCTAATGATTATAATGTTCTTGTGGACGTCTCATAATCATTTTCCTATCTTGATATTGGTCCGCATTAAGGATTTGAGATCATGTTCGAAGATTATTTCCAGATAGTGTAGCGTGTAAACAATTTTGGCTGACCTGGTTAATCCCAGTGATTGCGGAGATCTTTGGAAGATGGTGGAAGCATGTTGTGGCATGGAAGATCATGTTTGAGTCCTAGCTAAGGCATGGTGTGATCCTCATTTCATTTCCTTTGCATAATGTTGTAATAGGTCAGGACCTATTTTGTAAATGTTTATAATACCAAGGTCCTTGGAGATTGTTCCAATGGTTGATGATTGTGATGTTGACCTTGATGATCTTTCCAAGGTTGTTGTAGTGTATAACTACTTGTAGTTGAGTCATGATAAGTTGTCCTTGAGTGGAAATAAAAAGATATTAAGAAAGGTTCAAAAGGCAAAGTAGAGAAGAGGCAGAGGAAAGAAGAGGAAGAACAGAGTAGAGGAAGAGCAAAGCAGAGGAATTATTGTACTTTAGTCACAAATATAGAAAGGTGTTGATCATGGTAGTGAGCCGCCAATAAGGTTTAACAGCCCTCAGGGTTTAACAACCCTTATTGTAATCTTGCTAGGTTTAGGGTTGAGGCAGTGAGCCTACTAAACCTAGTTATACTTCATGGTAGTGAGCCAGGATGTTCTGGGCCCGTGGAGTGACCAAGCCTGAACATTATTTTTGTAAATATTGCAATATATATTTGAGAGCTAATCCTCTCTATGGTTTTTCCACATAAAATCTTGGTGTTATGTGTCATGCTATTGTCGATGTTGTTCAGTTGTATATTTCGCTTCTATTTGATTATTCTTTTGAAATGGTTAAAAGTAAAAGTGCAAGAAAAGATTTATAGAACACTGATTCACCTACCCCCCTCTCAGTGTTCCTGACAATCAACAAGGTCGGCATTATATTCATCAACCGTTGGATCAATATCCAAGGTCAGTAGTACAAACATACATAAAATAGGTCTGGACCTAATACAAATTTAGCTAAGGAAAAGATGTAAGAATGTATGTAGATCATGACATGCCTTAGTTAGGAGTCAAACATAATCCTCCATGCCACAAAACACTTCTACAATCTTCAATGCATCTCCACAAATGATGAATTCAACCAGGTCAGCCAAGACTGATGATAGCACTAGGTCTGCAAGAACATTCTTTATTCATGATCCAATTTCTCTTTGCGAACCAATCCAAAGATAGGAACATAATCACGAGACATCCACAAGCATGTTGTAATCACCAGGAACTACTGCACAATCTCTAACAACTGTGTCAAGAAGATTCTTCAAACTGGAACACAACAACAACATTGCTAACCACTGTCATGAGTAAAAGATAGCTTGCGGACCACCAAATCACAAACCATTACACTTGAGAGAGAGGGTAGAAGGTAGGGAGTGAGAGAGAGGGTAGGAGGTAGAGAGGGGTTCAAAGTAGAGAGTGAGAGAGGGGGAAAGGTAGAGAGGGGAGAGAAGTAGAGATTGAGAGAGGGTAGGAGGTAGAGAAGGGAGGGAAGAAGAGAGTGAGAGAGAAGGTATGAGGTAGAGAGGGGAGGGAAGTAGAGAATCAGAGAGAGTGTAGGAGGTAGAGAGGGGAGGGAAGAAGAGAGTGAGAGATAGGGTAGGAGGTAGAGAGAGGAGGGAAGAAGAGAGTGAGATAGAGGGTAGGAGGTAGAGAGGGGAGGGAAGAAGAGAGTGCGAGTGAGGGTAGGATGTAGAGAGGGGAGGGAAGTAGTGAGTGAGAGAGGGTAGGAGGTAGAGAGGGGAGGGAAGTAGAGAGTAAGAGAGGGTAGGAGGTAGAGAGGGGAGGGAAGAAGAGAGTGAAATAGAAAGTAGGAGGTAGAAAGGGGAAGGAAGAAGATAGTGAAAAAGAGAGGGGGTAGGAGGTAGAGAGGGGAGGGAAGTAGAGAGTGAGAGAGAGGGTACGAAGTAGAGATGGGAGGGAAGTAGAGAGTGAGAGAGAGGGTAGGATGTAGAGAGGGGAGGGAAGTATAGAGTGAGAGAGAGAGAGAGAGGTGGGAAGTAGAGGTGAGAAAGAGAGAGGAGGGGAGGGAGTGAGTGTTTCATTTAGCATAACATGAGCACGTTATAACATGCTCACGTTATGCTTTGCCTTGGAAATTTCCAAGCCTTAGGCTTGGATTTGCTTGGACTTCCAACCCAAAGAATCAGATTGTGTTTAGGTCGTCCAAGGACATGTTTTCCCAGATTCTAACAAAATTCACTTAATCTAGATTGTGCTCCCCATCAGGATTGCACTTTTTTCAATGAAAACTAAAAATAATACCATCATAATCTTAATCTCTCTGTTAGCTACCTAACCATATAATGTATTTCACATTTTGAGTATGTTAACGGTTTCATCTTTAATTTCTTTTGTTAATGTGTCCTATTTTTGTCAATAACCAGTGTCTGGTATTTTTGACTTTTTTTTTTAATTGTTCATCAAAATTTCAAATAAGTTACATTTTTAGAAACTAGAATCCATTCATGTATTAAAAAAAGATCAATTTTCTATTAGTTTTCAAAAGTTTTAGGGCGGAGCACACTAGATGCTAATTTCTCACTAAAGCAATTTTTGAAATACTAAAAAAAGGTTAACATTTTAGGGGGAGTACACTAGACGCTATGTTATGTTTTTTTGAGAAAAACATGACCAATTTGTGTGCTCCCCCTTTTTGAACCCCTTAATCTCAACCATATTTAAAAAAAAATAGTAGTTTAGAAACTAGATTCAGAGCACTATGACTCTTGTTTTTATTGTATCTTCAAATTTTGAGTGTAACTATCTTCAATTTCTCATCCAACATTAGTCTTTCCTGATTTCAGAAAAAAAAAAAAGTGTTGCTTTTTTGCCTCAATGTTTCGGATCACACTCCGTGATCCATCATCAGGAAGAAAAGAAAGGAGAGTAACTGAATTGAAATTACAGAAAGAGTTTCTTAAAAGGATATAGAAGGGTTGGGTGCGGATTACAATAATAGTCTAGGGTAAGGAGACCAGACTTAGAGTGGCTAAAAGTAGCTAGGAGAGAAAAAAGAAAAAGAAATGAAAGAAAATTATAATAGAATAAAAGAGTCAAAAGTCATGTAAGCAAACCCTCAAAAGACAAATATAACTATTTACAAATTAGATTCTTTTAAGAGGAAACTATATATATTTATATACAATATATGTATATAGATAAGGAGTATATATAATATATGTATAATATATTACTATAAAAGATGGAACCTAAATAAAGAAAGAAAATATAAAAGCGAAGAGTATAGATATAAATATATATGTGAGTATGTACATTTTTACAAAAAGATATGCATATAAATAGAAAAATATATGTGTATATATATCAAAAGAATAAAATATATAGCTATAGAAAGAATATATAAAACAAACAGTATAGAAATCTAAAAAGCAATAAGCAAGGATATAAATATATATCTAAAGAAAGAAAAAATAAAAACAAGGAGCATAGATATAAAAATAGATATGCATATATAGAAAGAATATATAAGAAACAATAAGTATAGGTATCAATATATATCAATCGAAAGAAGATCTAAAAAGCAATATATATATATATATATATATATATATATATATATATATATATATATATATATATATGTATATATATATATATGTATGTATATATATATGTATATATATATGTGTGTGTGTGTATATCTATATATATATGTATATACATATATATATATACTTTTAGCCACTATATATATGTATATATATAGTGGCTAAAAGTATATATATATGTATGTATGTATATATATATGTACATATCTACATATATGTATATATATATATATATATATAGTGGCTAAAAGTATATATATATGGACGAAAAATATCTAAAAACCAAAGAATATAATTAAAAGCATAAATGTTAAAGAGAAAATATTATAAGCTTGGGATACTAGATGGATAAAACACACAATTTTACCAGAAGCACTATGATTCTATCAATATAGACTGTGGAAATATCATGACAGCTATTAAAAAAAAAAAGTGGCATCTTAAGACCCCCTTTTGGTCCCTCATCTTTGTGCACTTACCCAATATTATGGAGAGACAAATAGGAAAATGCATAAAGAAGATCAAGAGTGATAATGGAAAGGAGAAGAACTCAAAATAATTCAAAAAATATATGGATGTGGGAATCCAAAGAAAATAGAAATCCCCATACAATGTACAAAAGAATGGAGTTGTTCCCAAATCCAAACACTCTAATTAAGCAAGTAAGGAACATGTTGAACCATCCTAGATTGTCAAATGGTTTTTTGGACTGATGCAGTTGCTACCACAACATACCTTGGAAATAGAGCTCCAACCAAGGAGATGATTAGAAAAACTCTAGAAGAAGTTTGGTTGAGATTCAATCCAAAGATAACCCACCTTTGTGTTTTTGGGTATGTAGCCTATGTCCACATACCTAATGAGAAAGGGAATAATTTAGATGTGAAAATTCAAAAGTGCATATTTCTTGGGTACATGTTGGGAATTAAAGGCTACAAGGTGTATGATCGTACTAAATGATCAATTGCAATCAATAGAGATGTCATATTTTACAAAATCATGGGCATATAAAATAAAGTGGGAGACAATGAGCTTCCTATAACTTATTTGAATTCTAATTTAGTATAGCCAATATACTAAGAGATTGATCAAGGTAGTGATGAAGAAGAAAGGATGCAACCTAGTGAAGAAGAACAAAGAATTGATGTTGCATGTGAAGAAGAAATCTTAGAATCTCCACCACAACTTCAAAGGTTAGTAAGGATTTGAAAACCTTCACTTATAATAAGTGAATCTAATCACTTCATCTTTGCTTTAGTATCCTTTGTGATTGAACATAATAGCTTATCTAAAGCACTAAAGAGTCTTGAAGCAACTAAGTGAAAAGAGGCATTAAATTTTGTATACAAGTTGTTGTTGACCAACAGACTTGGAGTTTAACCACACTTCCTATAGGGAGGAAAATAGTTGGGTGCAAATGGCTTTTCAAGAAAAAACTCAAAGAAAATGGAACCATTGATTTGTACAAGGCTTGATTGGAAGCCAAGGGCTTTTCACAAGTAGTAGGTATTGCTTATCATGATACATTTTCAACTATGATTAAACCCACATAAATTCTATGTTTGCTTGTTGTTAAAGGACAATCGAGGGGGTGGTTGGGAGGGAGCCTTGCCACCTCATCATAGGTGGCAAGGCCGAGGCCTTAATTTCAAGTGAGGAAGATCTCGATGTTTATATTATGATGGCAAGCAAGCTGGCAGAGTAGGAAGGTAATCGTGAATCAGCAGCAAAGGACTGTGCTTTAGGAAACTTCCCCTCAAGTGGCATCTTTAAGAAGGCATGCTTTTTGTAGTTGGGCAGCATTATCTTCAGCCGGTTTCGATGCCTTCTCAGTTTGTAGTCATCTTCTCTAAAGAGGCCATTCACTACGGAGGGATGGAAACGCCTATTAGGTTAGTAAGCACAAAAAGACAAATGGCATTTCTTGGCTAGGTGATGCAGAGCCACAGCTGGAAATGTTCAATGGAATGGTGGAATTTGATATTTCTTATTTCATCGGCAAGCGCTAACAAATTGTCTCACCGACATACCCTATCGGCCTGACAATGACTATCGGCTTCTCCAATACATTTCACCCCGATACCCATCTCACACTGATGAGTATTCGTTTGTGTGCCTATCGGCAAGACTCTACCTATCGGCTTCTCCACACCAAGCTATCTCGATGACTGTTGTCACAACGATACATTCAAACTTCAACTCCAATCGCCGGTTCCCCTTACCTCTGTGGCCGGTAACCTTATGTATCTCAACCCAATGTATAAGTGCAATGTATATTCCCAATATACAAGCACTCGATGCAAATAAAACATACAATATTTCCTTTGACTGGCGTTGACTCCTTTGTATCAAACCTTTGTATCTATGGAATGTATATTTGGACATACAATCAAATATACAACCACAAAATATACATTTGTGGAATATAGATAGGAATATTCCCTCCGACGGTGGTTGACCATTGACTTCACTTGTATCAGCTCAATGTACATTTGAAATGTACATTCGATATATGCAAACTCCAAAATACAAATGCAGGATACACATAAACTGTCTCAAACATGTAATTGTAGTATACACACAAAATGTATACAAAAGGTGTATACACAGAACTTGTATGACCCAATGTACAATTGCGATATACACAGAGATTGTATATCAACACTTTACCAAATCCACAACATACAAAAGCAATATACACAAGAAATGTATATCCGAACTGTTTTACCTTTGTACCTTCGAAACATGCATTTTTAACATGTTTTAACACCCGATCTATTTAGCGATATACACAGAGATACAAATGTGATATACACAAAGACTGTATGTTGCATACAAACATTGTATATCCGTCAAATGTATATTTCACAAAAACCCTCAAAACTTCACAAATTTCACGCAGAAAATGCTGAGATCGGACCGAGTCCATTTCCTTGGCAATTTTAACTTAGATTTTATCCTTCAAACCCTAGCACATGAGGATGCTAGGATAGATCATTGCATGCTATAAATCGATCCCAAAAACATGAAATGAAAAAATAGAAAAATGAAACTGCAAACTAAACTACTGTACATGTCCATTCCACCGATTCAGAGAATCAACCTGTGGAATGGATGAATGAATCCATTTCGCCTGAAAAAACAAAATCGACTACACAGATAGATCAAAAATTAGACAAATGAAACAATAGGATCTTCTTTATTTCAATATCAAAAATGCATACACATAGTTGACTTCACAGTCCCACTGTACCACAATGCTCAGTCTGATCTCCAAACACAATGTCTTTGTTTTTCATATGCAACGCTAAACTATATCTAACAAACTGGTCTAGGGCAAATATATCTACTCCTCACAAGTAGTACAGACTCGATTCCCAGTGGCTGGGAGACTTCCAAGCAACTGGGAGAGGACAGCTAATAACAAACTATAACTAACTGCTCAAAAACCTAGATTGACTTCTGACCACAAGTTTTGGTCAAAAAGACCTTATTACATCATAATGTAAAAACATACTATAATTAGACTTATTCTTTGTTTTGAAGGGGTGCTCCTGCACCATACTCCCCGAGAGAAGAAATCTCAAGTCCACTTGAGATGAGAGTTTGTAAGTCTAAGCCATGTTTGTTGATCTGTTCTTTAGTCATCCACACTGCTTCTGAAGTAGGTTTTCCCTGCCAAGACACCAAATATTCTAAATATTCTTTGTTCCTTGTTTTCTTAATCACTCTTGTGTCCAAAATCTTCTGCAACTGTGGTGGATCATGTTTAGGAATGTCATCAATGACTGTATCCTGGAATGTGTCATGTTCTTCATCTGGATGATGCTTGTATGGAGTTAAATCACATACATTGAATATAGGTGACAATCCAAGATCTGAAGGAAGTTGGATCTCATAAACATTCTGTCCACACTTTTTCAAAATCTGACATGGTCCAATCTTCTGTTGCATTAGTTTAGTATATTTTCCTTTAGGAAGTCTTTCCTTTTTCAAATGAACCCATACCAACTCTCCAACATCAAACTGTACATCTTTCTTCTTTTTATCAGCATATTCTTTATACTTCAAAGTAGTTTGCTGGAGTTGGTTCTTGACTTGATCATGTACCTCTTTTATGGCTTCTGCAAAAGCTTCACCATCTGCACTAACAAAATCTCCTATAGGTAGATCTCTTAGCTCTAAAATACCTCTTGGATGTATACCATAGACTATATGAAAAGGTGATGTCCCTGTGCTTCTATTGACAGTATCATTATAGGAAAATTCTGCCTGTGGTAGGATATTATCCCACTTTTCTCCATGCTATCTTGTCAAACATCTGAGTAAATTCCCTAAGGAATGATTTACCACTTCAGTCTGTCCATCCATTTGAGGATGATATGCAGATGAAAAAGACAAATTTGTTCCAAGCTTCTTCCAAAGAGTCCTCCAAAAATGACCAATGAATTTCACATCTCTATATGACACTATGCTCAATGACAATCCATGTATTCTTACTATTTCCTTGAAAAACAAATCTGCAACATATGAAGCATCAGCAGTGGTTTTGCATGGCAAGAAATGTGCCATTTTGCCGAATCTGTCCACTACAACAAAAACACTATCATATCCCTTTCTTGTTCTGGGTAAAACCTACACAAAATCCATACTTATGCTTTCCCATAGTCTGGAAGGAATGGGTAATGGCCGATATAGACCTGCATTAGTTGATCTTCCTTTTGCTTTCTGACATATCACACATGTCTCCACAAATTTTTTGACATCTGATTGTAACATAGGCCAATAATAATGTCTTCTGACAAGATCAAGAGTCTTATGCAAACCAAAATGGCCTACCATAGCTCCACAATGTTTCTCTTTAATGATGTTCAATCTCATAGAACACCTTGGAATACACAACTATCCACCTTTGAACAGCAATCCATCCTGGATCAGAAATTCAGAGAATTCAGCATGATATTTATCTCCAAAAGTACATACCTAATATATCTCTCCAAAATCTTCATCAGCATCATACATGGTCTTCAATGAATCAATGCCAACACTTTTCAACTGAATCTGGTTGACTGTTAGAGCTCTCCTGCTCAAAGCATCAGCTACCTTATTCTTGACTCCTTTCTTATTCTTCAATGTGAAAGTAAAAGCTTGCAAAGTCTCTACCCATTTCATATACCTATGATTTAGCTTGTCTTGGCTATTGATAAAACTCAGAGCCTGATTATTTGTGAATACTATGAATTCCTTTGGCATCAAGCAATGCCTCATTTCTTGAGTGACTGGACTAGAGCATACATTTCCAAATCATATGACGAATACCTCTTCTTAGCATCATTTAATTTCTCACTGAAAAATGCAATTGGCCTTACTTCTTGGCTGAGTACTGCTCCAATTGCCATGTAACTTGCATCACATTCTACCTAAAAAATTTTGTTAAAATCTGGAAGTGCAAGGACTGGCTGTTGTGCCACTTTCTTCTTCAATGTTTCAAAGGAATCATCTACTTCCTTAGTCCAAGCAAATCTACACTTCTGTCCTCCTTTTATGGTATCAAGCATGGGTGCACAAATATGACTAAACCCTTTTATAAACTTTCTGTAGAAGGTTGCTAACCCATGGAAACTTCTAACATCATTCATAGTCCTTGGAGTTGGCCAAGACAGTATGGCACTTACCTTCTCCTTATCCATTTGCAGCTTTCCTTGTGAAATGACAAAACCCAAATATGTGATCTCCTCCTACATGAACAAACACTTGTCCAAATTTATCATCAGTTGCTCTTCATGTAACCTCTTGAGAACCAAATCTATATGTCTGAGATGTTCTTCCTTTGTATTGCTGAAAATCAGAATGTCATCTAGATATACTATGACAAACTTTCCTATGAATTCTCTCAAAACCTCATTCATCAATCTCATAAAAGTACTAGGTGCATTAGATAAACCAAAAGGCATAACTTTCCACTCATACAACCCTTCATTGGTTTTGAATGTTGTTTTCCATTCATCTCCTAGCCTAATTCTGATCTGATGATAACCACTCTTCAGATCTATTTTTGTAAAATACTTAGCACCTCCCAAACAATCAAGTAAATCCTCTATCCTAGGTATTGGAAACCTATACCTGATTGTGATCTTATTAATAGCCCTGGAATCTGTGCAAAGCATCCAGGTGCCTTCTTTCTTTGGTGCTAGTATAGCTAGTACTGCACATGGGCTTAAACTTTTTCCAATCAAACCTGTGTCTAGAAATTCCTCAATTTGTCTTGCTACTTCTACATTCTTCTATGGAGTTAGCTTATATGCTGCCTTGTTTGGAAGTGTAGATCTTGGGATTAGATCAATGCAATGGCTGATATCCCTTACAGGTGGTAGGGATCTTGGCCTTCCATCAGAGATGATACCTTTATACTTATCCAATAACTCTTGGACAGCTGGGTCTATAAATCTTTGCTTCTTCTCTTTCTGGACTTCTTGCTGCTGTTCTTTATTCACTGTGAGACATGGAATTAGGGCATATGCAACTGCACCTTCTGCTGCTACTTCTTTCATGAATTGTTTTCCTTCCATCAGCATTGCCTTCACCTCTTTTCCTTTTGATTTCTCCTCCTTCTCTGTCAATGGTAGTAACTCGGTCACCGTACCATCTTTGGTGATTGTATAGGTGTTCCTAACACCATCATGGCATGCCTTCAAATCATACTACCATGGTCTTCCAAATAAAAGATGGAAAGCATCCATCTTAGTAATATCAAACAACAACTTGTCCTTATATGCTCCAATCTGAAATTCTACCCAAGATTGCTCTTCTACAACTATTTTCTAACCTTGGGTAAGCCATGAGACCTTATATGGGGATGGGTGAGGCAATCTTCTAAGCTTAAGCTTTGTTACCATTTCATCAGATACAAAATTTTTAGTAGAACCAGAATCAATTAGAACTTTACATACCTTTCCTCCTGCCTTGCAAGTAGTTTTGAAAAGAGACTTTCTTTGTGGGGGTTCTCTGTCAGGTACCTTCATGGTAGTCATCATTCTCCTCATCATCAGAGATTCTCCACTCTCTGGATATCCATAATTGTCACAAGCATTCACACTTTGAAAAGCATTTGAGCTTGTCGCACTTCGACTATTAGGTTCTTAGATCAGATTTGTTTTCCATTCTCCTATTGAACTTGTTGCCTTTTCTAGACATCTGCTAGCTATATGGCCTTCTTGGTTGCAGTTATAACATCTGATAGATCCTCTGCCCTGAGATCTTCCCCTGAATGATGGTCTTCTACCTCTAAAATTTCCTTGTTGATTGTAACTTCCTCTCTGGTTTTGACTATTATCCCCTTTACTATTGTCCTGATTGGATTCATTGTGATATCCAAATCCATGTCTTCTACCTCTGAAAGGACCTCTTCCACCTCTTTGTTGTTTTCCTCTTCCCCTATTGTTCTGTTCTTGTCTTCTCTTTAATTTCTCTTCCACTTTCAATGCCAACTGAAAACATTTCTGAACTGTATCTGGGTTATGCAAATTCAAATCTTCCTGAATGTTGAACCTCAATCCATTAAGGTATCTAGCTACCTTTTCTTCCTCACTTTCCTTTACCTTTGTCTTGACGCACAATTTCATGAATTCTTCTATATATGAGCTGACACCTAGCTCTTTCTGCTTCAGGTTTTGTTTCCTCTTATGTAGTTGGATGCTGTAATCTAATGGAACATAAGCTTCCTTCACTAAAGCCACCATTTTCTTCCATGTAGCAACTCTACGCTTTCCCTCTTGCGCCCTATCATCTTGGATGAAATTCCACCAAGTTAATGTAGCCTCTTTCATTTTTGATTGGGCTATCTTTACCCTCTGGAATTCTGGTATTTCTTTTGTTTCAAAGAAATTACTCAAGGAGTCTATCCACTCCATCACTGAATCAGGATCCATCTTTCCTATAAACACTGGCAAATCCAGTTTCACATCCACGGTTCTCCTCTCCATGGATTTGAGGGCATTAATTAAGGGTCTCTGGTCTGCAGGAATGTCTTCCACTTCTTGCCTAGGGATCTCTTCCTCTTCATCCCTATCTTCTTCTTTACCAAAACCTACTCTGTCCCTCAACTTCTCCAACTCATCCTTTAATGCCTGATTTTGAGCCTTCACTGCTTTGCTCTCTGCAATCCGTTTCTTCACTAACACAGCCAACTCAGTGTTGGTCATCCTTGTTGGAAGTTCTGATGATCCTTCACCATCCGACATTTTGCTATCTTCTTATCTTTTCCAGAAGATCCTTCCTTTGCTCTGATACCACTATGATGCAGAGCCACAATTGAAAACGTTCAATGGAATGGTGGAATTTGATATTTCTTAGTTCATCGGCAAGGGCTAACAAATTGTCTCACCGACATACCCTATTGGCCTGACAATGACTATCGGCTTCTCCAATACATTTCACCCCGATACCCATCTCACACCAATGAGTATTCATTTGTGTGCCTATCGAAAAGACTCCGCCTATCGGCTTCTCCACACCAAGCTATCCCGATGACTGTTGTCACAATGATACATGCAAACTTCAACCTCCAATCGCCGGTTCCCCTTACCTCTGTGGCCGATAACCTTATGTATCTCAACCCAATGTATAAGCGCGATGTATATTCCCAATATACAAGCGCTCAATGCAAATAAAACATACAATCTTTCCTTTGACCAGCGTTGACTCCTTTGTATCAAACCTTTGTATCTGCGGAATGTATATTTGGACATACAATCAAATATACAACCACAAAATATACATCTACGGAATATAGCTAGGAATATTCCCTCCAACGGTGGTTGACCATTGACTTCACTTGTATCAGCTCAATGTACATTTGAAATGTACATTCGATATATGCAAACTCTAAAATACAAATGCAGGATACACATAAACTATCTCGAACATGCAATTGTAGTATACACACAAAATGTATACAAAAGGTGTATACACAGAACTTGTATGACCTGATGTACAATTGCGATATACACAGAGATTGTACATCGACACTTTACCAAATCCACAACATACAAAAGCAATATACACAGGAAATGTATATCCGAACTGTTTTACCTTTGTACCTTCGAAACATGCATTTTTTAACATGTTTTAACACCTAATTTGTTTAGCGATATACGCACAGATAAAAATGTGATATACACAAAGACTATATGTCACATATAAATACTGTATATCCGTCAAATGTATATTTCACAAAAACCCTCAAAACTTCACAAATTTCATGCAGAAAATGCTGAGATCGGCCCAGGTCTGTTTCCTTGGCAATTTTAACTTAGATTTTATCCTTCAAACCCTAGCACATGAGGATGCTAGGATAGATCATAGCATGCTATCAATCGATCCCAAAAACATGAAATGCAAAAATAGAAAAATGAAACTGCAAACTAAACTACTGTACATGTCCATTCCACCGATTCAGAGAATCAACCAATGGAATGGATGAATGAATCCATTTCACCTGCAAAATCAAAATCGACTACACAGAGAGATCGAAAATCAAACAAATGAAACAACGGGATCTTCTTTATTTCAATATCAGAAATGCATACAAATATCTAACTTCACAGTCCCACTGTACCACAATGCTCAATCTGATCTCCAAACACAATGTCTCTGTTTTTCATATGCAACGCTCAACTATATCTAACAAACTGGTCTAGGGCAAATATATCTACTCCTCACGAGTAGTACAAACTCGATTCCCAGTGGCTGGGAGACTTGCAAGCGACTGGGAGAGGACAACTAATAACAAACTATAACTAACTACTCAAAAACCTAGATTGACTTCTGACCACAAGTTTTGGTCAAAAAGACCTTATTACATCATAATGTAAAAACATACTATAATTAGACTTATTCTTTGTTTTGAAGGGGTGCTCCTGCACCACTAGGTAACCAATCTCAGGTTGCAGAGGATGCTCTGCCGCCCGGATGAGCTGATGACAGGAACGGTCAGAATGATCCTTGGGAGACACTTCATGTTGAACGATGAGCGGTATCGAGTAGATACATATATCCCCTCAAGGGTGTTAGCTATGTTATTAGAGTTGGAAATTTCAAAGACAGAGGCTTTGGTGATTATGAAAGGTTTATTCTTCCCTGAGCATTTGGGCGACCTGGATTTCATTCTTCAAGCAGCATGTATGGGAGTAGGAGCCCCCAGACTGAAAGATATAGCTCTTCTCAAGGATCCAGAGGAGATGGTGAAGCTGTATCCATTCATTTTGGATATCAGGGGTTTTGAACTTCTAGTTGCCAAGGAACATGCTCAATGTGCTGTCGATTTCATAAAAAAGGTCCTGGGTATGGTGTCAGTGGAAGGGTTTGAGTGGGTGGCAGCTTTCAATCTGCAGTTGTTAGACTATGACAAGGCGTGAGTGGTGCTTTGGTTCCCAGATTTCCTTTCTTTTGTCTTATGGTTTTATGCATATGGCTTCTTTTTGGTTATGGAAGCCCTAACTGATATAGGTGATAATTGTATAGTTTTAATTTCATAGTAACAGAGAGACCCTGCATGGTCCTGAGAAGGAAGCAAGATGACCCTACATGGTCACGTTTTGATTATCTAGGCAGTCTAATAGCATATAGGCAGTAATAGTTTGGATCAGATAGCCAAGCTATGGCTCACCACATTGTATATTTTTCTCCAGTTTAATATAAATCTATCATTACGCAGCAAAAAAAAGTACAATCAAGGATTTAGAAATCTATCAAATGGACATTAAAATTGCATTTCTCAATGTAGAACTTGAAGAAGATATTTATATGGACTAGTGAAAAGGATTTTTGGTTTTGAGGAATGAAGGGTTGGTATGCAAGTTGCAAAAGACTCTATATGGACTAAAGAAGTCATCATGAGCCTAGTGCCAACAAATTGATCGGCATCTTTATTTTTCTAACTTTTCTTATAATATTGAATTAAATCTTTTTGTTGAGAGCAAATTACTTGAAGATCATACTTGCATCATATGTGGATGACACAATCATTGCATGTAATGAGTTGAGTTGTGAAATGATACAAATTCAATGTTATATTTTGAGTTTAAAATGATAGATCATGAAGAGGTATAGTATTTCTTGGGTATTCAAGTGTAGTGAAACAAAAGAGCTCATTTGACCCATTTCAATTAGTGTAGCTATATTGAGAACATTCTAGAAAAGTTTACTATGGATATGAGTAGACTAGTAAGCATGCCTATGGAGAGTAGTGCTAAACTAATAATTGATATGTCTCCACAAACTATTGAAGAAGAAAGCAAGATGAGAAGCATCCCATATTAAAGTGTAGTGGGCAACCTTATGTACATAATGATGCACACACCTGACATTGCATATACCTATGGAGAGTAGTGCCAAACTAACAATTGATATGTCTCCACAAACTATTGAAGAAGAAAGCAAGATGAGAAGCATCCCATATTAAAGTGTAGTGGGCAACCTTATGTACACAATGGTGTACACACCTAACATTGCATATACAATGGCAGTTGTGAGTTGGTACTCATCAAATTTGGTAGCACAACATTGGGCTATTCTCAAAAGAATCTTCAAGTATTTGAAAGAAGAAACCATTCATAGAATTTGTTTTCAAGGAAATAAAGTTACTATAATGCTTGTACAAATAATGGAGTATTGTGACATCGATTAGGCGAGTAGTGTTGATGGAAAAAAATCAACAATTGGTTATTGTTTTTAGGTTGAAAATAGATCAAACAGTTAGAGAAAACAAGAGGTAACCAACAATAGTTTTGTCTAGCATAGAGGTTAAATATATGTTAGCAATGCAAGTGATGAAGGAAACAATTTGGTTAAGGAAGTTGCTCAAAGATTTGGGGTACGAGCAACAACCTACTATCATATCTTGTGACAATTAGATTTGCATATTTTGACAAGAAATCCAAAGTTCCATGTGAGAACAAAACATATATAAATCCAACACCACTTTATTCATGAGAAAATTAAAGATGAAGAAGTGGAGCTAAAGTTTTGAAGCACCAAAAACATGTGTGCTGAAATGTTCACCAAAGATCTCCCAAAGTACAAGCATGGATTGTGCATTAAGAAGACTAAATTTGTAACAAACCAACAAGAAGTAGTTGTGAGTTAAAATAAGAATGTTGAAATAATTAACTTGATCCGATTAAATAGAGAGTTGAGTAATAAATATTAAATTAATAGTAATTTATTCTGTCTTATTCCAGTCAATAAATCTTTAATATATGAAATGATTAGAGGAGTCTATTTCTGTATAGCTCTACTTTATAAACAACAAATCATTAAAATAAAAAATAAGAAATGTTTTATCATCTATTTATTCGTTATTATCTTCTCTCTACAATCCTTGTCATATTTTGAATAGGAAGTTCAATTCAAAAACAAAAACAAAAAAAATTGCTGATGAGCTGAGGAAGAAGCAGCCTAACCGCAAGGTTGGGAAGAGGAAGAATATGTTGCGGAAGAGCTGCCAAGATGTTTGACGTAGTCTCCTCCGGGAAAGATGCGGAAACGAAGAAAGACGTTCCCTGTTGAGGCCTTCCTCGGGAAAAACAAAGAAAGGTAAAGAAAAATCTTTTATAAAAATGAAACGCCGGCCACGTGGAAGTGAAGTATTTACAAATTAATAAAGGTTATTTGTGTTAAAAGTCAATGATTGTTGCAGAATAAAAATGACGCGTACACTTGACAACAGTTGGCTCCTCCCATCAATAATGTGAAAGCGTGACTGTATGACCACAATTTGTGGTATTAAAAATACAAAAGATTCAGTCCTTGGGCTATTACCTAACACGAACTAATCATGGTTATTTTTTATTTGATGATTCTTAGAGTCAACCTTACATCTATGATTTTTGAGAGCATTCGTTTTGTGGAAATTTATATCAATATATCTAAATATAATGGTATTCCTGTTGATGTTTTTAGCGTCAGTCGGATCCTTCTACAGGCCGACCAATTAACATTGTAATAAGGCCGACTGCTTGTGAAAGGGTGTGTCCCTCACATATACATATATATATACAAGGTCATTGCTCTCTCAATAAAACACATTAAATTACATGCTTAATTCAGAACGCAGAGCAGATTTCTAAGGCAGAGCAGACTTCTAAAGCAGAGCAGATTTCTAAGGAGCAGATCAAGTTATTTCAAGATCAAATCAGGTTTATCAAGTGTGGACTTATTCATTGTGCTTCAAGAAGTGAAGCCATACCTGTAGGCCTTGGATTTGGCCATTGTAAAGCAGATCGCTGTTCTTATCATTCAATATATAAGAGATATATTGTTGCTGGGTTTTTCCCCTCAAGTTGGAGGGTTTTCCCAGGGTATCTTGTTGTGTTCATTGTTCATTGTGTTGCATTTTCTGATTGTTTAAATCTGATTATAAAATCAACATGGTATCAGAGCGGGTTTGAAGAAGATCGTGATCAGATTTGTCATTGTAGCAATACTCTATTGTTCTTTATATCTCTTGTCTATCCCTATTTTAGTCAAGATGGTGAACGGTCTTAAAATTGAGGATAGACTCGAAGGAGCATCCAACTTCACAACTTGGAGGTTTAGAATCATGCTCACCTTGGAAGAAAATGACTTGGCTGAGTTTGTGAAAACCAAAGTTCCTGAACTTTCGGAGGAAGAAGAGAAGTTGCAGTGGAAAAAGAAAGACATCAAGGCAGAGAAGATATTGGTTGACTCCATTAAAGTTCATATTGTTCCGATCGTCTCCAAGTTCAAGACGGCAAGGGACATGTTTAAAACCTTGGAGGAGATGTACGAAATCAACAACACTAGCCGGGCTCTTGCACTGAAGCAACAACTACATCATGTGAAAATGTCGAAAGGAGAAACGTTTATTTTTTACTTCATGAGGATTTCAGAATTGAGAAATCAGCGCTCTTCAATTAATCATGGTGGCGATGGACCTGTTTTCTTCATGGCTTCTCCTTATTTTGGTTATCTCGACTCGTACAAAGGAGATGGAGTTTGTTGTGGGATTTTATGAAGTTGCAACCTCTGTCATCATCGTGTCTAATTGGTGTGTTGACGAGAACAGCCACAAGCCTAGCTCATTGGTGTACCAACAACTCAATAAAGAGATAAGTATTTCTCCTTGTTGTTTGTGCCCTTGAAATCACTCTTATCTAGGCTAGAGATCTGAAATGTCGATGGTGATTAGTTGGTCACATCGATGTCATTCTCTAATGCATGAATTGTGATAGAGCCTTGACTCTTTGAGAGGGTTGGTTCTACATGCTAAATGCATTTAAGAAATCTGTAGTTTTGCAGATTATCTTTTGTTGTGTTGAGTTTAGCACTCTCGAAAGAAAACATGGAAGAAAGAGTTATATATCAGATTTCAATAAAGATAAGTTTCTTTATCCCTTCATTTTTTTATCTTTTGATATTTGCTACATATTTCACTTATAGGTTGATTTCATTATTCGTGTTTTAATATTGTTCATAAATTCTTATGTATTCATCCTATAACTTGAGATAGTAAACCGTGTATGATTCTAGCCTTGATATTTCTTTGGATAGTTACAAACTGTTAGTAATCTCTCTCTAAAATGCTCCCAGGATCGATCGAGGAGCATGAAAGTAATGAGAGATTGCACTAGGAGGAAGAGCTTCAGGCATCTTGTGAGGAAGTTATGCCGACCAAAGAAATGATCAAGCATGGAGTCACAACTTGCAGCTATGGGACTGAGTTAGTGGCTAGAGGGAGTTCACTTTCAGAAGTCTTCTTTGCAATCTCTGAGGTAGGGGTCAAGAGGGAGTTCTATGACTCACTGAGAAGAAGTGAAGGTTGCAACATTGCAAGGTTGATGATAAATGTCCTTGGAAGACCTCTTTGAATGCTGAGAACAGAATTGCACAAGATAATCTATCCGGATTTGATTGATAGCTCCACAAACCTATTCAAAATAGAGTGATCTAGGTTGGGGTCGAGGAGGACAATCCTGAACTCTCTACAATATCAGAGATGTGCTCTGGAAAATTTTCTCTAAGGCAAGCATTGCAACCAATCTTGGACAAAGAGGTCATAAGGTTGATGCAAGTACTAAAAGAGTCAGAGGATGCCTACTAAACCTGAAGAAGATGGTAATCTAGTTGATCTTGGTTCCTTATGGTGATTTATTTCTTACTGGAAAAGATCACCTCATTATCAAATGTAAGGAGTTAGCTTCTGAATTGGAAATGAAGGATCTTGGTTACATGCACTACTTCCTTGGTTTAGAAGTATGGCAGAAGCTTGATGAGATCATTCTAAGTCAAGGGAAGTATACCATTGATATTCTAAAGAGATTTGGTATAATGGGTTACAAATCCATGTCTACACCTATGGAAACTAATTTTTAGAATTTAAAAGAGGCTGCAGCTAGTTCAGATCTGGTGGATCCTACTATGTACAGGTAGTTGATTGGATCATTGATGTATCTAGTCAATACTAGACCAGATATTTGCTATGCAGTGAGTGCACTTAGTCAGTTCATATGTGAACCAAGACAAGTACATCTAGTTGCAGTGAAGCATATCCTAAGATACCTGCATGGCACAGTTGGGTATGGCTTGAGATATTCTTCTGGTATAGACTTGAAGCTGCATGGATATACTGATTTTGATTGGACAGGGTGTGTCACTGATCGGAAGAGCACCTCTGGATGTTGCTTCAGTTTGAGGTCCACTATGATATCCTGGTGTAGCAAGAAGCAGTCTTTAGTGGCATTAAGCTTAGCAGAGACTGAGTATATTGTAGCTTGTGTGGTAGCTCGAGAAGCAGTGTGGCTTCGGAAGCTTCTTAAAAGATTGTTTGGACAATCGTTGGAGCCGACTGTCATTCATTATGGTAATCTAAGCTGTGTGAAGCTTTCTGTCAATCTAGTGTTTCATGACAGAACTAAACATGTGGAGATCAAATTCCACTATTTCAGAGATATGGTAGTACATCAGCACTGATGAGCAGATGGCAGACATTCTCACCAAGCCTCTTGCCAAAGTAAAGTTTGTGCATTTTCGAGACAAGCTTGGAGTTGTGGAGAATGAAGCCCTTGCTAAGAGGGAGTATCAGTCTCAGTGACTTCTTGAGATGTACTTTAATGCATTTCTCTCTATGAGAGAGATTTGAGGTGCAAGCCCTTGTTAATGCATTTCTCTTTGTGAGAGAAGTTCGAGGTGAAAGCCCTTGATAACGAGTTCTTCTCTGTGAGAGAAGTTCGAGGTGAAATCCCTTGATAACGAGTTCTTCTCTGTGAGAGAAGTTCGAGGTGAAATCCCTTGATAACGAGTTCTTCTCTGTGAGAGAAGTTCGAGGTGAAATCCCTTGATAACGAGTTCTTCTCTGTGAGAGAAGTTCGAGGTGAAATCCCTTGATAACGAGTTCTTCTCTGTGAGAGAAGTTCGAGGTGAAATCCCTTGATAACGAGTTCTTCTCTGTGAGAGAAGTTCGAGGTGAAATCCCTTGATAACGAGTTCTTCTCTGTGAGAGAAGTTCGAGGTGAAATCCCTTGATAATGAGTTCTTCTCTATGAGAGAAGTTCGAGGTGAAATCCCTTGATTCCACCCTCTGGGAAAGCCATAGTGTATGTCATCCATTGTGGTTGACATCACGATGAGGTGATATGTCTCATGCAGCTGGAAGTATCCTCCCTAGCTAAGAGGGAGTGTTGATGTTTTTAGCGTCAGTCGGATCCTTCTACAAGCCGACCAATTAACATTGTAATAAGGCCGACTGCTTGTGAAAGGGTGTGTCCCTCACATATACATATATATATACAAGGTCATTGCTCTCTCAATAAAACACATTAAATTACATGCTTAATTCAGAACGCAGAGCAGATTTCTAAGGCAGAGCAGACTTCTAAAGTAGAGCAGATTTCTAAGGAGTAGATCAAGTTATTTCAAGATCAAATCAGGTTTATCAAGTGTGGACTTATTCATTGTGCTTCAAGAAGTGAAGCCATACCTGTAGGCCTTGGATTTGGCCATTGTAAAGCAGATCGCTGTTCTTATCATTCAATATATAAGAGATATATTGTTGCTGGGTTTTTCCCCTCAAGTTGGAGGGTTTTCCCAGGGTATCTTGTTGTGTTCATTGTTCATTGTGTTGCATTTTCTGATTGTTTAAATCTGATTATAAAATCAACAATTCCTTGTACAAAATAATTTTTGGACTGCTTAACTGAGTAAATTAAGAAAAGTTGGTGGTCTTCAAAAGTCAATGATTCCAAGTTTAGAAGTAGTTACATAATGCAAATAATTTAAAAATAACAGGTGCACTTCGAACAACTGTCTCCCAACAATAATATAGAAGCGTGTTTGTGATGCCAAAATTTCTGGTGTAAAAAATATAAAAGATCCATCCCATGGACGTCTAACATGTAGTGATACTTTTAGCATATCATATGATTGTCAGTTCAGTATGTTTTGTTCTGTATATAAAAATAGTTTGAATTCGTGAATCGCATTAGTTTTTGGCATCTTTTCGAATTTGTGACTGCCTGTTTTACTGTTACTAACTTGGCCCCATTTACAAAATCTGTGACGGGCTTCCTTTTTATCGTTCGATAATAATTATTTTTTATTTGATGCTTCTTCAAGTCAACCTTCCATTTATGATTTTTAAAAGTATTTGTTTTGTGAGAAATGATATACATATAAATCTAAATATAATGGTATTTCTTATACACAATATTTTTTAGATTTTTAAATTAATTAATTATGTAAATAATTATTGCAAGGATTTTAGAGTTAGAATTATAAATTAAGAATTTAAATATATAATCAAATGTTTTTAGTTCTTAATTTAATATTGAAAATATTATGACGAATGTGAAAAACAATTGGTTATAGTATTTATTAGAATAATAATTTTTGTTTTCAAATGTTAAGTTTAATGTTACATTTAAAAAGTCAACTTTGTGCCTGCAAAATTAATCGACATTCTAATATGAACCTAGTTTGTGAAATCGAAAATGGTTATGATTCGATGTATCTATATTTGTAAAAGGGGTGGTGTTTGTAAAAGGGGTGGTGTTTAGGGACATCCTTAAAGAGTTTACTAGGAAAAGATTTATTCTCCTTTAGTCAAACACTTAGGCATCTAGATAAATCAAAAGAATTAACTCATATAATCACACATATGCATCATGGGGTAATTTATATTATTTATCAAGTACATTAAGTCTCACTCATTCATCATGGTTTTTGTATATGGAAAGTATTGTTAGATTCAGGGCAGCCAACTAAGAGAGGGGGTGAATCAGTTGACAAAAACTTTCTTCCAATTAAGCACTTAATTCCACTTTGTGATTTAGCAATACATTAACAAATCAATCATAGAAACATAAAGCATTGAATCAACAACAGAAACAAATCAACACATGAGACACCTACCAATTAGGGCTCACTGCCCGAGCACACTGTGCACAAGAGGCTCACTGCCTAAAAAAGACACACTGTCTACAAGATCACATACTTGAACTAGAGAATAGCATCTTCACCATGCTTGAATCAGTTCTGTTTAAGCCCATAAACTTTTGCTCTACCTTTCTCTCCTTTCCTCGCTACCACACTCACATCTCCACAAGACACACTTTGGAATGACTTCACAATCCCTTATTTATACAAGGCATCGACTTAGGAATAATCATCTAAGTTGGCAAACATCCACAAGAACATCCGCAAGACATGTAACTTATCCGATCGACCAGTCTCAAGAAGAACACCATCATCCGAGAGTTATTCTTCAATTGAGAGCTCCAACTCCAATGCGGACCACCAACACGAACTGGACACGATCCAAAAACCTCCATAAGACTTCCTGAATTACCAAGAGCATCCGCACTTCATTTGCTTACTGGAATTCTTCTCTCCTTCATCTGGAGCCTCAAGAACACAGTCTGTCATCACTGTCACAAAGGAATAGATGCTTCTGGATCTTCAAGCCATGAACCAAACTAGTTGACACTTTACAAAGACTTCCTCAACACTTCCTCAAAACCGCAGAATAGGACAATGTATTTCTGGATCTCACCGAACGTATCTGTGTTACTCTGTCACCTCTGAACACCTGCCGGAACTGGTTCTACTTGAGCGGCCATAACTTCTTTAGATCTTCATGCGGACCTCTGAAATCTTTATTGGATCATCTCAAGACTTATATCTACAAACCCTTTGAACTGCAACCTCTGATAGTCATCTTATCTTGGATCTTTGCCTTACTGTCTTCACTGTTCTTCTCTGTTACTAATTTTCTCAGTATCCTCAGCACATAGTTCATCCAATCCTTGTCATCACCGCAATAGGAGTATGTTGACATCAATGACAATACCGGTTAGACCCATACTTGCAACAATCTCCCCCTTTGTCATTGATGGCAACATATGATGTGAAAAAACATCAAAACAAGAACTTCTCCTTACTGTCACAACTTCCCCTATCAGCAACAACCATTCACATGTCTTCTCTTCTTTTACTACTCCCCCTTTGATCAACAACCACTTATTTTTCACATGTCTTCTCTCCCCCTTTGACATCAATGGCAAAGGGCTCATACTTGCAACTCCAACACTTCAGAATCATACCAGTTGCTCCCCCTGAGTAGCAACTCCCCATCACCGGTCCGGATCACAAGATATGACTGTGATATCCATTGGATTGATGCACATCAGTGCACCTTAGTTCATCACTAGAGGAGCAATAACCCCTAACTTCTCCCTGAGATACTCAAAAGAGTCCTTAGGTAGAGGTTTAGTAAAGATGTCTGCAATTTGATCCTTGGAAGGCACAAACTCCAATCTGACTTCATTCTTGTTCACTTGCTCTCTCAGAAAGTGAAACTTGATAGAAATATGCTTAGTCTTTGAATGCAACACCGGATTCTTAGATATATTTATTGCACTTGAATTATCACAGAAGATTGTGATAGGCTCCTCATACTCCACTCTTATGTCTCTTAGCATTTGCATCATCCACAAAACTTGAGTGCAACTACCTGCTGCTGTAATATATTCTGCTTCTGCAGTGGATAGAGATATTGCCTCTTGTTTCTTGCTCAGCCAAGAAACCAATCTCTTCCCTAAAAAGAATGCTCCACCACTGGTGCTCTTCCGATCATCCACATCTCCTACCCAATCCACATCTGTATATGCATAAAGATAGAAATTATGATCTCTGGGATACCACAATCCATACTCAACTGTTCCTTTTAGATATCTAAAAATTCTCTTGATTGCCATGACATGAGATTCTCTAGGATCAGCTTGAAATCTAGCAACAAGACCCACAACATTCATAATGTCAGGTCTAGTTTGAGTGAGATACAACAATCCTCCAATCATTGACCTCTATTTTTTCTGATCAGCCTTAGGAGAGTCATCATCTTTGCCTAATTTACATCCAGTTGCCATGGGAGTATTCATTGGTTTTGAGTCTTCCATCCCAAATTTTTTCAACAATTCTTTCACATATTTAGTCCGAGAAATGAAGATTCCTTTCTTTGTTTGAGTGATTTGTAGACCCAAGAAAAAATTTATTTCCCCAAACATGGACATCTCAAATTCACTTTTCATTTGATTTGCAAAAGTTTTACACATACTATCTCTTCCTCCAAAAATGATATCATCAACAAAAACTTCAACAATCAAGATGTTTTCAAGATCAATTTTGAAATACAAATTACTGTTAGCAGTACCTTTGTTGAAACCAATCTTCAAAAGATGCTTATCCAATCTTTCATACCAGGCTCTTGGAGCTTGCTTGAGTCCATACAGTGCTTTCTTCAACTTGTAAACCATATCACCTTGATCAAACAATTAAAATCCATCCGGTTGCCCAATGTAAACTTCTTCTTCCAAGTCACCGTTCAGAAAGGCAAATTTGACATCCATCTGATATACTTTGAAATCCATGAAGATAGCAAAGGCAAGAAATAATCTGACTGCTTCAATTCTTGCCACTGAAGCAAAAGTTTCTTCAAAATCAATTCCTTCTATTTGAGAGTAACCCTTGTAGACCAATCTAGCTTTATTTCTGATTACTTCACCAATTTCATTTAGTTTATTCTAGAAGACCCATTTTGTACCAATCACATTCTTGTTCTTAGGTCTGGGATCAAGATCCCAAGTGTGATTTTTCTTAATTTGCATCAACTCTTCCTCCATTGCTTTAGTCCAGCTATCATCATTGCAAGCTTCATACACTGTCTTAGGTTCAATTTTTGAAATTAGACAATATTCATGTGAATCTTGAGCAATCCTCCTTCTTGATTGTACTCCTTTTCTTTTATCACCTATGATCTAATCTTTAGAGTGGTTCAGTCTTACATACCAGGGAACTTTGGGAGTTTCCTGCACTTCTAATTCTTGATTAGGCTCATTATGACTCATCTCTTCTTCCTAATTTACCGGATCTGTTTGATTCTGAATACCAGAAGGGGTTTGAGCTCCTTGAATCAGAACACCATTCTAATCATCCTCATCATATTCATAAAACCTTGAAGGTTTTTCAATTCCTTCATCAACCTTCACATTTGTACTTTCTATAATCTTTCTCAATCTCTTATTATAACACTAGTATGCTTTGCTTTGAGTGGAGTAATCCAAGAATATTCCTTCATCACTTCTAGCATCAAACTTGCCTAGATCTTCATCTCTTTTAATGTAACATTTGCTACCAAAGACTCTGAAATACCTCATAGTAGGAGTAATGCCAAACCAAAGTTCATAAGGAGTCTTACCGGTATTGCTTCTGATTTGAACTCGATTGAGAGTATAGACTACAGTGCTGACAGCTTCTCTCCAATAGATTTGAGAAACATTTGCTTCCATCATCATTGTCCTAGAAGATTCCTGGATGGTCCGGTTCTTTCTCTCCACTACTCCATTTTGCTGTGGAGTCCTAGGAGCAGACAACTGTCTCTTTATTCCATGTTTCTCAGAGAATTCTATGAACTCACCAGATGTGAACTCTCCACTTCTATCTGTAATGTCCCCTTCTAGACACATGGTTAGTATCATGGAGTTCCCGTGGGGTAGCAGTTTGGTTAGGGAACTGTGGTTAGTTTGGCTCTAGAGGTCCTTGTCGGTGCTGGGGTTATGGTTCATATTTAGTGGATCCAGTCGGCAGCTTCACAGTTGGCTCAGTGGGCTCTTGATCGTTACTTACTATTTTTAGTAAGTCCGGGTACTATGTCGGTTCAAGATTTTTAGGGTGGATCAGATGCGTTTCGTCGAGACCTTTCCAACAAGCTAAAGATCATGGAATTCTGACACCGTCTTCATATTTATTTTAAAGTCCGAAGATTTATTAATGTTATATTAATATGGACTTTATTATAAATAATGGAAAAGTGAAATTAATGAAATGGAGACATAAAGTGAAATTAAATTATTATTTTCCCTCCTAATTGCCCAACGCCAATCTTGGAGGAAGATAAAAAGGTCATTTGGAGCTCATTTGGTTTTATGCTATGTTTATGATATTTGCTGTGAGAGCTCTGCTAGGGTTTTGGAGTTTGAGAATTTGTATCAGGCTATTGGAGACAGAAACCTCCATTAGTGACGGTATCCCATAGGTGTGAAAGATCACCCAATGGTGCCATTGACGGTGGATGTATTCGGCATTCACATATGTGCTGAAATGGAGACATTCGAGGTTGTTTCATTGTGCTGATTAAAAGATCTTTTTCTATTGTTGTTATAAGTTGATAATGGATGGTATAGAAGGCAAAAATCTGAGTATTTGAAGTAGTTCATTGCTACTGTACCTTTCCTCTTGTTGGCTATACTATGTACCATTGAGGCGTGGGTCCTTTGGAGGCTCTTCCTCTTTCATTGCAGCTTCATTCTTGGCCATTGTGTGGCGTTTTGGGCTTATTTCTCTACTATTATCATATGTATCGGCATTCTATATCAATCCATGGAGATTTGATGTAGTTACAACCATACCCACTAGCTGGTCCATTTTCGGTGGTTGTACCAAGTTGCATATTTTCATATGGGTATGTGATAGTAATTGTTTCCTGGTTATTTTACTATCTGGGTTGTCTTTCGTTTCTTCATATTCATTGTATATTTTTTGGGTTTCTGTTATATGCAATACATTGTTTGCTCCGGCACTACATTTGCAAGAAAACATAAAACCCCCTTCTGCATCTTCTGTCTATCTGAAAGAACACACAAAAATCTAATAAAAATTCACACAATAAAGATTTTTAAAAATTACAAACAGGTACGGCACATTACAGTGGTATCAGGGCTAAAGATCTTGCCATCCTGTGAGTTCACTTTTGACATGCAGAAGTAAAATGAGACATGCAATCTATAGATAGATATCCTTTCAGAAACACAAGGGCAAGACAAGAAACACAGGTTCTGCAATTGGTTATTCCAAAAAATCCAGTACCCATAATAGATCCTTTTGAGTCAGAACCAGAGATAGAGGTAGCAGCTACTGAGGATGATTCTCAAGTATCACTGACATACCCATTTTCTGGAGAGTTCCCACCTATTACAGGTCCTATAGGAGAGATGGGTGACAAGGAAGAACTGAAACTTAGTGCGCATGATATTTTGATGGCACTCACTTGAGAGATGAGGGAGTCTCGACAAGAGATGGTAGAGGCACAAGCTGAGTTGACACATGCCATCGAACGGTTGGGTAATGACATGGACAATCACCATGACAAGAATAGATACAATGGAGGTGATAGGAATAGGTACCATGGAGGTGACAAAAATAGATACAATGGTGGTGATAGGAACAAGTACCAGGATGGTGATAGAAATAGACATGACGGGGGAGAAAGGAACAGGAATGATGGGATTGATAGGCATAACGGTGATAGGAACCGGGAAGAACAGAATAATGGGGATAGGTATTATGATGACAGACGTAGGGATAGGGATGATGATGAGGCTTCGGTTAACCACCGTAGGGCTTCGCAGTTCACTGCGGGAGATAGACCTAGTATTCTGATATTTGCTCCCAGGAATCAAGTTCCTGAACAGGATCCTACTCAGGCAGAGTTCCAGGAGGAGATTTTGAGGGACTGGAGAGCATCCAGTGAGGGTTTCAGAAATGAAATGACATTTGCTGAATATTCTAAAATGAGGACTAGGTGTAGACCTCGAAGGGGAGGTAGACCATAGAACCAAGAACTGTAGAGGAAAGTAAGTAAGATGACACTTCCTTACTTCGACGGATCAGGTAAGACCACCACGAGAGCTTGGGTCTAGAAATTGGACAGCTACTTGTAGATTAGTCCCATGCCAGAGGAGGATGCTATTACTTATGCAGCTCTACACTTGGAGGGGACTGCTCACAAATGGTGGAGTAACGGGAAGGTTACATTGGGTCACGATCAAGTCACTTCATATGTGGAGTTTACAGCTATACTGATCGACCAGTTCAATAAAAAGGACCCAGAGTTACAGTTCAAGGAGTTGACTTAGTTGAGACAGAGCGGATCAGTAGACTCCTACATTGCTGATTTCCAGGATATATCTGTTATGGTTCCAGACATTACTGAGAGTAGATTGGTTGTTCTTTTCATTGACAGATTGTCGGATCAACTTCGCAGTTGGGTGAAGGGTTTTGACCCTACTACACTTCAGGAGGCCATGAAGAAGGCCTGGGACATGGAATCATCAGTATGGAGAAATAAATTTCAATCCAAAAGATTTCTGCCAAGGAAAGACAAGGAGAGGGATAGGAGAACATTTCAGAGATATGCAGGACAACAACATAAGAGTTCTTCTAGATTGGATAGCGATCAGCTGAATGACTTGAGGAGGAAGAAGCTCTGTTTTCAGTGTCGAGAACCTTGGGATCCTACGCACAAGTGTGCTGCCTAAGGAAAAGCCAAACAGTTAGAGTACCTTTCAGTCGATGAGTCTATTGATGGGGAACCCCACTCAGATTACCATTCAGAGGCTGAGGGTGGGGAATCAGAGGGCTCATGGGAAGCATCAGATAGAGAGGATGATCTAGCTTGACCTACAACACATATCACGAGTATTCAGAAGGAAGGATCATTCAAGATACGAGGAGTACTAAGCGGGCAATGATGTATTGCTTTACTTGACACAAGTGCCACTCATAACTTCATAGACGAGGGCTTGGTCACTAAGAGAGGGCTAAAAACAGAGGAATTTGAGGGCTTTAAGGCGAAGGTTACAGATGGTTTTGTACTCGCCTGCACTAGGAGTATACCCAATCTATCAATCCAGTTGAACAAATACACTTGCCAATCAGAGTTCTATGTGGTCGGCATGGGTGAGATGGACGTTGTGTTGGGTATGAAGTGGTTGAATGATATTGAGGAGTTCACACTCAACTTGCAGATGATGGAAATGAAGTTTGAGGTGGACAAAGTTAGACATGTGCTCAGAGGCATTTCAGATGGTGGGTTGAGAGTTGTTTCTCTCAAGCGGATGAGTGATTGATTCGTCAGGATTAGGTGGAGTGGGCAGCTAAGGTTATGGTGATGTCTGCAGTAGATCAGCAGAAGCATGCGTATCCTCCTGATATACAGTCAATACTTACTAAACACACCAAAGTGTTTAGTGATATTCCACCAGGTAAACCTCCTGATAGAAGTTTTGAGCATGTGATCGAGTTGGAGGAGGGTGCTAAGCCAATAATCATGACCCCTTACAGGCACCCAAAGAGGTATAAGGATGAGATCGAGAAGGCTATCAAAGAGCTTCTCGAGATGGGTCACATCAGGCCTAGTAAGAGTCCATTTGCATCATCCGTGGTATTGGTAAAGAAGAAGGATGGGACTCTCAGAATGTGTATCGATTACAAAGAACTCAATAAGAAAATAATCAAGAATAGGTACCTGATTCCCAGAATCAATGAGCTGATTGATGAGTTGCATGGGGCCTGTTACTTCTCCAAGATCGATTTGAGATCTAGTTACCATCAGATACGGGTCAGAGATGAGGATGTGGAGAAGACAACATTTAGGTGTCATTATGGGCACTTTGACTTCCTAGTCATGCCATTCAGTTTGACCAATGCACCAGCTACCTTCCAGTCCTATATGAACAGGGTGTTCAGAGAGCAGTTGAGGAGATTTGTGCTGATTTTCTTTGATGATATATTGATTTATAGCAGGACATGGGAAGAGCATTTGAAACACATTGACATTGTTCTGAGCATCTTGGAGAGTGAGTTGTTGTATGCCAAAATGGCAAAGTGTGAGTTTGGGATGACTGAGTTGCTATACTTGGGTCATATCATTAGTGCTGGTAGTGTGAAGGTAGACCCGAAAAAGATTCAGGCAATTGTGGACTGGCCACCGCCGAAGAATCTCTCATACCTTAAGGGATTTCTTGGCCTTCGTGGATATTACTGCTGGTTTGTGAAGGGGTTTTCTCAATCAGCTACTCCCCTTACTAATTTGACTCGTAAGGATGCTTTCAATTGGTCTGATAAGGCACAGGAGTGTTTCGATAGGTTTAAATAGATCATGAGTACTTGCCCTATGTTAGCCATCCTTGATTTTAGCAAACCTTTCGAGCTATAGTGTGATGCCTTGGGTATAGGCATTGGTGTGGTAATCATGTAGGATAAGCACCCCATTGCATTTGAGAGTAGAAAGTTGAGGGGTGTGGAGAGGAGTTACAGCATATATGATAAGGAGATGTTATCCATCATGCATGCATTGGCTAAGTTCAGACAATACCTGGTGGGAAGCAAATTTGTGGTTAAGACAGATCACAACAGTCTGAAGCATTTCCTTGGGTAGAAGGATTTGAGTGAGAGGCAACATAAGTGGGTCAACAAGTTACAAGCCTATGACTTTGACATTGTCTATGTCAAGGGAAAGAAGAATGTTGTTGCCGACGCATTATCTAGGAGGCCTCATTTGTGTGCACTAGGTGCTACTGTTGATGATTGGAGAGAGTTGATTTCAGCAGAGTATGCCAAAGATGAGTGGGCTACTGGAGTGATTGATGGCACCATCAAAGATGGCAGGTACACAGTGGTAAATGATTTAATCATTTACAAGGACAGGATCTTTTTGGTGTCTGGTTCATAAATGAAGCAAAAAGTTTTGAGGGTATTTCATGACTTGCCTATGGCAGGGCATCCAGGATACTTCAAAACTTACAGGCAGGTCAGAGAGAGGTTCACCTGGAAGGGCCTCAAGATTGAGGTGATGCAGTATGTGAGAGAGTGCCCAATATGTCAGCAAAACAAGTAAGAGCACTCGCTTCCAGGAGGTTTATTGCAGCCCCTGCCCATTCTTGACAGGAAGTGGGACATCATTTCTATGGACTTTATCACAAGGTTACCTAGAGTCCAAGGTAGGGATTGTATTTATGTGGTAGTGGACAGATTGACGAAGTATGCACACTTCTTTGCTATTCCTACCACTTATATTGTAGCTCAGGTTGCAGAGTTGTTCTTTCGGGAGGTATTTTGACTTCATGGGTTGCAGAGGAGTATCATCAGTGACAGGGACAACAGGTTCCTCAGTAATTTTTGGTAGGAGCTCTTTAGGTTGTCAGGGACAGAGCTCACACCCAGTACAAGTTATCACCCCCAAACTGATGGTCAGACGGAGATAGTGAATAAGTGGGTGGAAGGATACCTCTGGAACTATGCTTCAGGGCAACATAAGGCATGGGTTAAGTGGCTTCACATGGGGGAGTATTGCTACAATTCCACTTACCACATGTCCATTCAGATGTCACCCTTCATGGCGTTGTATGGTTATGAGGCACCGAGCTTTATTGATTTACTGTTTGGTGATAGCAGGGTGCCGAGGGCCAAAGATTTCCTCCAGAAGAGTCAGGCTATCATGAGGGTGTTGGTTTTTCTTCTGAATCAGCATTAGGGTTTGCCACTTCTAATGCACAGGCAGATTCAGCCAACTAATACAGGAGGTTGCGTGAGCTCCTCCCCTTCACTTCTGGTTCTGCCGCACCAAGGGGGGTATCCCTATAACTCAAGATGTAACCTTGACTAGCTCAAAGATAGAAAGATCTAACTTGACAACAACAGGCAGAATACTCTCATGTATGGACCAAGATCTGTATGATAGATCACAAGGTGGGCAACGTTCTTGGACATAATGTCTGGTTGGGTATGAGAGCATGCAGGGATCCTAATCCTACTCCTACAACTAACGGGTGGAAGGAAGAGATGGTTTGATTTGAATTTTGGATGCAAAGCTGGACATGGTGTATAACCTCAACACAGAGCTAGATTGGTGCCTATCCAGGGCTTGGAGTCGGTAGACATACACCTGTGAATGATCAGCATGAATAGCTAAAACTGGATTTCAGGGGGATACACATGATATCTGCCTTACAGATATCTCCCAATAAAGAGTGTTAAGCTGTCTCTACTTATGGCATCCCTATTGCAGTAAGAAAGATACATGCAAAACTGGAGACAGAATCAGCATAACACATGCAAACACAGCATTATTCATATAAGATTAACCATGAAATCAGTGGATTCATGCCAAATCATACAACAGGAGATACATAAACTCACAAGTTTTGCTGCACAGAGCAACCAAAACTAGTTGTATCTTATTACAGAGCCAAAATGTCCAGTTTTCAACAACAACAAATGAGCAACACAACCTGCTATATACAGCAAGGAGGTGCTCAGCCTTAATTACATAGTTGACCAAAAAAAACCCGCCAGATACATAGTATCATCAGATTGGCGCTCAAACATTCAATGCAGCAGGTGGGAGAGGAGACAGGAAGAAATCTCGAGCCTTGCGCCGCCGCCTAGGGATCCAGATCTTCAATCGGGTACTAAATCCGTCCACGCCATCGCCCATACCTCTGCAACAATCGCCATTAATGGCGCACCAACCCGCGGCCTTGGGAAGAACATCTTACAGTCGATCGCAACCATTTCCCGCCAAGATACATCGTCATGATATTTCAAATATGCAGGATATCAATTATCCCACATGCACCCCGCGGTGACCTCTTTAACACTTTATATACTAGGTCGCGAGCATATATGATGTCGGTGCTTTTGCTCCTGACTACACTAGTATAAGACTTCATCATCATCCTTCAGCATCATGATATCCTGTTACTCGAAAAATCACCCTGACGTTAGCATCATCCTCGCAATATCACCTACATGATAAATGCCTTCATCGGCACAACCTGATCCATCGAAGGAAGATCCTCCTGCTTAGCCGATACCAAATGTCTGGCCGATGAACATCCTGATGATGTCACCGTCATATCCTGCTGACGTCATCAGCATATCTGCCTACTGCGCACCTCCTCATATCCGGATGACGTCATCATCATGTTTGCAAATATCGGGGGATCTCCACAAGATGATCAGTGTTAGAAATATGACCCTCCCCGGACCTTGATGACGTCATCATCATATCAACATCAGGATGATATTCGGAAGATAACCGGATATTTGGAAATATCATCCTGATGCACACATATCATGCTACACTGTAGCTCCACTATAAGATCAGGGTGATATATGAATATGTGACTGATATTTGAAATGATCACCCCCATTGGATAATGCATGAAGCCGACAGGCGGATATCTCCCTTCGGAAATATCATGATGCAGACAAGCAGAAAACTAGATATCACCCTGACGTAAGAATGACGTCAGCATCATCAGGGTGATAAAACAACGAACATGAAATGATACAACATCATCAGGATGATATTGACTAAGATCATTCTGACGTTCAAAATATGATGACCCCGGTGAATATCGGGTCATACTTAGAACTCTTCAACGACATCATCAGGATGATCATAACCAAGATCACCCGATGATAAAAATATCACCCCGGCGAAATACCATGCAGGCAGAAAATATGATGACCCTCGCAAGCAACACGGCGATAACCGGAAATATGATGATGATGATGACGACCCTCCTAAAGAAAAATAGGTCGGGTTGAACAACTTAGAAAATAACCCCTTCAGAAGATCGGGGTGACATCATCATCATATAAGGGCAGGGTGATAATCGGAAGATCACCAGATATTTGAAAAATCACCCCCCGCAAGAAGATTAAGGCACATTGTAGCTCATCAGCAGGATCGGGATGATATCCAAACATCACCCGATATTGAAATATGATGATCCTGATGAGAAACAAGTCGACAGGAAACATGATGATGATGACCTCCTCCTCAGGAAAAAATGATGCTGAAGCTGAAAAATGCTGAGGAGGTCCAACACTTAGAACATTTTGGATTTTTTGGGAAGGTGCCTGCATGAAAATTGCTCAAAAACTGCCAGTCAATTCAGGCACTAACAGAGGGCATTGAAGGAAAACATACAGAAGGCTTAGAATCAACAGAAGCAGTATGCAGATCAGCAGAGGATTGAGCGATCATTTGAGGTCGATGACATGGTTTACCTCATGCTACAGCCTTATAGGCAATCTACTCTCAAGAAGAGTGGAGGGGAGAAGTTGAAGCCACGGTATTATGGACCTTTCAGGATCACCAGGAGGATCGGTGAGGTGGCTTATGAGTTGGAGTTACCAGCAGGGAGCAGGGTACATAATGTGTTCCATGTTTCTCACCTTAAGAAGGCACTGGGGCACAATGTGACACCTTCAGTTGAGTTGCCTCCTCTTGATGAAGAGGGGAAGTTGATATCAGTACCTGAAGCAATTATTGACACCAAGGATCGTAATTTGAGGAGGAGGATTATTAGAGAGTACCTGGTCAAATGGAAGAACCTGTCGGTTGAGGATGCTACATGGGAGAACGAGTGGATTTTGGAGCATCCTGAGCTGAGATTGCTTGAGGCAAGCAATCTTAGGGAGGGCGGACTGTAATGTCCCCTTTTAGACACATGGTTAGTCCATCATGGAGTTCCTGTGGGCTAACAGTTTGGTTAGGGAACTATGGTTAGTTTGGCTCTGGAGGTCCTTGTCAGTGTTGGGGTTATGGTTCATATTCAGTGGATCCAGTTGGCACCTTCACAGTTGGCTCAGTGGGCTCTTGATCATTACTATTTTTAGTAAGTCTGGGTACTATGTCAGTTCAGGATTTTTAGGGATGGATCAGATGCATTTCATCGAGACCTTTCTGACGAGCTAAAGATCATGGAATTCTGACACCGTCTTCATATTTATTTTAAAGTCCGAAGATTTATTAATGTTATATTAATATGGACTTTATTATAAATAATGGAAAACTGAAATTAATGAAATGGAGACATAAAGTGAAATTAAATTGTTATTTTCCATCCCTAGGAGACATAAAGTGAAATTAAATTATTATTTTCCCTCCTAATTGCCCAACGCTAATTTTGGAGGAAGATAAAAAGGTCATTTGGAGCTCATTTGGTTTTATGCTATGTTTATGATATTTGCTGTGAGAGCTCTACTAGGGTTTTGGAGTTTGAGAATTTGTATCAGGCTATTGGAGATGGAAACCTCCATTAGTGACGGTATCCCACAGGTGTGAAAGATCACCCAACGGTGCCATTGACGGTGGATGTATTCGGCATTCACATATGTGCTGAAATGGAGACATTCGAGGTTGTTTCATTGTACTGATTGAAAGATCTTTTTCTGTTGTTGTTATAAGCTGATAATGGATGGTATAGAAGGTAGAAATCTGAGTATTTGAAGTAGTTCATTGCTGATGTACCTTTCCTCTTGTTGGCCGTACTATGTACCATTGAGGCGTGGGTCCTTTGGAGGCTCTTTCTCTTTCATTACAACTTCATTCTTGGCCATTGTGTGGTGTTTTGGGCTTATTTCTCTACTATTATCATCTGTATTGGCATTCTATATCAATCCATGGAGATTTGATGTAGTTACAGCCATACCCACTAGCTGGTCCATTTCTGGCGGTTGTACCAAGTTGCATATTTTCATATGGGTAATGTGATAGTAATTGTTTCTTGGCTATTTTACTATCTGGGTTGTCTTTCATTTCTTCAGATTCATTGTATATTTTCTAGGTTTCTGTTATATGCAATACATTGTGTGCTCCGGCACTACATCTACAGGAAAACATAAAACCCCCTTCTGCATCTTTTGTCTATTTGAAAGAACACACAAAAAATCTAATAAAAATTCACACAATAAAGATTTTTAAAAATTACAAACAGGTATGGCACATTACACTATCAGACCTTAGACACTTTAATTTCAATCCAGTTTCATTCTCTACCATAGCCTTGAATATTTTGAACTTCTCAAGAGCTTCTAATTTCTCTCTCAGAAAAGTAACCCACATCATCTGAAAATGGTCATCAATTAGTAACATGAAGTATCTATCACCTTGCACACTCATGATTCTTGTCGGACCACAGAGATCAGTATGAACTAAGTCCAATAATCTGGTAGAAGATTGTTCCTTACTTTTGAATGAGACTCTGCTTTGTTTCCCCAACTGACATTCTTTGCACAAACTATTTGTAGGTTTCACCAATTTTGGAAGATCTCTTATAGCCTGAGTATTGCTTATCTTGATGATATTGTCAAAATTCACATGACACATCCTCCTATGCCATAACCAACTCTGATCAATTTGCACAAATAGACAACTCTTACCAGTACCAACTAGATGAAAGATATTACCTTTTGTTTGAGTACCAGATGCAATCTCTGTTCTGGAACTTTCAAAGATTTTGCACTTTCCATTATTGAATTAGAGATCATAGCCCTTGTCCACCAGCTGTCCAACACTGAGAAGATTGTGCTTCAATCCTTCAACATATAGAACATTACCGGTTTTGTTCTTTCCATCAAAAGAAATAGTTCCTCTGCCTTTGATTCTACCATCAGAATTATCACCAAACTTTACCACTCCTCCTTCATACCTTTCCAAATCTAAGAACTTATTTTTGTCACCTGTCATATGATGAGAGCATCCACTACCAATGACCCAATCATCCTTTTCTTCAACTTGGGCAGCCATAGCTCTTTCTACAACTTTATGATTGATAGATTCAGAGGGCATTGGATCTTCTTCCTTGATAGCAATAAACACCCAATCACTTCCGGATTTGTTTCATGTATCTGATTCATCATCTGTTACTCCTTCATTATCATCCTCTTTATGGACATAGTAACAATTCTTTTGGAACCTTGATCTGTTAGGATTTGGCCTCGAAAATCTTTCCAGACACTTTGAGGAAAAATGACCAATCTTGTTGCAGTTAAAACACTTAAAAGGCAATTTTTATTCATACTTACCAGATCCTCTTGGCAGTCTTTTTGCAATAAGGGCTTCAAGCTAAGTAGTTTCAGTTTCTTCTTCTTCCAAGTCCCTTTTTGCCTTTTCATACCATGATAGTTTTCTTGAAGAGTTTTCTCCTAGATCAAACCTTTACTTTCCTTTTACAAAGGCACTAGCTTTGAATGCAGATTCAGTCTTGGGGGGGTCTTCTCCAAACTCGGTCATTTAAAATGCAGCCAATTTACCAGCCAATTGATCTCTTGTGATAGCTGTATGGGCTCTGAATTCTTCAATGGCAGCAGCCTTGATTTTATAAGAAGCAGGAAGGGATCTGAGAATTTTGCCAACAATCTCATCTTCATCCAAGACTCCACCAGCATTTCTAATACCACAAACAAGCTCATTTACTCTTGGCATAAAAGTAGTGATATTTTCATCTTTTCTCATCTTCAGATTCTCAAATTTTCCTTTTAGACTTTGTAACCTTGCACATTTAACATACTTGTCTCCTTCATGCAGAAGTTCTAGTTTTTCCCAAATCTCAAAAGCAGTTGGTAGGTCAACAACATTTGAAAGCTCTGAATCAGATAATGTGCTTAGAAGAGCTTCTATAGTCCGTAGATTGTTTTCAGCATCTGTGATTTCATTTGGTGCTTTCAGACCACCCTGTGGAGGAGTATACTTTGTTGAAGCCATGTTCCAGTACTGCATTCCCATACATTGCAAGTGACATTTCATGTAAGTTTTCCAGAGATTAAAATTTGTTCCTTCAAACTTCGGACTATCTTTCTTGTAGGACGACATCCTGCATCTCCTCAAGCAATTAAGCTCCTTTTAGAGGAACTTGGCTCTGATACCAATTGTTAGATTCAGGGCAGTCAACTGAGAGGTGGGGGTGAATCAGTTGACAAAAACTTTCTTCCAATTAAGCACTTAATTCCACTTTTTGATTTAGCAATACATTAACAAATCAATCATAGAAACATAAAGCATTGAATCAACAACAGAAACAAATAAACACATGAGACACCAAGATTTTGACGTGGAAAACCTGGTTAAGGGAAAAACCATAGGGTGATTAACCCAAGAATGTTTTCTCTATTAGAAGAATAGAAAGAACAAAATGGCACCTGCTAATTAGGGCTCACTGCCTGAGCACACTGCTCATAAGAGGCTCACTGCCTACAAAAGACACGCTGTCTACAAGATCACATACTTGAACTGGAGAATAGGATCTTCACCATGCTTGAATCAGTTCTATTTAAGCCTATAAACTTCTGCTCTACCTTTCTCTCCTTTCCTCACTACCACACTCACATCTCCACAAGACACACTTTGGAATGACTTCACAATCCCTTATTTATACAAGGCATCAACTTAGGAATAATCATCTAAGTTGGCAAACATCCACAAGAACATCCACAAGACGTGTAACTTATCCAGTCGGCCAGTCTCAAGAAGAACACCATCATCTGGGAGTTATTCTTCAATTGAGAGCTCCAACTCCAATGTGGACCACCAACATGAACTGGACACGATCCAGAGACCTCCACAAGATTTCTTGAATTACCAAGAGTATCCGCACTTCATTTTCTTACTAGAATTCTTCTCTCCTTCATCCGGAGCCTCAAGAACATAGTCTATCATCACTGTCACAAAGGAATAGATGCTTCCAGATCTTCAAGCCACAAACCAAGCTAGTTGACACTTCACAAAGACTTCCTCAACAATTCCTCAAAACTGCAGAATAGGACAATGCATTTCTAGATCTCACTGGACCTATCTGTGTTACTCTATCACCTCTAAACACCTGTGGGAACTAGTTCTACTTGAGTGGCCATAACTTCTTCAGATCTTCATGCAGACCTCTGAAATCTTTACTGGATCATCTCAAGACTTATATCTACAAACCCTTTGAACTGCAACCTCTGATAGTCATCTTATCTTGGATCTTTGCCTTACTATCTTCACTGTTCTTCTCTGTTACTAATTTTCTCAGTATCCTCAGCACATAGCTCATCCAATCCTTATCATTACTGCAATAGGAGTATGTTGACATCAATGACAATATCGGTTAGACCCATACTTGCAACAAGTATAGATCTAGAAATCATATATACTTGCTCTCACATATCCTTCTAATGCTTATTGTATATTCATCACATACATCTCTTTATTCCTATCAGATGCTTTGTGGTTGTAGCTGATATCTCTACTTTGGTAGGGGATATAAATAAATCACTTTCAGACTTTGTCAATCTTAAGTTTCCTTGAGGAGAATGGATAGTTACAACGATAGAATGAGATTATCCATTTTTTCATTATTATATGAATATGGAAGATGTTTTAAGGGGTGTGGAATAATGAATAAGCGGTTTAGGGTAGAGGTGAAAGGTAAAGAGTGGAAAAGTTTGTAAATGCTACATATGTGGTGAATATACAATAAACATTAGAAGGATATGTGAGAGCAAGTATATCTCATATGTGTATATCTATACATATTCAGATGTTTGACAAATGAAAAGATAGGTAGTTGGGATTTAGTATTACAAAAACTTGACTTTTCATATAATAATTTAGTAAATAAAAGTATAGGTAAAATACCATTGTTGGAAGGATAGAGTCATGCATCACAAAGAATAGGGTTAAAGGTACCATAAGGAACATGCGACACTCATAACTAACTTGTAACAACATCTAAGGGACATAAAAAGAGAAAAGGACACACTCCTCAATGTAACACTATATACATATACAATGCAAGGTGAAATATAGGATGAAGAGATACAATATAGCTAGGGAGAGAACATAGAAATGATGGAACATAAATTTAAGAAAAAGATAATAGATAGAGAATATATAATGTCAATAAGATATAAGAGAGAAAATTGTAAGTAAGAAATATATGTAAGATAGAAGAGACAACATATATGTGTATGCGCGATGAACATTATACTAATCTAAATATCATAAGCTTATGGAATGAATATATGATGGTGTGTATTGGTTTGCATATGAATGGGGTAAGTGTATACAAGTGTTTATTTTAATTTACTTGCATCATATTTTACTATACTTCATTGTAATCCACCACATTGATTTGAATCTTCTTCTTACACCTTTACACTAGGTATAAACTACACTTTGGAAAGCATAAAACCATATCTTCTATTTGTGCCCCCTCTTCCACTAATAATTTGGTGTCATTGCTAGGACCCTGGTAAGAGGCAAGGAAAGATTAAAATTCAAAATGGAAGCTAAATGTGACTAGAAAAAACATATCAATAATTGCTACACGCTTAATACTATAGTGTGTATAGGGTTATGAGTAGTTAGCTTGTGGCTACCTTAACTCTTAATTAAGATATATAATCATTATTATAGTCAAATATAGGTTGTTACTTATCCTAGGGGTTAGATTTGAAAGGAAGCAAGGTAAGTAGAAATAGCTTCCTACACCAATCTAATGAGGGGAAGTAGTGCAAATTTTTATTAGATCTTTACAGTTATAGTTATGTTTCACATTAACAAAGAGATTATCACACACTCACAAACAAGTATAAATGCAATGACACAAGGTATACGCGGGGAAAACCCTTTCGGGTGAAAAACCCCAAACTCCAAAACTTGCACATTGTATTATCAAATCTGAAGGAGATTACAACACACTTGCAATGCAAGTTCTTCTAGGAGTTGTCACAATATCAAATCTGGAGTAATTCTAGTAGCATAACGATACCTACAAATGAACCATACAACTCCAACTCCAAGCACCTATATATACAGAATTACTACGAATGGAGGAAGCTTCTAGAGCAAGTCAATATAGGAAACTCGTCCAAATCCATGTGGCCCAATTTCTAAGACCATAAAACATGTGTATGACACTTGTAAGAGATTTTCTTTCATCCCTTACAATCCCCCAACTTGGGCACCCCAAATTTTCCCAATTAAGGTATGACAAATGCTCTTGCAATGTCATAAAATCCATCATATATGACAACTCTTACAACTATAAGAGAATTTGTCATAATTGACTCTTAATAGTAGATTCTCTTACAACCTATCATAGTCAAACTTGGGTGCCTACTTTCTCCATGCAAGATGTTTTTTGGCACTTATCTTCACCTGTCATAGGATCTTCTATTTATGTCTCTTACATGGCATAGATTCTATCATAGGAATCTGTCATAACTCTTATGCGTCATAAACCTCTTACAACACCCAAAAGATGTTGACACATGGCAAAAGTCTTCTACCACAAATTGGGATGCCTATCTCCTCATATGAGGACAAAAATACACTTAGTCACCTTCCATGTAGGATGACACATCACTGCGCCAACTCCCACAAAGTGACAAAATAAGATTTGCATACAAATTACAATAATAGGAAAAAAATAAATACAATTAAATAATAAATGCTAGGAACTTGCAAAGGTTGAGACACCTTAATTCCCAACATTCTCCCACTTGTCGAACACCTTTCAAGAGATAATAGAATGATAGGATTTAACTACTAGCATGCACCAAGAGGCCCATAGACTTCAAACACCATTTGAATTTATCTATGCTCACAGGCGTCATCAAGGAATCTGCAACATTCACCAAAGTATCAACCTTCTCCAAATTCACCTTCCAATCCTCTACCATATCACATATAAAGTGGTACTGCACATCAATGTGCTTGGTCCTCGCATGGAAAGTAGGATTCTTTGCCAAACATATGGCACTCTGGCTGTCACAAGAAATGGTAATCTTCCCTACATCAAACCCTATGTCAGAACAAAATCTCTTAATCCAAATGGCTTCCTTACAAGCATGAGTAGCTACCATGTACTCTACTTCATCGTGGACAAAGTGACCATGGGTTGCCACTTACTCATGCATCTAATAGCACCATCGAACATAGTGAACACATAAGCACTGGTGGATCTCCTGATGTCAATGTCACCTATCCAATCTGAATCCACAAATCCATGAATACTTACAGAATGCTGAGAACCAGTGGGATAACCATGATAGCACAACACATACTTGTAAGTACCTTGTAGATATCTAAAAACCATCTTTACCACATCCCAATATATCTATCCAAGATTAGCCATGAATCAGCTAAGGACTCCAACTACTTGAGAAATTTCTATTCTTGTACAGACCATCGCATACATCAAACTACCAACCACACTAGCATAAGATACTCTGCTCATATCCTCCATCTCAGAAGAAGACCTCGGACAATATGAAATAGATACCTTTGTCCCCATTGTAACAGGAACAGTCAAAGGTCTATAATATGCCATGCTGAATCTCTCCAACATGGTCTTCACATACTTACCCTGGCTTAACCAAAGTTTTTTGTTTTCTCTATCTCTTCTGATCTCCATTCCCAGAATGTACTTGGCTGCCCTTAAATTTTTCATTTCAAACTATGGTGACAACTAAAACTTCAAATAAAAAATCAAACCTTTACCATTCCCAATTAGCAATATATCATCAACATATAATGATATAATGAGAATGTGATCATTATCAAACCTGAAGTAAACACAATGATCCAATTTCGAGCTCAGAAATCTAATACTCAACACAAAGGTATCAAACTTTTGGTACCACATCCTAAGAGACTTCTTAAGACCATACAAAGACTTTTTCAACCTATAAACTAGATTTTTTTTACCTTTCACAATGTAGTGCTCTGGTTGTGACATATAAATCTCTTCCTCCAAGTCACCATGAAGGAATGTTGTCTTCACATCCATTTGTTCCACCTCTAAATCATATGTTGCTACAAGAGATAACATGAACTAAATAGATGTCGACTTTGTAATTGGAGAGAAAATCTCACCATAGTCAATTCCCTCCACCTGTGAATACCCCTTCGCGACCAATGTTGCCTTATATTTCTCAATGTTGCCATCTGAACCAAACTTTTTCTTAACCACCCATTCACATCTAACAAGATTTCTTCCTTTAGGCAAAGGCACCAAGTCCCAAGTATTATTCTTTTCCAAAGAAGCCATCTCTTCTTCCTTGGCCTCCTTCCAAGAACCTGCATCTTTCATACCCATAACCTCCCTATGGTCCTAGGCTCATCAACATTAGAAATCAAAGCAAAAATACAACTGGAATCATGCAAGGAATAACCAAACCTTTCAGGTTGTTGCCTTATTCTTGTGGACCTCATCACAAGTTGAGGTTGAGGTTCGTCATCTTCTTCTTCTGAACTTTCAGAGCTACTAGAGCTCTCCTCCTCATCAGATCCAACTGGTGTCTTTGGTTTAACTTTCTTAGGGGTGGGAGGAAGTTGAACCACATCATGTCTACTAGGACAGTTACAAGTACAAGATCTGATAAAATTCCAATATCCTTTATTCTTTGATGGATGTCCATACCATGTTCCAAAGATCACATTTTGGATTTACACCTCTCAATTGCATTTAATTGAAAGTTTATAAAGCCTTATTAACAGATCCATTTTGTGCATATCTTGCAATTATTGCATTCCATGATATGGCACTCTTTGAGGTGTTCTGTCAAATAGTTCACATGCCTTGTCTATGCTTCCATACTTTGCATACATGTCTACTAGGGTAATTGTAACTACAACAGATTTGACAAAATTACCATATCTTTTATGCTTTGATGGATGTCCATATCATGTTCCAAAGATCCCATTTTAGCATAGTTAGGGAGGATGTTGGTTGAGGTTGTGGAAATTGGATTTACACCTGCCAATCACATTTGCTTGAAAGTTTCTAAATCCTTATCAACAAATCAATTGTGTATATATCTTGCAATTATTGCAACAATATACTTTGAGCTTAATTATTGCAAAAATATACAAAATAACAATTCCATAAATAAGGGTTTCCTTAAAAATCATTTTAGAGTTACAATAAAGTCATAGGTCTATCCTATAGCCCTTGCAAATATTTCAAATTCTTTTAAGGTAACATTTTTCTCATATGACATACATAATTGCTATCCACATATTCAATCAAAGTAAATCATTTTCACTTTGTTCTTAAGGGCTAATAACAATACATCTTATCAATGAGACTATACACATGGAACTAACAACAACAACAATATTCAAGAGAAAACTAGTCATTTTAGAAGGCATTCTACTCTTTTCTTTACCATCATCTACAAATTCATTCTAAGCACATTAATAAAGCCTCTAGGGTTTGTGACTATGACTAACATAATGCCATTAACCTTCACCATTTAATGCTCATAAGATAAAGTCCAAAGATGTAATACTTTTTGAGAAACCAAACCCTTTTCCAACATTCAACATATAACCTACATAATATTCATCACAGTCAACTTCATAAACACCTTCACAAACCCTTACCACTATTGTAAAACACAATCAACCCAAAGAAGTGACACTTGAGAACCCACTTGAATCCAACCATGTAATAGGGTCATAGTACCCAAAGAGAAGAAACAACTAGAAGACTCAATATTACACAAAATTCACCACAACCAAGCCTTCACCATGAAAAATACAAGCCCTCAAACATATTCATGATAACTTCTAGTGAAGTACACACCAAGAATGAGTAGTAAGATAAACCATATTGAAAGCCAAAAATCATGTGTTCTATCAAACAAACCACGTGCCTTGTCTATGCTTCCACACTTCGCATACATGTCTACAAGGGCAATTGCATTTACAACATGTGAGAAAATTCCTATATCCTTTATGCTTTGATGGTTGTTCATACGTTGTTCCAAAGATCCTATTTTGGTAGAGATAGGGAGGATGCTGAAAAAGGTTGTAGAATTTGTCTTTACACGTGTCAATTGCATTTTCTTCACAACAAAGAATAGACAAAGAATAGACACAACTAATGAATTAAAGAACATACACAACAAAGAATAGACACAATTAATGAATTAAACCCTTTTGTAACATGCTACAGTAGTGCTAGGAGATGGCTCCCTTGAAATAACTACATTTTTGCATTCAAGATTGTTGTGACATTCTCCCTTTGATATAATATGTATTGGGTTTTCTTAACCTACTATTCATGTAAAATTACAACCACTATTTTAGCCATGATCACCCTAGATGGAATAGTGAATTCTTTGGGTTCCTAATGAGTTTTGTGATAATCTTAATAAGTTGTAACAACAAGGTAATATGACAGTCTAGTCAAAGATAATGCCTTGCATATGAAAAATTGATTGCCAATAATGACTCTAGATATGTGAATCATGCATGATGAACTTGTATACAACCCTGTAGATAATTCCTTGAATGCAATAAGACCTTGATCTCCATATCCATGCATCCTGAATAGGATCAAAATATGAACCCTATTACATAAGTACAATGATCAAACTAGATTGTACTCATACAAATGAATCAAATCAAATCCCTAGCCATTAGTTTATGCAATTAGATCTAACTCCCAATTGAAATACTTCATTTAAATCATACAAGATCTAGAAAATATGAACATCCAACACCATGATGGCCTCCAAACTCTTTCCACTACCATAAACTATCAAGCCTTAGGCTAAAAATGCTAATTCAAGCAAGGAATTTCTGATTTTCTCTATAAGAATGCCTTCAATATGCAAAACAACTACATTTTGATCAAAGAAGAAAATGTTAAGACTTTGCAAAAAAAGCTTATGACATTCAAATGCTCCATGCAAAAGCTACTAAAGGGTATGTTGGCTATCATTTATAAAGCAAATGGATGAAATATGTGTCCTCAACACCTTGTCCATACATGTGTATTGAAGTTTCATTACATGTGTATTGTAGTAGAAAGGTGCTAGGAGTGACATTTTGCATTCCATAGTTTATGGGGATGAACTGACTGTACCAATGCATCAAGGTGGGTGGAAAAATGCCAGGGGAGGTCTCATTTCATGTTCTAAGTGTCCCAGTCATTTGGGACAGCAAGCTACTAGTAAAGTCCCTTAGGATCCCTAAGATCAAAAAACTACCAAAATATGACAGAGCAGTTCTCAGAATTTGTGGTAGTTGGGAATGTTTTGTTTGAACCTAAAGGTGGAAGTGGGGTCTACCCACAATAACCTCTCTTAGTTTTGGTCAACTCCAATCTGTTTGACCGTGCTGAAATCAAATGTATTCTTGCAAAATGCTTCAATTTCATGCAGTGGAAAGGTGCTAGGAGTGACATTTTGCATTCCATAGCTTGTGGGGTTGAATCAACTATGCTAATTCATCGAGGTGGGTGCTTAAATGCTAGGAGAGGTCTCATTTTGTTGTCAGGGTCCTAGTCGTTCACGATAGCAGGCTACCATCAAAGTCACTTAAGATCCTAAGAGCAAAAACTGTCAAACTTTGACGAAGCAGTTCTAGGAATTTGTGGTAGTTGAGAATGTTCCATTTAGACCTATAGGTGCATGTAGGTTCCATCCACAATAACCTCTCTCAATTTTAGTCAACTCAAATCTATTTGACCATGCTGAAATCAAATGCATTCTTGCAAAATGTTTCACTTTCATGCAGCGCAACCTTGCCAGGTGCAATTTTGTTCTTCTCATCGTAGGGCCAAACCAAACTATGAAAATGCATTAGATTCAGTGGGTAAATGCTAGGGGAGGTCTTGTTTCATGCTCCAAGCAACCTAGTCATTTGGGACAACAGACTACCATCAAACTCCCTTAAGATCCCTAAGACAAAAAAATGCCAAACTATGATGGAGTAGTTCTCAAAATTCATGGTAGCTGGGAATGTTCTATTTGGACCTACAAGTGCATGTGGGGTCTTTCTACAATAACCTATCTTGGTTTTGGTCAACTCCAGTCCATTTAACTATGTCGAAATACATACATTCTTGCAAAATGCTTCAGTTTCATGCAGTGGAAAGGTGCTAGGAGTGACATTTTGCATTCCATAGCTCGTGAGGCCGAACCAATTGCACCAACACATCACAGTGGGCAGTTAAATCTTAGGGGATGTCTCATTTCACATGCCAAGTGGCCTAATCATTCAAGGCAGTAGGCTACCAGCAAAGTCACTTAAGTTCCTAAGAGCAAAACCTGCCAAACTTTGATGGAGCAGTTCTCATAATTTGTGGTAGCTGGGATTGTTTTGTTTGGACCTACAGGTGCATGTGGGGTTCTTCCACAATAACCTCTCTCAGTTTTGGTCAAATTAAATACATTTGATCGTGTTGAAATCAAATGCATTCTTGCAAAATGCTTCAGTTTCATGCAACACAACCTTGCCAGGTGCCATATTTTTGTTCTACTCATCGTGGGGCTGAACTAACTATGCCAACGTGTCAAGGTGGGTGGGTAAATGCTAGGGGAGGTCTCATTTCATGCGGCAAGTATCCCAATTGTTCAGGGTAGCAGGCTACCGGCAAAGTCCCTTAATATCCCTAAGACCAAAAAACTACCAAACTATGATGGAGTAGTATTCAGAGTTCATGGCAGTTGGGAACATTCTGTTTAGACCTACAAGTGCATGTGTGGTCTGTCCATAGTAACCTCTCTCAATTTTGGTCAACTCCAGTCCATTTTACCATGTTGAAATCAAATGCATTCTTGCAAAATGCTTCAGTTTCATGCAGTGGAAAGGTTTTAGGAGTGACATTTTGCATTCCATTTGATAAAGTTGTAAAGAGTTGATTAAAATTTGGAGATAATAAAGTAGTGTAAGTTGTTGGAAAAGACACCTTGGTTGTTCACACCAACCAAGGTTAAAAAATCAAGATACTTTATTAGTTGATGGCCTTCAGCATAATTTATTGTGTGTAGGTTAGCTTATTGAAAATAATTATAGAGTTTTGTTTCATGATGTTACTTGTAAATGTTTTTATAAAAATCATGGTGGAAAACGTTGTAGCAGAAGTTCTCATGACAACAAATAGAATGTTTCCACTGTAAATGTGTTTATTAAAAATAGATGCTCTAAAAGCATTTCTTGAGGATACCAATTGGTTATGTCATGGTTAGTATGGTCAATTGACCTTTAAGGAGTTGAACTTGTTACATACTAAGATTTGTGGATTGTTCAAGATCTTGTTGAAGAGTTTGATCATAAATTGATAAGATAGTGATAAAATCCTATGTGATAACCATGCATTGAGAGTTGGACATTGTGCTATGGCATGGAGATTTATTACAACCAAGTGTTTCTATGGTAGTAATTGCAAGATGCTTGGTGAAGAACTGACTATTGCATCATGAGCTAAGTGAGTTGCTAGAGCTTGTATGGTAGTGCAAGTGCACATGTAGAAATGTTGGAGTGCATGTAGTGACAACTGAGAACATGTATGTGTTCTAGAGAATGTTTTGAGGTATCAGAACTCTCAATTGTGTCTTATCACTTGTGAGAGAGCAACCCTAAACCTCTATCTTCCTATCTCTCCCTTATCTCCCTATATCTCTATCATCCCTCTACCTCTCAATCTCTCTCCCTATCTCTCTAGACATCTCGCTCACTCTTTATCTCCCTATCTTTCCCCTCTATCTCTCCCTCACCAAGTTATCGATGAAGAAAATGAAAACAAGAAAACTAGGACTCTCTCTCTCCCTATCACCCTATCTCTCCCCTCCATCTCCACCCTCTCTCCCTCTTTCTCCCTCTCCCTCTCCCTTATCGACAAAGAACATGGAAACAAGAAAACTAGGACATGCAAAGAGGGATGGGGATATAAATTGGGAGGATGAAATGGAAACAAGATAATTTATGAAAGTTCATTGGATGGGAAGAATGACAAGGAGAGGTGGAGAGGGGAGGGAAGAAGAGAGTGAGAGTGAAGATATGAGGTAGAGAGGGGAGGGAAGAAGAGTGAGAGAGAGGGTATGAGGTAGAGAGGGGAGGAAAGTAGAGAGTGGGATAGAGGGTATGAGGTAGAGAGGGGAGGGAAGTAGAGAGTGAGAGAGGGTAGGAGGTGGAGAGGGGAGGGAAGAAGAGAGTGAGATAGAGGGTAGGAGGGAGAGAGGGGAGGGACGTAGAGAGTGAGAGAGGTAGGAGGTAGAGATGGGAGAGTAGTAGAGAGTGAGAGAGAGGGTAGGAGGTGTTAGCTACCATTGCACCAAAAGATCAACCTGTTAATGCCCGATACAACCACTTGACTTAACAAGCATGGGAGGCGGTTAAGCCCTCGTTGCAAACCACCGCAACGCAACGTTGAACAAGGAGACCAAGGGCCACACCTTGCAACAATCCTCCCTAGCACAAGCACGGGGTTTGAACCTGTGACCCCGGCTCTAATACCAATTGTTAGTTGTTGTTGCACCAAAAGATCGACCTATTAATGCCCGATACAACCACTTGACTTAACAAGCATGAGAGATAGTTAAGTCATTGTCGCAAACCACCGCAGCGCAGCGCTAAACAAGGAGACCAAGGGCCACACCTTGCAACATGAGGTAGAGATGGGAGGGAAGAGAGTGAGAGAGAAGGTAGGAGGTAGAGAGGGGAGGAAAGTAGAGACTCAGAGAGAGGGTAGGAGGTAGAGAGGGGAGGGAAGAAGAGAGTGAGAGATAGGGTAGGAGGTAGAGAGGGGAGGGAAGAAGAGAGTGAGAGAGAAAGAGGGTAGAAGGTAGAGAGGGGAGGGAAGTAGAGAGTGACAGAGAGTAGGAGGTAGAGAGGGGAGAGAAGTAGAGAATGGGAGAGAGGGTAGGAGGTAGAGAAGGGAGGAAAGAAGAGAGTGAGAGAGAAGGTATGAGGTAGAGAGGGGAGGGAAGTAGAGAATCAGAGAGAGTGTAGGAGGTAGAAAGCAGAGGGAAGAAGAGAGTGAGAGACATGGTAGGAGTTAGAGAGGGGAGGGAAGTAGAGAGTGAGAGAGAGGGTAGGAAATAGAGAGGGGAGGGAAGAAGAGAGTGAGATAGAGGGTAGGAGGTAGAGAGGGGAGGGAAGTAGAGAGTGTGAGAGAGGGTAAGAGGAAGAGAGGGGAGGGAAGAAGATAGTGAGAGAGAGGGGAGGGAAGTACAGAGTGAGAGAGGGTAGGAAGTAGAGAGGGGAGGGAAGTAGAGAGTGAGAGAGAGGGTAGGAGGTAGAGAGGGGAGGGAAGAAGAGAGTGAGAGAGAAGGTAGGAGGTAGAACGGGAGGGAAGAAGAGAGTGAAAGAGAGAGGGGTAGGAGGTAGAGAGGGGAGGGAAGTAGAGAGTGAGAGAGGGTAGGAAATAGAGATGGGAGGGAAGTAGAGAGTGAGAGAGAGGGTAGGATGTAGAGAGGGGAGGGAGAAAGGAGGGGAGGGAGTGAGTGTTTTAGTTTAACATAACGTGAGTGTGTTATAACACGCTCATGTTATGCTTTGCCTTGGAAATTTCCAAGCCTTAGGCTTGGATTTTCTTGGGCTTCCAACCCAAAGGATTAGACTATGTTTAGGTCATCCAAGGATGTGTTTTCCTAGATTCTAACAAAATTCACATAATCTGGAGTGTGCTCCCCATCAAGATTACACTTTATTCAATGAAAATTTGAAAAAATAGCATCATAATCTTAAGCTTTATGTTAGCTATCTAACCATATAACATATTTCACATTTTCAGTATTATTAGGGTTAGCCGGTAGAAGATATCAAATATTAAATGCAAATAAAGATTAAACAGAGGAATGAAAAATACATAGAAATTATAATAGCGAGAGACAATTTTAACATGGTTCACCCAAACTCAGGCTACATCCACCAACAAAGAGTCCAATATTATTATCCAGTAAATCAAATCGATTACAACTAGCAATCCCTGCAACTCAATACCGCTGCAAAAATGTTACAATACAATATCAACAGAAACCCTAACCGTTAGCCATTTTTATCATGACTTTTGTCAGTTACAAAATAGGGTTTTTTTTATGTCGGCCAATGAAAAAATAACTCCCGATGCCTTAATAAAATAATAAAAAACTGTGTAACGTTTTAGGGGTGCTGCCCCTGAACCCCCACAAGGGGCACTGCCCCTTGACTCGTAGGAATTTGGGGGAAACCACACCGATAAAAGTGGGGTAAATTTAACCTCCTAGTCTGATTAGGCTCCATATAACAACAAGTATGTTAAGGGTTTCAACTTTAATTTCTTTTGTTAGTGTGTCCACTTTTTGTCAAAAACTAATGTTTGATATTTTTGACTTTTTAAAACCATTCATCAAAATTTCAAATAAGTTACATTTTTAGAAACTAGACTCCATTCTACACGTATTAAAAAAAATTGATTTTCGATTAGTTTTCAAAAGTTTTAGGGGGGAGCACACCAGACGCTAATTTCTCACTGAAGCAATTTTTGAAATACTAAAAAAAGGTTAACATTTTAGGGGGAGCACATTAGATACTATTGATGCAGAGCATCTAGGATAGCAGGAACATGATCATAAATGCACATGCAAAGATCTCTCAAGACAGCCTTCAACACCATCTCCAACTTGCTCTTAACACTCACACAGTGAAGGAGGACTCCAAGACACCTTCCAAGATGCCAACTCCATCAAGGTTCCATGCCAAATTACTATACAGGGTCTGCAGGACAGCAGTCCTTATTCTACCTTCTCAAAATAGTCACAACCTTATGACTCCACTAGTAAACAGTCACACTATCTCCTTGGAGTAGTCTCCCTCTATGTAAACTCAATTTCTTTGTAACCTACCAATCCATAACATGCACACGTACCATTATCTTCATTAGTAAAGCAATAACATGATGATCAAATCCATTACCTTCTTGATGTGACTGCTGCCCTCCTCTGAATTCTTGATCATGGATTCTGCAAGATCATTTCACATACCAAACTCACCTACACAATCTCCCTGCCTCCACATTCCTCACAAGGCCATGCCCTAAATATCATACAACCCATTCCATTGAGTAGGGCAAACAAAGATCAATGGAATGGGGAATAATTCATTGGATTGTCAAAAACAAACCTAGACTAGGTTTTCAAACCCTCTTTCACAAAACAATGTTTCTCTCACACCAAGAGTATTGTCAAAGGCCTAAACAGGTTCAAATCAAAGCTGATTCAACCTCCTAGCATTCCACTACAACCTTGTGCTATGGCTATTCCGTACAAGTACGGATTCCTTAGAGAAACAACAAATTTGGACTGTAACAGCAGTTTTTAGATCAATGATGATTGCAGAGCTAAACAAGGGTGTTAAGGACCCAAACCAATTGCAAACAATAGGTGACTCAATGCTCTAGCCATCCAACACCAATTCCAACCACTCCCAGGCCATACAAGTATGGAAAATTGCAGAAAACAATGATTTTTTAAAATGGAGACAACAATTTTTGAAAAGAATAGTTTTTGGAAAACTACTGATAACTTTCACCTAGCATAATGTCAAGACTCCAAACCAGGTTCAAATCAATGGTATTTCAGTCTTCTTTCCTTCCATTCCAAACACATGCCAAGATTATTCTGTACAGGTATGGCAAACACAGCAAAAAATAGTGAATTTTCTGATTTAAACAGCAGGTTAAAGAGCAGATTTATCTTCTACAATCATAACATTCTTTCTATTCCATGCCAAGAGCCCAAACTTGCTTTAATGAATAGTTAACTCCTCAAGCTTCACCTCCAAGCATTCAACATCTCTTGACAGTGCCGTACTGTACGGTAGTACGAGCTTCCAAAGCATTAAAAAATAGAAAAAATAAGAAAAGGCAGCAAAACAATGGTTTTTTTTGTATTTTCTTTCTAAAATCTTAAATCTTCTTACAAAGGAAACCTTTGTTGGCTTAAAACAAGCCTCATGCCAAGCATAGAGTGAAGTGGTCGATGAAAACTGCCAAGACCATCAGTTTTCTTTCTTGCTTTTTAACTGCAGCTTTTGAAAATAGAAACTTTCTGCCTTGGAACTATTTTTGACAGTGACTAATCTTTGCTTTTTGACATGTGGTTAACTTATGACAAGGTGTTACATCTTTCCACCCTTTGACATGCCATTAGGCTAATAAACATGGAGAATTTAAAGAAAAGACTATCCTATACAAACACTAAAACTTAATGACTCTTACAAACTAACATGACTGTCCTAACTAGGACTTAACAACATAACAATAGGTTCATTTAGACATTGGGACATAGTCCAACTACGACATGGCTTTCTAGCCTTATACATTGTGTAAATGGTCTCAGAGACCTTATTAAATAAAACAAGACAACTTGAACATTTAATCAAAACTTAAGCATCTAAGTGCTCCTGCACCAACTATGTTATGTTTTTTTGAGAAAAATAGGACCAATTTGTGTGCTCCCCCTTTTTGAACCCCTTAATCTCAACCATTTTTGAAAAAAAATAGTAGTTTAGAAACTAGATTCAGAGCACTACAACTCTTGTTTTTTGTTGTATCTTCAAAGTTTTAATGTAACTATCTTCAATTTCTCATCCAACATCAGTCTTTCCTGATTTCAAAAAAAAAATGTGGCATCTTAAGACCCCGTTTTGGTCCCTCATCTTTGTGCACCTACCTAATATTATGGAGAGACAAATGGGAAAATGCATAAAGAAGCTCAAGAGTGATAATGGAAAGGAGAACTCAAAATAATTCAAAAAAATATATGGATGTATGAATCCAAAGAAAATAGAAATCTCCATACAATGTACAAAAGAATGGAGTTGTTCCCTGGTGCAGGGCACCTAGGAGCAGTCTGACACCTCAAGCATTTTGATGCATTTTGATAAGCTATGTTTTGTTTTGTTTTGTATGTGTTGTAATAAGGCTTTAGCCATGGATGTAAGGTCCTCTTTGTGTGGTCAAGATGATTGGGGTAATCATATAAACCTCAATCATGCTTAGTCCATCTGGACCCTTGTTGAGTCACTTAGGCCTAGTAGCTCTAAGGATGACTTCTTGAGTTTATTTGTTAGTTTTGTGTTTTGACATGTTTTAGGGAGTATGATGGTGGTTTGATTCCATTGGAAAAGCAAAACAAATCGCCATCCTTGTGTAAATGCAAAAATACCATAGTGTCCAATGTTGTCAATGGTGTCAATGACACATTGACCAGTTGCAACTCCATTTTGGGCAGTTGAAACTATTTGAATAAGTTGTGCACCAACTTGGATCGGTTGATATGATGGTGATTTCACTCCTGTACGGCAGAGGAGGTCTGGTATGGAGTTTTGGGCATTCAAACAATAAAAATAGTCACTCTTTCCTTGTTTTTCTTGCTTTGTACGGCCTATACGGACTAGTCAGGTGAGAAAATGTACTTTTCCTGAAACTAGATTGAGTCAGGGTTTGAATGCAACTAGTTTGAGGTCTTGAAGTGGTCGGAGTCAAAAGTTATTAAATTTTCTTTCAAAACTAGTCTAGAAACCATGTTTTCTAGGGTTTGTCATATAAATCTGGCCCTAGAATGCATTCCCACGAGTGAAAATTCATGAAAACTGGTGAAATATAGGCTAGGGATGTACTCTACAAGATTCCAAAAGCATTTGGTGGGGAAAGGTTGTTTTCAAATTTTAAGGTGATGCCCTAGGTCAAGTATTACCATGTATTTGGCCTATTTTATGCAATTTGCTGTGGTAGAAGACAAAATCCTGATAGGGTGAGTGAATAGATGGTGGTTTTGTGTTGTTTGGGCATGGTAGGAGTGTTCCAAATTCCTGTCCCTGATCTATGAACCCAAATTTGACCACTTGCTTTGTAACCTAGCCGTAAACTGATCAATTAGGCCTAGAGACCTAGTAGGTGTTCTGAGTTGCTGGAGTAGAGTTGGAACAAGAGGCTTGGAAGTTTGATAGAGTCCCTTAAAGGGTATCCAAATCCATCATTTACTTGTCTAGTCATTTGGGGTTTTGTCAAGTTGTGTGGAGAAAACTAGGTTTGGAGGGCTAGTAGCCTTACTAGTCAAAGTAGAGGTTGGAGAGTTTTGGGAAGTTGGGGATCAAACCAACTGCATGAAAAGTGTTTATTGATCTATCTTAAAGTGTGGGAGAAGCCTTGAAGGTTGAGTCATCACCAGGATATCAAACCCTTCATATACCCTTGAATGTACCTTTAGTTGGTTGGTTGAAGGCTAGGTGAGTGGGTGAGTGGGCAAAGGAGAATAGTAAACATTGTGTTGTTGCTTCCCCTGTGCCACTCTCCATACAATGTACAAAAGAATGGAGTTGTTCCCAAAGCCAAACCCTCTAATTAAGCAAGTAAGGAACATGTTGAACCATCCTAGATTGTCAAATGTGTTTTGGGCTGATACAGTTGCTACCACAACATACCTTGGAAATAGAGATCCAACCAAGGAGATGATTAGAAAAACTCAAGAAGAAGTTTGGTTGAGATTCAATCCAAAGGTAACCCACATTTGTGTTTTTGGGTATGTAGCATATGTCCACATACCTAATGAGAAAAGGAATAATTCAGATGTGAAAATTCAAAAGTGCATATTTCTTGGGTACATGTTGGGAATTAAAGGCTACAAGGTGTATGATCGTACTAAATGCTCAATTACAATCACTACAGATGTCATACTTTATGAAATCATGGGCATACACAATAAAGTGGGAGATAATGAGCTTCCTATAACTTATTTGAATTCTAATTTAGTATAGCCACTATGCTAAGAGATTGATCAAGGTAGTGATGAAGAAGAAAGCATGCAACCCAGTGAAGAAGAACATGGAATTGATGTTGCATGTGAAGAAGAAATCTTAGAATCTCCACCACAACTTCAAAGGTTAGTAAGGATTCAAAAACCTTCACTTATAATAAGGGAATCTAATCACTTGATCTTTTGTTCAGTATCCTTTGTGATTGAACATAATAGCTTATCTAAAGCACTAAGGAGTCTTGAAGCAACTAAGTGAAAAGATGCATTAAATTTTGTATACAAGTTGTTGACCAATAGACTTGGAGTTTAACCATACTTCCTATAGGCAGGAAAATAGTTGGGTGCAAATGGTTTTTCAAGAAAAAAACTCAAAGAAAATGGAACCATTGATTTTTACAAGGCTTGATTGGAAGCCAAGGGATTTTGACAAGTAGTAGGTATTGCTTATCATGATACATTTTCAACTATGATTAAACCACATAAATTCAATTTTTGCTTGTTGTTAAAGTACAATCGAGGATTTAGAAATCTATCAAACGGACATTAAAATTGCATTCATCAATGTAGAACTTGAAGAAGATATTTATATGGACTAGCGAAAAGGATTTTTGGTTTTGAGGAATGAAGGGTTGGTATGCAAGTTGCAAAAGACTCTATATGGACTAAAGTGATCATCATGAGCCTAGTGCCAACAAATTGATCGGCATCTTTATTTTTTTAACTTTTCTTGTAATGTTGAATTAAATCTTTTTGTTGAGAGCAAATTACTTGAAGATCATAATTGCATCATATGTGGATGACACAATCATTGCATGTAATGATTTGAGTTGTGAAATGATACAAAGGCAATGTTTTTTTTGAGTTTGAAATGATAGATCATGAAGAGGTATAGTATTTCTTGGGTATTCAAGAGTAGTGAAACAAAAGAGCTCATTTGACTCATTTCAATTAGCATAGCTATATTGAGAACATTCTAGAAAAGTTTACTATGGATATGAGTAGACTAGTAAGCATGCCTATGGAGAGTAGTGCCAAACTAACAATTGATATGTCTCCACAAACTATTGAAGAAGAAAACAAGATGAGAAGCATCCCATATTAAAGTGTAGTGGGCAACCTTATGTATACAATGGTGTACACACTTGATATTGCATATACCTATGGAGAGTAGTGCCAAACTAACAATTGATACATGTCTCCACAAACTATTGAAGAAGAAAGCAAGATGAGAAGCATCCCATATTAAAGTGTAGTGGGCAACCCTATGTACACAATGGTGTACACACCTGACATTGCATATACAGTGGCAGTTGTGAGTTGGTACTCATCAAATTTGGTAGCACAACATGGGGCTATTCTTAAAAGAATCTTCAAGTATTTGAAAGTGGAAACCATTCATGGAATTTGTTTTCAAGGAAATAAAGTTATTATAATGCTTGTACAAACAATGGGGTATTGTGACATCGATTAGGCGGGTAGTGTTGATGGAAAAAAATCAATAAATGGTTATTGTTTTTAGGTTGGAAATAGATCAATCAGTTGGAGAAAACAAGAGGTAACCAACAATAGCTTTGTCTAGCACATAGGTTAAATATATGTTAGCAATGCAAGTGATGAAGGAAACAATTTGGTTAAGGAAGTTGCTCAAAGATTTGGGGTACAACCAACAACCTACTATCATATGTTGTGACAATTAGAGTTGCATATTTTGACAAGAAATCCAAAGTTCCATGTGAGCACGAAACATATAGAAATCCAACACCACTTTATTCATGAGTAAATTGAAGATGAAGAAGTGGAGCTAAAGTTTTGAAGCACCAAAAACATGTGTGCTGAAATGTTCACTAAAGATCTCCCAAAGCACAAGCATGGATTGCACGCATTAAGAAGACTAAATTTGTAACAAACCAACAAGAAGTAGCTATGAGTTAAAATAGGAATGTTGGAGTAACGAACTGTGATCCGATTAAATAAAGAGTTGAGTAATACATATTAAATTAATAGTAATTGATTCGTCTTATTTCAATCAATAAATCTTTAATATATGAAATGATTAGAGGAGTCTACTTCTGTATAGCTCTAATCTATAAACAACAAATCATTAAAATAAAAGAAATGTTTTCTCATCTATTTATTAGTACTTGCCTTTGGCCAGTACTATTGCAATGAGTTTCAAAGAAAATTTGATTTAAATTTATACTTTTCCTATGTCAACATGATAAATTTTTAACAAAAAATTATTGAAAATGATTTATCTGTATTGTCATTGGCTGAAAAAAATGACCTCTTCTCTGCGGATTGTCAAGATTGCAACAAAAATCTATAAATGCGGAGAGAATTTTGGTTTAAGGGGAGGATGTGGCAAGTAAACAAATTATGAACACAAATTACTTTTTGTCAAAGGACAAAGTTATAATATTAATAATACTATTTAAAATATAGTGTTCTACACATTTTATTTATAAAATTAGATTATTTTGGGGATTTCAATTTTATTTACTCAAGAGTTAAAAATCTAGTATTTCAATTTTATTTACTAAAAAGTTAAAAATCTATAGTATCATGAAAAATATTTTGCCATGTTATTATATTTTTTTATTTTATTCTTCAAACATACAATATTTTAATGCATTTTAAATTATCATAGTATTAATATTATTACATTTTAATATCTTAAGCAGACATTTCAAATCTATATGCACTCAAGTAGGACTAGGGCTCTCCACATAATACAAATATACAGGCTTTGTAAAGTCTAGTTTTATAGTTAAGGAAATATTTGTGTTATTTAATAGGCTTTGTAAAGTTTAGTTTTATAGCTAAGTAAATATTTTAATGCTATTTTATTTTTATCAAATTAAATTATTTTTGATATTTCAATTTTATTTATCCAAGAGATTTCAAAACTAGTTCACATAAATTTTTCCTTATAAATTTAGTTCTCATAATATTATAGTTACAAATTTGAAATCATAAACAATTTTTTATCTTTAGAAAAAAATATTACTAAACCACAATATTAAATTAATTAAAATAATTAAAATCATGTTCTCTAAAAGTACTTACTACTATTACTTAAACAAAAAATTAAGTGATTAAAATAAAATACTGTAGTATCTGAATATGAATATGTTATTGTTTTATATTGTGTAATTATTCTTCAAACTTACAATATTTTTATATTGTGTAATTATTCTTCAAACTTACAATATTTTAATGCATTTTAAATTGTAATAGTATTCAATATTATTACATTTTAAATTGTAATACTATTCAATATTATTAAATTTTAATATCTTAGGCACACATTTCAAATCTCTCCACACCCAACTAGGGTTAGAATTCTACACATTTTATTTTATGAAATTAGATTATTTTTGAAATTTCAATTTTATTTACTCAAGAGTTAAAATCGGATTTCAATTTTATTTAATCAAAAGTTAAAAATCTACAGTATCACTAAAAATATTTTGCCATGTTATTACATTTTTTATTTTATTCTTCAAACTTACAATATTTTAATGCATTTTAAATTATAAAAGTATTAGTATTATTACATTTTAAGGAAATATTAGTGTTATTTAATAGGAAATATTTTAGTCCTTTTACCAAATTAGATTATTTTTGAGATTTCAATTTTATTTACCCAAAACATTTCAACACTTTTCAAAAATTAATTTTTCAATTATTGAAATGCAATTTGTTTATACAACCAATACCTAATCAACAAAAAAATTACAACTAAACAAATACTATATACAACCAATAGCTAATCAACAAAAATAATTACAATTAAACAAATACTATAATAACAACACTACAAGGCTGGCCACTACGTGGCACTTGCTCTATGTTTACAATCCAAGTGTCATATTTTGAATAGGAACTTTAATTTAAAAACAAAAACCAAAAAAATTGCTGATGAGATGAGGAAGAAGCCGCCTAACTGCAAGGTTGGGAAGAGGAAGAATATGTTGGGGAAAAATAAATCCTTCTGCCAAGATGTTTGACGCAGTCTCTTCTGGTAAAAGATGCGGAAATGAAAAAAGACGTTACCTGTTGAGGCCTTCCTCGGGAAAAACAAAGAAAGGCAAAGAAAAATCTTTTATAAAAACGAAATGCCGGCCACGTGGAAGTGAAGTATTTACAAATTAATAAACTTTATAGGTCTTAAAAGTCAATGATTGTTACAGAATAAAAATAACGTGTACACTTGACAACAGTTGGCTCCTCCCATCAATAATGTGAAAGCCGTGATTGTATGACCACAATTTGTGGTATTAAAAATACAAAAGATTCATTCCTTGGGCAACTACCTAACACGAACTAATCATGGTTATTTTTTATTTGATGATTCCTTGAGTCAACCTTACATCTATGATTTTTTTAGGGCATTTGTTTTGTGGAAATTTATATTATATATAAATATAATTGTATTCCTTGTACAAAATACTTTTTGGATTACTTAATTGAGTAAATTAAGAAAAGTTGGTGGTCTTCAAAAGTCAATGATTCCAAGTTCAGAAGTAGTTACATAATGCAAATAATTTAAAAATAACAGCCATCTCCCAACAATAATATAGAAGCGTGATTGTGATGCCAAAATTTCTACTATAAAAAATATATAATATTTATCCCATGAACATCTAAATAATTGATGCTTCTTCAAGTCAACCTTAGATATATGAGTTTTGAGAGCATTTGTTGTTTTGGAAAATTATATACATATATCTAACTAGCAATCACACTTTAGTGTGCAATGGGTACGCCGAAAAAAATTGTAGAAATATGTATATTGTATGTTCAAATTATATTAAATCGACCAAGTAAATTGCAAGTAAGCTTATTTATAGTGGTTTCCATACAATTGCATAATGATCATTTGGGAAAAAAAAAGGAGAAAAGCATGATTTGTTTTCTAGAGAATTTAGAATTGAACCTTTATTTTGAGGAAAAAATGAAACCAAAAGGAATATTTTTTATTTTTATTTTCAAGGAACATACTATAGTGTAATCAAATAATTTAACTATATAATGTAAGAAGTTGGACATATAGAATTGATGCTAAGAACATAATTCGTAATATTTATATGTAAAAAGATAAGCAAGCAATGAAAGTAAAACCAAAGTTTTGACTTGTCTATATAAACAAAGGTATGAAAATTGCATATGTAGACAAATATTTTGTAAATTTACTCAGTTTTATTTGTGACAACAATAGAGAGGATTTTTTTTGTTTCCAATATTAGTATCCTATAAAAGGGAGTATCTATAATATATGCAATTATGTTTTAACAACTGATATTTTATTTTTCCCTTTTTACTCCATGGTATCGATCCATCATTTTCACTCTCAAATCCTATAATAAAGTGGAGTAAAAAAATGTGTATGCATTATTGTAAACAAACTTTGTTGTGAGCAAGAGTAGAATGGTGCATAGTCCAAAAAAATAGCTATATAAATTATATACCTTTTCTAACTATTTCCATGTAAAAGTGCTCTTAATCATTCCTCTTCTTGCTTTCTTAGTGCAACAGGTAGACTATGTGAATCCAGTGCATATGCAAAGAGTACGATACAATTATATCATAGGATATTTTTTTGAGTAGATAAATTGTCTTATTCAGGGTGAGTCCTGTTGTGTGGTTACACAACACGCCCCATTTTGCCCTAGAAAAATAGGTACCCAACTTTTCTTGCTTTGCTTTGCTTGTTTTGCTTTCCCTTTTATTTTTGGGCGGTCTGGTAAAAGCACTATCAATCAGTATGTCTAAGTCTTGTTTTAGGCATTTCTAGATCAAAATTTCAAAGTGTGAATTCTCCCTCACAAAGCTTTTTAAATGATAGAGGATGAGATTCTAAGCAGGTTTGTCTTTTGGATCAAGTAGAAATTCCTTAAAATAGAGATGTTATTCATGATCAAAGTGTTGGTCAATGGTCATGTGGATATTTGAACACCTTTACACTTAAATGTCCTCACATTCGTTAATGTCAATACAAATTATCCCAACTGAAATGCTTGAAAAATGCTAAGTAAAAGGTCATATCCCGATATTTGCAAATGTGCACAAATCGAATTTTATCCTATCATGCAACAATTCGTCATATGCATGGATATCAGTGGGTCTGGATATTCAATCTCAACATTTGGACATTATCTTAATGTCCATACCTTCTTTAATATCCAGACATTTCTTAATGTCCCAACCTTTTAACATCCTGATGACGTGTCTTATTTGACTTTTCAAATGGACATTAGACTATGGACAATTCACATATAAACTTAAAATCTAGATCTTTGAATGTGAATATCCAGATGATGTCACCAACTGTCATCTCAAGGAAATATCAAACAGTGATGACATCATCTAGACATTCTACCACAGGATATTTAGCAAAAGTTAATGTCTAGATCTTCTGAATATCTGGATGATGTCACTTTTCTCATAACCAAGAATCATTTTAAAAGGGGTAACATCATCAGGATATTCAAACTTGGGGATATTTCATGAGTTTTTATATCTAGATATTTCTTAATATCCATATCTTTGTTTGTTATGAACTAAATTGGTGACCTCCTGTGAACCAACCAAATGATGCCACGTGGCATACGGTTTGACGGACATTTTAATGTCCATATATTGGAAGATAAAAGGAGAATGCCTTAGGATTTCCTCAACTCGATATCCATCTTTGGGTCAACATTTGACCAAATGATTACTGACACCACATGGACATTTGTGCATATGCATATTTCGCACCCCTTAGCATCTTGACTTTCCAAATTCCATGCATGTAGTTCAACTTGGAGACATAGTCCACGTGGTGCCATTTCACAGCCTCGTGGGAAGCCTTTTATACCTCTAGTGACCCAACGAAATTCGTTTCACGCTCACACCGCTAATATCCTGACTTTCCAAATATCCATGCCCATGTCTAGCCAATAATGTTGAGACACGTGTCCACATGGATATCCCGACCTGTTCTAAATGGAATTGAAGCCTGATAGTATATTTTTGGTCAACAAGGCTTGACCTGACCTTCATGCTGACGTCATATGGACATATCCATATGGACATTTTGCATATCCTAATAGATGGATATCCATATCTCGATATCCTCACCCATACTCATTGCCATGGATATAGTTTGAACCTGATATTCACATCCCAGATATCCATATCCGGACCTCCTCTCACACTTAATGTTATGCATAATTCTCCATAGGATTATCAAATTATTAATATATGTATGTTTGTTGCAAGATATTGGAGCTAATTAAAGCTTGAAGAAGAAGCTAGATTCTGGAGAAAGGAAGCTAAGCTAGATGAAACTCAAACAGAGGAGAAATCTACAGAAGATGCTGAATAAGAAGAGATCCTAAGGACCAAGTCAAAGATGCTAGAATATTCTTTGCCAGCTGTTCTCCACCAGCAATTGCCAACTGGCAATCACGTGCCACCAATCTGGGCCGTTGATTATTATAGATGGATCCTAACCATTGGATCAATGTAACTATTTTTGGCCTTTGTTCTATAAAAGGGTCATGACTTCTCATTTGAGGGAGAAAATCAATTATTACATATTTGGAAAGAGGTCAAATTATTGTAGACCTGATAGGAGATCAGATTACTGAGACTAATGGAGACTGAATTGTTGAAACTATGGGAGGTTGAATTGTTTCAATTCTGGGCACAAGTTTGTGAAGTTCTGCAAGTTGGTGAATCCCTTGCAAGGTTCTTTCTTTAGACCACTGTAAATGTACCTATTCTTTGCATACTTGATGGAGATGAAGCTACAAATTACATCCTGATTGTAAACTTTACATAATCTTCTAGTTGATTTCTGGATGTGTAATGGTGAAATGCTGCGTTCAATAGAAGTGCTTTCATTTTATTGCATATTGTTGTCAACTTTTCCTTTGAAGATTTGCACTAGATCATGTAGATTTGTGGACTGTCCTAGTGAAGTATGTTTTAGTTTCACTTCTCTTCATTACTGTATCAGAGCATGTATGTGGATCATTGGTCATAGTTAAGTAATTAAAATCCTTCTAATCAGTCACAGTAACCTGGAAGTGTTAGTTTGGATTACTAAGAAGAATCATATAATTAGGATTGCCATTCTGCCTCCAAGCTGACATTATCTGTTATCTTGCGTATTTCATTCAATTGGTTCCTTTAAGAAAGGATTCAATTACCTTTTGGTGAATAACAAGAAATCTGGTTATATTGGTTGGATTATTAAGAAGAGTTTGTCAGTCATCTCTCTACATGTTTATACAAGTTATAAACTAAAATATTGTGCCAAATAGTTAGAATTATTGCCCACTATAAACCACTAGTCTTAGTCTTTCATTTGACTCTGTTTACCCAACAAGGCACTGGTCTTATTTTCAATTAATCATTTAAATCCTTTTTTAACACAATCATAAAATTCACCTTGTTATTGCTTATACAATTTATACCAACCATTCATCAAATACTAGAATTAGTTAGCAAGCTTTCATCTATTCTACACCATTTTCCACTATAGATAGATCTATTTAGTCAAAATACTTACCCTCAACCTACTTTAATTTTCAAGGTTCACCCACCTAGGTTTAGTAGGACCTAAAGCGCAAGGAGTCATCAAACCCTAAAGGTTGATTCCATTGCGTTAGCTCAAAAACGTTGCAAATCTAAGCATAGAGCCTGGCATCCTCTTAGGATTAGCAACCTGCATTTTTGAGACCTAACAGTTAGGATGCCCAAGTTTAATTTATCTCACGAGTTTGTTGCATTGATCAAAGGGTAAAGGTACATACAGAAGAGGAACATGTAGATGACATGCAGAGGAATATTTATTTAGTTCTTAATGATACAAGTCTATGAAGGTGATCTTATGTATTAGGGTTTGTAACCTAAAACCCTAAATGTTTCTTCTACATTCTAAGAATACATTCTAAAACCTAACCGTCATTCAAAAAGAGCACTTTATGTTATATTAAAAGGTTGACTTGTTATTGTAAGTCAATGGCCACTTAAGTTATAACTTAAGGGCATCGACATCATAGGGCAACTGACCCTTTTTCTAGTGAAACCGGGAGGGCAAAAAGAAAATCAATGGTTAATAATAAAAGAAGCTAGGGCGCAAAAAAGATATCGAAGGTCAAAATTTAAAGTCTTTTCAAATTCCAATGGTCATCTGTATATATTTAATTTGACAGGCAGTTTGGTTACTTATGAAAATGACTCTCCTTCAGTTGTTCTTCCTTAACGACTCAGAGGGCTAGCAAAATTGATTTTTCAGTTTGTGTGATATATAATGATAAAAGACCTGGTTAGGGGTTTTTGAGAGGTTCGAACCTACATGCCCATATGCATTTTTGTGAAGTTTAGTGGAGAATAACAGAGGAATTGAAGGGATAATAGACCAGCCTGTCAAGATGAACCTGATGAAGTTTTATGAAGGGAAATAGAGTTTCTGAGGGGAGCAAAACTTGTAGACCATGTTCAATGCTTATGTAAGTATGATGCAGTTAATTTCATATAAGGGTTTGTCTGATGCTATTTTTAGAAAAGGATAATATGGTTTTTAGAAGTCCTTGACATATTGTGCAGGGATTATTGAAATTGCATCTTGTCTTATGTAAACATTGAAAAATTGATATTGTAGGTGTGGATGAGATGGTTGTTGAAGAAATAGTTTTTAAAGACCTTTATACTGTCATGAAGTTAATATGTAGTAAAAGGAGAAAGATGCAAACCTTGTAAAGGAAGAAGAATTTTTGTTAGGGTTTATTTGTGTATATAATGTAGAGGCAGAATGAGTGTTGCAGAGTATGAAAAGAAGTGACAGAGATAGGTGTGGTGATAAGGGTGAGGCACATGTTGTGAGTTTGATTGATATGTAGAGTTTTTTTGTAGAGAGATTATCAAACTTGTATACAAGGAGAGATAAGCGTTTGTATGAGAATTGGGGTTATATATATGTTGATGTGTTGTAGTGAATTAGGGTAACCCCCTGAATTGGTTTTCTTCTTCTTATGTTATTGGATTTGCCAATGAGGCACCTAATTGCGAGTGAGGCACATTTTTCCAGTGAGGTTTTGCTAGTGAGGAATTCTATAGCCAGTGAGGCATTCTATAGCCAATGAGGCTTTTCCAGTGAGGCATTCAATAGCCAGTGAGGCATTCTGTAGCCAGTGAGGTAGTTTTGATAAGCTAGTGAGGCATTTTTGAGTGGTTTTTTAGCCCTATGAGGGTTTCCAACTCATGAAAAACATGTGTTATGGTTCACGTTGTTTATCTTTATGTGTGTGACCTAATGTTTTGTCTTTGAAGTCTTGATCATAATGTTTATAATCATAGTTGTGCATATGTATTTGATAAACCTTTGAAGTCTCTCTCATTCTATATCATGTGAGTTAAAAGGTGCAAAAGGTTTTAAAATTTTATAGACCACTAATTCACCCCCCTCTCAGTGGTCCTATACTCCAACACAGGACAACTGTGGTACCAAGGATAAAGAAATACTTTGATATACTCCCCCTATATGAATACATTCTATATTCAATTATAAATAGGAGAAGGAACAACTCCTAACTTCTATTTGAGTTGTTCAAATGTTTCCTTTGGAAGGAGTTTTGTAAATATATCTGCCAGCTATTCTTTTGTAGCCACATAGTTCAACTTGACTTCTTGTTTAGCAACTTTCTCCCTGAGAAAATGGTACTTAATGGATATGTGCTTGGTCCTTGAATGCATAACTAGATTCTTTTAGATTTTTATTACACTGGTATTATCACAAAGAATGTTGACTGGCTCATTAAAATCCACCTTGATATCTTGCAATGTTTGTTTCATTCATAATACCTAAGTACAACAAGATACAACAACTATATATTCAGCTTCAGCTGTCGATAAAAAGAATGATTCTTGTTTCTTACTTAACCATGCTACCAATTTATCTCCTAGAAAGAATGTAGCACCACTAGTGCTCTTTCTATCATCCACACAACCAACCCAATCTGCATCTGTGTATGCAGTTAAAGTAAAATCATTACCAACAGGATACCATAGACCATAATCTAATGTACTCTTCAAATATCTAAATATCCTCTTCACATCTTTGACATGTGTTTCCTTAGGAGTTGCTTGAAATCTAGCTACCATGCAAACAACTTGCATGATATCAGGCCTTGTTGCTGTGAGATACAAGAGACTTCTAATCATAGATCTATACAAAGTTTGATCTGCTAAAATAGATTCATCATCTTTGCTAAGCTTACACCCATTGACCATAGGTGTACTGAATGGCTTGCAATCTTCCAGCTTGAATTTCTTTAGAATTTCCTTCACATACTTGGTCTAAGAAATAAAAATCCCTGTGTCTAATTGACTAACTTGTAAACCAAGGAAAAATACTAATTCTCCTAGCATGGACATCTCAGATTCTTTCTGCATAGCATCAACAAACTCTCTACACATTTTGTGACTATCTCCACCAAATATTATATCATCAACATAAACAATGATAATCAACATATTATTACCTTTAGTTTTAAAATACAGATTACTAGTAGCTATACCTTTCTTATAACCTTGCTGTTGAAGATATTTGTCCAGCCTAGCATACCAAGCTCAAGGAGCTTGTTTTAGGCCATATATTGCCTTTTTTAATCTCCACACGTAATCTTTATTTTTCAGTCACTTGGAATCCTTCAGGTTACTCTATATAAACTTCCTCATCCAAATAGCCATTGATAAATGCATATTTAACATCCATCTCGTACACCTTGAATCGTTTATAAATTGAATATGTAAGAAACATTCTAATGGCTTCAATCCTAGCCATAGGTGCAAATGTCTCATCAAAATCTATGCCCTCAACCTGAGCATAGCCCTTGCAGACTAATCTAGCTTTGTTTCTAGTTATCTGCCCATCTTAATTCAATTTATTTCTAAATACCCAATCAATGACATTCTTATCAGTAGGATTTGGAACAAGTTCCCAAGTCTGATTTTTCTTTATTTGACTAAGTTCTTTCATGGCTTCAATCTAACTTTCATCCTTACTAGCTTCTTCATAATATTTTGTTGGACAAAGCAACCTTTTACTGATCTGACTCAATGCACCTCCAAACAGAGAGAAAGCATAGCCACTAGTGGGCCTTCGACTATCAAAGTCACATGCTTAATCTGCATCAACAAAACCTTGTATGTTGAGCATTGGAATGTTGATGCAATTTGGGCAGGTGACTTGGATAGTCGAAGGCCCACTAGTGGCTATGTTTTCTCTATGTTTGGAGGTGCATTGAGTTGAATGAGTAAAAGGTTGCTTTGTCCACCAAAGAAGAAGAGTATATGGCTGCTACATATGCCTCTAAAGAGATGGTATGGTTACAGAGACTTGGTATAGGTATTGGTTTTGATTGCAGGATAGTGAGGATTGGATGTGACAATCAAAGTGTCATATGTTTGGCCAAATATCCTATGTATAAGGGTGATCGCACAATACTGTGTCCCACTTTTTGGCCAAAGTAGGACATTGAAATCAACATTTTAAACCAAAATTCCACTTTATGACACCTATAGCAACTAAACCATTAAGAATTTGAAGATGATATGAACTAGTGACTTTTGAGATTTCATGTGTAGATTCTAAATGTATTTTTTAAAAAAATTTAAGAAATAATTTGTGGATTTTTTTACATAATTTTTAGTAACTTATTATTTATAATTAACACCATTTTTAGACAGTGACGTTCATAGCATACAATATAACTTTTTTTATAGAAAGCATAAAATTATAATTTTTTAAACATATGTTTGCAACACCAATATCTAGTGTGTAGATATTTTTTCATAATTGTTTGTTGCATATTTTTTAATTAATTTTTGAAGTGAGATTAATTATAATTCAGACATAGGTTTATACCATACAACATAAGTTTTTCTGTATACATCCAAATTAACTTATGCTTTCTTTTGTTGAACCAAGGACATCAATATCTATTGCACAAATATTTTTAAAATTTTTTTCTCTATTTTGTTATTTTTCCGCATGTGTGGAATAGAGACCTTGATGTTTGATGGGTTTAAATATTGGCCTTTTTTGTGTTGTTTTTATATGCTTTCAGACCTTTTGCACATGATCTTCTAGATACTTTTCAAACATTACCATCATGATATACTATCTTTTTATATACTTTGCAAAACCTTGAACCTATTTTGTTAATATGAAATATGGTGATGATATTTATCAATTGAATGATTTGAACATGAGTATGTATGCAATATAGATGAGATTCTATGGTTTAATTATGAAGGTTATTTGCGTGCATATGTTTTGTGGATTAACCCCTGTGCAACAACAAGCACGTGGCAACAAGGAGAGGAGAATTTGTAGCAAGTCACAAAACAGGGGAATTGAAGGAAGTTGAAATCAAGCTTCCAAAAGTGTAAGCAGCTGGAAGCTGAACGTGAATCATTATGGGAACAAATAAATGTAGAAGAAGTAGACTTGTTCCAAGATTCTAAACACAACTTATGTGTTTCTCATATGAGTCATTGCATAGGAATTCTTATTTGAATGGGATTCTCCTTCCTCTATTCAATTAGAATTAATAAATCAATCTTAACTATGTATCCTAATATCTAGGAATAGATTAATGATTGTAGTTAGTTGGTAGTTGAATAAGACTCTCTCATTTTGTATAAGTTAGGGGATGAGCTCGAAGTCAAGTTAGTTACTCATTTGTTAGTTGTTTTATTCAATATTAGAAGATACAACAGTTATTTTCTCTAGACATGAATTGTTGAAATGTAATTATTGAATACAATCTACAAAGAAGATTTTGTTTGAAGTATTTCCGTGATATGGAATGAACGAAACTATGTGTTAAGTGGATGCATGAGTATCTGAGTTAGATTTGATTTCCAGCTAAGTGAGTCAGTCCCCTGAGCTGGCCACTCAAGGTACTAATCATCACTTCATTTATTTTCTTATGCATTTATGCATTCTTGTTAAAGTTGTTTTCCATTATTTTATAAATGCATTGTGAGTTAAGTAGAATACTCTTGTTGTTAATTACAATAGCTATGGTTCATGAACAAATGTATAATTGATCCATCTTAGTCCTCCAGAGGTTAGCATTAGCTTTCTCATCATTTTGAATGGTTTTGGATTAGTTCTTTACTTTTTTGTTGTTAGCAGTTATCTACAGCTTATGCTAAAGGTACCCGTAGCCAAGTTAGGTTCTGTAACTATTTTAAGGTTCTTGCATTTCTGTGAATTCCAGCAAAGTAGAATAATCTGAGTAGGTTTGAATAGGACAGTTTAGGAGAATATGAGCCCTTGAAGGCACATATAGTGCAGTGCCATCATAAGCTTATGCTCCTTGGTTGATAATTTAATGTAGGTGTTTAATGTCAAGTGGACTATTCATATAGGTTTACCCCTGAATTGTGTCAAGTTTACAATGCATTAGTTTTCCTCTACATTTTTGGTGTCGTTGTCGAGGATGGTGCTACCTTCATAGGCTCATTTTACATGTCTTCATAGCTTAAATTTTGATTACATCATTAGGGTTGATAGATTTACTCTTCAAGAAACACCAAAAATTGTACTAACATTGTGCAAGACTGCTAATATACAAAAGACAAATCCACTATATGCAGAGGCAGAGAGACAACCGAGGCAGATTCCTCCCTTCAAATTATTAGGACAAAGAAGATACTGTTGATTTTATCAACTATACAGTAGGAATTACTAAAGGAGACGGACCCATTTTTCTATCTTCATCAACATCTTCTACATCTTCATCAGCTTCTTCCACAACTACAAAAGGGACCTTTAGAACCATGGAAGATGTGGCGGTGGATGATCCACCGGAGCAAGTAGCATTTGAGTTTCCTATCACTGATCAGGAGAGGGCTACAGTGCTGAAGAACATTCCACCTTAAACATTACCAGTCTTCTATGGCCTAGTGATAGAGGACCCAAATACATTTCTGTTTGAGTTTGATATCCTGTGTAGGAGCTATGACTACACTTCAGATTCTCACAGGCTTAAACTCTTTCCTAGGCCACTCTCAAGGATGCAGCCTTGAGATGGTTTATGTGGCTAGGAAAAGATGTCATTCCAAATTGGGATACAATGAAGGACAAATTCTTGGAGAAATACCAAGATTACTATAGAGGACATGATACGAGGAGAGATGACATCTTTAGGATGTCACAAAAAGAGGAGGATCCATTGAAAGATTATGTTGAAAGATTCCAGTTTGCCTTGAAGAAAAACCCCCAAAACAGATTGTCTCAAGAATCACTAAAGCTGGTCTTTCTAAGAGGGGTTAAGGATGATTGTATGGATGCCCTGAATCTCATTGGGCAAGGTGATCTTTCTAAATTACCTTTTGAATCAATTTGCAAAATTTGTAGAAATTATTCAAGAACTTTCACTAGATGACCAAGGGGAGAAAGGACATCCATCACAAACAAAGAAACCAATGGGGTTTCAAGAGTTGAAATCAATACCTTGTTGTCCAATATGAAGGAGGATATCATTAGCCATATGGCTACACAGTTGGACATTCTTCACATCAAGAAGAAACAAGAAGAGGCGGATGCAATGCTTACTGAGTACTGCCCTAGCTGTAGACAAAGGAAGGCCAATTGTAAATGCAAGATGGTGGCCAGTATCCAGCATGAGAAGGTTGAAAGGCCAGAATTTCAGCCATGTAAAGGAGAGGACAGACAGTTGTTCTACATAGCCCAAAGGAGACCTTGGCAACAAAGACAAGGTATGCCCTCCGATCCACTTAATTTTAATTCACCCTTTCCTGCTGCAAACCAAAATTTCTCTACTTAGAATACTCAACCATGGCCTAGCAATCCAAATCTATGGCAAAACCCACAATGGCCTACTCCACAACCTAGTTGGAACCAACAGCAGCCAAACCCATGGCCCCAACAAAGTTTCCAAGGTTCCAATTATAACCCTCAATGGCCTACATAGCAGCATCAGTGGCAGTCCCAATGGAACAAGGGCCAACTATGGAAGCAAAATGCAAATTACTAGTAACCTATGCTTCCATCTCAGCCACAGCAGCTAGCGATCATGCCTCCATCCACTCCTCAAACTCAACCTCCTAGGCCTACCCAACTCCCTGCCCAACCTGCACCTAACCCTAACAACAAGCCTGTTCAACAGGCTTATACTAATGGGGTGATGTAATACCCCACCTATGGGGTAGAGGTGAGTAATGTTCACCTCAAATCAGGAAAGCAACTTGCGGGCCCTTCATCTCCCCAAATTATAGAACTTGAAGATGAAGAACCCATAGAGGAAGCCTTAGATAAACTACCTTTGGAACCTGAATCAAATTAGGACCCTTAGACCACTTCACATCTGAAGCCTCCTTTCCCTGAATGCTTGGCTATCTAGAAGCAACCAACACAGGCTGAAACTAACCTTCTAGGCCAATTAAAAGTGTTGGCAAGAGACACTATATGGATTCATAATTGTTGTCATTGATGGCAACAAAGTTCATCCCACACATCCCCAGGACATGGTGTGTCTATACCGGAAGTTAGAGTGAAGAATGTTGTGGTCTAGTAAACAAGAACAGAGCATGTGGTGAGAGCCGACAGTCAGGTCCAGATCTCTCAGAGGAAGTATCTTGGTGAAGTACAGATTTGGGGAAGTCAAGAGGACTACCTTGAGTGATAGATTCCAAGGATTTAGCCTCTGGTGATAGATGAGGAAAAAGATATGAATACTTGAGTATCGGGTTCCTGATTGGCAGTGTGGATAGAGGAAGAACTGACTGGCAGAACATTAGACATTATTCCGGATGTGTTACTAATGATGGTAAAGGTTATGAAGGCATAAATAATGATTGGCCAACATTATTGATGACTTCTACAAGTATATCTTTGATCCGCATTACTTGGTAAGCAAGGATTCAGCCGACAGATCAGAGTTTGTGGAAAATATTGACTATTCCGGGTGCCGACTAGAAAGGTGATGAAATCACTTATGCGCATATATATATATATATATATATATATATATATATATATATATATATAAGATCAATTTAGTTGTGAGGTGTGTCGTGATTATTGGTGATATGCGAAGAAAAGTAGTAGAGCTGAATAAAAGCAGAAAGGAAGGTCCAGTATGTGAAAGGAGAGTAGCACAAAAGAAGAGGAAAGATGAAGTGCAGCAGATTAGTGTACAGAGCCTAACCAGAACTAAACTCCAGCATATGTTGATGCTCCTTATCAGTTCAAGTATTGTATTACACTCTTTATAAATTGTAGACAGTGTGTCCCTTGTAGGCAGTGTGCCTCTTGTGAGCAGTGTGCTCGGGCAGTGAGCCCTAATTGGCAAGTGCCATTTTGTATTTCCTTTCTTCTAATAGAGAATACAATCTTGGGTTAATCACCCCGTGGTTTTTTCCCTTAACAGGGTTTCCACGTCAAAAATATTGTGTCATGTGTATTTCCATTTCATGGTTATGTTTGCTTATTTGAACTAATGTTGCATTGATTATTAATAAAGTTCAGAAAGTAGAAATAATTAGGATAACTGATTCACCCCCCTCTCAGTTATCAACAATTGGTATCAGAGCCAAGTTCCTCCTAACATAGTCTAATATCTTGAGGAAGATCTAGGAATTCAAATGGATGTATATGGTTTAAGGGAGCAACTCAAGACTGCCCTTGATGATCTTCAGTAGTCAAACTCTGAAGTCAATGAATTAAAGGAAAGACTCAAACAGGCTGATGATTTCATGAGAGAACTAAAAGACAAATTAAGTCTCTCTATGAAAAAGAGAAAGGAGCTGCTTCAACAATTGGCAAGTCAAGGTGAAGCAAATGATGCAAATGAAGATCTAAAAAAGAAAACCAAGTTATGTGAAAAGTTATCAAAAGAAATCATTATGGTAAGACATGAAATGGAATCAGGAGGTATGAAGTTAACCCAAGAGGTTGAAGAGAAAAGAAAAACTGAAGATAATCTAAGACAATCTCTCAAGGAGAAATCAGAAGATTGCCACAAGATGGATAGAATTATCAGACATCTTGAATCTGATCTTGAAGATGCTAAAGATAATGAAGAGAAACTTGAGGATCAAATTGTCTCTCTCAAAAGGGATCTTCAAACAGCAAATGACTATAAAGAGAAATTCAAGATAAGTTCTGCTCAACTTGAAGTTCTTCTTGGAAGTCAAAAGAGGGTAGATGACAAGTGTGGTTTGGGATATGAGAAAGGAGAAAGCTCTGGATCCGGTCAGAAGATTTTTGGATCAGAAAATCCAAGGAATAGGCCTAGAAGACCTCCAGTAAAGTAGCCTAATGCTCAAAGATATCCATCCTTCAATGGATACTGCCACAACTGCAACAACTTTGGTCATAAAGCTAATTAGTCCAGAAAGAGAATGAATCAGACTAATTCATCCTTCTCTGGACAGTGTTTCAACTACAAAAGGTATGGTCACAAATCTCATGAATGCAGAAATATGCAAATGAACAAATCATTCAATGGTAGATGCTTTGCATGCAATAGAATAGGTCATATGGCTAATCAATGCAGATCAAGAGGATATCAATCAAATATGCAAAGAAATGTTGTTTGCCAAATTTGCAATAGATCCGGTTATATTGTAAAATTTTGTAGAAGCAAGAATCAGGACAAAAGAGGTATGGTACATCATAATCAGAATCAAGATAAGGGAAAACAAACAGTGAATACAGATGAAGTTCAAAGTGAGATGAACAAGATTTGGGTGAAGAAAAGTATAGAGAATGTAGGGGATGGGTCCGCACCAGACTCTGGTGCTGATATTCCTTTCAAAAACTAAAAAGTGAGCTCTGGCTCAGGGGGAGACACAAAGAAAACCTTGTTCCTCCAGCCAGTCAATTGGTGCTGGAACTGGCACAAGAAGAGTTATGGATTGAAGGGTTCATAAGAGAAACATCCAAATAAACTATGGTTAAGATTTGGAATATCCGCAAGATGTTTAAAGATTAGGATTGATCCGGTTCTTCAAGTCATCTGAATAAGGCAAACCGGAATAACTTAGGTTGAGCATTTATTGCAACCTGACATTAGGGTTTGTGGAGCAATATAAGGGTTTTCTCATTAAGCATTTGTTCATTTTGCATTCAAGAAGAAACGAAAAGTGAAGCTCTGCAACAAAATTCCTCAAATTCATCAAAGATCATTTACAGAAGTCAATTAATCTAGAAATCGATCCGGCTAACTCCGTGAAACTGAAAGGCGCAAAAGGTATTCTTCGTTATCAAATATCTCTCTATAAATCCTTGAATGATGGGTACTCCAAATATTGTAAAAATCTCTGATAGGCCTTGCCCCAAATTCAAGAAACATCCATACAAATCTTTGGAAGTAGATCCCTTAGGAGCATTTTCCAGTGTTCTGCATGGTGTGTTGCATACAAAAGACATTAGGGTTTACATACACGCGAATATTGAAGAATTTGGGGAATCAAAGTTAGTGGATATCTATCACAAATAGTTAATAGATGATTCTTTTGAGATTAAACCTCAGTATAAAGCCATCTGGGATAAGCATTTTGCACAATGCATTCATTTCTCCTATTTTGAAGAAGACGAATGGGTTCGGTATGTGTTGAGTATAGTGCATGACAATTTCTTATGGTTGAATAAACCATTTAAGATCACCAAAGATGCAATTAGGGCAGTAACCGGTGTGCACTCATCCGGTGGAATACCTGTTCTTGAATTTGTCAAGAATCAAATAGTAAGTGATGCAACCAGATCAAAATTTGACAAGAGAGCTATGAAAATTGAAGACATCACTGAACTGGATGTCAAATTTGCATCCATGATAATTGGTTACAAGATTTATCACTCCAGTAGGGAAAATTCAGTACCGGGAACTACAGTTTACATAGACTATCAAATGCTAAAAGAAAATGCTGACTATGATCTGTGTGAACTTCTTTTAAGCCAACTTTTGGAAAATCTGCAAAAGATTAAGAAGGATAAGAAGAATTCCTTCAAGTATGGGGGCTTGATACTTTGCCTATTCTTTTATTACATGAATGAGCTTCTCGAATCCAATGGCTGGGTATGGTAGAATGACAGACTGGTTGCCATCCAAATCAGAGACTATTTGCATGGGCTTGGGGATGCCAAAGCAAGAAATACAGCCCTGTGGGTATATTTCAAGAATTTTTAGAACATGATGCAAGCAAGAGAGAGAATTCCCCAGTCTCTTGTTGAGAATTACAAAGACATAGTATGCTTTATGGTAGAGACTGATTAGTGCCTAATGGAGGCAGCAGAACCAAGAATTGTATGGATCATGCCTATGGGGTATGAAGTTGATGAACAAATTGTGGAGCTGCATGTTCAACACATGTTAAGTCAGCCAAAGGATCCAAAGGCAGAAAGGTTTGGAACCTTTGAGGAGCTAAGTGTAAAAGTTCATGTGGAACTCAAACAACCAGAAATAAAGAGGAAAGTGAGAAAAGAATTTGAAAAAATTGCCAAAGGCTTAGGCATCTCAAAGGAGGCTCTTGATGCGAACAGAGAAAAAGTGGAAAGGGTAGAGAAAGAGGAGAAAGAGGTAGAAAAGGGAAGTAAGGAAAGTGTTCCAGTAAAATCTTCCACCCGGACTAGATCATCAAAGAGATTTGCACCTACCACTACCAAAAGCTCAAGGCCATCAAAATCAGAAGCAAAATTATCCAGCAAAGGAGAGAAAAGAACAAAGACAAGCCACAAGGGCTTATGCCAGTCAAAGGGATGAAGAGGAGACTGAATCTGATGAAGAAATTAGGAAAGTGAAGAAATAGAAGAAAACATCTGATGAACCCTCTACCGGACAAGAGGAAGAAGAAAAGACAGAGGAATATGTTGAAAAACCCACTCTTCACATTGATGACATAATCAAATCAGTTACAGTGGACGGAAATATTCAGCCAATGATTGAGTTTTATGATGATTATGGTGAAGCAAATCAGAAGATATTGCAAGATGCCACAGTCAGGTACCTAAATATCTACAACAAAGCATTTATTGAAATTATATCTTTGATCCCCAAAAGCTTGGAGAAGGAACTAGAAATAAGAAAGAACAATGCCCAAGCCAAAGACCTAGAAATTCGGGAACAGATAGCAATTCAGCTATATCCTTCAATCGATCCCAAGAAAATGAATATGATATTCAAAGATTGTAAGGATGAGTTCAGGAGCAAAGCAAGGATGAATCAACTTATGCTCGGAGAGACTGACAAAGTTGCAAAAGAGACAGAAGAGATCCTCTGAAATGCATTCAAAAGATTCAACATTCCAATTATAGAGGACTTGGGTACTGACCCATCAACCACAAGTGTTGCCGAAGAGTCTACTAAGAAAATGACAGAAGAGGTAATAAATACCAGTGTAGAAACAACTAAGGACTTGGAATCCTCTGCTCCGGAAGAGGTGGCCCTTGAACAGACTAACATTTCTCCTCTGGATTCCCCTACAGTCTCTGGATCTAAAGGAGAAGAAAGAATACAGGAGAAAGAACCAGAGGTGAAGGAAAAAGAAGGTGAAAATACCAAGGTTGCAGAAGGAGAGAAGACTTCAATAGAGAAGACCACACTTGCTAGTGATAAGAATGTAGAAGGAGAGAAAGCTCCAAGAGACAGCTCTAAGAATGCAGAAGAAAAGAAAAATCTGTCTCCGGCAAGAGACACTGCAAAAACTATCCAAGAATTCTTGAACAAAGAAACAATGGAGATTGATGAACTGAAGCTTCTACAAGGACCATTTAATTTTGATTCTCTCTCTCCAGTACAGACAATGAAGATAGCTTCATTTGCTAATGCAAAGGCTAAAGAAAAACTCCTAAAGTCTCACATGGAAGACTGTGAGTTGATAGAAGCTGCTTCCAGAGTGCTAGAAAAGATTATGCCATCATTTCAGAAGGATCCCACAGCCTCATCATCTGGTAATCTCAAAACTCTAGTCAATAGTGTTAGCACACATTTTGATTCCCTAGAGAAGTCAGCAGAAGATAAGGTCTGGAAGGAATTTCTTGCAAAAAGATTATCAGAGGTTCAAGGGTTGATACTTAATGATAGGAGAAATATGAATATTGGAATAAAGAGCTTAGAAAATGCTCTTAAAGATGGCAGAGAAATGTACAAATTTTGTTTATCATGGTCCAAAGCAACATTGGACATTGAGAAGAAAGTAAAAGAACAGGAGGATAAACTGACAAATCTATCAAAGAATTTTGATCCTCTCTCATCCTCCATAATAAATCAAGAATGTTAGACTATTATAGTCTTGAATGAAATCAAGAAGCTGGAGAAGGAAAAGAAAAATAGAATAAGCAGGTTGGGTGCACTCAGAGGGATAATTATCCCCAAGTTAGAGGCCATGCATGAGGCCATAAAAGAAGCCCAGATCACAGCCCAGACTAGTGATCCGACAGATCTAAAAAGGGTAGATGCGTTTGCATTCCTGTTAAGTGGTCATATATCAATTTTGGACAGAATGAAACAAAGTTGGGCAACAAAATTTGTCCAATTGAAGACTATTTTTGCAGACATTCTTTAGTATATGTAAGTATGCCATATGTATATACTTATGTGACCAAGTATAGTTGAAATTTTGAAAATTTTGGTGTGCGGACCCAACCCTTTGCCATTGATGTCAAAGGGGGAGTGATGAGTAGTGAAAAATGTTGTAGCCAGCTAAGGGGGAGCTCCAGAAAATGTATATAAAAACAGAGCATCAGCCAAGGCGGAGCATAGTGTAAACACTTAGTCATTTTTCACTAAGTGTTGCCATCAATGTCAAAGGGGGAGATTGTTGGCAAGAGACACTATATGGATTCATAATTGTTGTCATTGATGGCAACAAAGTTCATCCCACACATCCACAAGACATGGTGTGTCTATACCGGAAGTCAGAGTGAAGAATGTTGTGGTTTGGTAAACAAGAACAGAGCATCTTGGGGAACCGGATCTCTCAGAGGAAGTATCTTGGTGAAGTACGGATTTGGGGAAGTCAAGAGGACTACCTTGAGTGATAGATTCCAAGGATTTAGCCTTCGGTGATAGACGAGGAAAAAGATATGAATACTTGAGTATCGGGTTCCTGATTGGCAGTGTGGACAGAGGAAGAACTGACTGGCAGAACATCAGACATTATTCCGGATGTGTTACTAATGATGGTAAAGGTTATGAAGGCATAAATTATGATTGGCCAACATGATTGATGACTTCTACAAGTATATCATTGATCTGCATTACTTGGTAAGTAAGGATTCAGCCGACAGATCAGAGTTTGTGGAAAATATTGACTATTCTGGGTGCCGACTAGAAAGGTGATGAAATCACTTATGCGCATATATATATAAGATGGATTTAGTTGTGAGGTGTGTCATGATTGTTGGTGATATGTGAAGAAAAGCAGTAGAGCCGAATAAAAGCAGAAAGGAAGGTCCAGTATGTGAAAGGAGAGCAACACAAAAGAAAAGGAAAGATGAAGTGCAACAGATCAGTGTACAGAGCCTAACCGGAACTGAACTCCAGCATATGTTGATGCTCCTTATCAGTTCAAGTATTGTATTACAATCTTTATAAATTGTACACAGTGTGTCTCTTGTAGGCAATGTGCCTCTTGTGAGTAGTGTGCTCGGGCAGTGAGCCCTAATTGGTAAGTGCCATTTTGTATTTCCATTCTTCTAACAGAGAATACAATCTTGGATTAATCACCCCATGGTTTTTTCCCTTAACAGGGTTTTCACGTCAAAAATATTGTGTCATGTGTATTTCCATTTCATGGTTATGTTTGCTTATTTGAATTAATGTTGCATTGATTATTAATAAAGTTTAGAAAGCAGAAATAATTAGGATAACTGATTCACCCCCCCTCTCAGTTATCAACAAAAAGATATAAGCATAAAGATTCCCTTAATCCAAGCTATCAAAGATATTCCTATCTATACTAAGACTGTTAGAGATTTATGCATAAAGAAACTAGGAAGGAAGAGAATAGACCTAAAGACAGTCCAAGTTTTGGGTAACCTTGTTGACATAATGTTGGGGAATATAACTATCCCAAAATATACAGATCCAGGTAGTCTAGTAATGGACGTAAAAATCAATGGGACTCTGATCAAGAATACTTTGATAGACTTGGGTGTTGTAATTAATGTAATGACCAAGGAGACAATGCAGATGCTGTAGTTAAACAACCTTAGGCCTACTTAGACATTTTTGCAATTAGCTGATAGGTCTACAGTTAAGCCTGAAGGAGTCATTAAGGTCTTGGTAATTGCATTAGATTCCTAGGAATACCCTGCTGATTTTATAGTACTTCAGCCCAAGGTCAATCTTGCTAGTTATCCTCTTATACTAGACATACCATGGATTGCCACAGCAGATGCATTTATAGGTTGTAGGTCAGGAAATATGATCATATCCAATGGGATTGTGACCAAGAAATTAGTCTTATATCCACCAACCCAACCATACCATAAACTTGAGCAGACGATCTGGCCTACCTTGGATGATGAGGACAACTATTCACTGCAAACCTTGATGACCATTGAACATAGTTCCTTGCTAGATATCTAGGATGAAGATGAACTGATAGCTCACATTTTACAAATTGACTATGGGAGGCACCCGCAATAGTAGGATTATTTATCCTGCTTACAAGATCCCTTGAGAAGCATAATACCCACCAGTTCCTCAGAAGAAGTATCCCAAATATTTCACACTTTATTACCCCAACAATGCTTACTAGTAATACCTAGCCTTGATTTGTCCTTTGTACAAGAAATGTCTAAATAATTAGAAATCAAGCCAGGAAAGATGTTGACTGTTAATAATGCATTGACTGATGAGCAACAATAATTCCTACACAGTGTTGCAGGCACACTCAATAGCATTTGCATGGGATTACAGTGACATGAAAGGCATTGATCATGCCTTATGCATACACAAAATTTACATTGATGATGGCCACAGACCTATAAGGCAACAACAAAGATGCATGAACCTTGCTCTAAGAGAGATAGTGAAATCTAAACTTCAAAAGCTTTTGGATACAGGATTTATATACCCCATTTCAGACAGTGAATGGGTTTTAACCATTGGTAATAGTTCCCAAGAAAGGTGGAAAATGGCAAGTTTGTGTTGACTATAGGGAACTTAATGCTACCACAAGGAAGGATCACTTCCCATTACTATTTATTGACCAAGTTCTTGACTCTCTAGCAGGGAAGAAATATTTCTCATTTCTTGATGGTTTTAGTGGTTATAACCAAATCAAGATTGCACTCAAGGATCAAGATAAGACAACGTTTACCTGCCCTTAGGTGACCTATGCATATTATGTCTTAACTTTTGGTCTGTGTAATGCTCCAACCACATTTCAAAGAGCAGTACTCAGTATTTTCTTTGATTTTGCCCATGATAGCATGGAGATTTACATGGATGACTTCACCACATATGGTGAAACATATGATGAAGCCCTACACAACTTGGAGAAAGTTTTAAAGAGATGCATAAAGCACAATCTATCTTTGAGCAATGAAAAATGTTTTATGATGATGACACAGGGCATTGTCTTGGGACATTTTATCTCAAGTGTAGGAATACAAGTTGACCCAAAGAAGATTGAAATCATATCTACCTTGCCTATTCCATAGAGACTGAAGGATGTAAGGAGATTCCTTGGACATGTAGGTTATTATAGGTGGTTCATTCAAGATTTTAGCAAAATTGTTGCCCCTTTGTTTACTCTATTGACAAAAGACATTGAATTTGAATGGACCCAAGACTATCAAAATTCATTTGAGAAGCTAAAAGTAGCCTTGACACAAGCTCTAGTTCCAAGAGGTCCAAATTGGACACTACCCATTCATATCCACACTGATGCATCAAACTTTCCCATTGGAGCAGTCTTAGGCTAGCAAAAAGGAAATAAAGAGTATGCAATATACTATATCAATAAAAACCTACAAGGAGCTAAGTTGAATTATACTGTGACAGAAAAGAAAATGTTAGCTGCTATTTATTCCATCAACAAATTTAGACACTACATTAATGGCTATAAAGTGTTCATACATATAGATCATACAACAATCAAATATTTGATGAATAAGCCAATAGTGGGTGGAAGACTTGTAAAGTGGTTGTTGTTATTGCAAGAAATTGACATAACAATAGTTGACAAACTAGGAAAGGCTAATGTGGTTGTTGATTTTCTGTCTAGACTACCTACACAATTAGCAGAAGGAGTGGTTGATGATCCTTTTCCTAATGAGCATCTATTTGCTCTAAACATACACACTCCATGGTATGCAGATATAGCTAATTATTTGGTGACAGGGTAGATTCTAGGTTACTTTTCTCCGAGGGAGAAAAGATAGTTCACGAATGCTTCCCTTATTCTTGCATTTCTGGATTCCTATTCTACACTGGCCCAGATAACATTATGAGAGGATGTATCAGGGAGGATGAAGTGTTTGACATATTGAAGGCATGTCATGATGAACCCCGCGGTGGACATTTTGCAGCCAAAAGGATAACCTTCAAGATCTTGACAACATGATATTACTGGCCAACACTACATAAAGACTCTGTCAAGTATACTAGAAGTTGTGATGGGTGCCAGATAATGGGGAGACCTACAATAAGTGATGAAATGCCTTTACAGCCCTGAATAGCATTAGCTCCTTTTGATAAGTGGGGGTTGGATTTTGTTGGACCTATCTCTCCCATTTCAAACAACAACGAATATATACTGGTATGCACTAATTACTTAACCAAATGGGTAGAAGTTAAAGCTTTGTAGTTTGCTAGAGCTGACAATGTGGAAAAATTATTATATGAGGAAATATTCACCAGGTATGGTGTACCTAGGGAGATAGTGACTGATCAAGGACCACAATTCACATCAGACTTAATCACTAAATTGGTGGAGTATCAGATCAGACACAAGAAGTCCACCGTATATCATCCTCAGGCTAATGGTCAAGTCAAGGTTACAAATAGGGAGATTGTGAATAAATTGACAAAAATAGTACAACTCCATAGAAGAGATTGGGTTTCTAGATTACCAGAAGTTTTTTGGGCATACAAAACCACATGGAAGACAACTACAGGATTCACTCCTTATGAATTGGTTTATGGCAAGACAACAATACTGCCTATAGAGTTTGAATACAAAACTCTGAGAACAACAGTGAACTTGGAGATGGACTTAACAGAGGCTCAAAATTAGAGGTTACAACATTTGAATGCTCTTGACAAAATCATATTAGAGGCCATACACCACACAAATGTTATTTAGAATCAAAGAATTAAATGGCATTATCAGTATATAAAGACTAAAGAGTTTAATGTAGGTGATTGGGCCCTTCTCTATGATTCTAGATACAAAGATTTCAAAGGCAAGCTTCAATCTTGATGGCTGGGACCATATGAGATTCAACAGGTGTTCCCTAATGGTGTAGTCCAACTACAAACCATTGATGAGGTCAGATTTTCATTAATAGTAAATGGACATAGTCTGAAACTTTATAAGAAATCGCTTCAAAAAGATGATTTTATTATCTCTCTAACAAACAAGTATGGCACTCATAGTGATATTGATGAAGGCTCTAAAACACACGATGATGTACCAACAGAAAGTGATCCACCCATCATGCCTAGTGATGCAGAGGTTGAGTTGCATGACTCAACCCTTGTCACTAAGACTTAATTTTTATTGCTTTGCACTTCACATGCACACACCGCACACTACCCATGGTGAACACAGTTAGCTCTGAAGGGACCTCTTCTTAAGTCTCAGTCGGGACCTGTTACAGATAGGACCTGAAATAATGAATATGTAAACATTCAGTCGGGACCTGTACTGGAGGTACCCATAGCAACACCTATCTGCAGTAGTCTTCAACACTTTGGCAAAAAGTAAACTATTTTTCTGTGCATTCCATTTCTTCCATGCATGTTTTATTCATTTAGATTAAATTAAACGCCCGCAACAAAATGTTCAACTCACACTCACGAGTTGTTAGATCAAGTATTGCGAGCTGTCACATCACATCACTTCTAAAGTACCTGCCACCTTACCATTCACTCTCATAGATTTTATTCCTCTCACATCAAATCAATGCCAAGTACATGTTCTCTAGTTCCAAGGTGCGCTGATCATTTACTTCCATAACTTATGTACAAAAGGTAACGTTCAATGATTAACTTAGATTTCATTTTATATTCATTATTACTCTTCGTTTAATTCATGCATGCAAAAATATATATCAACATTAAATTTCATAATTACTCTTTCATCCCTATCAATTCACGCGTGAAGTGAGGTCACTTCACCCATTAGTTGGGGGGGTATAATGGTTAGTTAAAAATTTTTATTTTCGCCACCCAAGTCTTTAGAGTTATCAGAGAGACTTCTATGCCGTTTTTCCAAATATAGTAGACCTACCCTGTTTCATCCAAATTGTGAACTTATTACCCTATGAGTGAGATGAGATACATAATTTTGCATACAAGAGAGCTCCAAAAGTTACAGTTGGGGGGAATAGAAGAAGGCACAAGAAAAGGCAGCAAATTATAGGTTCTTCTAAAGGTGGTGGAATCGAAGTTGAGCAAAAATTGAAACCTTTTGAGGTTGTAGAGTACAGAGACAATGGGAGGTGATGTTGTAAGATGAGAACCATTTGCACACAAGGAAATATTAGAGGATATGATGGTTCTACCACTATTCACCAGAGTGGGGTGGCTAGATTACTTCTTGAAGCTAACAGAATATGACAGTGAAATGGCAAAAGAATTTGTAGCTACATTGTAGTATGATGAGGCAACAGTCAAGGGATTGGTCATATATGCTTCTAAAATGGCCATTACCTAAGTTACAGGATTGCCGCGTACAGGGTTTGAATATTCAGCTTGTGTTGATGCAGCTGCAGCAAGAGAAGAATTTTGCGAGTGTGGAGAAAACATGGACTCATCATCACAAGGTACAAAGAGATTGTCCCTTCCATTCTTTTGGGGGAAAATGTGCTTCTTATATCATTAAATACTTTACCTATGATGGTCAGCACAATTTGTTATATACTATGCACTTTAAGTTGCTCAATCACTTACGCCATGATAAGTTAGTCAATGTTCCCAATTTCCTCTATAACATGTTGGAAATGATGGCATTTGAATATCAGAGAAAGCAAATGGACACCACGTTGTCCCATCACTGCTTAATAGCCCTATTGGTTAAGAGAAGCCTTAGAATTCAACATCCACAGGTTGATTGGAATGCCTTTAAAAAATGCATCGATATCACAAAACTACTGGAAGTACCTGAAGCAGAGGATGAACCTCAACATGGACCAGAACCTGAGATTGCACCTGAAATTGAACCGGAGAAAGAAGATCCACGAGAGGAAAATACTCCAGAAAATAGGCCGGTGGCAATAGACAAACCCTCATCTTCTACAAACCCTAAAGCTATGAGAGGCGTTTCTTCAACATCCTCTAAGAAAAAGAAGAATAAGAAAGGTAAGAGCATTGTAAAAAAAGAGGATGCATGGGGGAAGAAGAAGAAGGAGAGTAAAAAGAAGACGAAAAATGAAGTTAAAGAGGAAACTGTTACTCCCAGGTGCTCAGGAAGGTTGAAAAGGTAGAATGTTGAAGAAAGAATTGTTGAGGAATAGGGGTAGGAAGAAAAAGGTGAAGGACAGCAGCACCATGATTCAATGCTGCTAGACACAGACTCAGAAATGTAAATTCAAATCAAACTTATGATCTCTAACTTGGATAACTTCTGAATGTTGGATATTTGTATTGCAGACTTAATTTATTACTTTCTTTTTAATTTGTAGATGCAATTTCCACTTCTCATACATTTTTGATTTTTGTGTTTTTCCATGGTATTGCAGGGCAAAGCCGTTGATATATATATGAGTGATGGTAGGAGTCACATCTATGATAGATGTGACTCCTCAAGGAATCATGCCTATCACAGGTGTGACTTCGTCACCTTTCCATTGCTTTAGTAATTGCTAATCACCGTTTGAATTGTAGTCAGTGTTTATACTTTGGTAATATATCATTCGATCATGCTATATTCATATTTATTTTAACATACCTTATATATTAAGTATGAATATATAAGTTATATTTAATATTACTTATATATTCATATTTATTATGATCATAATAAATATGTTATCTGATCGAAGCTACAAACAACTCAACACTCCCTCTTAGCTCGAGAAGATAACAATATCACAATAATCTCTGTGAATGTCAATTATCTGATCTTCAATGAATTACTCAAAGTAATTTAATATCACATAACTCATGATATATAGTATCACCTATCTCATGATACGTAGCATCACCTACCTCGTGATACTAAAGGATATACTATACTCGAGAACATTACATTCTCCTTATATATCCTAGTTGTATGTGCACTAACATTAAGTCACATAATGTCTACCATAACTTAATCATGATAACTCCATGATTCATACAAATATCAAGTCACATAATATCAGTCTAATGAACATTATAAGATCATCACCTTATAATGTTAGGTACAAGTGTAGATTATCCAAAAAGTCATCACCTTTTAGAAATACACACAGAATGGGTAGGCCCATAATGCCATAGAGTCACACATATGACACAAGAAGTTTACACAGTAAACATTTTTAATATATTAGTACAAATCAATTAGAATCTTACATTTCAATCATACCAAGATTTTTCCTGAAGTATTCAACTTTCACCTTGAGGAGTGGTTTGGTAAGAATATCTACAGTTTGATCTCCTATACCGATATACTCCAACTAAATCACTTTCCTTTCCACCATATCACGTACATAGTGATGAGGAATCTCAATATGTTTAGATCTATCATGGAATACTGGATTCACGGATAGCTTAATACAGCTTTGATTGTCGCAGTGGATGATAGTTGGTTTCAGAGGTTTACCAAATAATCCCACAAGCAGTTTTCTAAGCCATACTGCCTCTCTAGCAGCCATAGAAGCTACAATATATTTGGCTTCTATAGAACTCTGAGCAACTGAAGACTATTTTCTGCTGATCCACGATATCATTGCTGACCCTAAACTGAAACAACATCCGAAGGTGTTCTTCCGGCCAGTTACACTTCCAACCCAATTTGAATCTGTGAATCCATGTAGATCTGAATCAACCTTTTCATATTTTAAGCCATAATTTAGAGTACCTTGAAGGTATCTCATTATATGATTCACAACCACAAGATGCATCTCCTTGGGCTCACACATAAACTGACTTAAGGCATTTACAACATAGCAGATATCAGGTCTGGTATTGACCAAATACAACAAGGATCCAATTATCTGTCTGTAAAGAGTGGGATCTGCCAACGGAGAATCTGCTGCTACTTCCTTCAATTTATGAACATTTGTTTCCATGGGGGAAGACATAGGTCTACATTCCATCATACCAAACCTCTTTAATACATCAATTGTGTACTTCCCTTGGTTTACAATAATACAGTCTGATTTCTGCCATACTTCCAGTCCAAGGAAGTAGTGTAATAGACCTAAGTCCTTCATGTCAAATTCTGAAGCTAGATCTTTCTTACACTGATCAATAAGGTGATCTTCTCCTGTAATCAATTGATCATCAACATATAATATCAATATTAACATATCACCTTTGCTTTGTTTGAAGTAGAGATTTGGATCTGCATCATTCTTTGAGAAGCCTAATCTCAAGAGGTAACTATCAATTCTTTCATACCAGGCTCTGGGGGCCTGTTTAAGTCCATATAGAGCTTTCTTTAATTTACATACATGGGATCTTGCATTGTGAATCTCGAATCCTTCGGGTTGCTCTAAGTAAACCTCTTCTTCAATGGTTCCATTTAAGAAAGCAGTATTTACATCCATTTGATGGACTTTCCACCCTTTGGCTGCTGCAATAGCTAGAACTACCCTGACTAATGTATATTGAGCAACTAGAGTGAAGGTTTCATCGTAATCAATTCCTTCCTTTTGTGAAAATCCTTTGGCTACAAATCTTGCTTTGTATTTCCCTATACTGCCATCTGCATCATGTTTGATTTTAAATAGCCATTTTGAAGAAACAACAGATTTCCCTTTTGGTCTAGGTACTATATCCCACACATCATTCTTCAGGATGGATTGATACTCCTCTGTCATGGCATCCTTCCATACTTGGTGCTTAAGAGCTTCTATAGAACTAGAAGGTTCTGATTTAATTAATTCACTCATTAAAGCTACATAACTAGAGAATCTCTTAGGTCTTGTGCTTTCCCTAAAAGTTCCTAATGGAGCGGCATAATTTTTATCTTCTTCCATTGTTTTCGTGGCCTAGAGTGGTCTTTTCTTGGGATTTTCTAGTGATGTAATTTGTTCACGGTTTACATCTTCCTCAGGATACTCCCTTTGAAACTCAGGTGTAGGATCCTCTTCTATGCTTGAGTTGGAAGTTTGAATTTCTGACTCAATATAATTTCTGGCTCTTTTGAAAGCTATGTCTTCCTCAAAAATCACATCTCTGCTTAGTTCAATCTATCTTTGACCAAGCATATATATTCTATAAGATTTTGATGTTTCACTATAGCCTACAAAGATGCCTTTTCTCCTAGAAGGTTCTAGCTTAGTTCTTTTCTCTTTGGGCACATGAATGTAAATAGGACAACCAAATATCCTAAAATGACTAATGTCTAGTTTTGTGCCAGTGAAGGCTTCTTCAGAAGTTTTGTCATCAATATGAGAGTGAGAACATCTGTTCTGAATATAGACAGCAGTACTAGATGCTTCTGCCCAAAGTGAAGTGTCTATATTCTGATCAAGTAACATAGCCCTAGCAGCTTCTACAATGGTTCTATTTTTTCTTTCTGTAACTCCATTTTGTTGAGGATTATAAGGTACAGTGAACTCCCTCTTAATCCTAGTGTTTTTACAAAAGTCTTTAAAAATGTCTGAAGTGTATTCACTCCCATTATCTGTTCTTAAGGTTTTGATTTTTCTCCTGAAAGAGTTTTCAGTAATGGATTTGAATTCCTTAAATCTTTTAAGGATTTTTGGTGATTCTTTACATTTAAGAAAATAGATCCATGTCTTTCTGGAGAAGTCATCAACGAAGATTACATAGTATAGAAACCCACCTAAGGAGGGTACAGACATGGGTCCACATAAATCTGAGTGGACTAGTTCTAATACATTATTTGTTTTGCTAGAACTATTTTGAAAGGACCCCTTTGTATTTTTTCCTAAGGCGCACCCCTTGCATACCCCTAAATTACATTGTTTGAGTTTGGGTAACCCTGTAACTAGTCTTTCCATGGAAGATAGGGCATGAAAATTTAGGTGTCCTAGTCTTCTATGCCATATTTCATTAGAGTCTGCAATTTCATGAATTAGGGCTAGATTTGGTTCCGTACATAACTCGTACAAGTACCCTTGTCTATGACCTATGGTTTTGGCTTTCTTAATAGTAGAATTCTTTGGCCATGCCAATACTTTGCTATCCATAAAGGTCACCCTATATCCATTATCTTCAAGTGCAGATATGGAGATTAGATTTATTTTGATGCCTGGGACAAACAATACTCTAGTAAGTTGGATGGAGATGCCAGTCTTTAATTTGAAGGTGCATGTGCCAACACCCTTGACTGGATGTACAGAGTTATCTCCAATTGTTACTTCTTTGTCAGTCTCTTCTACCATGGTGTCTAGTAGTTCCCTGAACCCTGTGATGTGTCTTGATGAACCACTATCTATAACCTAGGTGTTGGATTTATTTGTTACTTGGTTTGAAAGTGCAGAGTAGAATACATATTTCTTAGATTCATGCTCCTTTATTTTGGCATAAGATGCTTGTTACTTGGTTATGTCAGGACATCTAATTGCATGAACCTTTCCCGTGATGATTTTTCCTCTTCTTGAAGTGTTTCTTCTTCTCTTTCTTGTGAGAGTTTGTATTTAGAACATGAAGATCTTCATCTATATTTTTCTGTTTTGACCCTTTCTTTGTCTATCTAGATTCTTCTTGAAGACAGTCTGATCTTAGGCAGTCAAATTTTGGAAATTTAGACCTTGCACTAATGCCTTGAACAAATGTATCCCAAAAATTTGGGAGACCATCTAGGGAAATAAGTGTTAGTTCCTTGTTTGCAATTTGGTACCCAAGTGTTAATAGTTGATCCCTTAGTGTAGATATTCTCATAAAGTATGCATTGATAGATTCTCCTTTGTTCATACTTATATGATTTATTTCTCTCTTTAGGGCTAAGGTTTTGCTAGAGTTATTAATTTCATAAGTGCTTTCAAGTGACTTAAACATATGATATGCAGTCTCATGTTTTGTCAGAATCAGCACGATATGATCTCTAACTCCATCAACTATGATTTTCATGGCTTTTTCATTTCCTTCAATCCATGTCGTTTTATCAGGATCATTCTCTGGTTCCATTTTGTTTTCTCTCACAAATGAATCAACTTTATTTTCTTTTAGTATCATCATAATTCTAAATTTCCATGATGAGAAGTTATTTCCTCCTTCAAATCTGTCTTCGAATCAGATTGTTGCTACCATTTGAGAAATGAGATGTATTAAATCTGAATTTCTCAAGTTCAAATTTCTGCCCGGATTCTGCTTAACTTAGATCTGATACCATGTAAATTCAAATCAAACTTATGATCTCTAACTTGGATAACTTCTGAATGTTGGATATTTGTATTGCAGACTTAATTTATTACTTTCTTTTTATTTTGCAGATGCAATTTCCACTTCTCATACACTTCTAATTTCTGTGTTTTTCCATGGTATTACAGGGCAAAGACATTGATATATATATGAGTGATGGTAGGAGTCACATCTGTGATAGACGTGACTCCTCAAGGAGTCATGCCTATCATAGGTGTGACTTCGTCACCTTTCCATTGCTTTAGTAATTGCTAATCACCGTTTGAATTGTAGTCGGTGTTTATACTTTGGTAATATATCATTCGATCATGCTATATTCATATTTATTTTAACATTCCTTATATATATTAAGTATGAATATATAAGTAATATTTAATATTACTTATATATTCATATTTATTATGATCATAATAAATATGTTATCTGATCAAAGCTAGAAACAACTCAACAAGAAAAAGAAGACGTCCCTAATAATGTCCTTACTGACGTTCATGAAAATATCAATGCACCTGCTAAAAGGAGAAGGTATGTTTCTTCATCTTCTGACTCTAATTCAGAAGATATTTTTATTGCAAGAAGATGGGGAAGTCAGTTCCCAGTAGCTCTGTTAGGGAAATTTTTGATAGCACTGGGGATGATGATGAAGGTTAAATTTTGAAAAGGAAAAAGAACTGTTAGAGGATAGGAATATAAGGAAAGAGCTTCAAGAAGCTCTTGTTAGGATAAAGAAATTGGAAGAGCAAATAAAGCAATATGAGGAAAAGGACAAAGAGAAGGAGATAAGAATACAGGAATTGGAGGAGAAAATCCAAACCTACGGCCATGGAACCAACTTGGATCTATTAGCACAGATGGCCAAGAATAAAACAAAAACTGAAGAGAATGAAACACTAAATCCACAACCTCATGTAGCAAGGTCTCCAACATATCTCACCACTTTGTCTTTGGGCTTTGTGTTGATGAAACTTACTAACAAATTCAAACAGGAAAAAGAAAGCTGGGAGGAAGAAAAACAAACTCTCAATGCATCAATGGAAGGTAAGAATTTGGAGTTGAAAAGGTTGGAAGGTAAATTGATAGAAGTAATAGACAGAGCCCTTCAAATTATTGAGTGTAGACCTCCACCTAGGGTGTATGCATTGTTTCTAAAGGAAAAATTTCTTAGTTTTCAGTTTAATAAGTTCATTAATGATCAGCCTGTTTCTTTACACTTGAGGCATAATTTTCTCATCTATTTCAAAGTAGTTGGCCTGGAGTAGCAAGATCAGTTGTGTGAGTATTATTTACACAACTATCTGATGGAATAGGATATAGATTGGAACCCCTTAATCTATGTTGGGGGTTTATAATTTAGAGCATTGTCATCCTATTTCAAGAATGAGAAGCTCAGAGGTGAATTAATGGACAAATAAAAAGAACATGAGAAAATAGTGGCACTACAGATCAGAAAAGAAGCACTGAATCCTGATGCAATCATTACTCAATGGTTGACACTCCTTTCTGACAAGGGTCCAAGAAAGATAATCATGGATTTGTGACTCCGAGATTACAGAAGGATATAGCAGCTGGCAGTGCCTATCCTTCCAAACTATTGATGGTATGTACAAAGCAAATGGAATAATATGACCCCAGAGTTGCAAAGGAAAGAGCCTCACTCTTTCCATAATTTCATAAATATGGTTGAAAGATTGTGCAAGCAATCTAGGTTTCAGAACAAAAAGGAGCGGGATGGCTACCACTTATTTATCATCCTCCTATTCTCCTCCATCCAATACCACATTGGACAAGAGAAAAGAATGATGAATGTAAGAGTACGGAATCAATTAAGATGGATAGGCTTGCATCTTATAATGGTTTCTATCTTAAGTAGGGGGTGGGGGTTAGAAAAGTAATGGACCTTAGGTAGATCACCTTGTATTACAATCTTTTCCCCTAGATGTTTAATTAAGTGTTTTGCTTGAGGACAAGCAAAAGGATAGTTGGGGAGAATGATGGGTTTAAATATTCCAGCCTTTTTTGTGTTGTTTTTATATGCTTTCAAATCTTTTGCACATGATCTTCCAAATACTTTTCAAACATTACCATCATGATATACTGTCTTTTTATATACTTTGCAAAACCTTGAACCTATTTTTTTAATATGAAATATGGTGATGATATTTATCAATTGAATGATTTGAACATGAGTATGTATGCAATATAGATGAGATTCTATGGTTCAGTTATGAAGGTTATTTGCGTGCATATGTTTTGTGGATTAACCCTTGTGCAACAACAAGCACATTGCATCAAGGAGAGAAGAATTTGCAGCAAGTCACAGAACAGGGGAATTGCAGGAAGTTGAAATCAAGCCGCCAAAAGTGTAGGTAGATGGAAGTTGAATGTGAATCATTATGGGAAGAAATAAATGCAGAAGAAGTAGACTTGTTCCAAGATTCTAAATGCAGCTTATGTGTTTCTCACATGAGCCGTTGCATAGGAATTCTTATTTGAATGAGATTCTCCTTCCTCTATTCAGTTAGAATTAATAAATCAATCTTAACTCTGTATCCTAATATCTAGGAATAGATTCCTGATTGTAGTTAGTTGGTAGTTGAATGAGACTCTCCCGTTTTATATAAGTTAGCGGATGAGCTCAAAGTCAAATTAGTTACTCAGTTGTTAGTTGTTTTATTCAATATTAGAAGATACAAAAGTTAGTTATTTTCTCCAGACATGAATTGTTGAAATGCAATTATTGAATACAATCTCCAAAGAAGATTTTGTTTGAAGTATTTCCATGATATGGAATGAATGAAACTATGTGTTAAGTGGATGCATGAGTATTTGAGTTAGATTTAATTTCCAACTAAGTTAGTCCCTTGAGCCGGCCACTCAAGGTACTGATCTTCACTTCATTTAGTTTCTTATTCATTTATGCATTCTTGTTAAAGTTGTTTTCCATTATTTTATAAATGCATTGTGAGTTAAGTAGAATACTCTTGTTGTTAATTACAATAGCTATGGTTCATGAACAAATGTATAATTGATCCATCTTAGTCCTCCAGAGGTTAGCATTAGCTTTCTCATCATTTTGAATGGTTTTGGATCTATTCTGTACTTTTCTGTTGTCAGCAGTTATCTACAGCTTATGTTGAAGGTACCCATAGCCACTAGGTTCTATAACTATTTTACTATTCTTGCATTTCTGTGAATTCGAACAAAGTAGAATAATCTAAGTAGGTTTGAATAGGATAGTTTAGGAGAATATGAGCCCCCAAAGGCACATATAGTGTAGTACCATCATAAGACTATGCACCTTGGTTGATAATTTAATGTAGGTGTATAATGTCAAGTGGACTATTCAGATAGGTTTACCCCTGGATTGTGTCAAGTCTGTTGGTTTTTCTTCTGAATCAGCATTAGGGTTTGCCAGTTCTAATGCACAGGCAGATTCAGCCAACTGAATATAGGAGGTTGCGTGAGCTCCTCCCCTTCACTTCTGGTTCTGCCGCACCAAGGGGGGTTTCCCTATTTGATAAAAGTATAACCTTGACTAGCTCAATGACAGAAGGATTTAACTTGACATCAACAGGCAGAATACTCTCATGTATGGACCAAGATTTGTGTAACAAATCACAAGGTTGGCAACATTCTTGGACATGATGTCTAGTTGGGTATGAGAGCATGCAAGGATCCTAATCCTGCTCCTACAACTAATAGATGGAAGGAAGAGATGGTTTGATTTGAATTTTGGATGCAAAGCTGGACATGGTGTATAACCTCAACACAGAGCTAGATTGGTGCCTATCCAGGGCTTGGAGTCGGTAGACATACACCTGTGAATGATCAGCATGAATAGCTAAAACTGGATTTCAGGGAGATACACATGATATCTGCCTTACAAATATCTCCCAATACAGAGTGTTAAGCTGTCTATACTTATGGCATCCCTATTGCAGTAAGAAAGATACATGCAAAACTGGAGACAGAATCAGCATAACACATGCAAACATAGCATTATTCATATAAGATTAACCATGAAATTAGTGGATTCATGCCAAATCGTACAACAGGAGATACATAAACTCACAAGTTTAGCTATACAGAGCAACCAAAACGAACTGTATTGTGTTACAGAGCCAAAATGTTCAACTTTCAACAACCTAAAAATGAGTAACACTTCCTGCTTATAACAGCCAGAAAGTGTACTACAGCAATTAATTACATGGCTATTACAAAAAATCTGCCAGATACAGTCCTCAGAAGGAATGGCGCTCAGAAAATGTTAATGCAGCAGACAAAGGGGGGCCTCGAGCCACGCGCCACTATCTGGAAGTCTTCATTCTCAATCAGGCAGCCTGATCGCTTGTACCATCGTCCATACTCCTGCTACAGTCGCCATTAAGGGCCTCAACCACCCGCGGTCACTTGAAAACCGTCGCTGCAGTCAAAAAAGAAACTTTCCGCCAAAATGCTTCCTCGCAGGTTCAAAACATACAGGGGAATAATCCAACATTGGTGCCGCGGAGACAACTTTAGTATTTTAAAAATATGGCCGCATGCATACCAAGTGTCGAACGCTTTTGCCGCGCTCGACACACATGCCTTCGTCAAAACCCATCGCCGTGACACAAACCATCGGCCCAACCCACAAATCTCCTGCCAATCACAGCGGTCTCGCCGATGCCTATTTCACATTCCTTGTCTGTCGGTGAGACCAAAACCATCGGCAAGCAACAAAATACCTATGCCGATGTCAAAGGTTACGCCGATGGCCATCTAAAACATTGCCAAGTCGTTCCCTCGGCGAGACATTACCCATCGGAGCAACGAGAAACTCCCTGGCTGACCACACTGCTCACCCCGATACACACATCTTCTGTCGGCGAGACCCTCAACCGTCGGCCAAGCAGAAACATCCTCTGCCGATGATACCATTCACACTGATGACCACTCCATGCTCCCCTCTTAGTGTGACCTACACCGATGACATCGCATCGGCCAAGCCTCCCACCATCGGCACAATTCAAAATACCTAGGCCGACAATACAACTCTCGCCGATGAACCATGGCTTCATCCCTCCGTCGGCCAAACACACGCCGATGATTCTTCATCGGCCAAGCTCCTCACATCGGCAGATCGAAACAATGCTAGCCCGATACACCAAATCTTGCCGATGAACACTTGACTTACCCCCATCGGCATGACCAACACCGTCGGTGGAAACACAATCTTCACAGCCGATAGGCAAAAGTCTTGGCGATATACAAAGAACACACCATGCTATTGATATGATCGCCAAGACACAAGTAAACTTATGCCGATGGGCAAAACATGATGACCCCTTCCTCAAGAAAGATGATGTGGATGCTACAAAACACTGAAGGGGTGCCAACACTTAAATTTTTTTGGATTTTAGGGAAGGTGCCTGCATGAAAAATTGCTAAATCAATTGACAGTCAATTCAGGCACCAACAAAGTCTACAACACATTAATTTTCCTCTACAATGTTCTGTGAAAAACCTACATTCACTAGGAAACAAAAAATAAATATAAATCAAATGAAACATATTCAAAATCATAATTTTTAGAAATCTTATACTATGGGCTACATAATTACAAAATAGCATTTTTAAATGACTTCATTTGATCCCCCATAAGGTGAAGCAAAATTGGTTTTTTGTCAGTATTTTGATAGGTGTGGAGGAGAGTCCATCTAGGGTTTGATTTAAGACTAGGGGGGTTCTTTCCAAGGGGATTTTATCTAAGGGGGGTTTATCTAACCCCATTCAATTAAACCCTTTAGATGGAACCCCTCAAGGCTTAAATAATTAATTTTTCTAAAAAATATTTGATTTCAAACAAAAATTATGATGTCCCATAAATGGGACACACTATTGTGGCAGCACCCATAATGCTCGTACTAAGAATGTTGATGTTTAGTATCAATTTGTGTGCGAAATGGTTGAGAATGGTAACGTTTTGATAAAAAAGTTAACACCTCAGATAATGTTGTAGATTCTCTAATGAAGTCAGTAACCACAAATAAGCTCTCTTGATGTAGGAAGGCCATGGGCCTTGATCACTATATTTACTAATTCTTTTATGTTGCCTCATGGATGTAATAGAGATTTATAATGTCAAGTGGGAGAATATTAGGATAAGGTGACAATAACCTTGCAATCCTAAGTCAATTTCATGTGTCTCCATGATCCTTGGAATGTGTTCTTGGGTGCCTAGAGACATGTGAAATTAAATATTTATTATTTATTTTACTCTAACTAATTGTATTTTCTTTAATAGAGGTGGGACCTATTGAGGGGTGTTTTATGCACATCAACAGTAAGTAGAACAATGATATCTCTACTTCTCTTGAAAGGTAACCTATGAAATGTTTGGATTACACTGTAGGAGTCAATGACAACACTGAGAGGGGGGGTGAATCAGTGTTGTGTTAATTCTTAACTTTTTGCAAACTTTACAAGACAAGTAGAAAGAAATACATTAAATGGTCTGTTGATCTCATATGCACAAGACTAATAGTCAAAGATGTGAACCAAAAACTTATCAATAAAACACAAATATGCACACATAGAGACAAATTATAACACAAATTTTTGGAGTGGAAAACCCTCTCAGGGTAGAAAAACCACTCATGAAGTGCCTCACTGGCTTAACTTTAAAAACTTCTTACAAAGCCTCACTGGATGAGGAAGGTCTCACTGACCAAGGTCTCACTGACCACAAGCCTCATTGGCATACTATGCCTCACTGGCAAACACAATCACTATTAACAAAACATAAAACTTTGTGTGCAAGACATGATTGCCGTTCAATCAGATTTGCACCATTTTATACAACCTTATACCTCCTGTTTGATTTTTCAAATCAAGACCATTTTCTTTTCTGCAAACAAGCTTCATATACAAATCTCTATAAACAATTTTCTTTGCAAATTATCTCTATCAATCTTTTATCAATCACTGCAATCAAAGCTTGATTCCTTGCAATCAAAAACATTTCAAAAACCTGCAAGTGTCTTTAAACATTCTGATATTCTTGTAAGAACATTTCATTATGAAGAATATCTCACAATATTTCTTTTACTTTGCAAATTAGTTCACTCAATCATTCATCTGTATCATCAAATTATTTTCATCATTGATCTACATAACCTCTACACCCACTCTGTCAATGTGAAGCAAATAAATATGAGAAACCTCTCCGTATACTGCAAAATCAATAACCTTTCATATTCTTCAAATCACAAAAAAAATTCAATCTAATTATCTTTGCATTATCCTCTTTTTCAAAATCTCTTGATCTTCTCTGCAATTTTTATCAACTTGAATGTCTTCAACAATTTATTTTTCAATCTGCCCTTGTATTCTTTCATCTGCCCTACATAAAACAAAATCATGAAAGAAGTCCAAACATCTTTGATCAATGCTCTGTCTGAGATCTTCTCCATGAAAACCTTTCATATTCTATGATCAAACTTTGATATTCTTCTGTGTGCAATGACTCTTCAATTTGCATAAATAATTTCTTCAAAAAATTGTGTCAAACCACTTTTCAAAAATACATCTCTGCAAAAAGATTGTCAATAATTTTTCTCAAACAAATCATCTGTAAAAAAAATTTGCTCTCCTTGTCTTCTCTTGCCTTCAATTTTTTTTAATAATCTGCCCAAAAAGAAATTAAAAAAAAAACTTCTTGCAAAGATGGCATATAATTTTCATGACATTAAGAGCCCCCAATAAAATAGGAGATAATAATAAAGTTTCTAAAATAAATAAAGCCACAAATGTCTTAGTGATAGGCTTTCGTCTTTAGAAACGTTAATTTTTATTTTTTTCTTAATACGATGCCTTTTTCTATGCATGAAAATCGGGCTTCATAATTAATTCAATGTCATTCGATGGTTTTGAAAAGAAAGCATTATAAGCAACAAGAAAATCGGGCCCCCTTCAAATATACTATGCTCCTTACCAATAATTTGATGCCCTTTTACCAAATGAAAGAAGATCCACATTTTTCGGGCAAAAAAAGAAAACTTTATAAACTTAGTTTAACCCCTCCAAGGCATTGGGCTATGATGCTTTCTTTTCAAAGATCTCTAAGTTATTTCCCTTAAGAAAAACATTTGGTGCTTTTTCTATAAGCAATTCGTGACCAAAAAACATTTGATGCTTTCAACCTTTTAACAAAGACTTTATTAACTGATGTAGGAGGTGGAAATAGGTGAAGCCACCGGTAAAGCTTATGTCGCAAGGACCCTTTAGGAGGTAAACATAAGTGATATGACTTGCAAGAACAATTAAGGTAAGTCCATGATTATATCATCTTCTAATTAGGATCCATTGATGATCTTTCTACATGATACAAAATTCTAGTAGAGTATGTAATTTACCTCCTTTGACATCCACTTGCTTCATGATTACAATTATGCACTGTTTATAAAGTCATGTTTTATCACAACAATTGTTGAATATCTTTCACTCATGACATTTGAAGAAACACCTGTGAACATGACTCAGTCTAATGATTTGAAGACAATACAATGAAGCAACCTGAGGTAAGCATGACATTATTCTGACCAAGAGCAACCAAGATACTATGATTTCATCACAATCAATGTGACCACCATAAGCTTGTGCAAGAACAAATCACCTTTCATAAACTTGAATTATCAAGAACTAATGAATATACATGTCCTCTACCTGTTTCCTTATGTATCAAACTAATGAGATAAGTTTAACTCATATGACTTCCCTTCAACCATGGATGTTGACCATTATCAATTGAGTCCAACAACTCAACATCTTGTGTGAAGAAATGACCAAGAAGAACAAGAAGCATAATAACATAAATGCACTGCAACTTACCATCAAACAACTTGATTCCTGCCACATACTGCTATTACATCCTTGAAGACACCACACTATATGAAAGATATATACTTATCAAGATTGAGTGAACAACTCCTGATTGATTCCTGTCATAAGTGAACAACTGTGAAATGCATGATCATTAACAACCTGTGTCAGTCCTGCAATCCTGATGATACCTTGTGAAGATGCACAACAACTCAACTCTCTCAATACCTTTTGACATCAATGACAAACTATCACCATCATACACTAAGGTCCATGTTAGCTGGGTGACAACTATGCTGGATCAACTCAATGGTCAATGTGTCTTGTTTGGTCAAGGGGCCTATGTTGGTTGAATGACTGTTGGATCAAAATGTGTTGGTCTCTCGAATCAAACTAATATTATTTTGAGTTCAAGCCCTAAATCTAACCTAAACCAGCCTATCAAAGGAAAAAAAGATAAAAAGAGGAGAAGGGATAGAGATTTCTATCTTTCTATTTTAACGAGAAATGGGCAACATCTGTAGCTGACTTTAATTTCATTTAGTGAGGACACGACCTATAATAACCTGCAATATGTTGCCTAGTATTTCACACAATCATACACATTACATATGGGAGAGTCTAAAGATAATTTGAGATATCAAAATAATAAGTAAGAAAATACCATATTAAATGTGCAGTAAGCAAACCTTATTCATCAATCTCTTAAACAAAATTATGCATACGCTAGGTCTCATCAGAAATCACCAAATGTAAATGAAAGATGCAAATACATTATGACAAAAGGTAGGAACACTAAGAATATTGATAATTTTCCATTAATTGGCACCAAATTGGTAGATTACAAATTACGGCAAGATTCCCACACCTCAAATGTATGAATGTTGCCCTTACATGCCTTGACAAAATTATAGTAGTCTAGCCTGCTTGTGAAGAGTATGTATTCCCCCCTTAAAAATAAAAAAACCATCCCTCTATTTATGTAGGTTACATTGCATTACACATTACAATTTATCAAAGTCAGATTACATTGCACCTTACAATTTGTGAAAGTTGGATTCCATTTTCAAATTTTGATTCACCCTTATAGGGTAGGACCTATTTTAGAAGTTGTAATTTTACAAGTTACAATTCTAAGGCTACACCTTCACCATGGGTAGGATAGTTCCAATATGGTTATTTTATAAATGATTTGCAAGAAAAATTGAATTCATCACTCCTTCTTCATGTCACTATATCTCTTTAGCCAATAGGCACAAATCACTTTGCATAGTTGTAGAAGATAGGTCTCTCCAAGCGCAATATGCATTCATCATGACCTAGCATGCATCCATAGCATTTTTAGCCTCCTAGACCTACAATTAAATAAGAAAATCATCAAAATCCTCATAAACAAATCAAAATACATCAATAGTCATCATGATATATCATTCTGGTTTTTGAGTTCATCAATTGTGAGTTCTTGGAAAATTTGTTGCCATAGGAAACTTCACAAATTTTCCTTCAGCATAAGTCTTCATCCTCAGATCTTTATCATCTTGGATCTCTTCTTCCAACCCTATACTTTATCTCTACTCAACTACAAGAACTTATTGCCTTCATGTTTAGTTATTTTGTGTCCTCTGATGATCTTGGCCCTCGAATATTCTATAATGAGTCACATAGTACTTAGTTTTAGACGTGGCATGTGAAGCTTCAACTGTGTTTGGATATCCCCAATCTGCCTTGCTTATGTAAAGAATATGATAGACTTCCTCAACCAGATATCCAATCCATCTTGATGTAATGAATTCCCAACCTAACCTAATTTGGTTAATTAAAGAATGTGACATCCTGAACTGTATTTGGACTGACTTCCACTTCATCTGGTTGTCAAAAGAATACAATGGAATGTCTAGTTAGAAAAGGAATGTGCAATATCTAAAAAAATGACACCTAATCAGTTTCTGTACTTTTATTGGATTCAATTGTACATGCCCCTTCTTCCTTGGCCTTACTATATGTTATTAGCACCACAGTGATTGCCTTCTTGTCATAAGCCTGGGCTTTATTCCAGATGAACTTTTTTGAGGCCAACCAATCATGAATGTCATGATCTCATTGCTCAGTTTGTGTCTCATCAAGAACTTCATGTTCCTATCTTGTACAACCTAATCCTAACCATCATGTTGGTCTTGTGTCTGGTCATGTTTCAGATTAGGTTTTTATCTTGGTCATTTGGTTGCTCCATATTTTCATCCTTATTATCACCAACTGAATGATCTTCCATATCCTAGTCTTTATCCTGGTCAACATCTCCTTCTTGATGTTCTTGACATTGATCATCCATATGTGTCACTTCGCCTTGATCCTTATCTTGATCCATATGTGGATCCTCTTCATGTTGATCAACTTGATGCTGATCTTCTATATGCATATCTTGCACTCTGTGTGATGAGCCAAATGATTGACTCGTTTAATTATCAATATTTTCATGTTTTGATAAACTTTTAAAAAACATATTGGCATATAAATACATATTATTATAATTATATTTGTCTTGAGAATTGATTATGCTTATGTTTTGTTTCCATTACACCTTGATGAAATCTCTTTAATATTGATGCTTGAATGACATTTTCTATGTGCATATCTCAAAATTTGTGGTTTAAGTTGTGGATGTTCAATAAAGGTTGCAACAGTTAAACTTCAGCTGAACTCTAGATAGCTCTGGAGGACAATACTTCCTAAGCATCATCCTCCCCTGAGTCGATGATTTCCAGTAAACACTCCTGAAGACTCTCTAGGCCCTGCAACATGCCCAATTAGCACCTCAAATCCTTGCCACAACTTTAATTACACCACCATATCACTGAACTTAGTGACCCATATATCCGATGGCAAACATCATCTCCAACTATCATTGTTGCTTGGGTGCACCACTATTTTTGGGGAACTCATGGAGTTTGCTTGACTAATTGCTTTACTCAGATCATGGATTTGGAGTTTCTTGCAACTGATTGTGTAGTTAAGCAAATAATACAACTGGTTGTTCCAGCTCCAGTTCATAGGGAATTAGTTAGTAGTTAGATTTACTTTTCAATAAGCATGCAACTGGTTGTTCCAGTTTGCTACAGTTAGACTCGCAATTAGCATTCCTTTTTCAATAAGGCTCGATTGTATAAGTAGAGGAGCCATTGCACCTTATTAAGTTAGTTCATGTTTTTCCATCAATTTAGTTGTTCATCGTAGTTTGTTTTCAGTAGAAGAAAACTTCTAAGTTTAGGCATGTATGTTATTTAAATTTGAATAAAATACAAATGAAGGGAGATTTCTTTTGAAAGAAGTTGTTGATCAAAGAGGATCGTCTCCCGCTGGGAAAGTAGGGCCTGCTTCCCCATCTTGGAGGAGATCTCTCAGTATTCTGTCTGTATCATTTTACTTTCGTTAATTTCTTTACAACAAAGTGTTATGTGTTGTTTTTCTATCATGCGTTCTCACCTACAAGTTTATTCCTCCAAAAATAGAAAATTATAAAAAAATCAGATTTGTTATCTCCTTAAGCATTGTGATGTTCAGAGTATTGCATGTCTGAGAAGAAACAATATGTTTCCTTTCTGTTCATCTCTTATTTTTCGCAAGTGTGTTCATTTCTAGAAATTAGATTAAACTCCCATTTCAACACGTGTGTTTGTTTCAAAGCAATTAGATTAATGTTTATTTCAGCAAATGTTAGAATAGTTTCTTTTTTTTTCAAGCAAGTGTTTCTTTTCAAGAAAAGTAAGGTAGTTATTTTATGAGCAAGAAGATCAGAACTACAACCATGCAAGGATCACCAAACCAATCTCTGGTCCTCAACCACCCTATAAAGAAAAGCCCCCAACAAACAGTCTTATCACAGATTGCTCCAGACACCTTCAAATTGATAAAGAGTAAATGATGATGTATTAACAAAGCCTACTCTGACTTCATCACTGTGTGCTTTCTCTTGTTCAACCGAATGTTGGGAAGCATCAAGTTGGATGTTCTCTTGTTGAGGCCCTTTCTCTTTCTGAAGATTATGTAGAATGTCACCCAGATGTATATCCTCATGTTGAACAGATATGTCTAGCTGGACTATATCTGAATGTTGACTATCTAGTTGCTCCTTTTGTTTTACATCCGGTTCTCCTATATGTAGAACTTGGGTGAAATTTCAGAACTATGTCACACTTTTATAAAGGGAATGACCAACACAAACATATTTTTCCAACTTAAACGTCAAAAAAGTCATATGTATGTTTTGAATTTTAAAATGACATAACTAATGAAATGTAGAATTTTTAAGCTAGTGTATGCTTATAATTTTTTAATTTTTTTTAAAATAGGTGGTGTAGAGTATAAGACTCTACATTTTGTATTAGTTGCAGCACATCTGTGGGTTTCAGTTTGTGTCTGTGAATGTTTCTGAGTAGGGCCGCAAGGGTTTCATTTTGCTAGAGCTGTGGAACCCGCCAAGTGTTGAGCCCCAGTTTCAAGCTGCACTTATGTTTCTCAGTATCAACTTTAATGCGGATCATGCCACGTAGTGGAAGGTATTTCAATATTGTTTCTAAGTTACACTGCTGCAGAGCTTACCAAGTGTCAGCTTCTGCGGGTTGTTTCTATATGTTCACTATTAAGTGAAAGATGGAGGTAGACCCCAGTATAGAGTATCAAGTAAAGTGGAATGTGCCACATGGTGGATGTGGTGTCTAAGTAAAAGGCTTTCTAACTTTTTCTCCGATGTTAATAAATGTTTATCAAATGAGGCAGAGCCTGACATGTGTCAACCTCCGCGTGAATCTCAAAGGGTTTCAAATGTTAAGTTTCAACACGCGGATGGTGCCACATCTTAGTTGTTGTGAGCGTGGAAGGTGCCACCTATCCCTATTTCTTTCTTTTGAAAGTTACTAAATGGAGGGTTGTGGGTCACATTTCTACAGTGTCTTAAAAGTTTCAATGTTGCGGATTGCGACAATTATCAAAAGTGGAATTCCCCCGAATATAAAGACACGGTTAAGTAAAGTAAGGCAGATAAGGACACGTATTGTTTCTAAATGCCGTGGAAGCCGCCAAGTGTCATCTTCCTGTTTCTTCCGGAGAGATGGAGTTTCAAGTTGTGAGCGTGGATGCTGCCATATGTTGTGGGGTTTTAAGTCTCAAATAAAGCAGAAGTTGCCAAGTGTCTGTACCTGATTTAGAGGAAATATGCCACATATGTTTTTCTATAGCCAATGGGTTTGCAGAAGGAATAACTATCTCAGATTCGAAGATCTTTTCTGTCAGACACTTCAAGTTATCTCTAGTCCAGTTAGACCATTGGGATTCGACTGTTGATCTAAAGTCGATCATATGTTATAAATATGTAATATCTATTATGAAAAGGGGGCTCTCTTTTTACAGAGTTAAAATTCTAATTTTTTGATAGAGAAATTCATATTGTTTTTAGAGCTTTCTGTCAGAGATTTCATAGAGAAGTTTGAGACTTTTGCCGTGACCAGTGAATATCATTTGCCTTTATTTTTGTTATTCTTGATTTAGAAAGTGAGTTTAATTGTGAATGTAATCTATGCCTCTTACGTTGCTTGAAAATTAATGAGAAAGATGGAGTTCTGTGCCTTGGTTGATATTTCTATGTCATTGCAAATTGTCTTGTTGTGAGCCTTTGATTTTATTTATTTTATCTATTATATTAATCATGTAGCATCTGCTCTTTAATGTGACTAAATCTTGAGGGTAGCTTCATTGTGCTTAGTTGAGAGAAACACTTTATTTTAGGTGCATCGCCATAGATAGATTTGCTTTTTTTGTATCTGTAATTTTGTTAAGTTTCTCCCCTTTTCCTCAAAACCCATTTAAGATAGAGAAGAGATAGCTTCTTTAAAATCTGGAGGTTGTTTCAGGTAGCAAGTCCCACATTTCTGAAACTTCCCATGTTGGTGTTGGAACCTGTGTAATTTTATACATCAACAGTTTTTGGCATGCCCAGTGGGACATCATTCTTGAAATTTCTGTCAAGATTGTATGAACTAGGGAGCTACACAGAGTCAGAGTTGTAGACCTGTGACTAAAGCTCAATCTGCTACTAATCCATGTATTCTTTTGCCACCACTGGTAGCTAATCCGAGGAGAAGACAGAACCAGTTTGCAGCAACACAAGAGCAAACATGGGAGCACCTATAGCCCCAAGGAATTATGCAAATTAGAACACTGGCAGTCCTCTGATTCTCCCAATACCACCAGCCACTTGGGACCCTATTCCAGCCAACGCCCTGAAGGCTCTACCCAAATTTAGTGGGGAAGATTTCAAGACACCTGAAGAACATCTGCAGGATGTTTCTGATGTGTGTGCGGTCCATGTCATTACCCAACAAAATGTGGCTATAAGATTGTTGGCAGCTTCTTTCAAAGGAAAGGCTCTGGATTGGTACAGATCTTTAACTCCAAACACGATATCTACATGGGATCAACTTGGTGACACTTTCTTTGAAAGATTTAAAGAAAAGGGCGATAAATCTTCCTTGCTGCAACAATTGATCACTATCAAAAGGGCACCAGAAGAAGCTATGACTGATTTCAATTCAAGATTTCAAAAGACTTGGGAGAGAATTCCTGCTAAAGCAAGACCATCACCAGGTATGGCTATTGTGTTTTATGTTAAGGCTCTAAACTCAGATATATCAGTAATGATTCAGTTACTTGGTGGTCAGACACTACCAGAAGCTTATGAGTTGGCAGTCAAGGCTGAAAATAACTTAATAGATGCTAGAAAGTTGCCCCCAAGGCCTCCTATGCCCATGTTCCCATAGATTACCTTACCTTTGCCTCAAGAAGCCCCTAATCCTACAGCCCTACCAGTATCTATGTATGCATTCCCTCAACAACTTGCTAAGACAGTAACTCCCCCTGCTCAATCATCTGAGATGGATGATGTCAAGAACATATTAAGGACTTTCTCCAATGAGATCATTAATCTAAAGAGATAGCAAAATCCCTATCCAAAACCCCCTTATCAAGGTTATCAAGGAAATAGACCTCCCTTTCAACCAAATCAATACTAGGGCCCTCAGAGGCAATCTAACCCTCAGCCTTCAAACTAGTTGGTCACAGTCCCTACACCCTTACAAACTGTCCCTCCTAATCCCAACAGGGAAATTGTTCCAGGGCAAAATAATTTTCCAGATGACACAAATGCTTGGTGTTTTCCTTGCAACAATGCTCATATGCTCAGAGACTACCCTAAGGGAAATTTACAGCAAAAGATTGTAGAGTGGAGAGGATTAGAAGGGTAATTTGCAAATTCTAACACTCCACAATATCAGTCTCTTGGTTTGCAAAATGCACTCCTTGTGGCCCAGATGCAAGGAATGTCCTTACAGGAGGAAGAGGAAATAGCCCCTGAACATGCTTTATTTTCATGGATTGAAGATGAAGAGTCAATGTACTTGAATGAAGCATCTACTTCCAAGAAGCCATTGGTGCAATCAGATTACTATACCAGGGCAAAGAGGAGAATGATGGAACAACCTGAAGTCACTAATAACAAGATCATGGGGAATTCACCTTTTCAGAGTCATCAGAACACAATTTCTAGACATGAAATGCCCCAGCCTGTGCAAAATCAAGTAGCCTCAGGTCAAGTGCAAGAAAGGTCAAGGTACCCTTATTACCCAAAGACCCAAGCATTAGGACTTGTGAATGTGGTGGATCAGCTAAAAAGAACCCCAACACATGTGTCAATATGGCAGAAGACACTGTTGCAAAAGGCTCTGCAAAATCAAGAAGCCCCTAAACATACTGGTGCTATAGGAGGGTCTGCTGATAAAGAAAAGCCACGACTCAAAGATATTGTACCTCTACAGACAACAACACTGATGAATAATGTGCCTGGGGTAGGTAGACCTAAACCAGATCCCTTTTATTTGACTCTAATAGTTGGGAAGAAACTATTGCATATTGCAATGATAGACTCTAGGGCTAGTACTACAGTAATGCCGAAGAAAATAGTAGATGCTTTGAAAATAAAATATGAGCCACTTGCAAGAGGGGTCATGCAGTTAGATGGGAAATCTGTGCAAACAATAGGGAAAATTAAACAACTCCCATTGCAACTATACACTTGCCCCAATATAATTGTAAATCAGGATTGGTAGTCATAGATATTCCCCCTGTTTTTGGTTTATGCTTATCCAGAGATTTTATAGCTAAGATAGGAGGTTATATGTCACTAGATTGGTCACACCTCATTTTGAGAACCAAATATGGGACAAAGATGAAAATACTGTCTGAGCCATTATCAAAAGACTATATCACAAATGAACCAACCCCAAAATTGGAAGTAGCCCATGCTATGCTAAATAAAGAGGAAAGAACCTTTGCTGAAGAGTTAGGAGACTGGACTGAACATGATTAGCAAGAAGAAGAAAATAATCAGTTATTGACCATGATGCAGAGTGATCCCTTTAGAAATTATGACTCAACAGGTCTTGGCACTTATGTCATATTTGAAGAAGACCAAGAGGTTCCTAAAGTTTTAAGGATAGAAGCATCACAGATTCAAGAATCTGTTAAAGACTCAGAAATTTGGACTCTAAATTTTGATGGGGCTAGAAGTAAAAATGGAGCAGGAGCAGGGATTTGCCTCACTGCCCCAAATGGTGAGAAGATTCTAAGAGCCATCCACTTTCATTTTGCTTGTACAAATAATGATGCTGAATATGAATCTTTGGTTCATGGACTTATATTGGCAAAGAAAAAAGGAGTAAGAAATCTGGTAGTGAAGGAAGATTCTAAACTAGTAGTGAAGCAAATCAAAGAAAAGGCAGTGGCCAAAAATGTAAGAATGAGATCCTATAGGCACAGAATTTGGAACCTAATAGATGGTTTTGAAGCTTTCAATATTGAAGTAGTCCCTAGAGCCCAAAATTCTGAGGTTGATAGGATGGCACAGATTGGTTCACAATTTGATCTAGCAACTGATCTACTAGTCAATAATGAGTCAGTTAAAATTATAGTAAGGCCAACTATCCTAGACAATGACCAAAATTGGCAAGTTTTTGAAAATGATTTTCAAGTACTTTCATTTTTGCAACAATCAGGAGAATTTGCTGATCAATTGCAACCTAAAATTGAAGAGGCATACAGTGATCAAATTATTCTACTGAAGTCAAATAAGCTCCCTAAAGGATTGATCACCTTAGAAAACTTATTTGACCTAGAAGATGTAAGCCTAGAGAAGAAGAGGTTTCAAGAAAATAAAGAAGATTATTCTGAAATCAAAGTTAGTGAAGGGAGAAAATTGAAGGTTGGAAATTCTGCAGCTCAACAAGAAAGGGAGAGATTGATTGATTTATGTGAAAAATATGATAGGGTGATTGCCTAGACCTATGAAGACCTCCATGGTTACAATAGAGATATCATCCAACATACCATAGAGCTTACTGAAGGATCTAAACTAGTCAGATAGAAACAAAGGCCAGTGAATCCTAGGATTGAACCTTTAATGGTGGGTGAGTTACAAAAGCTTTTAGAATCAACGATTATTTTCCCAATTAAGCACTCAACCTGGGTATCAAATTTGGTATTAGTTAGGAAAACAAATGGTGACATAAGGCTCTGTATAGACTTCAGAGATCTGAACAGAGCATCTTTGAAAGATCATTATCCCCTTCCCTCTATGGAACAGATTTTGCAAACTATGGCTGGATCAGAGAGGTTTTCTTTATTGGATGGTTTCTCTGGATACAATCAGATTTGGCTGGCTTCTGAAGACCAGCATAAGACTACATTTACTACAAAATGGGGAACATTTGCATATGCAAAGATGCCTTTTGACCTTTCAAATGCTAGAGCTACCTTTCAGAGAGCAATGGATGTAGCATTTGGGGAACTTATAAACAAAATCATCCTAATTTATCTAGATGATCTCATTGTTTTCTCTAAAAATGTTGTAGATCATTTTGACCATTTAGAGGCTATTTTTAAGAAATGCCAAGAGTTTGGAATATCCCTGAATCCCAAGAAGTGTATCTTTGTAGTGCCTTAGGGTAAACTGTTAGGGCACATAGTATCAAAGGAAGGAGTCTCTATTGACCCAGAAAGAGTCACTGCTATAATGAATCTATCTCTGCCAGTCAATAAGAAAGCAGTTTAGTCTTTCTTAGGGAAGATCAACTTTGTCAGTCGATTCATATCTGACTTTGTAGGTTTGCTTAGACCCATGACACAGTTGCTAAAGAAGGACCTGGTTTTCAAATGGACTATAGAGGGGAGACATGCTTTTGAAGAAATCAAAAGAGCCATTTCAATGGCCCCAGTGCTCAAAAATCCAAACTTTTCTAAGTCTTTCATAATGTATGTGTTTGGAGGAGAATTCAGTGTTGCTGCTGTTTTAACTCAGAAAGATGATCAGCAAGAAGGAGAGCACCCAATAGCCTTTTTCTCTAGGACTCTCAAGGAATATGAAGTCAGATATAATTTTGTAGAAAAACAGGCATATGCCATGATAAAAGCCCTTAAGAAATTCAGACATATGGTCACAGGGAATAAGATTCTAATATTAGTGGCTCATTCTAGTGTTAGAGAATATATTATGGAAGGTGAGATCACTGAAAAAAGAGCCAATTAGATAACAAAGATCCTTGAATATGATGTAGAGGTCAGACCCACTAAGTTAGTCAGAGGCAAAGGATTGTGCCAATATATGGCTCAGGATATGGAGAAAATGATTACTGAAGAAATAGAAAAAGAAAATGTATTGAAGATACAAGAGGTTGATCAAGATTCTTGGGTTTAGTTTATGAAACATGGGGTTTTCCCAAATCAGCTCTCTTATGATAAAAGAAGATACTATAGGTAGCAAGGGGCCCATTTTGTATTAATTGACCATACTCTTTTCAGAAGAAATGCTGGTGGTATACTTTTAAGATGCATAGAAAAGGATGAGGCCCAAAGAATACTACATGAGTTGCATCATGGAGCCTCAGGTGGACACTTTTCGGCAAGGACCACTGCAATAAAAATAACTCAAGCAGGATACTTCTGGCCCACTCTATTTGTAGACTGTTATCAGCTGGTTAAAGAATGCCAGTCTTGTTAGTTTTATATAGGGAAAAGAAGAAATGCAGCAATGCCCCTAAGTCCCATAATTGTGGATGAACCCTTTGCCCAATGGGGTCTTGATTTTATTGGTATGATCAACCTAGTGTCAAGTATGGGACACAAATGGATCTTAACTGCCACAGATTATTTCACCAGATGGAATGAAGCAGTGCCACTCAAGGAAGCAATAGAAAAGGTAATATTAGATTTTCTAGAAGGCATCACTGCTCATTTTGGCCCTCCTCGTACCATTATATCAGATAATGCTAAAGCATTTTTAGGAATAAAAATATCTGAGTTTGCACTAAGGTATGGAATTTATTTGAAGACTTCTTCAAATTATTACCCTCAGGGTAATTGTCTAGCAGAGTCCACTAACAAAAACCTAATTAGACTCATTAAAAGGATAGGGACTGATCATCACAGAGAGTGGCACAAGCTACTTAACATAGCACTATGGGCTGATAGAATCACACCAAAACAGGTGACAAAGATGTCTCCATATGAGCTATTCTATGGTAAGCCAGCTGTGATGCCACTAAGCTTAGAGATCCCTGCTTTACAGTTGTTGAAACAGATTGAGATTGAAGAGAATGGTCCCATGTAGGTCAGACTTGCTGAATTGCTGGAAGTGCAAGAAAAAAGAGAAAAGGCACATGAGTCACTAATGAAACATCAGAAAATAATTAAAGACTCCTTTGACAAGAAGACTTCAAATCTATTTTTTGAAGTTGGCTCAATAGTGTTGAAATGGGATGAGAGAGCTGCCAAGCCAGGTCGACACAGCAAATTTGAATCACTATGGACCGGTCCTTACAAGATTCGTTCCTGTAAGCAACAAAATTATTTTGAACTTGAGACAATGGAAGGTGAACCTAAGGAGATTCTTGTGAATGGGATCTATCTGAAGCATTTTAATTAAGCAATGTCTTTTTTGTATCATAGTTAGTTAGTTTCCCTTTCTAGCTTTCCTGTTTTCCCGCTTTCTTTTCCTACTTTCCTTTTTAAATAAGTGTTCATTGAACACGTGGCCGTAGTGCAAGTCCCTTCTCTTTGTATCTCAAATTCACTAATGTTGTCTCCAATCCCCAAAATTCCTGAAGTACACACTTTTCGCAACCACTATCATAATGTTTCTGACACATAGGCCTATGCTGATTTGAAAAGATACATTAATGGTTTCTTGGCGTTAATGCCATTTATAAGGCATGATGTGTCATTAAAGCCCCATTAATAGGAGTTAAATTGTAAGTATGGCTCTCATTTTGTTTCTATCTCTCTGCTGTGAAAATGTTGTTGCCTACAATTCTCATCCCTAGCAAACCCTTCCTAGCCGAGTGTCATTTCTTTCACGCAGTTTGTATTTTTGTTGCGTCGAAGCTCCCCGCATTCTCCCTATAGGCATAGATATGTCAGAGGCACAATCTTCTCAGGAGGGGCTCAAAATCTATGAATCAATTGATAGGCTTCTAAGCAGTAAATCATATGCCTCAGCACCTACACAGCCTAAAAAGACCTATCCAAGGACGAGGGTTCCTGATGTAGGGTTTTTCGTAGACCCAGAGAAGGTTAAAGATTTTGCAGATGGTATCATTGACCTAGCCCTTCAAAAATTTACCAAGGCTCTCCATGAAGGGGCACACCAAAGATGTATTCAGAAGGTGAAGAAGGCAGAGTTTGAAACCTTTGGAATGAGGATTTGGACCTCACAATTGGCACATTTCATAGTTCCAAGTGTGCATCCGTGTCCTGACCTAATTGATATGTGCGCGGAACTGTTTCATGCGCCCTCATACACCATTCAACAGGGTCCCTTTATGGTACAAATTACACCAAAAGCCATAAGAGACATGTTGGCCCTGTATCATGATCGAATGGCCACATTCCCCACCATTGCCAAAATGTAAAAGACAGGGTCAAATGTCAATAACCAGCTAAGGTTTCTCAACTCAAAGTTATAGTTGCCAGAAGAGAATACACAGATTCCCACATTACCTACAGGGAGGGCACAATTCACTCAAGCCAGTCAAGAGGCACTGTCAATGATGGCTTTTATTTTTGGGATGAAAGAAGACATTACAGTCTACGACTGGGAAATTGCTATCCTATTCAGATTAAAGACTATGGATAAATCATAGGAGTTCTGGTTAGATTTTTTAGAACAAATTGCTTACTCAATGGCCGATCAACTCATCAATTTCAAATCCAAAGGAGTTTTCAGGTATTCTGCTTACCTGTTTCATTTAATATTATATCAGAATTATGGCATTTTTGCACAAAATATGCAATTGAACATGTATGACCCAAATTTTGGGCAAAATAGAACTATTCCTGTGTCTGCATGGACACATGTGCTATTTGAGACATCAGACCCTTATGAATTCTGGGAACTCTTTGTTGCCCCTGTCTTTTACCATATGAGCCCTGAGCCTGTAGAAAATAGGTTAACACTGAGCATCAGGGGTTTCATGGCCAATTCCACCATCTCGTGTGATTATTTCTTTGGCGCCCAAAATACTATCATTAGGGTCCATGGCTTCAATGAAGAGCCTATGCTACTACCTAAAATTTTGACCCCTAGGGTAGCGTTTCTAGAAGTGACCTGGCAAGTGTCTATAGTTGACAATGAGTATGGCACCAAGAGAAAGAAGAAGAAAATGTATGATGTCCCATGGGTTAAAAAGAATATGGCCCTAGAAGTTAGGGATGCTAAGCACCTATTGCTACAAAAGTTAGTCATCTTGGGATTCTTCATCATCGAAGACAAATGGAGGTATGACCCAAATAGTTTTATAGCCTCATGGGTTAGAAGCAACAAGGTCAGAGCTAAAATTGCACATGAGGGTCGCCCCTTTTGGGAGGATAGAAGAAACCCTAAGGAGGATATCCCTAACCTGTATGTGGGATTAACAGACTTGCCTTTTGAGGGGCCCAAGCCATGGGAGACATTTTATGTTAAAGAAAAAACATTTGACCCTAAGATCAGAATGACTACCGGTTTAAGGAAGGCTTTGAAAAACAAGGAGTGGAAGCCAGAGAAGATTGAGGCCTATTGGAAGTACAGGCAGGAAATCTCAGAAATCACCCATTCTTTTGGAAATGTGGATATAGATGAAAGATGGGAACCTATCTGGGATGAGTGGCATCCCTCCCTAGTTTCTATCCCTGATACAAGCAGAATTCACAAGAAGGGTGAAGAATCAGGAGAGGAGGCAGAATCAACTCATACAGTGCAAGGAATAGGGCAGGCTTCATCTGCTACCCCTGCATCTTCATGGCCCCAATCTCTCACTATTTTGGAGAAGCAAAAGGGTGTGGTGTCATCACCAACCATAGGGACACCATCAGTTTCAGCTACTGGAGCTTCCAATTTTGTACCCTTACCACCACCAATAGTGGTTAATGTGGCAGAGAAGGAGTCAGAGGAGGAATCAGGAGAAAGACCAAGGAAGCATAGGAAGTTACACCTGGAACCTGATTAGAAGAAGAAACAGAGCCACCACAACAGCAACTACCACCCACATCTGCTGCTCCTCAGGTAAGTGTTTCTTCTCCTTTTTCCTCTCAGTCTCTTTCTTCTACCTTAAAGGTGTCAATCCCAATAGGCCAAACTTTAGTATTCCTTGCCACCTCTGCTATGCCTATATCTACACTTGCCCCACTTGCTAGTCCTTAAGCCATGTCTTCACAGGCCACCTCATTACCACCTTTTTCCCCTTTTGTACCCAAGAGAGTCCCTCCTCAAGTTGACCCTAGCCAACATTTGCTTATTCCTTATGGATTACCTCAGGGCCATCCTTTTGCTGGAGGCTATATAGCTTCACCTCCCACTTTTTAGGCTTAGGCTGATACAGCAAAGAAGGCTAGAGAAGCCAGGGTGGACAAAAAGAGAAAGAAAGAAAACAAAAGCTTGGCTGTACCACACACGAGGTCTCTCATTGACCCTATTCAACAATAGTTGACTGTGACACATTTGTCTCCAAATGTGGTGAAGCCAAATGAGAAGATGTAGCCTCAGGACTTTGCAATGAATGCAGTAGCTATGGATATGTCCCTTTTTAGACCACAAGACAAGGTCAAACTACTCAATGAAACTACTTCAGCTGTGGCAACAGATTACTTGAAAGTATCTAGGAAGTTGCAAAAAGTTGAAATTGACATGGCTCAAGAGAAGACAAATGGTAGCAACCTTGCTACGAAGTTGAAATCCAAAAATGATGAAATAGAGAATCTAAATAAACAGTTGCAAGATATTGTTTCCTATTAGATTCATCAGGCAACTCAGGCCCAAAATGCTTCTCTGAAAATGGAGTTAACACAAGAGAAAGCTGCAGTCAATGTTTTGAGGCAGGAAAAGGCCACATTGGAGAAGAGGTATCAAGAAAAATTGCAACAAGCTACACAATTTCAGCAAAAGTTGCTAAATGAGCAAAATATTGCTCCTGCAATACAGGAACAACTCCAAGCTGAGCAACAAATGACAAAACAGTTGACACTTGAGTTGGCTAACAGGCCTAAGAATGCTGGAGTTCTGAACCTAGTCAAGGAGCTTTATGTTTCAGTTCAGAAAAGAATCTCTAAGGAGATTGTTCAGCTAAAGCCATCATTGACATTCCTATTAAATGCCCAGCAATTGTGTGAGAAAGTGGAAACTTCAATTCAAGCCACTTTGTCTACTATTTCTCTGAGGGTATCTGACTCTCACCTATGGCTAAAGAAACTATATGATACATCAGATGAGGTTCTATCAGCAGCAGGGATTAGTGAAAGAATGATAGCTGCAAAGAAGGTGAATGAAGTTCTGAGTTGCAACGCAGCTGCTACAAAGTGCCAAGAGCTCCTAGACATTGTAAAAGGAGGAGTCAAAGATATGAAGAGAAACATAGAGGGTTTGATGCAATTGGGTCTTCCATCACCATTTCTAGATAATAATACTGTGCTAATGATTGATGAGATTAAGACTCTGCTTCTAACCAGGCAAAATGATCAATCATATTTTCAAGGTTTAAGTGATTCCTCATCAGCACAGGAAGTAGAAGCTGTCTTGATCCCAATGCCCCAATTAGAATTTCAATTGAAGGCCACAGTTCAAATTTTGCAGACTTTCTCCCACAAGGATATTATAAATCTTGATTTTTCTTTCCAAGATTTGCAGAATAAGCAGGGACTTTCTGATTCAGAATGGTTTGTTTATCAGACAGATTTGCAGAATTTGTGATCCTGGGCATTTTTTTTTAATACACAATTTTGCCACAATTTTGGATTCTTTTTGAGTAGGCTCAAAAGTCCTTGAGGTCGCCAAGAACTATAGAGTATAAGACTCTACATTTTGTATTAGCTGCAACACATCTATGGGTTTCAATTTGTGTCTGTGAATGTTTTTGAGTAGGGCCGCAAGGGTTTCATTTTGCCAGAGCCGCGGAACCCTCCAAGTGTCGAGCCCCAGTTTCAAGCTGCACTTATGTTTCTCAGTATCAACTTTGATGCGGATCATGCCACATAGCGGAAGGTATTTCAATATTGTTTCTAAGTTACACTACTGCAGAGCTTGCCAAGTGTCAGCTTCCGCGGGTTGTTTCTATATGTTCACTATTAAGTGAAGGATGGAGGTGGACCCCAATATAGAGTATCAAGTAAAGCAGAATGTGCCACATGGTGGTTGCATCGTCTAAGTAAAAGGCTTTCTAACTTTTTCTCCTATGTTAATAAATGTTTCTCAAATGAGGCAGAGCCTAACATGTGTCAACCTTTGCGTGAATCTCAATGGGTTTCAAATGTTAAGTTTCAGCACGCGGATGGCACCATGTCTCAGCTGTTGTGAGCACGGAAGGTGCCACCTATCCCTGTTTCTTTCTTTTGAAAGTTACTAAATGGAGGGTTGTGAATCCTTTTTCTACAGTGTCTTAAAAGTTTCAATGCTAAAGGATTGTGACAGTTGTCAAAAGTGGAATTCCCCCGAATATAAAGACACGGTTAAGTAAAGTAAGCCGGATAAGGACACGTATTGTTTCTAAATGCTGCGGAAGTTGCCAAGTGTCATCTTCCTGTTTCTTCCAGAGAGATGAAGGAGTTTCAAGTTGTGAGTGCGGACGCTGCCATTTGTTGTGGGGTTTTAAGTCTCAAATAAAGCAGAAACTGCCAAGTGTCTATACCTAATTCAGAGGAAATATGCCACATATGCTTTGCTACAACCAATGGGTTTGTAGAAGGAATAACTGTCTCAGATTCAAAGATCTTTTCTGTCAGACACTTCCAGTTATCTCCAGTCCAGTTAGACCGTTGGGATTCAACTGTTGATCTAAAGTCGATACTATGTTATAAATATGTAATATCTATTATGAAAAGGGGCTCTCTTTTTCCAGAGTTAGAATTCTAATTTTCTGATAGAGAAATTCATATTGTTTTCAGAGTTTTCTGTCAAAGATTTCAGAAAGACGTTTGAGACTTTTGCCATGACTAGTGAATATCATTTGCCTTTATTTTTGTTATTCTTGATTTAGAAAGTGAGTGTAATTTTGCATGTAATCTGTGCCTCTTACGTTGCTTGAAAATTAATGAGAAAGATAGAGTTCTGTGCCTTGGTTGATATTTCTGTGTCAGTGCAAATTGTCTTGTTGTGAGCCTTTGATTTTATTCATTTTATCTGTTATATTAATCATGCAGCATCTACTCTTTAATGTGACTGAATCTTGAGGGAAGCTTCACTGTGCTTAGTTGAGAGAAACACTTTATTTTAGGCGCGTCGCCATAGATAGATTTGCTTTTATTGTATCTGTAATTCTGTTAAGTTTCTCCCCTTTTCCTCAAAACCCATTTAAGATAGAGAAGAGCCAGTTTCTTTAAAATCTGGAGGTTGTTTCAGGTAGCAAGTCCCACATTCCTGAAACTTCCCATGTTGGTGTTGGAACCTGCGCAATTTTATACATCAACAGGTGGATTTTTTTTTATAAATTTAATTGATGAATTTTAAGTTCGGATATTTTTTGAAAAAAGTGACATCGATGAGATGTCAACAAAAATATAGAAAAATTAATTTTTTTTCTTTAAATTTTATTTCCTAATTAGCTAACTCAAATATCTAGTGCATGGACAGAAAATTAATTTTTGATAAATAATTTTAAAAAAAAATTAAAGTCAATTTTAATAGAACATAGTAGTTTCCATGGGACGTCAACTTTTTTACATTATATAATTTAAAAAAAAACCCTCTTGGAGAGGATTCCATTCTCTAGTGAACCATATATTTTTCAATTTTTTTGAATATGTTTTGCTTATTTATTTCTAATTTTCTAATCAGCTTCATGTTCGATGGGAAAAACCTACTTAAAATAAATAAATAAAAATATATAATAAATTTAATCAAAATATGAAAAAAATTATTTCTACAATCTACGTTCCGAGCACTACAAAAGGGTATTCGTCAATTTTTTTAAAAATGTATCTTAATGGCAGAAATTTGTAGCAAAAGATGAAATTCTTTGAAAATTGTGGGGAAGGGGGATGGACTGCCACATAGGATGCCACATAGACAGTTTCGTCTGGCACCTTACCAAGTGGAACTGTCTAGGGAAGATTTAATAGGGGTGAAACCTTATCGATCGATAAGGTTCCACCCAGAACTATTTTATATAATTGATTTTTTTAAAGTAATTATTTTTTGGTATAGGTAATTATTTTTTCGTACAGGTCTCATACAAACAACAACAGGATTAAAAAAATTAACAAAGGCACACAATAAAAACTTAAAAATTAACATGTATATGTTTTTTTTGTTATTTTAGAACAATATGAAGAATTAGTATAGTTTAATTGAATTTTTTGATTAAGGTTTAATTGAATTTTTTGATTAGGGTTTAATTTTTTTAAAATGGTATTTCAGTGTTTAACTGAATTTTTTACTAGAGTTTAATTGATTTAGTTTAGGGTTTTATTTTTTATTTTTTCAAAGTAGGGTTTGATTTTTTTTAACTTAGGGTTTGTAATTATTGATTTTTTTAAATTAGGTTTTGATTGATATTTTTTAATTAGGGTTTGATTGATTTTTTGTTAATTAGGGTTTATAAAATTTGATAAATACTATACAAAAAGACTCATATATTAATAATAAAAAAATATGCAATACAAATTAACAAAAAATAAACTTAAAAGTATAATTAACAATCTTAGATCTACATCATCCATGTGTGTTTATGTAAACTTCCCCAGTCCATATCCGTGTATGCTCTTTCCTCACGTCGTAAGATGATCTTGAAAATCATAAACGGTGTGGATTTTTATTTTTTATTTTTTAGGTGTTTAAGCAACTTGGATTTCATCACCAAGTGTTTGGCCAAAGCTCGTATTCTGACGAGCTCTATAAATTCCAAGGAGGAGTTTTCATTTTGTGGCTAAGCAGTTGTGTGTTTTAAGCACACCATGAAGTGAGGTGTTTTCATCCCACCAATACCTAGGCCTTAGACAACACCCTTGTGTCATGGATTTGGGCCTCACATACCGCAAGGTATATCAAGGAATCCTGTAGTTGAGCCTTGTTTAAACCTAAATTAGGAAGCCATTGGCCGTTTGTGACATGTGATGCACCAATAAGCGGTTAGCCCTAGGAAGTTATTCACCCCGTGCATTCTTGGAGACAATATAGTGGGCTACGAGTACGGTCCCAATCCTCTGTAGTTAGTGCTCTAAAACATTGGGCCGACACTATATATGAACATGATTAGCATATTGGTGAGCTCACAAACCAAACACTCCCACCTGAGTAGTATAGGTTGTTTTTCTTGTCTCTCCTTTTGTGTAAAAGAGTTATATATACAAAAATGAAAAACCAAAACCTAAATATATTACATATTCCTCATCCAATCCTATCATTCATCCTTATCCTAAAAATCTTTCATCCATTTGTCACCCATAATCCACATCAAAATCCATTATCCTAATACAATCCCATTCATCTCTCATCCATTTGTTAGATCCATTTAATCCACATCATAATCCATCCTCTATCCATTTTCCATCCATAATCTAGATTTTAATCCACTATTCCAATCCAATTTCATGGACATCATCCTAGATGTATAAATCAAACTCCATCCACATCCAATCAAAATCCCCATCCAAGACACTACCTAATCTTATATCCAACACCCCCATACAAACATCAAAACTGGTTCGATAAATTCATTATGGAACCTACAACATCTATGTCCCATCCTTTGTGTGAAGTTCATCCCAAACCTAAATTTATACTAAAAGGATCTCTTCAAATTGACAATTCCCCAATCTCAATATTAGACACATCTCCTAAGTTTAATTTGTTATTACACACATGAGTGTAACATTCAAGAAGTTTATTTAAAGCTTAGATAAAGACCATTCATTAAATACTTAAATCCATATGTTAAATCAAGCAATGTGTCAACCAAAAATGACTATTTATTCATCTAATTTAGACCTTCCTTACATGAAGTAGTCAAGTACAACCATTCCACCTAACAACAAGAATCATGTATGAATATTAGAACTCTCCTAAGTTTAAATTGTCCTTACACATGAGTGTGTAGCATTCAAATAGTTTATTCAAACTCTTAGATTAAGACCATTCATTTTATTATTTAAACCATAATATACAAGCTATACGTTTACCACTTGGACACTAGTTGACTTTCCCCTCACATATACATATTTGTGTAGGCATGAATTAAAAGGTAATTTGTGATGGGGAACAAAAGGAATAGGTCAAGGATTTTTGATCGAAGAAGATCTAACGAAGATAAAAATCTAAGAAGAAGAATTGAGAGAAATTCAACTTTAGAAGGATTGGTTGAATATAGTCAAGAAGCACAAGATCAAATTACTAATGAACAAGAGGAAGAACTTCTTGGGTTTGAACAAATTGAATAAGAAATTGAACAAGATGCAGAAAATAGTGTGACCGAGGAGGAAATTGACGACACAACTTATTTTAACGGATAGAAGAAATTGACTTCTCTTTTCTTCCAAGTTTCCAATATAAGACAAGTTCGAATTGAGAACATTTTTCCAACAAACCTGGTTTAGATTTGGAACATGTTGCAGATTGGAACATTTTGCCAATAGACTTTAACATAGCTTTGACATCAAAACCAAGGTCATTTCTCCTTTCTTTGACATCAATGACAAAAATTCAACAATCCTTTCTTTGACATCAATGACAACAATTCAACAATCTCCCCCTTTGTCATTGGTGGCAACACCTGAATCTAACCTAAATTTGACCATGACAACCATAGCGTTCTCCCCCTTGCTGCATGTATTTAGCACGTACTTTGTTGTAAACACTACATAATTCTCCCCCTTTGACATCAATTACAAAGGGACTCACATAAAATTAACAATTCTAACTTACTCTCCTTGAGGACAATCATCCTACAGGACAATTGCGGTACCAGGGATAAAGAAATACTTTGATATACTACCCCTAGATGAATACATTCTATATTCAATTAGAGATAGGAGAAGGAACAACTCCTAACTTCTTTCTGAATTGTTCAAATGTCTCCTTTGGAAGGGGTTTTATAAATATATCTACCCATAATTCTTTTGTAGCCACATAGTCCAACTTGACTTCTTGTTTAGCAACTCTCTCCCTGAGAAAATGGTACTTAATGGATATGTGCTTGGTCCTTGAATGCATAACTAGATTCTTTTAGATTTTTATTACACTGGTATTATCACAAAGAATGTTGACTGGCTCATTAAAATCCACCTTGATATCTTGCAATGTTTGTTTCATCCATAATACTTGAGTACAACAAGATACAACAACTATATATTCAGCTTCATCTGTCAATAACAAGACTGATTCTTGTTTCTTACTTAACCATGCTACCAATTTATCTCCTAGAAAGAATGCACCACCACTAGTGCTCTTTCTATCATCCACACAACCAACCCAATTTGCATCTGTGTATGCAGTTAAAGTAAAATCATTACCAATAGGATACCATAGACCATAATCTAATGTACTCTTCAAATATCTGAATATCCTCTTCACATCTTTGACATGTGTTTCCTTAGGAGCTATTTGAAATCTAGCTACCATGCAAACAACTTGCATGATATTAGGCCTTGTTGCTGTGAGATACAAGAGACTTCCAATCATAGATCTATACAAAGTTTGATCTGCTAAAATAGATTCATCATCTTTGCTAAGCTTACACCCGTTGACCATAGGTGTACTAACTGGCTTGCAATCTTCCATCTTGAATTTCTTCAGAATTTCCTTCACATACTTGGTCTAAGAAATGAAAATCCCTATGTCTAATTGATTGACTTGTAAACCAAGGAAAAATACTAATTCTCCTAGCATGGATATCTCAAATTCTTTTTGCATAGCATCAAACTCTCTACACATTTTGTGACTATCTCCACTAAATATTATATCATCAACATAAATAATGACAATCAGCATATTATTACCTTTAGTTTTAAAATACAGATTGCTAGTAGCTATACCTTTCTTATAGCCTTGTTGTTGAAGATATTTGTCTAGCTTGGCATACCAAGCTCGAGGAGATTGTTTTAGGCCATATAGTGCCTTTTTCAATCTCCACACATAATCTTTATTTTTAGTCACTTGGAATCCTTCAGGTTGCTATATGTAAACTTCCTCATCCAAATAGCCATTAAGAAATACAGATTTCACATCCATCTCGTACACCTTGAAACATTTATAAACTGAATATGTAAGAAACATTCTAATGGCTTCAAGCCTAGCCACAAGTGCAAATGTCTCATCAAAATCTATGCCCTCAACCTGAGCATAGCCCTTGCAGACTAATCTAGCCTTGTTTCTAGTTATCTGCCCATCTTCATTGAATTTATTTCTAAATACCAATTTTGTGCCAATGACATTCTTATCAGCAGGCCTTGGAATAAGTTTCCAAGTCTGATTTTTCTCTATTTAACTAAGTTCTTCTTTCATGGCTTCAATCCAACTTTCATCCTTACTAGCTTCTTCATAAGATTTAGGTTCTATTTTAGACAATAACGACTAGTTTAGCTATTATTGTTGTGCTATCTTTATCTTTTTCCTTGTCATGACACGATTAGATTTATTTCCAAGAATCTGATTCTTAGAATGATTTCTTTTTACATACTTGGGTGGAGCCTTTGGAGTAGATTTTGGTTGCTCTTCTTCATCAGCATCACTCTCCTCTTGTGACTTTTCTTTTATAACTTCTTCTTCGTCTTCATAAACATGAACCTTTGAATATAAATCATTTCTATGTGACAGCTGAGAGAAGTCTTCATCCACTGTAACATTTACACTTTCAACTATCTTCTGCAACCTTTTAGTGTAGCATTTATAGGCCTTGCACATAGTTGAATAACCAAGAAATATTCCCTCATCAACTTTTGTCTCAAATTTACTGAAGGTATCTCCATCCCTTTTTATAAAACATCTGCTTCCAAATATTTTAAAATACTTCACAGTTGGATGTTTGCCTATCCACAACTCATTTGGAGTCTTATCATTATTTACTCTTAACTATCCTCTATTAATAAGGTAAACAATAGTATGAACTGCTTCCTTCCAGTATCTCTCAAGTAATTTGGCTTAGTTCAACATTGTTCTAGCCATATCATAGATAATCCTATTCTTTCTCTCAACGACTCCATTTTGTTGAGGAGACCTAGCTACAGAAAAATGTCTTTTAATCCTATATTTTTCACAGTATTGATCAAATTCATTAGAAGTGAATTCTCCACTTCTGTCAGACCTTAAGCATTTTATCCTTGACCCAATTTCATTTTCAACCCTATCCTTAAAGATTTTAAATCTTTTTAAAGCTTGAGATTTATCTTTAAGAAAAGTTGCCCATGTCATTCTTGAATAATCATCTATCAACAACATGAAATACCTTTCTCCATTGATGCTTTTGGTTCTAGTTGGTCCACACAAATCTGTATGTATCATCTCTAGAGGTTTTGAGGTTGAATAATCCTTTGACTTGAAACTAACCCTTATTTGCTTCCCTTCTTGATATTCTTTACAGAAGGAACTTTCTGGCTTGCCAATACTGGGCATATGTCTGACTACATTCTTCTTGTTGACCTTCACTAGATGGTCAAAATAGATATGGCCCATCCTTTTGTGCCATAACCAAATCTCATTAGTTTTCCCTAACAAGCATCTTTCACCCTTCACCTCCTTTAGATGGTATAGATTGTTGTATGTTCTATTTGCCTCAGCAACAAGTCTACCAGAGCTAGCTTTTCTTATCTCACATCCACTAGCATGAAATAACACATTATATCCCGTGTCACACATTTGGTTGACACTAAGCAAATTATGATGTAATCCCTCTACATACAACACATCTTGAGCATTAGTTTTATCATCTATGTATAATATGCCTTTTCCAACTATTTTAGTAGTGGTGTTATCACCAAACTTGACAAAACCACCATCCCATTTCTTCAAAATGATGAACTTGCTCTTATCTCTAGTCATGACTAGAGCATCCACTATCTATTACCCAAGGATTGCCTTGTCCTTTGGCATAAAAAGTTGTTTGGACTAACATAGACTTTTCAACCTTCTTTTCTACCCGATGCCTTTTTGAACTTTTCTCCTTTTCCTCAGAATGCTTTGCTAGTTCTTTTTCTTGAGCAGGGGGTGCAAACTCTTTCTTGTGACATGCATAGGATTGCACTTTTTGCTATTTTTGCATAGAAGCATGTGTAGGGTTGTCTTGCCTTGGAGGAGTAAATATCCTTTTCTCTTGTCTAGAAGGCTATACAAACACACTTCTACAAAACTTGGCAATATTCCCATAGTTGTTACAATTACAACAAATATCATTCATATCAACTAAAGGGGCAAAAGAATTTTTGCTTACAAAATCATGCCTATCCATTCTCCTAGGTTTAATTTTGCAGTCTATTGCTTTATGTCCAAACTGATTACATGAAAATCAATAACTATGAAATGCATAATTGAACCTGGCTTTTCTTGTAAATTGATCTTTGAATCTCCTCCTTGGATTGTGGACTTTGATGAAACCATCATCTTCCTTTCTGAAATCTTTAGTCCTCTTGTTCTTTCTGAATCATTCGGGCTTCCTAGAATCAACATGTTTCTTAGATGTAGCGGAGCTTGATTCGCCCTGTTCTCCAACTGCCTTTCTGAAGGCAGGAACATTCTTGATAGTATTATCTTCTATGTTCTTCTTAAAGATGACATCTTTGAAACTCTTGTTTTCAGGATATCCTAACCCAACTGTGTTGGAGAAGGATCTTTAAGAACCAATTATTTCATCAAATATTTCTAATCTTTTCTCAAACTTGAGACTTCTATTTAATTGTTCATTCACCTTTTCTAACTCCTTCTTCAGTGAGACAACTTCAACCTCTAATTTCTGACACTTGTCAGAGTTTGTTCTTCAAATGCAAACTAGTTACCTCTTCTATTCTTTTAGACTTCGCTAATTGCAGTTTCATATCTACAACAAGTTTATCAGATTCTTCAGTCTTTAACTTGTATTTTTTATTTTGTTTTCTTTCACACCATAGATCATCTAGAGCAGAAATCAATTCATCTTCCAAACTGATTCACCCTCTCCTTCCTCATTAGAGTCTTCACAAAAATCTTTTGAAGGAGTATTTTCATCCTTTTTAATTTCAACAACGATGAAAGCAGTTTCATAATCTTCACTTGCATAAGAACAATCATCTAAAGAACTACTTTCTTTGTCTACAAATAGACTCTTTCTCTTCTTATTAAAGTTTCTCCTTTTATATTTTGAGACTTCTTGACTCCTAGAACTATCTCCCTTTTGTTTTTCACCTAAGGGACATTTAGAGGAAAAGTGACCAATTTTCCCACAATTAAAGCATTTGAAAGGTAGCTTACCTTTGTATTTGTCAAAGCCCTTCTTCAACCTTTTGACAAAATTTGCTTCTTCTTCATTTGAACTAGTACTTTGTTCTGAATCTACTTTAGTCTCCTTGGCTTTGGAAGTCTTAAATGTTTCTTCTTTCCTTGTTGATCCTGTACTATCACTTCTCATCTCATATGTTGTGAGGACCCAAATAAATCATCTAAAGTAAGATTATGTAGATCTTTTGCTTCCTCAATTGTAGAGACTTTAAAGTCATACCTCTATGGGAGAGACCTCAGAACCTTCTTTACAACCACTTGATATTTTATCTCTTCTCTAGTACCTATGATTGCATTCACTACCTCATCTACACTGAGCATGTAGGATGCAATACTCTCATCATCGTTCATCTTCAGAGACTCAAATTTACCCCTATGAGTTTGCAATTTTGCTTGCTTGACCTTATCATCACCCTCATAGATTTTGTGTAGTTTATCCCAGATGTCTTTAATAGACTTACAATGTATAACTTTTACAAATTTTGTGTTGGTTAGACCACATAGTATGGCATTCTTTGCCTTGGCATTGTTTTCACAATCATTCTTCTCAGCAACAATGGGAGTAGCTGTTGGTGGTGTGTAACCATCTAAAAAAGATTGCCAAATATCATATCCAAGAGAGGTCAAGTACGCATCCATTTTGATGCTCTAGAAAGAATAATTGGATCCATCAAATAATGGTGCTTTATTTGAATAAGAACCCTCATGTACTACCATAGTGTTCTTGAGATCAGATCTTCCTAAAGTGGTTAAACTTTCTTCAAGGAACCTGAGGCTCTGATACCAATTGTCGAAAGAACACTAATACACTAAGAGGGGGTGAATCAGTGTATGTTAAAACTTTAAAATGCAACCAATAATAAAAAATGAAAGGCACACATAAAAACCACACACACACACAAGAAAACATTAGATTTATGTGGAAAACCTAGAATGGGAAAAACCATGGTGAGAATGTTGCTTGAGTCTATTGCTCAAATCCAACCTCACAGTAAGCACTGATTACGTATGTTTTGCAAGCACCAACCCATAGGTACACCAAAACCCAAGATAATTTTTTAAGGCTACCACCTACAGGTACATCACACACCTAAATTGAGCTCCAACTCAACACAATGTGGTGCAGAGCACCTAAGACTGTAGGAGCACACTTCAAACCTTCACATGCAATGACTCTCAAGGTTCACTATTTTTATTAGAAGTTCCAACTTCTCATAATGAAGGGCATTAACACAACAACTTATACATACTCATGACATAAAAGGGAGTAGACTTCAAGACACTTATCTCAGGACTGTTAACCCCATCTAACATTCCATCCAACCCACTGTGCAGGGTCTGTAGGACAGCAGTCTCAACTTTGTCTTCTAAAGACAGTCACAACATCTCTACTTCACTAGAGAGAGAGAGAGAGACAGTCACAGTGACCTCCTTGGGATGATTTCTATTGAGACAAATTCAATCTCATGTAACATACCAAATCAATAACATACCAAACACCTAATATCTTCATTGGTAAATCAATAACACACCAAACTTACCTAGTGCCTTCTTTGTGGTGATTGTCTCTTGGAGGACTGACAAAGACAGAAAAAGGCACAAAGGACTGCTTTCTCCAAGAAGTCTCTTTCTACTCCTTGTCACAATACCATTGCTAGATTAGGATCCCTTTCTGTTGGTCACAATGCATGGCATTCTCTGATTGACCACTGAATACAGTCAAGGGTAATCACCTAGCTGCTGCTGTCCTTCACCAAGTCTCAACACATGATTCTACATGGCAAACCCAACACAACCCATTCTCCTACCTCTAAAACCTTCACAAGCCTGTGCACTGACTATGATATAATCCATTCCACTGATCTTAAATAGAAAAGATCAGTGGAATGAGGAGAAATCCATTGGGTTGCTCAGAAGAAGCCCTAATTCAGGGTTTAGGACAGTTTGTGGGAAACCAATGATTTTTCCCACCTAGTTTGGTGTCAAGCCTTCAAACAACTTGTAAAGGATAAATAACTCTCCACACTAACCAACCATCACAAACACCAACCACCACCAGGCCGTACAGGTATGTATTATTGCAAGAAACAGCGAATCTCTGAAAGAAACAGCAGGGTTAAAAAATAGTTTATAGTCCAATGGTCATATACTGCCTCCTCCTCAATATCATGGATCCAAACTTGTCCTATTTGTTAGTTAACTCATCACACTATACTCCCAAATATTCAACATTCCACAACAGGGCCGTACTATACAGTAGTACGGGCTCAAATGCACAAGAACTCAGAAAAAATACACAGAAAGGGGAGAAAACTAAAGTTTTTTGTTATTTCTTTCAAATCCATCAGATGTCTCTTCTACAATGAACCTTGACAAGCTTCAAATAAACCTCCTACATTTGTATGAAGTCATTTTGGAGTGGTTGGGGTCGATGAAACTGCCCCAACCATCGAGCTTCTTCTTGATTTCTAACTGCAGCAACTAGTAATTGTTTAGTAACTGTCCTCTTTAGGACTACACTGACTGTTTTATGTTTAATGAAACTTTTGACAAGGTTTTAACATACCTTCCAAACTTTGACATGCTTACCACCATGAGGATTGCATCCTACATACCTTAGGAGGCTTACAAATGTAAGGAGACTACCTTTTACAATATTACTATCCTCCTTAGGACTTACCACATGAGAAAAGGTTTTTGATATTTGGACATAGTCCTATTACAAACATGGCATCCAAGCCTTATTACAACATGAAGATGGTCTCAAGGACCTTATTAACAAAACAACTTGAAGATTAACCTAGATATCTTGGTGCTCCTGCACCACAATGAGGCTTCAACCCCAATCTAGAACAAAGAGGAGCTACAACCCCTAAATTTTTATAGTTTCTTATATGCATCAGTGGTTCTTCTTTAACCTGAAATGCACCTTGTTAGCATGCTCTCACTCTATGTTTTTCATTAACAGAGTCTTCACCTTCCTTTATGCTCTCAACATTCTTTGCTCTCTTACAAAGTCTCCCTCCTTCAACGCAATCTGCCTATGAACATCTGAATGTTTGTGCAAAATTTGTCCTCTATACCTATGAATAAAAGATATTCAATTAAGTGAGTAACTTGTTCACCACAGATTCAATGTGTATAAAAATACATCCTCCTCAAAAGTTGAACTGCCATCAACTGCTCAAAAACTGAATGCCAACAATTACATGTTTAACTGTCATATAACTGATCTAGATTGGGCTCAGAATTGTTAACTAGTGAAATGTCCTAGCATTATGTTCACTTTAGAGTTAGCATGATCATCACAAACATATTGTTGCTTTGTGGCATTTTCATCCATGTAATCTGTCACTTCTATTCCCAATTTAATTTTTTTGCAAGTATGACATTGGATAGAGAACATATACCTTTATCTGCAAAAATGCAATATTGCAAACTCAACTCTTTGTCGCTTTTATTGGCAAAAAATTATTTTTGAAAACTAGCCTTTATTGCCCTTTGTTGGAAAAATCTAGTTTTTCTAAACTGATGCTCCTTCCTTCTCTATTGGCAAAAATACATCTTTGTGAACTTTTTAAAATTGGCTTTTAATTACCCTTGGTTGGCGAAATCTCACATTTTTGAAATTTTGTCTTTTGTGCCTTTCTAACACTTATCAATAAAAATGTAGTTTTCTGAACTTTCTCTTTTAACACACATTATCAGCAAATTATGCATTTTATGAACTATTTCTTTGAACACGTTTGTCTCTTCTGTCGGCAAAAACTTTCTTTTCCAAACTTTCCCTTATTCACTTCTATTGGCGAATTCTTGCTAACTTGAACTAACACCTCTATAGCCTTTATAGGCAACTTTTACATTACACAAACTTAGCATAGAAGACTCTTATCAACAAAAGTTCATGTTTTCAAACCTCATCAAAACGCTATCAATAATACTTATCAGAAAAAGTTAGATATTATGAACTTACTCTTGTTTCCTTTGTTATCGGTGAATTCTCATATTTGAGAACCTTAGCATTATCTCATTATGCCTTATCTTCATCTCCATATGCCTTTATCAACGAATATTGCTTTTTCCAAACTTTAGCCTTTAGCACATTTTTTGGCAAAGCGGTCATTTCATAAACTCAATAGCTTATCAACAAAAATAGAAAATCCCAAACTTACACCAACTTCTCATTGTCAGCAATTTTCAATGATCACGAACTACCTTTCTTGCTCCACATTGTTCATACTTGGCCAAGCATCGCCTAGTCAGTGAATGGGGAAAACACTAACTTTCAAGCTAGTTAGTCTTTGATGCACTTTCTCGACAGAAGTACTTAACACATTTTGCTTCTCTTCAAGAGCTTCCCAAAGACTTTGCCTTCTCAAAACACATTATAGCTTTCCTTCATAAGCCATTGTTGGTTTGTCAGCAAATTGGCTAAAAGCCAAACTTGCGAACTACTTTGAGAAATTGAAACTTTCCCAAAAGTGTTGTTTTACTAACACTTCAAACATTTGCTTTATGCCTCCTACTTTGTCAGTAAATCAGCAAAAAGCCAAACTTGCGAACAAGTTCGCAACATAAGAACTTTGTTGATAGAAGACATTGACTTCTCTTTTCTTCCAAGTTGTCACTATAAGACAGGTTCAAATTTAGAACATTTTACCAATAGACTTGGTTCAGATTTAGAACATGTTGTTGATTGGAACATTTTTCTGACAGACTTTAACACAGCTTTGACATCAAAACCAAGGCTCATTACTCTTTTCTTTGACATCAATGACAACAATTCAACAATCCTTTCTTTAACATCAATGGTCCAACAATTCAACAATATTTGTTAGACCATGATTGCCATTAGACCAAAACCCACAGGTATTAATCTTTGTTACAATCACTAGAGTTAGGATCCACAAGAGGGGGTTAACCCATGTCACAAAACATCACGGGGAGCACTAGATGCACATGCCAACAATCTCCCCCTAGCATTACCCAGGGAGTTTTAAACTCAAGATCACTGGCTCTGATACCAATTTGTTGGACCTCAATTACCATTAGACCAAAATGCATAGGCATTAATCTCTGTTACAATCACTAGAGTTAGGATCCACGAGAGGGGGTTAACCCATGTTGTGAAACATCATGGGGAGCGTTGGATGCACATGCCAACAAAGAGTGAGAGAAAGAGATAAGGGAGAGATAGAAAGAGAGGGAGAGAGTGGGAGAGATAAACACACACAAGGAGAGATATAGACAGTGGGAGAGAGATGGACAGTGATAGAGAGATAGAGATAGTGATATAGATATAGAAAGAGGAAGGAAGAGAAATAGAGAGGAGGACAGAGAGATAGAGGAAGTGTAGATATAGACATAGAGAGGGGCATATAGAGAGATATGTTGGCAAGAGGCACTGCAAATCATGTCAAGTGTTGTCATTGATGGCAACTAATTCCATTCCACACATTCACAGTGTAGTATCAGATCTTACCGGAAGTCATTTCCAAGATTTGTTCAAGTTCGAATAGACAAGAACATGGTGTGTAGCAGAATTTAGTATTTTGATCAGCGGATCTCTCTAGTTGATCATTGTGTGTTGCAGATCTAAGGGAGTGCAGAGGGATGTTAGGACAATCTAAATTCAAGATTTTAGCCTCTGGTGGCAAAGGAATCAAAAGTTATGAGTGTCTGAGTATCGGGTCCTAAAATGACAAGAACAGTTCAATTAAGAATAGGCCGACTTGTGTAAAATTATTGTGCAGATCTAGGAGAAGTGTTTTGGTGAGTTGTGTATGGGATATAATGGTAGTGGCTGACATGTATGGTGACTTGGAAGTGTTATCTTTGGTACGCATCAATTGTGTGCATGGACTCAGCCGACTGAGCATAGTTATTAAATATTTTTAAGTGTTCTTGATGCCGACTAAGAGTTAATTGAATTTCTGGATGCGGATATATATAGCTGATGGATTCAAGTGTTTTTTGGTGTGGTTGTGATTGGGATGTGTGAACAAGTTCAAATAAAAGCAGAGAGTAGTGATATGGTGAAGATTTAAGTTTATTTTATGGCAGAAGGGTGAAATAGGGCAGAGTGAGGATGAAGTACATGAAATCAGTGTTTTGAGCTTAACCAAAACTATATCTTGGCATTGGTGGATGCTGCTCTTCAGTTTAAACAAATTGTAATCCTCTTGTAATCACATTTGTAGTTAGTGTGACTCTTGGACCGGTGAGCTCCAAGGCAGTACGTCATGAAGACATGTGTCTTCCCCATTTTTAATACTTTTAACAGAGTATAATTTATTGTGGGTTAACCCCCATCGTGGTTTTTCCCTTAACCAGGTTTCCATGTAAAAATCTTGGTGTTCATGTGTAATGATTTTTCTATTACTATTCTTATGTTCATGCTTTCTACTTTTGAATGTATGTTGCAAATCATTTAAGGAACATAATAAAAAGTTTTGTAGAACACTGATTCACTCCCCCCCCTCAGTGTTCCTTATTTCCAACAATTGGTATTAGAGCCTAGTTCCTTTGAAGAAGTTTAACAGCTTAAGGAAAATCTAGGAAAGTATGGGCTCACTCAAGTATTCTGCTAAATACATTGAAGAACTTCAAATTGCCTTAGAAGATCTTGATCAGTCCAGAGCAGAAGTCAAAGAACTACAAAAGAACCTTAAAGATGCTAATGATTTCATTGAGACTCTAAAAGAAAAATTGAGCAATTCAAATGAAAAAAAGGAAGGAGCTACTTTTGCAGTTAACAAATCAGAACGAAGACAATGACTTGGATGAAGCCTTAAAGGAGAAGACAAAGGAATGTGAGAAATTGGCAAAAGAAAATGTTCTCCTAAAGCATGAGATGGAATCTAGTGTGATGAGACTAACCAAGGAAATTAAGGAAAGAAAGATGACTGAAGAAAAATTGAAACAATCTCTGAAAGAAAGGACAGAAGAGTGTTGCAGATTAGATGGAATAGCTAGGCATCTAGAATCTAATCTACAAGAAAGCAAAGACAATGAGAGAGAACTTGAAAGACAAATTGTTATTCTCAGACATGACCTAGAAGTTGCAAATGAATACAAGGAGAAGTTCCAAATAAGCTCAGCTAAACTTGAAATACTACTTGAAAGTCAGAAGAAGGCTGATGATAAGCATGGTCTTAGATATGAGAAAGGTGAAAGTTCTGGATCTGGACAAAGAAATTTTGAATCAAGAAATGGGAGAAACAGACCTAGAAGACCTTCAGCAAGAGCCTAATGCTCAAAGGTATCCATCCTTCAATGGAAATTGCTTCAACTACAATAAGTTTGTTCATAGAGCTACTCAGTGCAGAAGTAGAGTAAATCAGAGTGGTCCATCCTTCTCTGGTCAATGCTTCATCTACCAAAGGTATGGTCATAGATCTAATGAATACAGAAATATGATGATGAATAATAGCAGAAGAAATGTCAATTATTTCAATGGCTATTGTTTTGCATGCAATGGATTTGGACATATGGCTAATCAATGCAGATCAAGAGGAAATCAAGCAAATATGCAAAGAAATTTTAAATGCTTTAATTGCAATAGATTTGGTCATACTGCAAGATTCTGTAGAAGCAGAAATGATGAAAGGAGAGGTCCGGTAAATAGAAAACTGGATGGGCAGAGACAAGACAAAGGAAAGGGTAAAATTGATATAAATGAGATCCATAATGAAATGAAAAAGAAATGGGTAAAGAAAAGTGTGAGAATTGATGATGATGGGTCTGCACCGGAATCTAGTGCTGACAATTCCTCTGGGAATTGAATTAGGAGCTTTGGCTTAGGGGGAGCTGCATGGAAAATAAAATTGCCCCAGTCAATAAGTTGGTGCCTAAATTTGGCATTATAAGAGAAGTTGATTTGGCCTATTGTAGCTCATTTGAAAGGATTTCTGGAAGAAAAGAAGTGGATGTGGCGATTTGTGGAACAAATTGAACATTGACTATATGCAAAAACAATGTAACCTGATGTGTTAGGGCAGAGCATATATTACAAAGATAAATTAGGTTTTGTGGAACTTAAAAAGGTTCTTCATTCTTCATTTGGATCACTTTGTATTGTAAGAAAGCAAGAAGAAAAGAGGTGAACAAGTTGTGAACTGTGAATTTTCAAGAGTTAAAAGTGCGAAAAGGATTTCTGGCAAAACCCTAATTTGCAGAACAAGGTATTTCTATCCTCTGTAAAATCTCTTGAATTTTCAAATCCCTACAAATGGCTACACCTCTAGTTGTTGATGTCACTGAAAGGCCTCGCCCAAAGTTTAAGAAGCATCCCTACAAATTTGTTGAAGTTGAACTGTTAGGTGCCTTTTCCAATGTTCCATATGGAGTTTTGCATGTTGAAGATATTAGGGCATACATTCACTGCAATGTAGATGAATTTGAAAAATTGAGACTACTTGATTTGTTTGAAAACCATCTGAAGGATGAGAATTATCAAGTGAAACTGGAATTTGAAACCCTAGAAAACAAACATTTCCTTCAAGTGATCAAATTTCCTACATTTGATGAAAGTGAATGGGTTTGATATGTGTTGAGCCAGATGCATAATGAATCTATATGGTTACTAAAACCATTCAAGATCACCAAAGATGTTATCAGGATTGTGATTGGGTTGAATTCAACTGATGGATTACCTACATTAAAATATGTGAAAAACTAAATTGTCACTGATGCCACCAGTGTGAAGTTTGACAAGAGAGCAATGGCCATTCCTGACATTATAGAACCAAATGTCAAGTTTGCATCCATGGTTATTCGGTACAATATCTACCACTCAAATAGAGAAAATTCTGTCTCCAGAATTGCAATATATGCAGCCTATCAAATGTTGAAGGAGAATGCTGATTATGACCTATGTGAGCTCCTACAAAATTAGTTGATTAAGAATCTCAGCAAAATAAAGAAAGATAAGAAAAATACCTTCAAGTATGGTTCCTTGATCATATGTTTGTTCTTCTATTTTATGAATAAAATGCCTAGAGTTCAAGAAGTGTACTGGACAAATGACAAGCCAGTAGCATGGCAAATAAGAGATCACCTACTCAGCCTTGGTGATTCCCAAGCTCAAAAGATAGCTATCTGGGGTTACTTCAAAAAATTTCAGAGTATGATGCATGCAAGAGAGAGAATCCCTAGGTTAGTTGTGAAGAAATATGAGAATGAAATATGCTTTATGGTTGACACTGATCAGTGCCTGATGAAGGCTGTGGAACCTAGAACAATATGGATAATGCCTATGGGCTACAAGGTTGATAAGCAAATATTGGAGATGTATGCTCAACATCTCTTGAGCAAGCCAAAGGATACTTCTGTTGAAATATTTGGAACTTATAAGGAGCTTGATGGAAAGCTTCATGTTGAGCTCTGGGAGAAAGAAACCAAAAGGAAAGTGTAGAGGCAAGTTGAGATGTATGCTGAGAGTATTGGCATCACAAAATAAGCTAGAAGAAAGAATAGGGAAAGAATTGAAGAGATGAAGAGAAGAACTAAGCAAGCTTCAAAAGAAAGAGCAGAAGAAGAACCAGTAGCTGCTCTGAAAGTCCCTCCTAGTTCTACAAGAAAAACAAGAATCTCTGCAACTATCCGTGAGCAATCCAAACACATTTCCACTGGGACACCTGAAGCCATACCATTCGGTGAAGGAAGAAAGAGAAAGAAAGCAAAGGCCCCAAGATTGTACACGAGCCCAAGAGTTGATGAAGAAGAAACAAAATTAGATATTGAGGTAAAGGTGTTAAAAGCTTCTGGAACAAAAGTTGCCAAGGGGACTAAGGAAAAGCTCTCTGAAAGAAAAAGGGAAAGCAAAAGGTAGAAGAAAGATACATATGTTGAGAAGCCCACACTTTTTGTGGAAGATGTAATAAAATAATTCACTGTGGATGGAAATTTGAAACCCATGACCGAATTTTATGATGAATACAGTGATACAGATAAGAAAGTGTTAGAGGAAGTGACTGTTAGATATCTAAATATCTATAACAAGGCTTTGATTGAAATAATTTATGAGATCCCTCAAAGTCTTGCAAACATTTTGGAGTTGAGGAAAGAAAATGCAAAAAGCAAAGACATAGAGCTTAAAGAACATGTATTGATAAAACTATGCCCACAGATCACTCAAATTCAAATGAATATGATATTCAAAGAAGTGAAAGATGAATTCAGAAGCAAGAAGAGAATGAATAAACTGATGTTTGGAGAATTAGATGAAATAGTTAAAGAAACACAGGAAATACTTCTAAGTGCATTGAAAAGACACAATCTTCCATTTGTTGAGGAGAAGACTGATTATGGGATTGATTCATCAATCCTGAATATTAAAGAAATGAAAACTGATGGGCTGCAAACTAAGGTTGATGAATCCTTTCTTTTGAAAGAGGAGAAAACAAATCAGGATGATACAGAGATGATAGAAAAAGCTAATGATGCACAAGATACTCAAACTCCTAATCAATCTAAAAAAGTAGATAATGTTGAGAGCATTGTAGCTACACAAGACTCTCAGGAATAGGTAGCAATTTGTGAAGACAAAGAAAAGATTTCTCCTACAGATGGTACACAAAAAAATGAAGCAAAGGATAAGGAAGGTAAAATAGAAGAAGATGGTGCAAATGTTGAGGCAACCAAACAATATACTGAGAAATCTCAAGAACCAAAGAATGGTCCAGAAATTGTTGCAAGAGACACTGCAGATGCAGTGAAAAGTCTTGAGTAAAGAGATGATTGAATTTGATGAACTAGAGCTACTTCAAGGACCAATCAATCTAGATGCCCTCTCTCTAGTCCAAGTAATGAAGATAGCATCCTTCACTCAAGCCAAGGGCAGAGAAAAGATGTTGAAATATCACATTGAGGACAATGAACTGATAAGCCTTGCAACCGGAGTATTAGAGAAGTTAATGCCAACCTACCCAAAGAATCCATCTAATTACCCATCCAGACATCTGAAGAATCTTGTAAATTTTGTAAGTATACATTTTGAGTCTTTTGAAAAGTCTACGGAGACAAAAGTCCAGAAGGAATTTTTAGACAAGAAATTCAGTGGAGTAAAGAGCTTAATAGGAAATGATAGGATGATACTTGGTATTAGCATAAAGAGTATTCAAAATGCTCTAAATGATGGAGGTGATATATATAAATTTTATCTATCCTGGCCCGAAGTCAGTGTTGATCATGTTGTTAGTCACAAACAAACATAGAATAAAAGTTACACAAAAACCTTTACTCATCTTGAAAGATACGATGAATTTAAAGAATTCATGATCCCAAGTCTCCATGGATTAGTTCTTAATCTACTGACATTACTCAGTGGTTGATGTGTGTTGTTGTTTCCATTTGGGGCCTTACGTTTGCTTATCAATAAGATTTTGTTCCTGTAATGATGCTACACAGAAAGGTCATTCCACATAGTATATTCCTTCAAATGATGTGTCTATACTCAAATATTTGCATGATATTTATCAATTGTACATGCTTTAACTTCCAATATGCTATGAATTTTCAGTTATCTACTAGATGTCTGCATATTTCATATAATTTGCTTCTGATTATCTATTATTTGCAATTGTGATGGTGAATTTATGAAATTAAAAGAAATGTAAAAGAATACTTCAAATTATGATGAATCTTCAGCTATTGAGCCACATACACACTTGATACAGTCATGAGAAAGAAGAAATCAAACCATATGTTCACCAGGATGTTCCACAGGTAGATACAGATGATGCAAACTTCAAAGGATGAGGAATGAAGATGATATATGCAGACTGATGAGCACTCCAAGGGATGCAGCAAATCAAAGCACATATCAAGAATTCATACACAGACTACTAAGGATTTACGATGATTTGTAATCAAAATGGTCTTCTCTTTTATTAAGTATGCAAAGACATGTATGCTTACAACAACTTTGAAATAGGCCCTGAATATTTCAGCAAAAAAATTTTAATTAAGCTTCAGAATCTTTAAAATAAGGCATCCCTGCACCTCTTATAGAATAAGGTGAGGGAGTGGTTACAAAATGATCTACGATCAAGATTTATCAATTAAGATCAATGGTGCATATTCCTTTTCACTTGGTTAACTATGTCTCATGGCACAGGTTGCCAGCTGGCAACCATCTAGGTAACTTATTTTCTTCTAAGTACCTGATGCAGATGTTTCCTTTGTAGTGCATCTTCATCTACTCCTCAGGCTCCTCTTCTTCATCATCATGATCATCACTTTCCGTGTCTTCATCATCCTGATGGATATCGCCTTGTATATGGACCTACATTATCGTCCTGATATTTTCATATGCTTCTACTATTCTTTCAACTTCCCTGCCATCCTGAGTTTTTACTTTGCTGATGGCTTGCTTATACGATTGAAATTTATCTCTAAGGGTCTCTAATTTATTCTTCCTACTACTCAATGTTTCATTATAGTTCTCCACCCTGACCTTGATCCTCATGATCTTGTTCATTGCTTCTTCTGTCAGGTGGGTAAGAGAGTCCTCAGCCATCGGCTGGAAGATATTGCACAGAGATTTTAGGGCAAAGTCCGCGTCTTGGTTTTCAATTTTCCCTTCTACTTTTCCCTCTAAGGCCTCCAGGACTTCCTCTTCAAATGACATCATGTTGTGCCGTATCACACTGATATCTCTTAATTTACTGCTGCACCTTCAATACATCACATTCAAACCTGATGTCTTTATACCAAATATCTACCAGCATGGCAGTGTTATTATCTAGCACCTGATTGTTTATTAGGATCTGAGGACTAATCCTCTTTATTTCACTCAAAGCACTCAAGGCTTTTTCTAACTAAAATGACCTTCTTCCTATCTCAGTCTACAATTTATCAACTTTCTTCCTTGAGATACTCAAAGAATTCCACTTCTGCAAAGAGGCTTTCACTACTTCTTCAACTCCTGTGAGTGTGGCCAGCATCCACTTCCTCATAATCACTAACTCATGCTTCATAAGGTCCAATTTATTAACCTCCTCTTGAGAAATTGCAGTCAATGGGACTGCCTAATCTGATGATGTATTGTCAGGGTTAATCAACCCTTTTATGTATGAGTGTAGTTGAGCAATGTGCTCTTTGTGCTGCTTATTCTTCTCCTTTTCTTTCTTTACCCTTTGGGTTAAAGAATCTATTATATCCTTCCCTTCCTGACCTTCTTGGTCTTCATTGGCAAACCCCAAATCAACTATAGTGATCTGGAATTCTTCTAGGGCAATTTTGCCTTTCTCTTTTTCAACAATGGGAAGTGCTACCTGGGCGGTCCTTCTACTTGTAGCAGGACCTCTTCTAATGGCAGATGCTAATCTAGCCTTCCTCTTAGGATTCATGATAGTTTCTAAAAAGAATGTTGAAATATCATGCTCCTGAATCTCAAAACCTGATTCCATACCTATTTCTTTCTCTAGCCATCAAGGTACTTGATCTCCAGATCCTTGGTGTCCATCATCATCATGTCCACCTTGATCTCTAGTGTCTATCTCCATTCTTGATGGAGAAGGTGATTTCCTTATTTCTTCCTCATGATAATCATCATGAGGGGGATCTTGTTGTACTTCCTCTTGAGGAATTTCTTCTTGCGGAGGGTGATCATGTTGTGTATCTGCATGCTGGTCTTGGACCTGATCTTTCACTTCCTCCTTTTGTATCTCATCCACTTTAGGAATTTCCTCATCCTAAGGCACATTTGTATCCATGGATATCATTGTATTTGTACTAGGTGCCTCTACTTGATCTTGGATCACATTCTGCTCCGCACCTGATGTATCTACCTCTTGAGTCTTTAGGTCATCATGACCTGATGTATCTTTATCACCTGAGGTTTCTTGAGTCTGGAGGGCATCATCACCTGATGTGTCTTTGTCATTCCCGCCCTTTAGTTGGACTTCTACTATTTTGGGTTCAGCTGGTATATCTTGTTGCTGCTGACCCATATCTGGAGCATTGCTCTCTGTTTCTCTCTGTTTGACCTCCTCAATATTTTCTGTTCTCTCAGGTGCACCTGCTTGATGTTCAGGATGTGTCACATCCTCCCTATATGTTAAGTCTATCACCTCAGGGCTAATTACCTGATCAACTAATTTATCAATCCCTATTTGTTGGACTACTTTCTCTGGGCTGTTCTCTTTCTCTTGCTCCGCTTGCTTCAACTCTTCTAATACCACCATTTGTGCTGATGGGGTTCCCTATGGAGTTATGTGAGTACTAGAAGCAAGGGTGTCCATCTACTGAGAGGCTACATTTTGCACCACATCATTATCTAATAGGTCCACAGTCTCCTCTAGTGAGAAAGGATCACTTTGACCTGCTACAGTGGTTTCTTTTGCTTGCTCTTCATCCTTCTCAATATTAAACTGAATGATGGTAGGAAGTGGCACAGCATGTTGCAATTCTTTCCTGAACACTTCACTACCAGATCCCCCTAATACTATGGGGTCATGTCTTATCTCACCCATCATAGATGTTCTCTGTCTCTTAGGTGGTGATGCCACCAGGGGTGCTTTCCTCTTTCTTGTGAGCATCATGGTGTCATCTTCTACAGGCTCTTTATTTATTGGCTCCTCCTCAATAAGGATGTCCTCTTCCACTTTTTGCTATGAGGTTTGGCCCTTATCTGGCACTCCTGTAGTCTCTATAGCTGGCCTTAAGATTATCTTTGTTCTTGGTTCATCTATCAAAGGCTATGTAGATGAGGCAGATGCCTGTTCTGATGCAGATGCAACTTCAGCTAGTATGTCAACTCTTTCAATTATCACCCCTTTTGGTTCATTATCATTCTTCTTCCTAGAGGGTCCTTTGCTTTGTTTCTGAGGTGGCAGTCTTTCTCCATTAGATTTTCTCTTCTCAACAAGAAAGTCATCATATTCTTCATCTGGAATCTCCTGCCTTTTCCTCTTGTTGTCTACTGTGATGGCCATACCCTTCTTCTTTAGTGTATTTATTTGTTCATTTACCCATGCTTGGGTCAATTGCAGCACCCCTCCTATAAATTGATCTAATGAAATATCTTCAAGTTACGTCAGGTCAGGGGCTGAAATGATGTCATTATACACCTTTTTATCTTCATACTCATTGGATATGGTCTTGCCATTATCTTTCTTTAATTGTGTAGGCACTGGAATACAATCAAATGTCCTGATCTGATTGAGGGTGAGTCTTTGATATTTTCTTCTTCTGACCTCAGCCTCATCCTCACAGTCGGTCTAGAAATCCTCTAAGTGTTTATGATGAATGGGCTTCCCCATGATCTTCTGCATTCTCCCATAGGGGTCATATGATCTAGCCAATGGAAATGGCTGTAAGTTCATCAAGTTCAGACTATGTATGGCCTTTATATTTTCTGAATCAGGGCATATATACCACCATTTAGTTACTGGAAACAAAACTGGAGGTATCTTATTGTTTTCTTTATATGCATCTAGTATTGTTGATACCTATCTCAGAAATTCCATCAGGACTACCCCATCAGTAGGGTACCTGGGTAGCATTAATGGTTGGCCTTCAAAGCCTTCTATTCTGATGTAAGAGAATGTGGCAAACTGGATAAACCAGGCACCATGTCTATATATTACTTCTTGAGCTTCCATGCTTAGTCTTTTGGTTCTATCGTCCTCCATTGTTCTGACCAGATGCATAGAAAATGCATCATTCACTAATTTGTAATCACGGAGATAGTGTATTCTCTGCAACTGAGGGTAATGGTCCCATATATGGGCATCATTTAAATTGCCACCAATCTTTCCAACTATGGTAAGTGCATCAAATATACCCTTGTAAGCACATGAATATACAACATATGAGTTCATGTAAAATGAACACTCCAGGCCTCCTAGGTTCATCATCTATATATCTAGGGCATCACTGATGATTTTAGCCCAATTTGGCTTGTTATCTGTATAAAGGCACTTCATGATGATCCCATACATCCAGTCCTTGAAGCTTCCAGTAGTAGGCTGGCCTGTCACTCTGCTTAGTAGGGCAATCATATATTGATATTCATCATCAAAGTCAAATTTTTACAGGTGCACTGGTAATTTAGCAGAGGCAGTGTAAGGGCTGTTCTTTGATCTCCACTGATATATCCTCTTTCTTGCAGTCTTCTTATTATTTTCATATTCAATCTCGAGCTTCTTTAGATCCATACTAACTACCTTCTTTCCAAGTGGGAGATTGAAAGTAGTTGCAATCCCTTTGATGAAAAAATCTGCATAAACCTTGCCATGTTTTTCTACTTTCCTTGTCTGTGGGTTATAATTTCTGGCACATTCTATTATAAATTCCGGAGCTTCTATGGAATATGGAAATCCAGCCGCATACCACATTCCTGATATAAAAACAACATCCAGTAGGGTACTTTCCTTATTGTTATGCATTTTGGACAACCATGCCACTAAATCTGTGTTTCCCTGATGAGTATCTTCAATGACACCATACTTAAACTATACTCCCTCAGGGTGAGCAAACATGGGTTTAAAAAATTTAGACTCAGACTGGTTCCTCCTGACGTCTGCCATGGATTCCTGCAATGAACACGACTGGTCTTACCATTTGATATTCACATGCATGCATACAATACTATTAAATATTTACGGCTTAATGCTTATTATACTTGTTAATTTCTATTTCATCATGATATGCATAGTCTATAGTTTCAAACCATTGGAAAAGCATACTACCTGGACCTGCAGAAAATGACAATAGGAGGGCTTTTAATTACTTACCTGATAATGCTTATCTCGTGGATTAAGCAGATGATTATGGAAAAGGGGCTCAGATACCGGTGATAATCACGTGTTCTATTTTGCTGCAAGCTGTTAATCTGTCCACAGGTAGCTCGTACTAGGGTTTAAACATCTACTCTGTAAATTCTTGTTTCTCGCAAGGTAAATGCTAAATGACCTTGAAATTCACTTTTATCCTCATTAGTAGGGTAAATTAGGTCAAAACCGGATTAAATTGATCATAACCATTGATCTTCTACACGAAATCTACGGATGTTGCTAGGTGTGTGTATCCCATTTGCAATTGGTGGGAATCACCTACTGCATTTATGGCCATTAAATGTTACGAGGCAAGAGGAGGCGGTGATCTTTAGAAGATTAGGTGATATTTGGAATATGACCCCCTCAAAACTAAAGTGACCCCCCTTTCGAAAGATCAGGATGATGCAACCGTCATGTTATTTAAAAGGGTGATTGTTGGAAACATACCTCCGCGAGGTAAAAAGGATGATGATGTCACTGTCAGGGTGATTTTCTTTGTTCATCTGGATTGGATGACGTCATCGGCATATTGGCACTGGGGTGATATTCAAAATATCAGGTGATATTCAGAATATGACCCCCGTAAAATATATGAAGTTGTTTGACGGGTAAATACCACTATCACGTAAAATTGACATCCGAAACTCTGGACCACATGACTATCGGGTGATAAAATTGGATCGGGGTAATCTTACTTAAGATGACTGATGTTAAGAAAGATGACCCCCTTGAAATATCAGGTTTGACCATGACTTTGACTTGTCATAACTTTCATTCCTTAAGGAATATCAGCGTGATCCAAAAGGCAAACCTGCATGAAATTTTGTACTCTTTCCAACCATGAGGTTATTGACATGAAATATTAACTTTGACAAACCAACCTCATCCTGATAACTTAGCCAGCTCCCTTATACAGGGTCACTTGCATGACTTACTTTTACTAGACCGCCAAAAAGCAGAAAGAACACAAGCCAAGCCAAGCAAAAAAGTTGGGTCCCTATTTTTTCAAGTCAAAATGGGGTGTGTTGTGTAACCACACAACAACTTGCCACCAAAGAAAACAACAAAATTCTAATGATTCAAGTGAGGTGATCACATTCATATATAGTATTCTAACTCTTTCTAAGTATAAGCATCACAATCTTTCTCAATGATAAAGTTTTCATCATGGAAACAATGCTAACAAAGGATCAGGTGTGTGTAAAATGATTAATTATCCTCATCTTGAAAGCAAGTTGAAAACATGAGTAACTGATATTAAGCTACATAGTTTGGGAGCATCCCTTATAGCCAACCTAGATAGAGCATTACTGCCAGTAGGCATCCATAGCCCCAACAAGGTTATCTATACAATCTCCCTAAGTAGAGCCCCACTGCCAGCAAGCGTCTATAGCCCTGGTAGAGTTACTTAGATGGCCTAATTTTATTTCTTTTTCTAATTTTTCAATATTTTATATTCATAAATTTTGATGTCATCATGTAAGGTTAGTGTGCAAGGTATGGTCACTTGCTGATTTAGGTTGGAGATTGTATTGGTAGCAAGGGATTCCCTTTAGATTTTTCACTTAACACCTATACTTGTGTGTTCAACAAACCCAAGGCTGTTAGGTGAGTCATTGTGAAAGAGTCACTTTGGTCAAGAAAGGGCACCCTGATGAAAAGATATCACAGACCTGATCATAAGTACTTCTCAGAATGAGTCATAACCTATATATGAATTTGTTCTCATCACTTGAATCCTAACAATTTAGTTATTTTCTAGGGTGATGAGCTACATCAACTTGACTAACCAAAACAAAAACTCAACAAGCAAACAAAACAACAACAAAACCAAAACAAAACTATACAAACAACTATACAAATATACACTATAATACACATGACTATCATGAAGCTAACTTAGGCTTGGAAATAATGTTTAAGGAACTGTCCATTAACTGGTAATGGAACATCCTCACCTGTCAAGTTTTTAAGCCTGTAAGTGTTGTCTCCTAATATTTTAGACATTTGGAGGGACATATCCAGAGTTTATCAAACTTACCATGATCTCCCTTCCTCTCATGTGCTTTGTCCCACATTAGGACTAAATCTGAGATCCTGAAGGCCTTAACCCTAGCTCTTTTGTCAGACCAGCATTTGACAACAGCCTGATGTTTGGCAAATTGAACAATTGCCTAATTTCTTTTCTCTTCCTGGTGCATCAACTGAAGCGACCTGACCTCTTGGTTATTGTCTATGCCCAGGTACTCTTGTGCAAACTATAGTGTAGGAATTTTTAGATTAACAGGGAAGATAGGATCCACCCCATATACTAAGTGATAAGGTGAGTTTCTTAATGTAGCCTTGTTCCTGGTTCTGTCTACCCATAAGGCATATTTCAGAAGGGTATTCCATTCCCTAGGGTTCTTTTCTATTAACTTTTTTATGATATTCAACAAATTTTTATTGGTGGATTCTGCTAATCCATTCCCTTGGGGATAATAATTGGAGGAGAACTTCAGTATAATCCCATAATCAAAAGCCTAGCTGGATAATCTTGTAGAAGCAAAAGTAGAGCCATTGTCACATACTAGAGCATTGGGAACTCCATATCTGGTAACTATATTACTTTCTAGAAATCTGATAACATCTTCAGCATTGCAAGTCTCGCTACTGATAGTTTCAGTCCACCTGGTACAGTAGTCAGTAATCGTTAAAACATACCTATGGCCTGAAGATGATGGAGGATTAATTGGTCCTATGAAGTCCATTACCCATTGTGCAAATGGGCGCATCTCCATCACTGGCTGCAAAGGTTGAGCAACATATCTCTCTCTATTAGCAGCAACCTGACATACATGACAGCATTTAATATGTTCAGCAGTATCCTTGAAAATGGTAGGCCAGTAGTATCCTGCCCTGAGGATAGCATGAGTAGTGGCCAAGGCTGATCCATGTGCTGTTCCAAACTTGTCATGTAATTCTAATAGCACTTTGTCTGCTTCTGGCCTTTTTAGGCATCTTAGGAATATCCCTTCATAATTTTTCTTGAAAAGGATTCCCCCTTTCATCATATACTTCTGTGACCTTATTTTTAGGGCTCTCCTTTGTGAGGTCTATAGTCTTGGAGGACATCTTCTAGTAATCAGGATGTGCCTGATGTCTGAGTACCATTCTCTATTATCCTTAGCATTAATAACATACTGCTGACTCATGATAGTGGGGTCAATCTCTGATATCATTTGGCTTAAAGCATTTCCTCTTACTAGCTTCATGGGTGTAATGTCCATGTCATATTCTTGTAGGATAGTGATCCACTTAGCCCTTTTCTCAGCTGGCTCACTTCGCATTAAAAGCATCTTCACTGCTGCATCAGGTACCATAACAACCACTTTACTTCTCAATATATAGTGCCTAAACTTCTTCACTGCTCTGACCAAAGCAAGTGCCTGCCTTTCAACATCCATATATCTCAGTTCTGCATCATTGAAAGGACAGGTCATGAAGGCTATGGGCTTTTCTTCCTTTTCTTCATTTCTCTATGTTAGCACTGCTGCAGAGGTATGCTCTAAAGCAAATGAATAAATTTAGAAGTCCCTGGTGTAATCTGGACTGATCAGGATTGGAGCATCTGATATAGCTTTTTTGATGTCTTCAAAAGCTTCTCTAGCTTTTGGTGTCCACACAATTTTTGCATCCTTCTTGAGCATGGTATTTAAAGGTATAACAATTTCTACAAAGCCAGCGATAAATTTCCTAACAAAATTAATCTTACCAAAGTAGGATTTGAGCTCCTTTTTACTTCCAGGAAGCTGTATTTTCATAATAGACTCCACCCTGTTAGGATCAATGATAATCCCATTTTTAGTTATCAGGTGGCCTAGTAATTTTCCTGTTGTCACCCCAAATATGCATTTCTTGGGGTTTAGGGATATCCCATATTGTTCACATTTTTTAAGCACATTTATGAGATCTTCTACATGGTTTCCTCTATCTTTAGAGAACATTGTTAAGTCATCCATGTATATGACTATGCATTTTCCTATTAAGCCTCTAAAGGCTATGTCCATTGCTCGCTAGAATGTTGCTCCAGCATTTATCAGCCCAAACGGCATGTGCTTGTAGGTGAATATCCCCCACTTTGTGGTGAAGGTAGTTTTTAATCTATCTATCTTGTCCACCATTACCTGGTTATAGCCTGAGAAACCATCTAGAAATGACATCATTTTGGCACCGTTCATAATTTGCAGGACCTCATCTAGGGAAGGTAAAGGATAATTATCCTTCTCAGACACTCTATTCAAGTTCCTGAAGTCCACACATAGTCTGATATCTCCATTTTTCTTCCTCACAGGAAATATGATCCTGGCATTTAACAGTTTCTTAACCTCCTAAAAAATAATGGGTTCTAGCAAAGCATTGACAGGCCTTTGTTTCTGTCTGAAAGGCTTGGCATCTAGCTCGAGGGGTATGGTGTGAGTGATGACTGATGTGTCATATGTCTTTAACTCATCATAAGTCCAAGAAATGACATGGATGTAATCTTTGAGAGCTTGGGTTATTCCTTCCAACTCTTTTTTTGTGCAAACTTTTCTTATTAGGACATTTTTCTTTTCATCATATGGTCCAATATTAACATGTGAATATTGTCCTCCATCAGCTTTTGGAAGATCCTTCTATTTCAACATGTTGTCCAGATCAAATGCTCTCTCTAGCTCTATCATTCACTTCAGAATCTTATTGCTAGGCAACTCTAAGATTTCTTCTTCTTCCCAAACATGATCCTCTACATTGTTCTCATCTATGATCTGAGCATCAAATATATCCCTGTTGGAGATGAAATCCAGGATATGCTGATCATCATCAAATACTTGGAGGTTGGTTACGTTGTCAGGCACAGAAGGTACTGATACCAGCTCTACTAAAAATCTTTTTAGACCAGAAATAGACAGTGGCTCCAATGTACTGGTAGCCTGGGCTAAAGTATCTGCCCTATGTTTCTGTTCTCTAGGTACGTGGGTGATATTAAATGCATTAAAGTCTTCAATTAGGTCCCACGCCCTATGTCTGTAATTAGACAGTTTTTTATAATTGCAGGAGTAAATTCCTCTTACCTGTCTTACTACTAATTCTGAGTCTCCATAGACATATAGAATTTTCACTTTCTTCTTAAGGGCAAACAGTATCCCATGAATCAGAGCTTCATACTCTGTTACATTGTTGGTGCAGGGGAACTGCAGTCTGTATGTTGCCAAGTAGGATTTTCCAGATGGATCAACAAGATCTATCACTACTCCAGCTCCTTGTTTTGACTTGGATCCATCAAATCTAAGGATCCATGACTTATCTTCAGCCAAAGGCTTATCTGAGCCTACTCTTTTCTCTGAAGCTCTGGCAGCTGCACCACTTGATATCTATTTTAACTTAGGTGGCTCAATTCTCTTAGCCTTCACCTTTTCTGTCTTCTGTGAAGCTGATGTCTCTTCTTTCCTTTTATCCTCAGAAGGAGAATCTTCTTAACTAGGCAATGCCTGTCTTTCCAAAACATGCAGAAACAACGAGCAAGCAGTTTCTGAATGGGGTGCTTCATGTAGCCTGCACCAGTCTTCTATCAAAACATCCTGTGGAGGTCTCTACTGCTATGTCATTTTCTGAATCTCTTTTGACATAAACTCCTCAAATTTAGACAGTTTACTGCCTCTGTATTCATCAGATAATTCATAATCTGATTCAACTAAACAATCACTCCTTGGGGTGATTTTCTTTTTCTTTTTAATATTACTTTGGTTGCATACCAGAATTTCCTCTATTGTACCATGACCTTCACCTTGGCATGTGGATTCTCCTCCTGCAGAAGACAAACAATAATCAGTGTCACTACCACTATCACTGTCTATAAAACTTACCTCTGAGGATGATGATGATAATTCCAAGGCATCACTACATGCTTGTTCCAGCTCCATCATATCTATGCATACATCATATCTTCTCAGAATGTGACTCATTATGCAACCTGCACCATCCATCAATTAAAATATCATTAACAAACTTTTTTAATAATTTACATCGTTTTACCTGCCTAGACAAGTGCATCTCGAAATTCATGAAGTGATCTATTTCATTTTCATTTTCAGGATCAGTATCAGATTCTACAATTATTTTTTCATCCTGAGGATCATCATCATGATGATGAACATCATACATTAGGATTTCCTCTATCTTGACAATCTATGGCCTGATGGAGTAAACTTCGGGTTCCACATCCACATACATGATCTCATTAGTTTTGTTATATTCAGTGATCATGTGCTTCATTCGAGGCTCAGTATCAATTCTTATCTGGTTTGGTATCCCTTTCCAGGGCAACCACATGTGACTGAAATCAGTGGACATGTATTTGTTAAGGGTTTTAGACCAGTCCCTGCTAAGTAACATCCCATAGGTATCAGGTATATCAACTACCTGAATGTCAATATAATATTGGATTCTAGGATCCGATGCTAGCTACATGTGGATATGAGTTAACACTCCTACCACACTTACTTCTGTTTTGTCTAGTTGTGCAGGTTTTTGCTAAACATCCTCATGGTAAGGAGGAACGGAGGTGACTCACTCCTGTCTCTATATAAGGTCATGTGGGAGGTTTCTGCAGTTTGAACAGTAGCTAGCACCTTGTGTTTAACATTAGTATCTCTAGCAGCATGATCTTTGCTACCAGACTAACTTGAGGGATGACTATCCTCTTTAAGAGTAGGATCATCTGGTGACTTCATGAATGCCTTCTTAATGGCAGGGGTTTTAAGCAATTTAGACAAGGATAGGCTGATTTTAATCTTCTTCATCTCATCAGCCAGATAAGTGACTAACTTGTCAGATTCATGAGGTAGACTCACAGCCTTTGATGCTGTATTTGGTGGTGCTAAATATTGAGCGTTAACCTTGGGGAATCTAGGGTTATTACTTGCCTTGAGATCAGGAGGTGTATTGAAATTATTCGAAGGCAAAGAAGTGGTCAAAGGACCAGTAGGTCTGTTGGAATTACTTCTTAGGTTGTAGTTATGCTTACCTTGATATTGCTGTTGGTAGGCATGTACCTCCTCATGTTCGTTTGAGGGCTCATTTTCATCCTCAAAGGGGAAAACATAATTTGACTCAAAAGCCATGGCTGATTCCTCACATGCCATGGTGTAATCTTGGTGAGCAGGCACTATCTGCTAATAAAGATTATGAGTGTAACTTTCTATCACTAAGGCAGAATCATATCCACAAGGAACAAGTTCATTTCCCTCTACCTAAGGTTGATTTCCTGAAGTATTGGACACTTTAGTCTGGAAAATGCTAGCAGCAATTCTAAATTGAGGACAGTCTAACTCTGCATGTGTATTGGTGTTATGAAATCTACACTAGTTAGTGAGGGCTGCTTCTACAAGGTTGACTCTAGTAGTCTGTTTGGGTTCACCAGGAGGCTGATTGTCTAGGGGTGATGGCAAGGAACCATTGTTTGGCCTAGTGTTCCACACTCTAGGCTATCTAGGAGGATTATTATTTCTATTATTGTTGTTATAGTTATTGTTGTACCCCCTATTAGGATAATTTGATCTATCATTGGTATAGCCTCTATTCTGATTAGGCTGAGAGTAGAAGTTTTGGCTCCTTAAGTGAGTAATCTTAGTTGTAAGTTTCCTTAGTTGAGCTGATATTTCCTTAATCTCTTCTTTCTCTTCGTGAACCTTAGCCACTATATTTTCTGTCAAAGGCTTAAAAAAAGAAGATCCATTATTCTGATTGGATTGATCTGCACCCTGAGGTGCTTGTATTTGTCCAGGATATTGCATCATCTGGCCATTTCCATTTGGAGGTGAAATAATACTCAATGGAGGTATTTGCAATGGTGCTAGCATCACAGCTAGAGGCATCATGGCTCCATTTGGCTATTGTTGGGCAGGATATGCTGGATAACCAAGAAGTGTGGGAAATGCAATGTTTGGTGTAGGAGTAGGAACTAGCTGCTGGCTGACCTTGATAGCTTATTGGAAAGCTAAAGTCAAAGTTGTGACATTAGGATGTGCTCTCCTGATGAACATAGAAGTTAAAGGATCCAGGGCTAAATAATAAATGCTCCTTGTAGCTTCATCAGTCACAGTATAAGGAGTAACTAACTTAGACATCATTTTCTGGAACCTAGCATTAAAGTTAGCAATAGGTTCTCCTTCATACCATTTGATTGTGGCAAATGAATGATAATTCATTGAAGGATCCACAGGTATTTTGAACCTATCAATAAAAGCTTTCTCCAGGATAGCCCATGATCCGACTGAACCCTGACCAAGACTAATATACCAGTTATAGGCTTTTTCCCCTAAGGAAAAAGGAAATAACCTGCATACAACATCCTGATGCTCTATTCTGGCCTACAGCAGGCTTCTTTGAAAGTTCTGATATGATCATCCGCATCCTGATATGGATGATATTTTGGACAAATTTTATCTAGATTCTTTGGTAAAGCATGATATGCATTGAAAGTTAAAGGTGATTCTGCTGCAAAGAAAGACATTACAACCAGTGGAGGTTGGACTTGACGTATGACTAGCTGAGGCTAGACCTGAGGTGTAACTGGTGATCCTGTAGGTATTTGCAAACCAATAGGAGTCACAGGAGGACGTTCTGGTGAAGCTCCTGACGCCCTAGAACTGAGAGTATGATGGATGTCTACAGTTCTAGGTCTAAACCCCATGACAGGTAGTTCTTCAAAAATTCCACCAAATCAGGATCTGGTATTTGGCCTGAGAGCTAGGATGTCTCAAATTTAAGGAAAATTAGCTGGATAACTGTAAAGATTAGTCATAATTTACAAGCAAAGGTTGTATTTATGGTCAGAAATGGTAACTGACTGGATATTTATGAAATATTTGCATGAACAATGCAAATATGGGGTGATATTGAGGTCTGGTGACATTTGCAACCGGATATCAAGTTTCTAAGGCATATTACTTCAAAGCTTTGACAAATTTACCTGAAATTGGATGATCTTTGCAAATTCACAATGATCGACTACAAAGCTTGCAATATTTATGATTAATCTTGAAAACTTTACGAATGATTAGCATGTGCAAGCCTGAAGCCACAAATCTTTGTGTATGACTTGAAATTTGGAGGTGTTTTAGTGTTACCTTATTACCTGGATCATCAAATCTGATAAAACTTATTGATGATGAGCTTCTGGTCTCGAGCCCTCCTTCTAGCACCAATTTATGTTGCGTTAGGAGTGAGGAGCCTGCATAAAATGAATGATAACTGAAGCAATGGTGTTCTTTCCCATTTTGCCCTCCTTCTAGTGCCAATTTATGTTGATCATGATGTTAGTCACAAACAAACATAGAATAAAAGTTACACAACAACCTTTAATCATCTTGAAAGATACGATGAATTCAAAGAATTCATGATCCCAAGTCTCCGTGGATTAGTTCTTAATCTACTGACATTACTTAGTGGTTGATGTGTGTTGTTGTTTCCATTTGGGGCCTTACATTTTCTTATCAGTAAGATTTTGTTCCTCTAATGATGCTACACAGAAAGGTCATTCCACACGGTATATTCCTTCAAATGATATGTCTATACTCAAATCTTTGCATGATATTTATCAATTGTACATGCTTTAACTTCAAATACGCTATGAATTTTTAGTTATCTACAAGATGTCTACATATTTCATATAATTTGATTCTAATTATCTATTATTTGCAATTGTGATGGTGAATTTATGAAATTAAAAGAAATGTAAAAGAATACTTCAAATTATGATGAATCTTCAGCTATTGAGCCACATACACACTTGATACAGTCATGAGAAAGAAGAAATCAAACCATATGTTCACCAGGATGTTCCACAGCTAGATACAGATGATGCAAAGTTCAAAGGATGAGGAATGAAGACAATATATGCAGACTGATGAGCACTCCAAGGGACGCAACAAATCAAAGTATATATCAAGAATTCATACATAGACTACTCAGGATTTACGATGATTTGTAATCAAAATGGTCTTCTCTTTCATTAAGTATGCAAAGACATGTATGCTTACAACAACTTTGAAATAGGCCCTGAATATTTCAGCAAACAAATTTCAATTAAGCTTCATAATCTTTAAAATAAGGCATCCCCGCACCTCTTATAGAATAAGATGAGGGAGCGGTTACAAAATGATCTACAATCAAGATTTATCAATTAAGATCAATGGTGCATATTCCTTTTGACTTGGTCAACTATGTCTCGTGGCACAGGTTGCCAGCTGGCAACCATCTAGGTAACTTATTTTCTTCTAAGTACCTGATGCAGATGTTTCCTTTGTAGCGCATCTTCATCTACTCCTCAAGCTCCTCTTCTTCATCATCATGATCGTCATGATCATCACCTTCTATGTCTTCATCATCCTGATGGATATTGCCTTGTATATGGACCTGCATTATCGTCCTAATATTTTCATATGCTTCTACTATTCTTTCAACTTCCCCACCATCTTGAGTTTTTACTTTGCTGATGGTGTGCTTATACACTTGAAATTTATCTCTAAGGGTCTCCAATTTATTCTTCCTGATGCTCAATGTTTCATTATAGTTCTCCACCCTGACCTTGATCCTCATGATCTTGTTCATTGCTTCTTCTGTCAGGTGGGTAAGAGGGTCATCAGCCATCGGCTAGAAGATATTGTGCAGAGATTTTAGGGCAAAGTCCACATCTTGGATTTCAATTTTCCCTTCTACTTTTCCCTCTAAGGCCTCCAAGACTTCTGCTTCAAATGACATCATGTTGTGCAGTTTCACACTGATATCTCTTAATTTACTGTTGCACCTCTTCAATACATCACATTCAAACCTGATGTCTTTATACCAAATATCTACTAGCATGGCAGTGTTATTATCGAGCACTTGATTGTTTATTAGGATCTGAGGACTAATCCTCTTTATTTCACTCAAAGCACTAAAGGCTTTTTCTAACTGAAATGTCCTTCTTCCTGTCTTAGTCTACAATTTATCAACTTTCTTCCTTAAGATACTCAAAGAATTCCACCTCTGCAAAGAGGCTTTCACTACTTCTTCAGCTCCTATGAGTGTGGACAGCATCCACTTCCTCATAATCACTTACTCATGCTTCATAAGGTCCAATTTATTAACCTCCTCTTGAGAAATTGTAGTCAATGGGACTGCCCAATCTGATGGTGTATTGTTAGGGTTAATCAACCCGTTTATGTATGAGTGCAGTTGAGCAATGTGCTCTTTGTGTTGATTATTCTTCTCCTTTTCTTTCTTCACCCTTTGGGTTAAAGAATCTATTATATCCTTTCCTTCCTGACCTTCTTGGTCTTCATTGGCTGCAAACCCCAAGTAAACTGTAGTGATCTGGAATTCTTCTAGGGCAATTTTTCCTTTCTCTTTTTCAACAATGGGAAGTGCTACTTGGGTGGTCCTTCTGCCTGTAGCAGGATCTCTTCTAATGGTAGATGTTAATTTGGCCTTCCTCTTAGGCTTCATGATAGTTTCTGAAAACAATGTTGAAATATCAAACTCCTGAATCTCAAAACTTGATTCCGTACCTATTTGGTGTCCATCATCATCATGTCCACCTTGATCTCTAGTGTCTATCTCCGTTCTTGATGGAGAAGGTGATTTCCTTATTTCATCCTCATGATAATCATCATGAGGGGGATCTTGTTGTACTTCTTCCTCTTGAGGAATTTCTTCTTGCGGAGGGTGATCATGTTGTGTATCTGCATGCTGGTCCTAGGCCTGATCTTTCACTTCCTCCTTTTGTATCTCATTCACTTTAGGAATTTCCTCATCCTGAGGCACATTTGTATCTGTGGATATCATTGTATTTGTACTAGGTGCCTCTACCTGATCTTGGATCACGTTATGCTCTGCACCTGATGATTCTTTAAGTCATCATGACCTGATGTATCTTTATCACCTGAGGTTTCTTGACTCTAGAGGGCATCATCACCTGATGTGTCTTTGTCATTCCCGCCCTTTGGTTAGACTTCTACTATTTTAGGTTCAGCTGGTATATCTTGTTGCTGCTGACCCATATCTGGAGCATTGCTCTCTGTTTCTCTCTGTTTGACCTCCTCAATATTTTCTGTTCTCTCAGGTGCAGCTGCTTGATGTTCAGGATGTGTCACATCCTCCCTATATGTTAAGTCTATCACCTTAGGGCTGGTTACCTGATCAACTAATTTATCAAGCCCTATTTGTTGGGCTGCTTTCTCTGGGCTGTTCTCTTTCTCTTGCTCCACTTGCTTCAACTCTTCTAATACCACCATCTGTGTTGATGGGGTTCCCTATGGAGTCATACGAGTACTAGAAGCAAGGGTATCCATCTACTAAGAGGCTACGTTCTGCACCACATCATCATCTGATAGGTCCACAGTATCCTCTAGTGAGAAAGGACCGCTTTGACCTGCTACAGTGGTTTCTTTTTCTTGCTCTTTAGCCTTCTCAGTCTTAAACTAAATGATGGTAGGAAGTGGCACATCATGTTGCAATTCTTTCCTGAACACTTCACTACCAGATCCCCTTAATACTATGGGGTCATGTCTTATCTCACCCCTCATAGATGTTCTCTATCTCTTAGGTGGTGATGCCACCAGGGGTTCTTTCCTCTTTCTTGTGAACATCATGGTGTCATCTTCTACAGGCTCTTTATTTATTGGCTCCTCAATAAGGATGTCCTCTTCCAAATTTTGCTATGAGGTTTGGCTCTTATCTGGCACTCTGGCAGTCTCTACAGTTGGCCTTAGGATTCTCTTTGTTCTTGGTTCATCTGTCAAAGGCTGTGTAGAATAGGCAGATGCCTGTTCTAATGCAGATACACCTTCAGCTGGTATGTCAACTCTTTTAATTATCACCCCTTTTGGTTCATTATCATTCTTCTTCTTCCTAGGGGGTCCTTTACTTTGTTTCTGAGGTGGCAGCCTTTCTCCATTAGATTTTCTCTTCTCAACAAGAAAGTCATCATATTCTTCATCTGGAATCTCCTGCCTTTTCCTCTTGTTGTCTACTGTGATGGCCATACCCTTCTTCTTTAGTGTATTGATTTGTTCATTTACCCATGCTTGGGTCAACTGCAGCACCCCTCCTGTAAACTAATCTAGTGAAATATCTTCAAGTTGCATCAGGTCAGGGGCTAAAATGGTGTCATTGTACACCTTTTTATCTTCATACTCATTGGATATGGTCTTGCCATTATCTTTCTTTAATTGTGCAGGCACTGGAATACAATCAAATGTCCTGATTTGATTGAGGGTGAGTCTTTGATATTTTCTTCTTCTGACCTCAGCCTCATCCTCACAGTCAGTCCATAAATCCTCTAAGTGTTTCTGATGAATGGGCTTCCCCATGATCTTCTGCATTCTCCCATAGGGGTCGTATGATCTAGCCAATGGAAATGGCTGTAAGTTCATCAAGTTTAGACTACCTATGGCCTTCTTTATATTTTCTGAATCAGGGCATATATACCACCCTATAGTTACTGGAAACAAAACTGGAGGTATCTTATTGTTTTCTTTATATGCATCCAGTATTGTTGATACCTGTCTCAGAAATTCCATCAAGACTACCCCATTAGTAGGGTACCTGGGTAGCATTAATGGCTGGCCTTCAAAGCCTTCTATTCTGATGTAAGAAAATGTGGCAAACTGGATAAACCAGGCACCATGTCTGTATATTACTTCTTGAGCTTCCATGCTCAGTCTTTTGGTTCTATCCTCCTCCATTGTTCTGACTAGATGCATAGAAAATGCATCATTCACTAATTTGTAATCATGGAGATAGTCTATTCTCTACAACTAAGGGTAATGGTCCCATATATGGGCATCATTTAAAGTGCCACCAATCTTTCCAACTGTGGTAAGTGCATCAAATGTATCCTTGTAAGCACATGAATATACAACATATGAGGTCATATAAAATGAACACTCCAGGCCTCCTAGGTTCATCATCTGTATATCCAGGGCATCACTGATGATTTTAGCCCAATTTGGCTTGTTATCTGTATAAAGGCACATCATGATGATCCTATACATCCTATCCTTGAAGCTTCCAGTAGTAGGCTAGCCTGTCACTCTACTTAGTAGGGCAATCATATATTGATATTCATCATCAAAGTCAAATTTGTATAGGTGCATTGGTAATTTGGTAGAGGCAGTGTAAGGGTTGTTCTTTGATCTCCATTGATATATCCTCTTTCTTGCAGTCTTCTTATTATTTTCATATTCAATCTCAAGCTTCTTCAGATCCATACTGAATGCCTTCTTTCCAAGTGGGAGATTGAAAGTAGTTGCAATCCCTTTGATGGACAAATCTGCATAAACCCTACCATGTTTTTCTACTTTCCTCGTCTGTGGGTTATACTTTTTGGCACATTCTATTATCAATTCCGGAGCTTCGATCGAATATGGAAATCTAGCTGCATACCACATTCTTGATATAAAAATAGCATCCAGTAGGGTACTTTCCTTATCATTATGCATTTTGGACGACCATGCCACTAAATCTGTGTTTCCCTGATGAGTATCTCTGATGACACCATACTTTAACTGTACTCCCTCAAGGTGAGCAAACATGGGTTTAATAAATTCAGACTCGAACTAGTTCCTCATGACGTCTGCCATGGATTCCTGCAATGAACACGACTGGTCTTACCATTTGATATTCACATGCATGCATATTATACTTGTTAATTTCTATTTCATCATGATATGCATAGTCTACAGTTTCAAACCACTGGAAAAGCATACTACCTGGACCTACAGAAAACGACAATAGGAGGGTTTTTAATTACTTACCTCATAACGCTTATCTCATGGATTAAGCAGATGATTATGGAAAAGGGGCTTAGATACTGGTGATAATCACATGTTCTGTTCTGCTGCAAGCTGTTAATCTGTCCGCAGGTAGCTTGTATGAGGGTTTGAACGTCTGCTCTGTAAATTCTCATTTCTTGCAAGGTAAATGCTAAATGACCTTGAAATTCACTTTTATCCTCATTAGTAGGGTAAATTAGGGCAAAACCAGATTAAATTGATCATAACCATTGATCTTCTGCATGAAATCCAAGATGTTGCCAGGTGTGTGTATCGCATTCACAATCAGCGGGAATCACCTACTGCATTTATGGCCATTAAATGTTATGAGGCAAGAGGAGGGGGTGATCTTCAGAAGATCAGGTGATATTTGGAATATGACCCCCTCAAAACTAAAGTGACCCCCCTTTCAAAAGATCAGGATGACGTCAGCGTCATGTTATTTAAAAGGGTGATCGTTGGAAACATACCTCCGCGAGGTAAAAAGGATGATGACGTCACCGTCAGGGTGATTTTCTTTGTTCATCTGGATTGGATGACGTCATCAGCATATTGGCACTTGGGTGATATTTTACGGCAAGGTGATATTCAAAACATCGGGAGATATTCAAAACATTGGGTGATATTCAAAATATGACCCCCGCAAAATATATGAAGCCATTTGACGCTTAAATACCACTATCACGTAAAATTAACGTCCGAAACTTTGGACCACATGACTATCGGGTGAGAAAATTGGATCGGGGTGATCTTACTTAAGATGACTGATGTTAAGAAATATGACCCCCCCTCAAAATATCAGGTTTGACCATGACTTTGACTTGTTATAATTTTCGTTCCTTAAAGAATATCAGGGTGATCCAAAAGGCAAACCTGCATGAAATTTTGTACTCTTTCCAACCATGAGGTTATTGACATGAAATATTAACTTTGGCAAACCAACCTCATCATGATGACTTACCCAGCTCCCTTATGCAAGGTCACCTGTATGATTTACTTTTACCAGACCGCCGAAAAGCAGAAAGAACACAAGCCAAGCCAAGCAAAAAAGTTGGGTCCCTATTTTGTCAAGTCAAAATGGGGCGTGTTGTGTAACCACACAACAGTCAACAAGGATATTGAGAAGAAGATAAAGGAGCAAGAACAAAAATTGTCAAATCTATCCCAAAATTTTGATCCTCTAACAGTTTCTCCTATAAGTCAGGAATGTCAAGGAATCAGCTTGACCGATGAAACAAAGAAACTTGTTAAGGAAAAAGACAATATCATGAAAAGAATGTGTGAGCTTTGAGGATTAATTTCCCCCAAATTAAAAACAATGTTTAATGCTTTATTAAAAGCTCAAGTTGCAATCCTGACAAATGATCCTTCAGATATGAAGAAAGCGGAATCATAGGCATTTCTTTTGAGTGGATAGATCTCAATCTTGGATGGCATAAAAAGTAGCTGGGCCTCTGAACTTGTGCAGCTGAAAAATAGTTTTGCAGATATTCTCAAGTTCATGTAAGTATGACTTAAAGACTATTTGTACATATCCAGCCTTATATACAAAATTTTTGTATGAATTTTGTTTTGCGGATCCCCACCCTTTGCCATTGATGTCAAAGGGGGAGTGAGAGATAGTGAAAAATGAAAGAAAATGAAGAAACCATCAAAGGGGGAGCAGTGGGAGAATATATAAGTGTACATAGTAGGGGGAGTCAGTCATGACACTTAGTCATTTTTCACTAAGTGTTTCCATTAATGCCAAAGGCGAAGATTGTTGGAAAGAAGAACTGTAAAGCATGTCAAGTGTTGTCATTGATGACAACTAAGTCCATTCCACACATCCGCAGTGCAATATTAGATCTTACCAAAAGTCAGTTCCAAGATTTGTTCAAGTCTAGATAGACAAGAACAGGGTATGTAGTAGAGTTCAGTATTTTGATCAGCGGATCTCTCTAGTTGATAATTGTGTGTCATAGATCTGAGGGAGTGTAGAGGGATGTTAGGACAATCTAAATCCAAGATTTCAGCCTCTAGTGACAAAGGAATCAAAAGTTATGAGTGTCTGAGTATCGGGTCCTAAAATGACAAGAACAGTTCAATTAAGAACAGGCTGACTTGTGTTAAATCTTTGTGTGGATCTAGGAGAAGTGTTTTGGTGAGTTGCATATGGGATATAATGGTAGTGGCTGACATGTATGGTGACTTGGAAGTGTTATCTTTGGTACGCATCAATTGTGTGCATGGACTCAGCTGACTGAGCAGAGTTATTAAATATTTTTAAGTGTTCTTGATGCCAACTAAGAGTTAATTGAATTTCTAGATGCGGATATATATAGCTGATGGATTCAAGTGTTTTTAGGTGTGATTATGATTATGATGTGTGAACAAGTGCGAATAAAAGCAGAGAGTAGTGTGATGGTGAAGATTTAAGTTCAGTTTATGGTAGAAGGGTGAAATAGGGTAGAGCAAGGATGAAGTGCATGAAATCAGTGTTTTGAGCTTAACCAGAATGGTATCTTGGCATTGGTGGATGTTTCTCTTTAGTTCAAACAAACTTTAATCCTCTTGTAATCACATCTGTAGTCAGTGTGACTCTTGGAGAAGTGAGCTCTGGGGTAGTACGCCCTGAAGACATGTGTCTTCCCCATTTGTAATACTTTTAACAAAGTATAATTTCTTGTGGGTTAACCCCCACCGTGGTTTTTCCCTTAATTGAGTTTCCATGTAAAAATCTTGGTGTTCATGTGTAATGATTTTGCTATTATATTCTTGTGTTCATGCTTTCTACTTTTGAATGTATGTTGCAAATCATTTAAGGAACATAATAAAAAGTTTTGTAGAACACTGATTCACCCCCCTCTTAGTGTTCCTTATTTCCAACAAGATATGGATAGAGAGAGGGTGAGATAGAGAGGGAAGAGTTAGAGATAAATAAAGGTAGAGATAGAGAGATAGAGATAGAGAAGGAGAGATAGAGAGGGAGAGATAAAGGGATGGAGGTATAGAGAGATAGACATAAAGAGTGAAAGAGAGATAGGCGAAGAGGGGGGAGATACAGAGAGAGAGAGAGGTCATTCAGTGTTTATCTTTCATCTTTATGGGTTTAACATTTAATGTTTAACATTAAGATTTATTGTGTGTTTAATGCTTTAGTTTTGATGTTTAGGGTTTTGGGTTTTAGATTCACATTTAGGGAACTTAGGTTTCAACATCAAGGAAGAGGAAAGTAGGGGGAGAGGGAGAGATAAGGGGGGAAGAGACAATCAGAGATAGAGAGAGAAGGGGGGAGAGAGAGATAGAGGGAGGGAGATATAAAGTGATAGAGAGTGGGAGAGGGACAAGAAGAGATCGAGATAGAGGGGAAGAGAGTGAGGGAGATATAGAGAGATAGAGCTAGAGAGAGGGAGAGATATGGAGGGAGGGAGATATAGAGAGATAGAAAGAGGGAGAGGGAGACAAAGAGATATAGAGGGATATATAGAGAGATAGACATAGAGAGAGTGAGAGAGATAGAGGAAGGAGAGATAGAAATAGATAAAGGGAGAGTGGAAGAGAGGGATAGATAGAAGGGGAGAGAGGGATATATAGAGATAGATGGGAAGAGAGAGGGAGAGGGAGAGGAAGAAATAGAGAGAGGGAGACGGAAAGAGTGTCATGCCCAAAATTACACATGGATATGAAAACTATCATAAATTTTTTTTTGAATAAAGAATCTCTAACAAGCTTCTAACACACTACACATGATACTATAACATGTGCACTCGATGACATTGCATGTACAACACTATGATGGGCATGTTTCCCAAACAAGTGAAGGAGAAATGAAGAAATGGATGTGTGAAAAACTATTTTGAACACCCTATGATGATAAAGATAATCCTAATTATGGTATGGCATCACTATGTGTGGTGCCTTAAGGAAGAACCTCCACAAGGTAAAAAAATTGAAGTAGATGGGATACAGAACAAGTAAAATATGTAGATCTAGTACTAAGTTGAGATTCCTCAAACTTCACAAAAACTAGTTAACACTTGCAACAAAGAATTCCATGCAAAAATAAAAGTGGAGAAGATAAAGGACCAAGAAATATGCCATTAGGTAGCAGGTCCAAAGTCCACATTTTAGCAAAAGGGCATGAAATTCAACATTTTTCAAAGGTAAATGCACTCAACCTTTCGCAAAGTAACTAAGGCACCTAATGACATAAATCCATTTCCAATCAAAACATAGAAAACACTTCACCAAAGGGGAGGGAAGAAGGAAACCAATGAGGAAAAAACCAAACTAAAGAAAAAACAAAAGGGGGGTCCACATTTTGTCAAAAATAAAATGGGGTGTGTGTGTGTGTGCAAGGCATAACAGGTCATAGCTAGAATCTCTAAAGAAAGGGGTTTATGTGTAAAAGACATACTAGTCAATGATTGAGACAATGTAGAAAGATTAAACAATTATTCTTGGATTGTCGCATGTTTTACATTAATTGATTAATTATAGGATCAATAGTATTGGGAGTAGTAGTAGTAGTGGGGAAAGGTTGTGAAGAGAGTGGGTGGCAATTGGTTGATGCTCCAACTAGTTATGTAAAGGGGAGAGGCTGAGAAGTTGGGATGTAGCAATAACTAGAAATAAGATTAGTCAAACATCCTTGGGTTCGATATGAGGAAGAAGGTCCCGTGGTAGGAGGATGATGTAGCAACTGTAGAAAGATTATAAATATGGGTGTTGGGGTGGACATGGACATGAGAATTTGGGAATGTGCTAGATGAGAAGTAGTCTCTCTGGAAGGCTCAAGGGAAAGAGGGGTGTGATGATGTATGATGTGCCTCACTACTTGTAAGAAATTGAGGCCTTCCATATGGTTAACAAAAATGGCATGGAATTGCACGCATTTGATTTTTTCCCATCTCTTCTTTTGTTCCTTCTTGTAAGGCTTTTTCTGAGGTAATTTTTGTGACTTTTTTTTAGGTCTTAACAATTAATTTATTATGGTTTTTGGTACCACTTTTATTTTATTTTATTTTTACCACAAAGGAATTGGTAACCTGGTGACTTATAAGGTGAGTCTCCTATAACCTTGGGTTGTACATGTTTCCCATAATATATACAGTGGGCAAATCGGGTGACCATTGTTTGTGTCTTTCAATGGCTCAACCATCTGGTCTACATTCGGGGGTTATACCACTTTTACTTATATACTATATTTCAATCAACTCAATGGTGGGGGTTTTTATAAATACCTTCTTTAATATTATTTAAAAATATTATTTTTAAATACATAATTAATTATAAAATTTCAAAAGCTCAATACTACGTGATTTCAAAAAAATAAAAATAATTAATTAATAATTTTTTTTCAAAAATCACATAATATTTAAAATTATATAGAATTAGTCTTTAATTCTTAACTAAAAAGATATCAATTAGTTTAAATTAGTAATTTTAATATTAACAAATTGCAAAAACAATCTGAATTTGATATAACTCCCCCAAACACCCTCCACTCCCCAAAAAAAATTATAAAATCAAATTTAATATTATAAATATAAAAAAAATTAAATTAAATTCAATCCCACAAATGTTTAAATAAAAAAAACACTAATTTTAAATCATTTATGCCTAATTTTCTACATGAAATGTCTTCACAATTATTAAATCTATTACTTAAAATCCTCTTGACCAGTGTAAAAGGTTTGCGTTCGAGCTACATTTTAAATGGATTACTAGCTATTAGATTTGGATCTACGGTCCGATAGGGTCTTGGTCAGACAGACGGCACAAATCACTTTTTTTAATGTATAAGAAAGGGCCATCGGCCATAGCGTGGAACGATTCCATGCAATGAATTCTTCTAACGTATATTTGTTATTGTGGGACAGCTAGAAAGTATCCAAAGAGATAAGAATGCACCAAATAACTGTACAAAAATAATGTGTGTCGTACTGAACAGTTCTAAGGTAATCGTCCACACATCTTGAAAGATAAAATGTACCTATTAGTCATCTGCAATAGAGAAAATACAAAAGTGAAATGAAATAGTGCTACAACATGGTGGAAAAGTGCATATTGTCTATCTAGCATTCTAGATGTACATTTGACCTTATTTATTAATTAATTGAAATTCAGAATATAGTACTGTATTCTGAATTTCAATTATTGTATTCTAAATTTCAATTAATTAATAAATACAGTCAAATGTATTGCGGGAAAAGCGGGCCAAAGAATATACTATAAAACTTTTTGAGATCATTCCCAATTCTCACTAGCACTAAATGTTCACAATATTGCAAGTGTGGGTAAGGAAGCCTTGTCCAAATAAAATCATATGAAAAGACTATGGTTGAGGCTCAAACGCTGGGACAAAATTTAATGCATAGGAAATCATCCTTTGAATCACAAGGCCCAAATTTTAAAATGAGTTCCTCGTCCCTTATTCAATTGAATTTTAGAACAAAAACCCACAAGTGTATGGGCAAACGTAAATTTCATCTTTTATATTTTTCGTACATTTTTCTAAAATCCATCCATGTAGTTTAGTCAGTTTGGGCCACAATTTCACGATATTGCATTTAAGTGCACGCTCGAATAGACAATCTTCAAGCTTAGCCACCCTAAAATCCATGTTGATTTTAGGAATACAATCATATTTCTTAAAAGATGGATAAAAACCCTTGCTAGCATCACTCTTTGACTATGCATTTCACTTGTGTAGGGAATCACCATCCAAAGAGGGGTTGGATTCATTTTCATGTGCAATTGATGTCCTAAGAAAACCCACATCATAGGTTTGATGAAACAAAAATCTTAATGGGTTGTAATAAATGTAGAAACCCTCTTCCAAACCTCTATACTAAATGAAGATGAGATTAAAGACATTTAATATGAAGACACCCCATTGAGATTTGTTGTAGATTGCTCACAATTGCCAATAAGCACATTATAGAAATAAGTGCATTTAGGGCAGGAAGTTGTGTTGTCAAAAAGTTTAATGAAAGTCATAGCAAATCTAATCAAATTTTTAGAATGGTATTTATGATGGACATATTATTATTTTTAGATTATGTAGTGAGGGTTGGTAATGGGATCCTCATCCATTACAACTAAGGGGCTTAATACTTTTGTTATGTTGGAAAATGTCCCCTTGGGGGCTTTTCCCTCTTAAGGTTTAGCTCTCAGGTCCTTAGAATGCATTTAGAGCATCTTGCATGATAATTTTGAATCTCGATGAGAAAACCCTGAAGTCTTATGGAAAATAGGACCTAGGGGGTGCTATTTTGATGACCCCTGAACAAAAATGGGAAGGTGGACTTAGGCGCTTGCGCCCTAGTCCTACCCTATTTTGGGTCTGCCCTAAATTTAAATGTCAGTTTTATGAACGTTACTTAGGTCCTATGCCGAGATCTCAACTTTGAATTACAAAATTCTTAGCAGGAATCTTTGTAGTTGCATATATAAGCATGTTTAGGTTTTCATTTGCAAACTAGAGATGGACATTGCAAACTTTTGACTTTATGCAAAAGTGATTCAAGGCATTTAATTGTGTTGCAGAGTAGTATTTTGTTGTTATTGTGTTTGTGATTGTAGATTTTGTTGGCCCACAATTGTTGGTAAACCAAAAGGTTCACCTGTCAATTTCTGATACAAGTGCCAGAGTTAATGAATCTAGGGGAGGCAGTTAGTCCATGTCACGAATCCCACAGGGAGCATTGACCATTTGCCAACAAACTCCCCCCATCATTACATGGGGATTCAAACCCATGACCTTTCACTCTGATACCAATTGTTGGCCCATGATTGTTGTTAAACCAAAAGGTCAACCTGTCAATTTCTGATACAAGCGCCAGAGTTAATGAATCCATGGGAGGCAGTTAGTCCATGTCATGAATCCCACGGGGAGCATTGACCATTTGCCAATAGATTTGACTCCATCTCCTCATGGAATAAAGAGTATCTTCCTTCAATGAGACCTACACTTCAAGGTGACATTTATTTTGTTTTTGATCATTTATCACTTGGATTTTGCCTCTATCCCGCAGGGATATGCACTTTGATCTAACAACAATGTTTGAAAGACTTGAATGTCTCTCCGAGGCTTGACCGAGGCAAGCCTCTAAACACCACAACCCCCAACCACACTCCTTAGTGATTGCAGGTTGTACAGGTACCGAGTTTCATGGAGTGGAGTTGCAGAAGGAGGTTGCAGACAACAAGGATTCAGGATTTGAAAGAAAGAGGACAAAGTTCAACATTTCAGGACATGTGTGCTACTGGCAGTGTCCTCCGGACTTGTAGACATAGGAACAAGTTAGATAGTGGTAATCAACATCCGAAGAGCTTCTAACACCCCAAAGATCATCTGACACTGGACTTGGGTGCTAGTGGTAGTGTCCTCCATCTTTTCTAGGGAAGAAACAAAAGATACAATGAATATCAGTGTCGGGAGGAGATCCAGATTCTGCACAAAAAATAGTACCTTGGATAGTGGAGGTGTCCTCGACTATTTTGCATTCTAAACTTCAAAAAATGATTAGTTATAATCCTCTATCTACTATCTTTATCTAAAATGGTTTGTCGTAATTCATCAATTTGCTTATTGTTTTACATATTTAGGGTTTTAAGGATACTTGAGCATTAAATTGAGATATTGTTTAATAACATTTGAGCTTCCACATCGTTCCAAGTGGTGGCCCAACCTATTAGGTGAATTCTCTCACTTAGTAGAGATTCAACTTGGTTGATATGCCCTTGAATGTTTGGTGAGAAGGTAGGATCTAAACTAAATCAACCACATTTGACATCCCCCCTTTTTCATATAAAACATTCTAGTGAACCTATGTTTTTGCACCATGCTAAGTGTTGTGTGATAGATTTGCATTCATTCATTTTATTGCATTCAAAAAATTACAAAAAAATTGAAAAATTTGAAAAAATTGGCATCTTAGGCTTGCATTTTAGCATAATTTAAATTAATTGGTATTTAATTTCATTAAAATTTCTGTTATTTTCATTAGATCTAATTTAATTACATAAATTCATCATTTAGTATTCATTTGCATTGCATTTTCATGCTTAAATTGTTACAAATTGCTTGAAATTATGCATTTTTCATAAAAAACCTAGTTTTGCATTAGCTAGGGTTTGGAGTCAAAATCTTGTTCCAGATTTTACTACCCTTTTAAAACACTCATTTAGGACTGATTTCTAATTGCAGTGTTGCATCATAGTGCCTTTCTTGCAAAATTTCATGTCTAGGGTTTGAAAACCTTGCATTTTCACTAGATTTGGCCTTATCGTCTCTCTAGAATTGCATTACAAGCGTGTTGTGAGGCATTTTGCTGCATTATTTGACTGATATCAGGGTTATAATTTGCCGCCCCTCCTCAAATTCCTTACAACACACTTTCTATTAGGCTTTTACATTGAAAATTGGGGAAAAAATGCACATTTTAGGTGTATTTTTTTTGAGTTTTGACTTGTCATTTGTCTAAAATTGCATCAAAGGCATGTTGTGAAGAATATTATTGCATCATTGGGTTGATATTAGGCATATTATTTGTTGGCAAGAGACACTGCACTACAGATGACTTAAGTTTTGTCATTGATGGAAACAAGGCAAAGAGAATCCATCACAATGACAAAGACACCTTACTCCGGAACACAATCCTAATTCGGCAACAAGGCACAAAGTTATTTGGTTCGGAAGCCCTAAATTGGCTAAGTATGGAAAGTACTTAGGTATGAGATAGTAGAAGGGTCAGTACTCCTCCGCAAGTGAAGATATGAAGATGAGGTTCAGGTATGTAGTTCACAGTCACCCATTGATGTTATGTTCCAATGATCAAGTCATGACTTCCTCTGGAAGTCATCTGGTGAAAAGACTAAGTCCGGGTTAGCAAAAGTAAGATAGAGACAGCGAGCAATGCTGAGCAAAGTGGTCTGCATTCCTCTGCATTAGCACATTTTGATCTGCAGTTCTGAGGTAACATAGAGATATGTCATGTCTATCTAAATCCAAGTTTGTAGCTCCATAAGTGCAGCAGATCTTATTCTACAAGCTCTCCAGTATCGGCTTCCAATTTGATAGTGTTCCAATGTGATAGTGAAACAGTTCTAAGGTCTGCATTTTAGTATACAAAATTATCTTGTTCTATGGAGTTGAAGACATGTTGAGAGATTAGTAATGAATGTTGGATATGATTCATGGAGTCCTATTTGGTCTGCAACGTAAGTTATGATATGACAGAGGAACCTATCATATATGTTCTTAAGGAACAAGCTGACAGGATGATTAGTTCTTTATGCGAAGAGGAAATATGAGCTGGATGATAAATTTAAGTGATTGTATGATTAGAGCTGACACATATGTAAGCATGTACACATTTTTTTGGGTCCGCATTGGAGATTGGAAACAAGATTAAGCCGACAAAATATGGGATGTTGTGTACATGCTTCATAGTTTGCTTGCCGACATGATTATGAGTTTGATTGATGGATTTTGGTGTTTGAGGTGTGGATTGATGCAATGTAATGGTGTGCATGCGAATTGTGCGAAGTTAAAGTGACAGTAGTAGAAGAAGAGTGATCTTGGTCCTTATGTAAGAGCAGAGTAGAGAAACAGGGGAAGTCAGAGATGAAGAGTTTTGAGTCAGTGTATATGTGCTTCATTGGAACTGCAACCATGCATATGTAGATGCAATCACAGCATTCCATTTTGACAGTGAGCCATCCTTCTTCTTTCTTCTTTCTTCTATTTGGCAGTGAGCCTCCTTGAGCAGTGAACTCTGGGCAGTGAGCCTCTTTGTAATTTGGGATTGTGCTATCATAATCTATTGAGAGCTAACACTCTCCGTGGTTTTTCCCTCTTTGGGATTTCCACATAAAACTCCTGGTGTTCATGTGTTATGCCTTTGTGGCTGCTATTCATTTGTTTAATTTTCTTTCACTTGATTGAATTTGGTAAATGGATAAATGGTGCAGGAGCACTAAGAAAATCATCTATGTTTTATTTTCATGTTTTGTTGTCTTGTTCCATGTTGTTCTCAAAATAGGCTATGCTCATTTTTGTAGACAACCCCTACGAAACTTGTCCATTTCGTAATCTACACTCTAAGTTCGCAAATCGAGACAAGATTTTCTTGGCCTCATGTGAAGTCAATTGGCATCTTAAACTAGTTTGCAACATTCCCTCGAATTGATTCCTCGAAGTTTGTGCAAATCGTTTAGGTCGTAAACTGACCAAAATATCAATTTTGATCATTTTGGGGTGTTAGTTAAATTTTGAAACTGTATGTGCAAAGACGGCAAAATTTGCCGCTATTGCATATATTTTTGTCTGCTTGTGTTATGTCGGCAATTTTCACTGCTTTTACATAGTTTTTTTGTTTGGATATGCCCGGCCGACAATTTTCGCCACCGTTGCATGTTCCTCATTGAAGGCAAGTGCATAAGCGGTGATTTTTACCGCCGTTGCATTTCAGTTGACATATGTCAAGTCAGCAATTTTTACCACCTGAGTAGGATCTTGTAGATCACAAACTTTAGTGGCATTTATTACCACTTGTGTTGGCATTAAGATCTTATCTTTTGAGCCTTTTTAATGTGTAAACTCGTTGTTTCTTATTATTTCTATTTCCTAAACCTTCCATTTGACTCTTGAGACCTTCCTAAGATAGCTCGATCACGTCGATTCCAAATTTGCATGAATTTTGGGGTCACTGAGATCGCGCTTAGGGTTTTGGCTTACTGTCAGAGGTAGGTTGTTATTTTCTATTTTCAATTTCTAAGGTTTCGTTAAAATGATTGTTCGATAGCTTTATTGTTTTGAATTTATCGTTTGTTTTTGAAAGACCTTTGTAAAGCGTTGCATTTCTATTTGATATTGTCATTTTAAAATGGCTTGATCTTTTATATTGAATCCTTGTTCTTCAATGTGCATTGTCGAGGTCCCTGAGTAGGTTGTAAGTTTTAAGGTTTTTCTGTTTGTAAACTTGTGAGTATTATCGGTGAAAATCGCCGACCGATACTTGTGCCCTAGGTTTTAAGGTGATATGCATCATTAGTGGTTTGTTTTGACCAAACACCAAACCCATCTTACAATGCCTGCAACGTCGGCTATATCTGCCGATTGAAGTCTTCCCATAAATATGTGAAAAATGCTAAGTCGGTGAAAATAACCGCTTATGCATTTGAAGTTATATCCAAATACAAGTGTATGGGTGGCAAAATTCACCAACCTTACATGAAGAAAACCTTGAAATACCAACATGCGATGTCGGCATAATTTACCTCTGATACACTTACAATTTTCCCATATCACATGCAGTGTTGGCATTTTTTACCGCTCAAACATAAAACACTTGCAATTCTTCTAAAACATGCACAAGCGGTTAATTTTTCTACCAATACACTGGCATTTTCAGCTTACTTGCAGGGTCGATAGAAATGGCCGCCCTGACACTTGTGAACTATCCCTAACATGCAAGGGCGAAAAATTTTGCCGCTCGTGCATTCACCCTCTCAAATTTTTCTAACTCTGGGATATTTTCAATTTTTCTTTTCGGAGCCCGCTTTCCTTCATTTTTTGGCCTACTCACACTCTAGCCCTTTCAAGCATATCTTCATAGTCATGATCGTCGATATGCAATTTTCCCATATTACCAGTATTTCCCCTAATTGCATGATCATGAATTTTTGTTGCAGTATCTTCTACGGATTTTCTCTCTTCATCAACATCCTCTAGTGATAGCTTTTTCAGATGACTGAGTTGTCTCCGAAGAAGTTGAAAGCGATGAAGTATAAGTATCAAGGTGTTTTTCCAATCACCTTGGTTACTTCTAATGTCGATGACCTTAGGGATACAGAGATTGGCCATGTGGACATGGCTGAATTTGTGGAAAGAACCAAGTCCAATAATCCCAGGTCTGCAATGAAGAAGATTATTGACAGTAACATTCATTTGGTGTCATCTTTCCCAGTGGCAGCCCATAACATAGAGTTTGTTCTTCAGTGTGCTCAATTTTACAACAAAGATACTAGGGCAATGATGGATGCAAATAGAAATGTGATAATCAGATTAGATCTTGAATTCATTGATAAGGTTTCCATGTGCCCTCCTATTATAGAAGTGATAAAACTAGATTTTACTAAAGCACAAAAAGAGTATGACAAAAATCCTGAGAAAGCTAAGAAGGTAATCAATACTAAATGGCTCAAGACTTCAAGGTCAAATTTGTCTAGGTGGCAACAGAGTTTTCCTAGAAGTGACTAAATAGAAGAAGTTGGTGATCTTATAACTCTTCTCAGCAGGATAAGGGGATTGTCCTCTTCCTCACTGTTTCATGAGTGGATGTACCCTTTCATCAAGGTAATACTCCAAGGTAAACAAGCCATCTTCTGGGGTGAGCAAATTAGCAATGCTCTACATGAGCAATTGACAAAGGTATCCACTACCTTCAAATTCTACATGACTTCTTACCTAGTGTATATAGCAGCCTCCATGAGAATCTTTCCAGGTCTAACATCAGAAGGAGATAGGAGAGTAATTCCTATGTATCAGTACTATTCTCAATTGACATTGAAGGGCTCTATTCAGCACTTTAGGAGGGTAAATGATGCTTTCTTTGCAGTGTTCTTATGTCTTTTTGACCCTCAGCTAGAACAAAGAAGAGTTTTAGATGAAGCTTGGTTAGTGGTGAATGATTTTGGATGCATGTTCTTACAATTTCCTTCTTTCTCATATCTAAGGGTTGGCTTTTTCCAAGGTCATCCTTATATGCTGCCAAGGTTTCCCTCAAACAAACTTGTTTTGATGGAATTATGTAGACAAATGATTGTCGTACATAATAAACAAATGGAGATCAAGAAACCAGGTTTCATGTTTCCAATTGAAACTGGCAGGTTTTCAATATTAACTCCTGGAAAGGCTAGAGCCATGGAAACTGAAATGCAACTTGTAACCATGAAACAATTCAAGAGAAGACCAAAGTTTGATTATAGAGGTGTGAAGGATAAGATCAAGAGGAAAACCCAATTCCATGAACCTATGGTTGAGGACGTCTGGGTGGATTTGAGAATAGAAGAGGATATCAGAAAGTTGGATTATAGTAGGTTATCTCTTGAGTAGATTGAATATATGGGATTGGCTAACATTCTTGAAGATCTAGTGGATGATGAAGAGTTGATCGATGACAGATATAACATTGAACAGGGTGCTAGCTCTCCTCTCCCTCCTATCCAATGGTCTAAAAAAGAATTGACCTCTCTAAGGAAAAGCTTTGAGCCTATACTGGTAAACACCAATAAGTGGCTAGAGGATAAGGGAATTACTTTGAAAGAATTCCTTACAGGATCAGAAACTGAGATCCAAGAACAAATAGGTAAAAAGGTGGAGAACAGGACGAAGAATAAGAGTGATGTTCCCTCTTCTTCCAAGCCACATAAGCCTAGGATCAAATTTGTGACGAAGAAGTCAAAAGCTATGGAAAAAGAGTCTGAGATAGAAGATATGGAAATTAAGAAACAAAACATTGAAGAACTAGCCACTGAGGAAATGGAGGTTGAAGACAGACCTACAGATCAACAAGAAGAAGTTTTGTCTCCATAGGAGAATGTACAACAAGAAATGGGAGTCTCTTCTCCTTTGCCTGACACACCTGTTGCAGTTCCTTTGTCTGTTTCCCCCATTGATATTCCCTCTTTTGAATCTCCCTCACCTTCCAAAATAATTTTTGACAATCCTCAAAATACTTTTGAAGATGTTCTTCGTTCCTCAGAGTCCATTCCTATCTTGTCCTCCTCATATTTTGATATTGGGGATACTTCTATTTTTGACCACTTTGTAATGAATACTGAACAGGTCTCTAATGTAAATGTAACAGGTGCAGTTTTCACTAATACTCCACCTATTGTTTCCACTTCTAGTGCAAGTGCAGTTCCGGTGACACCAACAATGGGAACAAATCCTAATGTGAGTACTTTTGTGCTTCCACCATGGTTGTCAGCTTATACACCAAAAAGGAAGAAACAAGCAATCTCTCTAGATGAGTTTGATTTTAGTAAGCTAGTGCCTACAAAAGCCAAGACCCCGAAGAAGCCAAATATTCTTTCAAGAATGCTTGGGGACAAGGGACACAAATTTCTGGAGATTGCAAGACCTCCGCAGGATGCAACCATGGAAAATTTTAGTATGAATGATTACTCTATTTCTAGATTTGAGTTAGGCAAAATAACTCATGAAAGTGCAAAGAATGATATGCAGTCAGCAATGGACATCTTGATTCAAAAATTTGATAAAGAGAAAGAAATGAAAGATCATTACAAAGCAATGGTTGAACAGTTGACTGTAGTGGTGAGGAAAATCACTTTGAATTCAGAAGCAGTAACTCCTGAGGCTGTTTCTATAGAAGACCCTATTATCCAGAAAGTAGAAAAGACTCATCTTAAGGAAAGAGTACTTGAAGAGTACTTGGAAAGGATGTGCACACAAGGAATCTCTTTGCTTATAGAGCTATCTAAGAAGACAGACAAAATGGAGAAAATAAGAGCACAACTGGATGACCTGATCGATGTTATTTCTCAAGATATCGAGCGCCTAGAATAGAATCATGATAAGTGGGTGGAGATGAGAAAGCTGAAAATAAGTGCTCTGATATCAATTGGTGTCATCCCAAATAGGGATTCTTATACTGAAACCAAAGAGGCATTGACCTATCGGAGCCGTGTGCTGAAAGATTTGATCAATGACCTAGAAGCTGCAAGGAAACTAAGTGAATAGAGTGATGTTAGTCTTTTGCATAAATTGGAAGAGATGCCATGCAAACTTGTGTCACAGGATAACCAATTTCTCTCTGCAGAAGAGATGATTCAGGAATTTGAAAATATGTTCCAGAAAGACTTCAAGGACAAAACATTTTCAATGGCCTCCATGGACAATATTCTTGACAATCAGTTAACTTTGGATAATCTGAAAACCAAGTTAACTAGTCATGCAAAATCAGTCACCATGATCAGAGATGCCATATTTAGAGCTAGGATGATTTTCAAGAACACTCTTAATCCAGACAGTATTGGGATGCAAGCAGCTTTCACCTTGTATGATTGTCATATGAAGAAAGACGGCAATACAAGTTGAAGCTATTTTTCCCTTAGTTTATTTTCTACTTTTAAAATGTACTTTTGAAACAATTTTGGACATATTTACATGTACTTTTCTAATATGTAATTACATGTAAAAACATAGGAAGTCCCAAATAAAAAAGGACTCCTTTGTTGAATAAGTCAAAGTAGTTGTAAATTTCCTATTTTTTCTCCAGGCTCCTCCCTACAAATAAAGAGGGCCTCTATTGTAAATGATATCTTTTAGTTATTGAAGCGAAACTCTACCAAATTGAAGAGCATTTTGAGACTTTGTGTTCAAATTGTAAATCATATTTTATCAAGTGAATAGAAAAGCAAGCGATCTTTCAATCTTTGTGTTGGAATAACTTATGGTGTATTGGAAATTGTTCTTATGTCCTTTTCCTTATACTATCTTATCTACTTGATCAAATTGTAGTGTGAGTGTGAATAATCTGGGAGATGTTCTAAAGCTGATTTTGGAGACTTTGTGCTACAACAATTATCTTTAGTTTGTGATTTTATGTTTTGAAGTAAAAGATATTGGAAAGGCTTTGAACTACTATTATCTTTTGTGATCATATATTTTGTCGTGGTTTTCGGTGAAGACTTTGGGCTGCACCTCATTCTACTTGGTTCTAAGTTATTAATCAGTAAAAGAAGCAATGATAGACTTTGTGCTCTCATAGGTTTCTTGGTTATTCAATTTGTATCAAGAAAGTGCTCTTTCATTTTGTAAACATCATTTCTGAAAAAAGAGAAATGGATGATATGGTCTCACCCCTGAATTAGTATTTAGTTTAAATTAGTTTGTGATAGTTAATGGGGAACCTCCCCTTGCTGAGAGGAGAGAATTATCTCATTACACTGTGGTCGATATAACCATTTTGCCTTCAGTTAGTTGAAGACAAAACATTCACCCAACATTCCTATTAGGTCCTAGAAGACCATTCATGTAATAAGGACTATGTCCAAATATCTACATACTGCTGTCATGGCATGATGGAGTAACTCTAAGGTGTAATAGGTAGTCATACAATCTTCATGATTGTAAGCCTTGTTAAGGCATGTTCAAAGAGTCTAAGGTGATGTTCAAAGCCTAATCACATTGTAAACATGTTTGAAGGCAACATTTAGCCCAAACAACAAGTGTAACTCTGCCAAACGAATGTAATTAGTTTGTTGCAGTTAGAAAAATAGAGTAGTTTAGAGAGGAAATTCGATGGTTGGGCAGTTCCATCGACCTCAACCACTCTCTAACTACTCCAAGGGAATGTAGAAGGATTATTTAAGCCATGCCAATGATCATTGTACATGAAGAAGACTTTTGGAGGAAGAAAACCAATAAAGAAGTTCAGATTTCCTATTTTTCCTGTGTAAACTTGTTGTTGCAGGCTGTAGTAGTCTTTCGTACGGCAGATTCATAAAGCATGAGTTGGTGGAAGGTTGGAGGTATGAAATAGGTTTTATTTGCATTTGGTTAGAAGTTTTGAAACTCGTCTGTGTGTAAATAAACTGCATTTTTCTAAAAACTGTCAACCATAACCTAGGGTAGGGTTTTGATACAAATTATGCATTTTCTTACCATTCCACTAACTTGAGTCACTTTTGATCAGTGGAATGGGATGTAATTGGTCTGTATTAGTATTTTACAATAATTTTTTGGAAATAAATTTGAAGGGAAGGAGTTTTCTTTGAGGAAACCTAACAAAACCATGTGTTAGGTGATGTCTAAGGGCACATTGAAGGAACCATAGATGAATTTTTGGGAACAACAGAGAGTATGATGAAGGGGGTAAATCATAAAACACACAACAACAATAGTTGCACATAGAAATTATAACTTTCTTTATTGATTTGGATAACTTATTACATTACAGAAGCTCAAATACAATCAGAGGAATCAACCCTCCACAGGCTGCAACGCATTACAGCTTCCTATTCCCAGACTCTAGAATCATCTGCCCTCTGTAACCCCAAATCAGCTAGGGTTTCTATTTTCCTTGCCTATTCTTGACTCTACACTTCCCCCTTAACTCTACTAATGCCCAGGGTTCCCAAAAATGGTTATTAATAGCCTTTTTGGCTGCCAACAACCTAATTTCGAAATTTGCATCTCCCTCCAAAAATAGGTCAACTTCTGGGAGCATAACTTTTGATCTGGGCGTCCAATTGACAAACCGTTTTATGCGTTGAAAAGATCGTGGAGTACTCTACATGCTAAGAACCTACTCTATAGTCCTGACCATTTTTGGGCCTGTACAAGGCTATTTAGTGCCTCAAACCTGAGTTTGAATAATTTTCAGGCATTTTTCAAGAAATAGAAACTTTAATATCTTTCAGCTCACAAATGATCTTTGCGTGATTCCTTCACCAAAGGTCTTATATTTCTATTATGTAACTTCCTGTAAATGTTCACTTCAATCCGTGCCCAGATGCAAACTTTCTAAAAATAGTAGGTTACTATTTTTAGCAGTTTGGAAAAACTGAAAGTCCTACATCATTATTCAAGCGATTATGGAACCAGAGCCACAAATTTTGAAAAGAAATGGAAAGAACATCAACAATTTTGAAACACATCTTTTTTTGGGTGATGCAAGATTGCCCTTACACCACTGGATGCTCCTGCATCAGACACCCAGGGTAATTTGAGAAGTGACCCTGTCATGTCTCAAGTGTTTGTGTGAGGAAAATCCAAACGGTCAACCTTTGCCTTAGACAACCAAGAAGAATCTTCAATGGGTCTTCCTTTCCATTTCACTAGATGTTCTTCATATTGCCTGTTCTGGGTACTTCTTCCCACACGGCTATCCAATATCTCTTCTATCTCCTCCGTTGAAGTAGATGCCGGAATACTCCACTATTCTTCTATTGTTCCATCCTCTGTGCCACCCTCATGATATTCTGTTAAATCAACAATGTTGAACACAGGGGAAATATTAATCCCATTTGGCAACTCTACCCCATATGCATTTCCTGAATCATAATTCTTTAGGATTCTGCACAATCTAAATTTCTTCATTTTCAACTTATTATATGTTCCAATTGGGAACCTTTCTTTTCTCAAGTGAACCATGACTTCATCTCCTACCTAGAACTCCTTATACGTCCTCTTCTGATCTTCCTTAGCCTTGTACTGAATATTCATCTTATAAATGTGCTTTCTCACCTCTTCATGCAAATTCTTTAGATGTTCTGCAAAGTCTTCAGCCTCGGCACTTGTCTTTTCTCCTGTGTCTAAATTCCTTAACTCTGAAGCATTTCTCAGACTATTTCCATATACAATCTGGAATGATGATTTACCAATACTCCTATTGAAAGAATTGTTGTAAGCAAATTATGCCTGTGGTAAAATCAAATCCCATCCCTTGGGCTTATCTCCTACTAAGCATCGTAGCAGGTTACCCAAACTCCTATTCACCACTTCTGTCTGTGCATCAGTCTGTGGATGGTGTGCAGAATTAAACTTCAAATCTGTCTTCAACTTCTTCCACAATGTCCTTCAAAAATAACCAACAAACTTGGTATCTCGATCTGAAACTATGCTCTTTGGTAGACCATGTAATCTCACCACCTCTCTGAAAAATAATTCAGCAATATGAACAGCATCATTAGTCTTCTTGTAAGGAATAAAATGTGCCATCTTTGAAAATCTATCCACCACCACAAAAATGGAATCATGTCCTCTTTGTGTCCTTGGTAAACCAAGAACAAAATCCATACTAATATCATCCCATGGCTTCTCTGGTATAGGTAATGGCTGATATAGACCTATGTTTTGACTTGCTCCTTTTACCATCTGACATACTTTGCAACTCTACACAAATTTCCTCACATCCTGCTGCAACTGTGGCTAATAATAATTGTCACCAACAATAGCAATGGTCTTATCTCAACCAAAGTGTCCAGCCAATCCTCCACTATGCTTCTCCTTAATTAGGTTCTCTTTCATGGAACTCCTTGGAATGCACAACTGGCTTCCTCTAAACAACATGCCATCTTGGATTATAAAATCCAACCATTTTGTCCTGTCCAAAGTAACAGGTTCCAAACAAGCTTTCCAGGCCTTTGCAAATCTGGATCCTCAGGATACAAAATTTTAAGCTCATCGAACCCAACAACCTCTATCTTCATTTCTATCAACAAATTTTGCCTTCTGCTCAAGGCATCTGCAACTCTGTTGGACTTCCCACTCCTGTGCTTCAAAAAAAAAGTATAGCTCTGCAGAAACTCAATCCATTTTAAGTGCCTTTGGTTCAACTCCCCTTGACTATTAAGATATTGCAAAGCCTAATGATCAATATATAAAACAAACTCTTTTGGCAACAAATAATGTCTCCATTTCTTCAAAGCTTGAACTATTGCATAAAATTCCTGATCATAAACATAATACTTTTTCTTGACATCATTAAGCTTCTCACTAAAATAGGCAATGGGCTTACCTTCTTGGCTCAAAAAAGCTCCTATACCACTACCACTAGCATCACAATCTACTTGAAATACCTTATTGAAATATGGAAGTGCCAAAATAGGTTGTTCTAAAACTTTCTGCTTCAATGTATCAAAGGTCTTGTCTGCTCCTTTAGTCCATCTAAACTCTTTTCTATCCCCTCTCATTGTTTCAGTTAGGGATGCACAAATGCTACTGAAATTCCTGATAAACTTTCTATAAAAACTTGCCAAACCATGAAAAGATCTTACCTCTGTTACACTCCTTGGCGTAGGCCATTCAATGATAGCCCTTACTTTTTCTGGGTCCATCTTAAGACCTTCCTTTGAGACAAAAAATCCCAGGTATACCAACTCTTTCTTTGCAAAACTACATTTCTTCAGATTAATCAGCAACTTCTCTTCCCTCAGCTTCTCTAGAACTCTTCTGATATGCATCAGATGCTCATCCCATGTCTTATTGAAAATCAAAATATCATCCAAATAAACAATAACAAAACTTCCCAAAAATTCTTTCAGTACCTCGTTCATGAGCTGCATGAATGTGCTTGGTGCATTGGTTAGCCTGAATGGCATGACTAACCACTCATACAAATCTTCCTTTGTCTTGAAGGCTGTCTTCCATTCATTTCCTTCTCTGATACAGATCTGGTGATACCCACTCTTCAGGTCAATTTTCATGAAGTACTTGGCTCCACTCAAACAATCCATTATGTCATCCATTCTTGGCAATGGAAATGTATACTTGATCGTTATCTTATTGATGGCTCAAGAGTCTGTACACATCCTCCATTCTCCATCCTTCTTTGGTGCTAGTACTGCAGGTACCGCACATGGACTTAGGCTCTCCCTTATTAGTCCCTTCCTCAACAACTCTTGAACTTGTCTATTTAGCTCTTCATTCTCTGCAGGGGTCATTCTATGGGCTGCCTTGTTTGGCAAACTAGCTCTTGGTATCAAATCCATTTGATGACTTATCTTTCTTACTGGTGGTAAACCTTCTGGTGCATTATCAGAGATAATGTCCTGGAACTCTTCCAACATATCTGAAACTTTTGCTGGTACATCTTCACGGTTCTCTTGACTAATCTTAGGAATCAATGCAAAGCAATGATGCTCATGCTTCATACCCTCCAAAAATTTCCTACCATCTACCAAGCAAATTCTGGCAGTACTACATACCTTTTCTTCCACCTCCTTTAAGGGCTTCAACTTATGACGAACTCCATCCTTTGTTAGGGACTATGTGTTTGCATGGCCATCATAGACAATGCTCCTATCATACGACCACGACCTCCCCAACAACATATGACATGCATCCATCAGTATGATATCACATAGCACCTCATCATGGTAGTCACCAATCTTTAACTTCACTAAACACTACTCATTGACCAAAGCTCTATGGTCCTTCTGCAACCATGCAATCTGATATGGATGTGGATGCTTTTTTCTTGTCAACTTCAACTTGTTAACCATCTCCTTTGAAACAAGATTATCAGTGCTTCCACTGTCAATAATAATATCACAACACTTACATTCACATTTGCACCTTGTGCGGAGTAAACTTTTCCTCTGATTGGGTTCTTTCTCCTCATCCAACAAGGTTCTTCTGACAACTAGGGTTTCTCCCCTTTTAGCATCTTCAGAATGCTCAGAATGTGCATCTTCATCTACATGTGCAACTCGTGCATTGCCTTCAGGTCTTCTATTTGTCCTTCCTTGATGTTGCGGACACTCATATGCTCGATGCCCTTCTTCTCCACATTGGAAATAGGTTTCTCTAAAACCTCCTCTTCCGGGTCCTTGCCTAGGTCTGCCTCTTCCTCTTCCTCTTTGCTCACCATTGTTCTAGTCACGAGGGCGATAGGTATTATCTCCTCTCTGATTTCGACTGGTGCTGGCTTCTTCACTTTTCTTTGAATCTTCATTTCAGCCCCCATAGGGTCTTCCACCAGTCCTTCTGCCTTGACCTGTTCCCCTTTGCTTGCTGTCAAATCTTTTATTCAGCTTCTCTTCCACCTTTAGGGAAAACTAGTATGCATCTTCTATGGTGGTCATTCTGACTAGGCTTAACTCCTCTTGAATACTTGGCCTCAACCCATTAATGTAACAGGCTACCTTCTCCTTGTTGGGATTTGCATGGCCTGTCTTGATAGTAATTTTATAAAACTCTTCTATATACTCCTTAACAGACTTGTTACCTTGCTTCAATCCTTGTAGCTTCTTCAGTAACTCCATCTCATAGTCCACATGAATGAACTACTTCTTCAGTTTCTCCACCATCCAATCCCATCTGGTGATCTTTTCTTTTCCTCTTTTGTTCCTCTCTAACTGGACCTCGTTCCACCAAATATTGGCATGGCCCTTCAACTTTATTGTTGCAAACTTTACCCGATCTAGGTCCTCCACATCTTCATATTCAAAATACTCCTCCATGTCATTGATCCAATCAATAATCTATTTTGGATTCAAATCTCTAGAATATGTAGAAACTTTGATCCTGGGCCTCTTTCCAATCTTAGAAATGACCCTTAACAACCTAACTTCTACAGGATCTCCTGCAGCTTCTTGTTCGTCCTCAGATACATCTTCTTCAGCTTCATCTTCACTTTCTTCTCTTGTTCTTGGATCAAACCCTCTTCGCAACTCCTCTTGCAATGCATCAATTTGCCTTTGTAGGGCTCTAAAACCCTCTTCCATCAAAGCATTTCTCCCAATACGATTTCTTCGTGGAGGCATCTTGATTTCCGCAGCAAACCCACAACCTCAGGTCCTGGTGCAAACTGCCTCATGGTCAGTGATCTGTCTACACAGTCAAGAACCCTTGCTCTAATACCACTTGATGAAGGGGTAAATCATAAAACACACAACAACAATAGTTGCACATAGAAAATAAAACTTTCTTTATTGATTTGGACAACTTATTACATTACAAAAGCTCAAATACAATCAGAGGAATCAACCCTCCATAGGCTGCAACACATTATAGCTTCCTATTCCCAGACTCTAGAATCATCTGCCCTCTGTAACCCCAAATCAGCTAGGGTTTCTATTTTCCCTGCCTATTCTTGACTCTACACTTCCCCCTTAACTCTACTACTACCTAGGGTTCTGAAAAATGGTTATTAATAGCCTTTTGGCTGCCAACAACCTAATTTTAAAATTTGCATCTCCCTCCAGAAATAGGTCAACTTCTGGGAGCCATAACTTTTGATCCGGACGTTCGATTGACGAACCGTTTTATGTGTCAGAATGCTCGCGAAGTGCTCTATGCGCTTAGAACTTGCTCTACCTATTTCAGCCATTTTCAGGCCCGTACGGGGCAGTTTAGTGCCTCAAAACTAAGTTTGAATAATTTTTAGGCATTTTTTAGGCAATAGAAACTTAAATATCTTTCATCTCGCAAATGATCTTTGCGTGATTCCTTTGCCAAAGGTCTTATATTTATGTTATGTAACTTCATGTAAATTTTCACTTCAATCCATGCCCAAATGCAAACTTTCTAAAAATAGCAGGTTACTATTTTTAGCAGTTTGGAAAAACTGAAAGTCCTACATCATTATTCAAGCGATTATGGAACCAGAGCCACAAATTTTGAAAAGAAATGGAAAGAACATCAACAATTTTGAAACACATCTTTTTTTGGGTGATGCAAGATTGCCCTTACACCACTGGATGCTCCTACATCAGAGTAGAAGTACAAAACCTACAAAATCCTTTGTTTTGGCATGTATTCTAAATGTTCAAACCCTTGGTTGAGTTCTGGGCTTGCATTATATAGTAGTCTCTTTGTAATTTTGGCCTAATCGGGGCTCTAGGTCATTGAGAGGGGCTATTGGTTGAGGTATTCCGTCCAAAAAAAGCCATACCCAATTTGGGATATGTGATAGGGGCCATAATGGGTATCTGCTAATTGTCTAAGATATGCATTTGAAGACTTGTAGCAAACGTTATTAGGATTGTTCCCATTTTGGAGGGCTACAAGCCATTTCTTAGGTTTTTGAAGGAAGTGATAACCAGAAGTTTGGTCTGTCTTAACCATTGATTGGAATGGGTCCCACAACATCTAAAAACACCTTTTCCATGAAGAAATCAAAGCCCCTAACTGTTGTTCCCACTTTTGTGTAAAGACCTTTGATTTTGGGCTTTTGGGTGTAATAGAACATTGTCTAGTTTGCTATCCTCCAACTATCTCGTTGCCTCTACATCATAGTGGTATCAGAGCCATAAAAGGTTCTGTTGTTGGTGGTATAAGGCCTGGTATATGTTAGCAAAGGAGAGTGAAGGAGAGGCTAGCAATATGCCTCCAAAGGGGATGGCCACCAAAGTGGTCAAGAAGTTCAAGGAGATGGAAGAGAAGATCAAAAGTGGAGTCAAGGAAGCACTCCAAGAAGAGTTGAAGGCATTGAGGATAGGGAAGAGGATAGATGAAGGTTTAGATGAAGAGGAAGAGAAAAAGGAGGAAGAAGAAGAGCAAGAAGAGGTAGAGGTACCGGCTGATCAAAAGCATTTCCTTGAAGCCATCAAGGCAATTGGCAAGGATTCTTCGAAGGCTCAGATGGAGATTCCCATGTTCAGTGGGAAGATGAATGTTGATGAAGTCATGGAGTGGATTGAGGCTCTAAACAACTACTTTGAATACAAAGAAGTTCCTAAAAGCAAGAGGGTTAAGTTTGCAAAAACTAAACTCAAAGGTGTTGCCCTTACATGGTGGAATTACACCCAAGGTGAGAGGGTAAGGAATGGGAAGAGTATGATCTCTTCATGGAGAAGAATGTTGGAGAGGATCAAGTCTCAATTCCTTCCATCAAATTATGAGGTGCAGATCTACAAGAAGATGCAAAATCTCAAGCAAAGAGACTTGGATGTGGCTACTTACACTGAGGAGTTTAACAAATACACTCTTTGTTGTGGGTACATGGAAGATGAAAAAGCTAAAGTGGCAAGGTATCTAAATGGTTTGAGGTTTAATATTCAAGATGAGATCAGTTTATTAACCCCTAAAACCGTGGAAAAATGCTTTCAAGTAGCATTAAGGGCTGAAGAGAAGTTGAAGAGGAAAGGTGAGCAGGAAAATAGAGGAAGAGGTGGCAGAAATTTCAGAGGTAGGGGCAGTTTTGGGGGCAGAAATCAGTCCCAAAGAAGCCAAGGGGAATCTAGTTCCCAAGAGAAAAGTGGAGAATTAGGTTCTAGAGGAGGCTTTAGAGGAAGAAGGCCTAATGGAAGAGGTAGATTTGGTGGACCAGGGAGAGGTCCTAATGTCTTCACAGGAAGGTGCTACAATTGTAACCAAGTGGGACATCTAGCCTTCAAGTGTCCTAAAAAGCAAGCCTCAAGCTCTCATGGAGGAGAGAGAAGGAACCAATTGATCCAAGAGGAAGATTACCAAAGTGTCAACTCTCCAATTGGAAGTGCAGCTCCGGTCCATGAAGGAGAAAGCTTGATGATTAGAAGAACCATGTTGAAGGTGCCTCAAACACAAGAACCACCTCAAAGGAAGACATTGTTCAGGACAACATGCAAGGCCTATGGTAAGATTTGCAAGGTAATTGTTGATTTAGACTCAACTAAAGATTTGGTTTCCATTGAAATGGTAGACAAATTGAAATTGAAAAGGCTTCCTCATGTTAGTCCTTATAAAGTATCATGGTTGAATAAAGGGCAACAAGTTTTGGTAGATGAACAATCAGGGGTTGAATTCGAAATGGGAGAATATAAGGACAAAATTTTGTGTGATATAATTCCCATGGATGCTTGTCATTTGCTGTTAGGACGTCCATGGCAATATGATGTTCAATCACAACATGATGGTAAAACTAATTCTTTCATTATAACTAAGAAAGGTAGAAAGTATAGAATGGATCCATTGCCTGATGAGCATGTAGAGAAGAATGTTGGGTCAAGTGTCATGATTATGAGTGGGAAAGAGTTTCTAGATGCCCTTAAGGAGGAAGGAACCCAAGGGTATGCTCTGATTTTGAAGCCTAAAAATAGTCCTAGTTTGCATGATCCTAGTAAGGAAGAAGTTCCTAATGAGGTGCAACAATTGCCAAAGAAGTATAAGGGGATTATGGTAGAAGAAATGCCTAATGAGTTGCCACCTATTAGGGACATAAGCCATCAAATTGACTTCATACCAGGATCTACTTTGCCAAACAAAGCAGCCTACAAGATGACACCTTCACAAAATGAAGAGATTGCCAAGCAAGTGCAAGAATTGTTGGATAAGGGATTGGTAAGAAAGAGCCTTAGCCAATGTGCTGTCCCAACAGTCCTAGCCCCTAAGAAGGATGGTAAATGGAGGTTGTGTATGGATTCTAGAGCCATTAACAAGATTACCATAAGATATATGTTTCCTATGCCAAGGATTGAGGACCTAATGGACTATTTGGGAGGGGCTAGATACTTTTCTAAGATTGACCTTCAGAGTGGGTATCATCAAATTAGGATCAAACAAGGGGATGAATGGAAGACAACATTCAAAATAAATGAGGGTCTTTATGAGTGGTTGGTGATGCTATTTGGTCTATCTCCAAGTACTTTTATGCGTCCCATGAATGAAATGTTGAAGGATTTCATTGGCAAATTTGTTGTGGTTTACTTGGATGACATTCTTGTTTTTAGCAGGACTAAGGAAGAGCATTTGCAACATTTGGATCAAGTTTTGAGGAATTTACATGATGAACAATTGATGATCAACATGGAAAAGAGTGTCTTCATGAAGGAAGAACTCACCTATCTTGGTTTTGTGATTTCACAAGGTAGTTTGAAGATGGATCCAACAAAGGTAGAAGCCATTTTGTCAAGGCCAACTCCAAAAACAGTAGGTGATGTGAAAATTTTTCATGGTTACACCAATTTTGTATACCATCAAAGGGGGACAAAAATGTAAGTTTTTTTGGACCAAGGCAACCAATGATTCTTTTGAAATTCTGAAACAAAAGGTAGCACAACAGTCCATACTTGTTTTTCCCGACTTTAATAAGTTGTTTGTGGTGGAATGTGATGCTAGTAACCTTGCTATAGGGGCTGTCCTAAGTCAAGAGGGCAGGCCTGTTGCTTTCTTTAGTGAAAAATTGAATGATGCTAAAAGAAAGTACTCTACTTATGACTTGGAGTTGTATGCAATGGTACAAGCTTTGAAAAAATGGAGGCACTATCTTTTACCAAAAGAATTTATTGTTTATACTGACAATCATGTACTTAGTTTTCTAAATTCACAGGAGAAACTCAATCATAGGAATATGAAATGGGTTGAGCAACTCCAAGCCTATACATTTTCAATCAAACACAAGAAGGGGCAGTCTAACAAAGTGGCATATGCATTGAGTAGAAGGGTGTGTATGGTTCAAGAAATTCAGTTGCAAAGTGTAGGGGTTGATGCTCTCAAGCATATGTATTAGGATGATGAAGATTTCAAGGAGGTATATGAAGTTTGTTCACAATTTTCAGACTCTTATCATTCTAATTTTTCTAAGTTTTTGTTACAACAGGGGTTGTTGTTCAAAGGCAGCCAACTATGTGTTCCTAGGTGTTCCATGAGTGAGAACATCATAAAGGAAAAACAATGTGGTGGACTAGGAGGTAACTTTGGGTTGGATTAAACATTGGATCAGGTGGAGAGGTTTTATTTTTGGCCTAAAATGCAATCAGACATCAAAAAATTTGTTGAATGTTGTAGTATTTGTCAAAGGGCAAAGGGTACTTCATCTAATGCTGGTCTATATCAGCCACTTCCTATTCCTAATGGGCCATGGGAAAGTATTAGCATGGATTTTGTTTTGGGTCTTCCTAGGACTCAAAGAGGCTTTGATAGTATATTTGTTGTGGTGGATAGATTTAGTAAGATGGATCATTTCTTGCCATGTAAATGCACTAATGATGCTTCTCACATTGTTGGTTTTTTCTTCAAAGAAATTCTTAGAATCCATGGTTTGCCTCTTAACATTGTGACTGACAGGGATCCAAAGTTTGTAGGCCACTTTTGGCACACTTTGTGGAAGATGTTGGGCACTCAATTGTCCTTTACTTCAGCCTATCACTCTCAAACTAATGGCCAAATTGAGGTGGTGAATAGGTCCTTGGGAAATCTTCTCAGGTGTCTTACCAAACAACATGGAGAGGCATGGGATACGATCATCCCTCAAGCAGAGTTTGCCTATAATGATTCCACCAATAGAAGCATAGGAAGGAGTCCATTTGAGATTGTTTATGGCATTCATCCAAGAGGTATTCTTGAGTTGAGAGATCTCCATGGATTGGAAAGTTAAAGTACTCAAGGTGAAGACTTTGCATTGGCCATGAAGGACATCCATGATAATGTCAAAGAAACTCTTCAAAAGAACAATGACATGTACAAGGAGAAAGCCAATGAGAGAAGGAGAGATGTACAATACAAGGTGGGGGATTTGGTCATGGCACATTTGAAGAAGTAAAGACTTCCTAAGGGGCAGCCAACCAAACTCCTCATGAAGAAGATAGGACCATGCCAGATTGTGCACAAGTTTGGGCCCAATGCCTATGAGATTGAACTTCCTCGAGGCTTGGTCATATCTCCTATTTTCAATGTTTCAGATTTGTTCCCTTTCAAAGGTGATTCTAATGCAGATTTAGAGGTAGATATGACAGCAGTAGGAGATGAAGATTGGGTCAAGGGTCTTCCACCCAATCAGCCATTGAAGTTGCAATGCATTCTTGACACCAAGGTCTTGAAGAAGACTAGGAAGAAGACATACAAATAGTTTCTTGTCAAATGGAGTGGTTTACCTATTGAAGATGCCACTTGGATGAGTGAAGAAGACATCTTGAAGCATGGTGTCACAATTGCTGATCTACTTCCTCAAGAGACTTGAGTTCTCTTTCCACCTGGGGAGTATGGTGCAGGAGCACCAAGGAAATCATCTATGTTTTGTTTTCATGTTTTGTTGTCTTTTTCCAATAAGGTCCTAGAAGACCATTCATGTAATAAGGACTATGTCCAAATATCTACATACTGTTGTCATGGCATGATGGAGTAACTCTAAGGTGTAATAGGCAGTCATACAGTCTTCACGATTGTAAGCCTTGTTAAGGCATGTTCAAAGAGTCTAAGGTGATGTTCAAAGCCTAATCACATTGTAAACATGTTTGAAGGCAATGTTTATCCCAAACAACAAGTGTAACTCTGCCAAATGAATGTAATTAGTTTGCTGCAGTTAGAAAAATAGAGTAGTTTAGAGAGGAAATTCAATGGTTGGGCAGTTCCATCGACCTCAACCACTCTCTAACTACTCTAAGGGAATGCAGAAGGCTTCTTTTAAGCCATGCCAATGATCATTGTACATGAAGAAGACTTTTGGAGGAAGAAAACCAATAAAGAAGTTCAGATTTCCTATTTTTCCTGTGTAAACTCACTATTGCAGGCTGTAGTACTCTTCCGTACAGCAGAGTCATAAAGCATGAGCTGGTGGAAGGTTGGAGGTGTGAACTAGGTTTCATTTGCATTTGGTTAGAAGTTTTAAAACTCTTCTGTGTGTAAATAAACTACATTTTTCTGAAAACTATCAACCATAACCTAGGGTAGGGTTTTGATACAAATTATGCATTTTCTTACTATTCCATTGACTTGAGTCACTTTTGATGAGTGTAATGGGATGTAATAGGTCTGTATTAGTATATTACAATGAGTTTTTGGCAGGAAATTTGAAGGGAAGGAGTTTTCTTTGAGGGAACCTAACAAAACCATGTGTTAGGTGATGTCTAAGGGCACATTGAAAGAACCATAGATGCATTTTATGGAACAACAGAGAGTAGAAGTACAAAACCCACAAAATCCTTTGTTTTGGCATGTATTCTAAATTTTCAAACCCTTGGTTGAGTTCTGGGCTTGCATTATATAGTAGTCTCTTTGTAATTTTGGCCTAATTGGGGCTCTAGGTCATTGAGAGGGGCTATTGGTTGAGGTATTCCATCCAAAACAAACCATACCCAATTTGGGATATGTGATAGGGTGCCATAATGGGTATCTACTGATTGTCTAAGATATGCATTTGAAGACTTGTAGAAAAAGTTATTAGGACTGTTCTCATTTTGGAGGGCTACAAGCCATTTCTTAGGTTTGTGAAGGAAGTGCTACCCAGAAGTTTGGTCTGTCTTAGCCATTGGTTGGAATGGGTTGTTAGACTTAGGGAATACAACTGAGAGGGGGGGGCTGAATCAGTTGTGTAGAACACTTAACTTCACTTTGCAGTTTAGTGTAATAATAGATCAATCATGTAAACACAATGCAACAAATCCAGAGCAGAAACATATCAACACATGAGACACCAAGATTTTGACGTGGAAAAACTAGTTAAGGGAAAAACCATGAGGTGATTAACCTAAGATTCTATTCTCTGTTAGAAGAATAGAAAGAACAAAATGGCACATGCCAATTAGGGCTCACTGCCCGAGCACACTGCTCACAAGAGGCTCACTGCCTACAAGAGACACACTGTCTACAAAAGAATGAGTATCACATACTTGAACTGGTAAATAGCATCTTCACCATAGTTGAGTTAGTTCCATTTAAGTCCAATACTTCTACTCTACCTTTTGCTCTTCTCCTTGCTACCAAATTCTCATCACTACAAGGACAACTCTGAAAAGACTTCGCAACCCCTTATTTATACAAGACATCAACTTAGGAATAATTATCTAAGTCGGCAAACATCTACAAGAACATCTGCAAGATGTTTAACTCATCCAGTCAGCCAGTTTCAGGAAGAAAACCATCATCTAGAGGTTATTCTTTAATTGCGAGCTCCAACTCTAATGTAGACCTCCAATGATCTGGACATGATCCAAAGATCTTCACAAGCTTGCATAAATCACCACGAACATCCACACTTCATTTGCTTACTGAAATCCATCTCTCCTACATCCAAAAACTCAAGAACATAGCCTATCATTACTGTCACAAAGGAATAGATACTTGCAGACCTTAAAACCACAAGACAATCAAGTTGACACACCACAAAGACTTCTCCAACACTTCCTCAAATCCGTAGAACATGACAATTCATTTCCGGATCTCACCGGACCTTTCTATAACACTCTATCACCTCTGAACACCTACCGGAACTAGTTTTACTTGAGTGACCACAACTTCTTTAGATCTTCATGTGGACCTCTGAAATCTCGTCTGGGCCACCTTGTGACACATATCTACAAACCCTTTAAACCACATCCTCTAATCCTCAACCTATCTTGAACTTTTACCTTGCTGTCATCACTGTTCTTCACTGTTTCTGATTGAGACTAATTTTCTCAATATCCTCAGCACATAGCTCATCCAATCCTTATCATTAATGCAACAGGAGTATGTTGACATCAATGACAACTCTAGTTAGGCCCATACTTGCAACAATCTCCCCCTTTGTCATTGATGGCAACATATGATGTGAAAAACTATTTTAACCATCAGGACAAGAACTTCTCCTCACTGTCACAGCTCCCCCTATCAGCAACAACCATTCACATGTCTTCTCTTTCTTTCCTGCTCCCCTTTGATCAGAAACCACTTTTTTTTCACATGTCTTCTCTCCCCCTTTGACATCAATGGCAAAGGGCACATACTTGCAATTCTACTACTTCAGAATCATATCGGTTGCTCCTGCGTAGTAGCTCCCCATCATCAATCTGGACCACAAGATGTGACTGTGATATCCACCAGACTGATGCACCTCAGTGCACCTTAGTTCATCACCAAAGGGGCAATAATCCCTAACTTCTCCCTAAGATACTTAAAAGAGTCCTTAGGAAGAGGTTTAGTAAGGATGTCTACAATTTGATTCTTGGAAAGCACAAACTCCAATCTGACTTCATTCTTGTTCACTTGCTCTCTCAAAAAGTGAAACTTGATGGATATATGTTTAGTCTTTGAATGCAACACCGGATTCTTAGATATGTTTATTGCACTTGAATTATCACAGAAAATTATGATAGGTTCTTTATATTCCACTTTGATATCTCTTAGCATCTGCTTCATCCACAAAACTTGAGTGCAACTACATGTTGCTGCAATATATTCTACTTCAGTTGTAGATAGAGATATTGCTTCTTGTTTCTTGCTTAGCCAAGAAACCAATCTCTTCCCCAAAAAGAATGCTCCACCACTGGTACTCTTCCGGTCATCCACATCTCCTGCCCAATCAGCATCTGTATAAGCATGAAGAGAGAAATCGTGATCTCTAGGATACCATAGACCATAATCAACTATCCCTTTTAGATATCTAAAAATCCTCTTGATTACCATGACATGAGATTCTCTAGGATCAGCTTGGAATCTAGCAACAAGACCAACAGCTTGCATAATGTCTGGTCTAGTTTGAGTGAGATACAACAATCCTCCAATCATTGACCTATACTTTGTCTGATTAGCCTTAGGAGAGTCATCATCTTTGCTCAACTTACATCTGGTTGCCATGGGAGTATTCATTGGTTTAGAGTCTTCCATCCCAAATTTCTTCAACAACTCTTTCACATATTTGGTCTGAGAAATGAAGATTCCTTTCTTTGTTTGAGTGATTTGCAGACCCAAGAAGAAATTCATTTCACCAAGCATGGACATCTCAAACTCACTTTTCATTTGGTTTGCAAAAGTTTTGCATATACTATCTCTTCCTCCAAAAATGATATCATCAACAAATACTTCAACAATCAAGATGTTCTCATGATCAATTTTGAAATAAAAATTACTGTCAGTAGTACCTTTGTTGAAACCAATCTTCAAGAGATGTTTATCCAATCTTTCATACGAGGCTCTTAGGGCTTGTTTCAGTCCATACAATGCTTTCTTCAACTTGCAGACCATATCACCATGATCAAATAATTAGAATCCATCCGGTTGCTCAATATACACTTCTTCTTCCAAGTCACCATTCAGGAAGGTAGACTTGACATCCATCCGATATACTTTGAAATCCTTGAAAGCAGTAAAAGCAAGAAATAATCTGACTGCTTCAATTCTTGCCACCAGAGCAAAAGTTTCTTCAAAGTCAACTCCTTCTATTTGAGAGTAGCCCTTGCAGACCAGTCTGGCTTTATTCCTAATTACTTTAGCACTTTCATTCAGTTTGTTTTGGAAGATCCATTTGGTTCCAATCACATTCTTCTTTCTAGGTCTGGGAACAAGATCCCAAGTGTGATTTTTCTCAATTTGCATCAACTCTTCCTCCATTGCTTTAGTCCAACTTTCATCATTGCAAGCTTCATTCACAGTCTTAGGTTCAATCTTTGAAAACAAACAATACTTATCAGAATCTTGAGCAATCCACCTTCTTATTTGTACACCTTTTCTTTTATCACCTATGATTTGATCTTCAGAGTGGTTCAGTCTTACATACCTGGGAACTTTAGGAGTTTTTTGCACTTCTAATTCTTGATCAGACTCATTGAAATTCATCTATTCTTCCTGATTTACCGGATCAGGTTGAATCTAACTTTCAGAAGAGACTTGGGCCCCTTGAATCAGAACACCATTCTGATTATCTTCATCATATTCATAAAACCTTGAGGGTTTCTCAATTCCCTCATCAACCTTCACATTTGTACTTTCTATTATATTTCTCAGTCTCTTGTTATAACACCGGTATGCTTTGCTTTGAGTGGAGTAACCCAAGAATATTCCTTCATCACTTCTAGCATCAAACTTTCCTAAATCTTCATCTCTTTTAATGTAACACTTGCTTCTAAAAACTCTGAAATACCTCACAGTAGGAGTGATGCCAAACCAAAGTACATAAGGAGTCTTACCAGTATTGCTTTTGATTTGAACTTAATTGAGAGTATAGACTGCAGTGTTGACAGCTTCTCTCCAATAGAACTGAGGAACATTTGCTTCCATCATCATGGTCCTAGATGCTTCTTGGATGGTCTGGTTCTTTCTCTCCACTACTCCATTCTGCTGTGGAGTTCTAGGAGCAGACAACTGTCTCTTTATTCCATGTTTCTCATAGAATTCTATGAACTCACCAGATGTGAATTCTCCACCTCTATCAGACCTCAGAAATTTCAATTTTAATCCGGTTTCATTCTCTACCATAGCTTTGAAAATTTTAAATTTCTCAAGAGCTTCTGATTTCTCTTTTAGAAAGGTTACCCACATCATGTGGGAATAGTCATCAATTAGTAACATGAAGTATCTATCACCTTGCACACTCCTGATTCTTGCTGGACCACAAAGATCAGTATGAACTAAGTCCAAAATTCTGGTAGAAGACAGTTCCTTACTTTTGAATGTGACTCTACTCAGATTACCCAACTGACATTCTTTGCACAAGCTATTTGTAGGTTTCACCAACTTTGGAAGATCTCTTACAGCCTAAGTATTGATTATCTTGATGGGGTAAATGCAAGAAGTTGTGTCCACTTAAGGTGGAAGTTTCAGAGCTAGAAAAAAATCTGAAATCGGGGAAACAAAAACGGGATCCCATTTATATAAAATGCAATCCCATTTTGCATCGGGATCCCGAGCCTAAAAACAAAAAATGCGATCCCATTTTTTAGCGGGATCCCAAACCTAGAGGCCAAAAACGGGATCCCGTTCCATAATACGGGATCCCGTTATAAACAGGATCCTGTTTTATGGAACGGGATCGCGTTTTATGTAATGAGATCCTGTTTCATAAAATGGGATCCCATTTTGTAAAAGTATTAAATTGAAAAAAAATGGCAGAGACCCCATTTTCAACAACGACAGTCGGCAGGTGAAAACGGGATCACGAGTTCATTTCCCATCTAGCGACCAGGTAAGTGGATTTTTCCACTTCTACAAATTACCCATCAATCGTTTTAAGCTTCCCTTGTTTGTTTTGGTGTAAAATACAATCAAAATTTAAATTTTGAATTGTTATTTAGGGTTTAGGGTTTATGAAATCAGTAGCTAATTTTTGACAGTTTAGTTGTAAAATACAATTGAAATTTGAAAGACTATATCATATAAAATGATAGAATTTGAACAAACTATCAAAATTATGTTTAAAATTGAGAATTGAATAGATATATTTAGACATTTTCGCTGTAAAATACAATTGAAAATTTGAAAATACTGTATCATATGAAAGGAGAGATTTTGAACAAACTGTCAAAATTTGAGTTCAATTTGAGTGTTGAATAGCTGTATTTAAACATTTTAGCTATAAAATACAATTGAAAATTTGAAAATACTGTATCATATGAAAGGAGAGATTTTGAACAAACTATCAAAATTTGAGTTCAATTTGAGTAGCTGTATTTAAACATTTTAGTTGTAAAATACAATTGAAATTTTGAAACGATTGTATCATATGAAAGGAGAGATTTTGAACAAACTGTCAAAAATTATATAGCATTGGGATGATATATATATTTGGTTTTATAAAATTTACTTATAACAATGTATGTCATTGTATTTTAAAGGCATTATTGAATAGCTAACTATCATGTAAAAAAATTACAACAAACCATAATAAAACCAAGTTATCACATCCTTCATAATCAAACCTTTAGAGACAACCAACTAATCAAGAATTGAGAAAATTTTATAGTTTTTGTGATAGCCAACTAATCAAGAATGAAATGAAGCCAACATTTATGTAACTTTTGATATATACTCAAGTAGCTGTCCTCACTAGCTAGGTTATGCCCCTGGAATGAACATCGTGATGTTAATTGTGATACGAGCTCAACCTCATTGGTAATGCTTCCCCTAATCTTAATGACATTGATGTAGGCTCCACTCATGATCCTTACGAAGATCTTTCCACCACTAACCTCTTTCATGATAGGTCACTATCCTCACCATCTCCTTAGACCTATAATACCTTGAGCTTATCGATTGGGACCAACACGACCCTTTATGATTTGATGTTTTCCAAAATGATGAAGCCATCATGAAACTTATGAAGTGTCCAGACCACATCCCCATTGTAATCATAAGAAAGACTTTTCCACCATACTTAACACCTACATATGCTTATTTTGGAGAGAAAGAAAGAACCCTTTAGTCCTAAGGCACCCTAGTCTAGGCAGAATAGCAACAGGATATAAGAAGAAACTTGTGATCGATTAAAATGATACAGTAAAAATGGAAACTTCCCAAGAGCTCCTCAATTTGACAAACTTCACCTTCCATTAGATACCACTTAGATACAAGACATGACTCCCCTCTCCTTGTTGAGGATGCTATAGACATCAACCTGTGAATAGAAGCTCGGACCCTAAACTCTCTCAGATAGTAGCTCCACTGGACCTTGACATCAAAGAAGGCATATGTAACCATGTCACCATGTTAAAGATTATGTTGATTTCTTCATGTGGTCTTATGGTGATATGCCTTGAGAATCCATCTTTAAAGTCATGCATCATCTTGTGGTTCACCTCAATGCCAAACCTATTCAATAAAAGCTACGCAAAATGCACCCCCAAGTAGCCCTCATGGTCATAGAAGAATTGTATAAATTCTTGGATGTCCAGGGTTCATTCAAACTATTACTTATCCTAAATGGGTCTGTAATGTGGTCTTAGTTAACAAGAAAACTAAGGGAATTCATGTTTGCACTAACTTTTGAGACATCAAAAAAGGATCTACCCCAACTTAGATAACTTTTCTCTACCAAATATTGATATGATTGTGGATCTCATAGCCATATATATAAAATTTTATCATTAATCTAGATATAATATGGACCAAGTTGAAACATTTGAGTTAGACATGGAGACACCTAGATTATGGAGCTCGGTCTATGTAAGAAAACACCTCCTATAGACTCAACACAAACTTATCCCTCAACCCTCTAAATTGTGACTTACATCATTTGATTACCCTGGAACACACTATAGACAACTCTATACAAATTTGGCAAAAGATATTTTCTCCTAACAGAAACTTGTATATGTAGAAGTATCTACTACTACATTAGATTTGATATACTTCTTAAAATGAAAGAGTTGGGACTAACAACTAAATAGAAAACAATAGTTTTGCATTTTCTAGGAAATAGGAAACAAAATTGAGCTAAAACCATCTTGACTAATTTATCTATTTCTAGAGCTAGATTGAACCCTAATTCTATATGCAATTCCAACCCTAACCCTAACACTAATTCTAACCTTAATCCTAACCCTAATTCTATATGCAATTCAAACCCTAACCCTTATTATAACCCTAATCATAACCCTAACCCTAACTCTACTTGTAATTGTAATTATAATTGTAACTCTAACTCTAGCCCTAGCCCTAACCCTAATGAGCTACTTGTAATTGTAATTGTAACCCTAACTCTAGCCGTAACCCAAACCATAATTGTAGCTCTAATACTTACCCTAATTTAGTAACCCTTGAATTCTAATTCTAACCCTAACCTCAATTTTAACCCTTTAAGCCTGATCCTAATTGAAACCCTAAACCTAACTTTAATTAATCACAAGTCATGCTACAGGGTTTTCTTCTACATATTTTGTATGCATGTGTTATTCCCTTATTGCATGTGATTTCACCAATTATTTGGAAGTCTCCTAACTGGGAGGCAGGCTTGTATTAAAGCCCTATAAATTTTGTGTTTATAGGTGTTATGTTTAAAGCTATATGGAGACTTGTAATAGGAGGTCTTGAATTTGGTACCAATGATTGTGAGTTCCTTTTCTAGAATATGATGAACCTTTTGAACAAGAGAACCTTGTAGACCATGATGCATATCTTGAAATTTAAACTTGAACATTATCATCATGTGAATGCTTTTAGCCATCCTACAACCTCCTATCACCCTTCATCCTCTTATAGGGATATGCCACACAACATCTCCAAGTTGACCATGCCAAACCCAAAGTCACAATCGTAAGAGGTAAAGAATCTTTTGGCCCCATTCAAGTCCACTCCCTAATATGAGTGATACAATGCTAATAGGGTTGTGAAGGTAATTAAGTTCTTGATTAGCATGTTGGGTGTATCTAAGCATAATTATGATATAGTTAGTCCTGATATCATTAATCTTAAGATCATTGAGCTAGAGTACTTAATATATATGGTATAGTTTTGTTCTTGATCAATAGTGATAGGGAAAATTAATATACTGTACAATGACATCAAACATAAACCAATAGGTGTCTTAAGATATATTAGTGGGAGGGAAAATTATAGTGGCCCTCACCCTAGAGTAACAAGTTGAAGTAGTGTTAGAATTACTAATAAACTAAAAAACTTTATCCTAGGGTGGTGGGACAAATTACATAAGCCTTACAAAGCCTCTACCACTTCCTTGACATTTTTAACATTGTTCAAATTTGATAGGAGGGATCTTTATGTCACCTCCTCCTCATCTTAATTCTCATAGTGGATAGAATCATCCAATTTAGCATCAAGACATGAAGGTTTATCTTCATTATCTTAGAAATATCCTCCAAGGCTTTGTGCATATGCTCATGCCACACATTGAAGATGTGGAATTTATCTAAGTAGCAATATAGAAATCCTTAGCCTAACTTTCTACCCCTAAATCATAAAACCTTCAACCCTAAAACATTAAACCTTCAACCCTAAACCCTATCCCTAATCCCTCTACCCTCAACACTCTTATTTAACCCTAATCCCTTGACCATTAACCCTATCCCTCAACCTCAACCCTCAACCCTGAACCCTCAACTCTCAACATTAAACCCTAATTCATCAACCCTAAACCCTAATCCCTCAAACCTAAACCCTATCCCTAAACCATCAACCCTCAACACTATACCTTAAACCCTAATCCCTATTGCATGTGAGTTCACCAATTATTTGGAAGTCTCCTAACTGGGAGGCGGGCTTGTATTCAAGCCCTATAAATTTTGTGTTTATAGGTGTTATGTTAAAGCTATATGGAGACTTGTAATAGGAGGTCTTGAATTTGGTACCAATGATTGTGAGTTCCTTTTCTAGAATATGATGAACCTTTTGAACAAGAGAACCTTGTAGACCATGATGCATATCTTGAAATTTAAACTTGAACATTATCGTCATGTGAATGCTTTTAGCCATCCTACAACCTCCTATCACCCTTCATCCTCTTATAGGGATATGCCACACAACCTCTCCAAGTTGACCATGCCAAACCCAAAGTCACAATCGTAAGAGGTATTTAGAATCTTTTGGCCCCATTCAAGTCCACTCCCTAATACGAGTGATACACTGCTAATAGGGTTGTGAAGGTAATTAAGTTCTTGATTAGCATGTTGGGTGTATCTAAGCATAATGATGATATAGTTAGTCCTGATTTCATTAATCTTAAGATCATTGAGCTAGAGTACTTAATATATATGGTATAGTTTTGTTCTTGATCAATAGTGGTAGGGAAAATTATAGTGGCCCTCACCCTAGAGTAATAAGTTGAAGTAGTGTTAGAATTACTAATTATAAACTAAAAAACTTTATCCTAGGGTGGTGGGACAAATTACACAAGCCTTACAAAGCCTCTACCACTTCCTTGACATTTTTAACATTGTTCAAATTTGATAGGAGGGATCTTTATGTCACCTCCTCCTCATCTTAATTCTCATAGTGGATAGAATCATCCAATTTAGCATCAAGACATGAAGGTTTATCTTCATTATCTTAGAAATATCCTCCAAGGCTTTGTGCATATGCTCATGCCACACATTGAAGATGTGGAATTTATCTAAGTAGCAATATAGAAATCCTTAGCCTAACCTTCTACCCCTTCAATATCATTGTATAGAAGGTAGATACAAGTAACACTTGATAGCATGGAGGTACAACTTAGGGATTGAGTTGAATGTAAAAAAAATATTCTTCCCAACAAATGCTAGATGTCTAGGAGCAATTTAATGATTTCTTCCATTATCTGCCTAGTCTAGAATATAAAATTACCTTTTCTTTTGATATGTTTGAAGGAGATAGATTTAAACAAGTATTCACCAAGTTTCTAGCTTCCAATAGAATAGTTTCCAATAACCACAAGCTTCATCTATGCTTTTTCATATGATCAATGTTGATCTTGGAATCTCCTTCCACACTAAGGGATATCTTGTTTAGTTTCCAAGTCATCTTGAGGCCCTGGATATCATGGCCCTAGAATCTACCATATTATTGTTCTTGACACCAAAATCATAAGCTTTAAGATAGGTAGAGGTTTTCCCTTATCATCTCTTAATAAACATACTCCTCCTACTTCACTAGGATTACCCTTGGCTACCCATCAAAATTTCAAGCTTAATCCATCCCAATGTAGGTGTGGACCAAAGGGTGTGAATATCAACATGGGTATCTCCTTGTTTTAACCTTATTCAAAGCAACCTTGGCCAATTATGAGCCTAATCCACCTCTTCTAGCATGATCATATATTCCTCTTTACCCCAACAATCACCAAGTTCCTAAATGCACCATATTCCTTTAAAATAGTCCAAAATTTGGGATGCATATTCACATTTAAGAAATACATGATGATTGTCTAGAGACTTCCTTACTTAAATGTACATTATACATTAAGATGGGTCACCTTTTGATGAAGGAGGTAAATCACAAAACACACAATAACAGATATTAAACACAGCAAATAGAATTTTCTTTTATTAAACTGGGCAACTCATTACATTACAGAAGCTCAATTACAATCAGAGGATTAGTCCTCTACAGGCTGCAACACACTACAGCTACCATCACCAGGCTCTGGAATCTTCTGCCTTCTGTAAACCCCAAATCAGCTAGGGTTTCTATTTTCCCACCTATTCTTGACTCTACGCTTGCCCCCTTAACTCTCCTGCTCCCCAGGGTTCCCAAAAAATGGTTATTAATAGCCTTTTTTGGCGGCCAACAACCTAATTTTGAATTTTGCATCTCCCTCCAAAAATAGGTCAACTTCTGGGAGCCATAACTTTTGATCCAGGACTCCGATTGAAGAATCGTTTTATGCATCAGAAAGGTCACAGAGTGCTCTACGTACTAAGAACTAGCTCTACCAGTTCTGGCCATTTTCGGGCCCGTACGGGGCCGTTTAGTGCCTCAAACCTGAGTTTGAATAATTTTCAGGCATTTTTCGGGAAACGGAAACTTTAATATCTTTTAGCTCACAAATGATCTTCGTATGATTCCTTCGCCAAAGGTCTTATATTCCCATTATGTAACTTCCTATAAATTTTGACTTCATTCCGTTCCCAAATGCAAACTTTCTAAAAATAGCAGTTTACTATTTTTAGCAGTTTGGGAAAACTGAAAGTTCTACATTATTATTCAGGCGATTATGGGACCAGAAACACTAATTATGGAAAGAAATGAAAACAACTATAATGATTTTGAATTAACTTCTTTTTGGGTGATGCAAGATTGCCCTTACACAACTAGATGCTCCTGCATCAGACACCCAGGGTAATTTGAGAAGTGACCCTGTCACGTCTCATGTGTTTGTGTGAGGAAAACCCAAACGGTCAACCTCTGCCTTAGACAACCAAGAAGAATCTTCAATAGGCCTTCCTTTCCATTTTACCAGATATTCTTCATATTGCTTGTTCCGAGTACTTCTTCCCACACGGCTATCCAAGATCTCTTCTATCTCCTCCATTGAAGTAGATGCCGGAATACTCCATTGCACTTCTGTTGGTCCATCCACTGTTCCACCTTCATGATATTCTGCTAAATCAACAATGTTGAAAATAGGAGAAATATTGATCCCACTTGGCAGCTCTACCTCATATGCATTTCCTAAATCATGTTTCTTCAAGATTATGCATGGTCCAAATTTTTTCATTTTCAACTTATTGTATGTTCCAATTGGGAACCTCTCTTTTCTCAAGTGAACCATGACTTCATCTCCTACCTGGAATTCCTTATATCTCCTCTTCTGATCTGCCTTGGCCTTGTACTGAATATTCATTTTATTAATGTGCTTTCTCACCTCTTCATGTAAATTCTTCAGATGTTCTGCAAAGTCTTCAGCTTCAGCACTTGTCTTTTCTCCATTGTCCAGCTTCCTTAACTCTGAAGCATTTCTTGGGCTATTGCCATATACAATCTGGAATGGTGATTTACCAGTACTCCTATTGACAGAATTGTTGTAAGCAAATTCTGCTTGTGGTAAAATCAAATCCCATCCCTTGGGTTTATCTCCTACTAAGCATCGTAGCAGGTTACCCAAACTCCTATTCACCACTTCAATTTGTCCATCAGTCTGTGGATGGTGTGCAGAACTAAACTTCAAATCTGTCTTCAACTTCTTCCATAATGTCCTCCAGAAATAACCAACAAACTTGGTATCTTGACCTGAAACTATGCTCTTTGGTAGACCATGTAGTCTCACCACTTCCCTGAAAAATAACTCTGCAATATGAACATCATCATTAGTCTTCTTACAAGGAATAAAATGTGCCATCTTTGAGAATCTGTCCAAGAACACAAAAATAGAATCATGCCCTCTCTGTGTCCTTGGTAGACCAAGAACAAAATCCATACTAATATCATCCCATGGCTTCTCTGGTACAGGTAATGGTTGATACAACCCTGTATTCTGACTTGTTCCTTTTGCCATCTGACATAATCTACAACTTTGCACAAACTTCCTCACATCCTGCTACAACTGTGGACAATAATAATTTTCACCAATAATTGAAATGGTCTTATCTCGACCAAAATGTCCAGCCAATCCTCCACTATGCTTCTCCTTAATTAGGTTCTCTCTCATGGAACTCCTTAGAATGCACAACTGGCTGCCTCTAAACAACATGCCATCTTGGATTATGAAATCCAACCATTTTGTCCTGTCCAAAGTAACAGGCTCCAGACAAGCTTTCCAAGCCTCTGCAAAATCTGGATCTTCAAGATACAAACTTTTGAGCTCATCAAACCCAACAACCTCTATCCTCATTTCTGTCAACAAATTTTGCCTTCTGCTCAAGGCATCTGCAACTCTGTTGGACTTCCCACTCCTGTGCTTCAAAACAAAGGTATAACTCTGCAAAAACTCAACCCATTTTAAGTGCCTTTGGTTCAACTTCCCTTGACTATTAATATACTACAAATCTTGATGATCAAAATATAAAACAAACTCTTTTGGCAACAAATAATGTCTCCACTTCTTCAAAGCCTGAACTATTGCATAAAATTCCTGATCATAAACAGAATACTTTTTCTTGGCATCATTAAGCTTCTCACTAAAATAGGCAATGGGCTTACCTTCTTGGCTCAAAACAGCTCCTATACCACTACTACTAGCATCACAATCTACCTGAAATACCTTATTGAAATCTGGAAGTGCCAAAACAGGTTGTTCTATGACTTTCTGCTTTAATGTATCAAAGCTCTTGTATGCCCCTTTAGTCCATCTAAACTCTTTTCTATCCCCTCTCATTGTTTCAGTTAGGGGTGCACAAATGCTATTGAAATTCTTGATAAACTTTCTGTAAAAACTTGCCAAACCATGAAAAGATCTTACCTCCGTTGTACTCCTTGGTGTAGGCCACTCAATGATAGCCCTTACTTTTTCTGGGTCCATCTTAAGACCTTCCTCTGAGACAACAAATCCCAGGTATACCAACTCCTTCTTTGCAAAACTACATTTCTTTAGATTAATCAGCAGCTTCTCCTCCCTCAGCTTCTCTAGAACTCTTCTGATATGCATCAAATGCTCATCGCAAGTCTTACTGAAAATCAAAATATCATCCAAATAAACAATAACAAAACTTTCCAAAAATTCTTTTAGTACCTCGTTCATGAGCCACATGAATGTGCTCGGTGCATTGGTTAGCCCAAATGGCATGACTAACCACTCATACAAACCTTCCTTTGTCTTGAAGGCTGTCTTCCATTCATCCCCTTCTCTAATACGGATCTGGTGATACCCACTCTTCAGGTCAATTTTCGTGAAGTACTTTGCTCCACTCAAACAGTCCATAATGTCATCCATTCTTGGCAATGGAAATCTATATTTGATTGTTATCTTATTGATGGCTCGAGAGTCTGTACACATCCTCCATTCTCCATCTTTCTTTGGTGCTAGTACTGTAGGTACTGCACATGGACTTAGGCTCTCCCTTATCAATCCCTTCCTCAACAACTCCTGAACTTGTCTGTTCAGCTCTTCATTCTCTGCAGGGGTCATTCTGTGGGCTGCCTTGTTTAGCAAACTAGCTCCTGGTATCAAATCCATTTGATGACTTATCTTCCTTACTGGTGGTAAACCTTCTGGTACATTATCAGAGATAATGTCCTGGAACTCTTCCAACATATCTGAAACTTCTGCTGGTACATCTTCACTTTTCTATTGACTAATCTTAGGAATCAATGCAAAGCAATGACGCTCATGCTTCATACCCTCCAAAAATTTCCTACCATCTACCAAACAAATTCTGGCAGTACTACATACCTTTTCTTCCACCTCCTTCAATGGCTTCAACTTATGACGAACTCCATCATTTGTTAGGGAATATGTGTTTGCACGGCCATCATGGACAGTGCTCCTATCATACTGCCATGGCCTCCCCAATAACATATGACATGCATCCATCGATATGATGTCACACAGCACCTCATCATGGTAGTCACCAATCTTTAACTTCACTAAACACTGTTCATTGACCAAAGCTCTATGGTCCTTCTGCAACCATGCAATCTGGTATGGATGTGGATGCTTTCTTCTTGGCAACTTCAACTTGTCAACCATCTCCTCTGAAACAAGATTATCAGTGCTTCCATTGTCAATAATAATATCACAACACTTACCTTCACATTTGCACCTTGTGCAAAATAAACTCTTCCTCTGATTGGGTTCTTTCTCCTCATTCAACAAAGTTCTTCTGATAATTAGGGTTTCTCCCCTTTCAGCATCTTCAGAATGCTTAGAATGTGCATCTTTATCTACATGTGCAACTCGTACATTACCTTCAGGTCTTCTATTTGTCCTTCCTTGATGTTGCAGACACTCATATGCTCGATGCCCTTCTTCTCCACATTGGAAACAGGTTCCTCTAAAACCTCCTCTTCCAGGTCCTTGCCCAGGTCTGTCTCTTCCTCTTCCTCTTTGCTCACCATTGTTCTGGTCACGAGGGCGGTAGGTATTATCACCTCTCTGATTTCGACTGGTACCAACTTCTTCACTTTTCTTTACATCTTCATTTCAGCCCCCATAGGGTCTTCCACCAGTCCTTCCGCCTTGACCTCTTCCCCTTTGCTTACTGTCAAATCTTTTATTCAGCTTCTCTTCCACCTTCAGGGAAAACTGGTACACATCTTCTATGGTGGTCATTCTGACTAGGCTCAACTCCTCTTGAATACTTGGCCTCAACCCATTAATGTAACGGGCTACCTTCTTGTTGGGCTCTACATGGCCTGTCCTGATAGTAATTTTATAAAACTCTTCTGTATACTCCTTCACAGACTTGTTACCTTGCTTTAGTCCTTGCAGCTTCTTTGACAACTCCATCTCATAGTCCACAAGAATGAACTGCTTCTTTAGTTTCTCCACCATTCGATCCCATCTGGTGATCTTTGCTTTTCCTCTTCTGTTCCTCTCTAATTGGACCTCCTTCCACCAAATATTGGCATGGCCCTTCAACTTTGTTTTTGCAAACTTAACCTGATCTAGGTCCTCCGCATCTTCATACTCAAAATACTCCTCCATGTCATTGATCCAATCAATAAGCTGTTCTGGATGCAAATCTCCAGAATATGTAGAAACTTCGATCCTGGGCCTCTTTCCAATCTTCGAAATGACCCTCAATAACCTTACTTCTGCCACATCTTCAGCAACTTCTTGTTCTTCCTTAGACAGCTCTTCTTCAACTTCATCTTCACTTTCTTCTCTTGTCCTCGGCTCAAACCCTCTTCGTAGCTCCTCTTGCAATGCATCGATTTGCCTTTGTAGGGCTCTAAAACCCTCTTCCGTCAAAGCATTCCTCCCAACATGATTTCTTCGTGGAGGCATCTTGGTCTCCATAGCAAACCCACAACCTCAGATCCTGGTGCAAACCGCCTCACGGTCGGTGATCTGTCTACACACTCAGGAACCCTCGCTCTGATACCACTTGATGAAGGAGGTAAATCACAAAACACACAATAACAGATATTAAACACAGCAAATAGAATTTTCTTTTATTAAACTGGGCAACTCATTAGATTATAGAAGCTCAATTACAATTAAAGGATTAGTCCTCTACAGGCTGCAACACACTACAGCTACCATCACCAGGCTCTGGAATCTTCTGCCTTCTATAAACCCTAAATCAGCTAGGGTTTCTATTTTCCCACCTATTCTTGACTCTACGCTTGCCCCCTTAACTCTCATGCTCCCCAGGGTTCCCAAAAATGGTTATTAATAGCCTTTTTTGGCGGCCAACAACCTAATTTTGAATTTTGCATCTCCCTCCAAAAATAGGTCAACTTCCGGGAGCCATAACTTTTGATCCAGGACTCCAATTGACGAACCGTTTTATGCGTCGGAAAGCTCGCGGAGTTCTCTACGTGTTAAGAACCAGCTTTGCTAGTTCTAGCCATTTTTGGGCCCATACAAGGCCGTTTAGTGCCTCAAACCTGAGTTTGAATAATTTTTAGGCATTTTTTGAGAAACGGAAACTTTAATATCTTTCAGCTCGCAAATGATCTTCGTATGATTCCTTCACCAAAGGTCTTATATTCCCGTTATGTAACTTCCTGTAAATTTTGACTTCATTTCGTGTTCAATTACAAACTTTCTAAAAATAGCAGTTTACTATTTTTAGCAGTTTGGGAAAACTGAAAGTTCTACATTATTATTCAGGCGATTATGGGACCAGAAACACTAATTATGGAAAGAAATGAAAACAACTACAATAATTTTAAATTAACTTCTTTTTGGGTCATGCAAGATTGCCCTTACACCACTAGATGCTCCTACATCACCTTTCCCATTGTATCATTCATTATGGTAGTCCTAATAGCTCTCTTACATTTTGAAATTTGTACATGCATGTATACATTATCTGTATGTTTAATTTAAATTTATTTCAAGTGTAATTTCTTGAAACATATATATATATATATATATATATATATATATATATATATATTCTTGATTTAATTTTAAATTTGTACTGAAGTTTGTATGTTTATATGTATATATATGCAGGTTCATATCTAGGTTTTTATATATACATCATGAATCTAGATGATATTCAGTTTGATGTTGAGGACTTCCTTAATGCACAGGATGATCCGGCTGCACCCCCACCCCCACCCCCACCCACACCCACACCCGCACCCCTAGTGCCAAATGCCCCACCTCTAGATGCCCCACCTGCAGATGACCCACCTCCACCTCCACCTCCACCCCCACCTGGAACTGACCAGGCTCACTTGCGAGCCATAATAAATGAAAATGTGGATTCAATACAAGAAAAACTAAATTCCATTCGCAATGAACAATTCATGCCACCTCACGTAGTACATTTTGCATCTTTGATGCAAAACATTGTAGATTCTGTGAGGTCTATCGACTCGAATTTTGATGGATTCCGAAAATGGAGAGAGGAGAGGCACCAATTTTATGCTAATGGCCTCTCCTATAAGACTATTTTGGATCTTAAAATCACAAAAGCTCATTTAGCACAATATTTTAGACATCCCATTACAAATGAATCTATTCCTGCAAATAAGAAAAGAATATCAATCAGGTGGTGTAGGCATGAAGGAATGTCTGTCAATTTTTGGGATAGATGGTGGATGGTGTTTGATTATCCACCTCATGCTAATTGTGAGGTTCCTTTATATTTTTTGAGAAAATTATATGTAGAGTTTGTTATGAATAAAAAACCCAACTACTTTGATTTTAAATCATTCCAGGGTGTTGGTGGTGGCATGCCACAATAGAGGTTGGGGGTATAGGTTGATCCCCAACGACTGGTGCCTGTTCAACCTCTTATTGACCCTCCTGTTGCTTCCATTCCTTCGCCCTTCCAACATCATGCAGTGGTATCGACACTAGGCACACTGAGTGCACTCTCAGGTAGCCTACATGAGTAGACTTCTATGATGGTAGCTCGAGTTAGAGAGCATGGAGGAGTTGATGATGGAAGTGGTCCTAGTACCACTCCACATGTGTCGATGCCTCATACGTGTACGAGTTGCCATCAGTTGTGTTATGGACCTTATCAGGCAGCTACACCCACTTCAGCTACACATGCATCATCTGATAATGTGGGCACTGAATTATTTGTTGATTATCTATTTGCTGAGGATCATCCCACTGATCATTCGACACAGGTATATATAGGTTATGTACACATGTTGAATTTAAAACAATTTTTTAACCACGTGTTTTTAATCAACATATAGATCAATTAAATTGTAATATTTTAACAATCGAATTGTTTGGTTTGTTTGGTGTAGATGATGGCAACAGGGGTCACCATTGATTGAATTAATGTTTCATCGACACCTATTCATCTCGGGCACCCATTTGGGGTACATTTTCAATGATTTGTAAATTTGTAAAATTCAGTCTTGAATGTGTGTACAATTAAATATTTATGAATTGGTTCAGGGTTCTTCCACATTGAATCCTCCATCTCAGGGTGTCTCGAGCGCTCCTCCATCATTGGGCATCTCACATGACACTCTCACAGTATGTATATTGTTTTAAAAAACTATATATATACTTAAATTTTTCTATTTTGATATCAGTGTATCTAAAAACGTGCACATGTACTATTTAATATTTTATAAATATGTCTATGCAGGTTGACACAACAATGAGGATGGGCATTGTAGCACACTTGGATAATCCAAGTTTATATCAGGAGTCGACTGCATTTCAGGTTGTTCAAAAACGTATAACATGTACACAAGTCAATTATATATATGTTTTAAAACCTAATTTGTACACACATGTGCTAACTTAGAAATGACCTTGTACAGGAGCTTGTTAGTGACATGTTTCATCAACACACAACACATGCAGAGCAGGAGGACAGAGAAGATGGGCAGCTTGATACGGTATAATTTAAAATTTAGATTATATTTAAATTGAACAATTAAAATATACATTGTGAACTTAAAGTAAATATCTTCATATATATATATATATATATATATATATATATATATATATATATATATATATATATATATATATATATATATATATATATATATATATATATATATATATATATATATATATATATATATATATATATATATATATATATATATATATATATATATATATATGTTGACATGTACATTCAAAATTCTTTTTTCTTTTATAGCTCGATACATGTCATGGAGCTAAGCCTGTAGAGACAGGTCCTGGAATAGAGGATTCACAACAAGTTCCTCTTACGGTATAATAATTTTTAAATATGATAGTTCTTATAAATTAAATTGAATTAAATCATTTTAAAAATTGTCAAGTATATCTAATTTCAACTTGAACTTTCTCTTGTATTAAATAGATTGATTCAGAGCATGGAGAGATAGGTCCAGGTGCACCAGAGCATGCCTCTCAGCCTCACACGATAATTTAATTTTATGATAAATTATAAATTTAAAAATTGTCATTAAATTAGATTTCCTTATCATCTTACATCTAATTTCATGTAAATATTTCTCTTTTACAGAGTGATTCAGGTCATCTGAGTAGTTCGCATGGTGTGAAGAGGACTCTTGATGATAGAGATAGTATGTGATAGGTTATTGAACATGGGCTATGTATAATTTGACTATTTCATGGACTATATGTTATATACTGTTTGTCATGGAATTTATATATATATATTGTTGAACATGGACTTTATATTTTTTTTGAACATGGATCTAGACTTTATATATATATTGTTGAACCTAGACTTTATATATTTGACTATTTCATTCACTATTTGTTATATACTGTTTGTCATGGACTTTAAATATATATATTGTTGAACATGGACTTTATATATTTTTTGAACATGGACCTGGACTTTATATATATATTGTTGAACCTGGACTATATATTTTTACATGTCACACAATAATTGCAATCTTATCATAACAAAATCATACACATGTCAAAGTAATAATCATGTAAAACCATCATGTTAGTTTAGGTGCATCCATACATATATCTGTTATCCATGCATACATACATTGCATATACATCATAAACTATAAAAGCATAACATCACATACATATGTATATACAAGCATCCCTAAATTTAATCATAAATCAAACTCTAATCTAACCATGTGCATGAAGGAAAAGAAATCTAAACATTTGAGATCAACCATAATAAGATATATAGATTGACATCAATAGAAATAATCGATTGTCATATATAAATCTACAAGTGTTAGAGTGTTGATCTAGATTTGCGCTTAATGAAGAAATTGCATTGAAAGAATTTATGTAGTGATGAGGTCCTAATAAAGTTCCTCCATTCATTCACGGTATGCATATTTAGGTCCTGGTCAAATTTTAAGCAATAAAATGGTAAGCAAATCAAAACAAAGCATTAAAAAGTGAGATAAGTTCATGAGGATCTCTTGCCTACTAGGAGGGATCAATCTCTCACATCTTCTCATCTAGAGATCAACTAAGTTATATTAAATGATCCTAGCATGGTTATAGTTATATTTATCCAAGTGCCTTGGTGCTTGTTCTTGTGTTGACCATGTAATTTAGGAGTCCCTAGAGTAAGAGTCCACGGGAGTGTCCCTTGACCAACCTCTACTACATCTTAAGTAGATTTGTAGCATGGGAGTGTACTACCTGGGAAATCCTTTAGAAAGTCGCCCCTTTTCAATAATATAAATCTCTATATGTAAGTGTCAGAGTGTTGATCTAGATTTGCGCTTAATGAAGAAATTGCATTGAAAGAATATGTAGTGATGTAGCATGGGAGTGTACTAGGGGAAATACTTTAGAAAGTCACCCTTTTTCAATAATATCTAGTCATGTCATCTCCTAGACGGTCCATCTCCTCTCTATCTCTATGTATGGGTTTGTAATAATTTGTTTGTGTTAGTCAAAGTCACCATTGTTAAAATGTGTAATCATGTGCCATAGTAACCCAATCAACACTACTTGATACCTCAAGGAAGTGAAAGATCTGGTGTGGGCATGGGTCATTGATACCTGGTCTAATATGCTCCAATATCCATACCATAACTAGAGAAGGATGACTGAATCCTAGTGCCTTATGGTGCACAATCTAATAAAGGTCATGGTAGACCTTGAAGGTAGGATGTCAAACCCCCATGCATAAACTTTACCTAAGTCCACTTGCTCAATGATAGGAGCCTACATACCATATGAGAAAGTGGACATTTTTAGTCCTTCACATGCAAAGTTCAATATTTTTTCCAATCTCTTGGATTCTCTATTTGTGACTTTGATAATGACCTCTTTGTTAATGTTAAAAATGGTCAAATCATTATAGTTGTATTATATATGGATGACTTACTCATTACGAGTAGTCTTATTTCTTTAATCCACAAATATAAAAAATAAATTGAACCAGATATTTGAATAACTAATTTAGGGCTTCTGCATCATTTCTTAGGAATGATTATCTTCTAGGATCATTAATCTATTAGGGTATCACAAGCAAGATACAAATAAGATATATACTTAAAAATTTCAATTATGGTTGACTATAAACCAACTGCTATTCCTATTGAATTGAGTATTAAACTTGACTCCAAACCTCTATTTGGAAAGACCAATCCTACTTTGTATAGATAGTTAGTAGAAAGCCTTATTTACCATACCATACCTATACCAGACATTACTTATAATGTAGTAAGTATTGCATCTAGATTCATGCAAGATCCATATGTGGATCATTGGAAAATGACTAAAAAAATATTGAAGTATATTAAAAGTACTTTTAAATATGGTTTTTTTTTCCTACACCAAAATGCAAATTTATATGGTTATTGTGATGTTAGTTCTATATTAGTAATTTTGTTCATAAGAAATATTCTTCCAGGACTATTTCTTTAAATTTAGTGTAGGGACTATCACATGGAGTAATAAAAATGAACCTATAGGGGCTCTATCATCCATGAAGGGCAAATATAAAAGTTCAATAAAAATATCAAAAAATCAATTGGTTTAAAAGATTATTAAAAGACAAAAAAAACAAAAAAAACAAAAAAAAAAAAAAATTATTAAAAGAGCTTTAGGTAGGTAGTGTTGATAGTACCACCTTGTCATAATAAATGTGTGATAAGGATAACACAATAGGAACCTACACCACTCTATCTATCCAACCTTGTCATAGGGCAACTTGATTTGTTGTAGAAAGCTCCTACACACTACTCACCAACGAAGCTTGCTCGTTAGATCACTCAAAAATTGAAAAATAAACATGAAAATTGAAAAAATAAAAATGTGATTACATTCCCTACCTAGACACCTATCATTTGCAATTAACCTACAACTTGATGCTAACTTTTTGGATGTCTTAAGGGGTCCTAATTTACGATGTCTTAAGGGGATGTCTTAAGTTCTCAAAATTTGGTGAAGTTGCCCAAGGCAACCAAATTGAACAATATAATAAATCAAATTTAAAGTAAATTCTAAGTAGAAAAACATGGATATTTAACAAATAAAATACATAGAATAATAATTTTGATAAATTTAATACTGTAGAGTATAAAATTGTGTACATACACATGTATACTAATTTCTGTACAAAATGTGTAATAATGTAATTGTGTATGTACATATATGCCAACTCAAAATAATGTAAATACAAAATGTCATTATATGCCATCTCAAGAAAATCCAAAACTTGAGGAGAATGTAGCAGGTCTTCATGCCACCTGATGTAAAAATAATACAAGCAATTGATGAATATATCTGAATCAAAACATGTATTTTAATTTATATAAAACTATTTAGATATACACAATTTGTACCTGTATTTACAAGTGCCTCTCAAGTTTTTGTTTCAAAGTATGTGATGAATTTGTGATGATGGCCTAGGGATATAAAAGGACAAATTAAATCAATTTCAACTAATAACGCACAAGAAATATCAAAACATGTATTTAATGTATTTAAAACAACAATATAAATCTATTTAACTATATTTACCTGTATTTACTTATTCCATTGTACCATCTCCATCCTCTCTTTTTTCCAACGCATCGATGATTGTCTCATGGTCTTCCATAGAAATGTTCCATAGCTCTTTATTTGTAGGTTTTCCACGATACCTCTCCAGTTTTATATTTGTTGCCAACACCAAATGTGAGTAGTGTATAATCTTCTTATGTGTTTCATAATTTTTGAATGTAGGCAAACCATTCTTCCTTATTAGGTATTTCTGTAGCCAAGTGCCAACAACCACCACTGAACCTATTGGATAATGATAGCCATCATCAAAGAAATACTTAAAATTTGCTTAAGGGGATCAAAGAAATTCTTAAAATATGCTTAAGGGGATCAAAGACTTGTTATCAAAATTTGCTTAAGGGGATGTCATAAGGGGATCACCAAACCTGTTGGATAAGGAAAGCCATCATCATCTTCTCGAGGTGCTATTAACTTATGCTTAGTCTCCACACAACAAGCCAACCAATATTCAGTTTCCTCTTCATTATTCTTTGGTGCAACAACAACATACACATGTCCTGCAAAACAAATTTTGATTCAATAACTTGCACATGTCCATAAAATTTGACCAATCAACATACATGCATTCATATGTACACATAAATAAATAAAAGCACTACAAATTAGTAATGAAGTGAAATAAAATGAAATGATTTGAATTAAATTACCTTCTTGTACAAGGTCTAAAACACGGTCATAATCGTCTGATACAAACAATTGATCATTGTCTTCAATTGTTGTTTCACTTTGATTGTGTGCTTGTGCAAGTGTCAATGGTCTTTGTTTCCACTCTTCAACCCATTCTGTATTCTCACATGCTTCCCAATCTCCTGAAATACAAAACTAACAAAAACATGCAAACTCCCTTGTCCAGATAGTTCATGTACTTGCATTCGAACTCCTAAATGAATGCCATTTAGTAGATCCACTAATTGTCTGGCAATCAAGTCTAGGTAGAATGTTTTCTTCTTCAACCAACCAAAAGAATCAACAAACTGTAGAGTACTCACTTGATCCAGGTGTACATAATCTTGTATTGCACCAATCTACAATCCCACGTGCATCTTTAAATTTTACTGCATCCTCAAATTTTAATTGTTGTCTAGCAAGAATTCTTTTAACACACGCACCAGCTCCATCATGTTCTCCTTGACCATGTCCAGCTTCAAAAAAATTCCACATATGTTGGACATTATTCTCCTTGTGAACCCTACATAACCAATAGAACATTCGAGCATTCTTGAACTGCCCCATACAATTATCTGACCATATAAGATGTTAAGTCATCTGGATTCCTCTTTCTCTTAAATTTGTATAAAATATATTGAAACAATATTGAACAAACTGATGAGTGTAACTAGTTGTCACTCAAATAGAAATGATACTCCCTCAAAACTTTTCTATGATTCTCTATGCTATCATCTGCATGTCTATAAACAATATGAACAAACATAGCAACCTGCATTGAATTGTAATATTGTGATTGAATTTCCTCTTACGGAGCTAAAGTATAGTTTTCCACAAAATCAACCACTGATAGTATAGTACCAACTGGAAATGTGTTTCTACATTCACGAAATTGTCCATCAAGCCATTGAGCTTGTTGAGAGTGCTTGACATATTTTGGTACAATTTTACTTTTAAATTCTGATATGAATGCATGCACACTAACCTTTTCTGTAATTAAATAACAAAGCTTTCCAAATTTTCCATCTTTTAAAAAATATTCAACATTATTAAATCTTTTAACATCCACTAATTGTTGTCCAAAATCATTTTCAACACTTTCATGTATACAAACTCTTAACAAAGAAAGATTGCCGCAACTAGTGCATTGTCCAAAAATACATGAACTTAAATAAAAACCTTTTTCATTAGATCTTTCACAGAACAAACTTGATATAAACTCTTTTATTGCTTCAGTTGGCATATTAATATCACATTCCTGTATAATCATGTTTCGATGTAAAGTACAACGTATATATTGAAACACATCATAATAATAACGAAATTGAAAATGTGTTTTACAACAACAAGATATTCGTTCCTTATTAATCTTTACATACCATAGTTTGCATTTTTCAAAAGATCTTTGACTTATTTTAATATTAACAGGTAACACTAATTCATCACAAAATTTTCTATAAAATTTAGTTTGCGTTGTATCTAATAGGTGTTTTGGATGAGGATCGCGAACTTTGGACCCCACTCTTAATTTTAAAACATCTCTAGCATTAGACGATACCCTAGTATTATCATGCCAATATTTTTCGATCAAAGATCTGATTTCAACATTCAGTTTCATGTCAGATCTCGGGAGTCGACCACTAAAACTCCAACATTGGTTAATTGGATCATTTTCTATACTTTCTCTTCTTTTTGCTGCTCTTACCAATGTTTTAGGATGTATTTTTAGAATTCCACTAATATTGCTTACCATTCTTCTATTTAAAGTTGTCTTATTCACTATAGCAGTTGTTATAGCTCGTCTTGCTACATTTTTATCTTTGGATCGACTATTACTTCCAATAGACTCAATGGCACTAGCAACAGTAGACATAGCATGTTTTAGTGATTGATCTTTTCTTCTTGGTTTAACAAAAATGCCTAACATTTTCATTACTTTTCTCATTTTCCACATTCTCATTAATTGCATCATTAGTTGACATTGAAATGATAGTTTTTTACGATAAAAAAATTCCTTGTATAATCTGTTGGCATGTGTTCTTATTTGTCTCCAAGAAATTTTACCAGGAAGATTATCCAAAACATCTTTTTCAATTTTGAAAAAATATTTCTCATTTTCAACATCACTTCCTAGATTTTCATTTTCACTTTCAACAAAAGGATTTTTATTTTCATTTTCTTCATTTTCATTTTCAACAAAAGGATTTTCGTTTTCATTTTCAACAACAAAACAATTTTTATTTTCATTTTCAACAAAAGGATTTTCATTTTCATTTTCAACAACAAAACAATTTTCATTTTCATTTTCAACAACAAAACGGTTTTCATTTTCATTTTCAACAACAAAAAGATTTTCATTTTCATTTTCAACAAAAGGATTTTCATTTTCATTTTCAACAACAATTTGTTTCAAATTTTGATCTCTACGAATATTATCAATCTCAACATTGTTATATCCAGCTTGTTTTAAATCTCCTATCAACACTATTTCCATTTCATTCAAAGGTGGATTTGAAGAAGTACCTGGATTTGTGCCTATTGAAACATTCTCCATAGCATTAATAGAGGGCTTTGAAGACATACCAGGAGTAGTTTGTATAATCATATTAGTTCCCACATTCACCTCTTGCAAACTTGCATCGTTTACATCCATGGTCTCCTCAATGTTTTTATCTTCAATAGTTGTGGAATTGGATGCTTCAGCATTATTCATTGATTGAATCTTTACTCTTCTATCTCTTTGTCTTTTTGCCTCCTTCTCTCTCTTTGCTTCAATTTCTTCAAGGGTTAATAGCTTCCTATCTTTCCTCTTATTACGACTTTGTGATCCCATGATTAAAAAATTTATGAAGTATGTACAAATGAATGTCAAAAACTTGAATGTGTTTCAAGTCCTTCAAACAAGTACCAATTCAACAAAATTCCACTCAAATAGCGTCTCCATGATGGATTCTATCAAAATACAAACAATACTTCAAGTTGATGGACCTGCAAAAGAAAGAAATATGCCAAAGAATGCTGCAAGAGTCGCTGTCGGCCGTACTATAGAGCAAGTTGCAGAAATGACAGTCATAATATAGTCTTATTTAAAAAAATGGGCAAACAATAAATGGGATCCCGTTTATAAAATGGGATCCCATTATATTAAACGGGATCCCGCTTAATAAATGGGATCCCGTTTATTAAACGGGATCCTGTTTAATTTTCGACCGATGGATAAAGAAACGGGATCCCGTTTTATAAACGAGATCGCGTTTTATAAATGGGATCCCGTTATTCAAATTTTGAATTTTAGGCTCAGGTTTTGCTTTGTAACCCGCTTCGGAAAATGCTTTGGGGACCCGACCCTGACCTCTGGACCTGGTTTGACCTGCAACTTGAAGGCCCTGTCAATGTCACAACAAAATAGTGACTTTGGGCATATATCTAAAGGTCTATTTTACAGAATATTTTGACGAAACTAAAACCCATTATAGAGGAGACAATGTAGATTCCAAATATGTAATTTTTTTTACAATTGGATTAATTTTTCTATTTTTTAATCAATTTCTGATGAAATAGGTTCATAAACTTGAATTATCAGGGTTTTTTAATATTTTAATAACTTTTTATTAAAATATTTTTTTGTAAAAAAAATTGTATGAAAACGTACTTTAGACAATTCTTTTCAATTTAAATTTTTTTTTTTAAAATGTTAAGTTTAGGTCATCTTATGCGTGACGTACACGATTTTTTTAAAGACAAAAAATGACCAATAAAAAATTAATTAAAAAAATTTATTCAATAAAAAATTACAAATAAATATGAAAAACATGCTTCAGTGAGTTACAAAGCGTTTCCCAAAAGGATTTTAAAAAATATGATTATTTAGGTCAAAATATGGATGACGTACACGTACATGGTATAGTAAAAAAAAGTGACTTTTAAACAGTGGTTTTTAGAAACGCTTATTCAAAATTAATTTCTATCATCTGGGTATTGAAAAAAATTACATATTTAGAAACTAGACTCCGAGTACTACATTTCATATTTAGTGACTTTTTCCAAGATTCCACATTTAAGTGCTTCAAATTTTTAGGTCAAATGTGACAAATTCTAAAAATTAGGGAAAACACTTCCACTTTTTGGCCAAAAAGTGGACACAACTTCTTGCACACACCCGATGATATTATCAAAATTCACATAACACATCCTCCTATGCCATAACCAACTCTGATCAACTTGAACAAATAAGTAACTTTTACAAGTACAAACCAGGTGGAAGATATTACCTTTAGTTTGGGTACCGGATGCAATCTTTGTTCCGGAACTTTCAAAGATCCTACATTTTCCATTCTTGAATTGGAGATCATAGCCTTTGTCCACCAATTGTCCAACACTGAGAAGATTGTGTTTCAATCCTTCAACATACAGTACATTACTGGTTTTGTTCCTTCCATCAAAAGAGAGTTCCTCTACCTCTGATTCTACCAGCAAAATTATCTCCAAACTTTACCACTCCTCCTTCATACCTTTCCAAATCTATGAACTTATTTCTGTCACCTGTCATATGGTGAGAGCATCCACTATCAATGACCTAATCATCCTTTTCTTCAACTTGGGCAGCCAGAGCTCTTTCTATAACTTTCTGATTGACAGATTCAGAGGGCATTGGATCTTCTTCCTTGATGGCAATGAACACCCAATCACTTCCAGACTTATTTTCTGTTTCTGATTCATCATCTGTAACTCCTTCATGATATCCTTCATGAGCATAGTAACAATTCTTTTGGAATCTTGATCTGTTAGAATTTGGCCTTGAAAATCTTTCCGAACACCTTGAGGCAAAATGACCAATCTTATTGAAGTTAAAACACTTAAAGGCAATTTCCCCTCATACTTACTGGATCCTCTTGGCAGTCTTTTTGCAATAAGTGCTTCAAGGTGAGTAGCTTCAGCTTCTTCTTCTTCCAGGTCTTTTCTTGCTTTTTCATACCATGATAGTTTCCTTGAAGAGTTCTCTCCCAGATCAAGCCCTTGTTTACCTTTTACCGAGGCACTGGCATTGAATGCAGATTCAGTCTTTGGGGGTTCATCTCCAAACTCGGCCATTTCAAATGCAGCCAATTTACCAACCAATTGATCTCTTGTGACGGTTGTGTGAGTTCTGAACTCTTCAATTACAGCAGCCTTGATTTTATAAGAAGTAGGAAGGGATCTGAGAACTTTGCCAACAATCTCATCTTCATTCAAGACTCCACCAACATTTCTAATTCCACAAACAATCTCATTTACTCTTGGCATAAAAGATGTGATATTTTCATCTTCTCTCATCTTCAAATTTTCAAATTTTCCTTTCAGACTCTGTAACCTTGCACATTTAAGATATTTGTCTCCTTCATGCAGAAGTTCCAGTTTTTGCCAAATCTCAAAAATAGTTGGTAGATCAATAACATTTGAAAGTTTTGAATCAGATAAAGCGCTTGGAAGAGCCTCTATAGTCCGCAAATTATTTTCAGCATCTGTGATTTCATTTAGGGTTTTTGGACCACCCTGTGGAGGTACATACTGTGTTGTAGCCATGGTCCAGTACGGCATTCCCATACATTGCAAGTGACATTTCATGGGACCTTTCCAAAGATTAAAATTGGTTCCATCAAACTTTGGACTATCCTTCTTGTAAGATGACATCTTGGATCTCTTCAAGTGGTTAAGCTCTTTTTAGAGAAACTTAGCTCTGATACCAATTGTTAGCCTTAGGGCATACAATTGAGAGGGGGGGTGAATCAGTTGTGTAGAACACTTAACTTCACTTTACAGTTTAGTGAAATAATAGATCAATCATATAAACACAATGCAACAAATCAAGAGCAGAAACATATCAACACATGAGACACCAAGATTTTGACATGGAAAACCTGGTTAAGGGAAAAACCATGGGGTGATTAACCCAAGATTGTATTCTCTGTTAGAAGAATAGAAAGAACAAAATGGCACATGCCAATTAGGGCTCACTACCCGAGCACACTACTCACAAGAGGCTCACTGCCTATAAGAGACACACTGTCTACAAAAGAATGAGTATCACATACTTGAACTAGTAAATAGCATCTTCACCATGCTTGAGTCAGTTCCATTTAAGTCCAATACTTCTACTCTGCCTTTCGCTCTTCTCCTTGCTACCACATTCTCATCACTACAAGGCCAACTCTGAAAAGACTTCGCAACCCCTTATTTATACAAGACATCAACTTAGGAATAATCATCTAAGTCGGAAAACATCTACAAGAACATCCGCAAGACATGTAACTCATCCAGTCGGCCAGTTTCAGGAAGAACACCATCATTCGAAGGTTATTCTTCAATTACGAGCTCCAACTCTAATGCAGACCTCCAACATGATCTAGACACAATCCAAAGATCTTCACAAGCTTGCATAAATCACTACGAACATCCGTACTTCATCTGCTTACTGAAATCCATCTCTCCTACATCTGGAAACTCAAGAACATAGCCTGTCATTACTGTCACAAAGGAATAGATACTTGCAGACCTTAAAACCATGAGCCAATCAAGTTGACACACCACAAGGACTTCTCCAACACTTCCTCAAATCCATAGAACATGACAATTCATTTCTGGATCTCACCGGACCTTTCTCTAACACTCTGTCACCTCTGAACACCTACCAGAACCAGTTTTACTTGAGTGACCACAACTTCTTCAGATCTTCATGCAGACCTCTAAAATCTCGTTTGGGCCACCTTGAGACACATATCTACAAACCCTTTAAACTACATCCTCTAATCCTCAACCTATCTTGGACTTTTACCTTGCTATCATCACTATTCTTCACTGTTCCTCTGAGACTAATTTTCTCAATATCCTCAGCACACAGCTCATCCAATCCTTATCATTAATGCAACAGGAGTATGTTGACATCAATGACAACACTGGTTAGGCCCATACTTGTAACATGGGTCCCACAACATTTGAAAACACCTTTTCCATGAAGAAATCAAAGCCCCTAACTGTTGTTCCTACTTTTGTGTAAAGACCTTTGATTTTGGGCTTTTGGGTGTAATAGAACCTGGTCTAGTTTGCTATCCTCCAACTATCTCATTGCCTCTACATCAATAAAAGAACAAGTTAATGAATGGTTTTATAGAACACTGATTCACCCCCCTCTCAGTGTTCATCATATTCAACAATTGGTATTAGAGCAAGGTTATGTGTTAATATCTTTGTGGCTGCTATTCATTTGTTTAATTTGCTTTCACTTAATTGAATTTGGTAAATGAATAAAAGAACAAGTTAATGAATGGTTTTATAGAACATTGATTCACCCCCCCTCTCAGTGTTCAGCATATTCAACAATTGGTATCAGAGCAATGTTCCTTGGAAGAAGCCTAACAACTTAAGGAAGATATGGGAAGGTGTTTTCATGGCTGCAAAAAGGTATGTCACCTATTCTGAAGTAAGTCATCCTAGTAGCATTAAGATTGGAGATTGTTTGTATGTCAACAATGAACAACTTGAAGCAGCTCTAGAAGATCTTGACAATTCCAAAGCAGACATCAAGGAGTTAGAAGAGAACATCAAGGAAGCAAATGATTGCATTCTGAAATTAAGGAGCATCTCAGTAAATCTCAGGAAAGGAGGAAAGAGTTATGTGAGCAACTAAATCAAGCCAATGAATATAGAGTGAAACTTCTCAAATTGATTGAGGAAAAGAGTAAGACCGAGGATCATCTAAACCAAGTTGTGAAAGACAAGTCAGAGGAATGTGAAAATTTGGGAAAGGAAATTCTTCTCTTGAAGTTTGATCTAGAAGTAGCAAATAGCTACAAAGAAAAGTTCAAGATAAGCTCTGCAAAGCTAGATGAGTTACTTGCAAGTCAAAAAGGTCTGGATGATAAACAAGGTTTGGGATTTGAAAAGGGAGAAAGCTCATTCTCAGGATATGTCAGATCAAAGAAAGGAAGAAACATAAACCATCCAGTAAGGAATCAAGGAAGAAGACCTAGAAGACCTCTGGTCAAACAACCATATGCTCAAAGGTACCCATCTTTCAATGGTTATTATTTTAAATGCAATAAGTATGGTCATAGGGCTACTTAGTGTAGGAGTAGAATGAATCAAAATGTCCCATCTTTCTTCGGTCAATGTTTCAATTGCAAGAAAATTGGTCATAAAGCAAATGAGTGCAGAAGTGTCTCGAGAAATGTGCCAAAGTATTCAAGGAATATTTAGTCTGTCAATGGAAAATGTTATGCATGCAATAGATTTGGGCATATTGCTAACCAATGTAGATCAAGGCCAAATCCAAATGACAAAAGTAATCATGGTCAAAGAAATGTTGTTTGTTATAATTGCAACTATATACACCTAAAAATGGCTAAGTAAGATTAAATAAATATTTCATATTTATATGATTCAATTAAATTCTTCTAATGTCATCATTCAATTAAATAATTCTAAATTATTTAATCATTATCATCAATTCTAAAGTCTTCATTCCATAATTCCACATCATTATCCTTGTCACACTTTCCACCTCACCTTACACCTCACCATGTTGCACACATAATTAAATATGTTAATATTTAATTATCTAATATTCTCTAACCCACATGTCCTATATATCCTCCAACCATACCTATATTCCCTCAACTATGTCATCATGGTCAAAGGACACTTTGAGACACATGTCTCATAGTTCCTATAATCTCTCCAACCATCCTAGATTGAAGGAATCCTCCTTTGACCTTCACTCTTTGGTATTTGTGAGCATTGCAACAAGTGGCCACTTGCTCCAACCTTTCTCTCCACCTTATCATGGTGAGAGGAACATCTTCCTTATTTCTCTCCCTCATCCCAACCAACCCAATCCTCACTGTACACTTCATCCTTCACAATCTCCACCATTGAGATTGTAACACATGGAATTGGCCCATCCTTGGCCTATAAAAGGAACCCCTCACTCACTCATTTCATCACTCACAAGCTTAAGTACCCTTACTCTTCAGAAATTCCACCGGCATGCCTTTGGCAAAGTATCCTCATTGCATTTGCATAATCATCTCCATATCACATATCATTCAACCATGGCTTCATATCTCCATTACCATCCTAGAGTTGCATTTGTAGTTTAATCTTCATTGCATTATCCTTCATATAGCCATTCTCATATTGTCATCTTCAACAACAAGGAAGTGCAACTTTTGAGAGCTCAAATCATACATAAGATCAGTACGAGATAGGCAACAATGGAAGCTATGAGGTGAATCGGTCTTCAAAGGTATAATCTTTGTTTACTTGTATTTGCGTCAATTTCATTAAGTTATTGGATATTTAGTAATTTAATACCGTTGTTCATTATTTCCTCTAATAGCAACAAGTCCAAACACTTTGCTAGATTCTGTAGAAGTAGAAATGTGGAAAGAGGTTATCTTGCAAAAAAGAGGAAAACAAAGCAGAGGGATGTCAAAGGGAAGAATAAAATCGATTCGGTGGAAACCAAGAAGGAGATGAATAAGATCTAGATCAAGAAGGATGTTATTGAGGTCAAGGATGGATCCACACCAATTTCTGGTATAGATACTTCCTCCAGGAAGTAAATTGGGAGCTTTGGCTCAGGGGGAGCTGCATTATAAATCCAAATTCCCCAGCCAGATTGTTAATGCTAGAATCTAGCACAAAGACATGTTGCCATGTCTAATATAAAGGATCTCATGAAAGAAAAATTGGAAGGAAATGATCCAATGTGGCAAATTACGGAGCAATCTTAATCGACTGTGTCTATCAGAAAAGAAGTTAGATAGCTTTTTGAAAAATCAGCATTAATGATGGATAGGGTTTGTCAAACAAAGTAAAAGGGGTCTTGTCTCATGAAATTATCACATCAAAGTTGAGCCATCCAACATCTAAAGAAGAGGTGAAGCAGTCTTAAAATATCTACAGTGATTTCCAGTGATTCCAAGCAAAATTCAAGAAAACCCTAATTCGACAAAAGAGGTATTTTATTTTTTGGCTAAAAACCCTAATTGCTAGATTTTTGAATCGACAAAATGTTTACTCCTCAAGTAGTTGAGGTAACAAAAAAATCTTGACCCAAATTAAACAAAAATTTTGTTAAATCACCGGAAAATGATTCTATTGGGGCATTTTCAATAATCCCAAGCAGAGTTTTGTGTTTGGAAGATATTCAAACCTACATTCATGCAAATTTAGAAGAATATGACCACATGAACCTGGGTAAACTTTATTTGGATGAATTGACTACAGTTGATATTGAATTAAAAGATGAGTATAAAGTTTTGGGTGAAAATAGCTTAGATGCATTATTAGACTTTCCTGCGATTCCAAACGAGAAATGGGTAAGGTATGTTTTGAGTAGAATTCATGATGAATTTATGTGGCTTGATGAACCATAAAAAATAACTAAGAAACCAATCAAAGCTATAACGAGTGTGTGCTCCTCTGGTAAGACCCCTGGATTGAAGAAAGCTAATAATAATTTGGTAATGCGGTTAACTGGAGCCAAGTTTGACCAAAAGGCACTCACTATGAATGATATCAAAGATCCGGTTGTTAGATTCACCTCAATGGTCATTGGTTACAAAATATATGGCTCCAACTCTGAGAACTCTGTATCTGCAGCAGCCATATACAAAGCATATGATATGGTCAAGAACAACACTGATTACAATCTATGTGAGTTGTTTCGGAGTGAACTTATGGAAATTTTGAAAAGAACAAAGGAAACTAACTATCCCTTCAAATATGGAACATTGATTGTCTGTCTATTATTCTACTTCCTAAAGGAGCTTCCTGGATTGGGACAAGTTGATTGGCTGGATGATACACCGGTAACCACACAGATCAGGAATCACTTACAAAATTTGGGAAATGCAGATAAGCAACATGAAATTCTAGAAGAACACTTCACAAATTTTCAAGAGAAAATGTCAAGCAGGGTCTGGATACTTGAAAATATGGTAAGGAAACATGAGAAGAGCATTGTATTCATGGTTAACAAAGAAAAATACTTCATGGAAGCTATGGAACCAAGGATTGTATGGGTTCCTACATTAGGATATGAGACTATAGAAGATGTGCTGACTGAATTGGCTGATACATTATTGAGCAAACCAAAAGATGACAAAGAAGGGAGGTTTGGAACATTCAGAGAATTATCCTCCAAATCTAGTATGGAACCTGAGAAGACAAAGAAATCAAAAAAGAAGCCAAGCAAGCCAAGAATGTTGGATTTAGGGCAGACAACTGAGAGGAGGGGGTGAATCAGTTGTAAAACTTCCTTGCAATTTAATCACTTAAATCCTTTTCTTAATTCAATAGTATAATAATAAATCAATCATAGAAACATAATGCAACATTTCAAGAGTAGAAACACATTAACACATATGACACCGAGATTTTGATGTGGAAAACCCAGTTAAGGGAAAAACCATGGGGTGACTAACCCAAGATTGTATTCTCTGTTAGAAGAATAGAAAGAATAGAATGGCACATGCCAATTAGGTCTCACTGCTCGAGCACACTACTCATAAGAGGCCCACTGCCTACAAGAGACACACTGTCTATAGAATAATAAGTATCACATACTTGAACTGAAGAATAGCATCTTTACCATGCTCAAGTCAGTTCCATTTAAGCTCAATACTTTTGCTGCCTTTTTCTCTGCTCCTCTCTACCACCCTCTCATCTCACCAAGATTCACTTTGAAATGACTTTACAACTCTTTATTTATACAAGACATTGACTTAGAAATAATCATCCAAGTCAGCATACATTATAAGTAAATACGTAAATACAACATGACTTATTACAAAAAGACTTCACGCGGATCAACACACTATCAGCCACATAGATCTGAGACTTCAATCTTCCTTAGGAACACACCATTCTTTACAGAACATCTCCAATATCATCTGCAGGATGTGTAACTCATCAGGTCAGCCAGATTTGGGAAGAACATCATCATCCAGAAGTAATTCTTCAATTATGAGCTCAATCTTAAATGCGGACCACCAAAATGAACTAGAAACAATCCAAAGACCTCCACAAGCTTGCCTGAATCACCAAGAACATCCACACTACTATTGTCTACTAAAATCATTCTCTTCTTCATTTGGAACCTCAAGAACATAGTCTGTCATTACTGTCATATTGGAATAGATGCTTGCGGACCTCCAGATCACAAACCAATTGAGTTGTAACTTCACATTAGCTTCCTAAACACTCCACCAAATCCACAGAACAAGATATTGTATTTCCGGAGCTCACCGGACCTATCTGTGTCACTCTGTCACCTCTAAACATCTGCCAGAACTAGTTTTACTTAAGTGGCCATAACTTCTTTAGATCTTCATGTGGACCTCTGAAATCTTTACTAGATCATCTCAAGACACGTGTCTGCAAACCCTTTGAAGCATATCCTCTGATCTTCATCTTAGCGGGATCTTTACCTCACTGTCTTCACTGTTCTTCTCTGTTCTTGATTTAGACTAATTTTCTCAATATCCTCAGCACACAGCTCATCCAATCCTTATCATTAATGCAACAGGAGTATGTTGACATCAATGACAACACCGGTTAGGCCCATACTTGCAACAATCTCCCCCTTTGTCATTGATGGCAACATATGATGTGAAAAACTATTATAACCATCAAGACAAGAACTTTTCCTTACTGTCACAACTCCCCCTATCAGCAACAACCATCAACATGTCTTCTCTTCCTTTCCTGCTCCCCCTTTGATCAGCAATTACTTGTTTTTCACATGTCTTCTCTCCCCCTTTGATATCAATGGCAAAGGGCATATACTTACATCACTTCAGAATCATACCAGCTGCTCCCCCTAAGTGGTAGCCTCCCAAACATCAATTTAGACCACAAGATATGATAGTGAGATCCACCGAACTAATGCACATCAGTGCACCTTAATTCGGAACCAGAGGGGTAATGACCCCTAACTTCTCCCTGAGATACTCAAAAGAGTCCTTAGGTAGAGGTTTAGTAAAAATATCTGCAATCTGATCCTTGGAAGGCACAAACTCCAATTTGACTTCATTCTTGTTCACTTGCTCTCTCAAAAAGTGAAACTTGATGGATATATGTTTAGTCTTTTAATGCAACACCAGATTCTTAGATATATTTATTACACTTGAATTATCATAGAAGATTGTGATAGGTTCCTCATACTCCACTCTGATGTCTCTCAGCATTTGCTTCATCCATAAAACTTGAGTGCAACTACTTGCTGCTGCAATATAGTCTGCTTCAGCTGTGGATAGAGATATTGCCTCTTGTTTCTTGCTTAGCCAAGAAACCAATCTCTTCCCCAAAAAGAATGCTCCACCACTGGTACTCTTCCGGTCATCCACATCTCCTGCCCAATCCACATTAGTATATGCATGAAGAGAGAAATTATGATCTCTAGGATACCACAAACCATACTCAACTATCCCTTTTAGATATCTAAAGATCCTCTTGATTGCCATGACATGAGTCCAGGATCAGCTTGGAATCTAGCAACAAGACTAACAACATTCATAATGTAAGGTCTAGTTTGAGTGAGATACAACAATCCTCCAATCATTGTGTTGGGACAGGAAAATTTAAAATTTTCTTATATTCTTACTCATCCATATCCAACCAAATCATAAAACATTTTGCCCAAAATTAGAATTACAATTGATATATCCCATAAAAAATCCTATGACAAAACAATGTAAAGGGCCTAAATTTCTTAATATTGGCAAGACTTTATATTAGCTATACCGATCCATGAGAAACTAGTTGAAATGGCTATCGACGTGAAAACAAAGATTGGAGAGAAGATTTTAGAGAATACCGATGAAGAAAGTGGCACCGATGACCTTTCATCAGAGAGAAAACGCATGGTCACGTTGATCGGTGTAAGGAAAGACCATCGAAGAATACTCTGAAAACCTTCCCGACAGTGTAAGTCATACTGATGGAGGAGCTCGGTGAGACTCTCACTGATCACCCAATAGAGCGAAGGAAACTAATGGTCATTGGTAGGAAATGAGTATCGAAATGAGAAATTAAGGAGCTTTCGATGCTCCAATGTCTCACCGATTGAAGAAAAGTGCTTCGGCGTAACTTACATCGATAAGTGTGAAGAATAAGAACCATCGGCGAAGAAATCCTCTAAGATAACATTCAAAGTCATTACAATTAAACTCGATAGAATTGTTTGAGAAAAGCCTACAAGTGGAGATTTCAAGAAGAAAACAGAGGAATCAAGATCCTTAAAAAACAAAGTGCATGTTGGTCAGAATGCATGTATACCAGATACAAAGGTGAACGGTCAAAGGTTTTGTATATTTATTTGTATGTATGCAAGATACAAATAGTGAGAAGATACAAATGCATAAAACATACAAGACAATATACAAAGCTATATACATCGTAGAATTGAAAGGGATATGAAATATGGTTTTATTGTTGTATGTTTCAGATACATACATTACGGTGTATATACATCGCGGAACCGAAAGGGATATGAAATACAGTTTTATTGTTGTATGTTTCGAATACATACATTGCGGTGTACATACAACTCAGAACTCAAAGGAAGTTTAAGTTTAATATAAGGGATGCATCATACTTTAATGTATATCTAAAGATGCATTTCACTTTATATACATAGCGGAGCCGAAAATGAATGAACTATGGTTCATAAAAGCAAGAAATCCAGAAAGGAGATACAATTGAGTTTGTATGTATCAGGCATTGTATATGAAGGTTGGATACAAGTAGTGTTGTAACATGGAATACAAGTGAGGAATAAGGTGGGTCCCGCCGCTTGCAAATTGGGCTTGTATAATAACAATGTATATCTTCGATATATAAGCTGATATACAAGAAAAGACGCAGGTAAGAGTATACATGACCGGATATGTAATTAATTCCAGTTTGTTTTATAGACCCGATGGAGTCCTAATCCTACTCCTACAAACTAACAGGTTGGGATAATGGAATGATTGGTTTGATGGATTGGATGCAAGACAGGGGTTTTGGATCATAACTACTACACAAGAAGCATACCAGTGCCTATCTCAGGGCAAGGAGTCAACTAGATGTATACATGAGGATGGCTTGCAACTGGCATTCGAGTTTCAAGGGGTTAGGACTGATGCTTGCCTTACAAACATCACCCAAGGATGGGTATTTAACTGTTCATACTTACAAACATCCCAGTTGACATACATTCTTCTTCAGATTTAACCTAAGAAAAATTTAATCCACTCCTTGAATGGAAGTCAAAAGATCAAACATGCAATATAGAAGCTTGTATCCCTAAATCTATGAAACCCTTAGCAAGCAGATTCAAAAGAAGAAATTGCATGCAACAAATGGAGACAAACAGACAAATACATGCAACAATGCATTTTTCATATAACATTAACACTGAAACTGAACATATGTACAAGATACATCACAGATGCAACACATAAACTCCAAAATGAGATCGAGCAGACAGGAAATGCTTTGTATTTTGTTATTTTTCCCCCAAAATTGCCCAAGTCTTCAACAACAACAATGAGTAACATAGTTTGGCCTTTATACCAAGACTGTGTACCTAGCAAAATTTATTACAAGGCAAATCAAAATTTCACCAGATACATTGCATGAGAAATGGCACCCAAACATTCAATGTTGCAGAGAGGAAGAGAAGGAGAAGTAGGTGGGACTTTGGATCTAAGCCGCCACTCAAAGATTTGCTTCTTAAATCTGGTAGCTGGCCATCAACAATCGACCCATACTACTGTGATTTCACCATTAATGCGCAGCTACCCACAGCCTCTGGAAACATAGCTAACTGCGTACTTCAAAAATTTTCCTGCCCAAGATGCAACCACAAAATGCAGAAAATCCTTCGCTGCATGAAAATTTAAAACCTGCCGTCGATCAAGCTTTCATTGCTGAAATTTAATGGCTCTAAACCCTACTGAAAAGTCACCCACCAAAGAGGTCATGCCATGTCAGCACCCCATGCATCCATCGTTGACTTTTCCAATCACCATTTTGCAGCTGTTGGATGGTCCTCTGTCGCCATGCATTTTCCTCCATCGGCCATCAGAATAACTCTTGAGGCATCAGCCGATGATAACCATCCCACCGATGACCCAACGTGCCTTTTCCCTTTGCATCTGAAAATGCATGTGGGACTGTATTTACATACAATCACCCTTCATACAAGGTGGACCCCAAAACATCATTGAACAAATTGAAAATCAACCATCGGGTCTGCTTTGCATGTCTTCCTTTGTACCTCCATCTTGTATGTTGCACACACAAAAGCAAATATACAAGTCACGAATTCCAACTCATTTATCAGCTAGATTGGAGAACCTTTCAAATCTGACTTGTATCTCATCAAATGTATATTTCCTTTGTATGCCAAATATACAAACTCATTTGTATATACCCGCGGGCCCCACCACATGTATCTTCCCCGTTGCACTGTTCATCATGCATGTGCGTCCTTGTATATTTTTAAATGCATACCTATATGCAACCCGATATACAAAGCGGGAATATTCCCAGGAATCTGTGAAAGATTCCCCTTTGTATATGCACATTCTAGAGCCCGATATGCATTCAGAAATGCATCTAAACTCAATTTTTCAAAGGGCGATAGAGATTTCTGACCCGCCAATGCACAATCGACCTGCATGTATATACAAAAACACTTGCACCTTAACTAATTTTTTGTATTTTTTACAACTGCAGATGCCGAAAGTGTTAGAATTTTTTAGACTTTTGGGAAGGAGCCTGGCTTAAAACCCTAAACATAAATGATTACTAACACATCACACACCTTCTCATCCAAATCCATCTTGTATATATATCCGCACCAATGATTTCAACACCTTTCTAGTCAGCATCCGGAATAGTCCATATTTTCCAAAACTCTGGTATGTCGGCTGAATCCTTGCTTATCAAGTGATGCGTATCAAGGAGATGCTTAAAGAAGTCATCAATCATGTCGGCCAATCATGAATGATACCTCAAGAAACTTGATCACCATCAATATCTCATCCGGAAAAGGGTCTGATGCTCTGTCAGTCAGTTCTTCCTTAGTCTACTCTATCAAATAGGAACCCAACACTTAGGAGTTCATATCTTCTCACTCTTTCATCACCGGAGGCTCAATCTCTAGAATCTATTAGTCATGGTACTCCTCTTGACTTTCCCAAGTCCGCACTTTGCTGAGATACTCCCTCTAAGAGATCTGGACCTGATTGTCGAACCTAGCTGCATGCTTTGTTCTTGCTTACCGGACCACAACACTCTTCAATCTGACTTCCGATATAGGCACACCATGTCCTGCGGATGGGTGGGACGAACTTTGTTGCCATCAATGACAAAAACCATGAGGCTACACTATGTCTCTTGCCAACAAAAACCTGGTAAATAGACACCTTGGATAAGTACCATAGTGAAAACCTGGTAAGCATGCACTATGTGTAGAGATCAACCTCCATCATTTACCTAGTTTGTTTGATCACAGCTTTCCACAAACATATTCCACTATCTTGCCTCCATAATCCACATCATAATCCACTATATTTCCTATTTAACATCACAATCCATTATCCCTTATCTATCTATAATAAAGCCTTTTTCACCCCTACCTTTGCCATGCTAGCTGTCATAGTTTGGACTTTGTTGGGGTTAAGATATCATCTGGCACCTTAGCACACCATCCACATAAACACATCCATCATAGCATCTCTCTAATAAGCTCCATCCCACATTGGGGGCACTTGTCAAGCCTTACTTGGAAGTGGACATCTAAAGCCCTAGCTCATATCATCTCATCCATCAAAACATAGCAAAAATCCAAAAAAAAATCAAAACATCACAAAATTCCAAGCAATAAAGTTGATCCTTTGTCATCAACTATCAACACAATAAAACAAGAACTACATCTCATCTCTATTGTTCAAAACCTTGATCCTGTGGATACAGGGTAAGTAGGCAATCTGAGATGTGAAGGAAGCACTCTGATTCAAGCATAAGTGATAGACTCTTTTCATCATTCATCTTTCTTCTAATCATCCTCAAATCATTCATCTCATTTTCTTTATCTTTCATCGCTTACATCATCAATAAGCCTAGAACTACATATCATTATGTCTCATCATCATCATTATGTGCTTTGTTCCTATGGATACAAGGTATGTAGGTAGTCTGGAATACGAAGGAAGTATCTAGTACGTAAGCACAGATGATCCACCACATCTTCATCTTCTTTCATCTTCCATTTTTCCTCTCTTTGACTAGCTCAAGCAATAAGAAGCCTATGCATATCTCAGAAAGCTCAAGCACTCAACAAATCATGGATAAGCCAAAAGCTATTTTTTCACATGCCTTAAGCCAACATTTGCTATAGCATTTTATCAACATCTTTAGCCTTCAACAGGATACAACTTTCCTCTCAACAAGGTGCCATCTTAATCCATCCAAGAGAACTTAAACTTGGCAAGAGAACATGATGATAGTATCTTTTGTTTTATCTTTTAATTTATCTTTTTGTCCCTTTCCTATACCTAATCAAGACTGCCTTGATCTATCATATCTTGGTATGTTGCAATGAAGTATGGAATGGGGCATGGTCATATTGCTTTTGTATGCTGTGTCTATGGGATGATCTTATTCTCTTCCTCTGGGTATTGGTGTCTTGTATGTGTTGGGATTAGCATCTTGCATATCAATATCTTTTGCATCTGAGAAGCTAAATAGTCTCTTATGCATCGAGACTATTCTATGCTAAGACTAGCTCCATACATATAACTAGCAAGGTATCATTATGTGTAGTGGAGATAAGCTCAAACCTTTGCTTGTAGCGTCAAAGTCCATCTCGAAACACTAGCTTCTATTCATATCTTGTGTATGTTGGTTCAACATCTTGACCTCATACATTTAGACAATGTTATAGCATGCTAGTTATGCATTGGATACCTTGACACCTTGGTCTTTTATACCCTGGTGCATAATATCCATATGTTATATCAAACATAAGGATTGTATTTCTCTACTTTTTGAGCAATTATCTCAAAGTTGTCATATCATTTATCCATTCCATCATAATCCTATGTAGTCCTCAACCATGATCAATCATTCCATTGCCTTCATTTTCCTTCATCTTCATCCTGCAAAACAAGTGTGTTAGGCATACATTGGTACATATCCTCATTATGCATCCATTTACATTATATACCATTAATATCATCTATATATTTGCATTATCATAGTATCATTATCATAAGCATGTCCATTATTACCATAAACATCCATATAAACCATAAAAAATGCAAAAATAAATAACATCATAACATAAGTGCATCCATCATCATTACAACATCACATAGATAACCAAAATCATCATCATATATATCATCAAATGTGTCAATATACAAGTGTCTACACATACAAACGTGGCTGTCCATGAGCCATCAAAATGTATGTACAAACGGCTCATCGGCCTCATCATGATACAAAAGATACACCAATAAGGTAGCCCTAGTGACTACTGGCAGCTCTCTCACCCTAACCTCCACCACTGGGTCCTGTATCTAGTCCCCTATCTCTAGGAGGCCTCATCATTGAAGCTATAGACCATGACCCTCCTATCCTCTGTGAAACAAAAGCTCCTGATATGCTCTTGTAGCTAGGTTGTCTCTGCTCTACCGAAACTGCCCCGTAATATAAAACCCTCTGTAATAATCACTCTCACCCTGCACTCACCTCAAATCTACTTGTGCCTGGCTCTTGTTGGTCACCCATGAGTCCTCACTCGCTTGACACGATGATCTCTTCGTGGAATCACCATCCGGATAGCTCTCTCACACTCTAAGCACTACAACACTAAAAGAGCTCTAGATTTCTAACAACAACAAGCACAAATGAGCCTATTTTCCCTTGAAGGACCTACTTATAACCCCTCCCCAAACCCTAATTCTTCTATACCAAAGCCTGTTTTCTTCTAAACCAACCCAATTTCTCCCACCCAACCCCCGTTTTCTTCGTGTCAACCTTGTTTCTAGCCTTTTATCTTATCACGAGCCAACCCAGCCCTTCCTAGTTAGCCTGGCTTACCTCTCAAGGGGGCATCACCTACTAGTTACACTGGGGCATAACCTTGTTTATCGAGTGAAATATCATATCTTCTTTGACACAACATTCTAACGAACATTGTATCAAAGAGGGCCAAAATGTAGACACCCAAAATTGACTCATTTTATTATTTATCATTTAGTGCATTATCCATCATCTACATTTATCTAACACATTTGAATAATCTCTTTATTTTCTTCTGAATTTTCTATTTCTTCTATTTTATAATTAAATAATCTTTAATCATTTAATTATCTTTCTATCTTCTCTATTTTAATTAAATGAATTTTATTTATTTAATTAAAATTCCATCATATCCCAATCCTATCCTTATCATCTTTCTAATTAATTTAATAAATTTTATTTTTTTAATTAATTTCCCTCACATATTCCATCACAAGCTGACATTTGTCCATTTTCCATTTGAAACATGTGTGGTACTACTTTTTATGTACACTATCACACTTAAACTTATTAAATAAAAGTATTTGTGTACACATTTACATGTGCTAAATATCCTCTTCTTTACACTTGGCCTATACACATTCATCTATGCCATCTTTTAATCTTAACCGTTCACATAGCCACCTAATATCTACCATTGATTGATTTTGGTTGAGGTCTATATAAATACCCTTCCATTCCATACTACATCATCCATTATCATAGCATCGACATTATCATCCCGAGCACATTGAACACTTGAGCATTTGAGCATCCATTGAGCATATTATCACTATCATCTATCCGTCATGGCAGCTTTGATCTTCATGATTGTTCATTGTTGAGAAGCAATCCACATTACAAACAAGGAATCATACAATCTAAGTGATATTGTTCTTGAATTGCATGCATTTTGTTTCACTTGGATTTGATTCTTTGATGGTGGTAGGATTAGGTTTTGATTTACATGCTTGATCTTATTAACTTGATTTTTACCTATCATAGGTATTAGTAGCTAGCATGTGCTCTGCCTCTATCATGGATAAAGTTATGACATCATGTTGCTTGTGCATCCAACTAATTGCACCACCAAATAGGATAAACCCATAGCCATTACTAAACCTTTTATTGTCAACATATCCTACCCAATATAATTCAAAAAAACCCTAGATCTATAATGGGTGTTGTAAGTGCTCTCTTGCAAGTACCACCAACACTACTATGTTGCAAGCAACCTTTGTTCCTTGGCTGCATGTGATCCACACTATGCTACAATGGCTCATGCTATCACCTTAGGAGTAGATATGCACCACATAAATATCTAAAGACTCTCTTCACTACTAAGTAATCTTTGCTAAGATTATCCATGAAACAACTCAAGACCCCCATTGCTTGAGTGATGTCTAATTTGGTGTAGACCATAGCATAGATAAGACTACCAACCACAGTAGCATAGGGTACAACATTTATATCCTCCATCTCTAAAGATGTCAAAGGACACTACTGAACTAAAAGCTTTGTCCCCACCAAAGTAGGAACACTCACTGCTTTTCTTTCAACCGTGTTGCAAAGTAGAGTCAACATACTTCCTTTAACTCAACCAAAGTTTTTTGTTAGCTCTAGATCCCTTCTAATATACATCCCTAAGATAAACTTAGTACCTCTTAAGTCTTTCATTTCTAACTATAATGAAAGATGAGATTCAAGTACATAATCATATTCTTATCATTGCCAAATAATATCATGTCATTGCTACTTTGTTAGAACATTCAAGTTATAGGAGTGAAATATGGATAAGATGAAATTAGATGCCTTGCAAGAGGATAAAGGAGGTGAGAACTAGGTGAAACCTTCAAGTCATAAGAGCATAGGTAGGAGTATTGTAAGTCTAATTATATCCTTGTTGGGAGAACATTTGATAAAAGTAGTAATCCCCTTACTTGTAAGGGGTTCGAAGCCCATTACCAATCCTCACTACTTAATCTAAAATAACAATATGTCCATCATATATATCATTCTAAAAATTTGATTGGATTGGTTCCCTATAAATTTTTTGACAACATAGCCTTGTGCCCTAATTACACTTTCCTCTATGATGTGCTTGTTGGCAATTGTGAGCAATCTACAACAAAACACAATGGGGCTTGTTCATCTTCATTGTCCCACCTTCAAGATTTCAATCTCATCTTCATTTAGTATAAATGTTGGAAAGAGGATTTTTTCATTTATGACAACCCTCAAATTGTTTCTACAACTTAGCTCAACAATGGTGGGAAAGTTTCTTCCATTAAGATTTTTGTGTTTCATCAAACCCATGATGTGGGTTTGCTTAGGGCATCAATTGCCCCCTCTTTGGATGGTGATTCCCTACACAAGTGAAATGCATAGTCAAAAATTACTGCTAGCAAGTGTTTTTATCCATCTTTTAAAAAATATGATTGTATTCCTAAAATCAACATAGATTCTAGGGTGGTTAAGCTTGAAGATTGTTTATTCGAGCATGCACTTAAATGCAATATCATGAAATTGTGACTCGAACTGACTAAACTACATGGGTGGATTTTAGAGAAATGTAAATAATATATAAAAGATGAAATTTACGTTTGCCCATGCCCTTGTGGTTTTTTATTCTAAAATTCAATTGAATAAGGAACAAAGAGCTCATTTTAAAATTTGGGCCTCGTGATTCAAAGGATGATTTTCTATGCATTAAATTCTATTCCAGCCTTTGAGCCTCAACCATAGTCTTTTCATATGATTTTATTTGGACAAGGCTTCCTTACCTACCCCTTATTCTGTGGCCCGCTTTTCCACCATGTTGTAGCACTACTTTGTTTCAATTTTTGTATTTTCTCTAGTGTAGATGACCAATAGGATGTGCGGATGAATCACATTATTTGCCTTGGAACCATTTGGTAGGACACAATAGTTTTGTGCAGTCGTTTGGTGCATTCTTTATCTCTTTGGAATCTTTCTAGTTGTCCCACAATAACAAGTATACTTTCAAAGAATTCGTTGCGTGGAATCATTCCGTGCCATGGTCGATGGCCCTTTCATATACATTAAAAAAAGTGATTTGTGCCATCTGTTTGTTTTTGTTTGACCCATCCAATTCGATGCGGAAACACCGAAGAACTGACCTTGACATGTATGGCAATTTCTATCCAACCCTTTGGATGCACATTTGACCGTATTTATTAATTAATTCATCTTCATTTTTCCATGTGAATGTCATAATCACTGTCTCAAGCCTGCAAAATATAGTGGGTTACTTGTGACCCATGACTCGGGATTGAATTTAATTTAATTATTGTTATATTTATAATATTAAATTTGATTTTATGTTATTCAAAGAGTAATTCTATATAATATGAAATATCATGTATTTTTTGAAAATTATTAATTAATTATTTATTTTTATTTTTTAAAAATCATATAGTATTGAAATTGTGAGATTTTATAATTAATTATGTATTTAAAATAATAATTTTAAATAATATTAAAGAAGGTATTCATAAAAACCCCTACCATTGAGTTGATTGAAATATAGTCTATAAGTAAAAGTGGTACAACCCCAAATGTAAGATGGTTGAGACGTTAAAAGACACAGACAATGGTCACCCAATTTGCCCACTGTATACGTTACGGGCCACATGTACAACCCAAGGTTATAGGAGACTCACCCTACAGGTCGCTCGGTTATCAATTCCTTTGTGGTAAAAATAAAATAAAAATAAAAGTGGTACTAAAACCATAATAAATTAATTGCAAAAACCCAAAAACAGTCACAAAAATTACCTCAGAAAAAGCCTTACAAGAAGGAACCAAAGAAGAGATGGGAAAAAATCAAATGCATGCAATTCCATGCCATTTATGTTAACCATATGGAGTGCCTCAATTTCTTACAAGTAGTGAGGCACATCATATATCATCACACCCCTTTTTCCCTTGATCCTTCCAGAGAGACTACTTCTCATCTAGCACATTACCAAATTCTTATGTCTATGTCCACCCCAACACCCATATTTATAATCTTTCTACAATTGTTGCACCATCCTCCTACCATAGGACCTTCTTCCTCATATGAAACCCAAGGATGTTTGACTAATCCTATTTCTAGTTAGTGCTACATCCCACCTTCTCAACCTCTCCCCTTTACATAAGTAGTTGGAGCATCAACCAATTCCCACCTACTCTCTTCACAACCTTTTACCACTACTACTACTCCCAATACTATTGATCCTATAGTTAATCAATTAATGTAAAACATGAGACAATCCAAGAACAATTTCCTAATCTTTCTACATCATCTCAGCGATTGACTAGTACGTCTCTTAGACATAACCCATTTTCTTTAGAGATTTTAGCTATGACTTGTTAAGTGTTTTTATCCATCTTTTAAAAAATATGATTGTATTCCTAAAATCAACATAGATTCTAGGGTGGTTAAGCTTGAAGATTGTTTATTCGAGCATGCACTTAAATGCAATATCATGAAATTGTGACTCGAACTGACTAAACTACATGGGTGGATTTTAGAGAAATGTAAATAATATATAAAAGATGAAATTTACGTTTGCCCATGCCCTTGTGGTTTTTTATTCTAAAATTCAATTGATTAAGGAACAAAGAGCTCATTTTAAAATTTGGGCCTCGTGATTCAAAGGATGATTTTCTATGCATTAAATTCTGTTCCAGCCTTTGAGCCTCAACCATAGTCTTTTCATATGATTTTATTTGGACAAGGCTTCCTTACCTACCCCTTATTCTGTGGCCCGCTTTTCCACCATGTTGTAGCACTACTTTGTTTCAATTTTTGTATTTTCTCTAGTGTAGATGACCAATAGGATGTGCGGACGAATCACATTATTTGCCTTGGAACCATTCGGTAGGACACAATAGTTTTGTGCAGTCGTTTGGTGCATTCTTTATCTCTTTAGAATCTTTCCAGTTGTCCCACAATAACAAATATACTTTAAAAGAATTCGTTGCTTGGAATCATTCCGTGCCATGGTCGATGGCCCTTTCATATACGTTAAAAAAAGTGATTTGTGCCGTCTGTTTGTTTTTGTTTGACCCATCCAATTCGATGCGGAAACACCGAAGAACCGACCTTGACATGTATGGCAATGTCTATCCAACCCTTTGGATGCACATTTGACCGTATTTATTAATTAATTCATCTTCATTTTTCCATGTGAATGTCATAATCACTGTCTCAAGCCTGCAAAATACAGTGGGTTACTTGTGACCCGTGACTCGGGATTGAATTTAATTTAATTATTTTTATATTTATAATATTAAATTTGATTTTATGTTATTCAAAGAGTAATTCTATATAATATGAAGTATCATGTATTTTTTGAAAATTATTTATTAATTATTTATTTTTATTTTTTAAAAATCATATAGTATTGAAATTTTGAGATTTTATAATTAATAATGTATTTAAAATAATAATTTTAAATAATATTAAAGAAGGTATTCATAAAAACCCCTACCATTGAGTTGATTGAAATATAGTCTATAAGTAAATGTGGTACAACCCCAAATGTAAGATGGTTGAGCCGTTAAAAGATACAAACAATGGTCACCCAATTTGCCCACTGTATACGTTACGGGCCACATGTACAACCCAAGGTTATAGGAGACTCACCCTATAGGTCGCTCGGTTATCAATTCCTTTGTGGTAAAAATAAAATAAAAATAAAAGTGGTACAAAAACCATAATAAATTAATTGCAAAAACCCAAAAACAGTCACAAAAATTACCTCAGAAAAAGCCTTACAAGAAGGAACCAAAGAAGAGATGGGAAAAAATCAAATGCATGCAATTCCATGCCATTTATGTTAACCATATGGAGTGCCTCAATTTCTTACAAGTAGTGAGGCACATCATACATCATCACACCCCTTTTTCCCTTGATCCTTCCAGAGAGACTACTTCTCATCTAGCACATTACCAAATTCTTATGTCTATGTCCACCCCAACACCCATAATTATAATCTTTCTACAATTGTTGCACCATCCTCCTACCACAGGACCTTCTTCCTCATATGAAACCCAAGGATGTTTGACTAATCCTATTTCTAGTTAGTGCTACATCCCACCTTCTCAACCTCTCCCCTTTACATAAGTAGTTGGAGCATCAACCAATTCCCACCTACTCTCTTCACAACCTTTTACCACTACTACTACTCCCAATACTATTGATCCTATAGTTAATCAATTAATGTAAAACATGAGACAATCCAAGAACAATTTCCTAATCTTTCTACATCATCTCAGCCATTGACTAGTATGTCTCTTAGACATAACCCATTTTCTTTAGAGATTTTAGCTATGACTTGTTATGCCTTGCACACACACCCCATTTTATTTTTGACAAAATGTGGAGCCCCCTTTTGTTTTTTTCCTGGTTTGGCATTTTCATAGCTAGTTTCCTTCTTCCCTCCCCTTTGGTGAAGTGTTTTCTATTTTTTGAATGGAAATGTATTTAAGTCATTAGGTGCCTTGGTTACTTTGCAAAAGGTTGAGTGTATTTTCCTTTGAAAAATCTTGAATTTCTTGCCCTTTTGCTAAAATGTGGACTTTGGACCTACTGCCGGATGGCATATTTCTTGGTCCTTTAGCTTGTCCACTTTTATTTTTGCATGAAATTCTTTGTTGCAAATGTTAACTGGTTTGTGTGAAGTTTGAAGAATCTCAACTTGGTACTGGATCTACATATTTTTCTTGTTCTATATCCCATCTACCTCACTTTTTTTGTGAAGTTGCAGAATCCCTTCTTATTGTAGGATATGTTGGAATTGCCTTAAACATACACATCCCATAGCTTTTCCTACAAAACTATTAAACTTGGAATTTGTGTTAAACCTACAAGATTCAATTTGCAAACATTCATAGGAGGATTGGATTTTCTTAAATTCAGATCTTACATCTTGTTCTCCTTATTTTTCCCACATACATGCTTAAAGGTCTAGTAGAGAAAACATGTTGAAGATCTTGAGTAAGATAAGCTACAAAAATTTGGCCTAGGACTGAAGTTCTTGGCCTTCATCAATTCACATCCGAAAGTATAGAAGATCCTCACAAAACTTGAAAACTTAGCAAGAATTTTGAATTTTGGCTAGGAGATTTTAAATCAGAAGTTAAGTAACAACATTGTATCCATATCATGTCCACTACATATTCACCATGAAAAGGGATAATTTAAAAAACACAAAGATCGTGGGATTTTAAGTCGAAACTGAAACGTAATCTTTTAAACACATCTGGTCCTCTTTGGTTTTCATGCATCCTTTTTAGTTTGAGGGAAGCACTTAATCAGAAAACTTGGTAAAATTCCCAAAGGAAATGCTTTTGTAGAATTTTGATATACACGAGGATACTCAAAGTCATCTTTTCACTTCCCATCTTGTATTACTTTCACACAAAACCTTTAGAACATTGAAATGAAGAAACACAAGAAATTTAACCAAAATGCAAACTTTTACATAACAACCGAATACTAGATAATGAAATACCTAAAATCTACTATCTTGTTCTAAATCTAAATTTTACTCAAAGAACTGTGAAGATAAAAAAAAATATGCATAAAAATGTTCACAAAACTTACCCTTCTTATAGAATGCTTTGTTAAAATGCTATATCTTGATCCACGTCAATTTACTACAAATTTCACTTTACACGGGTTTTAGCTTAGATTTCATTCCATGCTAATTTTCTTCGAGTAGAGGAGTCTTAAGCTACTGATATGATGTCCAATTGTCTAGTTAATACCCACAAAATATTGCAAATTATTTAAGACTTGAGGTTTCTTGAAATTTTAAGCGATATAATTTCCTTCTGGTCTTGTAGGGTAATGTTGAGTGGAGATCAAGAAAATAAAATGCAAGTTTCATAGATGTCACCCTATTCTTAAAGGATCAATTCGTCATGGGATGACATATCATATGCAAACATGGTGCATTGTCCAAAGTGAAGTGTTTTGTCCATCATTGATAACAAATCTGAGACTTCTTTCAATGGGTTCTACCTTGGTCATATTTTACCTCAAAGTTGTGCTTTGTCTCACCCATGTTTCTGTTACATCCTAACATTTTGAAAAGGTCCAAAAAATTAAGTGTGGGAAGTTCATGTCATTTTTTAATATTTTCTAGAATTGTAGAGCTCTAGTGGCCTACTAGATATGTCTTCCTCTCATCTCCTATACAGTCCTCCCATCCCCTTCCATTTTTTTGCAACCTTCATCATTCCTCATGAATCCATTCACTTTTGAAGTTCCTTTGGACTTCATTCATTTTCTTTTATCCTCTTGACCTTTGATTTTGTTCTACATTTCTTTGTCTTCCCTTCAAACCTGATATGCAAAATTTCCCTTCCAAACCAAACATGTCCACTTCTTACCTCTCGTTCCCCTTTCTTTATCTACATCCTTCCCAATCCCTTTTTATGGTACTTTTTTCCTCTTCCAGATCTCCTTCACTAAACTTATCCACTTCCCACATCCTATCCTAGCATCATGTTTTGCAACTCTTTTTTGTTTTTCTTCCAATCAATCAATTCTCTCATTTTATTCCTTTGTGAAAACCTAATATCCTTCCATATTTCATTCACACCTCTTCACTTCACTTCACCTCCACTTCTTGCCTTTAGTTTCACATGATTTCTCCATAGAGTTTCCATCTTCCATATCCTATTCTAGGTTGTATTTATGCATTTCTTAAAACACCCCACCTACATAACTTAGGGCCTCCTTTAATGGTCTCAGATGGATGTGATAAAATGGATGAAGATTTTCAAACACCTCGAGACATTAATGGATCCCTTTGTGATGCAATTTATGTACTTAGGGCATCGGTCAATTTTTCAAATGGAAAAACTTTTAGGTGTGACCCAAGTGAAATTGATAAGAGCAGTCATGGGAATCCATCTCATTTTACAGATGACCATGGTTTCTTCCTTAGGATGCCTTTTTAATTTTTCATAGCATATATATTGCCACTCTTCATTTGTAGAATGGATGTTTTGGCTAAAAGGGGTTGGAAATTGATGATAATAGCTAAAAAAATTAAAATCAATGTTTGCTTCATGGTTCCAAATAATTTAATGGAATTGTAATTTAGTTAAATTTTCTATTGTTTATGCATGAATGTGATAAGTATTTGATGGATTTGGTGTTCATACTATTAATTGCTTGCTGAATGTAGGTTACTTTGTGTAGCTATCCTAAACACACTAGTTTACTTAGGGCATTCTTAGAGCATTTTCACTTTATTTCTCAAGCCATAAGATTAAGGTGCATGTCATAATGTTATGTCACCCTATGTTTCACCTTGGCCTATATATCAAAGGCTTTCTTATTGTAATCTCACATTCATAATTCATGTATCATATTTCATATTTGCATATTTTGATAGAATAAAATTATTCTCTCATGTTGGGTCTCTCTTGTGCTTTCATTGAAGTTCCCAGATCTTGGGTGGCTATCTCTATAGATAAATCTTGCATGGTATAGAGCATTCCATCTCAACTCTTATATGATCATACAACTTGTAAGTGAAAGGAAGCTAGGTGTGCGGAATTAGTTTCCTACACTAATCTAATGAGGGGAGAGCTATGCAAATTCAATTTAACCTTTACAATTACAGCAAAATGAAACATATAACAGAGATATTGTAGCAAACATAAAGATCCAAAAAAAGACAGAAGAAGAAAGAGACAAGATATACGGTGGGGAAAACCCTTTCGGGTGAAAAACCCCACACTCAGAAACTTGCACAATGTATTATCAAAACTGAATATGGTTTACAATACACTTGCAATGCAAGCTTCAATAGTCTTCAACACTCGTGTCTAGAGTCAGTCTAGCAACATAACAGTACCTGTCAATCACATATTACATCTCCTCCTCCAAGCACCTGTTTTTATAGAATATACAAGGCAAAATTGGCTCTATCTTAGAATGGGCGTCCAACTTGGCCTCATGGCCCAAAACCCATGCCTATGGACACTTGGTCAACATTGTAAGATGTATCTGACACTCGTCCACAACTCCCATCCCAAAGAGGTCACCTATTCCGAAATGGGCTATGACAGATGCTCTTACGACTCTTACGACCATCATAGAATCTGTCATAGCAGTTACAACTTACAATAGTAAGAGAATCTATCATACACAAGCTATAAATAGCATATTCTCTTACAACATGTCATAGTCCACCTTGGGGCACCCAAAGATGCATTTTTCAAAGATACTCTTCGACACATGTCTTCACCTGTCTTACAAGCTTCTATTGCTGACTCTTACATGTCATAACTTCATCATAGGAATCCGTCATAACCGTTTCAGTCAATATTCCCTTACACAACATCCAAGATGCTGACACATGGCAAAATATTCCTACCACTAAGTGGGACGCCTATCTCCTCATGTGAGGACAAAATTACAAGTTGTCATCTTCCATGTAGGATGACACATCACCGTGCCACATCCCACAAAATGACAATATGGAATTTATAATTAATTTACATTATAGGCAATGAATAGATAAATACAATCAAAATAATACAAGGAATTACCAAGGTTGAGACACCTGAATTCCCAAGATTCTCCCACTTGCCGAACACCTTGTAAGAGCCAATAGAATAACAAGATTTAATTGCTATAGGCCGAGAGGCCCATAGACATTGAACACCATCTGAACTTCTCTATGCTAACTAGTTTTGTTAATGCATCTGCAACATTCTTCAAAGTATCTACCTTCTCCAAATTTACCTTCCCATCCTCTACCATGTCTCGTACGAAGTGAAACTGTACATCAATATGTTTTGTTCTGGCATGGAAAGTTGGATTCTTTGCAAGGCAAATCGCACTCTGACTGTCACAACTGATCGTAATCTGACCTACATCAAAACCAATATCTAAACACAATCTCTTAAGCCAAATGGCATCCTTACAAGCATGAGTTACTGCCATATACTCAGCTTCAATCATGGACAAAGCAACCACATGTTGTCGCTTACTCATCCAACTAATAGCACCACCAAACAGTGTAAACACATAAGCACTGGTGGATCTCCTGCTGTCAATGTCACCTGCCTAATCTGAATCCACAAATCCATGAATATCAACAGAATGCGAAGGTCATGTAACATTACCATGGTAGCATATGGAATACTCAAAAGTACCCCTCAAATATCTGAACACTCACTTAACTGCATCCCATTGTACCCATCTAGGATTAGCCATAAATCAACTAAGGACTCCCACTACTTGGGAAATGTCTGGTCTTGTGTAGACCATAGCATACATCAAACTACCAACAACACTAGCATAAGGTACTCTGCTCATGTCCTCCACCTCACTAGGAGATTTTGGACAATCCTCAATAGATAACTTTGTTCCCAAAGAAATAGGAACACACAGTGGTCTACAATCTGCCATGCTAAACCTATCCAACATGGTCTTCACATACTTACTCTGGCTTAACCAAAGTTTTCTATTAGTTCCGTCTCTTCTGATTTCCATTCCTAGAATGTACTTGGCTACCCCTAAATCTTTAATTTCAAATTGTGCTGATAACTGAGATTTAAAATCAGAAATCATATTCTTACCCTTCCCAATGAGCAACATATAATGCAACAATGAGAATACAATCACCATCAAAGTTATAATACACACAGTGATCCAATTTTGATCTCACAAATCTAATAGACAACACAAAGGCATCAAACTTCAAGTACCACCTCCTAGGAGACTGCTTCAAACCATACAAAGACTTCTTTAACTTGCAAACCAAATTTTCCTTACCTTTCACCATGTAATGCTCTGGCTGAGACATGTAGATTTCTTCCTCCAAACCACCATGAAGGAAAGTTGTCTTCACATCCATCTGTTCTACCTCTAAGTCATAAGATGCTATAAGAGATAACAGGAATCAAATGGATGTCAGCTTTGCAATGGGAGAGAAGATCTCACCATAATCTATACCCTCCACTTGTGAATACCCCTTTGCAACCAATCTGGCCTTATACTTTTCAACACTACCATCTACACCAGATTTATTCTTGAACACCCATTTGCATCCAACCAGTTTTCGTCCAGCAGGCAAAGGCACCAAGTCCCAAGTTTGATTCTTTTCCAAAGAAGCCATCTCATCCTCCATGGACTCCTTCCAGGAACCTACATCTTTCATATCCAAAGCCTCTAACACAGTTCTAGGTTCATCATTATTAGTAAGCAAAGCAAAAGCACAACTAGAATCAAGTAATGTATAACCAAACCTCTCAGGTTGCTTTCTTATTCGTGTAGACCTCTTCAAGGGCTAAGGTTGAGGTTCAACTTCTTCATCTGATCTTTCAGAGATGCTAGAGCTCTCCTCATTATCAGGTCCAACATTGTCTTTATGTTCAGTCTTCTCAGGGGTAGCAGGAAACTGAACAACATCCTCTTTCTTTTCTTTTTCTTCTGGTTGTAAAACAGTGGAAGAAGGTGTTAGCTCTCTAAAGATGATACTTCTGCTATACAACACTTTTTTAGCCACAGGGTCCCAAAGCTTGTATCCTTTCACACCGACACCATAGCCAATGAAGATACACTTAACAGCCTTGTTCTCCAATTTTGACAGCTTCTCCCTAGGCACATGTGCATATGCCTCACAACCAAAAACACAAAGATGCCTTATTGAAGGATTTCTACTAGACCACACCTCCATGGGTGTCTTTCCAACAAGAGCTAATGTAGGAGATCTATTTACCAGATAGCAAGCAGTGGCAACAGCTTTAGCCCAAAACTTTTGTTCTAGGTCAACTCCACTAAGCATACTCCTAGCCTTCTCCATCAGTGTCCTGTTCATCCTCTCTGCAACTCCATTTTGCTGCAGGGTGTATGGAGTTGTCTTATATCTTTCAATCCCAAGTTCCTTGCAATATTTATCAAATTTTGTAGAACAGAACTCACCACCTTTGTCAGTTCTCAAACATTTAATCTTTTTACTAGTCTGATTTTCAGCAAAGGCTTTAAACTCCTTAAACTTACTATAGACTTCATATTTGCTTCTGAGAAAATAAATCCATGTCCTTCTACTGTAGTCATTAATAAAAGATACAAGGTATATAGATTTTGATAATGAAGGAACATTAACAGGACCAAATACATCAGAATGAACAAGGTCCAATACACTACAAGACTTATGAGAACTCGAATAAAATTGAACACAGTTTTGTTTTCTATATATGCAATGTTTGCAAAAATCGAACTCAGGATTACAATCATCTAACCCCTCAATGAGGTTTTTATTTTTCAAGGTTCTAAGACCATTCTCACCAATGTGGCCAAATCTCTTATGCCATAACATTGTCTTTTCAGTAGGAAGCTTAACTTCCAAGGCATGAATACAACCATTAGGACTAGATACAACAGATTTCTTCACTGATGGTTTAGATGGTAGGGATGAAGTGACTGCTACCCTCTTCCTTGAGTCAGAAGAACTATTGCATTGTGAGATGCATGCCTCTAGCTAAAACAAAGTACCTCTCCTAGCACCCTTAGCAAGCACCATAGCTCCTCTAGTCATCTTGCATCCTTCTTTCAAATAGACAACTTGCACACCTGCATCATTCAACATACTAACAGAAAGCAGGTTCCATGCTAAGCCTAGGATGTGCATAACCCCAAAGATGCCCTTCACTCATCCATCATGGAATCGAATAGAGACTCTTCCATGACCAACAATCTTCAAATGAGAATCGTCACCTAGGTACACCTTTCCACCACCAAACTCCTCATACTTAGTAAACCAGTCTCGATGCAAGGTCATGTGGAATGATGCACTGGAATCAATCAGCCACACATCATTAGATGCATGGGTTGCTAGGGCTGCGATGAAAGCATCACCATCATCTTGTGACTTGTTAGAATCTGAATCTGGGTTCTTCTTCTTCTTTTTCTTTTCCTCTTTGCATTCCTTTCAGAAATGCCCAATTTTTCCACAATTCCAACAGAGTGCCCTAGATTTTCCAGGAGATTTAGGTCTCCCATGGGATTTGGATCTACCCTTATCATTTTTCTTGTCCTTCTTTTTCCCTTTCTCCTTGGGTCTTCCATGAACTACAAGAGCCTCTTTGGCTACCTCAGAAGACTTTCTTCACATCTCTTCAGACAACAGCGAAGAAACCACTTCATCCATTTTGAATGTGGATGTGGTGCTTCCAATAGCCATGACAAGATGATCCCACGAGTCTGACAAAGAACAAAGCAAGGTCATACAGTGATCCTCCTCCTCCATCTTCACACCAATGGATGTCAATTGTGCAACCAGCATGTTGAAAGCATTCATATGTTTTGTAATAGATCCTCCATCCTCCATTTGAAGAGAATACAACTTTCTCTGAAAAAGTTTGTTAACCAAGGATTTGGCTTGATACACATCTCCCAACTTCTTCCAAAGCAAGTTTGCAGTAGCCTCCTCATGGACATTTAACAGGACAGAATCAACAAGACTAAGTCTTATGAGACCCTTAGCTTTCCAATCCTTAAGATCCCAGTCAGCTTGTGACATTGCAACTGGTTTTGTGCCACTAATGGTTTCCTAGAGGTCTTGATCAACAAGCATGTCTTCCATCTTGAGCTTCCACAGCTCAAAATTAGTTCCATTGAATTTCTCCACCTCTATCCTTCCAGATGTGCTTTCCATCTCCTTGCTGCAATAAGATTTAGAATACTTTGCACAAACCCCTAGTCAACTTAAGATCAGCTCAAAAAACCCCTACCCAACAACGACGACCAAAGGTGATCAAGCTCTAATACCAACTAAAAGGAAGCTAGGTGTGCGTAATTTGCTTCCTACACTAATCTAATGAGGGGAGAGCTTGCAAATTCAATTTAACCTTTACAATTATAGCAACATGAAACATATAACAGAGATATTACAGTAAACACAAAGATCCAGAAAGAAGATGGAAGAAGAGAGAGACAAGATATACGGTGGGGAAAACCCTTTCAGGTGAAAAACTCCACACTTAGAAACCTGCACAATGTATTATCAAAACTGAATATGGTTTACAATACACTTGCAATGCAAGTTTCAATAGTCTTTGACACTCATGTCTAGAGTCAATCTGATAGCATAATAGTACCTGTCAATCACATACTACATCTCCTCCTCTAAGCACCTATTTTTATAGAATATACAAGGCAAAATTGGCTCTATCTTGGAATGGGCGTCCAACTTGGCCTCATGGCCCAAAACCCACACCTATGGACACTTCGTCAACATTGTAAGATGTATCTGACACTTATCCACAACTCCCATCCCAAAGAGGTTGCGTATTTCCAAAATGGGCTATGACAGATGCTCTTACGACTATCATAGAATCTGTCATAGCAGTTACAACTTACAGCTGTAAGAGAATCTGTCATACACAGGCTATAAATAGCATATTCTCTTACAACATGTCATAGTCCACCTTGGGGTGTCCAAAGATGCCTTTTTCAAATATGCTCTTCGACACATGTCTTCACCTATCTTACAAGCTTCTATTTCTGACTCTTACATGTCATAACTTCGTCATAGGAATCTGTCATAACCGTTGCGGTCAATATTCCCTTACACAACATCCAAGATGCCGACACATGGAAAAATATTCCTACCACTAAGTGGGGTGCCTATCTCCTCATGTGAGGACAAAATTACAAGTTGTCATTTTCCATGTAGGATGACACATCACCGTGCCACATCCCACAAAATGACAATATGGAATTTACAATTAATTTACATCATAGGCAATGAATAGATAAATACAATCAAAATAATGCAAGGAATTACCAAGGTTGAGACACCTTAATTCCCAACAGTAAGCTTTATTTTAAGATCCATACCTAATGAAAATATATTTGAGGCATTTATTATCAAACTTAGACGTCTTTTCTTTCGATGTGTGTGCATAAGAAACACATGACTTGTTTCCAAAACAATCCTATTTAGGAGCCATTCCTTGAACTACTTTTGTAGGAAACCTATTTAGCAGATAGACTATTGTAGTTACTACTTTTTCCCAAAATCTCTTATCCAAGTTCTTTTCTTTTATTATATTGTTTGTCATCTTAATAATAGTCACGTTCTTCTTTTCAACAACTCTATTTTGTTATAGAGTGAAGGAAGTAGTGAACCCTTTCTTAGCTCCATGTTCTTTACAAAAGTTTAAAAATAGATTTGATTTATACTTTTCCCCATTTATGACCTTATTACTTTGATATGGTTACCACTCTATTTTTTAACTAACCTCATAAATTAAAAAAATTGCCAAATACTTATAATTTTATAGTCATGCAATATACCCAAGTTTTGCATGAGAAATCATCAATGAAATTAGAAAATACTTTCACTTATTCAAAGAAGGTCTTTCCATGTGACAACACAATTGACTATAAATTATTTCAGGAGGTTGTTTATCACTTTTAGATATACCAATTAGAAAATTAGCTCTATGTTGTTGTCCAAAAATACATTATTAACACACTTATTTTATATTTTGAATAAAGGGAAATCTTTTAACCATTTTCATTTTGTTAAGTAAAACCAAACTACTAAAACTAATATGTCCATATCTTTGATGCCATATTTGACTTTCATTTATTTCACTTGTTCTTAGGGCCTAGATTCTTTGAGGGAAATAGAGAGGAAACCTTCTATCTCTTGTCATGTTTTCTGTTACAACAACTGCATTTCTATGTGACTTGTCTTTAATTAGGCACTCATATTTATCAAAAATTGCTTGATAATTTTTTCCTAGGACTTTCTTATTGAAATTAGGACACACAACTAAGAGGGGGGGGTGAATCAGTTGTTTCAAAACTTTATCTTTTGTTGCACTTAATCTTCTTTACCACTTATTGACAAATTAATGATATAACCATGAAAGCATGAATCAACAACACATGAGCAAAAACACAATCAACACACATAACACCAAGATTTTTACATGGAAACCTAGTTAAGGGAAAACCACGGTGGAGGTTAACCCACAAGATTTATTCTCTGTTAAAAGAATAGAATAATGGGAAGGCACTTGCCTTCGGGTGCACTACCTAGATCTCACTGCTCCAAGAGACTTGCTATCTACAAAACATTCACAAGATTAACACAAAAAGGTTGAACTGAGAAACAACATCTCCTCCATGCCATGGTTCAGTTCCATTCAAGTTCACAACACCTCTTCTCTACTCTCAAACACTTCTTCACTACCTCTGCATCATCACTGCTCTTCCTCTTCTGCTCTTCCTCTTCTCTGCTCTACCTTTTTACCTTCCTTAGAATTTTGTCATTTTCACTCAAGGACAACTTTTCCATGACTCAACTACAAGTATTTATATGCTACATCAACCTTGGAATGAATCATCAAGGTCGGCATTACAATCATCAACCATTGGAACATTCTCCAAGGTCAGCATTACAAACATTTACAAAAGATTTGACTCAATACAAAATACTACATGCAGACCACTACATTGTCGGTCAAACATAACTAGGACTCAAATCTTCCTCGAACAACACATCATGCTTCATAGGACTTCTCTTAGATCATCCGCAACACACATGAAACATCTAGTCGGCCAAGACTGGAAAGAATAACAACACCCAAGGAGAAATCTTCAACTACGAGCTCAATCTTCAATGCTGACCACCAACACAATAGGCACATGATCCAGAGACCTCCACAAGCACAATGAAATCAACAAGAACAACTGCACCACCTCAAATCACTAGAATCACTTGCATCTTCACATAGGAATTTAAGAACACTAACTGTCATGACTGTCACGCTAGAAAGATTGCTTACAAACCTCCAAACCATGAACCACTTGAGTTGAGGATACACACCAACATCCCAAACATACCTCTAGAACCGCAGACCATAATATTCCAATGTGGAGCAATCCGAACCAAATTCCTATCACTTTGTTATATCTGAACAACTGCAAAACTTGGTTCTACTCAGATGGCCATAACTTCACTAATACTTCATGTGGATCTCTCAAATCTTAACTGGAGCAAATTCAAACAATCTTTTACAAACCCTTTAATCCATAGACTCTGATCTTCATTTCACTGGAAACACAAAGCAATCTACTCTACTGATATGCATTGTCTTCACTGTCTCTGACAAGGAGATATGTTGACATCAATGACAACACATCATAGGCACATATTTGCAACAATCTCCCCCTTTGTCATTGATGGCAACATATGATGTGAAAAATTGATTCAACCATCAAGATAAGTGCTTCTCCTCCTTTCTATTATCACATCTGCAACCACTTTCTTCACTGCTCCCCCTTTCACCAACAACTACTTACTTCTGAGGTTTTCACATGACTTATCTCCCCTTTGACATCAATGGAAAAGGGCACATATTTTCAATAATCTCTCTCCCCTTTTGTTTTGTAGATAAAACCAAACTGAACTCTAGAATTAACATACTGACTACTCCCCCTAAGTAGCATCCCCTTCACATCAATCCAGATCACAAGATATGACTGTGAGTTCCACCGGACTGATGCACACTAGTGCACCTTAGTTTTGAATAGGAGGGGTAATAACCCCTAGCATCACTCTGAGATACTCAAAAGTGTCCTTAGGTAGAGGCTTAGTGAAGATATCCACAATCTGATCCTTTAAAGAGAAAAACTCCAATATGACTTCATTCTCATTTACCTTCTCTCTCAAAAAGTGAATCTTGATGGATATGTGCTTTGTCTTTGAATGCAACACCGGATTCTTTGAAATGTTTATTGCACTTGAATTATCATAGAAGATTGTAATAGGTTCTTCAAACACAATTATGATATCCTTCAATATTTGTGTCATCCACAAAACTTGAGTACAATTACTTGCTACTGCTATATATTCTGCCTCAATAGTAGGCAGAGATATTGCCTCCTGCTTTTTGTTCAACCAAGAAACCAATCCCTTTCCCAAGAAAAGTGCACCACCACTAGTACTATTCATGTCATCCACATCTCCTGCCCAATCAGCATCTGCATATGCATGAAGAGTGAAATCATCATCCTTAGGATACCACAAGCCATAATCAGATGTTCCCTTCAGATATCTAAAAATTCTTTTGACTACTACAACATGAGATTCTCTAGGATTAGCTTGAAATCTAACAACAACGCCAACTACATTCATAATATCAGGTCTAGTATGAGTCAGATAAAGCAGTCCTCCAATCATTGATCTATACCTTTTCTAATCTACCTTAGGAGAATCATCATCTTTACTCAACTTGTACCTGGTTATCATAGGAGTACTCATTGGTTTTGAATCCTCCATTCCAAACTTTTTCAATAACTCTTTCACATACTTAGAATGGGATATGACGATGCCCTCATCTGACTGAATGATTTGCAAACCTAAGAAGAAATTCATTTCACCAAGCATGGACATTTCAAATTCACTTTACATTTGATCAGCAATTTTTTTACACATACTCTCATTTCCACCAAAGATGATATCATCAACAAATACCTCAATAATCAAGATGTGTTCATGATCAATTTTGAAGTAAAGATTGATCTCAGCTATGCCTTTGCTAAAACCTAACTTTAGCAGATACTTATCTAGTCTTGTATACCAAGCTCTTGGGGCTTATTTAAGTCCATACAATGCTTTCCTCAATCTGCAGACCATATCTCCTTGATCAGACAACTGGAATCCTTCTGGTTGCTCAATGTAGACTTCTTCTTCCAAATCTCCATTCAGGAATGCTGACTTGACATCCATCTGGTAAACTTTGAAATATTTGTAAGTAGCAAAGGCAAGAAATAATCTATTTGCTTCGATTCTTGCCACTGGAGCAAAAGTTTCTTCAAAATCAATTCCCTCTACCTGAGAGTATCCTTTGCACACCAATCTTGCTTTGTTTCTCACAACATCACCATCTTCATTCAATTTATTCTGGAAGACCCATTTAGTTCCAATTACATTTTTGTTTTCAGGTCTAGGAACAAGATCCTAAGTATGATTCTTTTCAATTTGCATTAATTCTTCTTCCATTGCTTTTACCCAACTTTCATCATTACAAGCTTCATTCACTGATTTTGGTTCAATCTTTGAAATCAAACAATACTCCACTTGTTCTTCAACAATTTTTCTTCTAGTTTGAACACATTTATTTCTATCTCCTATGATCTGATCTTCAGAATGATTCAACCTTACATACCTGGGAGTTTTGGGATTTTCTTGAACTTCTGATTCTTAAACTTGTTCCTTAACATTTGCATTGACTTCTTGAGTTACTGGATTCTCTAGAGCAATCTGAATCTGAGTTTGAGTTTTCTCTCCTTCATTTGGATCTTCATTTTGATCATCTAATTCATATCCATAAGACTGGGAAGGTCTCTCCTTGCCTTCATCAACCTTGACATTAGCACTTTCAACAATCCTTTTCAATCTCTTGTTGAAGCACTGGAATGACTTGCTTTGGTTAGAATAACCCAGAAATATTCCTTCATCACATCTTGCATCAAACTTGCCTAGTTCTTCATCTCTTTTGATATAGCATTTACTACCAAAAACTCTGAAGTATTTAATAGTAGGAGCATTACCAAACCACAGTTCATAAGGTGTTTTACTAGTATTACCTTTGATATGCACCCGGTTAAGAGTGTAGACAACAATACTCACAACCTCTCTCCAATAAGAATATGGAACATTGCCTCCATCATCATGGTTCTAGTAGCCTCTTGAATAGTCTGATTCTTCCTTTCCACAACTCCATTCTACTAAGGAGTCCTAGGAGTAGATAATTGTCTTCTTATTCCATGTTTTTCACAAAATTCATTGAACTCACTAGAGGTAAACTCTCCACCTCTGTTAGATCTCAAACACTTTATCTTCACACCAATCTCATTGTCCACCTTAGACTTGAACATCTTGAATCTATCAAGAGCCTCTGATTTCTCTTTCAAGAAAGTGACCCACATCATCCATGAGTAATCATCAAGTAGGAACATAAAGTATTTGTCTCCTTGCAAACTTCTAACTCTGGAAGGACCACACAAATCAATGTGCACAAGTTCCAACAATCTACTTGAAAATTGTTCTTTACTTTTGAATGTAGCTCTGCTCTATTTTCCCAACTAACATTCCTTACACATGCTATTAGCAGGTTTTACAAGCTTTGGAAGATCTCTCATAGCCTGAGTAGTACTTATCTTGACAATGTTATCAAAGTTTACATGACACATTCTCATATGCCATAACCAACTCTAACAATCTAAGTAATCAAACAACGTTCACTAGTACTGCTTAAATGAAAGATATTACCTCTAGTCTGTGTACCAGATGTAATCCTAGTTCCAGAGCTTTCCAAAATTCTACATTTTCCATCCTTGAATCAGAGATCATACCCTTTGTCAAGCAACTATCCAACACTGAGAAGATTATGCTTCAATCCTTCTACATAAAAGGCATCATTAGTGTTATTCTTACCATCAAGAGAGATGGATCCTCTACCATGGATTCTACCAGCTGAATTGTCTCCAAACTTCACAATTCCACCTTCATATTTTTCCAAACTTATAAACTTACTTTTATTACCAGTCATATGATGAGAACATCCACTGTCAATCACCCACTCATCCTTTTCTTCAACATGAGCAGCCAAGGCACTTTCCACATTCACATAGCTAGTAGATTCAGTAGGCACTGGATCTTCTTCTTAGATAGCAATGAACACCTATTCATTTCCAGATGTACTTCCCATATCAAATTTATCATCTGTGACTCCTTCATCAGCAACTTCTTGGACATAGTAGCATTTCTTCTGAACCCTAGGTCTGTTAGGGTTTGGATTTGAAATCCTCTCCAGACATCTTGAAGCAAAATGACCAATTTTATTGCAAGCAAAACATTTAAAAGGAAACTTTCCTTCATACTTACCAAATCCTCTTGGTAATCTTTTGGAAATAAGGGATTCAAGTTGTTCAAGCTCAAATTCATCTTCTTCAAGTTCCTTCCTTGCCTTTTCATATCTGGTTGATCTTCTTGAAGAGCTTTCACCTAGATCAAATCTTTGCTTTTCGAAAACACTGGCCTTAAATGTAGATTCTAATTTAGGAAGAGAATCACCAAACTCACTCATCTCAAATGTTGAAAGCTTGCCAACCAACTAATCCCTTGTAACATCTATCACAGTCCTGATCTCCTCAATAGCAGCAACTCTATGCTTGTATGAAGAAGGTAAGGATCTGAGCACCTTGCCAACAATCTCTGATTCTTCCAGTTTTCTACCAGCACACCTGATACTGCACACAATTTCATTCACCTTCTGCATGTAGGAAGTGATGTTTTCATCTTCACTCATCCTTAAACTTTTGTATCTACCCTTCAGGCTCTGTAGCTTAGCACATTTGACATATGCATCACCTTCATATAGAGTTTCCAACTTGTTTTAGATTTCATGAGCAGTTTTCAATTCCAGGACATTTGTCATTTCTGTATCAGTCAGGGCACTCAACAATGCTTCTTTAGCTCAAATGTTGTATTCAGCTTCTTTGAGTTCATCTGGAGTTGAAGGACCTTTCTCTAGAGGCTTATACTCATCCTTAGCTATCAACCAATTAGGATCACCCATGCATTGCAAATGACACTCCATCCAATTCTTCCAAAGAGAGTAATTTGTTCCATCAAATCACAGACTATCCTTCTTGTATGTTGACATACTGGATCTCCTTAAGTGATCAAGCTTCTTTGAGAGGAAACAACTCTGATACCAATTGTTGAAATTAGGGCAAACAACTAAGAGGGGGGTGAATCAGTTGTTTCAAAACTTTATCTTTTGCTGCACTTAATCTTCTTTACCACTTATTAACAGATTAATAATATAACCATGAAAGCATGAATCAAAAACACATGAGCAGAAACATAATCAACACACATAACACCAAGATTTTTACGTGGAAACCTGGTTAAGGTAAAACCACGGTGCGGGTTAACCCACAAGATTTATTCTCTATTAAAAGAATAGAATAATGGGAAGGCACTTGCCTTCAGGTGCACTACCCAGAGCTCACTGCTCCAAGAGACTCACTGTCTACAAAACATTCACATGATTAACACAGAAAGGTTGAACTGAGAAATAGCATCTTCTCCATGCTAGGGTTTAGTTCCATTGAAGTTCACAACACCTCTGCTCTTCTCTCAAACACTTCTTTGCTACCTCTGCATCATCAGTGCTCTTCCTCTTCTGCTCTTCGTCTTCTCTGCTCTGCCTTTTTACCTTCCTTAGAATTTTGTCATTTTCACTCAAGGACAACTTTTCTACGACTCAACTACAATTATTTATATGCTACATCAACCTTGGAATGAATCATCAAGGTTGGCATTACAATCATCAACCATTGGAATAATCTCTAAAGTTGACATTACAAACATTTACAAAAGACTTGACTCAATACAAAATACTACATGTGGACCACTACACTATCGGCCAAACATAATTGGGACTCAAATCTTCCTCAAACAACATGCCACACTTCATAGAAGTTCTCTTAGATCATCCGCAACATGCATGATACATCCGGTCGGCCAAGACTGTAAAGAACAACAACACCCAAAGAGAAATTTTCAACTACGAGCTCAATCTTCAATGCAGATGACCAAAATAATAGGCACATGATCTAGAGACCTCCACAAGCCCAATGAAATCAACAAGAGCAACCACACCACCTCAAATCACCAGAATCACTTGCATCTTCACACAGGAACTTAAGAACACTAACTGTCATGACTGTCATGCTAGAAATATTTCTTGTGGACCTCCAAACCATGAACCACTTGAGTTGAGGATACACACCAACATCCCAAACATACCTCTATAACCGCAGACCATAATATTCTAATGCGGAGCAATCCAAACCAAATTCTTGTCACTCTATTACCTCTAAACAACTGCAAAACCTGGTTCTACTCAGATGGTCATAACTTCACCAATACTTCATGTGAACCTCTCAAATATTAATTGGAGCAACTTTAGACAATCCTCTACAAACCCTTTAATCCACAAACTCTGATCTTTGTTTCATTGGAAATGCAGAGCAATCTACTCTACTGATCTGCACTGTCTTCACTGTCTCTAACAAGGAGATATGTTGACATCAATGACAACACATCATAGGCAGATATTTACAACATTTCCAATAGACAAAAAAATCTTTTTAAGTATAGGAATGAATAGAGTTTTAGA